>CM054122.1:82332941-84732941 GCA_028751855.1 Ambrosia trifida
AGGCGGTTATAAACTTCTGATAAACACCTTTTCTCACACTTATCCTTTCAAAAAGCAAAAATTACCTCTTTCTCTCTCAAAACACTCACAAACCCTCCCCTGCAAGATTAAAAATACTGTTCAATCCACAAACACCATGGCTCTCGTACTAAAACAGGGACACAATCAAAGAGTCTACTTCGTGAAGAATCCAACTTGGTCCCAATACGACGAAATCATTGATTTAGTCATCAAATCTTATTTCTACACAGCTTTCACCATTGATCCTCCATTCACATTCAAACTCTTAATGAGTTCTGGGCAAACGTCGAGGAGGTGACTGTAAACAACAAAGTGGTTTCCCTCAAATCAACTATCCAAGGGAAAGCTATGGCAATCACACCAGCTACTTTGGGAATAAGACATGGTCTAGAAGATGCTGATGCACCAGAAAATATTCCCAAAGCTGATATTCAACTAACCATGACAGAGTGTGGTTACCAAGGTACACAATCACATACTACAATTTATAAGAAATTTTTTGATGCAAAATACAAAATTTTGTTTCACTACATAATCATGTGTTTAAGTCCTAAAACTGGATCTTATGATCAGATGCCCTCTACTTTTCAACCTATTTTCCATTCCATTGTGAATGAGACAAAAATCAGGGCATCATCACTTTTCTTTAATTAGTTGGTGTTGCATCACCAAAATGATAAAAAGAAATTTTTGTTGTACCCAAGATTTGTTATGCAATGCATAATAAAAGAACTTGGTGATGGAATATTTGTGGGTGAAGCTGCAAAGCTAAATCCTTTGACATCACAAGTATTCTCTAGGCATAATAAACGACACCTTTGCCAGAAGATGACCAAGGGGAGCAAGCCACAGTCCCCAAGGAACAAACATCTTCAAAACCTACTCCCAAAAGGCCTAAACAACCAAAACAGCAAAAATCCAAACCCACCAACCCTAAAAGAAAAGTTGTTCAGGAGGTTGAGATGCCTGAACCAGCTCATGTGCAATCTGCACTTCTAGAAGGTGTGACTGAAACATCCTCTCAGTCTCATCCATCTCACACCCCTCAAAGAGCTCCTATCACCATTTTGTTTAGAAGGAAGAAACTTAAAAAGACCATAACTACTGACCCTTCCTTTGAAACTACTGAACATACTGAACCTTTACCAATAACTACTGAACATGAACTCTCACATCAAACAGTAGAAATAACTCAAATTCTCTCAGGGCTGAAAGAAAACATCCCATTTGAGAATGCCAATCCCCAACAACCACATAAAACAGGGGATACAACCTCAGAAACAGACATGGATGTGGATGTTATCAGCCCTATCCCAAGAGATGGGGATGAACCAAGGTGTCTAAGCCCAAACTTAGATACTTTAGGTACACTTGAGGTTGCTACTACTCTCATACCACCTAGTGGTGGATTAGAGGACAGTAGTACCATAGCTAAGACCTCAAATGTGGTAACTACTGATGAAGGCTTTATGCCTGAAGTAGGAAAAACCTCAGTACCAAGAAAAAGAGGTTCATGAGACTACTAGGTTGGGCCTAGCTCATGGTTTAGCTGATGACATACTCATTGAGGATGTCACCAGGGATTCAGATGATTCCATTAGTTTGGATGATGTTTCAAACTCTCCACAACATGAATTGACGGCTCATTGTGAAGGTCCTGCATCTGATGTATCTAAGCTCAAAGAGCTAGTCACAAAGAATCAGGTTAAGTTCCATCTTCAGTTAACACCGAGGATCACCAAAAAACACCCCCTCCACAGCAAAAGCCTACCCAATTCACTGGGTCATCTAGCATAGACTTGAACCACCTATGTAGCCCAGCTGGTCCCCTATACCAGATGATACATACTCTCATATCCCAACATCTCAAAAACTTTACCACAGCTATGGAGTTGAAGAACAACACTCAACTTGAGATGATCAACAATTCCATAGACCACAAACTTGGTGAGTTGTCAAGAAAGACAGAAGATAACAGAAGACAACTTGCTCATCTATCTGGTGTAACACATCCACCTCCTTGGTTTCCAGAAGTGGATGAAGCCAAAAAGGGGGAGAAGTCTAAGGAACCAAAGGTTGTGTCACTCGAAGCCAGCAAAAAGTCCAGAGAAGCACAACATCTCAAGGATGTCCAAACTCAAAAAGACTAACAAGAAATGCTCCTTAGAGAAGCAGCTGAAAAGAAATCCCAAGGCACAATTGAAGAAACTGCTGAAGGCCAAGAAAGAAATACTGAAAAAATCCTTCAGTAGTTGATACTCAGGTCTACCCTTCAGTAGTTAACACTTCCAAGACTGAAACAGAACAGCCTTCTAAGGCAATTGAACCTACTCTAGCTAATGCTCCAAAGCCTGCACCCACTTAAACAACTGTTTTAAGCCCTACTCCCATATTAATTTCCAAAGAAGTTATGGAGAAGAGTATAAAGGCAGCACATAAGAAGGCAATGGAAGATGAGATCTGGAACAACCTAGAAGCAAGGGACGACTTAAGCTACAGTGAAAAATTAACAAGGTATGAACAAAAGTTGAGTGAGTTAGAAGAAAAGGAAAGAGTTGCTGAAGAATACAAGAGACAACAACTGATGACCTTCATCACCAAAAACAGCAAAACAAAGAAGTACTCACTCAACGGGCTCTAAATTGATGAACTAACACATAGAGCTCAACTTGTACCTGACAGTCTAGTTACTGAGAAAGATAGAAAGGCAAAGAAAGCTGAGATCATACAAGAACTGGTAGCCAATGGATTTGGTTCAAAAGCTTCAGTGTCCAAATAGAGAGAAGATACATTATATGACACTTACAAAAAGTTCAAGGCTGATAGAGCAGCTAATCTAGAGAAGTTTAAAACTTCTGGAGTTTCACAAACTTCAGTAGTTAAAACTTCTGGTGTCAAACAATCATCATCAAAACCTGCTACCAAGAAGAAGCCATATGAAACCATCAAAACAGATTTCAAGATGGTATTGCTTGATGGAAACACCGTTGTACGATGAGATTTTGTGGTTGAAGAAAAACCTCTGCTCACACAATTCAGGGATCCTTCTACATTTGCTTACCAACTACAACAAACAATAACTGACAAGAAACACACTAAGGTAATTACTGAACATCATCTCCCTACTTTTAGTAATATACCTGATGTTGTGAATACTGAAGAAAGAAGGGAATCCCACCTGAGGGTCACTGAAATAGAAGATATTCCACAATCAGGATCAAACCAGGAGATTAGCATGGTCCCTATACTTTAGACTTTGACCAATCTAAAGTGAACATAGTGAAATGGTCATTCACTGATTCAAACTCAGTGATGATCACAAGAAGAGATCGTTCAAGTAAGGTCTTCAAATCTATAGATGAACTGATGAATCTATCTACAAAAGACCTACTCACCATCCAGCATCTTGAACCTCAACAAGGATCTCTTACTGAACAACAAGTGCATCAACTCAAGACTTCCATAATCAGAGAAATTTGGAAGATTCTTGATGGCAGAAAGAATAAAGGATTAGAGAAAGTTTTGGCTTCATTAATCCAGGGGGAGATTGTAAGGACAAAAAGGATTGACGAAAACACTTTTGGATGCCTTAGTCTAATTCCTGTTTCTGCAAATAAACCTAAGTATAGAACTGCTGAAGAAGAAGAATGAAAGTGTTGAAGAAGAAGATATCAAGTACTGAAGAGTAATGATCAGAAGTTCTGAAGTCCAACCAGACAAGTTACTGAAGAACTACTGAAGACAAACTACTCATCAGTACTTTGTCACTCATTAGTTGTTTGATAGAAGATTCTAACCGAATTATACATCACTAATTTAGTTTAATATTAGTATTCTTAAAGTCTTTGTACAAGTAGCAATGCTACAGCCTGTTGTAGTATTTGTACATATTATATTGCTTCAATACTTCTCATGTACATTTACTTTTGGTATATAAATAGATGGGTTCTTCCCACTATTTTAGACATTCCTTTGTAGTTATTATTTCCAATATATCTGAGGAGTAACAACTCAAGGAGGAGTAACAACTCCTGTTTAAAGTGAAGATTATTCCAATATATCTGAGAACACTTAACTTTTAATCCGCTGTGCAACTTACTTTTATAGTTCATATAAACAAGTGTTCATGATATGAACCTGTTAAACAAGAAACTGATCCAACAAAATTTATGACTCCATCCAGTTCTCACATTCGATCGGACTAGTTGACTGGTAAGGAGACTTATTTGACTTCCGATCTGATTCTAAATACATCGGTTTATACTACATGGTTTACATTATTTTAATGATAATGAATGACGGTTCTACCACCAAAACTTTAAAAGATTACATTCATGCCATCAATACTATTCATAGAAGTTCATATATTAATATATAGGATAATTATATAATATTTATGTCTCCATCCAGTTCTCACATTCGACCAGACTAGTTGACTGGTAAGGAGATTAATCTCTTTTTTTTCCCGTTCTACAGAAATGGTCCATTTCAAAGTCAAAATTTCACTTGTAATGATTACCTTTCAGATTATAACTTTAAGAAATCATGCATATAGTATTAAATTGTTTGCTAAATAGTAATACTTGTTAGGGTATGTGTAGTGGAGGAGCTTTATGGGGTTTCATGGTCCTTATAATAAAATATTATAAAGTATTTGGAGGGGTTTTATGGGGTTTTATGAGAAAATATGTGTATGGTGGGAAAGGCTTATACATGATTGGGTAATCATTCCTTAATTATTGTTTTTTTTATTTAAATAATAATAGTAGTAATAATAATAAAAATATTAAAAGAAAATTTATTAAATTAAAAAATAATAATAATAAATAATATGAAATATTTAATAATATTTAATATTAATTAAAAAAATAATATTTGATATTAAATAAAAAATAATATTCAAACGGCTAGTTTTGAAACAATTACTATTCCAACGGCTAGTTTTCAAACGGTTACTATTCCAACGGCTAGTTTTCTAACCCTATAAATACAAGATACAAAACCAATTATCTGTCACAATTATCACTCAAAAATTCAAAGATATAGGTGGTGGTTATCCTAACGAACCTGCCGGACCTTCCAATCTTCGGCGATTCTCGCCGCAAACGTCGTCAACCAGTGTCCTCTCCTCATCCTCAATCAATGTCATCTACTCCTCCTATAGTGTACACTCCTCCTCGTCAACCAGTGTACACTCCTCATGGAGTAACAACCATTCCTCCTTTACCAAGTGGAATAATAACTGATCCAGATGCTCCTCTTACAGATGAGGAATGTATCTAGGCTATTGACTACACCATGGTTGTCATGGGATTGGGGCGGCTACAACTGGTGGAGGCACAACCCAACCTCACCCCAAACCATCCTACTCCGGTTCCAAATGAGGAGGGGTACGAAGCAGACACGGGTTAGGAGTATATGGGCATGGATGATGAACCATACTATCCTCCAAGTATCCTGACTTTGGCTGCATCCACTCAGATTCTAAGTCGGATGGTCATGATAACGATCGTTCTGTGTCATCGCCGGAGTATACACTCGAGGATTGGGATAACTACTCTCCGTAGGTGTGTTTAAGTAATTTAGGTTTAATAAATGTTTTCATTTACGATTATGTAATGTTTTAATTTAGGATTATGTAATGTTTTATTTTAAGTTTATGTAATGGATTTAATTAAATTTTATGTAATCTTTTTAAGTATCATTGTCTAAACTAACATTAAATATTAAAAATGCTAAAATAAAACATTAAAAAAACGGATCAATTGCCATGATAGAACATAGGTGATGGCGAAGTCGGATTCGTATTGCTCCCGACAGATGTCTTGTGTGAGTTGGATTCCCATTTGTCGGCTAATGCCAGGATGCACCTCCATCGTGGCTTGAAAGAGGGTGTTCCATCTCGTACACTTTAAGCGTATATCCCACCACTTTTGGGCGATCTCATCAATGTTGTAGTTGTTTGTTTGGCTAATTCGATTGTATTCCTCCAACAAATTGCGCCAAAAATCCGACCTATTGCTTGGCGGATTCCCGTTGACATTGATCCAGGCCGTCACCAATGCGATCTACTCGTTATTAGTCCACGATGCCATTGAATGGTATGTGTTTGTGTTTGAATGTTTGTGTTTGTGTTTGAATGTATGTGTTTTAATATGAATGTTATATATATATATATATATATATATATATAGAGAGAGAGAGAGAGAGAGAGATTATAAGTGATTGTTTTTTTTTCCATATGACCATTCCACCCCACCATAACGTTCAACTCATTTAAAAGTCAACGGTCAAATTCCAAAATCCAAGACAAAAACGCTCGTTATCTTTATAATCTCCGGCCCAAAACGCCTCCATAGCGTCGGGGGGAGCGGTGTGCCTGGCGCTATGAAGGCCCATAACGCCCCATAACAAGAAGCTTTGGCGCCCACTACACATACACATACACTTATACTTGAAGTGGATAAAACTACTTATTAGGTTTCACTTTTTTAAATAACCATCATTCTTAATTTAGTGAAAACAAAAGTACATAAATCAACGGTTATATATGTATAAAGAAGAAGATTCCAACATTTAAGGTCAAAAAACAAGCAAATTGATCTTTTACTTTATTTTGTCATGCAAATTTCAACCTTTAGTACTAACTGTGCTAATTTGTACGTTGTTAAGTCATGTCATATACAAGTCATACGAAGGCATATAAGTCATTTAACCTACCCCTACCCTACCCCTTTTCATCATCCTTTTGACTCTACAACTGTCGAAGACCACCATGAACATTCTTCCATCTATCACCATGACCACCTCCACCATCATGGTCACCATCTCCATCACCATCACCATAAATTATCACTATCGCTATCACCAGCAACTTCCACCATCACCTAAAATTCAAAGACCCACCTCGACAACAACACAACCATCTTGAATTTTGAATATGTAACTCTTCATCTTCATACATCAAAAACATGATGCCTACATGTAATTTCTTAATCATTCTCACACTTCTGACGAAGTATGACCTTTGTACAAGAAACTAAACATACATACATATACACATATATTAGTGTGTGTGAGAGTAATTAATGGAGCGTGTGGGGTCGTTACGCGAATGAAACCACTTGAAACCATCTCACATGTTTGGTGGCGGTGTTGGCGTGAAAAATACATGTAAAAATGACATTTCCACGAGCTATTACACATGGTGTAATTTTCTTGAACAACTTTACTTAATTTTAATGAGATTATGATTTTAAACCGTTTGTTTGTTGAATTTGGTTCACAAATCTTGGGTGAAATAATTTATTAATTTTTGTAGAAAATTGAAAATGCCTGCCACTTTGTAATCAATAGCATTTTAGCCTGAATTTTATTTTTAAACCAAATCCATTTGGTTATAAGAAAACAAATTAGAAAGAGAGAAAACCACATAAAAGATAAAAAATAATGAATTCAAAAGGGAAATTGGATTTTAACACCCTGAACTATTGACAATTGGCTGTTGACGCATTGAACTACAAAATTGAACAACACCGCACTGTACTTTCAACTTATTGGCCTGTATCACCCTCAGCCTAACCATGGTTAATTTTTGCTGACATGGCATGGTGACGTGTCCATTTTTGCTTACGTGGCATGGTGACATGTCCATTTTTGCTGACGTGGCATGGGGAATTGGATTTTAACACCCTGAACTATTGATTATTGGCCGCTGACGCACTAAACTATAAAATTGATAGATTTGAGCTTGGTTTGTTACCTTTTTTAAATATGTCAGTTTTACTTAAAAATGAACATTACAAATTGTTATAAAAACCATTCAACAATATTGTGGAGGTAAGCCTTTTTTAAGTAATATAACAAAACAAACAAGTGTAAAATTACAATAGTTACATTTTACTCTTCACATGCCAATTATTATTTCACAATGTTCCCGTTTACAATGTAACATAGTTAAGAAAAGATAGCATTAGCGGTGACATCCAATATGTCGTCGCTAATGCTCACAATCCAGAATGTGAGTCGTTTGTTTGATGCCAACCGTAGATGATTCAATGGATCTAAGGGCTGGGTTTTATCTTACGAAGGGTATTAGCGGGGACACCAATAGCGGCGACCGTAGGTGATTGAATGGATCTAAGGCGTCCTTTGTTGTAGTGAGTTCTGTTATTTCAGGATAACCATGTTCTGAAAACTTACCTTCTTTGAAGTAATTGTAAATGGAAAAGAAGAAAGTATTCCACCTTGTTTAGGCATCCATTAGGGTATAACAAACGGTGGTCAAAGTTCAAAATCAAAACCCGCCTCATGAGCATCCCCACCATTCCTAACCTTAACTATTTAATACCTAATTTTTCCTCCAATAGTAAACTATTTCAAACCTCCACATCACACCTCACTTTTACACACACAAAAAAAATTATATATTATTTCATGTGAGTGTGTGGTCCCCACTAAACCAAATCGGACATGTCAAAACCCGATGCCAATAGTCAATAGTCAAACTCCTCCGATGGGTGAGTGAGTGCCAAACCTGACGCCAATAGAAAAACTCCTACAATGGGTGAGTGAGTATGTTGGTCAGTGAAGGGATATGGCCCAGTGGCTCTGCCAAACTTGATAAGTCATTCATTGTTCGATATACTCTTAGCTTAGACACATTACTAGAGATCATTATAACATTTAAGTAGTGATGACGTGGGTAGCCTAAAGCAAACATAAATATATAACATTACTAAACAAATGCTTAAAGGGTTGAAGCCTACAAGGCTTCGGACAACCAGGAGCATCCTAAGTCAAAAAGATGACTTGTCCCGTCATCTTTTTCATCGATCAGGACAGATAAGCTGATGGAGTAACATCAGCCAACAGACCGCAGGTCCATAGCAGCCACTTACCATTTGTGGGATGTCCTTTAGTTGCAACAAGGCTCAAGGCAAGATGCTTTCTCTTTAGGGAGATCCCCTTTCCCTATAAATCAGAGGCTGATTCCTCAGCTCTGGACACACCATCACAATCACTCTCACTTCACTCTTCTAATTCTTTTGGTCTTGCACGTGGAAGAATATTTCTCTCCACTCGGATCTCTAGAACTTCTATTTCTGGTTTCGAGTACATCTCAAACCAGAACCTTAAAGCATCTAAAACAAGAAAAATAACCTTGAACCTCCTTCTACGTTTGCAACGTAGAAGGACACCACGACCTGCGTTAGGCAAAGTGGAACCCTTGAACCCTTGAACCTCCCTTGTGACTCAGAACTATCGTTAGGCAGTTATTTGTTGTAGCAACAAGTTGGCGCCCACCGTGGGGCTACGCCATTGCCTTTACAAAAATCAGTTGTGTAGCTCCAACTCTCTCCATGTCTGACCCTGAGTCCCAAGAGGAAGTCAACCAGATCTCTCCAAGCACTGATCAGACTTCTCCAGCCAGATCTGTGTCTTTTTCCACTCCAGGAGGCACTCCAGCTAGAACTCAGTCCCCACCTGCACATCATGGGACAACAAGCTTACAGACTCCACCTCCCACTCGTTCAGGGGTGTTTTCTCCTCTCCCTGATCTTGCACAGACTCCCCAACATATAGATCTTACCCCTGAAGGAGTGGAAAGAAACTTCCTGCAGCTTAGGTCCCTTTTGAACCAGTACGTCATGAAGGAGAGGGATAAAGGAGTCCGCCTCCGTCTAGACTATGGCGAGGAAGAAGAGGTGTCGCTCTCACCAGGGCCTCCTCCTCCTCCTCTAAATGCCATCTACAGTCATAGACCACGACTCGGAAGCAGTGCCGCTGGCCCCAGCAACACACTCTCCACTTCTCAGCATGAAACAAGGTCCAGCCCCACCGCTTTCCCACTGTTTACCACCCAAGCTGCCACTACTGGCACACCACTTGGGCATGAAATCACCCTGGATCAGCTTCTACAGTCACCAATATCCAGTGCCCCTCCACCGATAGCCACTTCATGGGATCAAGCCATGGCTTCGCTCCCCATGGCTAGGAACGCTTCCATGAGCATCCCCATAATGACTAGCAACGTGGCTACAACCGAAAACCTCCAAGGTTTTAACCTCATGCCCTATATGATATCACAAGTGATGGCTAACTTCCCTTGGCAGCAGCTCAACAGTCAAGCCATCGCTGCTCAACAGGGGACTCCGGTCGGAATAACCAGCAACTGGACAGAACAACCTGTCAACCCACCCTACAAGCCAAACAGCTTATCTTGCTTCTCACCAGAAATAGCAGATTATGACTTTCCTAACAAGCTAAAGATGCCAGCTCATATAAGAACATATGACGGTTCTGATGATCCAGAAGATCACCTTCAGATCTTCTCAGGGGCAGCTCGGATCGAAAAATGGGGCGATCCTGAGTGTTGTTTAATGTTTATACAAACCCTTGTTGGATCTGCAAGAATCTGGTTCAATGGCTTGAAGGTTGGAAGCATCCGAACCTTTGATGAACTCGGCAAAGGATTCCTTGCCAACTTTTCACAGCAGAGAAGATGTGTCAAGGATGCAACCGTTATCTTCCAGATAAAGCAAAAAGATGATGAAAGCCTGAAGGTGGAATTTCATTGAGAGGTACAAAAAAGAAGGACTTACCTACGTTGGTGCAGATGAAAAGATGAAGGTTGCAGGGTTCATGAATGCCATCAACTCAAAATACCTCACCAGGGAGTTTAACAAGAGTCTCCCCAAAACCCTTGACGAGACTTTGGAAAGAGCCGAAGCCCACATCAGAGGAGAAGAGGCTGTAGACATAAAGGAGCAAAGAAAGAGGGCTTCCAACTGGAGAAGCAACAACCCTACTTGGAAAAGAGGAAACTATGGTACCTACGACAACAGATCCAGGAGATCTGAGCCTCGAAGGTCGGAAAGCAGGAACCCTCCAAGCAAAGACAGAAACATAAATTTTACAGCCCTCTCCAAAACTCCTCAAGAAATTCTGGCCACGGAAGAAGTCAAACACACCTTTAGACCACCTCGTCCCTTGCCTAAAAGTAAAAGAAACGAAAACTCCAACCAGTATTGTGAGTTTCACGAAGAAAAGGGACACCACACCAACGACTGCTTCCAGCTTAAGAAGAGGCTCGAAGAAGCAGTTAGATCTGGCGAACTAGCCCACTTGGTTAAAGGTGTCAAAGAAAACATAGCTGATGGCAAGAAGAAAGATGTTGCCATGGTGTTTGTTGAAAGTGAAGCGCCAAGCAAACGACAAAGGTTGGAGGATTGGGAATGTCAAGGCATCTACTTCCCTTGTACCAACGAAGAAAAACATTGTGATCCACTAGTCCTTGAAGCCCTCGTGGGTTCACGTCAAACACAAAAAGCCTACATAGACACCGGAGCTGCTACTGAAATCATGTTTGCAAAATACTTTAACCTTCTAAGCCATGAAGAACGCTCCACGCTCAAGCCAGCCGAAGCTGCCATCAAAGGCATAGCTGATATTCCCATCAAACCCTTGGGCGAGATGGTACTCAATGTACCTTTCTCCGATGGGCAAATGCGAAGAACTGAACCGCTGACGTTCATTGTCTTAGACCTACCATCCAGTTACGATGTCATCATTGGTAGACCCGGTGTAGTAGCTTTCGATATGACCGTTTCCATCAGCCGGAAGAGTGCCAAGTTCCCCCACCAAAGAAGGAGTAGGAACCCTCCAACCATCAGCCTCTGTGCTAACGGTTGTTGAAGAACAAAGCAAACTCGGTCTTAGCATCAATCGTAAATACCCTGATCAAAGGATACGGGTAAACACAGCCCTTCCTAGGGAAATTCTCTCAAAGCTTGAAGCGTTGCTAAAAAACAATGTAGATGTTTTCACTTGGTGTCCCAGTGACATGACAGGGATCCCACGTGATGTTGCTGAACACGAACTCAAAGTTCCCCAAAACACCAAACCAATAGTACAAAAGAAAAGAAGCCTTGCACCAGAACGAAGCAGAGCAGCTTGCCAGGAGGTTGACAAACTGGTCGAAGCAGGAATCCTCCGAGAGGTCAAATACCAATCCTGGGTTGCAAACCCAGTAATGGTTAAGAAACCTGACGACTCATGGAGGATGTGCATAGACTTCAATGACCTCAATAAAGCTTGCCCAAAGGATTGCTATCCTTTACCGGAGGTGGATTTGAAAGTTGACTCGTTGACAGGTTACCCTTGAACCTAAAAACAACTTTTAAAGTTATTCAACACCTCCCAAATTTGTTTCTTTTCACATAATGCATGCTTACAAGCTAACCCTTCAACAGGTTTCCACTTCAAATGCTTTTTGGATGCCTATAAAGGTTATCACCAAATACAAATGAAGGAGGAAGATGAAGA
Source organism: Ambrosia trifida (assembly GCA_028751855.1). Taxonomy (NCBI): domain Eukaryota; kingdom Viridiplantae; phylum Streptophyta; class Magnoliopsida; order Asterales; family Asteraceae; genus Ambrosia; species Ambrosia trifida. The sequence continues at coordinate 82,345,290 of CM054122.1, forward strand.
AAAGACTGCTTTCCATACTGACAAGGGTATCTTTTGTTATAAAAAGATGCCCTTCGGCTTAAAAAATGCAGGTGCCACCTATCAAAGGTTGGTTGACAAAGCCTTTACCGAACAAATTGGTAGGAACATGGAAGCATACGTGGATGATTTGGTTATCAAAAGCAAGACTGAGGATGAAATGCTCAAAGATATACAAGAAACCTTCGACAATCTCAAGAAGATAAACATGAAACTAAATCCCATCAAGTGTTCCTTCGGTTTTGAAGAAGGGAAATTCTTGGGTCATGTTGTAGGAAAACAAAGCATAAAAGCTAACCCAAACAAGGTTCAAGCCATCCTCAAAATGAAGTCACCACAAACCAAGAAAGAAGTGGAAAGCTTGAACGGCAAGCTTGCCGCCTTGAAGCGTTTCGTGTCGAAACTTGCTGAGAAATCCCTTCCTTTCTTCAAGACCCTCAAAGGTTGTGCTGACAAGAAGAACTTCAGGTGGACAGAAGAAGCTGAAGAAGCCTTCAACGCTATGAAACATTACTTGGCTTCCCTTCCCACCATTGCAGCACCTGAAGCAGGGGAAACGATCTCTGTCTATCTTTCAGTCACTGAAGAGGCCTTCAGCGCTGTTCTCACTATCGAAAGAGAAAAAGCCCAGGTACCCGTTTATTTCTTCAGTAAAACCTTAAAGTTAGCAGAGGTCAAGTACCCTCCTTTGGAAAAATTAGCCTTGGCCCTAGTACAAACGGCCAGAAGGCTTCGAAGGTACTTTCAAGCACATCCTATTCAAGTAGTCACTGACCAGCCAATCAAAAATGTGCTTGAAAGGCCTGAAACCTCGGGACGACTAGCCAAGTGGGCTGTTGAGCTAGGTGAACACAAAATCACCTACGTCCCGAGAAAAGCAATAAAAGCACAAATACTTGCTGATTTCATTGCTGAAATTCCAAGGACAGAAACTGCTGAGGTTAACATGACCATGGACGAACCTCTCGATCCTGAAGCCTGGAAGCTTTACACAGATGGAGCTTCCAGCGTTGAAGGCTCGGGAGCTAGTCTTATATTAATCAGTCCTGAAGGGTTAGAATTCACATATGCCCTTCGTTTGGAATTTCAGACAACAAACAACGAAGCCGAATATGAAGCTCTGATCGCAGGACTCAAGCTTGCAAAAAAGATGATGGTTCACAAGCTTCAAGTGTTCACCGATTCACTACTGGTCTCTAGCCAAGTGAACGATAGCTACATTGCCAAAGAACCCAACATGAAAAAATACAAAGAGAAAGCCAAGGAAATCATGAACACTTTCCAACAATGCAAGATCAAGCAAGTTCCAAGGTCTCACAACAAAAAGGCTGACGCGCTAAGCAAGCTCGCCTCGCTAACCTTTGCTCACCTCACTAAGAAAGTATTGGTTGAGGTAATCAAGCATCCTGCCATATCAGAGTTGGAAGTCCAAGACGTCATCACTGAAAATGAGCCAAACTGGATGACTCCGTTTGTAAGGTTCCTTCAAAAGGGAGAACTACCACAGGACCCTGTTGAGGCTGAAAGGATCCGAAACAAATCGAAGCAGTATACCATACAAGATGAGATGCTTTACAAAAGAGGGTATCTAGCTCCACTGCTCCGATGTGTCGGACCCGAACAAAGCAAGTACCTGATTAAGGAAGTTCATGAAGGAATCTGCGGAGCCCACTGTGGTCCAAGGTCAGTTGTGGCAAAACTTATGAACCTGGGATATTTCTGGCCCTCCATGCATCGTGATGCATCAGAACAGCTGAAAAGATGTGAAGCCTGCCAACTACACGCCCCAGTCCCCAAAAGTCCCAAGCATGATTTGGTACCTGTCAATTCAGCTTGGCCGTTCTACAAATGGGGAATGGATATCGTTGGACCCTTCCCACCAGCAAAAGGAGGGGTTAAATTCTTATTGGTGGCAGTAGATTACTTCACAAAATGGCCAGAAGTGAAGCCCTTAGGGAAGATATCCGGGAAAAAGATAATTGACTTCGTTTAGGAAAACATCATTTGCCGGTATGGCCTACCTGGGGTGCTTGTGACGGACAACGGCAAGCAATTTGCAGAGAAACCATTCAGTGCTTGGTGCAAGGAGTACCGAATAACCCAAGTCTTCAGTTCCGTGGCCTACCCCCAGTCGAACGGTCAAGTCAAAAGAATGAATAGAAGTGTGGTTGAAGGGATCAAGGCTAGACTAGGCAGACAAGGAAGAAACTGGTTGGAAGAATTGCTAAGCGTTCTCTGGGCAATTCGAACCACTGAGAAGACAAGCAACAAGAAAACGCCTTACAGCCTTACCTTTGGATCTGAAGCAGTAATACCTGCTGAAATCGGAATCACCACACCAAGAACCTTTCATGTCAATGTCCAGGCAAATGAACAAGAATCACTGCTTAACCTCGATCTCCTGGAAGAAGCAAGGGACTCAACAGCAATCCATGAAGCTCAATACAAACAAAAGATGGAGTCCTACTACAACGCCAGAGTTAAGCACGAACGATTCAAGCCAGGCGACCTAGTTTTGAGAAACAACGAAGCAAGCAAGAAGGAAAGTCAAGGGAGGCTAGGACCCAAGTGGGAAGGCCCATACACTATCCTAGAATCCCACAAAGGGGGATCCTACAAACTGGCAAGCATGGAAGGCAAAAAACTCCCCCGTCACTGGAACGGCAAGAACCTCAAAAGGTTCTTTGTTTAAGTTATAACAAAATGTTGTTCTTTTCCAAATGATGTAATGTTATCCCATCTAATGAATGAAAGGATCATTTGATCCTCTTTTAGAAACTTTGTCTTCCTATCCTAAGTTCAGGTTGAGAACCTTGCAAGAAACTCCATGGTAGAGACCATGTAAGGGGATGAGCTCCCAGGCCACATCGCTCAATAGGTTCGAAGGATAAACGGACCTATATAAGGGGTGAGTTCCTAAATCAATCCTACTCCATGAGATAAAAAAAAACACTTTTATAAATCTCATTGACAGGCTTGAACAACCTACACCAAACGTTCCTTAAGTTTAAAAAACAAACTTACGAAAATATATAGAAAACACTTGATTAAGTGTTGTATATAGGATAGATGGTGACATGTTTGCCTAGACTACCTTAAGGATGAATGACTGCAGCATTCAACCTTTGAAGGTGCTACCGGATAAACATTCCCAAACAGCAAAGACAAACATAAATGACAGCAGAAAAACAACAATCAAACTTAAACACGAGCCACAAAGACTTAACATTCAAAGGCTTTTAACAAAAGCCAACAAGTAGCATAATTGTTCAAAGGGCTACAGCCCATAACTACCAAGGAACCATTGAAGGTTCCAACAAAAGATAAAAAGTACTTAGAAACACAAACACAAAGTTAATTGTTTTTAACAAACCAAGATGCTAAGAAAGCTACGAATGGGAAGTTCGGACATCACCACCAGACTCTGAAGGCTTAGAGGCTTCATCCTCATTCACTACCTTGACCACCTTCGCCTTCTTTGCCTTCTTCCCTTTCTTTGAAACCTTCTCCACAAGACCAGCTTCAGAAGCTTCAACACTAGCATCCTTGGAAAAAGTTTCAGCCACATCCAACGTCTCTTCACTATCACCAGAATGTGCCCTCTTCCTTGAAACAGATTGAAGCACCTTTGCAGAAACAACTTCGTTTAAACCAGCAGGCTTCAATTCTTTCAGCTCCTTCAAGGGTTTTCCATAGTAGGAAGAGACTTGTGCAACATAGGGATAGCTGGAGTGTTCCATCTTAAGGACAGTCTCCTTAAAAACATCCAAGGAGTCAGGCTGATAAAAGGGAGATTCTTCCAAAACTTGTCCAGACTCATGAGCTTTAAACCCTGCAACAAAACCAGCATGCTTACCATGGGTTAAAAGCTTGGTATAAACCTCCCCAAGGGCAGAGTTGAATTCGGTGGAATGAAGAAGGTAGGTAACGACTTGCTGAAATCCTTCTTCAATCAGCCATTTGTTATCACTTTGGGCAGCAGCAAGGGAAGCCTCCAACCCCTTCTTTTCACTTTCAAAAGCCTTTTTCTCTGCTTCCAAAGCCAATTGATCTGCCTCCACCTTAAGAATAGCAGCTTCATGCCTTGCCATCTCAGCCTCATGCCCTTTCTTCAGTTCATCAATAAGGGAAATCAAAGTAACCTCCTTCTTAGCATACTCCTCAGCATCCTTCTTCATATCAGCAATGAACTGTTTCATCTCCCTCTTCTTCTTGGAAAAGTCACTATACTTACCCATAACCTTCCTAAACCTACTAATCCCCTCTGGAAGCATAGCAGCAAGGTTACAGGTACCCACCATCATCTTTGCCAGCAGAGCATCATCATCCAAACCCTCAAGACAAGCCTTGGCACCAGGAGTAGCAAAGTGTGCAAGAACCTCCTCACAAATAGCCGAAGACTTAAAGTTGTCACTAGACTTCACGTTCCACCCAGGAACATACAGACCTTCCTCATCAAAGCTAGCTGACACTTCTGTTTCTTTCACCACTCCATCCTTCACTTTTTTACCCTTACCTTTCTTCACAACAGCATCCACAGGAACATCATCCATGGTCTGATCTTGCTCATCTTCAGAATCCTCAATATCAACACTAACTGTCACTGCTTCAGAAGGATCAGCAGGTTTAGCAGCCTTCAAAAGCCGCCTGCTTGACCTCCTTGTTGAAGTCTTGGAAGAACTAGCTTTAGCAAAACCCTTCACATTAGGGACAGCAACATAGTTGGTCCCATCATACCTCCATTTCTGATATTTGGTCAGTGCATCTTCCCCATCTGCTGCTTCAGCATCAGAAAATACAACACCCGAAGCATCATCACCTTTGATAAAGTCAAGAGCCGACATAACTGCAAAAAACAGAACACATAAGGAAAAAACAAAGAAAACAAAAGAAATCAACAATAAACAAAATTCATACCCTGACCATCCTTCATCACAACAGGATCTCTACCCGGCTTGTCCCAACGAGTGCTAACACCGGATAATACTAAGAAGGGTTCAGCAAATGGACGAAGCCTTGAAGGACAGGTCCTATGAGTCATTAGGAAGGTATCATCTAGTTCAGACTCTGAGTGTTCCCCTTCATTAAGAACGGCCTCAGGATGCCTCCACACAGGCTTAAAAGGGAAAATGGAATCAGACACCCAAAAGAACCTATTCTTCCATTGACCAACCGTCGTAACATGGGAAGAAAGAAGGTTAGTCTCCACTGATGACCCCTCGAAGGTGAACCAGTCACCATTCTTGGCAAGACGAAAAAAATCGCCTAAACATCAATAGAGTAGGATCATACCCTAGGGCTCTACAAAGACATTCAAAGTGTAAAACACGGCCAACACCATGTGGGTGGATCTGACCAAGGGAAACCCTATAATACTCAAGAACATTCAACAAAAATACAAAAAGGATAACGAAGGTTTGCAAATTCAAAATGACGACAGTACAAAGCAATGGAACCAGACGGACACTCGGAAACAGAGAGTTTTTTACCAGGAGCCACAGGTTTGAATGACAAATCAATATCCCATTCGGCACAAAACGATTCTACCTCTTTCTGAGAAAGAGTTGAAAACGTAACGGCCATGTCCTTTTTAGTGCCCATTATGCTCAAAAGGATGATCAGTAAACAAAGCAAGAAGAAGAAAAACTAACCTGCTGTGGTGAAAAATCACGAAACCCTAAGATGGATGAAGTGTTTGAGAGGATGAAGATGAAGAAAAGAAAAAGGTAAAGTAAAAAATGAAGTACAAAAAGTTTTAAAAAAGAAAAATCAAACGGTTATTTAATTCAAAAAACCGTAATAATAATGACATGCAGTAATTAGTCTGAGCAAACTGCCAGATGTCACATCAACAGTCCAATCAACATTGAAACTGCTGAGTAATAACCGCCCAAATCACAGCGAACCCCCGAACCTTTCAAGCAAAGGATAAACTAGGAAAACAGTCAGAAGCTTTCAAGCTACCGCATCAAACCTTCTGACTTGGGGGGCTGATGACGTGGGTAGCCTAAAGCAAACATAAATATATAACCTTACTAAACAAATGCTTAAAGGGTTGAAGCCTACAAGGCTTCGGACAACCAGGAGCATCCTAAGTCAAAAAGATGACTTGTCCCGTCATCTTTTTCATCGATCAGGACAGATAAGCTGATGGAGTAACATCAGCCAACAGACCGCAGGTCCATAGCAGCTACTTACCATTTGTGGGATGTCCTTTAGTTGCAACAAGGCTCAAGGCAAGATGCTTTCTCTTTAGGGAGATCCCCTTTCCCTATAAATCAGAGGCTGATTCCTCAGCTCTGGACACACCATCACAATCACTCTCACTTCACTCTTCTAATTCTTTTGGTCTTGCACGTGGAAGAATATTTCTCTCCACTCGGATCTCTAGAACTTCTATTTCTGGTTTCGAGTACATCTCAAACCAGAACCTTAAAGCATCTAAAACAAGAAAAATAACCTTGAACCTCCTTCTACGTTTGCGACGTAGAAGGACACCACGACCTGCGTTAGGCAAAGTGGAACCCTTGAACCCTTGAACCTACCTTGTGACTCAGAACTATCGTTAGGCAGTTATTTGTTGTAGCAACAAGTAGGTTTAATATTATTTGAACAATTTTATTTGAAATAAAATATTATTTGAAGTATTTTATAATTGAAGTGTTCAGCTATTTTGACATATAGAAGGTAGGTTGGACCGTCCATGGATCTGATTACTTGCATATCAAAATGTTATTATCGATATATATTTGAGAAAATATATTAGTTATGGTTTTTGTATATTAAGGTTTTTGTATATTACATCACATATTATAATAGAATATATAATTTTATTAGCTTCTTTTCTAACTATTATCATTGTACTTCGTTGATTAATAAATAGTAACACATAAAACCTTTTGAAGTTTTACTCTTTCTTTTATTAATGTAAAAATCCAAGTGCAGTCCAGATTTTTACGACAAACAAGACTTGTATGATAGGCTGTAGAATCTTCTATTATTTTCTAATATTTTCCTTGATTAATAGATTTAAATGCTAGATAAGCTGATTTTTTATAGTCACGACATAAATAGACAAGTGGTAATTTATATTATATAGCGTGATATGAAATTACGTAATTATCTAGAAGACAGCTAAAACTAAAAGGTCAAATTGTAGGCTGCAATACTAATTTATTACTATCACAAATCAAAGGTAAACCATTTTTGCCCTATGAATATGTTCATGTAATTAAGAAAATAAGTACACCCTCTTGAATTTTATTGAAATGGCTTCGGCTGGTAACATGAGCCATCTTAGGTTAGCATTTGTCCTGCTAACTCTATGTTAAGGCAGGTTGATGGCTCAATCAGGGTGTACCAGTGTTCTCATTGGAATGGCCCCGTGCCTAAACTATGTTACTAGAAGTTCCAAAACGCCATCATCTTCGTGTTGTTCATCACTGACTAGTGTCATTAAATCACAGCCACAATGCCTTTGTACTGCCCTTGATGGTAGCATGTTGGCTTCGCTCGGAATCACTATTAACAAAAGCACCGCATTAGGACTTCCGCGCGCTTGTAACGTGCAGACTCCACCTGTTAGTCGATGCAACAATATAAAAGTTCAATACTTATGTCAATATTAGTTTAGGAGTTTTTAAATTTATTAGTATTAGTTTTTATTTATTGTTATAACTAAAGTGAGCTTAAGCAACATGTAAGCTTAAATCTTTCTTGAGTCGGGCTCCAGGTTGTATCAAGATGGCTAGTGGAGCTATGTAGTTATTTTTGAGCTACGGTTAAGCAGATCGAGCCAACACATGAAAGTTTCATCGAGTATTAGAAGTTTCCTTTAATTTACTTTCACTATAATGTTTTCGGTATAGGGTTTGGATGTGAATCGAGTCATTTAAGAGCTTCTCCCTGTTATGCCTGATTTATCAAACAAAGTGACTTGAAGTCCTAAGCTAGTTATGGTGTTCTTAATTCAGGACACGTTTTTATATTATCTGTAATCAATTTATTTGAAGCCACATGACAGTTTTCTCGAGTTATGTAAGGCTGAATGGTGTAAAGGAATGAAGACTCGGGACATGAGGAGAGATGATGTGGGCCCCGCAGGAACAAAAGCCCACCCAAATCGCTCATTTGTTGTTGGATCAGTAATGCTCTTGATCTTTTGCTTGCTAGTGATCACTTATGTGTTTAGCAAGTTCAATCAGATTTGCACAGCGGAATAAGTAAGTAAAGTTACACTATCAACAGGAGTTATTACTCCCCCCGGATGTTTGAAAACTAAAGAAAAGTTTAATGAGAATCTAAGTATTGAATGTGAATAACAATAAATACTCAAACAGATTCTCAGTAAATGAAATGGAAAGAACAATAATGAGCTTTGAAGGATTTCAGTTTCAATTAAAATCAATGTCTAAAACAGAGGGATGAACCCATCTATTTATAGACTTACAAATACATGAACCTTGATCAAAAAGCAAGTCTGCAACAAGTTGCAACAAGTTACATTCTTGGAACTTGTATAAAAAGATAAAGTAATAATAAACAAATAAACTACTGAAACATAAGGGCGGTAGAAAGATTCTATTACAAGTGCTGATTAATGACAAACTACTGATGAGTAGTTTGTCTTCAGTAGTTCTTCAGTAGACTTGTCTGGTTTGACTTCAGAACTTCTGATCTATCTTCTTCAGTACTTGTTGAATCCTTCTTCAGTACTTTTGTCTTATTTCTTCAGTAGTTCTATACTTAGAATAATTTGCAGAAGTATAAATTAGACCAAGGTTTGCAAAAGTGGTTCCCTCAATCCTTTTTGTCCTAACAATCTCCCCCTGGATTGATGAAGCCAAAACCTTATCTAATTCTTTATTGTTGTTTTCTTCTGTCATTGACTATCTTCCATATTTCCTTGAACATGGAATTCTTCAGTTGATTTAGCTGTTCATCAGTGAGAGATCCTGTTGAATTGTAAGCAAGTCTTGTGTTCATAGATTCTTCAGTTCATTCATGGATTTGTAGGCCTTGCTTGTAAGATCTCTTCTTGTCACCAATACTGAGTTGGAATCAGTAAAGGACCATCTGATGATCAGCACTTTAGATCTGTCAAAATCTGAAGTATAGGGAACCATGCTGGATCCCTGGGATGTTCCTGAGTGCTGGATGTTCTCTACTTCTGTGACTCTTAGGTGGGATTCACTTCTGTCTTCTGTTTGCACCACATCAGGTAATTTAAAAGTATGTAAATGATGTTCAGTAACTACCTTTGTGTGCAGTTTGTTAGTGATAGTCTTCTGGATTTGGTAAGCAAATGTTGAAGGATCCCTAAACTGTGTTATCAGAGGTTTTCCTTCAATATCAAAGTCTCCTTGTACAACTGTGTTGCCTTCTAGCAACACCATCTTGAAATCAGTCTTTGTATTGTCCTCTGGCTTTCTCTTGGTAGCTGGTCTTTGTTTGACACCAGAAGTTCTAACTACCGAAGTTGACACTTCAGAAGTTTTGTACTTCCCTGGATTTGCAGCCTTGTCAGCCTTGTATCTTTTGTATGTGTCTAGTAGTTTGTCTTCTCTCCACTTTGACACTGAGGCTTTTGAACCATAGTCATTAGCTACCAGTTCTTCAATTATATCTGCTCTCTTGGCTTTTCTATCCTTCTCTATTGCTTTCTTGTCAGCAACAAGTTGAGCTCTTCTGGTTAGCTCATCCATTGAGAGCCCTTTGAGTGAATAGGCTTTTGTTTTGCTGTTCTTTGTTATAAAAGACACCAATTGTTGTCTTTTGTCTTCTTTAGCAATTCTTTCTATTTCAGCTTGCCTATTCAACTCTGCTTCATAAGCTTGAATCTTTTCATTTAAGCTCAAGTCTTCCCTTGCTTCCAGGTTGTTCCAGATCTCTTCTTTATTAGCCTTTCTTTGGGCTGCAAGTAAGCTCTTCTCTAGTAATTCTTTGGACATTGAAATTGGAGAAGGGCTTAGCACAGTCATTTGAGTTGTTGTAGGCCTTGGAATAGGAGTTGGTTGTTGTTGTATTGGTTTGGAAGGCTCTTCAGTTGTTTGTATGTTGGAAGTGTTAACTGCTGAAGTGTTGACAGAAGTGTCAACTACTGAAGGATTGTCTTCAGTACTTTCAGAGTCTTCAGTAGTTTCTTCATTATGGCCTTGGGAAGTTTCAGCTTCAACTTCAGTTCTAGAAACAAGCCTTTGTTAATCTTCTTTTTGTTTCTGGGCTTTTTCTAGTAGTTGTTGTTGTAGATCCACTCTTACCTTTATTCTGGCTTCCAGTGACTCCTTTGGTTCCTTAATCTTCTCCCCCTTTTTGGCTTCATCCACTTCTGGAAGCCTGTCAGGTTGAGAAGTTCTACCAGTGAGTTCAACAAGCTGTCTTGAGTTGTTGTCAATCTTATTGGACAGCTCGCCAAGTTTCTTGTTAATCACCTCAAATTGAGTTGTGGTTTTCTACTCCCAAGCAGTTGTGTAAGATTTGAGGTGATTGGCAATGAGGGTGTTCATCATCTGGTATAGGGCACCATCTGGGCTGCATAGTTGGTTCAGATCTATACTTGATGACCCAGGGAATTGGGTAGGCATTTTTAGTGAGGGGTGTGTTTTTGAGTGATCTCTAGGATGTACTGAAGATGCCACTTTAGGGGAATCAGGGATCAAGTGGACTTTAACCTGATCTGGTGTGACCAACTCTTTGAGCTTAGAGACACCATGTACAGGACCTTCACTAGCAGCAGTCAATTCATGTTTGGTGGAGTGTGAATCATCATCCAAATCAATGGAATCATCTGAATCCCTGATAACATCCTTAATGAGGACAGTATCAGTTATATCATGAGCTGGGCCCAACCCAGTTGTCTCATTTACCTCTTGTTCTTGATTCAGAGGATTTCCTACCTCAGGCATTAAGCCTTCATCAGTAATTGCCACAAATGAGGTCTTAGCAATCTTACTTATGTCCTCAGATCCACCACTGGGTGGTAAATGAGTAGTAGCAGCCTCAAATCTACCTAAGGTCTCTAAGTTTGGGCTTAGAAACCCTGGTTCATCCTCATCTCTTGGGTTAGGGCTATGGATATCTACATTCATGTCAAAGTCTGATGGTATGTCCCCTGTTTGATATGGTTGTTGGGGACTGACATGCTCTAATGGGATAGTCTCTTTTAGCCCAGAGAGAAGTTTGGCAATTTCTATGGTATCAGGTTCAGAAGTTTGTGGTAAAGGTTCAGCAGTTTGGGGTAAAGGTTCAGCAGTTTCAAATGAAGGGTCAGTTGGTATGGTTTTCTTGAATTTCTTTCTTTTGAAGAGAATTGTGATTGGTGCTCTTATGGGGGGTTTGAGATGGATGAGACTGAGAGGATGTTTCAGTCACATCTTTGTCAAATGCAGATTGCACATTGGCAAGTTCAGGCATCTCAACTTCCTGAACTGCCTTTCTTTTAAGGTTGGTGGGTTTTGGTTTTTGTTGTTTAGTTTTCTTGGCCTTTTTGGGTGAAGGTTTGGAAGATGAGGGTTCCATAGAGACTGTTGTCTGTTCCCCTTGGTCATCTTCTGGCTAGGCAGCCGGTTTATTATGCCTAGAGTATGCTTGTGAGGTTAATGGGTTTAAAACAGTTGTTTTACCCACAAGCACCACTTCTCCAAGTTCTTTAATTATGCATTGCATAATGAACCTTGGATACAACAAAAACTTCTTTTTAGAGTTTTGGTGATGCAACACCAACTCATTAAAGAAAAGGGCTGATGCCCTGAATTTTGTTTCATTCATAATGGAATGAAAAATAGGTTGAAAAGTAAAGGGCATCTGATCATAAGATCCAATCTTTGGACTCCAACACATGATGATGTAATGAAACAAAAGTTTGTACTTAGGTTCAAAAAAATTCTTAAAAATAGTAGCATGTGAGAGAGTACCTTGGTAACCACACTCTATCATGGTCAAATGAATTTCAGAGTTTGGAAATTGATCTGGGGCATCCACATCATCTAGACCCAGTCTAATCCCCAAAGTTGCTGGTGTGATTGCCATTATTCTCCCTTGGATGGTTGATTTGAGGGAGATCACTTGATCATTCACTGTTACTGTCTCCAAGTTCGCCCAGAACTCATTTAGAGTTTCAGTGTGGATTGGAGGATCAATGGTGAGGGAAGTGAAGTATTGGGATTTAACGACTAAATCAATGATTTCGTCGTATTGGGACCAAGCTTCATGTTTCTCAAAGTAGCCTCTTTGATTGTGTCCCTGTTTCAGTGTTAGAGCCATGTGGTTTGTGTGTGTGTGTGAATCGAACAATGTTTTTGTTTGCAGGTTAAGGGTTTGAGAGTGTTTTGAGAGAGGAGGGAATTTTGCTTTTTGAAAGGATAAGTGTTGGAAAAGGTGTTTATCAGAAGTTTATAACTATCATCAGTAGTTCCCATTTTCTCCTCAGTAGTTTGTTAACAACTGATGAGAAAGTTTTATAAACACTTTATTCATAACTTCTGAAGATTATTTTATCAGAAGTTAATCATTTTTCAAAAAATATTCCCATACTGATGTTTTGTTCATCAGTAGTTTCTCTCCTTGTGTTTTTCAGAAGTTTTGGACTAAAAACAGATGTAAGTGAAAAATAAAAAATGTGCAGAAAAGTAAAAGAAACACTTACAAATTTAGCATCCCAAGCATGGATACTAACTTCTGAAATGTTGATGTGTCAAGGGGTTTAGTGAATATGTCAGCTATTTGATTAGCTGTAGTCACATGCTTCACTTCAATCTTGCCTTTTTCATAGCAATCCCTTATGAAATGATACCTGATTTCAATATGTTTAGTCTTTGAGAACTGAACAGGATTTTGAATGATGCTAATGGCAGATTTATTGTCTAAAAGCAATGGTGTCTTGGTCTCTTTGCTTCCATAATCAAGAAGTTGATATTGGAGCCATTGTATCTGTGATGTACAACTTGCAGCTACAATGTATTCAGCTTCAGCAGTTGAAGTTGCAACAGATGTTTACTTCTTTGATTGCCAGGACACTAGACAGTTTCCCAAGAATTGACAACCACCAGATGTTTTGTGTTTGTTGAACCAAATATGATATCATCAACATAAATTTGAAAAACTAAGACATGATTTCCAACATTTTTAATGAAAAGAGTTTTATCAATGGAGCCTCTTGTAAAGTTATTTTTGAACAAAAAGTTGGAAACTGTTTCATACCAGGCTCTTGGAGCTTGTTTTAGCCCATAAAGAGCTTTGTCAAGCTTGTACACCCACTTAGGATGAGAAGGATCCTCAAACCCAGGTGGCTGACAAACATACACTTCCTCTTTGATTTTTCCATACAAAAAATGCACTTTTAACATCCATTTGAAAAACTTTTATTTTGTTGGAAATGGCATAGGCCATAAATAACCTGATGGCTTCAAGTCTTGCAACTGGAGCAAAGGTTTCATCATAATCAATTCCTTCTTCTTAAGAGTAACCTTGTACCACCAGTCTTTCCTTGTTCTTAATAATCATACCAGCCTCATCTTGTTTGTTCCTGAAAACCCATCTTGTGCCAATTGGTAGCTTGTTTGGTGGTATGGGACAGATTTCCCAAACCTGTTGCTTCTTGAATTGAAGCAACTCATCTTGCATAGCTTCCTCCCAATTGTTGTCTTTGAGGGCTTCTTGGTACTTCTTAGGTTCCAACTGAGAAATGAATGCTAAGAAGAAGCAAAAGTTGGAAAGCTGGTTTCTTGTGAGAAAACCTAATGCAATATCACCCATGATTTGTTCCAATAGATGATCTTTGTGTTCAATCAGTTGTTGTAAACCACTAACAGGTGTAGGTGGCTCTTGTACTTTATCAAACAAACCACTGAGGTTTATAATGTCTGGTTCAGCTGTTTGAATATCTTCAGCAGTTGTAGGAGCTGAATCAGATGTTTGAGTTTGTACATCAGCAGTTGTTGAATCAGAAGTTTGTGAAATTTCTGAAGGTTTGAAAGTTGATTTAATGACTGTATTAGGGGTCCATGGTGCTGGATCCTCATCATCAAACCTCTGATCACCATAATAAGTAGGTTTAGATGAAGTGACAGTCTTTTCAGGTCCGAAATGGAAGTTGTCAAGGTTAAAGAGTTCAGCAAGATGTGCTGGAATAAGAGTGTGCTTTGATTCGTTGAACTTGACATTCAGTGTTTCTTCTACTATCTTGGTTCTTGAGTTAAAAACCTTGTAGGCTTTTCTAGTGGAAGAATAACTAAGAAAATAACCTGAATCAACTTTAGCAGCAAACTTTGAAATAGAGTCTTTAATGTTTAGAATGAAACATTGACATCCAAAAGCCTTGAAAAAGGAGATAAGGGGCTTCATGCCATGAAGAACTTCATAGGCAGTTTTGGAGTGTCTCTTGCTGACAAGGACTCTATTTTGAACATAACATGCAGTGTTAACTGCTTCAGCCCAAAAATACAATGGTAGGCCTGAATCAGCTAACATAGTTCTTGCTGCTTCAATTAGTGTCCTGTTCTTCCTTTCTACCACACCATTTTGTTCAGGAGTTCTGGGAACACTAAATTGTCTAATAATCCCTTTAGACAAGCAGAATTCATCCAGAGTTTTGTTCATGAACTCTGTCCCATTATCACTTCTAATGGCTTTGACAGATAGAGAATATTGTTTCTCTACTTGTAGAATGAAGAACTTGATAATTTCAGCTGCCTCATCCTTGGAAAATAAGAAGAATACCCATGTGAATCTTGAATAGTCATCAATGATGACCAAGCAGTACTTCTTCTTACCAAGGCTCATGATTTTTACCTGCCCAAATAAGTCCATATGGAGTAGAAGACATGAAGTTGTTTTTTATTCTTCAATAGATTTATAGGAGGACTTATGCTGCTTTCCCTTTAAACAGGATACACAGTGTTCTTGACACTGGTATACTTTCAACGGTAGACCTCTGACCAAGCCTATTTTTGTGACTTTATTTATGGTTTTAAAGTTCGCATGGCCAAGTCTCCTGTGCCAGAGATCAGTCTCTGAAGTTGATGCCTTTGAGAAGAAATAGGCAGTGTTGTTCAGTACTTTGTCCTTTTCAATGTCCACTGCATAGACATTGCCAGTTTGTTCTTGAGAACATTAACAGTTTGTTCTTGACCAGGTTGAGGAATCCATGTCCTTTTGACAATGGATTTTTCATTAAGAGCAATGGTGGTATCGTTTTGAGAACCACCATCAAACTTGGTCATCAGTAGTTGTACCATATACATGAGATCTTTAATCTCAGCAGTTTGTGAAACTGCTGATGATGTAGGTCTAACTACTGAAAGAGAATTTTGAGAAAAAGACTTTTGTTAAGATTTCATCTTTTTCTGAGAAAAGGTGTTAACTGGTTGTTTCTTGGGAGAAAAAGTTTCTTAAAAATCATTTTTGAGTTGTTTTTCCACAACCAGTTGTGAAATTTTCTTGTTATACTGAATTCCTTTTCCGTATCTACAAAATTCTGTCTTGTGGTTAAACAAACCACATATTTCACATTCTTTTGCCTTTTCTTTTTCATTTGAAGGCAAATTTCTGACTGTGTTGATTTGTTTTAGGTCATCAGTAGTTTTCAGGTTCTCAACTCCTGATGTAGATGAAACTACTGATGGCTTAAAGTCAGATTTTATCAGTACTTATGAAGAACTTTCTTTGTGAGTTTTTAGAAAGTTTTCATGAAAAGATGTGCATTCTTTCTCTTCAGAAGTTTCATCTAAAACAATTTTTCTCACATCTTCAGTATTTTTGTACCCTATGCCAAACCTAACATTTGATGCACTCTGTTTGTTTAACAGCAGTTGGTACCCTTCACAAGATTCTACCCATTTTTCACAAACAACCTTGGTGTCAGCAAGCTCTTTTCTGACATTTCCTAGGTCTTTTATCATGATTTTAAGTTGTGCTTGGGTTTCAATAGCATTGTTAGTTAATTTAGAATTTTCTTTTGCCTTTGCAGCAAGTTTTCTTTCTAAATCACATTTCATCTGAGTAAATTTTCTCTCAAAGTCATTTGCTTTGCCTTGTAAATGCACATTGGTCTCTCTTACGCGAGCAAAAGATTCTTTACATGAAGTTGAACAAAGTTTTGTTAAAGATTCTTTTGATACCTGAGACAGGGCAGATTTTGAGGTGCAGCCCTCAAATGCCATTAAGGCAAAATTCTTTCTGCCATTGTCAGGTTCTCCCCAGTTGATGTCAAACATTTTGTTGTCTGCATCAGGATTGCTCTCAGTAGTGTCAAAAGGAAGACTGCTCCAGTCAACATACCCTGAAGTGAACAAACTTTGTTGTGAGGGTTGCTGAGTCTATGGAAGTTGTTGAGCAGCTGGAATGGAAGGTATTGATTGTTGGCTCTGCATCTGTTGAGCTGGCATCTGTACATATTGTATTTGTGGCACATATTGGATTTGTGGAGCTTGTGCCTGTACAAAATGTGCACTTCCCTGTGTTCCATTATTCCTATTATAACTAGGGTTAAACTGATTTCCAGACTGAGATTGGTTGTAGCTAGAGCTTCTACACTCTCTAGCAAAGTGCCCCAACTTCTGACACTTATGACATCTAAGGTTAGATTTGTCAAAACCGATTTTTTTAGAACTGTTTAGTCCTGGAAATTTTCTTCCTGACCTTTTATAAAATTTGTTTGTTTTTATACTTAACATGGCCAGTTGATGTAAGATGTCCATTTCTTCTAAGTCATCACTGCTGAAATTTTTTAAATCATCCACGATAAAACACATGTTATCAGCAGTTTGACTATATTCATCATTGTCATAACCTGGGAATGATCTTTCTGATGAGATCCCAGCAGTTATGTCAATGTGGTCAAAAGATCCAAAACTATTTGAACAAGTAGGTGAATCTTGTCCCAATAGTGCTGTACTACCTGGTAGATAGTCATCAGCAGTTTTACCCGAACTTTGCAATTTCTTCTTTTGATTGATTTCTCTTTCAAAGGTTAGCAATCTCCCATGTAATTTTGTAAGAGTGAGGGATTTAAAGTCTGGTGAAGATCTGAGGACTATAGAATATGTTTCCCATTTTTCAGGTAAAGACCTTAAAAATCTATTAAGCATAGATACAGTTGTATAGGTCTGACCATTTAATTTTAGCTCAGATATTAATGAGGAGAATCTTTCAAATTGTTGAGTTAAAGTTTCCCCATTTATGTGAGCAAATGTTTCATATTGTTGAGCCAGGATTTCTCTAGTGTTGGCAATCACCTCTTCAGTTCCTCCAAACTGTTCTTTTAGGCAGTCCCAAAGCTCTTTGGCACTATCACAATGTAATAGTCCAGAGTATATTTTATTTGGGAGTGCCATTGCCAACATAGAGAAAGCTTTAGCATCAAGCTCAAGTTTTAGTAAATCATCTTCTGTATAGTCCTTTGGGTCTTTTGGTATTTCTACTTTAGTTTCAAGATTAATGTTTACTGGTTTGTAAGGACCATATATCACAGATTTCCAGCAACCGGTGTTGGTCTGAGATAATGTATGTGCCATTCTCCTTTGCCAGATATTGTATTCATTTCTAACTAGCATAGCAGGTTTATTGGCAGAACCAATATTATGTGGATCCATTTTAAAGAGTATTGATTTGTCAAATATCTCTTAAAGTGATGGATGTTGAAAAAGTGAACTCTTAATCATTTATTGAATATCAATAAGAGCCTGTGTCTGATTCTCAATGTGTTAGATTGATATGTGATCAGATAAACCAGTGCTCTGATACTAATTGTTGGATCAGTAATGCTCTTGATGTTTTGCTTGCTAGTGAACACTTATGTGTTTAGCAAGTTCAATCAGATTTGCACAGCAGAATAAGTAAATAAAGTTACACTATCAACAGGAGTTATTACTCCCCCTGGATGTTTGAAAAGTAAAGACAAGTTTAATGAGAATCTAAGTATTGAATGTGAATAACAATAAATACTCAAACAGATTCTCAGTAAATGAAATGGAAATAACAATAATGAGCTTTGAAGGATTTCATTTTCAATTAAAATCAATGTCTAAAATAGAGGGATGAACCCATCTATTTATAGACTTACAAATACATGAACCTTGATAAAAAAGCAAGTCTGCAACAAGTTGCATTCTTGGAACTTGTACAAAAAGATAAAGTAATAATAAACAAATAAACTACTGAAACATAAGGGCGGTGGAAAGATTCTATTACAAGTGCTGATGAATAACAAACTACTGATGAGTAGTTTGTCTTCAGTAGTTCTTCAGTAGACTACTCATCAGTAGTTCTTCAGTAGACTTGTCTGGTTTGACTTCAGAACTTCTGATCTATCTTCTTCAGTACTTGTTGATTCCTTCTTCAGTACTTTTGTCTTCTTTCTTCAGTAGTTCTATACTTAGAATAATTTGCAGAAGTATGAATTAGACTAAGGTTTGCAAAAGTGGTTTCCTCAATCCTTTTTGTCCTAACATTTGTATGTGGTAGTTTTATCAAGTTATGTAAGGGCGAATGGTGTAAAGGAATGAAGACTGGTGTACCTCTGAAATGAGCATCTCCCATGCATATATGCAACCTTTAACATTCAACCAAAACACCAATCCAATTCAACAGTGGTAGTAGTTTTCCTGACATCCTCCCTATTTGTAGCAAAAAAAAAAAAACCAAATATAAGCAAAAACAAAAGCAAATGCAAATCGTAAGACTCATGAATTACAAACAATGCAAAAGATCAAGAATCAAATGTACCTAGTGACCTTTTATTCAAATTTCAATCCATATAAAATCATCACACTTTTTAGTGTATGGACTTAAATTTATTAATTTGGGCCTAAAAGAAAATCTAAGCTAATATTTTATCTTGGCATGGGTATGAGACAAGAGACTGTATGATATGCATTAATAGACTTTCATCTAACTCTTATATTTAACTAGTGTTTATTATCCCGCACTTCGCGGCGGGAGTGTGGTCGTTTTTCCCTGGGCTATGTGGCAAGAGTTTGGTCATTATCGGTTTGACATGTGAAAAACTATAATAGCGAACACCTATACCATTTCCTATAATGTAAAAAATAAAACCCGAGCGAACAAGAGTTAGTGAGGAAAAAGGAAATAGGGGCACCTTAAGAGTGTTTTAGTAGTCTTACCACAAACCAAGCTCGAAATCCCGAGGATATATTAAGTGTGACTCTTAGGAGGTAAGTTGAGTTCGGCATGTCGAGTAAGACTTACGATTTTTACTTCATAAAAATTGCCTAAGGTTCGGTTTGGTTGAGGACAAGCAAAAGCTTAAGTGTGAGGTGTTGTGATGTGCCAAAAAATTCACATGTTTTACACATGTATTTTCACTCGTTTTCCACCCAAAATCGTGCTTTTATATTGGTTTTATCATGATTTACCTTCCTTTGATGATAATTGCAGGTTTTGTGGACAAAAAGTGAAAAGAAGAGAAAAACGGCAAAAAAGGCAAGGGATTGAAGACTTTTATAGTTGTTTTAGATACAGCACGACCGCGCTCAGGCAGTGCACATGTCCTGGGTCAACAAGTCAACAAGTCAACATTTCAAAGTCAACTGGTCAGACCTGCACAGGTGTGCACACGCTTGTGCACAGCCGTGCCAGTTGATACGTGTGTGACACTCGCCGTTTAGGAACCGTTATCCGTACTGTAATTAATGCACTAATGGTAATATTTGTAATAAGACTTAATTCTGTTAAATTAAAATTTTATTAATGCTAGCAAGTTATTTTGATGCATAGGTTTGCATTAGGTAATTTTTAGAAATGAACGTTGGTGACGACCCGGTAAGTCCTAAAAATCTAGAAAAGGAACTGTATGCTTGGAATAGCATAAAATAATATTTTATAAGTGAATATTTGGTTAAAATAAATAAAAACGCTGATTTGGAGTTTTTATTGCGCAAGTGTCAGGTACAGCTCAAATGCGCGCCTTTAATCGACAAATTCGACCTTAATAAGTGTCCAGCACTTAAAATAAATATCATACAGTAAAAATTATAAGATTTAGTGGGTATTAATAATCCATAATTTATTGGGTTAAAATAAATCATTTTAGGGTGTATTTTTATTATTTTTATACCCCTAAATCACTTAAAATACCCCCTAAGTACAAAAATTAACCCAACCCTTAAAAATCGCCCCCCATTTACGGTTGAATACAACCATGAGCAGCCCACAATTTGTTTTATGCCACAAATCTATGCCCTCAATAATACATGTGTCAAACCTACATCCTACCATAATCATTTGAAGGAGCTTCTTATACATGCAAAGTTTCAATGTCCAAGACACTCAACCTCTTTTCTTTTCTTCCTTGTGGCCGTCCATTATCACCAAACCTTACATATTCTTTTCTTTCAAACCGTAAACCATTACACATATTGCATTCATCACCATTAGAAGTTATGGGTTGATTTTTGGTGAAGTCGTGGAGCATTATCAAGTTTGGTAGGAAGTATTGGATCAGTATTGCTCTTTTATATGAACTTGCTAGTGAACACTTAGGTGTTTAGCAAGTTCTTGATCAGTGATAGCACAGCGGAATGTTATGAGTTTAAAGCTACACTTATCAACAGGAGTTGTAACTCCCCCTGGATTGAAAAACTAATAAATGATAAGTATTTATTGAGAATCTAAGTATTGAATGAGAATGAAACACTTAGACAGATTCTCAATAAATATGAAATGGAAATAACAATAATATGTGTTGAAGGATTTCTGTATTAAAATCAATGTCTAAAACAGAGGGATGAACCCTTCTATTTATAGACTTTACAAATACATGAACCTTGCCAAAAAGCAAGTTCAGAAACAAGTTGCAATAAGTTGCAGCATTGGAACTTGTACATAAAGCAAAAGTAATACTAAAGTAATAAACTACTGATGCAAAAAGGCGGTGGAAAAGATCTTCACATAAGTGCCGATGAATGACAAACTACTGATGAGTAGTTTGTCTTCAGCAGTTCTTCAGTAGAAGTGTCTGGTTTGAACTTCAGAACTTCTGATGACTTTTCTTCTTCAGCACTTGTGGAATCTCTTCTTCAGCAGTTTGATCTTTCTTCTTCAGCAGTTCTATACTTAGAATATTTTGACAGAAGTGAATTAGACTAAGGTTTACAAAAGTGGTTTCACCAATCCTTTTTGTCCTAACAATCTCCCCCTAGATTAATGAAGCCAAAACCCTACTAATTCCTTATTGTTCTCTTCTGTCCTTCACAATTTTCCATATTCCTTTGAACATGGAATTTTTCAGCTGGTTCAGCTGTTCATCAGTGAGAGACCCTTTCTGTGGTTCTAGATGTTGGATCGTAAGCAGGTCTTAAGTTGATAGCTTCTTCAGATCATTCATCGACCTATAAGCTCTGCTTGTCTGATCTCTTCTTGTCACAAGTACTGAGCTGTTATCAGTAAAGGACCATCTGATGATTGGTACTTTAGACTTGTCAAAGTCTAAAGTGTAGGGAACCATGGTGGTACCCTGGGATTCTCCTGAGTGTTGGATGTTTTCAACTTCAGTGACTCTCAGGTGGGATTCACTTCCTTGTTGTTGTTGCATCACATTAGGTATCTGAAATGTTGGCAAATGATGCTCAGTTACTACCTTAGTGTGCAGTTTGTCTTTGATGGTCTTTTGTATTTGATATGCAAAGGTGGAAGGATCCCTGAATTGTGTGATCAGAGGTTTTTCTTCTATGTCAAAGTCAGAATGGACTACTGTACTACCTTCTAGTAGTACCATTCTGAAATCAGTCTTCACATTCTCCTCTGATTTCTTTTTTCTTAGTAGCTGGTCTTCTTTGAACACCAGAAGTTCTAACTACTGAAGTTGGTACTTCAGCAGTTTGAAACTTCTCTGGATTTGCAGCCCTTGCAGCCTTATATTTTCTATAAGTGTCCACTAATCTTTCTTTTTTCCATTTGGACACAGAGGCTTTTGAACCATAACCATTTGCTACTAACTCTTCTATCATCTGAGCTCTCTTGGCTTTTGTATCTTTACTTGTTGCAAGTTTGTCTGCAATAAGTTGAGCTCTTCTTGTCAGCTCTTCCATGGAGAGTCTCTTCAATGTGTGGGCTTTGATCTTGCTGTTCTTAGTAATGTAAGACATCAGTTGATGTCTTTTATCTTCCTCAGCAATCTTGTCTAGGCTAGCCTGCCTTTGAAGTTCAGCTTCATAAGCCTGTAGCTTTTCATCCAGGCTTAAGTGTAAGTCATCCCTTTCTTCCAGTGCTTTCCAAATCTGATCTTCTCTGGCCTTCTTTTGGGCTGCCACTAAACTCTTCTCATGAAGTTCTGCTGATTGAGAGATTGGAGAAGGGTTTAGTATAGTCATAGTGGTAATAGGCCTAGGAGGAACAGGAGTTGGTTGAGTAGGTTCAGTTGATCTGGAAGGCTTTTGTTCAGCAGTTTGAGTTTTGGAAGTGTTAACCTCTGATGGGTTGAGAACAACTGAAGGTTTGTCAACTACTGAAGGATTGTCTTCAGTACTTTCTGATTCTTCATCAGAAGTTTGTCCATCAGAGGTTTCTTCTGTTAGGACAAAAAGGATTGGTGAAACCACTTTTCCAACCCTTAGTCTGATTCACTTCTGTCAAAATACTCTAAGTATAGAACTGCTGAAGAAGAAGGATCAAACTGCTGAAGAAGAGATTCAGAAGTGTTGAAGAAGAAAAGTCATCAGAAGTTCTGAAGTTCAAACCAGACACTTCTACTGAAGAACTACTGAAGACAAACTACTCATCAGTAGTTTGTCATTCATCAGTACTTACATGAAGATCTTTTCCACCGCCTTTGTATATCAGTAGTTTATTACTTTAGTATTTCTTTTTGCTTTATGTACAAGTTCCAAGACTGCAACTTGTTGCAACTTGTTTCTGAACTTGCTTTTGGCAAGGTTCATGTATTTGTAAAGTCTATAAATAGAAGGGTTCATCCCTCTGTTTTAGACATTGATTTTTAATACAGATATCCTTCAACACTTATTATTGTTATTTCCATTTCATGTTTATTGAGAATCTTTCAAAGTATTTCATTCTCATTCAATACTTAGATTCTCAATAAACACTTATCATTTATTAGTTCTTGAATCCAGGGGGAGTAATAACTCCTGTTGATAAGTTTAGCTTTAAACTTATAAACATTCCGCTGTGCTATCACTCATCAAGAACTTGCTAAACACTTAAGTATCAACTAGCAAGTTCAAACAAAATTAGCAATATACTGATCCAACAATTGGTATCAGAGCACTGGTTTATCTGATCACATATCAATCTAACACATTGAGAATCAGACACAGGCTCTTATTGATATTCAATAAAGGATTATAAGCTCACTTTTATCAACATCCATCACTTTAAGAGATATTTGACAAATCAATACTCTTTAAAATGGATCCTCATAATACTGGTTTTGCCACTAAACCTGCCATGCTTGTAAGAAATGAATATAACATATGGCAAAAGAGAATGGCACATACCTTATCACAGACCAACACAGGTTGTTGGAGATCTGTGATATATGGTCCTCATAAACCAGTAAATATAAATTTTGAAACTAAAGAAGAGATTCCAAAAGAACCAAAAGACTACACTGATGATGATTTCCTAAAACTTGAGCTTGATGCAAAAGCTTTTTCTATGTTGGCAATGGCACTCCCAAATGAAATCTACTCTAGCCTATTACATTGTGATAGTGCCAAAGAGCTTTGGGACTGACTAAAAGAACAGTTTGGAGGAACTGAAGAGGTGATTGCCAACACCATAGAAATCTTGGCTCAACAATATGAGACTTTTGCTCACATTAATGGGGAAACTTTAACACAGCAATTTGAAAGATTTTCCTCATTAATATCTGAGCTAAAGCTAAATGGTCAGACCTACACAACTGTATCTATGCTTCATAGATTTTTAAGGTCTTTACCTGATAAATGGGAAACACGCTCAATAGTCTTAAGATCTTCACCAGATTTTAGCTCCCTCACTCTTACAAAACATCATGGGAGATTACTTACTTTTGAGAGAGAAATTGATCAAAAGAAAAAGTTACAAAATTCTGGCAAAACTGCTGATGACTATCTACCAGGTAGTACAGCACTATTGGGACAAGACTCACCAACTTGTTCAAATAGTTTTGGATCTTTTGACCACATTGACATAACTGCTGGGATCTCATCTGAAAGATAATTCCCAGGTTATGACAATAATGACTTTGGTCAAACCGCTGATAACATGTGTTTTATCATGGATGATTTAAATAGTTTCAGCAGTGATGACCTAGAAGAAATGGATATTTTGCACCAACTGGCCATGTTAAGTCTAAAAACAAATAAATTTTACAAAAAGGTCAGGAAGGAAGTTTCCAGGACTAAACAGTTCTACAAAAATTGGTTTTGACAAATCTAAACTTAGATGTCACAAGTGTCAAAAGTTGGGACACTTTGCTAGAGAGTGTAGAAGCTCTGGCTTTAACCAATCTCAGTCTGGAAACAATTTTAACCCCAATTATAACAGGAATAATGGAACACAAGGGAGTGCACATTTTGTACAGGCACAAGCTCCACAACACCAATATGTGCCACAAGTACAATATGTACATATGCCTGCTCAACAGATGCAGAGCCAACAATCAATCCCTCCCTTTCCAGCTGCTCAACAACCTCCACAGCAACAACAACCCTCTCAACAAAGTTTATTTACTTCAGGGTATGTTGACTGGAGCAGTCTTCCTTTTGACACCACAGAGTGCAATCCTGATGCAGACAACAAAATGTTTGACATCAACTGGGGAGAGCCTGACAATGGCAAAAAGAACTTTGCCTAATGGCATTTGAGGGATGCTCCTCAAAATCTGCCTTGTCACAGGTATCAAAAGAATCCTTGACAAAATTATGTTCAAATTCATGCAAAGAATCTTTTGCTCTCATAAGAGAGACAAATGTGCACTTACAAGGAAAAGCAAATGACTCTAAGAGAAAATTCACTCAGATGAAATGTGATTTAGAAAGAAAACTTTCTGCAAAAACAAAAGAAGTTTCTAAATTATCTAACTCTGCTATTGAAACCCAAGCACAAATTAAAATCATGATTAATGACCTAGGGAATGTCAGACAAGAGCTTGCTGACACCAAGGTCACATGTGAAAAATGGGTGGAATCTTGAAAGGGGTACCACCTATTGCTAAACAAACAAAGTGCTTCAAATGTTAGGTTTGGTATAGGGTACAACCACACTGAAACACCAACAGATTTCTCTCCCAAAACTACTGAAGATGGGAGAAAAATTGTTTCAGGTGAAACTTCTGAAGAGGAAGAATGCACATCTTTCCATGAAAACTTTCTAAAATCACACAAAGAAAGTTCTTCAGAAGTACTTATTAAATCTGACTTTAAGCCATCAGTAGTTTCAACTACATCAGGAGTTGAGAACCTAAAAACTACTGATGACCTAAAATCAATCAAAACGGTCAGAGACTTGTCTTTGAAAGAAAAGACAAAAGAATGTGAAATTTGTGGTCTGTTCAACCACAAAACAGAATTTTGCAGATATAGAAAGGGTATTTAGTTCAACAAGAAAAATCAACAACTGGTTGTGGGAAAACAAATAACAAATGATTATGTAAAAACTTTTTCTCCCAAGAAACAACAACCAGCAAAAACCTTTTCTCAGAAAAAGACAAAATCTCAAAAAAAGTCTTTTTCTCAAAATTCTCTATCAGTAGTTAGACCTGAATCATCAGCAGTTTCACAAACTGCTGAGATTAAAGATCTTATGAACTTGGTACAACTACTGATGACCAAAGTTGATGGTGGTCCTCAAAAGGATACCAAGAGCAAACCCAAAGCCAAACTGGCTTGGGTTCCTAAATCTAACTGATTTGCTATCTTGTGCAGAGAGTTTCCAGAGGCTTAAATAGCATTTGGTATGTAGACAGTGGAGGCTCAATGCACATGACAGGATGCAGATACCTGATAAACAATTTTATCTGTCAAAGAGATGGATCTGTATCCTTTGGGAACAATGCTAAGGGATATGTGCTAGGACATGGCAATGTCTCCTCTGGCAAAATACAGTTTGACAAGGTCAATCTGGTTGAAAACCTTGAGTACAACTTGCTAAGTGTGTCACAAATGTGTGATAAAGGAGACTTGGCCATGTGAACTTTAAAACCATAAATAAAGTCACAAAAATGGGCTTGGTCAGAGGTCTACCCTTAAAAGTATACCAGTGTCAAGAACACTGTGTATCCTGTTTAAAGGGAAAACAGCATAAGTCCTCCTATAAGTCTGTTGAAGAATAAAAAACAACTGCATGTCTTCAACTACTACATATGGACTTATTTGGGCCTGTAAAAATCATGAGCCTTGGTAAAAAGAAGTACTGCTTAGTCATCATTGATGACTACTCAAGATTCACATGGGTATTCTTCTTATATTCCAAGGATGAGGCTGCTGAAATCATCAAGTTCTTCATTCTACAAGTAGAGAAGCAATACTCTCTACCTGTCAAAACCATTAGAAGTGATAATGGGACAGAGTTCAGGAACAAAACTCTGGATGAATTCTGTTTGTCTAAAGGGATTATTAGACAATTCAGTGTTGCCAGAACTCCTGAACAAAATGGTGTGGTAGAAAGGAAGAACAGAACTTTAATAGAAGGAGCAAGAACAATGTTAGCTGATTCTGGCCTACCATTATACTTTTGGGCAGAAGCAGTTAACACATCATGTTATGTTCAAAATAGAGTTCTTATTGTCAAGAGACATTCAAAGACTGCCTATGAAGTTCTTCATGGCATGAAGCCCCTTATCTCCTTTTTCATGGCTTTTGGGTGTTAATGTTTCATCTTGAACATCAAGGAATCTATTTAATAGTTTGCTGCCAAAGTTGACTCAGGTTACTTTCTTGGTTATTCCTCAACTAGAAAAGCCTACAAGGTTTTTAACTCAAGAACCAGGATAGTAGAAGAAACACTGAATGTCAAGTTCAATGAGTCAAAACACACTCTCATTCCAGCACATCCTGCTGAACTTTTTGACCTTGACAACTTCCATTTTTAGCCTGAAAAGACTGTCATTTCATCCAAACCTACTTATTATGGTGATCAAAGGATTGATGATGAGGATCCAGCACCATGGACTCCTCAAACAGTCATTAAGGCAACTTCAAAACCATCAGAAGTTTCACAAACTTCTGATTCAACAAATACTGAAGGAAAAACTCAAACATCTGCTTCAGCACCTGCAACTACTGAAGACACTGAAACTGCTGAACCAGATATAATAGACCTCAGTAGTTTGTTTGAAGAACATGAACCACCAACACCTGTCAGTGGTTTACAACAACTGATCGAACACAAAGACCATCCACTTGATCAAATCATGGGTGATATTGCATCAGGTGTTCTTACAAGAAACCAGCTTTCCAACTTTTGTCTATTCTCAGCATTTATTTCACAGTTGGAACCAAAGAAGTACCAGGAAGCCCTTAAAGACAACAATTGGGTGCAGGCAATGCAAGATGAATTGCTTCAATTCAACAAACAACAGGTTTGGGAAATCTGTCCCTTACCACCAAAACAAGCAACCAATTGGCACAAGATGGGTTTTCAGGAACAAACAAGATGAAGCTGGTATTATAATCAAGAATAAGGCAAGACTGGTAGTACAAGGTTACTCTCAAGAAGAAGGAATTGACTATGATGAAACCTTTGCTCCAGTTGCAAGGCTTGAAGCCATCAGGTTATTTCTGGCCTATGCCATTTCCAACAAAATAAAAGTTTATCAAATGGATGTCAAGAATGCATTTTTGTATGGAAAGATAAAAGAGGAAGTGTATGTTTGTCAGCCACCTGGGTTTGAGTATCCTTCTCATCCTGAGTGGGTGTACAAACTAGACAAAGGTCTTTATGGGCTCAAACAGGCTCCAAGAGCCTGGTATGATACACTTTCAACCTTTTTACTCAAAAATAACCTCACAAGAGGTGCCATTGATAAAACTCTTTTCATAAAACATGTTGGAAATCATGTCTTACTTGTTCAAATATATGTTGATGATATCATTTTTGGTTCAACAAACACAAAATTGTGTGATGAATTTAAGAAACTCATGCAATCAAAATTTGAGATGAGTACAATGGGAGAACTGCAGTACTTTCTAGGACTGCAGATTAAACAACAATCAAATGGAACTTTTATACATCAATCAAAATATGTTAAAGAATTATTAAACAAATTTTCTTTACAAGACTGTAAATCATGTTCCACTCCCATGACACCAACCACACAAGTTGAACAAGATGATCAAGGAAAACAGGTTGATCAAACCATGTATAGATGTATGAAAGATTCCCTTTTATATCTAACTGCTTCTAGACCAGATATTATGTTTTCAACATGTGTCTGTGCTAGATATCAATCAGCTCTTAGGGAATCACACCTCATTGCAGTCAAAAGAATCTTCAGATATCTGAAAGGAACCCCAACTCTTGGAATTTGGTATCCTGCTTCAAGCAATACCAAGTTATCAGCTTTTTCAGATAGTGACTATGCAGGGTGTAAAATGTCAAGAAAATCAACATCTGGTGGTTGTCAATTCTTGGGAAACTGTCTAGTGTCCTGGCAATCAAAGAAACAAACATCTGTTGCAACTTCAACTGCTGAAGCTGAATACATTGCAGCTGCAAGTTGTACATCACAGATACAATGGCTCCAATATCAACTTCTGGATTATGGAATCAAAGAGACCAAGACACCATTGCTTGTAGACAGCAAATCTGCCATTAGCATCATTCAAAATCCTGTTCAGTTTTCAAAGACTAAACACATTGAAATCAGGTATCATTTCATAAGAGATTGCTATGAAAAAGGCATGATTGAAGTGAAACATGTAGCAACAGCTAATCAAATAGCTGACATATTCACTAAACCCCTTGACACATCAACATTTCAGAAGTTAGTATCCATGCTAGGGATGCTAAATTTGTAAGTGTTTCTCTTTATTTTTCTGCACAACTTTTTTATTTTTCACTTACATCTGTTTTCAAAAACATGAAAAACTTCTGAAAAGAGAGAAACTACTGATGAACAAAACATCAGTATGGGGATATTTTCTAAAAAGTGATTAACTTCTGATAAAACAACCTTCAGAAGTTATGAATAAAGTATTTATAAAGTATTTCTCATCAGCTGTTCAAAACTGCTGAAGAGAAAGTGGGAACTACTGATGAATAAAATTCTTCATCAGCAGTTTAGTCAAAAAGGGAAAATCAGACTTTTCCCATCATCAGAAGTTTGACCTACTCGGTTTAAAACTTCTGATAAGGAGGTTTTTAACCTAGGCGGTTTAAAACTTCTAATAAAGAAGTTCCAAGCGGTTAAAAACTTCTGATAAATATCTTTTTTCAACACTTAACCATTCAAACACAAAATTTCCCTCCTTCTCTCTCAAGAAAGCTCTCAAACCCCTGAACCTGCAACATAAACACTGTTCGATTCATACACACACACAAAACCACATGGCTTTAGTTCTTAAACAGGGACACAATCTTAGAGCCTACTTAGAAAAACAAGAAGGATGGTCCCAATACGATGAGATCATTGATCTCGTCGTCAAATCCCAATATTTCACCGCTCTCACAATAGACCCACCAGTACATCCTGAAACTCTCAATGAGTTCTGGGCTAATGCTGAGACAGTGATGGTGGATGATGAAGTTATCTCTCTCAACTCAACAATTAAAGGGAGACAAATGGCCATCTCACCGGCCATACTTGCAAACAGACTGGGGTTGAATGATGTGAATGCCCCTGAAAAGTTTGACAACTCTGCAATCCAACTAACCATGACTGAGTGTGGTTATCAAGGTACTCTCTCACAAGCTACTATCTTTAAAAAATATTTTGAACCAAAATATAAACTTTTGTTTCATTATATAATTATGTGCTTGAGTCCTAAAACAGGGTCTTATGACCAGATGCCCTCAACCTTTCAACCAATCTTTCATTCCATTGTGAATGAAACAAATTTCAGGGCATCAAAACTTTTCTTTAATGAGTTGGTGTTACATCACAATAACACTAAGAAAAAGTTTTTGTTATATCCAAGGTTCATTATGCAATGCATAATAAATGAACTGGGTAATGAGTTGCTTGTGGGTAAAACTGAAATTTTAAAACCCTTAACCTCACAAGCATACTCAAGGCACAACAAACAGGCTGCCTGGCCAGAAGATGACCAAGGGGAACCAGAACCAGTCCCCATGGAACCCTCATCTTCCAAACCTACTCCACCAAAGGCCAAGAAACCCAAGGTACAAAAACATAAACCCACCAAACCTAAAAGAAAAGCTGTTCAGGAGGTTGAGATGCCTGAACAAACTATTGTGCAATCTGCACTTTTAAAAGATGTGACTGAAACATCCTCTCAGTCTCATCCATCTCAAACCCCACCAAGAGCACCTATCACAATCCTTTTCAAAAGAAAAAGACTTAAGAAAACTATTCCCATTGATTCTTCTTTTGAAACTGCTGAACCCACTGCCCAAACTACTGAACCAGCACCCCAAATTTCTGAACCAGACATTGAAATAGCCAAACTTCTCTCTGGGCTAAAAGAGAAAGCCCCATCTACACATGTCAGTCCCCATCAACCACATAAAACAGGGGACATAGCATCAGAAATTGACATGGATGTGGACACTCAAAGCCCTAACCAAAGAGATGAGGATGAACCAGAGTCTCTAAGCCCAAACTTAGAAACTTTTGGTACTTTTGAGGCTGCTACTACTAATTTACCACCTAGTGGTGGACCTGAGGACAGAAGTAACATAGCTAAGACCTCAACTGTGGCAACTACTGATGAAGGCTTAATGCCTGAGGTAGGAAATCCTCTGAACCAAGAAAAAGAGGTACATGAGACAACTGAGTTGGGCTCAGCTCATGATGTAACTGATACAGTCCTCATTGAGGATGTAATCAGGGATTCAGATGATTCCATTGATTTGGATGATGTTTCAAAACACCAAACTACTGAATTGACGGCTACAAGTGAAGGTCCTGCACCTGGTGTATCTAAGCTCAAGAAGCTAGTCACACCAGCTCAGGTTAAAGCCCACTCAATCCATGATTCCCCTAGAGTAGCATCTTCTGTACAACAAGAAGATCACCCAAGAAACACACCCCTCACTACAAATGCCTACCCAATTCCCTGGGCAAACAAGCATAGACATGAACCAGCTATGCAGCCTAGATGGTCCCTTATACCACATGATGAGCACCCTCATCAAGAATCACTTCCAAACATACACAGCTAACTTGGAGCTGTCCATGAAGAACCAATTTGGAGTGATACAGACGAAGATGAATGATCTGTCCAACAAGATTGACTACAACAGCAAACAGATTGCTCATCTTACAGGTCAGTTCTCCCATGCTTCAACTTCAAAAGCTGATGAAGCCAAAAAGGGGGAGAAAATCAAGGTACCTGATGACGTGGGTACCCAAACCCCCACGTTTAAACATATTTAAGAAGCTATCAAGCTCGGGCTAGGAAGCCGAAAAGCCAGAAGCTGGTGTAGAGAAGCTACCTGCATCGGCTCCTCAGCTCCCTAGCACAGGACCTGCCTTACACAAGCACAGGACCTGCCTTACAGGAGGTCAATAATAAAGGTGGGTCCAACATTTATGGGCCAGCCCGGCCCATTACCACAAAGCCCATTAGGGTTTGGAGTTTCACCCTCTATAAATAGGGGGGTTACACCTTCACTCAAACCCATCCCATTTGTCTTGGTCTTCACTCAAGACATCTCACTCACTTTCTCTCTCTCTCTCTCTCTCTCTCTCTAGAAACAATCTCTCACTAACTAATCTGCCTAGCTCCCATAGAGGAGCCTACGAGCTGCTAAAGTATCACATCGGCAGCTCATGAACTCTCTATAATTACACACAATAAAGCTGTCAGGCTCCCCTGTTGAACTCACGAGCTCCCCTGTCGGAGCCCTCGAGCTGCCATATTTGCAGTCTACACATCCACGGTTCTAATAACCAACTTTCAGCCATCAAGTTAAGCAGCCCGAAATCGCCTCGGCTGCTAGCTAACCGCCGGGTTTCAACCACCACCTCCTCTCATACTTCGTATCCCTCATTTACTCCTTTATCTTTACTTTTATGTACATTTCTTGGGATAAATCACTAATGTTGAGCGTCAGAGGGTGGTCCAGAGACCCCGGTCTCTGGACCCCTTCTAACGAGTTGTTCGTGGTGCAGGTACATGCTCGGAAGGTGCTAGGTCCAACCCGAAGAGACATCCATACCATCTCCATGCCTTATTCTTGTTGTAGCAACAAGTGGCGCCCACCGTGGGGTTATCGCGCTTAGAACATGAAACTCTTTGTGGTTTAGCCCCAAATGTTCCTAAGTTCTTTATTTTTAAGGATGGAGAGGATGTTCTTACCGGAAAAATCACTCCTACACCTCCTACACATGTTTGCGTTTTTTGCTCCACGTTCAAAACGCCGGTGACCGGGTTCCATACACTTGCAATTCGGTTGCTACATGTAACTTCTTTGATAAAAACGTCAAACCTGAAAATCTACTCATATTCTTGATGAAAAATTACAACCTTTTGAACACATGTTTACACTTAGTTCAAATATGGTCAAAAAAGCTAAAGAAATGAAAGATTTTGTGTACACAATACTCAATCCCACTTTATGTGGTGTCATCAAAAAAGTCATTCAAAGAGGATATTACATTATGAAATATTATCCTCACAAAGAATCTGATGAAAAAAGAAGGAAACATATCAAAATATATTCTTTAAAGAATAATTCTATAGGAAGATGTGTACACACTTGTCCCAAGGTTTGACTATCTCATTTTTTGTCTTTTAGCACACATAAAAGTGTGTGACAATAAAGCACAAAAGATGATAGAGGCAGGAAAAAACTTTATCCAACATTAAAGTCTCTAGTACAACACGTATTGCATCTTGTACAACTCATGCTGCAGGCTGCCATACCACAGCTCCATTGTAAGTGATATTATCAACAATATAATTCACGACGTGGATGCAAGAATCCCACAACTGATCCACGAGTAAAAAAAAAAAAAAAAAGGAGATCACATAAATCGGAGCTGGGTAGCCTATTTAAACTATAAATAGGGCAGCCAGGAAGCTCCAGGCTGCCATATAGCAGCCCTGCTACAGTGGTGAACAGTAAAAAAGTAAGAAAAGTCAAAAGTCAGACTTTCTTACACGCTAATCCACAAATGTGCTTAGTCAAAAGCAAAGCAGACCTCAAAAGCATAAAAAGTGGTATCTTTCACCAAAATGGCAAAAACACCTGCTGACATATAGAAAGGGGGGTCAGCACTCGCTCCCATAAGGAAGCACCTGCTCCCAGAAGGAAGCAATCGCTCCCATAAGGAAGCACCATAAGCGGGAAGCCTTCCCTTATGGCAGCCTCTGTTACATCTTAATGTGCTAAACGTGCACAAAAAGAGGGTCAACGCTTAGCAGGTATGGAAGGCAAGCTCCCCCATGGAAGCTCCCTGAGCTAGAAGTCCTCCCCTGCGTGAGCTCATGTTACATCTTAATATACTAAACGTTCATACCGAAATGGGGTCATGCTCCCCTAGGGAAGCTCTCTGGGCTAGAAATCTTCCTCTATGTAAGCTCACTTTACATCTTTGTGTACTCAACATTCATTTATAGCTCTTCACTTCACTTCATGTGCACATGCGATACAAGCACATGGTCGCTCTCTCGACACTAACATTAGGCACAAGCTCCAAAAAAAACTCCTACTAGCTTAAGCGAGGTAAAGTGTAAAAATATTTTACTTCTCATATCGCTGAAACGAGCTTCTCAAGAAATAATCAATTGTTCTAAATGTTGTTAAACAAAGTCTTGAATAATACTAACATTACATCTCGTTTCAACTTTTAGCCTAACCTATATTTGACCCAAAATTCTTAGTAAAAGTGAACGGACTTATGAGTGTAACCATGGCGTGTAAAAAACCCATGCACTTGTAAGCTAACCATTAACTTCACTTATAAAATAATAATAAATAAATAAAAACAATAAACACACACTTTATCAGCTAGTCAGGTCTGGTAAAGCAGGCTGGCTCCCGTAGGGCAGCTACAGACCACTATTCAGCTTTATCAGCCTAAACAACTATTCACGTCAGAGAGTACATCAGCTGCTACAGGACAGCTGTAGACAACTATGCATGTCAGTGCGTCAGCTGCTATATGACAGCTATAGACAACTATTCAGCTTTATAGCTATTAGAAAAAGTACACTACATTTACCGGCTGCCATACGGCAGCTGCAGACAACTCTATAAGTAAACTTATGAGCTACAGCCCGGGAGCTACAAGCTTATAAGCTGCAGCTCGCATGCTACAAACCTAAAGCTTGGATCCCATAGATCGAAGCCTAAAGCTCGAAGTTAGAAATTTGAAGCTCGAAGCCCAAGGCTAGAAGCTACAAGTTCACGGCCGCAAGCTAGAAGCTCGCAACTACAAACTCGCACCTATGTCATATAATATACTTTAGCTTTTACATCGAAAAGACAAAAGTCAGATCTACACAAGCTATAAGTAGGTAGCCTAAAGCAAACAACATAATACATACACCCAAGTAACCCTTGGGGAAGAGAACACATATAAATAGGGTGCCTTGAGTACTTCTAAGATATTTGCTTCCTAAGGCCACACTTGTCTTTAAACAGTTATATATGACATATTGGAAGACACAAAAAAAAAAAAAAAAAAAAAAAAAAACATGTCAAAAGCCACAAAAATTAGCTCATATGTCATACGCTACATAGCCTCCGGCTGAGGTAAAGAAGCTAACAGCTTGGCAGCTCAGCTATACGTCACCACATGAATAAATCCGAGGTTTTATAAGTACTAACGAACGCTAGGACGAATCATCCGTAGAAAATTAACATCTTTTCCGTACACCAAAGTCGTTTAAGGGAACGAGCACATCGCTTAGGGCAGGCTCAACACCTTCCTTAAAAAGACTAACAACTTGGAAAAGAAGAAAGATGCCTCCCCATATCAAAGAGCCTGCTAAATGTCATGAAGGCTTGGCCCACTCACTATGGAAAGCATAAAACATAACCTCGTATACTTGCTCGGCTTAACACCAATTCAATGCTTTGCAAAGATGAGTTGCTCTCCTAGGTAGAAAGGAAGCCACCCTATGGGAACAAAATGAGCTTTGCATGACCTCACATATAGTGACTAGAGAAGCTCACAAATGCATCATTAAAAAGTTTTTGTGACCTCCATAACACACCAATCAGAAAATGTGGCAACTCGCAAAGCCAAGAAGCACGGTTCCTACGTCTTCACAAAATCCAAACTTATCTAGCCTTATCAAGTACCGTGCCCATGATAACATGTGGCATAAGCAAGGCAACCATATAAAGATTATATCTCACAAGGAGGACCATCGGCCCAAAGCCATCATGATCTAAACGAGCTATCTCAATTACACGAGCTTGGCCCTTTGTCCTATCTCTCTCATAGGATAAAAAACTTTAGCTTGCACACAAAAAACAAAGATGTTCGCAAATGACATGGCACATAAGGAAGTTAACCGCCTAAACATGTTCGCGAAAGCATCCAATGTTGAACAATAGGCAAATGTTACTTGTTGTCACATGTTCAAAGAAACATTTATTCGGTTCCAAAGCACTGGCTTACTTGAAATAAGAATAAACTTCCTCAAACACCTAGTTTAAAGCTTCATATATACGATCTTTGAATCCCAAAAGCTTGACATGTCTAGAGGCTTAGGAAGCTCATAAGTGAGAAGTTCAAAATCGAATGGTTAGATACCAAGTCATAAGCACCCACGACTACGTCATGACTACTCATGACTGGGGGCTGATGGTACGGGTATCTAATTTTGAACGAATCAAGAAGTTTAGAAACCGAAAAGGCGAGAACTAAAAAGTAGAGATGTTGATTAGCCACACATGTCGAGGCTCCTGCCCTAAAAGCTAAAATGGTCACAAGCACATTGCTACACATGTGACATCATCGGTAGGAGTAAAGAAGCCTCGAACAAAATCATGGTCTGAATAAGGCATATGCTTCTCTAGTGGAGGAACGTTGCTTATTGCAGCTAAGCAACAACGAACCTATCAAGCAAGCTAAAGAACAACACATCGTCCTTTCAATTGCTCCTTTCCAGGTGACTCCGCTTATGTAAAAGATATAACAATACTTACCTTGCACATGATTATCTACAAAGAACCAGGCATAAACAAAATCGGCAAGATCAAGGTTAACTAAAGCAGCTTGCTCAATCATCGAAGCAACCTGCTAAAACCTCCATACATCTTGCCAACACTGCAAGAGACTAACACTTAGCCGATATATGAAAAAGTTTAAACACGTCGTTAAGGGAACCTTATAAAAAGAAGGTTCTATAAAAGACGAGCCTATATGCCTAAACTAATCCTATCAAGTGCGCAACATCCGATAGATGGTTAATACTCACAAAGCCTACGAGGCTTAGAAACATAGTAAGCCACAAGAAATATTAAAGCTATTTGTGGAACACCAAATGGCTTACTAAAACAAGCAAAGAAGCTTTAAACAATGGATAGGGCAACACAACAAATGATCAAACAAGGGAGCATTGCTACTCGTGCCTACCTAAGAAGCACACAAGCAAATTGCCAATGCAACGATGCAACTTGGTGACACCAAGGATCGTGGAAAACAACTTCTAGTAATCATGAACGTGACAAATTACCACAACGTCAGAACTCCACAAAATAATAGAGTTGGGTGAATCTTTATTCGCACCTGCCCTACAGCAGCAACCAGCTGTCAGGAGCATAGAAGCTACTCATAAGAGTGTAGAAGTTGCCAATAGGAAGCATGACAGTAGCCTCCCAGAAATTGTTCACTATAGCAAGGAAGCAACATGAAAGAGGTAGCCCGCCATAGCATCAAAAAGCGTTGGTTAGGAGATATTTTTGCCATATGGTAGCACCTTGCTAAAGAATTGTTCAAGGAGTCCCAAAACCTCAACACTCGAAGCCATGAGACTTCACCACCCATGAGGTAGGTGAACATCTATCCTTGAACTTTTACTTACTAACTCTCCTTCAACCAAACACCACGCTGATGCGCCATGCCATTAAACAAACTCGGCCTCTACCTCATGCGCTTTAAAGTGTCCGATGATTAAGAGAATTTTACTAAATTATGGAAAAGCTTATTTTTACTACCTTCTCTATTGAATCAACTCATACGAAAGGTCAATCAAAGATAACCGTATACTCTATTCTAAACAATGTGGTTGAAGGCGTAAGAGTATCTCGAATGTCACCAAACTTACACATAAACATCATCCAAAATGTTACGAGATATCTTTGTCTCCTTCAAAAGTTGATCACGGGTTCAAGTGTAAAGTTCCCTGACCTTGCATGAAGCTCTTCAAGCATCATCTAAAACCAAGAAAACTAACCATCATATCCTAAAAGGCAATTGTCTTAGCACATACGAAGCTTACTATCGTCAACAAAGAAGACTACCTTCTTACATGACAAGCTAATCTCCTTACATGAAAAGCTTCCATAAGGAAGCTAACCTTCTCATACAAGGAGTTGTCCATTCTTAACTAAGTAGCTTCCATTCTTACATAGGAAGTTAACATTTTTACATAAGAAGCTGCCATTCTTACCTAAGAAGCTGCCCTTCTTACACAAGAAGCTGCCATTCTTACGTAAAGAAGCTGCCCTTCTTACACAAGAAGATAACCTTCTTACTCAAGAGGCTATTATTCTTACATAAAAAGACTTATGGAACTACAAAAGAATCTCCCTAACATTCCCTCATGACATTTCGTCTCTTTGACATATGGTGAACACAAAGAGAGGAACTTTAGAGGGAAGCTTATCATATAAAAAATCCACATTATTTTAAGTGCATAGTATTAATATGCATGTATTATCGCATTACCCCAACTCATGGAAAAACTAACAAGGATATGCTCTTCAAAGGCGTACTCCACAAGACATTGATCCATGAAAGTTGGTCAAATACCACAACATGCATACGAAATCCATGATATAGCCTACTCTAAGGCAACCTCAGTTACCATAACATCTTGATATTCTATTAATGAATCTAATTCATACTCGAAAAGCGTTGTCTAGACAATGTAGTTTCTAATCTGCAAGCTAACGAAACGAAGGAAACTCTTTCGTGCAACCACAACAACTTGTCACTTATCTTATCAAAGGGTGAGCCCCTCCTAACAAGGCTCCATGGGATCCGGCGCTATACCTACCCATGAAACGGGGATGAGCTCCTAGGCCACAACTGCTCAACAGGTAACAAGGATAATGACATTCCTGTATACAGGGTGAGTTCCAAATACAATCCACAACTCCATGGGACAAGTCCTTTAGAAGGAATACCTAGACCCATGAAAGAGGGTGAGCTCCTCACACCAAGACAACTCATACATGTTCACAACAGGCACAAAAACGAACATTTCACATAGATAACCATTAAGAAAGGTTACAAACAAACAAGCTGATAGGATAAGCATTGCATCGGTTCTCTAGCTTAGTAGCCTGGGATGGGTGACTGCAGCGTCCACCTCATGGCAAAAGGTTAAAGACATTGCAAACACTATAAACGACAAGTAGCAGATCCAAGACAACCAAACATTAAACTTAAATAAAGCATCACCCCTAGAGGGGGAGCATTCCCATTGAGGAAGGGAAGGGAAGTTCCTTGGTCATATAGTCGGAAAGCAAAGCATCAAACCATAACAAGATTATAAAGGCATTTGCATAGCAAGACTCATGCATAGCTTACATAAGCTTACATGACAAGGTCTTCAGAAATCATAATGCATTAGCTCGCTAGAAGAGCAACAAATTCATTATCAAAGTTAGCCTGCTATATTGGCTTGGGAGTGCTCTCAACCATAATAGTAGGGGAAGCATCCTTGCCAACGAAGATGTCATTAAGGCATGGGCAAGTTCAACGAGCAATACCTTGCTCAAACAAGGTTCAACCTTCTTATGATACGCAACTACAACCGGGAATAAGCTTCTAAGACAACAAGATTGTCTACACATTTAGAAGTACCATACGGTTGAAAAAGAAATATAAAAAGAGGCTTAGTCTCACATTTTGATAAAGAGAAGCCTCTTACATGGATATAGGAAGAAAATAGCTTTCGTAAGAAGCTCATCTTTGTGTAAAGGAAGTTCACTAAATTGCGCTACAAGCTCACATCCATGCAAAGGAAGCTCAATAGGGTACACCTATAAACTCGCCTTTATACGAAAGAAGCTCACTTCCGCATCAAATAAGCCCACTTTGTTACGGAAAAAGTTTATCAATCTACAACATTGGTACGCAAAAGGCTCCTTCTTTTGCCATGTTTGCTCATATCTGCCTTGCTCCATCACATCTATTATAAAACGAGCTTACCACAACACTTAGAGAAGCCCAAAGTCTCAAGCTGGTAAGCTGCTACACCTAATGGATGGAAGCGATGAGCTCATGGAATGAAGCGATTAGCTACCGTCAAGCACCAAAGAATATCCGGGAGAGCACATATGACGCTCGCGTTGGTATAACTTACCGCAAACCCCGGCAAGGTGATTATAAGCCTAGTATACATGTATAAGAAAAAGAGATACGTAGTGACACGATAAATACCAAGATCAAAGCCACTACTTGTCTATTGCAAGATCACCAACATGGTGTGCCATACACACACACACACGATAAGCGCACTCTTTTACATCGTTGCCTTCTACTTGCTTG
Organism: Ambrosia trifida; assembly: GCA_028751855.1. Taxonomy (NCBI): domain Eukaryota; kingdom Viridiplantae; phylum Streptophyta; class Magnoliopsida; order Asterales; family Asteraceae; genus Ambrosia; species Ambrosia trifida. The sequence goes on from CM054122.1 coordinate 82,385,125, forward strand.
AATTCATCAATCCTATCGTAGAAAAAGTTTATCAAATGCTTCAAAAACCCAAAGACTTTGGGAAAGTAAGATACGCCATTTGACAAACAAATATCTATGAGCTCTTACCCATTTGGGACACGTGACTAAAGATGTTTACGGTGATGTAGCTTACCATGAACCTCAAGGCTAAGAACTCTACAAGGTAAAAATGCGTGTACTAGCATGCTACCACATATGTTCACAACCACTGCTTGTCTATGATAAGTCCATCAACAAGATGATTCCATTCATTCATGGACTTTTGGACCCTCTCCGATAAGGAAGGTAGAGTCTCCCAACCACTTTGATGAACATCTCCTAGTTCTTCACACCTACAAGCTTATCACCAAGAAATTTTGCAACATGTCAATATTACATGAACGATCCCCATGAGAAAGAAACTTCTTCTATAAACGAGCAAGAAATGCTTGTCGTCTCCTCTAAGGGTGAGATTGTAACCACCTAACAAGCTGTCCCTAGTGTCTTGGAGCTCCCTTGCTCGATCGTCCAATCACGACAAGTCAAATTCAAGCAAGTCGCCTAAAAGAAAGCTAAGCGAAAACCGGAAGCTTGGAAGCTTCAAAAACAATAAAAATGTTTCAAAGCTCATAAGCTACAAAATAATCTTCAATACTAGAAGATCTAAGGACTTCCAAGACGTCAAACAAAGCTTTGCATCTTCTAAGCTTCTCAAGAAACACCGGAAATGTAGAAGCTACAAGAAAAGGCAGAAATTATGAAGTCCAAAATAAGAAATTCATAAACAAATAAGGCGCAAACACCTTACACCAAAGTTTATGAATTTCTAGAGGTAGGAAAAAAGGAGATAAGATTACTAAGTCACAAGCACCCATGACTACGTCATGACTACTTATGACTGGGGGGCTGATGACGTGGGTACCCAAACCCCCACGTTTAAACATATTTAAGAAGCTATCAAGCTCGGGCTAGGAAGCCGAAAAGCCAGAAGCTGGTGTAGAGAAGCTACCTGCATCGGCTCCTCAGCTCCCTAGCACAGGACCTGCCTTACACAAGCACAGGACCTGCCTTACAGGAGGTCAATAATAAAGGTGGGTCCAACATTTATGGGCCAGCCCGGCCCATTACCACAAAGCCCATTAGGGTTTGGAGTTTCACCCTCTATAAATAGGGGGTTACACCTTCACTCAAACCCATCCCATTTGTCTTGGTCTTCACTCAAGACATCTCACTCACTTTCTCTCTCTCTCTCTCTCTCTCTCTCTCTCTCTAGAAACAATCTCTCACTAACTAATCTGCCTAGCTCCCATAGAGGAGCCTACGAGCTGCTAAAGTATCACATCGGCAGCTCATGAACTCTCTATAATTACACACAATAAAGCTGTCAGGCTCCCCTGTTGAACTCACGAGCTCCCCTGTCGGAGCCCTCGAGCTGCCATATTTGCAGTCTACACATCCACGGTTCTAATAAGCAACTTTCAGCCATCAAGTTAAGCAGCCTGAAATCGCCTCGGCTGCTAGCTAACCGCCGGGTTTCAACCACCACCTCCTCTCATACTTCGTATCCCTCATTTACTCCTTTATCTTTACTTTTATGTACATTTCTTGGGATAAATAACTAATGTTGAGCGTCAGAGGGTGGTCCAGAGACCCCGGTCTCTGGACCCCTTCTAACGAGTTGTTCGTGGTGCAGGTACATGCTCGGAAGGTGCTAGGTCCAACCCGAAGAGACATCCATACCATCTCCATGCCTTATTCTTGTTGTAGCAACAGTACCTATGGATACACTTGAAGCCAGAAGAAAGGCAAGAGTGGCTATCCTAGCAAGAGATCAAAAAGATCAATCCAGAAAAGAAAAACTGGCCCAACAATTTGGTATCTCTATTCAAGAAGTAGAAGATGCTGAAAAGACTGATGAATCCCAAGGGCACAATGAAGAAACCTCTGATGGCCAAACTTCTGATGAAGAATCAGAAAGTACTGAAGACAATCCTTCAGTAGTTGACAAACCTTCAGTTGTTGTCAACCCATCAAAGGTTAACACTTCCAAGACTCAAACTGCTGACCCTTCCAGAACAACTGCTTCTATTCAACCAACTTCTGTTCCTACTAGGCCTACTACAACAGTTACCACAATGACTGTGCTAAGCCCTTCTCCAATCTCTCAATCAGCGGAACTACTCGAGAAGAGTTTAGTGGCAGCCCAAAAGAAGGCCAGAGAAGATCAGATCTGGAAAACACTGGAAGAAAGGGATGACTTGAATCTAAGACATGAAGAAAAACTTCAGGCTTATGAAGCTGAACTCCAAAGGCAGGCTAGCCTAGATCAGATTGCTGTAGAAGATAAAAGACATCAACTGATGTCTTACATTACAAAGAACAGCAAAATCAAAGCCCACACATTGAAGAGACTCTCTATGGAAGAGCTGACAAGAAGAGCTCAACTTATTACAGATAAACTTGCAACAAGTAAAGACACAAAGGCCAAGAGAGCTCAGATGATAGAAGAACTGGTAGCAAATGGTTATGGTTCAAAAGCCTCAGTGTCCAAATGGAAAGAAGAAAGATTGGTGAACACATATAGAAAATATAAGGCTGCAAGGGCTGCAAATCCAGAGAAGTTTCAAACTGCTGAAGTTTCAACTTCAGTAGCTAGAACTTTTGGTGTTCAAAGAAGACCAGCTACTCAGAGAAAGAAATCAGAGGAGAATGTGAAGACTGATTTCAGAATGGTACTACTAGAAGGTAGTACAGTAGTCCATTCTGATTTTGACATAGAAGAAAAGCCTCTGATCACACAATTCAGGGATCGTTCCACCTTTGCATATCAAATCCAGAAGACCATCACAGACAAACTGCACACTAAGGTAGTAACTGAACATCATTTGCCAACATTTCAGATACCTAATGTGATGGAACAACAGCAGGGAAGTGAATCCCACCTGAGAGTCACTGAAGTTGAAAACATTCAACACTCAGGAGAAACCCAGGGTACCACAATGGTTCCCTACACTTTAGACTTTGACAAGTCTAAAGAACCAATCATCAGATGGTCCTTTACTGATAGAAACTCAGTACTTGTGACAAGAAGAGATCAGACAAGCAGGGCCTATAGGTCGATAAATGATCTGAAGAAACTATCAACCAAAGACCTGCTTACAATCCAACACTTAGAACCACAAAAAGGGTCTCTTACTGATGAACAGCTGAACCAGCTCAAGAATTCCATGTTCAAAGGAATATGGAAAATTGTGAGGGACAGAAAAGAACAATAAGGAATTAGTAAGGTTTTGGCTTCATCAATCCAGGGGGAGATTGTTAGGACAAAAAGGATTGGTGAAACCACTTTTGTAAACCTTAGTCTAATTCACTTCTGTCAAAATACTCTAAGTATAGAACTGCTGAAGAAGAAGGATCAAACTGCTGAAGAAGAGATTCAGAAGTGCTGAAGAAGAAAAGACATCAGAAGTTCTGAAGTTCAAACCAGACACTTCTACTGAAGAACTACTGAAGACAAACTACTCATCAGTAGTTTGTCATTCATCAGTACTTACATGAAGATCTTTTCCACCGCCTTTGTATATCATTAGTTTATTACTTTAGTATTTCTTTTTCCTTTATGTACAAGTTCCAAGACTGCAACTTGTTGCAACTTGTTTCTGAACTTGCTTTTGGCAAGGTTCATGTATTTGTAAAGTCTATAAATAGAAGGGTTCATCCCTCTGTTTTAGACATTGATTTTTAATACAGAAATCCTTCAACACTTATTATTGTTATTTCTATTTCATGTTTATTGAGAATCTTTCAAAGTATTTCATTCTCATTCAATACTTAGATTCTCAATAAACACTTATCATTTATTTGTTCTTGAATCCAGGGGGAGTATAACTCCTGTTGATAAGTGTAGCTTTAAACTTATAAACATTCCGCTGTGCTATCACTCATCAAGAACTTGCTAAACACTTAAGTGTCAACTAGCAAGTTCAAACAAAAGAGCAATATACTGATCCAACATCTTCATTGTGCCCTTGGGATTCATCAGTCTTTTCAGCATCTTCTACTTCTTGAATAGAGACACCAAATTGTTGGGCCAGTTTTTCTTTTCTGGCTTGATCTCTTTGATCTCTTTCTAGGATAGCCACTCTTGCCTTTCTTCTGGCTTCAAGTGTATCCATAGGTACCTTAATTTTCTCCCCCTTTTTGGCTTCATCAGTTTTTGAAGTTGAAGCTTGGGAGAACTGACCTGTAAGATTAGCAATCTGTTTACTGTTGAAGTCAATCTTGTTGGACAGATCATTCATCTTTGTCTGTATAACTCGAAATTGGTTCTTCATGGACAGCTCCAAGTTAGCTGTGTATGTTTGGAAGTGATTCTTGAGGAGGGTATTCATCATGTGGTATAAGGGACCATCTGGGCTGCATAGCTGGTTCATGCCTATGCTTGTTTGCCCAGGGAATTGGGTAGGCATTTGTAGTGAGGGGTGTGTTTTTGGTTGATCTTCTTGTTGTACAGAAGATGCCACTCTAGGGGAATCATGGATTGAGTGGACTTTAACCTGATCTGGTGTGACTAGCTTCTTGAGCTTCGATACACCAGGTGCAGGACCTTCACTTGTAGCCGTCAATTCAGTAGTTTGGTGTTTTGAAACATCATCCAAGTCAATGGAATCATCTGAATCCCTGATTACATCCTCAATGAGGACTGCATCGGTTACATCATGAGCTGAGCCCAACTCAGTTGTCTCATGTACCTCTTTTTCTTAGTTCAGAGGATTTCCTACCTCAGGCATTAAGCCTTCATCAGTAGTTGCCACAGTTGAGGTCTTAGCTATGTTACTTCTATCCTCAGGTCCACCACTGGGTGGTAAATGAGTAGTAGCAGCCTCAAAAGTACCAAGAGGGTTTCTAAGTTTGGGCTTAGAGACCCTGGTTCATCCTCATCTCTTTGGTTAGGGCTTTGAGTGTCCACATCCATGTCAAATTCTGAGGTTATGTCCACTGTATGATGTGGTTGTTGGGGACTGACATGTGTGGATGGGACTTTCTCTTTTAGCCCAGAGAGAAGTTTGGCTATTTCAATATCTGGTTCAGAAAGTTGGGGTGCTGTTTCAGTAGTTTGGCCAATGAGGAATCAATAGGAATAGTTTTCTTAAGTCTTTTTCTTTTGAAAAGAACTGTGATTGGTGCTCTTGGTGGGGTTTGAGATGGATGAGACTGAGAGGATGTTTCAGTCACATCTTTAAGAAGTGCAGATTGCACAATAGGTTGTTTAGGCATCTCAACCTCCTGAACAACTTTTCTTTTAGGTTTGATGGGTTTTTGTTTTTGTACCTTGGGTTTCTTGGCCTTTGGGGGTGTAGGTTTGGAAGATGAGGGTTCCATGGGGACTGGTTCTGGTTCCCCTTGGTCATGTTCTGGCCAGGCAGCCTGTTTGTTGTGCCTTGAGTATGCTTGTGAGGTTAAGGGTTTTAAAATTTCAGTTTTACCCACAAGCACCTCATCACCCAGTTCTTTTATTATGCATTGCATAATGACCCTTGGATATAACAAAAACTTCTTTTTAGTGTTATTATGATGTAACACCAACTCATTAAAGAAAATTTTTGATGCCCTGAAATTTGTTTCATTCACAATGGAATGAAAAATTGGTTGAAAGGTAGAGGGCATCTGGTCATAAGACCATGCTTTAGGACTCAAACACATAATTATATAATGAAACAAAAGTTTGTATTTTGGTTCAAAATACTTTTTAAAGACAGTAGCTTGTGAGAGAGTACCTTGATAACCACATTCAGTTATGGTTAGGTGGATTGCAAAGTTTTCAAACTTTTCAGGGGCATTTACATCATTCAACCCCAGTCTGTTTGCAAGTGTGGCCGGTGTGATGGCCATTTGTCTCCCTTTGATTGTTGAGTTGAGAGAGATAACCTCATCATCCACCATCACTGTCTCAGCGTTGGCCCAGAACTCATTGAGAGTTTCAGGATGTATTGGTGGGTCTATTGTGAGAGCGGTGAAATACTGGGATTTGACGACGAGATCAATGATCTCATCGTATTGGGACCAGCCTTCTTGTTTTTCTAAGTAGGCTCTGAGATTGTGTCCCTGTTTAAGAACTAAAGCCATGTGGTTTGTGTGTTTATGAATCGAACAGTGTTTTTGCAGGTTCAGGGTTTGAGAGCTTTCTTGAGAGAGAAGGAGGGAATTTTTGTTTTAAATGGATAAGTGTTTTAAAAAGATATTTATCAGAAGTTTTAAACCGCCTGGAACTTCTTTATCAGATGTTTTAAACCGCCTAGGTCAAAAACCTCTTTATCAGAAGTTTTAAACCGCCTAGGTCAAACTTCTGATGTGGGAAAAGTCTGATTTGCCCTTTTTGACTAAACTGCTGATGAAGAATTATTTTCATTAGTAGTTCCCACTTCTCTTCAGTAGTTTTGAACAGCTGATGAGAAATACTTTATAAATACTTTATTCATAACTTCTGAAGGTTGTTTTATCAGAAGTTAATCACTTTTACGAAAATATCCCCATACTGATGTTTTGTTCATCAGTAGTTCTCTCTTATTTGTTTTTCAGAAGTTTTTCAATTTTTGAAAATAGATGTAAGTGAAAAATAAAAATTTTTGCAGAAAAGTAAAGAGAAACACTTACAAATTTAGCATCCCTAGCATGGATACTAACTTCTGAAATGTTGATGTGTCAAGGGGTTTAGTGAATATGTCAGCTATTTGATTAGCTGTTGCTACATGTTTCACTTTAATCTTGTCTTTTTCATAAAAATCTCTTATGAAATGATACCTGATTTCAATGTGTTTAGTCTTTGAAAACTGAACAGGATTTTGAATGATGCTAATGGCAGATTTGCTGTCTACAAGTAATGGTGTCTTGGTCTCTTTGATTCCATAATCCAGAAGTTGATATTGGAGCCATTGTATCTGTGATGTACAACTTGCAGCTGCAATGTATTCAGCTTCAGCAGTTGAAGTTGCAACAGATGTTTGTTTCTTTGATTGCCAGGACACTAGACAGTTTCCCAAGAATTGACAACCACCAGATGTTGATTTTCTTGACATTTTACACCCTGCATAGTCACTATCTGAAAAAGCTGATAACTTGGTATTGCTTGAAGCAGGATACCAAATTCCAAGAGTTGGAGTTCCTTTCAGATATCTGAAGATTCTTTTGACTGCAATGAGGTGTGATTCCCTAGGAGCTGATTGATATCTAGCACAGACACATGTTGAAAACACAATATCTGGTCTAGAAGCAGTGAGATATAAAAGGGAATCTTTCATACATCTATACATGGTTTGATCAACCTGTTTTCCTTGATCATCTTGTTCAACTTGTGTGGTTGGTGTCATGGGAGTGGAACATGATTTACAGTCTTGTAAAGAAAATTTGTTTAATAATTCTTTAACATATTTTGATTGATGTATAAAAGTTCCATTTGATTGTTGTTTAATCTGCAGTCCTAGAAAGTACTGCAGTTCTCCCATTGTACTCATCTCAAATTTTGATTGCATGAGTTTCTTAAATTCATCACACAATTTTGTGTTTGTTGAACCAAAAATGATATCATCAACATATATTTGAACAAGTAAGACATGATTTCCAACATGTTTTATGAAAAGAGTTTTATCAATGGCACCTCTTGTGAAGTTATTTTTGAGTAAAAAGGTTGAAAGTGTGTCATACCAGGCTCTTGGAGCCTGTTTGAGCCCATAAAGAGCTTTGTCTAGTTTGTACACCCACTCAGGATGAGAAGGATCCTCAAACCCAGGTGGCTGACAAACATACACTTCCTCTTTTATCTTTCCATACAAAAATGCACTCTTAACATCCATTTGATAAACTTTTATTTTGTTGGAAATGGCATAGGCCAGAAATAACCTGATGGCTTCAAGCCTTGCAACTGGAGCAAAGGTTTCATCATAGTCAATTCCTTCTTCTTGAGAGTAACCTGGTACTACCAGTCTTGCCTTGTTCTTTATTATAATACCAGCTTCATCTTGTTTGTTTCTGAAAACCCATCTTATGCCAATTGGTTGCTTGTCTGGTGGTAAGGGACAGATTTCCCAAACCTGTTGCTTGTTGAATTGAAGCAATTCATCTTGCATTGCCTGCACCCAATTGTTGTCTTTGAGGGCTTCCTGGTACTTCTTTGGTTCCAACTGTGAAATAAATGCTGAGAATAGACAAAAGTTGGAAAGCTGGTTTCTTGTAAGAACACCTGATGCAATATCACCCATGATTTGATCAAGTGGATGGTCTTTGTGTTCGATCAGTTGTTGTAAACCACTGACAGGTGTTGGTGGCTCATGTTCTTCAAACAAACTACTGAGGTCTATTATATCTGGTTCAGCAGTTTCAGTGTCTTCAGTAGTTGCAGGTGCTGAAGCAGATGTTTGAGTTTGTTCCTCAGTATTTGTTGAATCAGAAGTTTGTGAAACTTCTGATGGTTTTGAAGTTGACTTAATGACTGTTTGAGGAGTCCATGGTGCTGGATCCTCATCATCAAACCTTTGATCACCATAATAAGTAGGTTTGAATGAAGTGACAGTCTTTTCAGGTCCAAAATGGAAGCTGTCAAGGTCAAAAAGTTCAGCAGGATGTGCTGGAATAAGAGTGTGTTTTGACTCATTGAACTTGACATTCAGTGTTTCTTCTACTATCCTGGTTCTTGAGTTAAAAACCTTGTAGGCTTTTCTAGTTGAAGAATAACCAAGAAAGTAACCTGAGTCAACTTTGGCAGCAAACTTTGAAATAGATTCCTTAATGTTCAATTAAGATGAAACATTGACACCCAAAAGCCCTGAAAAAAGAGATAAGGGGCTTCATGCCATGAAGAACTTCATAGGCAGTCTTTGAATGTCTCTTGACAATAAGAACTCTATTTTGAACATAACATGATGTGTTAACTGCTTCTGCCCAAAAGTATAATGGTAGGCCAGAATCAGCTAACATTGTTCTTGCTCCTTCTATTAAAGTTCTGTTCTTCCTTTCTACCACACCATTTGGTTCAGGAGTTCTTGGAACACTGAATTGTCTAATAATCCCTTTAGACAAACAGAATTCATCCAGAGTTTTGTTCCTGAACTCTGTCCCATTATCACTTCTAATGGTTTTGACAGGTAGAGAGTATTGCTTCTCTACTTGTAGAATGAAGAACTTGATGATTTCAGCAGCCTCATCCTTGGAAAATAAGAACAATACCCATGTAAATCTTGAGTAGTCATCAATGATGACTAAGCAGTACTTCTTTTTACCAAGGCTCATGATTTTTACAGGCCCAAATAAGTCCATATGGAATAGTTGAAGACATGCAGTTGTTTTTTATTCTTCAATAGACTTATAGGAGGACTTATGCTGTTTTCCCTTTAAACAGGATACACAGTGTTCTTGACACTGGTATACTTTTAAGGGTAGACCTCTTAATAAGCCCATTTTTGTGACTTTATTTATGGTTTTAAAGTTCACATGGCCAAGTCTCCTGTGCCAGAGATCAGTTTCTGAAGTTGATGCCTTTGAGAAGAAACAGGCAGTGTTGTTCAGTTTTCTTTGTCTTTTTCAATGTCCACTGCATAGACATTGCCACATCTTTTGGCTATTAACATAGTATGATCTTCAATAATCTTCTCTATCAACTTCTGGCCTTCTGGTGATATGATCTTGCATGCTGTCTTTGTGAAAAAGGAAGAATATCCTTTATCACACATTTGTGACACACTCAGCAAGTTGTACTCAAGGTTTTCAACCAGATTGACCTTATCAAACTGTATTTTGCCAGAGGAGACATTGCCATGTCCTAGCACATATCCCTTAGCATTGTTCCCAAAGGATACAGATCCATCTCTTTGACTGATAAAATTGTTTATCAGGTATCTGCATCCTGTCATGTGCATTGAGCCTCCACTGTCTACATACCAAATGCTATTTAAGCCTCTGGAAACTCTCTGCACAAGATAGCAAATTAGTTAGATTTAGGAACCCAAGCCAGTTTGGCTTTGGGTTTGCTCTTGAGAACATTTACAGTTTGTTCTTGACCAAGTTGAGAAATCCATGTCTTTTTGGCAATGGATTTTTCATTAAGAACAATGGTGGTATCCTTTTGAGGACCACCATCAACTTTGGTCATCAATAGTTGTACCAAGTTCATAAGATCTTTAATCTCAGCAGTTTGTGAAACTGCTGATGATTCAGGTCTAACTACTGAAAGAGAATTTTGAGAAAAAGATCTTTGTTGAGATTTTGTCTTTTTCTGAGAAAAGGTGTTTACTGGTTGTTGTTTCTTGGGAGAAAAAGTTTTTACAAAATCATTTTTGATTTGTTTTCCCAAAACCAGTTGTTGATTTTTCTTGTTGAACTGAATACCTTTTCTATATCTGCAAAATTCTGTTTTGTGGTTGAACAGACCACAAATTTCACATTCTTTTGTCTTTTCTTTCAAAGACAAGTTTCTGACTGTTTTGATTGGTTTTAGGTCATCAGTAGTTTTCAGGTTCTCAACTCCTGATGACTTAAAGTCAGATTTAATCAGTACTTCTGAAGAACTTTCTTTGTGTGTTTTTAGAAAGTTTTCATGGAAAGATGTGCATTCTTCCTCTTCAGAAGTTTCACCTGAAACAATTTTTCTCCTATCTTCAGTAGTTTTGGGGGAAAAATCTGTTGGTGTTTCAGTGTGATTGTACCCTATGCCAAACCTAACATTTGAAGCACATTGTTTGTTTAGCAATAATTGGTACCCCTTACAAGATTCAACCCATTTTTCACATGTGACCTTGGTGTCAACAAGCTCTTGTCTGACATTCCCTAGGTCATTTATCATGATTTTAATTTGTGCTTGGGTTTCAATAGCAGTGTTAGTTAATTTAGAAACTTCTTTTGTTTTTGCAGAAAGTTTTCTTTCTAAATCACATTTCATCTGAGTGAATTTTCTCTCAGAGTCATTTGCTTTTCCTTGTAAGTGCACATTTGTCTCTCTTATGAGAGCAAAAGATTCTTTGCATGAATTTGAACACAGTTTTGTCAAAGATTCTTTTGATACCTGTGACAAGGCAGATTTTGAGGTGCATCCCTCAAATGCCATTAAGGCAAAGTTCTTTCTGCCATTGTCAGGCTCTCCCCAGTTGATGTCAAACATTTTGTTGTCTGCATCAGGATTGCACTCTGTGGTGTCAAAAGGAAGACTGCTCCAGTCAACATACCCTGAAGTAAATAAACTTTGTTGAGAGGGTTGTTGTTGCTGTGGAGGTTGTTGAGCAGCTGGAAAGGGAGGGATTGATTGTTGGCTCTGCATCTGTTGAGCAGGCATCTGTACATATTGTACTTGTGGCACATATTGGTGTTGTGGAGCTTGTGCCTGTACAAAATGTGCACTCCCTTGTGTTCCATTATTCCTGTTATAATTGGGGTTAAAATTGTTTCCAGACTGAGATTGGTTAAAGCCAGAGCTTCTACACTCTCTAGCAAAGTGTCCCAACTTTTGACACTTGTGACATCTAAGTTTAGATTTGTCAAAACCAATTTTTGTTGAACTGTTAAGTCCTGGAAACTTCCTTCCTAACCTTTTGTAAAATTTATTTGTTTTTAAACTTAACATGGCCATTTGGTGCAAAATATCCATTTCTTCTAGGTCATCACTACTGAAATTATTTAAATCATCCATGATAAAACACATGTTATCAGCAGTTTGACCAAAATCATTATTGTCATAACCTGGGAATGATCTTTCAGATGAGATCCCAGCAGTTATGTCAATATGGTCAAAAGATCCAAAACTATTTGAACAAGTTGGTGTGTCTTGTCCCAATAGTGCTGCACTACCTGGTAGATAGTCATCAGCAGTTTTGCCAGAACTTTGTAACTTTTTCTTTTGATCAATTTCTCTCTTAATAGTAAGTAATCTCCCATGAAGTTTTGTAAGAGTGAGGAAGCTAAAGTCTGGTGAAGATCTTAAGACTATAGAGTATGTTTCCCATTTTTTAGGTAAAGACCTTAAAAATCTATGAAGCATAGATACAGTTGTGTAGGTCTGACCATTTAGTTTTAGCTCAGATATTAATGAGGAGAATCTTTCAAATTGTTGTGTTAAAGTTTCCCCATTAATGAAAACTTGATATTTGCAACTATTTGATAAAAATTTGTGTTTTTATAAATGTTTTTCCATAAAAACAAATCTGATGTAAAAATGAAAATGTGATAATATACATAATGTGTAATGCATGTTATGTTTTTAGGCTTGCATGTAGGTCATATATGATATCTAAGCTCAAAAATGCAAGATGTGAAGTAGATAATCTTCGTGTTTACACACATAATTCAGATCTGATATGATCACTTGAAAAATGATATAGGCTGACATGAATATTATGTTTATGAAAGAACACATAAAAATAAATGCTAGTTATATGACTAGAATTGATTTAAGGTGCTTAAAAATGACTTAACTTGATAAAAATTGCACTTAAATAAATGTTTTTGAAAATGTTATTTTTGATCAGTAGTAAACAAGTCATTTTGACCTTATAATGACCAAAATAATCTAGGATAAAGATTAGAATTGAAACAATGTGTTTAAAACCGATTTCTAGACGTAAAAAGTGCGGTTTTCGCAACTTTTCGGCACTTGGAACCTTATAATTTCAAAAACTGATTATAATCAGGTTATAAAAATATATTTTAAGGATAAAAATGATGTTTTTAAATAAATAATAAGTTTGGTATTTTTCTATGTAGTTATATAAGGCTTAAATGCGAAACTAGGCGTTAAAACGGTGATTTTAACGCTTAAATCGTAAGATTTTGAAAACTGATTTAGATCAGCAAGTTTGGACATAATTTATTTTTAAAATAAGTATCTTATAGTGTTAAAAAGTATTTTAGTGTTTATACTTGTGAAAACGTGTAAATTGACACATAGGAAACTACAGTTCGGCTAGAAATCTTGCCGTTACGCAATTTTTAGCCAAACTTATTAAATTATGAAATTTCACTTCATAATAAATATTATAGGTATTAATATGTATAAAATAGTGATTTACGTGTTTAAACGTGAAAAACGTGGGAAACGGCTATTTAACACTAGTAGTTTCGATTTAAAGACACGTACGCGATAACCAAAAGTTGTCTAATTATGCTAAATATTGATAAAGTCTTGGCATGGTTATTATATTTTAAGTATATTTATATAATGAAATTCACTTAATAAAAATAAAGTATAAAAACCGGGAGTTTTGAGTTGCCAACGTGTCATATAAGGTTACATGTCTTTTCTTGTAAAAGAAAGACAAAATTATTTTAAGTCTGGTAAGTTAAGGTGAACAACTTACGGGAATAGACTTGATAGTCAAAGTGAGTAGGTAAATAACTCACGGATATGACTTATAAAATTGACCATAATGATGTCCCGTGGATATAGGGATCGTTAAGGTCGAAGTTAAATTGGATTAAAACTTGCTAGCTATTTTATCAAGATCCAAGGTAAGTTTCACGGCCCCTTTTCTTTTTAAATGTTTTTGATCGTTTTTAAATATCGGGGGAGAAATATGCCATGCTTGTGATAGATATTTAACTATTGGTAACTATGTGATGGCCTAGAATTATTGTTGTAGGATTACCCTGTGACAACTCGGGTAAATCTCTCTTTTGGTTTCTATCTTTTGTTTGTTTCCTTCGTTATTTCTTTTTGTTCTTTTGGTACTTGTGCAATTTTCGGGACGAAATTTTTTTAACGTGGGGATGATGTGACACCCGGCAAATTCTGGTTAACAACGTTGTCTAGATAAAAGTCTACCTTAGCGAGTCACGCGTATATTGTACTTAACTGGGTTAGTTAAGTCGGGTTATGGTTCGGGAACTATCGGTTTAGTCTAGAGGATCATTGGATGTTGGTCTAGAGGTTCATTAGATGTCGGTCCTTAACCAAGTGTACAAACGGTGACGATTTGTAGGATCGTCAGGGCATACGGAACATACGAGTCTCGAGTCCCGGGAATTGGTGAACGAGTGTGAATATGTGTATTTACTTGTGTTATGTGTTTACAATCATTATGTGACTTGTCGGTACATTAATATGTGTTAACATATGTTAAAACGGGGTTTAACGCGCAAAACACACGAAACAGGCCCCTATAGGCGATCAGGATAGCCCAATCGCCTATAGGAGGGGCGACTGGGGACCTTAGGGGCGATTAGGGGACTGATCGCATGACTGTTCATGCGATTAGGCCCCAATCGCATGAACTTACATGCGATTAGGCTTCCTGATCGCGTGTAAAGCTGCATAATCGCATGTTACGTGCTGGACGACTAAAAACGACTATAAATACCATACTTGACCTCATAAACTTCATTATACAAACCCTAGTCGTCCCATAACCTGCCCCAACACACACACAACCTCTGGAACGCGATTTTTGATCAAAACACAAGGATTCAAGCATAATCTTTCATTCTTTCACAATTCTAAGGTTTGGTTTCCATCCATGAATCTTTATAAATGTTTTTAATCAATCCCTAATGGTCCAGACCTGTTCTAAAACGAAAAAGCTTTCTAAAAATCGTTAATAAGGGTTGTTAATCGGATTCTAACTAGTATACATGTGTTATGGGTGTTTATGATTAGAAAGCTAGGGTTTTTATGATTCATAATGATGGATTAACATGTTATTAGGTTAAATCAGAATAATATTAATGTTATGATGATGATATCTGAGTAATTGATTATTAGGGTTATTGTTATGCATGTTAGTATGATGATTGCATGCTATGTGAATGGTGTTTGGATTACGTGATTGCATGCAGGGCTGATAATACGAGGCAAAACGAAGGGTTTTAGTTGAAACATCTTTAGGATAGTGTTTGGGATGATATTGGGTAGTTACACACGTTCTGGATCTGATTTGGAGCGTTAAACGCGCGAAAAACTGGAACAGCAAGGTTACAGGCGATTAGGATTGCTAATCGCCAGTTTTACATGCAATCAGGGCCAAATCGCATGAACATACATGCGATCAGCCCCAAATCGCATGAACTTACATGCGATCAGCCCTAATCACATGAACTTATATGCAATCAGCCCTAATCACATGAACTTATATGCAATCAGCCCTAATCACATGAACTTATATGCAATCAGCCCTAATCACATGAACTTATATGCAATCAGCCCTAATCACATGAACTTATATGCAATCAGTCCTAATTGCTAGTTTACGTTTCCTAATCGCGTGTACTACTGTTGTAAGTGTAAATTAGCATTCCGAGACCCGATTTGACATGTAGTAACATGCTAGGAACCTCGTAACATATATGATAACTTGGTTACATATGTTTGGATGTAATTCGGTGATACGTGAACTATGTGCTATAATTTGTTGTGCGTTAACGTATGTTAAGTGTGATTGCATGATTGTCTGTTTAAGAGCGTAAACATAACACGGGGAGTCTCGGGTCACCAATGGGATGTCGAGTCTTGTACTTTGGGTCAGTTAAACAGTCACGGTGTTTTCAAACGAACTTGGTTATGGTCTGGACATCTAGGGACTAATTAACCTACGGGTTATTAGTCTAAGTACTTGTAACTGTCATATGTTAGGTCGCCGCTTTACGGGACTAGCATAGCAGCTGAGTTTACTCGGGTTAAGGAGTAACGCAACTTAAGGTGAGTTTACGGCCCCTCTTTTAAACTGGTTTTATACTTTCGGGGGAGAAAACATGTGTTAAAACGATTATTTGGTAACTACTGTCATACTATGGGTTTCTATTGTGTACTACACGATCTTTGGAAGTCCCGGGGGGAACCATGAATGTGCGGGTTTGCACAACGGGGAAATGTGAATAGCGCTATTGGGAGTGACCAACCCCGCTCGTCGGCTTGGAGGGCCGGGCGAGTGCATATTGTCTCAAACAGGAACAACAGGAACAACTGGTACTTTTCGGGCATAACATCTGGTATTCGAGTTAGTAATGGTTTTCCAATCGTGGTAGTAACAAAACGTACGCCTAGATAGCGTATACTGGTTTTCGATTTGTTATAGTATGGACAGGTTGACTTGGTACTTGGATACAAAACCTGTAAACTCACCAGCATTTTTGTGCTGACGTAAACTTTTACATGTTTTCTCAGGTCGCTAAGGTAGCACAGTGGATCTAGGGCGCACGCGTCTGCACGGCGTCTAGCTAGAGTTGCATGATTTTACAAACGTTGAACATTGGTTTATTATTGAATAATTGTTTTGAATAAGCTTCCGCTGTAAACGGGATTTTAAACTATGTTTTGAAATTGCATTGATATTCATTTAGACTTGTTTATTGTGATCGTTGGTTTGGATCCTGGTTTGTCATGCGCCTCGCGGTAAAACTCCGCAAGTGGATTTTGAGGGTGTGACAGATTGGTATCAGAGCCAGGTTATAGTGAACTAGGACTGCATGTAGAGTCTAGTCTATAGCCGAGTCGCACACACTAGACGATCACATGGTACTAATCATTATGGTGGTTTACGTATAGTCTTGTCGGGGTGTCTCTAAATTGTTGGTCTTTCCACGTTACATCATCCGTTCTATCTTAGGTCGGGTTACGTACTTTCTAGGCGGGGTAGATATTGGAGTAAATTGTGTACTCTTGAGATTTGTCCAAGGCTCGGACATCTCCCTTTCGTACTCCAATAGAAACACTTGCCATAAACTACCGTGGTGTTACGGTGTGTAGCTAAGAGTCTATGTTCGGTGATTTGAACTTTGAACTAGGAGGACACTTGGAGGACCATGTAGAGCGGTTTATCATTTTGGGTGCACACAAAATCATAAACCGAAATGCATGGAAGCCCTAGTGAGCTCTGGGTTTGAGGGGATAGTCCTGGATTGGATCTAGCTTTGACCTTGTGAACATTAGTGGTTATCTTTAACTGCGAAACTAAATTTTCTCGTTCTTTCTGCCAGAATCATGTCTGGAGTACGAGGAGGACGTAGAGGTGGTCGCAATGGTGGACGTGGTGGTGGTCGCGGTGGTGCTGGTGGTCGTGGTGGAGGTATTAACCTATCGCAGGCTGATCTGAACAACTTGCTCCAAGCTGCCTTTCAGTTAGGGCACAACGGTGGTGGTAAGTTGATTTATCCATTTTCTTTGCCTCATTGGTGAACCTTGTTTGCGCTATTCGTGGTTTCTCATACGTTTCATTTCAGGTGGTCCTGTTGACCCACCCCCACCCATGTGCACCTACAAGATGTTCCGGGATTGTAAGCCCCAGGAATTCTCTGGCACTGAGGGTGCGGTGAGCTTGCTTAGGTGGTTGGAGAAAGTGGAGTTAGTATTTCTGATGTGTAACTGTCTCCCAGAAGATCGGGTTAAGTATGCTGCTGCGTTATTCCAGGATGTGGCATTGACTTGGTGGAATGGCATCACCCAGAATATGGGTATTGGGGAGGCATATGCTATGCCATGGGAGAATTTTGTGCAGTTGCTGAAGCGTGAGTATTGTCCGAGGGAAGAGGTACAGAAGCTGGAGCATGAGGTGTGGAACCTCAAGATGACTGGGTCGGAAATTGAGAAGTATACTGTGAGGCGGAATGAGTTGGCAGTGCTGTGTCCCGATCTGCATGTGCCAGAATACCGTAGGATTGAACACTATGTCTCAGGGTTAGTACCGGAAATTGCAGGGTTAGTGGCTGCGGGAAATCATCCTACGTATGCAGAGGTAGTTCGATCGGCCCATAGGATGACCAACTTAAAAGTGAATGAGGGTATTTTGCCTGCGAAGGGTTCAACTGCTAAGGCCCCAGAGAACAACAAGCGCAAGTGGGAAAATGACGGGAAAGGATCTGGGTCAGCACAGCAGGGTAAAAGGTTTGATAATGGGGGTTCTTCTTCTTCGGGTAACAAGCAGGGTGGTTATGCGGGAAAACTGCCCAAATGCAACAAGTGTGGACGCCATCATCAAGGGAACTGCGACAGTAACCGTTGTCACCGCTGCCAGCGAACAGGGCATTATGCTAAAGATTGTCGGGCTACACTTCCATCGACCCAGGCCCCGACTACTAACTCAGCTCCAACTACTCAGGGGAATACAGGAAAACAAGGATGCTACAACTGTGGTGACACTGGGCATTACAAGAAGGATTGCCCAAAACTGAAGCAGGGTGGAAACAACAGTAATGGGAACAACGGGGGCGGCGGCAGAAATGCACGTGCCTTTGTCATTGGAGCCGCTGAGGCTAGACAGGACCCTGACACATTCACCGGTACGTTTCTTCTCAATAATCGTTCTGTTAGCGTGTTATTTGATTCTGGTGCCGACAAGAGTTTTGTATCCATGGATGTTAGTCGACTGCTAGATGTAGTACCCGTACCATTAGAAACCAAGTATATTATTGAGCTGGCTGACGGTAAAACGATTGAAGCTACTAGTGTCCTTCGGGAGTGTCAATTAGAGTTGTCGGGTTTATCGTTCCCCATCGACCTTATGCCGGTACCGTTGGGTAGTTTTGACGTTGTAGTAGGAATGGATTGGTTATCTTTGTATCGCGTGGAGATTGTCTGTTACGATAAGGTTGTTCGGATTCCTCTCCCTGATGGAGAATTCCTTTCTGTGTACGGTATCAAGGGTGGTGTTCCGCTAAACATCATCTCTAGCATGAAAGCCCTTAAGTGTCTTCGAAAGGGTTATCCAGCCGTTTTGGCGCTTTTATCTGTTTCCTCTAGTGATGAGAAGAAGATCGACGATATTCCGGTGGTACGCGAGTTTCCTGATGTTTTTCCCGATGATTTATCTGGTCTTCCTCCTCATCGTCAAGTCGAGTTCGGTATTGATCTTGTACCAGGAGCTGCTCCTATTGCTCGGGCCCCCTACCGTCTTGCACCTCCCGAGATGCAGGAATTGTCTAGTCAGTTACAGGAACTCTTGGACAAGGGTTTCATCCGACCAAGCTCTTCCCCTTGTGTGTAGACTACAGAGAACTGAACAAATTGACCGTCAAGAACCGTTACCCTCTTCCACGTATTGATGATCTATTCGACCAGCTTCAGGGTTCTAGTTATTATTCCAAGATCGACTTGAGGTCCGGTTATCACCAGCTGCGCGTCAGGGAGGCTGACGTTGCCAAGACTGCCTTTCGAACACGTTATGGCCATTTCGAATTCTTGGTCATGCCTTTCGGTCTCACGAACACACCGGCGGTTTTCATGGACTTGATGAACCGCGTCTGCAAACCATATCTAGACAAGTTCGTCATTGTGTTTATTGATGACATTCTGATCTACTCTAAGAACAAAACCGAACACGAGGAACACCTGCGTTTGGTTTTGGAACTCTTGCGACGAGAACAACTTTACGCCAAGTTCTCAAAGTGTGACTTTTGGTTACGCGAAGTTCAATTCCTAGGATATGTGGTTAATGAACTAGGGATTCATGTCGATCCAGCTAAGATCGAAGCGATCAAGGACTGGGGAGCACCAAAGACGCCAACTGAGGTGCGGCAATTCCTAGGCCTTGCGTGCTACTATCGTCGTTTCATTCAGGGGTTCTCGAAGATCGCTCAACCCCTCACCACTCTCACTCAGAAGGATAGGAAATTCGACTGGGGTGAACCACAAGAGTCCGCGTTTGAGGAACTAAAGTCTAAACTATGTTCTGCTCCTATTTTGTCTTTACCTGAGGGTCCTGATGATTTCGTTGTTTACTGTGATGCTTCTATTCATGGTCTCGGTTGCGTGTTGATGCAACGCGAGAAAGTGATCGCGTATGCTTCTCGTCAACTCAAGGTGCACGAGAAGAACTACACCACCCATGACTTGGAGTTGGGTGCCGTGGTATTCGCGTTGAAAATTTGGAGACATTACTTGTACGGTACCAAATGCACCATCTACACCGATCACAAGAGTCTCCAACACATTTTCGACCAACAACATTTGAACATACGGTAGCGTCGTTGGATCGAACTTTTGAACGACTATGATTGTGCCATAAAGTACCATCCTGGCAAGGCGAATGTTGTAGCAGACGCCTTGAGCAGGAAGGAATCAACTAAACCTCGTCGCGTTCGGGCGTTGCAGCTCACCATTCATTCATCGTTACCTGATCAACTCCGTTCTGCCCAGCTAGAAGCTTTGAAGGAGGAAAACCTTAAAGCTGAAACTATGCACGGTGCCGACAAGCACCTAGAGCGAAGGCCTGATGGCCTGCACTATTTCGCAGAACGTATATGGGTTCCTTTATTCGGGGGACTACGGGAGCTTGTCCTTGATGAGGCTCATAAGTCCCGGTATTCTATTCATCCTGGTTCGGATAAGATGTACCAAGATCTGAAGGTGCTTTACTGGTGGCCAAACATGAGGTCGGACATAGCCTCATACGTGAGCAAATGCTTGACCTGTGCTAAGGTCAAGGTGGAATACCAGAAACCGTCGGGTCTCTTGCAACAACCTGAAATTCCGAAATGGAAATGGGAACGGATTACTATGGATTTTGTCACACAACTTCCTAAATCACCAAGCGGGAATGACAAGATATGGGTGATTGTCGATCGGTTGACGAAATCAGCTCATTTTCTTGCTATTAAGGAGACCGACACCATGGATCGTTTGGCTCGTCTTTATTTGAAGGAAGTTGTTTCTAAGCACGGGGTACCAGTTTCTATTATCTCGGATCGTGACTCCCATTTTACTTCTCACTTCTGGAAGTCTTTGCACAAGGCTTTGGGTACCCAACTAGACATGAGTACAGCTTATCATCCACAGACTGACGGTCAGAGTGAGCGCACGATTCAAACTTTAGAAGATATGCTGCGGGCATGTGTGATCGATTTTGGCAAAGGTTGGGAAGCTCATCTACCGTTAGTAGAATTCTCGTACAATAACAGTTATCACACGAGCATCAAGGCGGCTCCGTTCGAAGCACTGTACGGACGGAAATGCCGTTCTCCTCTTTGTTGGGCTGAAGTGGGTGAGAGTCAACTCACTGGGCCTGAACTAGTGTACGAAACTTCGGAAAAGATCGTACAGATTCGTAACCGGTTGGCAGCGGCACGGGACCGGCAAAAGAGTTATGCCGATCAGCGTCGCAAACCATTGGAATTCCAAGTCAATGACAAGGTACTTCTAAAAGTCTCACCGTGGAAGGGCGTCATACGCTTTGGGAAGCGTGGCAAACTCAACCCACGATATGTCGGACCATTTACGATCCTGGAACGGATTGGACCGGTGGCATATCGTCTTGATTTACCGACGGAGCTCGGTAACGTACATAACGTCTTTCACGTGTCAAACTTGAAGAAGTGTCTGGCTGACGAGTCTCTCATCGTTCCACTAGAAGAGATCAAGGTTGATGATCGTCTTCGGATTGTGGAAGAACCTGTGGAGATCCTTGATTACAAGATTCGTAACCTACGTCACAGCAAGATTCGTATCGTTAAGGTTCGGTGGAACTCGAACCAGGGACCGGAATATACGTGGGAACGGAAGGATCAGATGAAGTCTAAATATCCTCATCTCTTTCCTAAGGAAGCGTTCGAGTCGAGACATGTCTCTTCTGCAGCTGAATGAATCTCGGGGCGAGATTCCTTTTAACATGGGGATGATGTGACAACTCGGGTAAATCTCTCTTTTGGTTTCTATCTTTTGTTTGTTTCCTTCGTTATTTCTTTTTGTTCTTTTGGTACTTGTGCAATTTTCGGGACGAAAATTCTTTTAACGTGGGGATGATGTGACACCCGGCAAATTCTGGTTAACAACGTTGTCTAGATAAAAGTCTACCTTAGCGAGTCACGCGTATATTGTACTTAACTGGGTTAGTTAAGTCGGGTTATGGTTCGGGAACTATCGGTTTAGTCTAGAGGATCATTGGATGTTGGTCTAGAGGTTCATTAGATGTCGGTCCTTAACCAAGTGTACAAACGGTGACGATTTGTAGGATCGTCAGGGCATACGGAACATACGAGTCTCGAGTCCCGGGAATTGGTGAACGAGTGTGAATATGTGTATTTACTTGTGTTATGTGTTTACAATCATTATGTGACTTGTCGGTACATTAATATGTGTTAACATATGTTAAAACGGGGTTTAACGCGCAAAACACACGAAACAGGCCCCTATAGGCGATCAGGATAGCCCAATCGCCTATAGGAGGGGCGACTGGGGACCTTAGGGGCGATTAGGGGACTGATCGCATGACTGTTCATGCGATTAGGCCCCAATCGCATGAACTTACATGCGATTAGGCTTCCTGATCGCGTGTAAAGCTGCATAATCGCATGTTACGTGCTGGACGACTAAAAACGACTATAAATACCATACTTGACCTCATAAACTTCATTATAAAAACCCTAGTCGTCCCATAACCTGCCCCAACACACACACAACCTCTGGAACGCGATTTTTGATCAAAACACAAGGATTCAAGCATAATCTTTCATTCTTTCACAATTCTAAGGTTTGGTTTCCATCCATGAATCTTTATAAATGTTTTTAATCAATCCCTAATGGTCCAGACCTGTTCTAAAACAAAAAAGCTTTCTGAAAATCGTTAATAAGGGTTGTTAATCGGATTCTAACTAGTATACATGTGTTATGGGTGTTTATGATTAGAAAGCTAGGGTTTTTATGATTCATAATGATGGATTAACATGTTATTAGGTTAAATCAGAATAATATTAATGTTATGATGATGATATCTGAGTAATTGATTATTAGGGTTATTGTTATGCATGTTAGTATGATGATTGCATGCTATGTGAATGGTGTTTGGATTACGTGATTGCATGCAGGGCTGATAATACGAGGCAAAACGAAGGGTTTTGGTTGAAACATGTTTAGGATAGTGTTTGGGATGATATTGGGTAGTTACACACGTTCTGGATCTGATTTGGAGCGTTAAACGCGCGAAAAACTGGAACAGCAAGGTTACAGGCGATTAGGATTGCTAATCGCCAGTTTTACATGCAATCAGGGCCAAATCGCATGAACATACATGCGATCAGCCCCAAATCGCATGAACTTACATGCGATCAGCCCTAATCACATGAACTTATATGCAATCAGCCCTAATCACATGAACTTATATGCAATCAGCCCTAATCACATGAACTTATATGCAATCAGCCCTAATCACATGAACTTATATGCAATCAGTCCTAATTGCTAGTTTACGTTTCCTAATCGCGTGTACTACTGTTGTAAGTGTAAATTAGCATTCCGAGACCCGATTTGACATGTAGTAACATGCTAGGAACCTCGTAACATATATGATAACTTGGTTACATATGTTTGGATGTAATTCGGTGATACGTGAACTATGTGCTATAATTTGTTGTGCGTTAACGTATGTTAAGTGTGATTGCATGATTGTCTGTTTAAGAGCGTAAACATAACACGGGGAGTCTCGGGTCACCAATGGGATGTCGAGTCTTGTACTTTGGGTCAGTTAAACAGTCACGGTGTTTTCAAACGAACTTGGTTATGGTCTGGACATCTAGGGACTAATTAACCTACGGGTTATTAGTCTAAGTACTTGTAACTGTCATATGTTAGGTCGCCGCTTTACGGGACTAGCATAGCAGCTGAGTTTACTCGGGTTAAGGAGTAACGCAACTTAAGGTGAGTTTACGGCCCCTCTTTTAAACTGGTTTTATACTTTCGGGGGAGAAAACATGTGTTAAAACGATTATTTGGTAACTATTGTCATACTATGGGTTTCTATTGTGTACTACACGATCTTTGGAAGTCCCGGGGGGAACCATGAATGTGCGGGTTTGCACAATGGGGAAATGTGAATAGCGCTATTGGGAGTGACCAACCCCGCTCGTCGGCTTGGAGGGCCGGGCGAGTGCATATTGTCTCAAACAGGAACAACAGGAACAACTGGTACTTTTCGGGCATAACATCTGGTATTCGAGTTAGTAATGGTTTTCCAATCGTGGTAGTAACAAAACGTACGCCTAGCTAGCGTATACTGGTTTTCGATTTGTTATAGTATGGACAGGTTGACTTGGTACTTGGATACAAAACCTGTAAACTCACCAGCATTTTTGTGCTGACGTAAACTTTTACATGTTTTCTCAGGTCGCTAAGGTAGCACAGTGGATCTAGGGCGCACGCGTCTGCACGGCGTCTAGCTAGAGTTGCATGATTTTACAAACGTTGAACATTGGTTTATTATTGAATAATTGTTTTGAATAAGCTTCCGCTGTAAACGGGATTTTAAACTATGTTTTGAAATTGCATTGATATTTATTTAGACTTGTTTATTGTGATCGTTGGTTTGGATCCTGGTTTGTCATGCGCCTCGCGGTAAAACTCCGCAAGTGGATTTTGAGGGTGTGACATACCCCCTTAACATTATAATCATTAACTCTGGTTTCGCATCGGAGCCAATATGGGTATATTGGTAGATCTATTGGGCGTGACAGCCACCCCTTGCTGCCAGTCGCACTGGTGTGGATATATCCTGGTGTGGATCACAAGGAAATATATTCTGAATGGTGATGGGTAATCACCGCTAGTCTTGGGTTGATTATGGGTTCTAGGTTGCTATCATGTCGTTAGGCCTTGCAAACCTACGAAATTTTTACAGGTTATAAATATTATCACAAACGGTTTGGAAATATAAATTTATTCTTTGTGAATTGAAAAACCTGTGTACTCACCAGTTTTACTGATATTTTAAATGGGCATATTTTTCAGGTACTTAAGGTATGATGCATGGGATTATGAATGCGGGTTTTGGGGCAAGCACGGAATGTGGCTTTTGATATCATCGATCTATGGGGACCAATAAAAGTTGTAGCTGTGATGACAACTTAACTATCTATTTTTTTAAATAAAGTTTTGTAAAATAACTACTTAACTTTTAAACTTATGGTATCTAAACTTTCCACCGTGTTTGCTTAATTGTTGACTGTCACCAACGTCCGTTACACCGCCCACGCTTAATTTCCTCTGCGATTTCTGGGGTGTGACAACGTGCTCCCCAAGGCTCCGGCAGACCAAGATTGACAGACATTTGTGCATGACTGGCTTGCACGGGCGTGCCATCCTTAAGGCATGGGCGTGCAATACCTGAAGATGGACAATTTCTGCGTGAAAGGACTCTGCAACAGTACCAGCTGTTGTAACACCCCAACCGATGGCGGAATCATCGAGGTGCCACGTAGTGACGATTGTTCAATAGCTCATGGCATTAAAGTGTAAATTTATTATTGAATAATTTAAATTGCCTTACATCGATGAAAGAAAAAAAAATACAAAAGTCTGAACAAAACATGAAATTTAAAATAAATTATTAAAAGCAAGCACTAAAATCCAATGCTATGGAACTAAGATCAAACTGCACCTGAAACATGTACAAAATAAGTTTTGTCAACATATGAAATGTTGGTGAGCATTCCTAGTTTTAATACATATAGTAAGTTGGAAAATGTTATACAATTCAAGTGCAAAGCTAAAGTGCATTTATGTAAACTATGTATCATACAAATGAGCGAAATCAATCCTGTGACTGTATAAATGTACTAAATGAACTGCGGTGTACTTATCCAAATAATTGGATAATAACTTAACAATGACCATGGATTCTCCGATGAAAAAGGGGGAGAATCAATCTAGGCGGGTTGTCAATCCAATAGCGCTATCCAATGTTAAGGTCGGCTTGCACAATGTTAATGATTCCACTAAGTACAAATGTATTCTACATGTAATGTCTAAGCATAAAGCACGTTTGTAAGCAAATGCACATAGTACTAGAATTGTATTGTAAAAATGTGAACTTGTATTTGTAATTTGTATAACTGTACATGTAACACCCCAAAAATGAATAAAAGCAAAAAGGGGATAGGAAGTACTCACTTTCACCAAATGACTAGATGACTAAGCGAGCGTGAAAATGCGAGCAATCCAAAGATTCAACAAAGAAACTAGTCCAATTTAGAAGAAAAGAAACCGAATAGGAAAAAATATCAAGCTTCCAATTCGCCAATTACAAGAGCTTATAATCAAAGCTTCAAATGTAGAAGTAATATACTATAGAAGAAAGGTACGAGGGAGAGTTTAATCGAATTAAAACAATTGATTTAGAGGTGCAAAGTGTAATGGGTCATAGGTGGGTTTTTATACTAGTTTTGGATTTAATTAGCCATTAAAATTGGTCAACACTATAAATTAAGGTTTTAAGATGAATTGACTATTTGACTAGGACTTTGACTAGGATTTTGACTAAGACTTTGACTAGGACTTTGACTAGGAATTTGACTATCTTAGCGGACCGTGAGGACTAAAAAAAATAATTTTTCTAATTTAATCAATTTTAAGTTATAGACTTGTTTCCTTCTGTTTCTAAGTTGTTTTAGGACCGAAAATTAAGGGCTTTGAGTATCAAGGTCTGAAACATACGTGCTCGGGCGTAGATGTGAGTGTAAAACGTGCATACTTTTACTTATAAAAATTATAAGTTTTATTAAATTGTGAATTTTGGTCCTATTAAAATACGAGGGTTAAAAATAAAAAATTTTGAAATAGTTGAGGAACCAATTATGCACATTTATGAAAAGTGAAGGGTGCAGGTTGTCACAGTCTCCCCTACTTTAGAAAATTTCGTCCCGAAATTACTTTCAAGTGAAGGTTTCCATGAAACAAAAGACATTTGTAAAAAGGCAAGTAGATTTTAAGAAATGCATCTGCCATGATTTGACAAAGTTTGAAGTAGTTGTTTAATACCCAAAATAAGAGTTTGAAAATTCTTAAAGTTTGACCCAGGTTAGAGAATTAAGAGTTTATAATGAGCAAGGTTTTGGAAAAGTATGTAACTTGTTAGGGTAGGGCAGTGTTATAGTAGCTTCCCTTATTTTAGAGAAGTTTCTGACCGAACTTTATTAACGACGTGCAACTAAATTTCGACTAACAGAGAGTGTAAGAGTATACAAAGTTTGTGTTTTCTGTGTGGATGGTCCAGAGAAAGACTCTAGGAAGTCGAATTGAAGCTCGTGTAAGAACATTCTTATCGAAAATGCTAGCTATTAGTCAACGATCTAATAAAGAGATAGTAATGGGTAGGTTCTTGGTCAGACTCCTAGTCCGCTCCCGCAGTATCGCTCGTGCTTATATATAGGGTGTACCGCAGCTAACCCACCACACTACTGATACTTTGGACTCGTACTGATTGCCTACCAATAGCCTAAGTAGAATCACACACCACCCCCATGTACCTGTAAATCCATGATTGCGTTCCGGACCGTAATCATCGATTTACCTTACACTAGGGTGTTATGCTTTTCTATAACCCTATCCTAAGTAATACCAGAAACAGATGCGTGCAATCAGGATATGCTAAGTAATTAATACTTTAATGAAACAATGACATGGTTAGAGGTCCTTCCCTTCCGGGTTTACCCTTTAACTGTAATGAGAGTAACATGTAAGTATAAGACATGGTTAGAGTTTCTTTCCTTTCGGGTTCACCCTTAACCGGTAACTTATGTTCACATTGTTGGCTATAAACACTCATATTGATAGACTCTGAGGTTTACACAGTTCCCATTGGATTAAAGGAATACTCTGAATCGAGTCGTACGTGGGCACCGGCTTAGATCTCAAATGAGTTATCAACTAGTATGTTCATTGGCCATGATGATGAACAAAATAATGTAAAGTATAATAGGGTTTTGCTCACAAAAAAAAATATGCATACCAAATATACGTTCATGTAAGTATATAAGTATAGCATAAAATTTCGATTGAAAGAATAGCATAACGTAAATCGAGTAAATCACACATTTTGCACAAAATAAAAGTAAGCGAGTTAAATTAATGCTCAAAACTAGTGTTGTAAGAATAACTAGTGCGAGAATAGTTGCGAATAACGCGTGAAAATAACTACCAACAAAAGAATAATACAAAAATAATAAGATAATGTACGAACGTAACCATAAATAGAGTGGTATAAAAAAAATAATGAAATTTACTATAATGAAAGTGCGCAAAACTGACGTATAGTCTATTGGTATGTGGATAACTTTTTGGAAACCGAAGAATGTTTTAAGTTCAAAACATATTCACTTGAAAAGATTTCGTAGGTACACATTTTCATGTGTTTACGAGAAGTCGAGTTTGAAAAGTGTTATAAGGTATATTATTAGTTGCAAATTCCTCCCGAAAACATATATTGGATACGTTATATGAAAACATGCAGATTTACATTTTATTTGCAAAATATGCAATGCAAGTTTATAAAATGCAAGATGAAACCATTTCATGAAGTGTGTGTAAATCTAATGTGTTTCGAAAGACCAAGATTTAAAATGATGTGAAGGTTGTGAATGATCCCAGATGCCTTGACGAATTTTAGAAAATAAAATTTTCTGTATTTAAACATTTCTTTAACTTGTGAGTTGAAAAGTCGGAAATTTTTAATTGTTATGAAATGTTGAGAAAATCGAAGTGTTACCCGTTAAGACTGGGTATACTTGAAACCTTTTAAATTTTCAAACTTTTACGAAATTTATACATTGAAAGATCATTTATTTGCAGGATCGTTAAGGCATCTCTTGGGCTCATAGCGGGCTATTTGTTTCAAGGCACATGGTGTATGAAAAGTGTGTTCTAATTTGGCGAATAGGCTTTGTGAAAAGACTTATAGAATAAGTTGTCAAATTAATCGTTTTAGACAGTAGTGTACTAGTGCGTATCGTGTAGGTAGGCATTTATGTATGAGTTTAGTCTGACTAAGAAGTTCTAACTAATGGTAGTTGGCTATGGCTTAGGAGACTGGGTGTAGCAATATTAGTATTAGGTATATGAGGATGTACTGTGACTTCGATCAAGTAAGTTTGTAAACATGAAGGTATAAAACAGGTTGAAATAATAAGTTTGGAAAAACCATGTTCATTTTTAATTATATGATGACGCAACATTCCTAAAATCAGGATGTGATCAAAGTTAAACACAGAGTTTAAAACTTAAGTCGTGGGTAAAATTGTTTTAACGCAAAACGAGTAATACCTTATAGTGTAAGAATCATGAGCATAAGTGAAATAGTGTAAGCTTTAATGCGATAATATATCGAACAAAAGTTTTAGTAATGATGATAAGGGATTCAAAAGCGAATGATCAATGAATAATGGAATATGAAACATCAAGTGATTAAATGGAATCTTCAAATGATAAACAAACATAAATATCAATGATATAAAACATTGGAATTGTTTCCATAGGAAACTTTGACCAACTCAAGTATTTGAAATTTCCTAGTCACTTGTGGGGGCGTACTTTAGCCTATAAGTGAATGCTCATCCCAAGAGTTCCCAGGTAGGTATACGGGTACCTCGTCTGATTGGGATTTATACGAAATACCAGGCCTAGACAGAAAACTCAGGATACAGGCGCTCACCCTTCCACATTGCACATGCCCCATCAATAGTGAATTCCAAAACTTTAGCGAGATTAAAAGCGAGATGCAAAAATAGATCCTTGAGATTTGGATTTCACTCCTAACTCAAAGATGTATTTCAAAATTGAAAACGATTGTGGAATGAAACCAATCACTAAGTTAAGGATATCACTCCCAGCTTAGTGGTTAAGTTCCTTTTTGAAAGAAATACTCTTTGAGGTGTGGATGTCACTCCTATCCCAAAGATATATTCAAAAGATGCATAACATATAGAGGAGTGAAACTAATCACCAAGGTATGGATGTCACTCCTAACTTGGCGATATCATTTCGTTTGTGAGATACGAGTGTCTTTTTCTCCAAAAGAATACCGAAAGAATAACGAGAAAGAATCATAGCGAAAATATCTTGAAAGAAAATATAAGAAATAAGAGAAATATACACGAAAGGACTCGTGAATGTAAGCTTGGTTATAGACTAGGTTAAAAGGCATTCTAATAACCTAATTCCCTATAACCATGGCTCTGATACCAATCTGTAACACCCCAACCGATGGCGGAATCATCGAGGTGCCACGTAGTGACGATTGTTCAATAGCTCATGGCACTAAAGTGTAAATTTATTATTGAATAATTTAAATTGCCTTACATCGATGAAAGAAAAAAAATACAAAAGTCTGAACAAAACATGAAATTTAAAATAAATTATTAAAAGCAAGCACTAAAATCCAATGCTATGGAACTAAGATCAAACTGCACCTGAAACATGTACAAAATAAGTTTTGTCAACATATGAAATGTTGGTGAGCATTCCTAGTTTTAAAACATATAGTAAGTTGGAAAATGTTATACAATTCAAGTGCAAAGCTAAAGTGCATTTATGTAAACTATGTATCATACAAATGAGCGAAATCAATCCTGTGACTGTATAAATGTACTAAATGAACTGCGGTGTACTTATCCAAATAATTGGATAATAACTTAACAATGACCATGGATTCTCCGATGAAAAAGGGGGAGAATCAATCTAGGCGGGTTGTCAATCCAATAGCGCTATCCAATGTTAAGGTCGGCTTGCACAATGTTAATGATTCCACTAAGTACAAATGTATTCTACATGTAATGTCTAAGCATAAAGCACGTTTGTAAGCAAATGCACATAGTACTAGAATTGTATTGTAAAAATGTGAACTTGTATTTGTAATTTGTATAACTGTACATGTAACACCCCAAAAATGAATAAAAGCAAAAAGGGGATAGGAAGTACTCACTTTCACCAAATGACTAGATGACTAAGCGAGCGTGAAAATGCGAGCAATCCAAAGATTCAACAAAGAAACTAGTCCAATTTAGAAGAAAAGAAACCGAATAGGAAAAAATATCAAGCTTCCAATTCGCCAATTACAAGAGCTTATAATCAAAGCTTCAAATGTAGAAGTAATATACTATAGAAGAAAGGTACGAGGGAGAGTTTAATCGAATTAAAACAATTGATTTAGAGGTGCAAAGTGTAATGGGTCATAGGTGGGTTTTTATACTAGTTTTGGATTTAATTAGCCATTAAAATTGGTCAACACTATAAATTAAGGTTTTAAGATGAATTGACTATTTGACTAGGACTTTGACTAGGATTTTGACTAAGACTTTGACTAGGACTTTGACTAGGAATTTGACTATCTTAGCGGACCGTGAGGACTAAAAAAAATAATTTTTCTAATTTAATCAATTTTAAGTTATAGACTTGTTTCCTTCTGTTTCTAAGTTGTTTTAGGACCGAAAATTAAGGGCTTTGAGTATCAAGGTCTGAAACATACGTGCTCGGGCGTAGATGTGAGTGTAAAATGTGCATACTTTTACTTATAAAAATTATAAGTTTTATTAAATTGTGAATTTTGGTCCTATTAAAATACGAGGGTTAAAAATAAAAAATTTTGAAATAGTTGAGGAACCAATTATGCACATTTATGAAAAGTGAAGGGTGCAGGTTGTCACAGCTGTCGAGTATGGGCATGCCACATCTATAAGCACGGCCGTGCAACTCCTGATTTTCCTATAAATAGAGACCTCCACTCCACAATTTGGCATCCCATCCTACCCCTAAAACCATCAATTCCTCCAACTTCTCCACGAAGTTTTAGCCATATTTGGGACTTGTGAGTGTCATTTAGAGCTTGGGATCACTCCATAAACACCACATTCGAGAGAGAAACAGCTCAAAATCAACCAAAAACCACTAGAAATCTTTATACAACCCTCACTATGTTTTGTACACATAACCAACCTTGTGAGCTTGTTGTATCAACCATGTTAGGCTAGATTTCTCTAGGTGTTGCTAGGGTAATAATGGAACTTGGTATGAAATAAATAGTTTATTTTTGTTTAAAGTGGTGTTTTGTGTTCTTAGTAATTCTTTCTTGTATGTGCTATTAGGATCGTGAAATCAACAAAGAATGATCAAACAAGTTTGTTTTAGGTGCGGAAACCCTAAAACAATCACAAAATGATAATCAAACAGATCAAAACACGTAAATCATCATTTCAAAGCTTTTTCATTAATTACGAACTCAATTACACGTTTATAGATTGAAAGCAACAGGGTATGAACGTGAATTAAGCTAAATAATATCCTAGAGAGAGAATCAGAAAGTGGAGGGAATAAAATGACTCAAAGTTACATTCAAAAAATCAGCTTGACTATTTATAGACTGCACATTCGCCCATATTGTTCGTGCGAATGTGCAGGTTCGACCACATCAACTGGTCGAACCAAACCATACATAAAAAGTCTATTCTACCTTCGTCCAAAACCACTCCTTCGTACCTTCTGATTCTCCTTCGACCAAACAAACTGCTTCCTTCGCACCTATCAAAACTCCTTCGCCCATTCGACATTTAACAAAACAAGTTTATTGAACAATCCGAAGCACTAGTCGCATAAATGCATCTACAAACTCCCCCTCGACTATTGCTTGGATTGTCGTCGACGTTCTTCATCCATTCTGATGTTCATCAACTTGATATGTCGCTGAATCTTCTGTTCCTTAGTCAACACCGGTTCATGAAATTGCTTCGGCTTCGTCTTTTTCACTTCAGGCACTTTCTGTATCCTCACAAACCTCCCGAGCTTCTTATCATAGTCACATCCAGCATTTATATCGTACGCAAAGCACAGAAATACCACACGTTGGTATTTGCCTGCTTGTTCAGCATCTTTAACTTCAGAATAAATCGGATTATAGAACAACATTATTATATCCTCATGTGAACAGTTAATCAACCACATGGGATCAAAAATGTGTATCTTCTTGAAGTTCTTTTCTCCATCTTTCAGCACGATCACAGCCTCTGCTATCTTCAAATCATAATACCACCAAATGAAGTCTTTGGCGAAGTGTTGTGGAATCGGCAACAAAGGAATCTTCTTCAACACTCGCGGTGGCTTATACTTCAACGTCACTTTGGGCATTCCAGTAATCATATCAATATCCTTTTTATGAACAATTCGTTTTGGATATTGTAGGATCAATATGCTCTTTGTTTAAGTAAGAACTTGCTATCTTTGACACTTAAGTGTTTAGCAAGCTCTTGTATATCAGATTGTAAGCACAGCGGAATGTATAAGTTAAAGCAACACTTTTTATACTTAAGAGGAGTTATTACTCCCCCTTTGTGATTGAAACTAATAATGACAAGTATTTATTATGAATCTAAGCAGTAAATGAGAATTAGATACTTAGACAGATTCACCATAAATACTGAAATGGAATAGAACAGTGAAAGTGTTTGAAGGATTTTTCTATTTAAAATCAATGTCTAAAATAGAAGGTTGAAGCCTCCTATTTATAGACGTTTACATACATGTATCTTGCCCATAAAGCAAGTACAGAAATATCAGAAACAAGTTGCACAAGTTGCAACATTGAAACTAACAATTACAGCTAAAAGTAATAATAAACAATAAACTACTGATACAAAAGGCGGTGGAAAATATCTGATGCTAAGTGCTGATGAATGACAAACTACTGATGAGTAGTTTGTCTTCAGTACTTTTGAAGTGAACTTGTCTGGTTTGGACTTCAGAACTTCTGATGAAGTTTCTTCTTCAGCACTTCTCATATCTTCTCTTCAGCAGTTTCTTGTCTTCTCTTCAGTACTTCTATACTTATCCAAAATGACAGAAGTGAATTAGACTAAGGTTTCCAAAAGTGGTTTCACCAATCCTCTTTGTCCTAACAATCTCCCCCTGGATTGATGAACCCAAAACCTTACTAATTCCTTATGATCTTCTTCTGTCTTGAACAATCTTCCATATTTCTTTGTACATGGTGTTCTTGAGCTGGTTTAACTGTCCATCAGATAGAGATCCTCTCTGTGGTTCCAGATGTTGAATTGCGAGCAGGTCTTGTATTGACAGTTTCTTTAGATCACTGATCTTCTTGTAAGCCCTGCTTGAAAGGTCTCTTCTTGTCAATAATACTGAGTTGTTAGCAGTAAGTGACCATCTGATGATAGGTACCTTTGACTTGTTAAAGTCAGAGGTATAGGGAACCAGACTTGTCCCTTGGGTTGATGATCCTGAGTGTTGGATGCTTTCTGTTTCAGTAAACCTCAGGTGGGAGTCTCTTCCTTGTTGTTGTTGTTGTTGTTGCATATCAGGCATCTGAATAGTTGGGAGATGGTGTTCAGTCACTACCTTGGTATGCATCTTTTCTTTGATAGTCTTTTGGATTTGGTAGGCAAAAGTGGAAGGATCCCTGAATTGTGTTAACAGAGGTTTCTCCTCAATGTCAAAATCTGAATGAACTACTGAACTTCCTTCAAGTAGTACCATTTTGAAATCAGTTTTGACATTGTCCTCTGCTTTCTTTCTTTGAGTAGCAGGCCTTCTTGTTGACATACCAGAAGTTCTAACTACTGATCTTGAAGGATCAGCAGTTTGAAACTTCTCTGGATTTGCAGCCTTGGCAGCCTTGTATTTTCGATAAGTATCCATCAGTCTTTCTTCTTTCCATCTGGATACTGAGGCTTTTGAACCATAGCCATCTGCTACTAATTCATTTATCATTTGGGATCTCTTGGCCTTTCCTTCTTTACTTGTGGCCAGTTTGTCTGCAATCAGTTGTGCCCTTCTTGTCAGCTCTTGCATAGAGAGTCCCTTGAGTGTGTAGGCTTTAGTCTTGCTGTTCTTTGTGATGTAAGACATCAGTTGTTGTCTTTTGTCTTCTTCAGCAACATAATCAATTTCAGCCTGTCTTTCCAGTTCAGCTTGATAAGCCTGGAGCTTCTCTTCAAACTCTAAATCATCCCTTTGTTCCAGACTTTTCCAAATCTGGTCTTCCTTGGCTTTTTGTTGAACTGCCTTTAACCTCTGCTCAAGAAGTTCAGTAGATTGAGAGATTGGAGCAGGGGTTAGGACAGTCATGGTAGTGGTTGTTGTAGGCCTTGGAGGAGCAGAAGTTGGTTTGATTTGTTCAGTGGATCTGGAAGGTTTAGTTTGTTGAGGTTTGGAAGTGTTAACTTCTGATGGGTTGAAAACTGCTGATGGTTTGTCAACTACTGAAGGATTGTCTTTAGTACTTTCTGATTCTTCATCAGAACTTTGGCCATCAGAGGTTTCTTCATTATGCCCTTGGGATTCATCAGATTTTTCAGCATCCTCTATTTCTTGAATAGAGACACCAAACTGTTTGGCCAGTTTTTCCTTTCTGGCTTGATTCTTCTGATCTCTTTCAAGGATAGCCACTCTTGCCCTTATCCTGGCTTCGAATGACTCCTTAGGTTCCCTAATTTTCTCCCCCTTTTTGGATTCATCAAGTTTAGAGGTTGAGGGTTGGGAGAATTGACCTTGAAGATGAGCAATCTGTTTGCTGTTGAATTCAATCTTGTTGGACAGATCATTCATCTTTGTCTTGATCACTCCAAATTGGTTTTTGATTGACAGCTCCAAGTTAGCTGTGTATGTTTGGAAGTGATTCTTGATGAGAGTGTTCATCATGTGGTACAGGGGACCCTCTGGGCTGCATAGCTGGTTCATGTCTATGCTTGTTTGCCCAGGGAATTGGGTAGGCATTTGATGTGAAGGGTGTGTTTTTGGGAGATCCTCATGTTGTACAGAGGATGCCACTCTAGGGGTTTTAAGGATTGAGTGGACTTTAACCTGTTCAGGGGTGACTAGCTTCTTGAGCTTGGATACCCCTGAAACAGGACCTTCATAAAGTGCCGTCAATTCAGTAGTTTTGGGTTTTGAAACATCATCCAAATTAATGGAATCATTTGAATCCCTGATGTTGTCCTCATTGAGGACTGTCTCAGTTAAATCATGAGCTGAGCCCAACTCAGTTCTCTCATGAACCTCTTGTTCTTGGTTCTGAGGATTTCCTACTTCAGGCATTAAGCCTTCATCAGTAGTTGCCACATCTGAGGTCTTAGCTGTTTTACTTCTGTCCTCAGATCCACCACTGGGTGGTAACTGAGTAGTAGCAGCCTCAGATGCCCCAAGAGTCTCTAAGATTGGGCTTAAAGACTCTGGTCCACCCTCATCTCTTGGGTTAGGGCTAGTGATGTCCACATCCATGTCTGATGCTGTGGTTATGTCCCCTGTTTGTTGTGGTTGTAGGGGACTGACATTATCAGATGGGACTTTCTCTTTTAGCCCAGAGAGAAGTTTGGCAATCTCTATTGCCTCTGGTTCAGAAATTTGTGGGGTTGGTTCAGAAGTTTGGGCAATAGGTTGAATAGGTTGGTCAGCAGTTTCAAAAGAAGAGTGAGTTACAACAGTTTTTCTAAGTCTTTTTCTTTTGAATAAGATTGTTATGGGTGCTCTTGGTGAGGTTTGAGATGGATGAGACTGAGAGGGTGTTTCAGTCTCACCTATTAGAAGAGCAGATTGCTCATGAGCATGTTCAGGCATCTCAACCTCCTGAACAGCTTTTCTTTTGGGTTGGTGGGTTTTTGTCTTTGTTGGCTTGGGCTTTTTGGCTTTTGGTGGTGTGAGTTTGGAAGATGTGGGCTTCAGGGGGACTTGTTGTTGTTCTCCCTGATCATCTTCTGGCCAGGTAGCCGGTTTGTTATGCCTAGAGTATGCTTGTGAGGTTAATGGATTTAAAGTTGAAACTTTTCCCACAAGCACCTCATTACCCAGTTCCCCTATTATGCATTGCATAATGAACCTTGGGTACAACAAAAACTTTTTCTTGGTATTATTGTGATGTAACACCAACTCATTGAAAAATAATTTTGATGCCCTGAATTTGGTTTCATTCACTATGGAATGAAATATTGGTTGAAAAGTAGAGGGCATCTGGTCATAAGACCCTGTCTTTGGACTCAAACACATAATAATATAATGAAACAAAAGCTTGTATTTTGGTTCAAAATATTTTTTGAAGATAGTAGCATGGGAGAGAGTACCTTGATAACCACACTCTGTCATGGTTAGGTGAATATCAGAGTTAGCAACATGATCAGGGGCAGCTACATCATTCAGGCCCAGTCTTGTTGCCAGTGTGGCCGGTGTGATGGTCAGTGGTTTCCCTTTTATTCTTGAGTTGAGGGAAATAATTTCATCATCAGCCGTCACCATCTCAGCATTAGCCCAGAACTCATTTAGAGTTTCAGTATGAATTGGTGGGTCGATTGTGAGAGCAGTAAAATATTGGGATTTTACGACAAGATCAATGATCTCATCGTATTGGGACCAGCCTTCTTGTTTTTCAAGAAAGGCCCTTTGATTGTGTCCCTGTTTTAGAACGAGAGCCATGTGGTTTGGGTTTTGATCGAACAGTTGATTTGCAGGTTTAGGTTTTTGAGAGAGTTTTTTAGAGAGAAGGAGGGAATTTTTGAGTTTGAAAGGATAAGTGTTAAAAAAAGATATTTATCAGAAGTTTTTAACCGCTTGGTTAAAAATCTCTTTATCAGAAGTTTTAAACCGACTAGGTCAAAACCTCTGATGATGGGAAAAGTCAGATTTGCCCTTTTTGACTAAACTGCTGATGAAGGATTATTTCATCAGTAGTTCCCATTTCCTCTTCAGTAGTTTTAAAAGCTGATGAGAAATGTTATAAATGCTTTTATTCATAACTTCTGAAGGTTATTTGATAAGAAGTTATACACTTTTCAGAAATTATCCCCATACTGATGTTTTGTTCATCAGTAGTTTCTCTCTTTTCAGAAGTTTTGTTTCAGACTTTTTGTCTTTTTGTAAGTGAAAAATGAAAAATATGTGCAGAATAATAAAATAAACACTTACAAATTTAGCATCCCAAGCATGGATACTAACTTCTGAAATGTTGATGTGTCAAGGGGTTTTGTGAAGATGTCAGCTATTTGATTAGCTGTTGCTATATGCTTCACCTCAATCTTGCCTTTTTCATAGCAATCTCTTATGAAATGGTACTTGATCTCAATATGTTTGGTTTTTGAGAACTGTACCGGATTTTGAATGATGCTAATGGCAGATTTGCTGTCTACAAACAAAGGTGTCTTGGTTTCTTTGATTCCATAATCAAGAAGTTGATATTGGAGCCATTGTATCTGTGATGTACAACTTGCAGCTGCAATGTATTCAGCTTCAGTAGTTGAAGTTGCAACAGATGTTTGCTGCTTTGATTGCCATGACACTAGACAGTTACCCAAGAATTGACAACCACCAGATGTTGACTTTCTTGTCATCTTACACCCTGCATAGTCACTATCTGAAAAAGCTGATAACTTGGTATTGCTTGAAGCAGGATACCAAATTCCAAGTGTTGGAGTTCCTTTCAGATATCTGAAAATTCTTTTGACTGCTATAAGCTGTGA
Source organism: Ambrosia trifida (assembly GCA_028751855.1). Lineage (NCBI taxonomy): Eukaryota > Viridiplantae > Streptophyta > Magnoliopsida > Asterales > Asteraceae > Ambrosia > Ambrosia trifida. The sequence goes on from CM054122.1 coordinate 82,423,294, forward strand.
TTCCCTTGGTGCTGATTGATATCTAGCACAGACACATGTTGAAAACATAATATCTGGTCTAGAAGCAGTTAGATATAAAGGGAACCTATCATGCATCTGTACATGGTTTGATCAACCTGTTTTCCTTGATCATCAGGTTCAACTTGTGTGATTGGTGTCATGGGAGTGGAACATGATTTACAGTCTTTAAAAGAAAATTTGTTTAATAATTCTTTAACATATTTTGATTGATGTATAAAAGTTCCATTTGTTTGTTGCTTGATCTGCAGTCCCAGAAAGTACTGTAGTTCTCCCATGGTACTCATCTCAAATTTTGATTGCATGAGTTTCTTAAAATCATCACACGGTTTTGTGTTTGTTGAACCAAAAATGATATCATCAACATAAATTTGAACAAGTAGGACATGATTTGCAACATGTTTAATGAAAAGAGTTTTATCAATGGCACCTCTTGTAAAGTTATTTTTGAGTAAAAAGGTGGAGAGTGTATCATACCAGGCTCTTGGAGCCTGTTTGAGCCCACAAAGAGCTTTGTCCAGTCTGTACACCCACTCAGGATGAGAAGGATCCTCAAACCCAGGTGGCTGACAGATATGCACCTCCTCTTTTATCTTTCCATACAAAAATGCACTCTTTACATCCATTTGATAAACTTTAATTTTGTTGGAAATGGCATAGGCCAGAAATAACCTGATGGCCTCAAGCCTTGCAACTGGAGCAAAGGTTTCATCATAGTCAATTCCCTCTTCTTGAGAGTACCCTTGAACTACCAGTCTTGCCTTGTTCTTGATTATCATACCAGCTTCATCTTGTTTGTTCCTGAAAACCCATCTTGTGCCAATTGTTTGCTTGTTTGGAGGTAAGGGACAGATTTCCCAGACCTGTTGCTTGTTGAACTGAAGCAGTTCATCTTGCATAGCTTGCACCTAATTTTTGTCTTTGAGGGCTTCCTAGTACTTCTTTGGTTCCAACTGTGAGATAAAGGCTGAAAATAGGCAAAAGTTGGAGAGCTGGTTTCTGGTAAGAACACCTGAAGCTATATCACCCATGATTTGATCAAGTGGATGATCTCTGTGTTCAATCAGTTGTTGTAAACCACTGACAGGTGTAGGTGGCTCATGTTCTTCAAACAAACTACTGAGGTCTATAATATCTGGTTCAGATGTTCCTTGATCTTCAGTAGTTGGATCTACTGAACCAGAAGTTTGAGTTTGTTCCTCGGTACTTGTTTGATCAGAAGTTTGGGGAACTTCTGATGATTTTGAAGTTGACTTGATAACTATTTGAGGAGTCCATGGTGTGGGATCCTCATCATCAAACCTTTTGTCACCATAATAAGTAGGTTTTGATGAAGTAACAGCCTTCTCAGGTCCAAAATGGAAGTTGTCAAGGTCAAAAAGTTCAGCAGGATGTGCTGGAATAAGAGTGTGTTTTGACTCATTGAACTTGACATTCAATGTTTCTTCTACTATCCTGGTGTGAGAATTAAAAACCTTGTAGGCTTTTCTAGTTGAAGAGTAACCAAGAAAGTAACCTGAGTCAACTTTGGCAGCAAACTTTGAAATAGATTCCTTGATGTTCAAGATGAAACATTGACACCCAAAAGCCCTGAAAAAGGAGATAAGGGGCTTCATGCCATGAAGAACTTCATAGGCAGTCTTGGAATGTCTCTTGACCACAAGAACTCTAATCTGAACATAACATGATGTGTTAACTGCTTCTGCCCAAAAGTACAAGGGCAGTCCAGAATCAGCTAACATTGTTCTTGCTCCCTCTATTAAGGTTCTGTTCTTCCTTTCTACTACACCATTTTGTTCAGGAGTTCTGGGGACACTGTATTGTCTAATAATCCCTTTAGACAAACAGAATTCATCCAGAGTTTTGTTCCTGAACTCTGTCCCATTATCACTTCTAATGGTTTTGACAGGAAGAGAATATTGTTTCTCCACTTGTAGAATGAAGAACTTGATGATTTCAGCAGCCTCATCCTTGGAGAATAAGAAGAATACCCATGTGAATCTTGAGTAGTCATCAATGATGACTAAGCAGTACTTCTTCTTACCAAGGCTCATAATCTTGACAGGTCCAAATAAGTCCATATGGAGTAGTTGAAGACATGCAGTTGTTTTTTATTCTTCAATAGACTTATAGGAGGACTTATGCTGTTTTCCCTTTAAACAGGATACACAGTGTTCTTAACACTGGTATACTTTCAAAGGTAGACCTCTGACCAAGCCCATTTTTGTGACTTTATTTATGGTTTTAAAGTTCACATGGCCAAGTCTCCTGTGCCAGAGATCAGTTTCTGAAGTTGATGCCCTTGAGAAGAAACAAGCAGTGTTGTTCAATACTTTGTCTTTCTCAATGTCCACTGCAAAGACATTGCCACATCTTTTGGCAATCAGCAAAGTATGATCTTCAATGATCTTCTCTATCAACTTCTGGCCTTCTGGTGAGATGATCTTGCATGCTGTCTTTGTGAAAAAGGAAGAATATCCTTTATCACACATTTGTGACACACTCAGCAAGTTGTATTCAAGATTTTCAACCAGATTGACCTTGTCAAACTGTATTTTGCCAGAGGAGACATTGCCATGTCCTAGCACATATCCCTTAGCATTGTTCCCAAAGGATACAGATCCTTCTCTTTGGCTGATAAAATTGTTTATCAGGTATCTGCATCCAGTCATGTGCATAGAGCCTCCACTATCAACATACCATATGCTGTTTAAGCCCCTGGAAACTCTCTGCACACAATAACAAATTAGTTAGATTTAGGAACCCAAGCCTGTTTGGCTTTGGGTTTGCTCTTGAGAACAGTTACAGTTTGTTCTTGACCAGGTTGAGAAATCCATGTCTTTTTGGCAATGGATTTTTCATTAAGAACCATGGTGGTATCCTTTTCAGGACCACCATCAACCTTGGTCATCAGTAGTTGTACCAAGTTCATTAGTTTTTGAATCTCAGCAGTTTGTAAAACTGCTGATGATTCAGGTCTAACTACTGACAAAGAATTTTGAGAAAAAGATTTTAGTTGAGATTTTATCTTTTTCTGAGAAAAGGTGTTTTCAGGTTGTTGTTTCTTGGGATTAAAGGTTCTTTCATAATCATTTCTGATTTGATTTCCCACAACCTGTTGTTTAATTTTATGATTGAACTGAATTCCTTTTCTGTATCTACAAAACTCTGTTTTGTGGTTGAACAGACCACAAATTTCACACTCTTTTGCCTTTTGATTTTGATCTAAAGGCACATTTTTGACATTAGTGTAAAGATTTTGCTCATCAGTAGTTTTCAGAGTCTCAACTCCTGATGTAGATGAAACTATTGATGGCTTGTTGTCGGATTTTGTTAATACTTCTGAAGTACTTTCTTTGAAAATACCAGGATTTCTGTTTAGAAAGTTTTCATGGAAAGATGTGCAATCTTTCCTTTCAGAAGTTTCATTTGAAACAATTTTTCTCCCATCTTCAGTAGTTTTGGGAGAGAAATCTGTTGGTGTTTCAACATGATGGTACCCTATGCCAAACTTAACATTTGAAGCACTCTGTTTGTTTAGCAATAGCTGGTACCCCTTACAAGAATCCACCCATTTTTCACAACTGATCATGGTGTCAGCAAGCTCTTTTCTGACATTCCCAAGATCTTCTATCATCATTTTAATTTGTGCTTGGGTTTCAATAGCTGAGTTAGTTAATTTAGAGGCTTCTTTTGTTTTAGCAGTAAGTTTTCTCTCTAAATCACACTTCATCTGCGTGTATTTTCTTTCTAAATCATTGGCTTTTCCTTGTAAGTGCACATTTGTCTCTCTTATGAGAGCAAAAGTTTCTTTGCAAGAATTTGAGCAAAGTTTTGTCAAAGATTCTTTTGATACCTGTGACAATGCAGATTTTGAAGTACAGCCTTCAAATGCCATTAAGGCAAAGTTCTTTCTGCCATTGTCTGGTTCTCCCCAGTTGATGTCAAACACCTTGTTGTCTGCATCAGGATTGCACTCTGTGGTGTCAAAAGGGAGACTGCTCCAGTCAACATACCCTGAGGTGAAAAGACTTTGTTGAGAGGGTTGTTGAGGCTGTGGAGGATGTTGAGCAGCTGGAAAGGGAGGGATTGATTGTTGGCTCTGCATCTGTTGAGCAGGCATTTGAACATATTGTACTTGTGGCATGTATTGCTGTTGAGGAGCTTGTGCCTGTACAAAATGAGCACTCCCTTGAGTTCCATTATTCCTATTATAATTGGGGTTAAAGTTATTTCCAGATTGTGATTGGTTAAAGCTAGAGTTTCTACACTCTCTAGCAAAGTGTCCCAACTTCTGACACTTGTGACATCTCAGTTTAGATTTGTCAAAACCAATTTTTGTATTACTGGTCAATCCTGGAAATTTCCTTCCTGACCTTTTATAAAACTTGTTAGTTTTAATGCTTAGCATGGCCAGTTGGTGTAAAATGTCCATTTCTTCTAAGTCATCACTGCTAAAGTTTTTCAAATCATCCATGATAAAAAATAGATTATCAGCAGTTTGACTTTGGTCATCATTGTCATAACCTGGGAAAGATCTTTCTGATGAGATCCAAGTTTTTATGTCAATGTTGTTATAAGATCCATAGGAACAAGTTGGTGAGTCTTGTCCCAAAAGTGCTGTACTACCTGGTAGGTAGTCATCAGCAGTTTTACCAGATGATTGCAATTTCTTCTTTTGATCAATTTCTCTCTCAAAAGTAAGTAATCTCCCATGGAGTTTTGTAAGAGTGAGGGAGCTAAAATCTGGTGAGGATCTTAAAACAATGGAGTATGTTTCCCATTTGTCTGGTAAAGACCTTAAAAATCTATGTAGCATAGATACTGTTGTATAGGTCTGACCATTTAACTTTAGCTCAAATATTAATGAGGAGAATCTTTCAAATTGTTGAGTTAAAGTTTCCCCATTAATGTGAGCAAATGTCTCATACTGTTGAGCTTAAATCTATCTGGTGTTGGCAATCACCTCTTCAGTTCTCCAAACTGTTCTTTAAGACAATCCCAGAGTTCTTTGGCACTTTCACAATGTAAAAGGCCAGAGTATATCTCATTTGGGAGAGCCATTGCCAACATAGAGAATGCTTTTGCAACTAGCTCAAGTTTTAGAAAATCATCATCTGTATAGTCTTTTGGTTCTTTAGGAACCTCAACTTTAGTTTCAAGATTTATGTTTACTGGTTTGTGAGGACCATATATCACAGATCTCCAACAACCTGTGTTGGTTTGTGACAAGGTATGTGCCATTCTCTTTTGCCATATGTTGTATTCATTTCTTACAAGCATGGCAGGTTTAGTAGCAGAACCAGTATTATGTGGATCCATTTTAAAGAGTATTGATTTGTCAGATGACTCGTTTATGTGATGGATGTTGATAAAAAGTGAACTTTTGATCTTTTATTGAGTATCAATAAGAGCTTTGTGTCTGATTCTCAATTTGTTAGATTGATATGTGATCAGATAAACCAATGCTCTGATACCAATTGTAGGATCAGTATGCTCTTTGTTTAAGTAAGAACTTGCTATCTTTGACACTTAAGTGTTTAGCAAGCTCTTGTATATCAGATTGTAAGCACAGCGGAATGTATAAGTTAAAACAACACTTTTTATACTTAAGAGGAGTTATTACTCCCCCTTTGTGATTGAAACTAATAATGACAAGTATTTATTATGAATCTAAGAAGTAAATGAGAATTAGATACTTAGACAGATTCACAATAAATACTGAAATGGAATAGAAAAGTGAAAGTGTTTGAAGGATTTTTCTATTTAAAATCAATGTCTAAAATAGAAGGTTGAAGCCTCCTATTTATAGACGTTTACATACATGTATCTTGCCCATAAAGCAAGTACAGAAACATCAGAAACAAGTTGCACAAGTTGCAACATTGAAACTAACAATTACAGCTAAAAGTAATAATAAACAATAAACTACTGATATAAAAGGCGGTGGAAAATATCTGATGCTAAGTGCTGATGAATGACAAACTACTGATGAGTAGTTTGTCTTCAGTACTTCTGAAGTGAACTTGTCTGGTTTGGACTTCAGAACTTCTGATGAAGTTTCTTCTTCAGCACTTCTCATATCTTCTCTTCAGCAGTTTCTTGTCTTCTCTTCAGTACTTCTATACTTAGCCAAAATGACAGAAGGGAATTAGACTAAGGTTTCCAAAAGTGGTTTCACCAATCCTCTTTGTCCTAACATTGAGGTTCAAATAAATCCCACTTAGTTCGGCTTTCTCTCGTCATCTTCTCAGCAAAGTATGTAATTTGATTATTTGACGCTCCCGTTAAACGGTGACGACAAATATCACGAATAGCCCAGTAAGGAAGAGTCTTCAAATGATGGAATTTATCAAAATATAGGATCCCCTTCTCCCACTTTACTGCTATGCATTTCAATTGCTTAACAAACTTCCAGGCCAATGCACGACCTTTGAAAATTCCACTGTGAAGTTTGTAGAAGCTACCTTGTATCTCAGCTTTAGGATGATTATTCTCCTTCTCTTTCAATTTCCTCAAAAACTCTTTCAAACTATCAGATTGCTCAAACTGTGGCTTATCATGCCCTTTGAATATCTCATCTTCAAACAATTTGCTCTTCTCCTTAGCAAGTTTCTCGGCCTGGTTTAGTACTTCATCAGAAAATCCAGGAAATCCAGAATCTTGATCATTCTTAAAGTATTGTGGATATTCCTCACTCGTTATATCTTCCATCTCAACTTCTTCAAATGCAGGAACATCACGGTCATCAGAATGATTACCGGCTTCCTTTTCAGGTATCTTTGGAATGTAATTATCAGCAAGTAACTCTTCCAAAGTCTTTCCAACCTGTCTAGCTAAACCTTCAAGTATTTCCTTAGAAACTGCCACAGAAACCTCTCCATCTTCTAGATCTGGATCATCAAACTCCAACTCAAACGGCTTATTACTAGACTCGAATATTTCTGGAAACCTGCTTGTCATGTCAATCGTCCAGACTCGGTCTGTAAGCATCTGGCGATACATGTGTTTGTCTTCTTCAGATAAAGACTGCAGTTTTTCATTCCAGAAAATGTCATCATTTACATTTTCACCTGGAGTCTTTGAGCTTGACTCTCCACCTTTGCTCGAATCACGCTTCTTATACGTATACTTCTCAGCGTTGTCATCATTATCATTATCATTATCATCATTATCACTATCAAAAGCAGAGTTGTTTCCATCACTCGATCCACCATCTGAACCACCATCATCTCCATCATCTTTCCTCTTTTTCTTTTGAGGATCGTTACCAGCATCTTCATCAAGATCTTCATCCTCTTCATCGTTAGATAGTTCATAATCAACTTTCTCTTCTTCTTGTTCTTTATCTTCTTCACCAGCTTGAAGTAGAGGAGCTCGAGAGTACAAGTCTTTTATCAAATCATCCATGTGCTTGTTACTCTCCTTCAGCTTTTTGTTCTCCCCTTTCAAAGCTATTATCCGTCTAGTGTTTCTTTGCTCGTGCTTCAGCAACTTCTTGTTCTCTTTCTTTAACTTCTTGATTGTTTCCTTCAATTCTTCACTGTTATCATGGGATGTGACTACAACTTCCAACATCTTTCGATCATTCGACTTCAATTGCTCAATCTCTGTTTGCTGTTTGTTAATAATGCTCATCATTTCAGATAACCTTTGGTTCACAGCAGTCATTACGTCACTATCAACTGTGACCTTCTTCTTAACAGGCGTCTCAGCAACTTCAGGCAGTTTGCCTTTCCTCATCTTCTTGAGCACATTATCTAACTCTTCATTGAACTCATCAACAGGTACATCATCTCCCTGTTGTGTGCTAGAAGTAGTTGCAGTCTTTTGTTTCTTTGATACAGGTGCAGTAACCGGTGACTTGGAACTAGAAGCTGGTGGTAATTTCTTACCAGCAATGAGTGTCTCAATCTCCCTCAATCTCTTCTGACTTGATTTCAATACATTCTCTTGTTTCTTGTACTGAGGCTTCTTCTTTGATTTTGCAGCCTGTACGGGTGAACCAGGAAAATCTTTTTCTACATTCAGAGTCACTTCATCTTCATCAACAGGAATTGGACTCTTATTACCTTGATCTTCAACAGACTGACTAACAGACTCACCAGCCACAGTGGCCTTGGGCGTGGTAGTCTTTAGCGTTTCAGTTTCCGAATCCCAGCGTTCATCTTCTTGCGTCTCCTCACAATCAATTGACACCTCATCCACAATATGCAAACCTTTCTTTGCTATTGTCTTGTTTCGTCTCGGTGTACCCTTCTTCTTAGCAGGTTCAGATACAACATCTAGTCTGATCTCTTTCTCCTTACCCTTACCACTCTTTGCACCGACATTAACAACCTGTCTCTTGCGCTTTGCATCTGGATCAACAGGATGTAATGGGTTATCTGGATCTGAGTCACTATTAGCATGTCTTACAAGCCCTTCACCTGGATCCGTATAGTCAATCCTTGCTAGATGTCCAAATAAACGCCTTACAGGTGGACGTTCATTGACAGACAATCCTTTGTAAGCTTTCATCCTAGCAAGAGTATTGATCGACATATGTTCTTGAACAACAATGTGCTTAGGATCCCTCTTCAAATCTTTGTATTTGTTATCAAACACCATCTGGAGGAAATGAGGGTATCGCAAGAACTTCAGATTCCTCGTACCATTCACTGGCTCCAACAAGTGTTCCATTAGCATTCCTGATACATTGAACAGTTTGTTCAATACCAGTGCCACCATCATCGAGCTAATACTTTTACGCATCAAGTCATATCCTCCAACGGCTGATCCAAAGACATGTATCAAAACATGTGCCAAATATTTGAATTGTGGGCACAGTTTTCCCTTATGCAATGAACCATCAGTGATCGGTCCATTGTACTTCATCCACAGGAAGCACTTTCATTGATCCATGAAACTAAGCTCCTTGGGATCTGTCTTCTCATCTTGCAGATTCAATGCTTCTCTAATATCCTGCTCACATACAATTATCCTCTTCCCTTGGATCTTGCAAATCACGGATGACTCGCAATTCCAGAAATCTAGCTTTGCTTCTGTCCAGAATTCTTGCATCATATCTCTGTAAATAATAGTAGGTGTAGCAATCGCGTCTATCACCCTACTCCTCTTCAAGAATTCAATGATCTCGATAAACTCAGTGTGCTTTTTAACTTCTCCGAGATACGCACAACAATTATGCGCATTCTCGAAGGTTAAAAGTTCTTCAGTAGCTTTCTTAGCAGGTTGGGAGGATGATCCGGCTTGCTCAGTAGTCTTCTCCTGCTCAGACATGGTTTGATCTGCAAACAAAACAAAGAAACATGTTAAAAATCGACAAAAAATTCAAACCTTAAAAATTTGGTAATTAAACTTCTCATTCGCCCAAACGGGGGTGCGAATGAGAAAAACTTGGTGCGAATGTGAAAATTTAAATGTACGAATGTAAAAGTTTTTGATTAAAAGTTTCATTCGACCACATGATTTTCATTCGACCAGTTAATCATCTCCTTCGCCCATTCGAAAGGTGCGAAGGAGTCTGTTCATATTTTTAAATTTTCAATTCTGAATTATATGGTTTCTGATCATGTAATTTTGATTTTTTTGGCAAGTAACAATGCCGATTAATGTTTTTAAACCAACAATTTCATCAGATAAGCATTATATCAGTGTTTTCTACTTAAACTAGGGTTAGAAATAAAACTGATGATCAATTGATCAATCTGATGATTTTGAATCCTTGATTTATGAATTTTCTCCCCCTAAAACACAGATATAATGAATCCTTATCATCAATTGCAACAATGAACATATTTTTATCAGTGTTTAAAATTCCAGGGCTCAAAACAGATAAACAGCGATTAGTCCTTGAAACTGAGATGTTAACCTGTAAAATTTAGTGATAAATGATCAGCGAAGAGAGACGAACACAATGGTATAACACAAATCAACAGGGCAACAAGGTGAGGTCAGAGAAAAAATTTTGAAATTTTTTTGTAATGGTTCGAATGAGAGTGAAAGGTTATATATAGGCATACTCCTTCGACCGTTCTTACCGGTCGAATGAGAAACTTTTGTCTCCTTCGACCCTAGTTAAAGGTTCGAATGAGGCAAAAGGGTTTGAATGAAACAAATTTTCAAGAACACTCTCATTCGCCCGTTTTAAACATACGAAGGAACATGAAAAATCCCACGTTCGACCAAACGAATGGGCGAACGAGAACTGGGATTATTGATAAATGTTTCAAATCTCAAAAACGAGTCCCGTTCCAATTATTTTTCAACTTTTAAGCATCCAACATTCATATTTTCACATTTAAAAGATTACAAAGCTCAAATGGTTCGTCAAGGTTTAGAAAATCGACATCAACCACCATCAGCTATCAAAAAGAAGATGGAAATGTAAAATCTTTTTGGATTTTCTAAAGTTTATGCTAAAACACACCTAAAATCTATTTGAGTTTTGTAATATTTGACGAGAAAATAAAATACAGAAATGTAAATGAAAAACAGTAAATGTTTTTGTGAATTCCGGTAAAGGGATCATATCAGTTATTGAGAAATCTGATCACACCGTTGATCTTTTGAATTATTATCATTAAAGACAATGTGTGATCTGCCAACTGCTGATATTGTGATCCACATAAACTCACATGCAAACTTTTGTGCAATGCTTTAAACTGATACTGATATTTATAGTATAAACATAATTGTCTGTGGTTCCCACGCACACGACATACTCCCGTATCAAGAAGTAAATGCACAAAGACTCATTGTAAAGCGTGATTATGCTTTCGTCGTCTGTAATTTACAAGGTATAATGCACAGAGGTATACAGGTCAGCAAATTAATGCAGCAAAGTAACATATGCACTGTACCAGGTTGAGGACTGATATTAATCATGATTTGCATCAGTGACTAATACGATGTAATAGATAATCTTTGATCATCATATAACATAGAAAGTTCCTCAATTCGGTAACTTTAGGATTTGGCATAAAGCTCTTTTATAAAGACACCCTATCTGATCTAGGTCCGTAATGACTTACAGCAGAAGATCAGAGAGGCTATCCCCAGACAACTAATAACATAACGACCCTAAACCTCCGAGTTTTGTACAAATACCCTATCAAACGAAATTGCGGTACTAAGACCATATGCCCATGAGGAGTTCATCCACACAACAATTCGTTTGATATGTATGTATCAGGCACGCAGTAATAGGTCTACGAAGCCTATCAGCACATCGCACAGACTCAGACACACGCCCTATATAGCAGAACATTACTTAGAATGTGTCAGATCCCCACTGATGTACTATCGTATCCCCTTTTACTCCAGGAAATCATTTTTGATTTTTCTGATTTTTAAAAATTTTGAATTTACTGTTCCCAAGGATAAGCTGGAGCATTTCAAATATGTGACTGCCCAGATATCATTTGTTCACAGAAATCTGACGGCATTAATCTAAGGGAAGAAGATATAGCAGTCAGCAAAGAAATTTTCTAATTTTTTATGGGTTTTTGAAATTATTCAATGTTTTTGGATTTTCGGAATTTTTCTGAAAAGCAGTAAAAATTAAACTAAAAAGTGATAGACTGAGGTGGTGATCAGTCTTGTTTTTCTTTAATACCATTAGCTTTTAAAAGATAATCAAATCTGGATTTGTCAAAAGCTTTGGTAAAAAGATCTGCGCGTTGGTAATCAGTGTGGATTTTGACCATATCGATCAACTCTTTAGCATAACAATCACGGATAAAATGATATTTAATCCGGATATGTTTTGCTTTTGAGTGATTTACTAAGTCTTTTGTTAATGCGATTGCGGCTTCATTATCATAGTAAATAGGGGTTTTAAGAAATTGCAAACCGTAATCCACCATCTGTTGTTGGATCCAAAGAACCTGTGAGCAGCAGCTCGATGCTGAAACGTATTCTGCTTCACATGTGGATAGTGCAACTGCGGTTTGTTTCTTGCATTGCCAGGTCACGAGCCTGCTCCCCATAAACTGACATCCAGCCGTTGTGGATTTGCTGTCTTTGTCACAGCCGCCCCAATCTGCATCACTAAAAGCGATTAGGTCAAAATTATCATCATGAGGGTACCAAAGTCCTTTCGATGGACAACCCTTCAGATATCTAAGGATACGCTTGACAGCTGCAAGATGACTCTGTTTCGGCTTCGACTGATATCGTGCACAAAGACATGTTGCAAACATTATATCCGGTCTAGACGCGGTGAGATACATCAGAGATCCGACGATTGCTCTGTATGTAAATGGATCAGTCAGCTCCCCCTTAGCGTCAACTCCAATCCCGTGATTAGGTTGTATCGGGGTATCCATTGGCTTCGAATCATCCATCTAGAATCGGCTCAAGACTTCAGAAACGTATTTGGTTTGGTGAATAAAGATCCCCGTTGGTCTTTGCTCCACATGCAAGCCTAGGAAAAACTGCATTTCTCCCATTGCGCTCATTTCGAACTTTTCCTGCATAACTTTTTCAAATTCCCTGCACAGAAGTTCGTTAGTGGACACGAAAATAATGTCATCAACATAAATTTGTACGAGAAGCAAATCATCTCCTGCTCGTTTCGTGAACAGTTTGCAATCTACCAATCCGCGTTTGAATCCTTTTGAGAGAAGATACGTGCTCAGCTCCTCATACCATTGTCTCGGAGCTTGGTGCAACCCGTAGAGAGCTTTGTTTAAAACATAAACCTTATCCCGGTGAATAGGGTCCTCAAAGCCTGGTGGTTGACCTACGTAAACTTCCTCTTTGACCACACCGTAAAGAAATGCGGTCTTTACATCCATCTGATACACCTTGAATTTCTTCCAGGATGCAAACGCTAGGAACATTCGTATAGCTTCCAAGCGTGCAACAGGTGCATAGATTTCATTGTAGTCGATTCCCTCAACTTGATGAAAACCTTGAACAACCAAACGAGCTTTGTTTCTCACTATAACTCCTCTATTAACTCCTCTATTATCCTTCTTACACTTAAAGACGCATTTGGTTCCGATCTTCTTTCTTCCTGGGGGCAAATCTGTCAGCGTCCATACTCCGAGTTTCTGAAATTGTAACAACTCTTCTTGCATTCCTTCCACCCAGGCATCATCCAAAAGAGCTTCCTTGTACGTCCGCGGCTCGACCTGCGAAACATAACAAGCGAAAGACCAGTCATTTTGAAAACCAGATTTTTGTATTTTGGCATATAAAGCAAGATTGCCAATATTCTCTGGTGCATGAGCATTTCTCAATTGCCCTCTTGTCATAACGCTGCTACCAGGATCACCTATAACCTGTTCAAGCGGGTGTATCCGATGTATCCGAGATTCCGGATAATCAGGTACTTGCACTCCCTTTGAGTCGTCAAATTCTTTGTAGAAACCAGATCATTACCCACATTCGATGTTGAAGCATCAGTTGTAGTTGGGTTCACTGGTGGTGTCACTGTAGCATTGTCCAGAATAGCTTCACTTGTAGCATTATCATCTTCATCTTCTGAATCTGATGAATTGAGCATTGTGGAAGCTTCTTGGAACACTTCTTCTTCCATCACAGGAGCAATGGTATCATTAGAAGCTTCTTGAGGATTTACAGTGATCGGACGCACTAACGGTGAAGTCACTGCGTTTTCAACCTCGTAATATAAACGGAGTACAGCTTCTTCAACCATGCTATCTAGATTGAATGACTCAAAGAAATCTTTGTAATCAAACATCCAATCTGGACCGCCACCCTGTACATTTTGAGTGTATCTTTGTACTTCGACATTAGCCCATTCCTCGACTTTTCTAGTTCTTTTGTTGAATACCCTTTTTAGTGGGGTTGCATATCCAACAAAATAGCCTTCTTCAGCCTTTGGCGCGAACTCTTCCGAAGGATTAAGCATTGTACACGGGGCACCAAAGGGTTCTAGATACTCTAGATTCGGCTTTCGTCGGTTCAACAGCTCATAAGAAGTTTTGCCAAACTTCTTCACTGTTAAAACACGATTTAGAGTATAACATGTTGCGTAAATTGCTTCGTTCCAGAACATGACTGGAAGATTTGAGTCCGCAAGCATTGTTCTCACCGTTTTCGATTAGAGTCCTGTTCTTTCTTTCTGCGACACCGTTCTGCTGGGGTGTATACGGAGCGCTGTATTCGTGATGAATTCCCTTGTTTTCACAAAGATCCTCCATCTGAGCGTTTTGAACTCCGTCCCATTATCACTCCGGATTCGTTTGATCTTTAGACCATAGATATTCTCCAGACGTGTAAACAGAACTTTCAGGTTGTCAAACGTGTCGCTTTTCTGGTGTAAGCACATAACCCATGAGAATCTTGAATAATCGTCAGTCACCACAAGACAGTACAACTCCCCGGCATGACTTTTACGTTTAACTGGACCAAATAAATCCATGTGCAAACACTCAAGCGGTAGTTCAACGGAATTGACTTTCTTTGGTCTATGGGCCTGTTTGTGCTGCTTACCCTTTTTACAACTAATACACTTGTCGTTCAAATGAAAATGTTTCACATTAACTCCCGTGACGAGTTCATTCTTAACCAACTGGTTCATCTTTCTCAAATGAATGTGTCCCATTCTCCTGTGCCACATTATAGATTCTTTTTCTGTAGCCTTAGAGTGGAAACACGTGACTTGGCCATGGGTGCTCATAGCTTTGGACATATCGAGAATATACAAGTTGTTTACTCTCGGTGCCTTTAGCATCACCCACTCTTTTGGAAGTTCAAAACCCGGTTTCAGGATGTAGCAAGATTTGTCGTCAAAATAAACAGAGAATTGCTTATCGCAGATTTGGCTAACACTGAGCAGATTGTAATCTATCTGTTTCACATACGATATCCGCTCAAATGTCACTACCCCATTGCTAACACTACCCTCCATCGTAATGTAGCCTCCTTTATTTCCTGCAAACGCTACATAACCTCCGTTTATGTTCTTGATATCAAAGAGTAGCGTGAGATCCCCTATCATGTGGTCTGAAGCTCCACTGTCAACAATCCATAGGCTGCTCACAGGGCCAGCTGGAGCTCCCTGCACATATCAAGTAAAGCAATTAGATCTTTCGGGGGACCCAAGCCTGTTTGGTCTTGGGTCTTTGAACTGGTTGTTTCAAAGATTCTTTAGATTCACAAACATCTTGGGTTTTCTCAACCCCTTTCTTCTCACACTCAACTTTCTTTTTCTCAGTTTTCATATTCTGTGAATTTGAAGCACCCTCAGACTCCTTTGATGACCAAGACTGTTCAGACCTTTTCAAGATCCGGATTTGAGATTTTGAGGTCTCAGCCGGTTTCTTTACTTCGTCTTTAAATGCTACCTTCTTGGTTACCTTCTCTGATTTAACAGAGACAGGTCCAACTGCTGGTTTTACATTAGGTTTAGTAGGGACCTTTTTGTTTTCAGCAGTTCAGTTCATCAATGGTTTCTTCAATGGTTTCTCAGTGGCTATCCGGTTGCGTTTGTCATAAGTCATCGGACGATTTTCCCATTTGTTGTAAAAATTGTTTTGGTTATAATAAGGTGCTGGTTGAGGGAAAAACCGTCTTTGTGGATAACTATAATTGTCAACCGGATAATCATGTCTTTGCTTCATCTCCACCTCGTGCCTCTTGTGTCGTACATACGGGCAGGTGGCAAGTAAATGTCCCCTTTCCCCGCACTTAAAACACGCACGGTATTCTTCATAGTTCTCTTTGATATGCGACTTGGAAAAACTTGCAATGGGATATTGATCAACCATGCATTGTTTTCTCAAACTCTCAGGAGCTGGTTCCTTTGAGTAAGTCGGTTCAATGAAACTATTTGATTTATCAACTGGCTTAACGAATTGTGTGACATTGACCTTTGCGTCTTTAGAATTATCCGAATAAATTTTCTCTAAAATGGCTCGAGGAATGTCATTTGTTCGTTCATGTTTTAGGAACCAAATTGTACTTTCCTGCCAGATCTTTTCAATTTTGGAATAGTTCACAAATTGAATCGGATATTCATCATCAGACATAATCTTATCGGAGCCTTGCATCCGATAGAAAACTTTTAAAGTTTTGTCACATGATTCGTTGCTCATTTCATTTGGTTTCTCAGTTTTAGTTTCAGTTTTCTTTTCAACAGATTTAACCACATTTTTCTCAACTTTATTGACCACTTTCTTTTCAACATTTTTACCAACAGACTGCTCAGTTTTCTTAACAACATTCTTTCTGTGAGCATTAGCCATGGGATGGACAATCTGAGATGGTGAGACTGGTTCAGTAGTGATTATATGATTTTCATCAGGGATATCACTTTCATTCTCAACAACTGTCTCAGACTGTTCATCTTCTTCATCAGAATCGTCTGCAGCAACCACACCCTCATTGTTTCCCAATACAGGTCTCACATCAGAATACGGGTCTCCGACACTGGAAGAGTTGAACTCGTTATCTGATGTGGAGTCAGATTTAACTATATTCTCCGGTGCTATCGCATGTAAATTATGATTTTCGAACAACACCGGAGATGGGACAGCTTTGTAGTTTGCACTACTCGACTGTGAAGGTTCTTCGATGATGTGGTCAACTACATAAGCAATGTGCTTATAACTCTCTAACTTTTTATTCACTTTTTCAGTGAAGCACTTGATGGTTGCCATTTCTAACTTGGTATTTTCCATTTCATTTATATAGTTATTAATGGCAAGTTGCTTGATAGACAAAGTCTTTTTCAGTTCAGAAACATCCTTTTTGTAACCATCAAGTACTTTGTTGAAATCTTTTGATTCTTTTTGATAAATTTGACAGTTTATTTGTGCACTCTCAAGTTGTACCTTGAGTAGCTTATTTTCTTCTGTCAATTTATCAAAATCAGAACATTTAACACAAACTTTAGATTGAGATTCAGTACTTACCGGTTTAGGTGGTTCTGTCATTGCCATCAGCACGAAATGAGCTTCCTTCCCTGCAAAGAATTTTGAGTAGTCAATCTTTGTGCAGGCATCATCCACCATGCACGACTTGCGGGTCATAAGGAAATCTGCTTCAGCTAGCAACTGATCAATGTCATCGTCTAGTGAATTCACACTAGCTTCCGAGTCAGAATCACTTTCCATGTCCGAATAAGCTGAATCATATTTCTCTCCAACATCTGTGACGGAATTAAGAACCATTCCAGACTTCTTGTCTTCACACTCAACATTCACATCCTCATTCAACTCCTCTATTTTCAACTCCGACACTTTCTCTATCACAACCTCCTCTTCAATCTCCACATGCTCATCCAAACTCATCTTTTGTGCCACACAAGCCACATTTCCAGCAGTAATCTCCTCCACTCCTAGTTGCATACCCGTCCAATCAAAACCTTCATCTTTTTGAATCACAAGTGCTTGGTTTTGATTTTCAGTTTGGGTTTGAGTGTTAGGTGTAGATATTGGAACAATGGTTCGGTTTGGATTTTGTTGTGGTTGGTTTTGAGATGTTGGTTGTCTAATATTGGTGTTTTGTTGTGTGTTTTGACGGTTCTGGTAGTTGTTTTGAGGTTGAAAGCTAGAGATGTTGGCACTGTTGTATGATACCTGATTCTGGTTTTGGTTTTGTCTGTTTTGGTAGGTTGAGTTGAACGGGTTTCGATTACCTTGCTGAGCCGGCTGTGTACACTCTCTCTTGAAATAATCCTTCTCACCACAATTAAAGCATGTAACCTTGGCTTTGTTGAAGCCATAAGTGGTGTTTGGAGAAGTCGAAAGGTCAATTCTCCCTGTTTTCTGAATAAAATCAATGGCTCTTCTCATGATGCTAGCAAATGCCCACTGTATGTCCATAAGCTCCATTTCCTCCTTATCGATTTGTGCGTAGTCCTCATTGGTTAGATTGTTGTTTCCAATCTGACTAGCAACTAAACCGTTGTATGATGCAACCATAGCAGATACTAATGCAACATGCTGTTGAGCAATCTCAACAGTAAAATTGCTAAGATTAGAAGTCTCTAACACAATCGGACTTTGATTTGATTGTGTTTGAGTGATCTGCATTTGGTTCATGTGAGGATTATATGGTTGTTGTTGAGGTTGACTTGCTATGTAACAGGCAGCTTGTTGTAAAGGTGAAAAAGGTGGAATAAAATTTGGTGTTTGATAAGGTTGTGGTGTGTATGATGAAGTTTGGGCAAGATAGTTTATTGGTGCTTTAGTGGGTTCAACAACATTAGATACACACGCAATATGAGATGCAACATTTGAAGTATAGCTAGAAGTAGAAAGAGATGTAGATGTACCACTCACATACAAATCTGGGTTCTGTGGAATCTGTGCTCTCTTTGCTTTCCTCTTCTCCTCCATTTCTTTGTTCTCCAGCTTTTGTATGAACTCATTTATAGTCCAATACTGGTATGTATCTTTTTCTTTCAACACTTCAATGTGTTGGTTCCAATATGGTGGTAAAGCATCAGCAAATTTATCCACCAGTTCTGACATCGGTATGCTAATCTCGTAGCTTGAAAGTTCTGTGAGCAAATGGCAATACCTTGGAACCAATTCTTTTAGAGTCTCATTCCCCATGTAACTAAAGTTCTCGAACTCTTTTCGAAGCTCTTCCATTCTCAGCTTCCTAGTCTTCTCATTACCATCATGTCTGTTTCTCAGCATATCCCACAATTGTTTTGAAGTTGTACACGATCCGAACTGATGCAGCAAGTCAGTGTTGATCGCCTGAGATAACTGAGAAAACGTCTTTTTCTCGATCGTAAACTTCTTTTTCTCATCATCAGCCAAATTCTCCAACGGTATTGGTTCTCCAGTGTTCTCCAGAATAGGAGCAACATAACCTTTCACTATCATCTGCCATGCCTCAGCTCCCTCTAAGCCTTGTCCCTCCACATGTATTTTGAACTTTGTCTTCCATGTGTTGTAATCCATCATATCCATGAGCTTTGGTGGACGATTGCCACTACCTGATGATAGATCATGAATGAGTGTAGATATGGCATTGGTCGTCTGTGAGTGAACGGCAGCGGCTGCTACTCCCCAATAATTGTCAATTGGTTGCTGTAACGGTTGCACAACTTGCTGAGGAGCAGAACTAGTCATAGCCATGTAATTGATTGGCTGAGATAGTGGACTAATCTTCTGAGCTGCAACTGACCATGGATCTCTTGTTGTCTGCTGTTGTGGTGCTTGATTAGGTCTTGGCGTTGTTGGGAAGTTCCACATCTTAAACTGTAAATGTTCAAACACGAAAAGATTAGAAAAGTTTTAAAACAGGCTACTCTTTCGCACTTACGGATGGTTGAATGAGAAAAATCCTTCTCCTTCGACCGTTTTGAAGGGTACAAATGTGGACTGTGATATCACACAAACTCTTTCGACCGTTTGCTTCTCTCTTTCGACCGTTTTCTCTCTCCTTCGACCGTTCGATCAATCGAATGTAACTCAGACGGGCGAATGAACACAAATAAGCTATGAAAGTCTACGTTCGACCACAAAAACAACACCCTTGACCACAAATTCACTCTTTCAACCAAATAAAATCACACCTTCGACCGTCTCTCTAGGTTCGACCCCTGGTATTTCAAAAACGGTTATTCTTTGAAAATCAGTTAATTTTGATCATGTTTATCAAATGTTGATAGATTTTGATGATCTTAATCAGGTTTTGAATCGGAATTGATTTGGAACAAGTTAATCAAAGAGAATTATCCATTTTAACCATGAAAACAAGTTGTAATCAATCAAAAACTCATCAAATCAGATTGTTCTATGGAAACAGAAACCTTTTGACCAAAATTGGGTCCAAATCAACTAAGAAACTATCAATTTGTAGTTGTTTGATCCAGAATGGCTCTGATACCACTTTGTATGTGCTATTAGGATCGTGAAATCAACAAAGAATGATCAAACAAGTTTGTTTTAGGTGCGGAAACCCTAAAACAATCACAAAAGGATAATCAAACAGATCAAAACACGTAAATCATCATTTCAAAGCTTTTTCATTAATTACGAACTCAATTACACGTTTACAGATTGAAAGCAACAGGGTATGAACGTGAATTAAGCTAAATAATATCCTAGAGAGAGAATCAGAAAGTGGAGGGAATAAAATGACTCAAAGTTACATTCAAAAAATCAGCTTAACTATTTATAGACTGCACATTCGCCCATATTGTTTGTGCGAATGTGCAGGTTCGACCACATCAACTGGTCGAACCAATCCATACATAAAAAGTCTATTCTACCTTCGTCCAAAACCACTCCTTCGTACCTTCTGATTCTCCTTCGACCAAACAAACTGCTTCCTTCGCACCTATCAAAACTCCTTCGCCCATTCGACATTTAACAAAACAAGTTTATTGAACAATCTGAAGCACTAGTCGCATAAATGCATCTACATTTCTACTCTAACTTTGTTTAATGAATTAACTAATTAATCATTTAGTATTTGGTCTCGTGGGTGTTTTAATAGGAAGTTGATGTACTTGTGAGTGTACCCGCGGTGTGTAACAACCCGCACACTTGCAAGCTAATCTAATTCCACGTGTAGTGATTAGCTCATTTGTGAATAGAAATATACACACTTTGTGGCTCATTCCTCTACTATCAAAATTTTGCTTAGGGTTAGTACGGTCTATATACTTGGTCCTAGTGATAAACCAAGACTTGATAGTGTGACTTAGCTGCATTGTCTATGTGATAGCTTTGGCGCAAATCAAGAATTGGTGAACCCGTGTTGGAATAAAATGGTCTTTATTTTCTTTCATTAGTATATTGCCGCACAATTAGTAAGAGGCCAATCACTTTTTGAAAAATTAATTAATTCAAGTAGGGGATGAGCATGAGCGAGGTAGCCACGACTCCCCAATGATACTTGGTAATTTTCGGAAGCTGAGTAGTAAAAATCATGTCCTTGGATTTGATACTTGGTACTTGCTCATTTCTATACTACTCACGATAAGTGCACTTGCCTATTGTGTGCGGGTTTAGAACGTTAAGCAACTATCGTTTTAGACTATAAAATTAAAACTTGAAAACGTCCCACTATTTTTCGACTTAATTTCCTTTTCACGCACTTTTGGCACTTCCACCGGGACCTTGTAGTTTTTAAAAGAAAAGAAGTTTAAGTCTTGTCAAAACTCCACGCTCACCAGCCACCCACCAAACCCTCTCCCATCTTTAAAATTTAAAAAAAGCTTACTAAAATATTATTGTAGTTTTCATATACTATTCACCCTATAACAAATTATTATGAGTATAAACAAACAAGAAATATTTATTAAAATAAGTGTATGTGGGTCAAATAAAGATAATTATGGTGGATGGGTTGTGACAGGTTTTTAAAATGAGAGAAAATTTTTAAAAAGTATGATTTTTAGTTAAATTATAGAGTAAAAAATAATAGGAGCGATATGAATGTTCTAACACTACCAAATATAGTGTCCCCACCAAATATGGTGGATAGTAACTTTAACCTTTTTATTTATTTTTCTATATATTTTTAACTTTTAATTACAGACCCTTTACTATAAATAATATACGCTTTTACCCTGTATTTTATAAAAATTACCAACTAGCATGAATAGTAACCTTGAATTTTTCTTTAAGCTTATTTACACAACTTATACTATAAATAATATACGTTTTAACTATAGAGTTCTCCTTTTTTTTTATAATTTTTGTTAATTAGTTTTTAATAAAGACTAACTATTGGGTTGCTTTAAAAATATCTATCATTTCGATATAAAGATTATGTAAAATGGAGTTGTAATAGAAATTTAATTAAAACAGAGAAGTATTTGAATAATGATATGATAAAGAACTGAGTTGGTATTAACCAACAACATTGGTAGAGAAAAAAACTTATAAAACTTATATTGCAATGTTGATAAAATATTAAACACAACCACATATCACGAGTTTAATCTATATGAATAAGGGTCAATATATTTTCGGGCATACCACGACTTTAGTTTTTTCAGTTTTCGTTTTTAGTTACTATAACAAGTGTCGGTATCATAATAATCCAAATCAATACAGACTGAATTTCCGACGCAATACACAAAATTATTTATTGTTTCTTGTATATTTAGTAGTAAGTTTAGATATGTACATGTTCCTCCCGTTAAGAAAAAATGTACATATATTTTTCACATTTACATACTTGAATTTAACAATTTGAAGCTTTAATTATGAACCACTTTAAACAATTTAATCCGGTGGGTGGGCAGGTCCCCTTCACTCTTTGCCACCATCGACCACCGATCCCGATCAACATTCAATCCCCGTGCCCATGGCCCTATTATTCTTCCTACTTTCAACCACCACTTATTATTAATAATTATATCAATTACTAACTCAACTACAAACACATACAGACATAAACAAATCATGACCGTTAGTAACCTCGCCACTGCTCTCTCAATCATCTTCATCGTATCCCTAGTCGCACTCGTTGGCGAACTCCTCTACGTCCTATGGCGACACCGTTCGTTTCGCCAACATGCCTCCCCGGCTCCTCATACTTGCAACCACAACAAAATAAGTAATACAACGATCATTGGTTCAAGAACAAAGGGGTTAATGTACTTCTTATGCTGGAAACCCCGTACCAACGAACTCGATACACCCGAAGCACAAGACAAGGATGGGTCATCTTCTGACGACCAGGTGGTTGATGTTTTTAAGTTGTTAGATGCAAAGGGACCGTCAAGGTTTCTTAGTACTATCAAAGAAGAAGATAGAGAAGAAGTGGAGTCAACCCCTGACGTTGACCTTTCTAGCAAACCTAGTACAATTGTTTGCTTGCAATCAAGGGTTGTTGGGGAACCTGTGACGGTGTTCTCTACGCCGTGTGATTCGCCGGTGTTTTTTACACCGGTTGAATCTCCGTCTCGAGATTTTCTCGAGACGGAGTTTGTTGTGTGTGTTAATGAAAACGGAAACAAAGATGACCGATGATCGACCGTGTTATGTTATGTATATGTATCTTTCATGGTTTCGTAACTAGTTTTAGTTAGCAACCGTGGTAAGATATTTTAATATCATAAGATAAGAGAGTGAGAGACCTCACGATTCGATTAGACTTTTGGATATATGTGAGTATAAAAATGTATGTGAAGATATGAGCATCAGTCGTTACGTTATTTTATGTTCTTACTCTATGTTTTTTCTATTTGTATTGCTATTCAGTTCTGATGAAATTGTTTATGTAATTCTTGTAAAAAGTACTCACATTTCAAGTTTGAATTGCAAAAACAAAATACACGATGGTGGTCACCTGGTGACAGACTTCGAGCATTACCTGGCGCCAGTCTAGTGTCGCCTGTAGACTGACTCAGTGTCATCAACACACGTGTTGACACTCAAGTGTCGCCACCACACATGGCGCCACTCTTTGAGTGTCGCCAAGCCCAAGCCCATGAAAGCCAATTTAGGTGTTTATAAATAAAGGATTAGTTTCATTTGTTGGAATAAATATACGTAATGTTTGTATATTTATCAATAGCCGTTATAATCATTTATATAATGATGATCAATTATTAATATTATCCTAAGCCCAATAACAGATATGTCTTTGATGGACGGACTATCATTAGATGGGCCTTATTAGGGTGTCCCCTGGGTATGTATAAATATGAAGAGATATTATGAGATTAGGGTTGACACATTCATAACACCATTAGTCATCCCCTATCTCTCTCTCTCAATGTGTTCATAACTCAAGAACACATAAACCATCAGAACTGCATACCCTAAAGGGAACCCGATCAAGATGATGGTGTCTTCCATTACTGAGGTTCCTGAACGGTTAAGCATATCAGGTACACATGATCAAATCTTATGTTTATACATTATGTTCTCATTAATATAATCAACACGTGGTATCAGAGCAATGTTGATTATATCAATTCATTCACGGTGCATGATATTATTCTTTGGTAAATGTTAAGCGTGCATCTTTCGTAAATTAACATTATGTTACAAGTTAATTTTGCCGTTTTTTGTCAAGATCGCTGCGACGATTTCATAAAATAATATAATAATGAATTTTTTCTCTATGCCGTAAATCAATTAATTTAATAAGTAATGGCGGCGTTGAATGAAAACTAAATTATTATGATGATATCTTGTTTTGAGATTTCAAGATATATGTTCATAAATTTGATATTACGATCTTGTCAAAAAAAAATGTACATATATATATATTTTTTAATTCTCATGTTATAACCCAAATTATTACATTATGCTTTTGAATTTGGGTTAAATTTATGTTTTCGGTTGTTGTTCTTTACGAACGCATAAGAAAACCGAAAGTTTAGTATATTTTGGTTTAAAAACGGATCAGATCATGTTTCCTGAAATTTAGGATCTTAGTTTTATCTCCTATTATTTTTGAAATCAACTAAATCGATAAACTGATTTCGAAATCTAAGAAATTTTTGAAGATAATTAAAATCCTTTTAAAATAGGAAACTGATATTATGTTAAATCCTTAAAGTTTTGAACCATCCTTATCCAGTACCACCTCTCGGAAAATAAATAAGGTTTTCGGTTTGTTTGTTTTTTTGATAATATTAACGAATTTTAAGTTCTCGGATTTATTAGTTAGTTTCCGGATGAAGCTTTCGATTTCTCAGGTTCTCGGATTTCATGGATTTCAATCAGGTTCACGGGAAAGGAGTTCTCGGTTATGGGAATTTTTTTTGAGAACCATAACATTATTCGAGAACCCATTATAACTTTTCCGGGAACCATTATTTCTTTGAAAACCAACATTCAAAATCGAGAACCATTAAGAAAGAGAGAAAAAAATGAAAACTCACTAACTATTCCGAGAACCATTAGGGAATCCGAGAACATAAGCCAGATTCGAAAACAACCTTCAGACCATTCGAAAACCATAATATTTGGGGAACTCCTTACGTATTCGAGAACCCAACAATTTTTTTTTCGAGAGCAATAATAGGACCAAAAAAAAAATTACTTCTTATTCGAGAACTCACTTATTTCTCGGGAACTCACTTGTTTTTCGGAAACTCGCCTAATTTTATGAGAACCCATTATGTATTTGAGATCTCCTGATGTAATTCGAGAACTCATTATGTATTCGAGAACTCATTATTATTCGAGAACTCATAAGTTTTTGAGAACTCATTACTTTTCAAGAACTCATAAGATTAATTCGAGAACTCAATTTTTTCCGGGAACTCACTAATTTTCAGGGAACTCATAAAATTATCAAGAACCCATTAGTTTCCGGGATCTCTAATAAAATTACAGTTTTGATAAAACCTAATGTATCAAGTTTATTCAAAACATTATAAAACCTTGCTTAACTTGCAATAACATTTTGAGGTTTTACTTCTGCCCAAAGGTGATGTGTCACATTAGTTCGTTATAAAGATCTCGTTAAGCATTGTAGCTCGTTCACATAAGTGCCATAAGGTTTCACTTCTGCCCAAAGGTGATGTGTAACAGATTATGTTGGTGAACTGAGCGTATTGCATTAGAACTTTGAGTGTCTCACTTCTGCCCAAAGGTGATGTGTTACATTCACTGTTAGCAACTTAATACTTAAATAAATAGCGTATAGCCAAAGCTAGAGCATGTTATTTAAGTAGCTTATGTTGGTGTTATGATATTATCACGTCTTCATTACAAAATTGATCCTCACAATTAATGATCCTTCATTAATAAAATGATCATAATCTAAATCTGCCTTACATCAATACCCGTAACTCGAAACTAATCTCACTATCTCAACTAAGTAATCCACTCTTATTATCAAAACTAAGAAGAGTTTGCTTAAATTTTGTTCTTATTAAGTAACCTCTTAAGACATGATATTCCTACGCTCTATCTGATAATGTATTACAGAATAACGTATAAGCATAATAAGTGGAATAAAAAATGTCTCTTATGGTAATCAAGAACGCTTTTACTGATTCCTATTAGGTGAGCTATTAAAGATTCTGAAATTCCTAAGACTAAGGTATTATCTTTGGAAATGAAAGAATATAATGAATTCCTAAGAAGCATGAAATAAATAAGTCTAACTCTATGGTTAAATGGGATCTGTAAATACATCTTAACATTGATTAACATGACCCATAAAGCTAAGGGGTTATACATGATAATCAATAAATTTCTAGTGCATATTAACTTTTCCATCAGTACGATTAGATGCATTATGAATCAACTAATAACACTCAGAAATATCAAAGTAAAATGAGTGGGTTGATAGCGAATTACGTACAGGAAAAAAAACGCATTAAACTAGAAAAGTTGATGTTATTCACCTTACTACCATTAAACCTAAAAGAGGAAGAATAATTACCATAGAGAGGATAATTATATGGCCTGGAAACAAAATACAAGTACTACTTTCAGCTATAAGTTTCTCTAAAGGGAAAGTCTTACTAATCAAAACTGTGCCATTAAGAATAGGCATAAGCAATGAGATTACACATAAGTAGAGAGAACAGCTGGCTAAGATATGTAGTACCTAATTAAGGATATTTAACTCCACAAATGCTAATGAATTCCAATTAACACATGATGGTTGAGTCTAGTTTTATACGTTTCCTTACCAGAATTCAACAAATACTTAAGATGAGAGTTAGTGGCAAAATTAAGGGTCTATTAACCATTAATAACTGATCTTAGTGTTGAAGCTTTATGATACCTTACGATATTCTTAAGATTACTCAGAATTTAGTATCAATACTAAAAGCTACAATTTTTTGACAGTTACAAGGTTTTAATGACCAACCCAAAGCCACTATTAAGTTAAACTCTCATATTGTTTGTTGTCATTATCTGAATAGAAACCTTATGAATAAAACTAGATGATCCAATAATGTTTTCACAATTTTTTTATCATGAAAATGAGAATTTAACAAAGGAAAATGAGACCCATGCAATTCATCCACTAAGACCAAAATTTCATGAGAAATCATGACCAGGTCACTAAAGGATGCTTGGCTATCAAATCTCATTCTCAGTGACTTTAAAGCATGTGTTAAACGCCCTGAACATTAAATGGCGAAAGGAATAAATGGGTTTCCATCATAAGTCATAACTAATTGACATCAGTGGAGCTTAGATAAATATCTAATTGTATCTATTTCGTTTCCTACAAACCAAAGTATCAAAGAAATCAATTCATATATACTTAATAAAATTTCCACTAAGTATGTTCTTAAAATTTCTTATGAAATCTGGACAATAAGGGAAATCAAGTATAAAATATATGAAATATTCTCGTTCACACGTATCGTTGAAACTTATTATGTGGAGATACTAAGAGACCTAAAAGATTAGTGGGAGCATTAGATGTCCTACTTATGACTTGCAAAAGTTACAGAGGTGGGGGGAACGACAATTTGATCTATCCTCAAATTACATCTCTTGCACTGGACAACGCTCTATCACAACTTGTCTCCTTAGCATTTAACGTACTCCTAACAAAGTTTTGTGGATGCCTAAATATGGGCGAACTTAGATTTCTTACTAAAGTAATCCTCATTAAGAGAAACGACAATAAACATCATTAGGTTGTTTTCTCTATTAAAATCTATGGATCTTCCAAATGTTAGATCTTAGGCATGTTGAATTCATTAAGATCTCTAAGGTAAGTGGGAGGAGTAAAGTCCTTATTATGACTTTTCGGAAGTACAAGATGCGGGGGAGAGACTCATTAAAATTCGAGACTCATTAAGTTTAACTCCGAATTTAACTTCGATTATTCCTCTTGTACACCTTACTGCACTAACTCTAACACACTTAGAAACTAAAGTTGCTCCTTATATACCTGAAAATAAAACACCTAACTAAAGTTAAGTTTGTATCATAATAAACCCAATGTTCAACTCAGGAGGTCATCTGGGTCTAAAAGCCCATTAAATTTGATGATTATGTAACCTGCCTGACTAACACAAAATGGATGTTTGGAAAGTTTACCAATCCTACCTCTTCTAATTAAATCATTAGTATCAATCAATCTTCTAAATGGAATAAAGCTATTATTAGCAAAATTTAATTCCATAAATTAGAATAACGTTTAGGATTTGGTTGAATAACCTAAAGGTATTCATAATTGAACCAGATCCGAATGGGAACGTTCTAAGATAAGATTGATTGTAAAAGATTATACTTAAGAGGGATTAGATAATCAAAGAATCTTCTTATCTGTATTACAAAAGATTTCTTTGAGGAACATTATCGTCCTAGTAGCTCATAATAACTAAGAGCCACATTAGATGGACATTAAGACAACTTTCCATAACGATGACCTACATGTTCATTAAGCAACCTGAAAGTTCTAAACTAAAGGTTAAGAACACTTAGTCTGTAAGTCAATAAGATCCATGTATGGGTTGATGCAAGCATAAAATGTGTTGGAATCATAATGAAATTACTCTTCATTAAGAACTAAGTGGATTAAAGAACCTACCTCAAGATGAGTGGGAGCAACTAATGAAAACTTGTCCTTACATAGATGACATTTCTCTTGACAAGTATATGTTACCTAAGTCAAAGCATTTTTCATGCATAATTTTGACATGATGAATATCGGGGATTCCTCTTACGTAATGGGGAAAAAAATACCGAGATAGACCCAAAGGGATTTTAGTTTCATCCCATAAGTTTTACTCTAAGTGGGTCCTTAAGTATGTAACATGCAACATTGCTCTCTTTTAGAGGATAATAGGATAACTTGAGATTATCACCTTATGCTTCATTAATTAGAAGACTGGTGTAAATTTAAGTCTATGCTTGTTTATGATATTGTTCGTAGTGCTTGATACTAAACTTGTCTAGATTGATGAAAAGCATCTAATGGAACATTACAATATCCTTAAGAAACAAGAGACTATAATCTAAAGAAGAAGTGAGAACCTAAAGTGATTGACTACTCTTATTCTAACTTTGTTATATTCAAAGGAAATCAAGTGTCAATTTCGGGGTATATCATAACGTTAGCAGACATAATTATCTTATGGAGGAGTCATAAGGAACTGTAACAACAACCTAAGTTATCATGACATAATGTGTTGCTAATCACAACAGAATGGTCATTAAATGTTGTTGCTAAATTTATCAGTTGACTCATAACTTATAAACTCCATATAAATAATAAGTTGAAGACTTACTGTGATAAAGTCAGCTACCATAATTTCTCAATCAGTAACAGTTTGAGAGGAGCTGCATTAGAGTTCGATACGAAATTATTGTTCGCTTATGATTAAGAACAAATAGAGGAAATCCGAATTTTGTATCGAATGCATTCATGATATGCTTATGGATCCAATAACTAAAGGTCTATCACCCATAAGTCTCACTAACGTGCCAACTAAGAGAAAAAGGGTATTACTAATGACCATGTACAACTGCATATTGTACTATGAATGACTTATGACTAATGATTAATGATTAATTTTCCTCATTATGATTTGTTTGTCTATTAGTATGCTAAGCTAGCATAATGGCATAAAGACAATAATATAACAAATCAACTAAGAGCATAACGTTAATTGATCCTAATGTTAAGTTTTAAATTTGGGTGTAGTATGATTAATGGGGGTCCTAAGTCGAATAAAGACTTAACGGCTGTATTTCTCTGCTACATTTTGGGTTTAGAACTAAAATGAGTATTAATCTCTGCAGACTTACGTAATACTCATAATAAATGATTACTCGGCTAAGTGGGAGAATGTTGGAATAAATATACGTAATGTTTGTATATTTATCAATAGCCGTTATAATCATTTATATAATGATGATCAATTATTAATATTATCCTAAGCCCAATAACAGATATGTCTTTGATGGGCGAACTATCATTAGATGGGCCTTATTAGGGTGTCCCCTGGGTATGTATAAATATGAAGAGATATTATGAGATTAGGGTTGACACATTCATAACACCATTAGTCATCCCCTATCTCTCTCTCTCTCAATGTGTTCATAACTCAAGAACACATAAACCATCAGAACTGCATACCCTAAAGGGAACCCGATCAAGATGATGGTGTCTTCCATTACTGAGGTTCCTGAACAGTTAAGCATATCAGGTACACATGATCAAATCTTATGTTTATACATTATGTTCTCATTAGTATAATCAACATCATTTGTAAGGTTGTTAATTTGAGTGAGCCACCACCCTAAGGGAGCACACTTAGGGTGGATGAACGTTATGTAAGTTCTTGTTTTAGAATCAATGAAGCCTATATCTTTGTGATTGTGTTTGTTTGGCTCACCACAACCGGTGTCTAACTTTATACATCAAAATGATTGAATAACGGGGTACAATTTGATATTAGAGTCATGATTGACTTTTTTCAGCATGTTCTGATTGAATCTACATCATAAACCCGCTAGAGACATTAATCTGGTGATACTCCAGTGTTGCCATGGAACATGGCGAAGTGTTGGCTGGCGACACTCTAAGCAACAATACCTAGTGTCGCCAACAATCTTGAAGCCAAGGTCTGGTGGCGACACTCACAGTATCACCAGTGACCAAGTGGCATTTGTCTTAAAGCCAACTCGTTTTGCTTGTCAACCGACACTCTGGTGTCACCTAGGCGACACTCTTATTGTTACCTAGGCTACATTCTTAGTGTCGCCAATGAATATAATAGTGGATCAAGAGTTGATTAAAGTATTCAATAAGTTGTATCTTGACATCTTCTAAAGAGCTAAGGATTATGTTGAGAGTGTTATGACTGAGTAGAAGATCTTTATAGCTGATTATTTGATGTCGATCATTTAAAGATTGAACTTTTATCACATGCATATTATATTTGAGGTGATTAATCTGGCGTAAAGCTTACCAAGAAGGGGAGTTGTTGATTGAGTTGGAGTCTCAATTTAATTAGGAAGGTCTACATTTTAGGGGGAAAATCGATAATGAAAGTAATTTTTTTGTCATTAGTAGATTTGAGAAGATAAGAGACAAGGTCAAAGGCAGCGGACTTTTAGCAATTTGTGAAGACATTTAACAGGATTGATCCTTGAAGAACTGATAACATCAACATCCTTCTAAAGGGAAATTGTTAGGACTAATTTGAGAATGGTGTTATCAAGTATGTGATCTAGAATGATGGTTCCTCAACAAGTAGCGACATGACATAGAGAAAAAGTCTCAAGAGGCTGAAGAAGACCTGAAGACTATCACAATGACGCTCAAAGAGACAACAAGGGTATTGGTGGCACTCTAGTATCAACTGCTGACAGACTTAGTATCACATGGTGACAGGCTCCCAACATTACCCGATGACAGTCTAGTGTTGCCTAGTGACACACTACAACGTCACCTATGGACGTTGTGGCTGTCCATTTTGATTGGTTGGTTTGAAATTGTGGGGCCCTCATTTAATATTACAACCGCTGGACATTAATTTTTTTTTACTATTTATCCCACTATAAAAACCCACCTATTTTCCAAACAATTTTTACAAACCATCTTCATTTCTTCTGTAATCTTTTCCCTTTTTTTTTTTTTTATAAAATCCACCAAAAATTAAAACCCTCTTCTATAAAAATGGCTTGGACTTCCGATAACAAGATCAAGTTGGTGACGGCCTACATCAATATCAAAGGGTCGACGCCCTCATTTAGGTTTCGGTGTTTTTTTAAAGTTTACTTCATTGTAACTTTTTTTAATGTTATGTGACTTTTTATTTTATTTATTTTAATTATTTACTTATTAAAAATTAGAAAATAAAAAATAAATGGCGACCAATAGGAGTGGAGGACTATCCAAGGAAGATTACCCCCACACTCTTGGGTAGTACTTAAGTTGTCTAAAACCAAGGCTGACCCACTCTTTAATGACATGACGGCAAAGTTTCCCAAGCCTTGCCTCAAGCACATACATAGTCTAAAGGGTAATTTCTTTATAGATTATAAGAATGTGTTACATGGTTAAAAAGTTCAACTGAACATTATGTTCTAGATGTGATCATGGGCGTAAGTGTTGGATATAAAGTGTTGTGCAACACTTTAAATTCCCTACACTGGTGACGGCTCTAATTAATATACCTCCTAGTAGGGGTGTTTAGAAAAACCGCAAACCAAATAAAAACCGAAAACCGAACCGTAACCGTAACCGAAAAAACCAATTCGAACAACGAATTTGGTGTTTGGTTTGGTTTTAACCGAAACCGAATTGCTTATTCGGTGTTTGGTTTGGTTTTTCCTTCTACACTTTTTTTTATTTGGTTTATTTGGATTACCGAATAAACCGGTAAAATAATTAATTATTGAATAAAAATAATAATATTTAATAACTCATATATAATATATAAGCCTAAAATATTAAACCCAACCCAAAATAAATAAAGCCCGCCAATTAATAGAGGTAATAATATGAGTATAAACTAGTAAACTATGGTTCATTTTACTATTTCTAATTTTTATGATGTTTCTGTTTGCGTGATTTGATTTTTTGGTTTATATTTATTGCAAACTTTCTTTTCGGATTTTGGAACATATAGTTATATAAGTTAGAGAAAAAAAACTTCGTTTCAATTTGGTTTGTTTGGTTGAATTTGGTTTTAAACCGAAACCGAACCGAATTCAATTTGGTTGAATTTGGTTTGGTTTTCATATTCCTAATTTGGTTTGGTTTGGTTTTGGTTTAATGTACAAAATTTTGAAAACCGAATAAACCGAATCGAATAAACCAAATAAACCGTAAACTGAACCGATGAACACCCCTACCTCCTAGCAGGCACACACCAAATTGTATTTTCTATAAATAGGACTATGATTAACCACCTTGGGTTAACTGGCTAGATTTTGATGTTTCGGGTTGTTTATAGTGTCTGGTGCCTTGCCGGTGTCTGGTTTTCTTTCTTTTGTTTTTGTTTGTTTCTCAGCCTCTTGCTGACTCTTTATATATAAATATAAAGTGGTTTGCCATTTAAAAAAAAAAAAAGACTGATTAACCCTAAATCACACAACAATCTAAGAGCATTCACACTAGCTTCTCAATCCTCATCCGTTCACAACCAATTACAACCACATATTACAGTAAAAATCATTACAGTTTCTCTCTCCTCCACTCACAACCACTTTCAACAAATATTAAAAAATATATACAGTTTCTTGTTTTCCTCAAAATATTCCCAATTAACCCCAAATATACCGATAAACAATAGAATCCTCATTTTTTTCACTCACAACCACTTTCAACCCTATAAAAATTTTATGAGGTTTTCTCTCACATAAAAATGGGGTACTATTGGTGAATGCTCTAATACAACCATTATGTTTGTGGCTTAATTTTATCACATAGAAACATTTTTTTAATGCGATTCCAGCATACAAAAGTAATACTTTTTTTTTTCATAGACACCTCATAGTTCTGCGTATGTATATGATATACAATTATAATGCTGTTTTGATATCATTTACTGTGTTTTAGTCTTTGACAAATTTAAAAGTAGCATTTCTTGCTAATTAATTTAGTCATCAATTATTATTAATTTATTAACATTACATAAAGTCATAAACCATAGAGGAACATATAACCATTAATTATTGAATCCTTTTTGCCGGTCAAAATAAATTATTGAATCCTTTTTGTCACATTGCTTTAGAACGAGTTGCATTTGGCAGAGCTGCTGGATTAGTTTACACCTAACAACTTTTGTCTAGCTTCTAGAAGAAAAGTTTAGGATTTCACCTAATAAAATTCGTTGATCAATAAATAAATCCCGTCTTGTTTTGTCCTGCTCACGAAAAGTTATGGACTTATAGATCCGTCATTGAGCATTTGTAGGTCAAACCAATCTTGATCCATCCCGTACCGTACTAAGAATTTAGTGGTTTACCATGAACATGGTAATCAATATAACTATTTTATCACACCTTTAATTAGGATATAGAACACCATTAATAAATTATATGCTAGTCTTTCCATTTTTTGACATGTTTCTTTAGGCAAACGCGACAACATACAAATTTTTTCAACATGAAGGTTTCAGTTCTCAGGGCCGGCCCGGAAGGCTAGGCAAAAGTCTGGGATCTTGAAAAAACAAGGGCCTCAATTTTTATTTTTTATTTGTTCATATGTTACACTAGCTGATTACCCTAGGATGGTCCCGGGTTGAAAAATCTAATTTTACGTGATAACCTATTGCAAATGGCTCAAGTTAACTAACCACAAAATCTCTCAATCATTGCATGTTCATAGTATTCTAATCAGTAATACCTCATATTCCCTAATCTAAAACCTAATCAGTAATCATCTAAATAATCACTTATGTAAGCTACAACTATTCAAAAACTCATCACATCTCTCTAATTTCTCACATTCCAATGACTCTTATAATTCAAACCTAATCAACTAAAAAAAACACTTAAGTTGAAAGTTGTAACCATTGCATCTCATTATGCCACGTGGCATAATCAAGAGATGGTTGAAGCCACCATTGAATGCCACGTCAGCAACTATCAATTCTTCCTGGGAGCGTCCCGGGGTTGAAAAATATAACTATTCTAATAATACTAATACTAATAATTATTACTCTTGTAATTAAATAAATAAAAAAAATAACCTTGCTATAAGCTGACACTATGTGTTGCAGTGTTGCGCGATTCTTTCTCCTAGCTTCTCTTGATGAAGTATACCTAGTAAAATTCCAATGATAACATGGTGATTGGGCTGATTTTCAACATCGTAGATAAGAACCTGGTTTAAAAGAAAAAACATGGTTAATGAATAACATGAACACTTTGTGTGTTTTTTTCCTGTATGAACGAAACCCCACAAAAAATTGTCGATTTTTCTCCGTTTTTTATATAGCACTATGGTACTCGTTGGAAAGATAATAAAACGCTCGTTAATTTGGTGTAATTTTTTCTTTAAAAAATCCCGTATATAAAAGATATAAACGTTTAAAAATTGACAAAATTACACGGATGGTGCCTGTGGTTTTCATGTAATAACGCCTTAAGGTACTAAGCAACTTTTTTAACTTCTTTAGGGCCCATGGTTTAGTTTTTGTAACGAAAATGGGTATTAAGGTTTGTTTTTGTAACAATGTTGGGTACTACTACTAACTATCGTTAAATTTATTGTTAACATTAGTTAAAGTGATTAAAATGCCTTTTTTATAAACTAAGAGGGGCCATTATGTATTAAACTTCATTTACAAAACCTTTAGTACCTAAACATGAAACTTTAGATAAACCACAGGGACTAACCATGTAATTAACTCATTATTTTATTAAATGTATTTATTTTTAAGATTTATAATTAAATAAGGAATATTTGATTAAAACATTGTTTTATTAAATATATTTATCCCATTATTTATAAAAATAAATCCAAGTTATTAGATTAATAGTTGTAACCATAAAGAAAACATTTAACTTAATGTTGGATGGACTTGTGTTATGGTTACAACTATTAATCTAATAACTTGGATTTAACTTATAAAAATGTTTTCTTTATGTGATTGAATTAAGTGTTATTTTTGGCCAAAAAGATGCAAACCCAATTCAAAAAAATTTAAAAAGATGGAAACAATCTGAGGTTGAATTTTTATAAATAAAAAAAAGAAAGATTTTTTTTCTTCCTCAAGAACTGGTGGGCTTGATAGGTTTGGACCTACAAGGTAAAAATCATTTTTAAATAAAAATCCATAAGTAAATTAATAACATTTAGAACGTTTTATCTATCTTAGAAGTATATTTATTTTTATAAATAATGGGATAAATATATTTAATAAAACAATATGTTTTAATTAAATATTCCTTATTTAATTATAAATCTTAAAAATAAATACATATTGTTTTATTAAATATATTTATCCCATTATTTATAAAAATAAATACACTTCTAAGATAGATAAAACGTTCTAAATGTTATTAATTTACTTATGGATTTTAATGAAATTCAAAAATGATTTTTACCTTGTAGGACCAAACCTACCAAGCCCACCAGTTCTTGAAGAAGAAAAAAAATCTTTCTTTTTTTATTTATAAAAATTCAACTTCTGTTTGTTTCTATCTTTTTTAATTTTCTTGAATTGGGTTTACATCTTTTTGCCCAAAAATAACAATTAATTCAATCACATAAAGAAAACATTTTTATAAGTTAAATCCAAGTTATTAGATTAATAGTTGTAACCATAACACAAGTCCATCCAACATTAAGTTAAATGTTTTCTTTATGGTTACAACTATTAATCTAATAACGTGGATTTATTTTTATAAATAATGGGATAAATATATTTAATAAAACAATGTTTTAATTAAATATTCCTTATTTAATTATAAATCTTAAAAATAAATACATTTAATAAAATAATGAGTTAATTACATGGTTAGTCCCTGTGGTTTATCTAAAGTTTCATGTTTGGGTACTAAAGGTTTTGTAAATGAAGTTTAATACATAATGACCCCTCTTAGTTTATAAAAAAAGGCATTTTAATCACTTTAACTAAAGTTAAAAGAAAATTCAACGATAGTTAATATTAGTACCCAACATTGTTACAAAAACAAACCTTAATACCCATTTTCGTTACAAAAACTAAACCATGGGCCCTAAAGAATTTAAAAAAGTTGCTTAGTACCTTAAGGCGTTATTACATGAAAACCACAGGCACCATCCGTGTAATTTCTCACATTCCAATGACTCTTATAATTCTAACCTAATCAACTAAAAAAACACTTAAGTTGAAAGTTGTAACCATTGCATCTCATTATGCCACGTGGCATAATCAAGAGATGGTTGAAGCCACCATTGAACGCTACGTTAGCAACTATCAATTCTTCCTAGGAGCGTCCCGGGGTTGAAAAATATAACTATTCTAATAATACTAATACTAATAATTATTACTCTTGTAATTAAATAAATAAAAAAATAACCTTGCTATAAGCTGACACCATGTGTTGCAGTGTTGCGCGATTCTTTCTCCTAGCTTCTCTTGATGGAGTATACCTAGTAAAATTCCAATGATAACATGGCGATTAGGCTGATTTTCAACATCGTAGATAAGAACCTGGTTTAAAAGAAAAAACATGGTTAATGAATAACATGAACACTTTGTGTGTTTTTTTCCTGTATGAACGAAACCCCACATAAAATTGTCGATTTTTCTCCGTTTTTTATATAGCACTATGGTACTCGTTGGAAAGATAATAAAACGCTCGTTAATTTGGTGTAATTTTTTCTTTAAAAAATCCCGTATATAAAAGATATAAACGTTTAATGCGACCAACATGGATGACAATTGGGAGAGAATTTGAAGAACTAATGGCTAGATCCCTCTTTTTCTTAAACTCATCCTCCACTCCTATCATTGTTACCCGTAACCTCGTTAAATGCGACCAACATGGATGACAATTGGGAGAGAATCATGAGCGAAAGTAAGGGTAATCAATCGCAATGGATTTTCTACTTCCGTCTTCAATTGGTGATATAACCCACCGGACCCTATGGTGTTGTGTTGTCTACTTCTTGTCTTCAATGTCTAAATGCTTAATTATTTTTTAGTTCAGTATCGGCTACAATGGATTTTCTATTCAAGTATAATACGTAGTACTACTTGTTGGAGTCAATCATGCAAACTCTAAAGTAATTAAAAAAAAAGGCACATTGATATTTAATAGCGATCACAATTAGTTGAACAAAGACATTTGGCAATGCACCTTTAACTTAATCTAAAAGCCATCGTAATAAATAATAATAGGTCAACTTAAATAACAAAAAGCATGACAACAAATAAATAAACCTATCCTTTATTTATAAACAATAATATCGTATACGCACACATAACAATAACATAAAAAAATAATAACCAAGAAATATACTCCGCAGCCAGTATACAAGAATCTACCGCATCAATAAAACTACAAAAAGTTAAAATAAAATACATAAACAGAACAAAAAAAATCAGTGAATCAGTGAAAATGATGATAACAAGCATAACCATGAATATGATGATCGATCATAATCTCTACCAATCGAAATCACACTTGGTCCTTTCAAACCTACGGTTCGAAACCACGCCTTGAGAAGTCAACGGAACCTTCAAGTCGCACTCAAACTGCGGTTTAAACTTTGGCTTCGCCCACCAAACCTTCAACCGGACCCTAAGCTTCAGCCTCAAATCGATATCGTAAATCCCATCGGTCCGCTCGGAACTATACTCGGATCTGTCATCGTTGTTGAGAACGAGCACTTGTTCTCCTCTAAACACCGCGCTCACATCCTTCTCATTCTTATGTCCCAAATAAAACCTTTCCAAATTCTGTGTGTCAAACCTTTTATCGCGGTACTCTGCGTTGGCTTCAATTCTATCATAATATATCCCTATGCGTTTGTTGGGGTTACGGAACGTCATGTTGACGGCTAGGTTGTAGTACAAAGTGTCGTTGTTAGGGGACAACGTGAATTGGGTGAGAGTGGCATCGTTAACATGGAATTTGGGCGCGTTGGGGCGGAAGATGAGCCAAAACACAAGTACGATGATACCGAGGATGACTAGGATGGTGATCAAGATTTGGAATACGAGGTTGAAGATGCAACCGCAGATGCAGCTGAAACACCAGGAGAATGGGTTGCCTCCACCGCGGCCAGGGCGGTGGTAGGACCGGGATTTTCGGGCCGGAGGAGGGATGGAAGGGCCGTAGTAAGCTCCGTTTAGATGAGCTTGATCAGACATGATGAAATTGTTGGTGTGTTTGATTGTGGATGTGGTGAGGGTTTTTATAGTAATTTTTTTTTGTAATAGCGCGTTGAGACTTTTTCAAAGAATATCACCATCGGAGTTACTTCCAATATTTTCAACTTTTGTACATGTTTCATTCGGAAAAAGCAACATACCTTATGTCAACTAGTGAGGTGCCCACTAAAGATGGACAAACCCGTTTTTTCCCCAAATCAATCTGGGTTATAAATCGGACCGGTTTTTTTAAAGTATAAAAACCGAGTTTTATGAAAAACCGATCCGGGTTAGGGACCGGTTTGGTGGGCCAAAGGGAACCATTGATCGTGGTCGATTACAACCGGGTGGAGAACCGGTTTTTTAAAAAAACCGGTATAAAAACCGCTTCCAAGTTGTAAACAAACAACTTGCCTTCTTGTGTGATCGAAGCTCCACCTTGAAAGTTTTTTGTTCTTTCAAAACTTCGCATTACGGTTTTTCTACATGGTCTTTCAAAGTCGAGTTAGCATCGTGTTTAAGAAAAGTTGAACAATACTTGCATCTCGCCTTGTTGGGACCGCTACTCATAACACATAAATCAAACTGTTTCCAAACATTGGGGCTTTGTTTTGTTGGAACCACCTTAACAACCTTTAGTTGGGATGAAGAAGCACCAACATTAACAGAACTTGTTTGACTTTGAGGTGTAGAAGATGCAATTGTTTTGAGATTAAAGAGTGTTTGTGAGAATAGAGAGTGTATGCTAGAAAGATTAGAGAGTGTTTATGAGTGTTTTGATTAGAAAGATTAGAGAGTGTATGTTAGAAAGAGTGTATGTTTTGATTAATGTTAAACATAAAGAGGTATTTATACTATGATTGTGGCTTAAAAATACACACAAAAAATAAACGGTAAAAATAAGACTCCAACGAACGGCTATAAAGCCGTTACATAACGGCTAGTTGCATTTAAACCGGTTTTTTTTTCTGTCGAGGTTTCAAATCGGTTTTTATAAAAACCGTTTTTTTTCCAATCCGGTTTACCGGTTTGTCTTTCGGTTCGGTTTTAAAAACCGATTTTTTGTACATGTCTAGTGCCCGCGTGTTGCGACGGTAGCACAACATTTACTAAAAAAAATAACAAAAAAAAAAAAATTTGTGATGATAAATGCAAACAAGGGTAGGACATGTATTATATGGTCTTGTTGCCTCTAACATGAGACAAAGAAAGGCATCATTAGACTCATCATTAAGACTTGGCACGATGACCAAGCTTCGATATGAGTGGATGATTTGGTTAACATATAGTAAAGGTTGGAAAAAGAGAAATTTTGTCACCTCCTTTCATTGTTCTTCTTTTTTTTAAATTTTGTATGTATTCTTCCTAAATGCTTTATAATATAGTACAGATATAGATAAAAGTGTATTAGGAATTCTCTATGTCTAACTCTTATAGTCATGTATGTATGTGTATTGTTTATAAATCTAGTAAACACAGAGAATGATTTTTTGTGAATTGTTGTACAACTTTACATACAAGATGAGGGTATAAATACATTGTTACAGTCAATGGTCAAGGTAAGAACATAACTACAGTTAATGGTCAAGGAGGTGAATTTAGGGTAATCAATTAGTAGCTTGACCAGGACTTAGACTTGACTTGGTGTTAACAGTCAATGGTCAATGAGCTGAATATGGGGTAATTAATTAGTAGCATTGACCGAGATTTTGACTTGAGTTATTGTTTGTGATAGCATCCTTAATACGCCCCCGCAAGATGGAGGATCCGTCAGAGACTCCAATCTTGGAACGGAATGATAGAAATGTTAATCGGGGTAACGGTTTGGTGAAGACATCGGCTAGTTGATCCTTTGAACTAATATGAAAAACCTTTAGTTGACCGGCATTGACTTGTTCACGAACATAGTGGTAGTCAAGAGCTACATATTTCATACGTGAGTGGTAGACCGGGTTAGCACATAGGTAAGTAGCATCGGTGTTATCACAAAATAGAGTTGGGGTGCGCATCGTGTGAAGGCCAAGTTCTTGGAGAAGATTTTTAACCCATGAGATTTTAGCTGCGCATTTGCGAGTGCTTAGTATTCTGCTTCAGGTGAAGAGCGGGGGATCGTTTTTTATCGAGAGGAACGCCAAGAGATGATGTTAGATCCAAGATATAATAGATAAGTGGTAGTAGATCTCCCTCCATCATGTATGCCTCCCCAAACTGAATCTGAAAATGCTTGTAAATCAAGTGATGACATTTTATTTAAAAATAACCCATGGTGTACCGTTCCTTTTAAATTGCGGAGAACCCGTTTGAGAGCTTGTTAATGTGACTGTTTTAGGTTGTGCATGAATTGAGAAAGTTTATTGACTGCAAAGGAAATATCTGGCCTAGTGAAAGCAAGATATTGAAGAGTGCCAACAAGTTGGCGGTAAGTGGTTAGGTCAACAGATGTAGAGGTATCTGAGGGGGTAAGAGGGTTGGAAACGCTTAGGGGGTGAGGACCTCCTTGGAGCCGTCCATTTTGAAGTTGGTTAAGATGTCCTGAATGTGTCTGTGTTGTGAAAGAAATAAGCCTTGAGGTGTTGGGATGACCTCAATACCCAAGAAGTGATGAAGTAGACCAAGATCTTTGATGGAGAATTTATCACTTAAAGCTTGATCGAAGGTGTTCAAGAAGTGATCATGGCTACCCGTAAGAATAATGTCATCTACATAGACAAGAAGGTATGAAGTGATTCCATGCTTATTATAGATGAAAAGGGATGGATCGGATAAGGACTTCTAAAAACTGAATTTTAGAAGAAACGCGGTGAGTTCATTATACGATGCTATTGGAGCTTGTTTGAGCCTGTAAAGTGATTTTTTTGAGTTTGCAAATGTGTGTGGGGAACTCCGAGTTTGTGAAACTGGGTGGTTGAATCATGTATACATCTTCATGAAGAGTACCATGAAGGAATGCGTTATTGACATCGAGTTGACGTAACGATCAGCCACGAGAGAGTGTAATGGAAAGGGCTGTGCGAATAGTGGCTGGTTTGGTGACTGGGCTAAAGGTTTCAAAATAGTCCTGTAAGGACAAAAAGGACTAAATAAACCACTTTTGGATGCCTTAGTCTAATTCCTGTTTCTGCAAATAAAGCTAAGTATAGAAACTACTGAACAAGAAGATATCAAGTGCTGAAGAGTAATGATCAGAAGTTCTGAAGTCTAACCAGACAAGTCAACTGAAGAACTACTAAAGATAAACTACTCATCAGTAGTTTGTCACTCATCGGTTGTTTTGATAGAAGCTTCCCACCGCCATAGTACCTCAGTAGTTTAGTATTATATTGTTTTGTTAAAGTCTTTGTACAACTTCCAATACTACAGCCTGTTGTAGTATTGCTTAGTATTATCTTTTAATCAACTTGTATGTATTTGCTGGTCTATAAATAGATGGGTTAATCCCACTATTTTAGACATCGATTTTACTGAAATCCTTCAAAGGCTTCTTAATAGAAAAACCATTTCGTATCTGAGAATCTTTCACAACACTTATTGTTATATGCTTTGAATTGTTTAGATTCTCATTAACAGCTTTAGTTCATTAAATCCAGGGGGTAATAACTCCTGTTAAAAGTGAAACTTTAACTTGAACACTTTACTTATTCCGTTGTGCAAATCTGCTTTGATATATTTACAACAACAAGTGTTCATGAATAAGAACTGTTAAAAGAACACTGATCCAACAATTGGTATCATAGCTCTGGTTTATCTGATCAAATATCAATCTAACAAATTGAGAATCAGACACAAACTCTTATTGATATTCAATAAAGAATAAAAGTTCACTTTTCAAAACATCCATCACTTTGAGAAAAACTTGACAAATCAAAATTCTTAAAAATGGATTCTCATAATACTGGATCTGCCAATAAGCCTCCTATGCTTGTTCGTTCTGAATATAACATATGGCAAAAGAGGATGGCACATACTCTTTCACAGTAAAATACTGGCTGTTGGAGGTCTATCATGTATGGACCACATAAACCAGTATATATTAATTTAGAAACTAAAGTTGAAATACTAAAGGAACCAAGAGACTACACTGATGAAGATTTCCTAAAACTTGAGCTTGAGGCTAAGGCATTTTCTATGTTGGCAATGGCTCTCCCAAATGAAATCTACTCTGGACTTTTACATTGTGAAAGTGCCAAAGAGCATTGGGATTGCCTAAAAGAACAGTTTGGGGGAACTGATGAGGTGATTGCCAACACCAGAGAAATTCTTGCTCAGCAATATGAAACATTTACTCACATTAATGGGGAAACTTTGACACAACAATTTGAAAGATTCTCCTCATTAATCTCTGAGTTAAAGTTAAATGGTTAGACCTACACAAATGTATCTATGCTTCATAGATTTTTAAGGTCTCTACCAGAAAAATGGGAAACTTACTCTATAGTTCTCAGATCTGGACCAGATTTTAACTCCCCCACTCTTACAAAATTACATGGGAGATTGTTGACTTTTGAAAGAGAAATTAATCAAAAGAAAAGGTTGCAAAATTCTGGCAAAACAACTGATGACTATGTTCCAGGTAGTACAACACTTTTAGGACAAGACTCACCTTCTTGTTCAAATGATTTTGGATCCTTTGATCACATTGACATAACTACTGGGATCTCATCAGAAAGGTCATATCCAGCTTGTGACAATGATGAAAATAGTCAAACTACTGATAACATGTGTTTTATAATGGATGATTAAAAAACTTTCAGTAGTGATGACTTGGAAGAAATGGACATTTTACATCAACTAGCCATGTTAAGCATAAAAACTAACAAATT
Source organism: Ambrosia trifida (assembly GCA_028751855.1). Taxonomy (NCBI): domain Eukaryota; kingdom Viridiplantae; phylum Streptophyta; class Magnoliopsida; order Asterales; family Asteraceae; genus Ambrosia; species Ambrosia trifida. The sequence goes on from CM054122.1 coordinate 82,466,791, forward strand.
TTATAAAAGCTCAGGAAGGAAATTTTCAGGACTGAACAACTCAACAAAAGTTGGTTTTGACATATCTATACTTAGATGTCACAAGTGTCAAAAGTTAGGACACTTTGCTAGAGAGTATAGAAGCTCTGGCTTTAACCAACCACAGTTTGGAAATCAGTTTAACTCCAGTTATAATAGGAATAATGGAACACAGGGAAGTGCACAATTTGTACAGGCACAAGCTCCACAAATCCAATATGTGCCCGAGATACAATATGTTTAAATGTCTGCTGGTGTGCGTAGTTTTAGTATTAAAAAGGTGTCATTTTCTCGGTGCCAAAAACTTGATGTTTGAAATCCGAAACATTGGTTTTGGGGTAAACGACTGATTTTTACTAAACCGGTTTTAACAAGTTTTAAATTTATAAAGTAAACAATAATTACTTTAGAAAATAAAACCAACACATAGGCAGAGAACCTGACGTGCATAGTATAGCCTCGGTGGTAAGTATTGAGTATCGTATTCCAAGGTTCACACTTTTCCCTACTCAACCACTCATCAATTGACCGATCGGGTTTTGAAAAGAAAAATAAAACGGAGGGGTTTTTTAAAAAGAGTTTTTGAAAAAGGTTTGGTTTTTATAAAAGCTAAGGTAGGATAAAATAGTAGATAGATATGCACATCTCGGGGCCCTTCGCATAAGTGGTTAAGTTTAATATTAAAATTAATAATTTAAGATAGTTAATTGTGTGGAAGACGAGAGTGATCTTGAAGTGTTGACTTCTTGATAGAGAAGCGAAGGCGACTACTAAGTAGAATGCAGAACCTCTCCAGCATGCGTCCACCTGGGGTACTTCGCCAGGGCCTCGCGTATAGCGGGCTCCCCAAACCGCGGTCAAGTCTTCGGGTCTTCGAACTTATCATCTTCTTAAATTGGAGGCTTCACTCCCTACCAGGGACATCGTACACCTCACCTTAGTTCTCGCGTTCCGTACCGAAGGGTCTCTTTATCCTGGCAACCACGTATCCCCATTGGTTAACGGTCAAGGCCGAAAGATCTCTCTTACGGTTGTCACATGAAGGCGGTCCCTCCATTGGTTAACGGCGTTGTACTAACGAGAACTAGATAAAGAATCTTTATTTTATTTATCTTAGTAACACTTTACAGGCCTGTTAAATATAAAGTTTGTTTTTAAATAAATGATGACTTAATTACCCAACCATAACCTCCCACGCTGAATGAAGTCCTTAACAAAGGCGACACCTAACCCTACAGGCGTATGATACAAAAGATCACTGGTGCGCCCGTAGGTGAACCATCCTTTGCTAAAGAAATCACTCAATCATAAATGTGTCAATCAGATCTGGTCCACTTTGAAAGCCATTGCTTAGAACCCGGTTTGGATATCAGAAGCCCGAAGGATCTGTCTCACTACCGGTTTCCTCGCCTTGGATCTAGCTCGGGAGTACTAAAAGCTGATTATACCATTGATTAATTAAGTTAAGGTTGATATTAAGTTAATCATCATTCAAACCTGTCACAAAGATAAACAAATAATGATTAGAAGAAGATAACACAATAAGTAACTAAAAATAAACTACTACTACTACTAATAATAATAAAAGTCTACAAATCGAAGCGGGTTCGCAAATAAAAGAAAGATACAACCATAAGAATGATCAACACAAGGATCATGGCTGCTCATAGACAAGCTCTCCATCTTCCAAGTGATATGTTTTCTCTCATGATCCTCACGACCCTCGATGTTTATTTCATACTACTCTACGATCCTCTTCTTGGCCAAGCTAATCAAGGTAGGTCGAAGCCTAACCACTGAGGGATGTTAGGAGGACCAGAAGGCCTCCCAAGGGACCCTAAGATCTCTGGAAGAAGCTTTGTAGTCGGCCCAAGAGAGCACAAGAAGGGATGATCAAATGGTGGGGGTTAGCTTGCTATTTATAGATCTCCAGGGGAAGCACGGTCGTGCCCAAAAGTGTCAAGGGCGTGCTCGTTGTCTCACGTACGTTCTGTTGCTGCATGGCAGACTCTTGTCTGTCCTTTTTGTCTGAGCACGGGTGTGCACATGTATGTGGCACGGGCGTGCTTGTGCTGTTGTCTCTGATTTCTTGCTGTCCAAGTTCGCTGCGTTGTTCTCTCGTGTTCAGGACCTTTATGCAAGTGTGCGTGTGCGTGCTTGGTCACTCTGGGACTTATTTTAGTGTTGTTCAAGTCCCGGGATTATCTTCAAAACATATAGTGGACCGGCTGATAGTCTCGTATCTTCAGGAATCCTCTGTTTTTGCCCGGAAATGCTTCATTTCCCTCTTGGAGCTCCATTTCCCTGCAAAATACAAATAGGAACGATTTAAGTATCAAATATTAATAATATTGCCTTAATTGTACCTTATTAGAAGACTGTTTATGCCCGTTTTATATGTTAACTTTGTGACTTATCACCTGCCCAACAACAACAGGGCCAACAACAGATGCATTCCATTCCAGCTGCTCAACAACCTCAACAACCCTCTCAACAAAGTCTTTTCACTTCAGGGTATGTTGATTGGAGCAGTCTTCCTTTTGACACATCTGAATGCAATCCAGATGCAGACAATAAAGTCTATGATATCAACTGGGGAGAACCTGATAATGGCAGAAAGAATTTTGCCTTAATGGCCTTTGAGGGTTGCACCTCTAAATCTGCCTTATCTCAGGTATCAAAAGAATCACTGTCAAAACTTTGTTCAACTTCATGCAAAGAATCTTTTGCTCTCATAAGAGAGACCAATGTGCACCTACAAGGCAAAGCCAATGACTCTGAGAGAAAATATACTCAAATAAAATGTGATTTAGAAAGAAAACTTGCTGCAAAATCAAAAGAAATTTCTAAATTAACAAATAATGGTATTGAAATCCAAGCACAGATTAAAATCATGATAGAAGACCTAGGAAATGTCAGAAAAGAGCTTGTTGACACCAAGGTGGATTGTGAAAACTGGGTTGAGTCATGTAGAGCTTACCAAATGTTGCATAACAAACAAACTGCATCAAATGTTAAGTTTGGCATAGGGTGCAATCATACTAAAACACCAGCTGATTTTACTCCCAAAACTGCTGATAATGGGAGTAGAATAGTTCAAAATCAAACTTTTGATATAAAAGACTGCACATCTTTTCATCAAAAATTTCTCAAAATTGAAAAAGAAAGTTCTACAGAAGTACTGAACAATACTGACATGAAGTCATCAGTAGTTTCATCTACATCAGGAATTGAGAACCTGAAAACTACTGATGACCTAACTCAACACACCAAAACTGTCACTATTTTGCCTTCCACATCTTATGAAGAATTTAAAAGGAAGGAGAAGGCAAAAGAATGTGAAATTTGTGGTTTGTTTAACCACAAAATAGAATTTTGTAGATATAGAAAAGGAAATCAGTATAACAAGAAGATTTTAAAACTGATTGTGGGAAAACAAATCAAGCAAGATTTTGAAGAAACTTTATATCCCAACAAACAACAACCAAGCAACACCTTTTCTCAGAAAAATACTAAAACTCAACCAAAGCCTTTTTCTCAAAATCCTTCCTCAGTAGTTAGACCCGTATCATCAGCAGTTTCACAAACTGCTGAGATTAAAAAACTCATGAATATGGTAAAACTACTGATGACCAAAGTTGATGGTGCTCCTCAAAAGGATACCACCATTGCTCTTAAAGATAAATCCATTGCCAAAAAGACATGGATTTCTAAAATTGGTCCAGAACAAACTGTTCCTGTTCTCAAGAGCAAACCCAAAGCCAAATTGGCTTGGGTTCCTAATTTGTGCAGAGGGTCTCCAGAGGTTTAAATAGCATTTAGTATGTTGATAGTGGAGGCTCAATGCACATGACAGGATGCAGATACCTGATAAACAATTTTATCAGTCAAAGAGAAGGATCTGTGTCCTTTGGGAACAATGTCAAGGGATATGTGCTAGGACATGACAATGTATCCTCTGGTAAAATACAGTTTGACAAGGTCAATCTGGTTGAAAATTTGGAGTACAACTTGTTGAGTGTCTCTCAAATGTGTGATAAAGGATATTCTTCCTTTTTCACCAATACAGCTTGCATGATTATTTCACCAGAAGGCCAAAAGTTGATAGAGAAGATAATTGAAGATCATACTTTGCTGATAGCCAAAAGATGTGGCAATGTTTATGCAGTGGACATTGAGAAAGAAAAAGTACTGAACAATACTGCCTGCTTCTTCTCAAGAGCATCAACTTCTGAAACTGATCTCTGGCACAGGAGACTTGGCCATGTGAACTTTAAAACCATAAATAAAGTCACAAAAATGGGCTTGGTTAGAGGTCTACCTTTGAAGGAATACCAGTGTAAAGAACACTGTGTATCTTGTCTCAGGGTTAAATAGCATAACTCCTCCTATAAGTCTATTGAAGAATAAAAAACATCTGCATGTCTTCAACTGCTCCATATGGACTTATTTGGACCAGTCAAAATCATGAGCCTTGGTAAGAAGAAGTACTGCTTGGTCATCATTGATGACTATTCAAGATTCACTTGGGTCTTCTTCTTATATTCCAAGGATGATGCAGCTGATATCATCAAATTCTTCATTCTATAAGTAGAGAAACAATACTCTCTCTGTCAAAGTCATCAGGAGTGACAATGGGACAGAGTTCAGGAACCAGAATCTAGATGAATTCTGCCTGTCTAAAGGGATTGTTAGACAGCTTAGCATTCCCAGAACTCCTGAACAAAAATGGTGTGGTAGAAAGGAAGAATAGAACACTAATTGAAGCAGCAAGAACTATGTTAGCTGATTCAGGCCTACCATTGTACTTTTGGGCTGAAGCAGTCAACACGGCCTGCAATGTTCAAAATAGGGTCCTTGTCAACAAAAGACATTCCAAAACTGCTTTGGATGTCAATGTTTCATTCTAAACATCAAAGACTCTATTTCAAAGTTTGCTGCAAAAGTTGATTCAGGTTATTTCCTTGGTTATTCTTCCACTAGAAAAGCCTACAAGGTTTTTAATTTAAGAACCAAGATAGTTGAAGAAACACTGAATGTCAAGTTTAATGAGTCAAAACACACTCTCATTCCAGCACATCCTGCTGAACTCTTTGACCTTGACAGCTTTAATTTCAGAACTGAAAAGACTGTTACTTCATCTAAACTTACTTATTATGGTGATCAAGGTTTTGATGATGGTGGTCCTGCATCATGGACTCCTAATACAATCATTAAATCAACTTTTAAACCATCAAAAGTTTCACAAACTTCTACTTCAACAACTAATGATGAACAAAATCAAACTACTGATTCAGCTCCACAAACTCCTGAAGCAGTAAGAACAGCTGAACCAGATATTATCAACCTCAGTGGTCTGTTTGAAGAAATTCAAGAGCCCTCTCCAATCACAGGTTTACAACAACTGATTGAACACAAGGATCATCCATATGATCAAATCATGGGTGATATTGCATCAGGGGTACTTACAAGAAACCAGCTTTTCAACTTCTGCTTTTTCTCAGCATTCATTTCTCAGATGGAACCAAAGAAGTATCAGGAAGCCCTCAAAAATAACAATTGGGTTCAAGCTATGCAAGATGAGTTGCTCCAATTTAAGAAGCAACAAGTCTAGGAAATCTGTCCCTTACCTCCAAACAAGCTACAAATTAGCACAATATGGGTTTTCAGAAATAAACAAGATGAAGCTGGTATGATTATCAAGAACAAGGCAAGACTAGTGGTACAAGGTTATTCTCAAGAAGAAGGAATTGACTATGATGAAACCTTTGCTCCAGTTGCAAGGCTTGAAGCCATCGGGTTATTTTTAGCTTATACAATTTCTAACAAAATTAAGGTTTTTCAAATGGATGTTAAGAGTGCATTTTTATATGGAAAAATAAAAGAGGAAGTGTATGTTTGTCAGCCACCTGGGTTTGAGGATGCTTCTCATCCTGAGTGGGTGTACAAACTTGACAAGGCTCTTTATGGGCTAAAACAGGCTCCCAGAGCTTGGTATGAAACACTTTCCAACTTTTTACTCAAAAATCACTTCATAAGAGGCTCCATTGATAAAAACACTTTTTATGAAACATGTTGGAAATCATGTCTTACTTGTTCAAATCTATGTTGATGACATCATTTTTGGTTCAACCAACACAAAACTGTGTGATGAATTTAAGAAACTCATGCAATCAAAATTTGAAATGAGTACAATGGGAGAACTGAAGTACTTTTTGGGACTGCAGATCAAACAACAAACAAATGGAACTTTTATCCATCAATTCAAATATGTTAAAGAATTATTAAACAAATTTTCTTTACAAGACAGTAAATCATGTTCCACTCCCATGACACCAACCACACAAGTTAAACCAGATGATCAAGGAAAACAGGTTGATCAAACCATGTATAGATGTATGATAGGTTCCCTTCTTTATCTAACTACTTCTAGGCCAGATATTATGTCTTCAACATGTGTTTGTCCTAGATATCAATCAGCTCCAATGGAATCACACCTAATTGTTGTCAAAAGAATTTTTAGATATCTGAAAGGAACTCCTACACTTGGAATTTGGTATCCTGCTTCTAGAAATACCAAATTAACAGTTTTTTCAGATAGTGACTATGCAGGGTGTAAAATGTCAAGAAAATCAACATCTGGTGGTTGTCAATTCTTAGGAAATTATCTGGTGTCCTGGCAATCAAAGAAGCAAACATCTGTGACAACTTCAACTACTGAAGTAGAGTACATTGCAGCTACAAGTTGCACAATACAAATTCAATGGCTTTAGTATCAATTACTTGATTATGGAATCAAAGAGACCAAAACTCCATTGCTTGTAGACAGTAAATCTGCCATTAGCATAATTCAATATCCTATTCAGTTTTCAAAGACTAAACATATTGAAATCAGGTATCATTTCATAAGGGATTTCTATGAAAAAGGCAAGATTGATGTGAAACATGTGACAACAGCTAATCAAATAGCTGATATATTCACCAAACCCCTTGACACATCAACATTTCAGAGGTTAGTATCCATGCTTGGGATGCTAAATTTGGAATAAGTATTGTAAGTGTTTTTCATTTTCCTACACATATTTTGCTTTCACTTACATTATTATTAATCTGTCACAAACCTATGATAACCAAAAAGAGAGAAACTTTTGATGTACAAAAACATTATAATGGGGATATTTTCAGAAAAATGACTAACTTCTGATAAAATAATCTTCAGAAGTTATGAATAAAGTGTTTACAAATTATTCTCATCAGTTTTTAACAAACTACTGATGAGTAAATGGGAACTACTGATGAATATTCTTCTTCATCAGCAGTTTTGTCAATAAGGGTAAATCGGACATTTCATATTTCAGAAGTTTGACCTAGGGCGGTTATAAACTTCTAATAAACACCTTCTCTCACACTTATCCTTTCAAAAAGCAAAAATTCCCTCTTTCTCTGTCAAAACACTCACAAACCCTCTCCTGCAACATCAAAAACACTGTTCGATCCACAAACACCATGGCTCTTGTACTGAAATAGGGACATAATCAAAGAGGCTACTTCGTGAAGGATCCATCCTGGTCTCAATACGACGAAATCATTGATTTGGTCGTCAAATCCCAGTTAACAAAGATTTCACCATTGATCCTCCAATTCACATTCAAACTCTTAATGAGTTTTGGGCAAACGCCGAGGTGGTGACTATGAACAACAAGGTGATTTCCCTCAAATCAACCATCCAAGGGAAAGTTATGGCAATCACACCGGCTACGTTGGGAATAAGACTTGGTTTAGATGATGCTGATGGACCAAAAAATTTTCCCGATGCTGATATTCAATTAACCATGACATAGTGTGGTTACCAAGGTACTCTCTCACATGCTACAATCTTTAAGAAATTCTTTGATGCAAAATATAACCTTTTGTTTCATTACATTATCATGTGTTTAAGTCCTAAAACCGGATCTTATGATCAGATGCCCCCGAATTTTCAACCTATTTTCCATTCCATTGTGAATGAGACAAAATTCAGGGCATCTACACTTTTCTTTAATGAGTTGGTGTTGCATCACCAAAATAATAAAAAGAAATTTTTGTTGTACCCAAGATTTGCTATGCAATGCATAATAAAAGAACTTGTTGGTGAATCTTCAAAACTAAATCTTTTAACATCACAAGTATTCTCTTTGCCAGAAGATGACCAAGGGGAACAAGAAATAGTCCCCATGGAACCTACATCTTCCAAACCCTCACCTAAAAAGGACAAGAAACCAAAACAACAAAAATCAAAACCCACCAACCCTAAAAGAAAGGCAGTTCAGAAAATTGAGATGCCTGAAACTGCTGATGTGCATTCTGCACTTGTCAAAGATGTGAATGAAATATCCTCTCAGTCTCATCCATATCAAACCCCCAAAAGAGCACCAATCATCATTTTATTTCAAAGGAAGAAAACCAAAAAGGCCATAACTACTGACCCATCCTTTGAAAGTGCTGACCCTTTACCCAAAATTACTGAACCAGAAATATCACACACCACCATAGAAATTGCCAAACTTCTCTCGGGGCTAAAAGAAACAGTCCCATTTGAACATGTCAGTCCCCAACAAACACATCAAACAGGGGATAAAACAACAGAAACATACATGGATGTGGATGTTACTAGCCCTATCCCAAGAGATGAGGATGAACCAAGGTGTCTAAGCCCAAACTTAGATACTTTAGGTGCTGCTACTACTCATTTACCATCCAGTGGTGGATCTGAGGACAGAAGTAACATAGCTAAGACCTCAAATGTGGCAACTACTAATGAAGGCTTTATGCCTGATGTAGGAAAACCTCAATACCAAGAAAAAGATGTTCATGAGACAACTAGGTTGGGCCTAGCTCATGGTATAAATGATGATGTCCTCATTGAGGATGTCACTAGGGATTCAGATGATTCCATTAGTTTGGATGATGTTTCAAACTCTCCACAACATGAATTGACGGCTACTTGTGATGGTCCTGAATCTAATGTATCTAAGCTCAAAGAGCTAGTCACAGAGGATCAGGTTAAAGACCACTTGAACCCTAATTCCCCTAAAGTGGCATCTTCAGTTCAAACTGAGGATCAGGTTAAAGATCACTTGAAACCTAATTCCCCTAAAGTGGCATCTTCAATTCAAACTGAGGATCACCCATAAACACCCCCTCCACAACAAAAGCCTACCCAATTCACTGGGTCATCAAGCATAGACCTGAACCACCTATGCAGCCCAGCTGGTCCCCTATACCAGATGATACATACTCTAATTTTTCAACATCCTAAGGACTTTACCACTACTATGGAGTTGAAGAATAACACTCAACTTGAGATGATCAACAATAAACTTGGTGAGCTGTTAAGAAAGATAGAAGATAACAGAAGACAGCTTGCTCATCTATGTGGTGTAACTCCTCCACCTCCTTGGTTTCCAGAAGTGGATGAAGCCAAAAAGGTGGAGAAGTCTAAGGAACCAAAGGCTGTGTCACTTGAAGCCAGCAAAAGGCAAGAGAGGCACAACATCTAAGGGATGCCTAAAAGCAAAAAGGCCAACAAGAAAGGGTCCTTAGAGAAGCATCTGAAAAGAAATCCCAAGGCTTAATTAAATAAACTTCTAAAGGCCAAGAAAGAAGTACTGAAGACAATCCTTCAGTAGTTGATTCTCATATCAACCCTTTAGTAGTTAACACTTCCAACACTGAAAAAGAACAGCCTTCTAAGGCAACTGAACCGACTCCAGCTCAAATTCCAAGGCCTGCACCCACTCAAACAACTGTTTTAAGCCCTATTCACACATCAATGTCTAAAGAACTTTTAGAGAAGAGCTTAAAGGCAACACAGAAGAAGGCAAAGGAAGATGAAATCTGGAACAACCTAGAAGCAAGGGACGACTTGAGCTACAATGATAAACCGGAAAAGTATGAAGAGAAGTTGGGTGAGTTAGAAGAATTAGAAAGAGTTGCTGAAGAAGACAAGAGACAACTACTGATGACCTTCATCAGTAAAAACAGCAAAACAAAGAAGTACTCACTCAAAAGGGCTCTCTATGGAAGAACTAACGCACAGAGCTCAGCTTGTATCTGACAGGCTAGCTACTGAAAAAGACAGAAAGGCAAAGAGAGCTGAAATCATATAAAAATTGGTAGCCAATGGATTTGGTTCCAAAGCTTCAGTGTCAAAATGGAGAGAAGATACATTGTATGACACTTACAAAAAAATCAAGGCTAATAGAGCTACAAATCCAGAGAAGTTCAAAACTTATGAAGTTTCACAAACTTCAGTAGTTAGACCTTCTGGTGTCAAACAAACTTCATCAAAGCCTGCTACCAAGAAGCTAGAGGAAACCATCAAAACTGACTTCAAGGTGGTATTGCTTGAAGGCAACATTGTGGTACAAAGAAATTTTGTGGTTGAAGAGAAACCTCTGCTCACACAATTCAGGGATCCTTCTACATTTTCTTACCAACTACAACAGACCATAACTGACAAGAAGCACACTAAGGTCATTACTGAACATCATCTCCTTACTTTTAATATACATGATGTTGTGCATACTAAAGAAGGAAGAGAATCCCATCTGAGGGTCACTGAAATAGAAAACATCCCATAATCAGGATCAACCCAGGAGACTAGCATGGTCCCCTACACTTTAGACTTTGACCAATCTAAAGTGAACATAGTGAAATGGTCATTCACTGATTCAAACTCAGTGATGATCACAAGAAGAGATCGTTCAAGTAAGGTCTTCAAATCTATAAATGAACTGAAGAATTGTAACACCCCAACCGATGGCAGAAACATTGAGGTGTCACGTAGTGACGATTGTTCAATAGCTCATGGACTAGAAATGTAAATCTTAATACATTAAATGGAATAGTTTATTACATTGAAAGAAATATAACAATTAAAACTAGCAATCTAAACTAAAATATAGTAAATCTCAATCTAAGCCTAAGTTCCAAAAGCTTAAAAGTGATCTCATAAGAACCTGAAACATGTACGAAAATAATTTGGCCAATACAAAAATGTATTGGTGAGCATACCCGTTTGATAAATATAGTAAAGAAAAGTTAGCAATTCATGTGTTATATAGTGTTTGCAAATATGTAATAAGTGGTATCCGGGTCAAAATCAACCCTAGGAGATGAAATGAAATATATATAGTATGCGCTAGTAACAGTAGTAATGAAACACATAGCAATGACCAAGGTCTCTCAACAGAGTCACAAGGGGTATACATTATAGTACTATTCATTGAAATGCTAGGCCGTAACGTTTAATGATTTGACAAGTCATAGATACACGAAATAACACAAGTAAACACACATACGAATGGCTTTTTAGTAAAGGAAATAGAAACTTGATATACGGTACATGAGTATCCCCAAAAGTAAAATGAAAAAGGAGAAAGATATACTCACAGTTTGCGAAAGCGACCAAAATCCAACTTAAGCGTTCGTGCACTAAGTAATGGGAATTCTGAATAATTCAACCTGTAAAGTTTAAGAATACTAATAAGGGAATGTCTAACAATCTAAGGTATCTAGGGTCTAAGGCATTAGGGTTTGCTCAGTCGATTTGGGGAATTAGAGTTTTTATGATAACTCACATTTATGTAAAGTTGTATGTCAAAAATAATATATCAAAGTTTGTAAATGTGGCTTAGGTAATATAATTATTACCAATTGAATATTTAGTTAAAAATATGTTTCGAATAATTAAGGCAAAATAATTTAACTAATTATTGTAAATAATTACAATAATCATAAATATTGAAACAAATAATTTTGAGTTACACAATGATCCACAAATGATAATAAAGACTTTCCAACATAAGATTATTTCTATTTTATAAGAAAAGTATTTATAAAATAGATGTTAAATGGTACAAATAAATAAATGATTAATTATGTCTAATTAAACATAAATAAGACCAAAAATACAAGATATGATCCAAAAATATTTTTTTTTGTGAGAAATAAATAAAGTCTGATGAAAAATGATTAAAATAATTTTTTCATAATTTTTATCAATTTATTTGTATTTAAAACCGATTTAATGAATTTAAATCATTTTTAAATGATTAAAAATAGGAAAATCAATAAAAATAAATGTTTTCTGAACCAAAAATTTTTATTTCAGTTCATGATAATTAGAAATAATTTCACAAAAAGTTTGAGATTAAAATCATTAAAAATGAATTTTTAATCAATTAATTATGTTTAAAACAATTTAAATGAATAAAATTACGAAAACTAAATAGTTTTTAGAAACTAAAAGTGTGGAAATTTTCTTTGTGGTGCTAAGATGCTACTCCTAAATTTTTGTAATTTTTGGATCAAAAATGAATTTAATATGAATATTCTAAGTTCTATATGTAATATATATATATATATATATATAAACAAAAATAAGAAAATGAAAAAAAAGGAAAAAAAAAAAGAGAGGAGATGATACGTGGCCAGTGGGGCTCAAACCTGGGTAACTCCAATCACACACTCTAGTACAAACCACTCCACCTCTTGTCTAGTTGTTGAAATATTTGGTTAAAAATAGTATGTAAACAATAATAAATTAGTCATCTTCTTCCCCAATTCACTAGTCAAGAACCCTAACCCTAGAACCAAAATCAATTGGCCCCGAAACGTTACTGTTAACAACACATTCACAGGGCTTTTAAAGACCAACGAATCATGAACAAAACGGCACAACAAAAATGGACTTACAAGTTGATTTGGGGATCGAAAAATTGAAGAACTAGAAGTGAGTAATAATCCGTAAATTAAGAGCTTATGGTCACGATTTCTTTACGTTTCTGGTGGGTTTATATAGATAAAATGTGCAGCAAGAGAATGGAAGGATCAATTTATAAGATTATAAAAAAATTGTTTGATTTCGTTTTAAGAGGTCGACGGTTACAAACATGTAACCCGATTAAACTCATTAAAACACTGTTTTATGCTCAATTTAATGATGGATGTTTAAGGTTATAGATTGAGATATGTATATTTAACATTAAAAACGAATTGAAAGTTAGAGAAGATGATAATATGAAAATGGTTATGGTTTTGTTGTTGCCGTGTCTGTGCCTGTGTCGTAGTCCAGAAAAAAAATGAAAAAGATTCTAGTTTAGTATTGTGTGTGTTTTGTTGTTGTCATTAATGACAACGAATAATTTCAAGAAATTATATTTTTATTATTTATTTATTAGTCATTGTTATTAGAAAAAAAATATGTTTTTTTTATATATCAAATCTTAACTGACCAAATAACTAATTAAGTTTGTATTTCGTAAGTTTCGACTAAAATTTCACACATTTAGTAAGCGTTTAGATTTACGATTTAAAAGTAGCTCACGTTTTAAAAAAAATCGACAACGTTGAAAAGTATAGGGACTAAATTTGACAATTAGCTAAAAGATAAGGGTGACGGTAGTCACAAGAATCTATCTACAAAAGACCTGCTCACCATCCAACATCTTGAACCAGAACAAGGATCTCTTACTGAACAACAACTGCATCAACTCAAGACTTCCATGATCAGAGAAATTTGAAAGATGCTTGATGGCAGAAAGAGAGAATAAAGGATTAGATAAGGTTTTGGCTTCATCAATCCAGGGGGAGATTGTAAGGACAAAAAGGATTGAAGAAACCAGTTTTGGATGCCTTAGTCTAATTCCCGTTTCTGCAAATAAAGCTAAGTATAGAAGCTACTGAAGAAGAAGAGCGGAAAGTAAGTACCGAAGAAGAAGATATCAAGTGCTCAAGAGTAATGATCAGAAGTTCTGAAGTCTAACCAGACAAGTCAAATGAAGAACTACTAAAGACAAACTACTCATCAGTAGTTTGTCACTCATCAGCTGTTTTGATACAAGCTTCCCAGCGCCATAGTACTTTAGCAGTTTAGTATTATATTGTTTTGTTAAAGTCTTTGTAGAAGTTCTAATAATACAGCCTGTTGTAGTATTGTTTAGTATTATATTTTAATCAACTTGTATGTATTTGCTCGTCTATAAATAGATGGGTTAATCTCACTATTTTAGACATCGATTTTACTAAAATCCTTCAAAAGCTTCTTAATAGAAAAACCATTTCATATATGAGAATCTTTTATTGTTATATGCTTTGAATTGTTTAGATTCTCATTAACTGCTTTAGTTCATTAAATCCAGGGGGAGTAATAACTCATGTTAAAAGTGAAACTTTAACTTGAACACTTTACTTATTCTGCTATGCAAATTTGCTTTGATATATTTACAACACACAAGTGTTCATAAATAAGAACTGTTAAAAGACCACTGATCCAACAAGTCCTTACCGTATTGTTGGTGGAAGCCCTTAGCAACTAGACGTACTTTGTATTTTTCAATGGTGCCATCGGGTTTTCGTTTGATGCGGAAGACCCATTTGCAGCCAATTGGATGTTGGTTGGCTTGTGGTACAAGTTCCCAAGTTTGATTTTGGAGAAGGGCCTTATACTCAAGGTCCATGGCTTGTCTCCATGAAGGATCTCGCATGGCTTGAGTGTGAGTGGAGGGTTCCAAGGTGTTTGGAATGGGGTGGCGAGTAGTATAGTTAACAAAGTTTGGGTTGAAATACTTTGGGTTAGGTTTTGGTTGACGGCGGGTCAGTGTGGCAGGAGTGTGTTCGGTTTCAGTGGATGGTATGAGATCGAGAGTGGATGGTAGTGAGGATGAGGGTACGGGTGTATGTGTGGGACGAGTGGTGGCGGATAAGTGATTGTTTGGTTGTGATGAAGATTCGGTCGCGGAGGAGGGAGGTGGGATGGTCACGGGTGTAGGTGTGGTAATGGGTATATGTGGGGTACAGGTGTGGGATGGTTTTCGGGTGAAGGTGAGGTAATGGTTGTAGGCTGATGTAAGAGTGTGGGTGGTGAGTGGGCGGAAATGAGGTTGGGTGGTGAGACAATAGTTGATGTAGGATTGGGTGAGGTGGGTGAAATAGTATGTGATGAAGTTTTAAGGTTTAGGAAAGATTCAAAGGAGATGGCAGTGGGTGTGGAGATTGTGTCATGAAGAGGGAAAAGGTGTGGAATGAACTCAACATGTCGTGAGTGATAGAATTTGTTGATAGCCGGATCAAAACATTTGTAAGCGGATTTGGAAGAGGAATAACCAAGAAAAATGCATGAGGCGGAACGTGATTGTAATTTGGAGGTGGTGTATGGGCGTAGCCAAGGGTAGCAAAGACATCCAAACAGTTTTAGTTTGGAGTAGGTGGGAGCAACATTGAACAACATGTCATAAGGTGATTTGCTATTCAAGATAGTTGTGGGTAGACGATCTATTAGATAAGTAGCGGCTTGGAAGGCATGTGACAAAAAATGTGATGGTAGGTGGCCATAGTGGAGTAAGGCAAGGCCCGTTTCAACAACATGTCGGTGGTGTCGTTCGGCTACTCCATTTTGTTCGGGTGTATGAGGGGGTGTGATGTAATGAGATATTCCATGGGTGGTGAGAAATGGTTTAAGACCAATGTATTCACCGCCATTCTCGGTAAATAGAGAAATAAGAGGTGTTTGAATTTTTTTTCCAATGGTGATTTGAATTGTGAAAAAATGGTGGAAACGTCGGATTTTCTTTTTATTGGATATAACCAAATGTATTTAGAAAAATAATCGACAAATATGACATAGTACTTGAAGCCGTCAATGGATGTTTAGACTGGCCCCATACGTGTGAGTAAACGAGTTGTAATGGTTTGTTTGCAACAAATGAGTTTTTACCAAAAGGAATTTTGTGGCTTTTGTTTAACGAACAAAATTTACAATGAAAAGATTTGGGTGACACTTTATTACCATTAAGTCCTAATTTAGAAATTATGGACTTGAAAACTTGAAATGAAGGATCTCCAAGGATATGGTGCCACACAAGTAGAGATCTTGTTGTTGTTGTTGCATTGATTTGAGGAGAGGGTGGGGTTGGTCCGTAGTAAACGTCATTGATGTTCACGCCTCGCATGAGATGCGCCCCCGTGCGTAGATCCTTAACCAAAATATGATATGGAAAAAAACAGAAACTTGGTTAGTACGACTAAGTTTTGCAACTGAAATAAGATTATTGCAAAGATTAGGAGTAATTAAAACATTATTTAAGAATTTTGGTCGTGAGTTTGTTTGAAGAGTTGTGAGACCAGTATGTGTGATAGGAAGCGATTTACCGTCACCCAAAACAATCTCATCCGAGCCACCGTATTTGGAAAGAACGTGCACTGAGTTTGGATTAATGGCAGTGTGATCGGATGCCCCGGTGTCCAACATCCATGGAGGGTTTGAAGCCGCGGCATGAGGAGAGGTATGATTCACAATCAGATATGCGAATAATGATCCTTGAGTAGAGACTTGATGGTCACGTAGGAAGCGACTAAGTTTGCGACATTTTTTTGTTTCATGGCCAGGAATTTGCAGTTGTGGCAAAAGGTATTGCTTCGAGTGATGCGGTTGTTCGAACTTGGGGATGTAGGTTTGTTTGACCAGGAGGAGGGGCGGTTGTGGGATGGTGGGTTTGAAGTCGAGGAGCGATAGTTGCGGGTATCATTGCTATACCAATTGTAGTTTTGGGTGTGAACGGGTGGGGATGCCATCGGAAGTGAAGTTTTGGTTAGAAAAAGAAAAAAACATAAAGGATGCAAGGTCGGATCGGTGGAGTACTCGTTAGAGTGTATGTGGCTGTGATACCATATAAATATAGTAAACACAGAAAATGATTTTTGTGAATTGTTATACAACTTTACATACAAGATGAGGGTATAAATACATTGTTACAGTCAATGGTCAAGGAGATGAATTTTGGGTAATCAATTAGTAGCTTGACCAGGACTTTGACCTGACTTGGTGTTGAGAGTCAATAGTCAAGGAGCTGAATATGAGGTAATTAATTAGTAGCATTGATCGAGACTTTGACTTTAGTTGTTGTTTGTGATAGCATCCTTAATATTGTTTACGCCGGTTAAGGAGAAAATTTTAACCATTGTATCTTTTGTAAGTAAGGGAAAAATTTAAACTATAGTATCTTCCCTATCTTTAGTTAATACTAAATATTTATTGTCTTTATTGTTTTGAATGATATGGTTTTATTGTTTAAGTTCAAAATTATTCAACTTAAACTATCGGTTCGATTGTTACAAATTTATTTTCATTCTATTTACATTTTTTATTTTAACTCTCATGTTTACAAAACATAAGCATAGCCCATTCATTGTTTTACTCTAAAAGTACATCGTAAGCTTTCATCATTCGATGCCATATTTATTTCTCATTTTATTATAAACAGTCAAATGGCATCGCCGGTTTAAATAATTATATGACATTGATTAATCGGTCCATATGTAAGTCATTGTTCACAATATATGACATGTAATCAATGAGTGTCTTTTGTCAACCAACAATCCAGTTGTGTATACCACTATATAATCGTAAGATATTAGATATTGTATTCAGATCTTATGTATACTGTGGTTTTTATTACAAAACCCTTTTTTTTTCATGACGGTCCTTAAGAGTTTTCTATACATTAACCCATGAGTAAGGCCATAATATGGTCATGTTTCTCATGCATGTCAAACCCAAACATACAAAACCATCTCACTGTACCTTATCTATCAATTTTTTGTACCCTACCTATCAATTTCACAATGTTCCCGTACACAAAATCCCTTATATATGAATTTGCAGAAACAAAAGACAATGGTTCATTAAATGTTTTCATGGTAGAAGGCAACCATAAAATATCAGTAAGAATAAGGCCTCACAAAGGTACAAACTGAAGAACGAAGCCGGTGACAATGCCTACTAACAAACCAAAGATTATAAAGAGAATAAGGAATGTGAAAGTTGTTTTATGGAGATGCATATAATAATAAGGTTGAGGCTAACGTAAAAAGTTGGTTAGCGTACAAAATGTAAGAAGTAATATAGATCGTAGGATTAGGCAGCTAATGAGGGGTACGATCGTAAAAAACCACGCGTCATTAAATTTGTCAAAACAAAAGAATAAGGGCAAATTAGTAATTGGACCAAAAAAATCAGGCCAATTACAAATATCATCCAACTAACATTCAGTTTCTAAAATAACAACGAAAACCGTCTACTCGATACAAATCAAAACACAATTAGGGTTTTTTTTAGTGTGCGAAAGCAAAAAAACAGAACGATATATCAACACAATATAATGGCATCGAAGGAAAAATCAGGTATGTATATACAATATTTGGAATATTATTGCATTTAATTAGTAGTTGCAATTAACAAATCCAAATGATACTTTACATGAGTTGAATATGAACGGCGATCAAAGAAAAACAATGATAGGCCGGGTAAAACTTCAAAATTAGGTTTGCTGGACAATTATAAGTTGTTAATAAGTATACTCATATTATGATTTTATAATTTTTTTTTTCAAATACATGTTTATTGCGTCTTAATGTACTCATTTTTGGTTTAGGGGTATTTTGCTAACTACATGCGTGTAATGTTACTTGTACCTGCGTGTAATGTTACTTGTACTTGTGTTTGGATTTGTTATCAGAAATAGTTAAAACAAAAATGTATTTGCGTGTAATGTTATATATACTTGCGTTATAATTTGTTATACGAAATAATTAGCAAGTCGTCATAATGTAGATATTTTAAAGTAATAATTACAAAACTGACATGATTTACTTTCTGTCAGTCGACTGTGTCAGTAAAAAAATAAAATAAACTATATACACTAATAAAAAACCTATAGTATATCTACCACAATTATTATAATAAGAATGTGAAACGATCAGTCCGTCACACTTGCGTCTTCTCTATAAAGATTATTTGATTTTATTATTTCTATCAGTCCAATTTTAAAATTTACAAATGGCAAAACGTTAACTTGTATGAATTGTCATGAAAACAAATAAACGCAAATATATAACAATTCAAACGCAAGTTATGAAATTAAACAAAAAAAGAACAAATGTCATCAGTTTGATAAAAAAAAAGACGCAACTACTATTATGAATTAAATGCAATTATAATTTATTATGGAAATTATTAAACGCAATTACATATCCAACTTACATGCAAGTACAAAATATTTACAAACATAATCATCTTCTCAAGTTAATCATTTATGTTGACATATCTTGTTCAATCTGGTTAAACGCAATTACATATCCAACAACCAAATATCATCGGTATGATAAAAATCATACGCAAATACATAAAAAATTCAAGTTAATTATTTACAAACATAATCATCTTCTCAAGTTAATTATTTCATTTATGTGGACATATCTTGTTCAATCTGGTTAAACGCAATTACATATCCAACAACCAAATATCATCAATATGATAAAAATAATACGCAAACACATAAAAAATTCAAACGTAACTTGTAGAAAAAATAAACCAAATATCATAAGTATGATAAAAATCAAATGCGCAAATACAAAATCTGAATAAAAAAGCACTTATCATTCATAATATAAAATTAATAAAACGTAAGTAGAAATCCAATTTACACGCAAGTACATATGTAAAAAAATCTTTAAAAAATAAAGTTTAATAGTCTTCAATATATAAAACGCAAATACATACATCTTCAAACTCAAATTGTAAAAAAATCAACTATCATTGATGATGGAAATTACTAAAACATAAAACACAACTACCATGTGTTCAAACTCAATTTAAAAACTGAATTAACGAGAGTACACATCAAAACATAACACAACTATCATTCATGATGTAATCTTCATCTACAATCATTGACTTGACTGTAAAATCAGCTTCTTCCCTTAAATTGTCACTGCAAATTGTGATAAGTTGTAATCTTCATCTATAGTAGTTGGATCATTACTTCAAACACAAAAATCTGAAAAATTTTGGAGAAAAAAAAAGAATCAAGATAAACTGGTAAAAAATGATGGAATAGATTAAAACGATTATGATTTGTAGGAAAGAACTGAATGATCGTGTTAGTCAAATACTCGATCAGAAACTACAAAATGATCATGGTGTTAGGGTTTTGAATTATGTAATTTTTGAAAGTAAAATACTAATTAAAAAAAATAGAACATAAATGAGAAAAGTCTATAATACCCTCACATGCTGGAAAATTAAATATGATGTAATCTTGGTAACCGCTTTCACGTGTACGGATGTTATTGCTTCTTATGTTTTGTACGCTATTAAACTTTGTACAGTAAACTTTCTCTAATAACAACACAATGACCACTATTTATATGGGTCTAATAGAAGGTAAAGACATAAATGAAATAAAGGAGTTCGAAACATCGATAGTCGCTAATAACTTATAAAGGAGTTAGAAACATTGATAGTCACTAATCATAACTGTATTCTTTCATAATCGACTTAATTGTTAATATAAAAAGACAACTTCACCCCTTTACTACATTCATTAAGTTATTGTACCCTAAGCATAAAATGTAGTATTTACTTAAATTTGGTTGGTACCCATTCCAAATGTTTTATAATATAGTATAGATATAAAAGGTTTCATTTCGAGTTAAAAGCTAAAATAATCCCTAAGGTTTGGCCACTTATGTTTGTTACATCCAAAAAGGTTTTTTTTTTTTTTTTTTTTTTTGCAACTGCACCTGAGGTTTGCATTTTTATTTTTTTTTTGCCATTTTCGTCCATTTCGTTAACTCCATCCATTTTTTCTGTTAATTAAAAATGGTTTGACCAAATTACCCTTTTGATAAAAAAAAAAGAACAAAAATATAATCAGAACCCTATAACACAAACACCCACCATCCACTTAGGGCATGCTTGGATAAACTTATTTGAGTTCAAAAGGACTTTTGGTTAAAAAGACTTATTATCTTATAACTTTTTAAAAGGGAGTTTTTAGAGCATTCATAGTAGCTACTCATTATCCATCTCTATAATTACACTAAAAATCACTACATTTCTCTCTCATTTTCTATTTAATAATACTTATTCTATACTTTTATCATTACCTTTTCTCTCTCGTTTACTCACAACCACTTTTAAAAATATTAAAAAAATTATGGAGGATGAACAGTGTCTCCTCCAAATTTACTGGTGAACAGTGTCTCCTCTAAATATTTTCTCTCTCCTATACTCACAACCACTTGTACCCACTCTATATAATATAGAGATGGCACTCACACCGTTATGGAGGAGCTAATGTGAATGCTCTTAGAAAAGTGTTTGGATTAGCTTATGTGGTGGGGAAAAACAATAAGTTGATAAGTTATTTTGTAAAAAAAAATGTCTGGTTTAACTTATTTAGGTAAAATGACTAAAAAGGATATAAGGAGGGTAGGTATAATGATATAAGGAAGGCATGTACGTAAATATCCATCAATAAGTTATAAAGAGGTTTAAAAAGTCACAAATTCCTTACTTTTCCAAAACAACTTATTATAGGTAAATGAAAAGTTAAAACATTAAGTCCTTTTCCATTTGCCAAACACTTTTTTTAACTTATTAACTTTTTGGAAAAGTAATAAGTTATAAGGAGGTGGAAATAAGGAGAGCCAAACATGCTCTTAACACAACCACCACTACCACTTCCACGTAACAAAAACACCAATACCAGCGTCCACGGCCATATTAACCTTGACCTGCAAGAGCCAGTACTGTAGCCACTATTTTCCCCACACTTAACAAGCAGTACTACAAACTAATTCCTATTGTTAGCTTCTATTCCCCAAAGTGTATCTGTGTGATATTACGAAACATAGTATCAATTATCAGCACCAGATAATAAACCCTAATACTGGCTTGATTTTCATAGCAAGTATGACGGGTAGGGAGAAGTATAAGCTAAACACTTGGTATGATGCTCCATCGAAGAAGGGTAGGAAACCTACACAAGACGTTGATTCGAAGAATTATAGTGTGCCAGTTACGAAGTTCTTTGTATCCAATATTTTGGGAGGCTGTGCGTCGTCAGATCTTTATGTTGTTCTTAAAGGTTTTGGGGATATCCATGGTACGTATATTGCGAGAAAATATGATAAACTTGGTAAAAGGTTTGGGTTTGTTTCTTTTAAGAATGTTATGGATCCGTTGAGTTTAGAGAAGGAGTTAAAAGACGTTTGGATAGGGTCATATAAGTTTTTTATCCTGTTAGCTAGTTTTGTGGATGGGGAGAGGGTATCATGGAAGGAGGACAAGCAATGGATACCGGTGAATGAGAAAAAAGTAGAGAGCTTTGTCAATGAAACAGTGAATGTGATTGTGGGTGATTAACCGGGGCCGAGTTCATCTAATCAACGTTCATTTAAGGATACTCTTTTCGATAAAAACCCAAGGCTAAGTCAGTTAGAGGTGGTGATAGAAAATATTGTCTAGGGCAGACTTCACTGGAATGGGATAGGGTTGTTTGGAAGGGTTCGAGATCTTCAGGTGTTAACTTCTTTGAGGGTGTAGTTATCCTCGGTTCGTTTGGAAAAGGTTATGATTAGATATGTTAGAGGTTTATCGATTATTTTGGTGTTTGAAGATGTGGAGTCTATGCTCGACTTCCATAGTACAAAAGAAGTGTGATCACCGGTTTTTGCTTCGTTGGAAGTTTGGGAAGGGAAAAGGGTACCATTTGAGCGTATTGCATGAATAAAGATTTTTGGGGTTCCATTGTATTTGTTTGATGATTGCGTGTTCGATGTATTAAGTCTAAGTTTGGTGATGTTATTCAATCGGCTCAAATCAGTGAACGTCAACAAGACCTATCGCATGTCCTGGTTAGAGTGTTGTGTGACTTGGTAAATAGGATTAATTATGAGGTTTCGCTAAAGTGGAGGAATGAATCTTTCTCAATTTTTATAGAGGAAGAACTTGGGGATTGGATTCCAGACTGTTTGGACGACAACGTAGTAGAGGGGATAGATTATTCGCTAGATGAGGCTTTGCTAGAGAAAGAAGGTATAGGTGGAGGTTCGGATAGTGTTGTTATCATGGAGAATACTGCAGTTCAGCAAGAGATTGTTGATGAGGTTCATCAAAATGATTTGAATCCAAATAGAGTCGATCTTGGTGTAAAGGAGGTTTTTTGTGCCCACTTTTTTGGTGGTCAGGTTCCTAAGGGTAGTAAGAACAAGAAGAGAGGCAGCTTTCTGAAGAAACCAAGGTCGGACAAGTCTCCTTCTCCCACGGGACTCGAAAGGCCTAAAATATGATCTAGAGAAGATGACGATCCTTGTGATATTGATCGGTTTATATTCAATGTTCATGAGAGTCCAAAAATGATCGACGAAGTTGATGGTTCATAGGAAGAGTTTATTACTCCCGATCTTAATAAAGAAACGATGAATGGGGAGGCTGAAAGGAATCCGCTAGTTGAGGTAGTTGCTGAAGAAGTAGGCGAGACGGTTATTTTGGGTATGAACCTTAGTGCTTCTAATATAGATAGGTACGAGTCGTCCATTGTGATGATGGTTAGCGAAGAAGATTTTCAATCAGTTCCTCAATGAATTGTATTTCATGGAACGTTAGAGGGTAGGGGTCTATTGGAAAGAGTTCATGGGTTCGAAAACTAAAGGTGTCCAATGAAGTTGGGTTCATTATGCTACAGGAAACTCAGTTTCAGTCGTTAGAAGGTGTGGATGTGAGTAGATTCTGGGGGTCGGGTGAGTTTGACTACGAGTATGTTGATGCTTCGGGTAGGTTTAGGGGTTTAATTTCATTTTGGGATCCAAAGGTTTTCTTGAAGACGACGGTGGTTAAAAGTCGATCGATGCTTGTGGTTTCGGGTTACATGAAACAAAATGGTGAGAAGGTTTCATATGTCAATGTTTATTGTTCGCAAAAGTTGGTTGACAAACGGGTGGTTTGGGATGATATTAAGGTGATTGATATGGATGATAATGGGTTTTGGATTGTCGCGGGAGATATTAGCAATGTTAGAGATCGGGTGGAACGTAGAAATTCAAAGTACAATGAAGCGGCTACGAATGAGTTTAATGAATTCTTGGAAGATGTTGTTCTGTATGAGTATTCTTTAAGAGGCCGGAAGTTCACGTATCTTGCAGGGAATAAGCTTAGTCGGATTGACCGTGTGTTCGTGTGTTGGCCATTCTTCAATAGATAGCCGAATGCGGAGTATAGAGTTTTGGACCGGGTTGAATCAGATCATTTCCTGCTGATGGGGTGCTGGTGTTTCAATAAAACTTAAACTTTTTTTCAAAAAGGGCAAAGTCCAGAAGGAGGTGCCAAAAGCTTGGTGAAAAGATAGTTAAGTTAGAAAACAGTAAGACACTTACAAGTTTTAAATTTATAAATTAAAACGATAGTTGCTCAACGTTCTAAACCCAACACAACAAGCAAGCGTACCTATCGTGTATAGTATAGAAATGTGCAAGTACCGAGTATCGAATCCATGGACACGATTTTTACTACTCATCTTTCCTAAAAATTACTAAGAGACTTTTAAAATGAGAAGAAAAGTAAAAAGAGAGATGTAAACTTTTAAGAGAAATTAATGACAAAACAATAGTGTTGCTTCGGGATCAGATGGAACCTGGTATGATGATAGCAATCTTTTATTAAAGTGGTGTGTTTAAGTTGTGCACTTGTGCTTTAACTTAGAGTTGCCTAACTACATTCTATAGAGGTAACTGTTTTCGCATAACTGTATAAACAACTATGTTCTTAATGTTTTTATGAGGGTCTCCCAAACCGGGTAGCTCACCTCTCAACAATGGAAAGAAAATGACTCGAGAGTGTGTCGACTCAACCCCGAATTACCTACCTCCCAGTGTTGCGATATAGACATCTAAATACTCTAGACTTTTATGAATAACTTGTCGGTGGCCGGAGCATGACCGAACAAGTTACCACTTAATATCATAGAGGAGTCGTGACTAACCAAAAAACGTGCATCCCCTACTTGATTTAATAAACTTATAAAAAAGTGAATGGTCAATTATTAACTATGAGGCAGTATAATAATGAAAGAAAATAAAGACCGTTTTCTTTCAACTCGGGTTCATCAATCCTTAACTTGCGCCAAAGCTTTCACGTAGACAATGAAGCTAAGTCACAAAATTAAGTCTTGACTTATCACCAGGACCGAGCATAAAGACCGTACCGACCCTAAGTGAGATCTTGATAGTAGTGGACTAAGCCAGTAACTGTGTGTTTCTACCCATAAATGGGCTAATCACTACTCGCGGGATTAGGTTAGCTCACAAGTGCATGGGTTGTTGCACACCATGGGTACACTCATGAGTCCTCCCACTTCCTATCAAGACACCCACAAGACCAAAGAATAAGTGACTTATTAATTAACTCATTAAACAAAGTTTAGTATAGAAAGAATTATTAAGAACACAATACACCACTTTTAAATAAAAGATAAACTATATTAATTCATGCCAAGTTTCCATCATCACCCTAGAAACAACAACAGAAATCTAGCCTAGCATGGTTGATACAACAAGCTCACAAGGTTGGGTTTGTGTACAAGACATGGTGGAAGGTTGTATGAAGATTTCTAAGGGTTTTGGGTGATTTCGGGTTGTTTCTCAATTGATGGAGGTGTTTATGGAGTGATCCCAGGCTCCAAAGAACACCTACAATCCTCAAGGACAACTGAAACTTCGTGTAGAAGTGGTGGTTTTCGAGTGAGTAGGGATGCTTTAAAATGTGGGGTGGAGGCCTCTATTTATAGGCAAATCACCTCAAGCACGCCCATGCTCATACCCTTACACGCCCATGCTCGACAGCAGGTACTGATACAAAGTTCTTTATGCAGAGATGTCTGTCCTTAGGTCAAGCACGCCCGTGCCAATGTCCCTGGCACCCCGTGCTTCCTAGTATGTGTAACCATCTTGTCAGTTTTAGTCGGTTTAAGCCTTGGGGAACACGTCTCAGCAAAGCACGCCCGTGCCCTTATAAGTGGCACGCCCGTGCACTTCTTCAAAGACTGATTTTGGCATCTGTTGACTTGGAAATGTTGACTTGTTAACCCGGAACAGTTGCACAGCTGTAAGCACGGCCGTGCCACACCTGGCAGAGCTTCAAATTCTTCAATTCTTCATCCGTTTAGTGCCGTTTTGTGCTGGTTTCCACTTCTTTTCACCTCCTAACCTCTGATCCTGCAATTATAAAAAAAAAAAGAGATAAATCATGATAAAATAGAGATAAAAGCACGATTTTGAGTATAAGATAGGTGATAATTATGTGTGGAAAACATGTCAATTTCTCGGCACATCATAACACCTCACACTTGAGCTTTTGCTTGTCCTCAAGCAAACCGAACGTTAGGCAACTTTGTAGGAAAAAAACTGTAAGTTTAACTCGATGTTCCGAGCTCAACTTACCTCCTAACAGTCTCGCTTAATAGACTTTTGGGATTTCGGGCTTGGTTTTCTGTGAGACTATTAAAGCAATTCCTAAGGTGCCCTTTTTTCCTTTATCCTCACTCCTCTCATTCACTCGGGATTTATTTGGGGGTGAACACTCAAATTCTACCTGATGGACGACATGAATCATAGGCTTGTGTGGAAATCACAACTCCACCACTTTTATTGAGGCGAAGCGTGTGAATCAAAATAAATTTTTAAGGATTGGTTTAGTGAGATAATGGATGATATGGTAGGAATGGAGTCTACCACCATGACTAACTTCGAATTTGGTGCTTTAGATGTTTGTCGGAATCCCGGTGATCTTCTAAGTTGGCTTTACTGATATCTCCTTGGACTTTATAGCTCGACTGTGGCCTACTCTTGTGAATCGTTCGGCGCGAGGGCCGCCTAATAGCCTCCACTAGGTTGGGTCGATTACTTGGTCTCCCTATAAAGTGTTACAAAACTTTTCTTTTGAAGTTCTCTTGATTCCTTTAATTCCGCAACATCTTTATTCACACTTTTTTTAACACAAAATTTCACTTGATGTTTGCCGGATGATTATTGACACTTGGTATGCTCTTTTGATGGCTTTCTCTTGTAGCCTCTTCACGATCGAGATTCTGAATTCATGATGTGCTGCTTATGCTTCAAAGTCCCAAAATTGCCAAAGAGCTTCCTCAACACCTCAACACTTCCCTAGTTTTGTCATGGCGGGGGCTAAATGGATTCTAGGAAATGAAAAGGCCAAGGCTTGAAGATGGGTGGCTAGGGGTGGGGAAAATGTATGGATGGCCAATGATAATGGAATGGGTAAGTCCTAAGTGCCTAGATCATTTTCACACACTCCCCTCTGATGTGGTCTTGCAGCGCATAAGTCACAAAAGTTCTAATCGCGCCATGCCAACGGGGAATATCTCTCAAGACAAATGAACGAGCATGTGTAGTATGTATATAATGGTGTGCTCGATAAGGCTCAATAATACTCATATGTAGGGGTAGGGGTTATTTAAGGAATCGGGAACACCTTAGACTGCTCTTTTGACTACCAAAAACGGCCCTAATCTCCCGCAAAATCGTTGGGTTTGAAAATGTTTTGAACATTGCCTTTTTAGTTACGGTTTGCCGACTGCTTTGAGGTGTTTTAAATTGTTCAAAAATTTAAAACACCTCATACTTAATTCTTTTACACAATTTTAACAATAGTGATATGTGTGTGCAAAGAAAAAGCGGGCAAGTCAAAAGGAACAAGTATCTCCCCTTTTTGTTCTCCAACCGTCTGCGTGCGGTCGATCCCCGCAGCTGCCTCGACACGAATGCTTCCTTGAGAGATACCACTTGGCATGAACTTTAATAATTTATTAGTAACAAAAATAAAAATAAAAATAAAAACAAGCTACTGGTCATAATGCCGAGAGGGCATACCTGGGTGATAGAAAGAATCAAGAGTGAACGACCATACCTGATGGTTCTTGACCGACTCTTCTACCGTATGCACCAACCTCTCTACTTATTCATCCTAAGCTACTGATCCAGGCTGCCTCCACGGTAGCGCCACGTTTTTTACGTCTTTTCCTGGACAAAACGTGTGATGCTCAGACTGCTTCCTTCCTTGCCTCTAGGACACTCATGGTGTTTTTCTTCCATTCGTTTCTTTTTTCTCCATCCAGTCCTCTGACGATTGTCCCAGTATTCATCTATCCACTTGGTGTTGTCAAGCCCTACTGCTGATTCTTCTGGCAGTATCACTGCTACGCCTTTGGCTTTCTTCAATTGATAATTTAGTTGTTTATCAATGAAGTGGGCCATCTCAAATGGGTCTTCAGACGCATATTCTCTTCCACCAGCTATGTAGTGCAACTTGTTGTTCCCAACCCGAAGTGTAAGAATCCCCTTACTCATATTTATGGTGGCTCAGGCAGTAGCTAAGAATGGCCGACAAAGAATAATAGGAACACTACCCTCGCCCATGTTGAGGATGACAAAGTCGATGGGAAAGACGAATTTTCCTATTTTGATAAGCAGGTTTTCGACAATCCCCTCGGGCTTCTTTATGGTACCATCCGCCAACTCGATCGTAGCTATCAAAGGTCGCGGGTCGCCCAAGTTGAGTTGTTTGTAGATATAAGTGGGCATAACATTCACACTCGCACCAAGATCTGCTAAGACATAATTTGTAGGCAAATTACCTATGGAGCATGGCATTGTGAAATCTCTAATCAGAGGCATTAGCAGTTCAACCTATAGGGACAACGCCAAGCGAAGGAGTCGGTTTCAACAACAACCCGTGAATACGAAGGTCTGCAATAAGACTTTGTAACTCTAAAATCGTTGCACAAATTTCATTCTAATGTCGGCAATTCCGCTGCTTCGGCTCAAAGCGGCGAGAAGGATTCCCAAATTTTAGTCCGAAAAATTCAATCCGGTGACCTTATCCAAGACCACTTAGATCAGAATAGCATTCGCAGAAATGTTCTAATATAGAGTAGAATCTAAAATTGAAGAGATTAGTTAACAACAGTCAAAAGATGGGTGCCTAATTCTAATACAATAGGGGTCTATCAGTGCAAGTCAGCTGAACACCGTGATTGATGAGTGGGTAGCTGGGTTAGGTGCACCTCTCGCCCTTGGAGAAAGGCTTTGCTGGAGTATTGCCGCGCACTCCAGTTCGTTTCCCTTGATTGCTGCTTCGAGATTTCTTTTGTTGCTCAAGAAGTTCTTCAGAAATTTTGAGTACTTGGGCATTTGCTGAATGACTTCTATAAAAGGAAAGTTGGCATGGATTTGACTTAGGAGTTCAGTGAACTTCTGGTACTGCTCGTCCATCTTCTGCTTCATCAATCGTCTGGGATAAGGTATGTTAGGCCGATATTCCCTCTGTACCGTCTTTGATGGTGGTTCTGGCGGTGGAGCAACTGGAGGATTCTAGTTGGTTGCGGGGCCTTCATTAACCAGCATTGGTGAACTGGCAGTCAAGTTTTATGGTGCGACGATATTGGGAATGGTTATGGTTGGAGCGGGTTCATTTGTGAGTGGGTTGGGTGGTGTAACTTCTTCATTGGTAGGTACCGCTGGCTCGGGATAAACGCGGTTGCTTCGAAGAGTTATGGCAGTTACCTTGGTTTTTGGATTAGTTTCAGTGTTGCTTGGGGGGGGGGGGGGGGGACATTGTGGGGGGTGGAAGGGGGGAAAGATGGGGGTGAAAGAAATATTATTATTATTATAATATGTGTGTTAGATTTAAAAAAAAAAAAGAAAGAAAGAAACCAGCTAATCAAAACATGCCAACACACTCCACACTTACCCCCACGCCCATTGAATCTTCCCCGCCATACCTTTCCCCCCCCCCCCCCCCCCCCCCCATGAAGAGCCCTCCCACCCTCCTCTCCCGCCCCACTCCCTCTACTCTTATAGATTAGAAAAGGCCTAATTGGGGCCATGTATTCATAAGTAAATGATGATTTTATAGTATTTTGTGGAGTTGATGGCTAAAATCGTCTTTGAAATTTGGCCAGTTTTGCCATATCAGTCTAAAATAGTTTTTTTTTTTTCATCTGGATCGTTCAGGTTTACTTTTTGTTACCAAATTCGTCCCTAACACTAAACCCAGTTAAATATTGTCGTTAACTCGGGGGGTTATTTTTGTCTTTTTGCCTGACCCCCTTTTTAAAACCCAATTTAAACACAAATTCTTCTTCTTTATATACATAAAACCCTAGAAACACACTTCAAGGTACATCAACATACATCAACCCTAACGATTCCAATCTCCACGAATTTGTTCAATCATGCTTTGCTCTCGTGGTTCAACAACCAGGAATCACACCTCGTGGACCATGCAAAACCCAGGTAGATGATTTTGTTCCTGCAATAACCAGGTATGTGAAATTTCAAGTCTTAATTCTGAACTAATTACTTGCACTAATTTGGGAAAAATAATGTAAGACACTAAATTTCTGAGAATTGATAGGTTAGAAGCTATGGATTTGTTGCTTGGACCGAGGGACCAATGTTTGAAGAGCTGTTCATGCTATGGCTGGACTTTTGAACTCATTGAATAGGCACGAGGAGAATGCAAGAATAATGGTAAACAAGAACATGATGCTTGAAGATTATGCAAGAAAAATGGTTACGGAGAACAAGAGACTTAAAACAATGTTGTTCCTAAGTTGGCTATTTTTCATCTTGTATTATGTATTTCCCTGACCATGTGTAACCAAGATTTCTTGTATGAAATGTAATGAATGTATTATGTTTGGATGATCTAATCATGTGTATTTATTTGAACAACTGACCCATTAAACCATACCATGACAAACCATTGTTCATACATACCAAGCATAATATATCATCCAAAACAAGCACATAAACTTAACCAAGCATAACATATCAGCAAAAAAAAAAAAAAAAAAAAAAAAACCATTGTTCATACAGACCAAGTGACCCAATAAACCCTTCTAAAACAAACTATTATTTATACAATTAAGACAATGACCACCTGACCCACTTTATTCTCACTCCTACCACCAGTTAACTTCCAATCCTCATTACTCTCACAACTACTCATATTCAGATTCCCACCCAAGCAGATTACACGAACTCTAGTCAGATCATTTTTTGAGATGTACAATTGCCTCCTTGAATGAATTGCATATCTTTTGATCAGCCCCTTTATGGTTTATCTGTCAGTGAAAGTTTGGCTAAGATAAAATAGGCAGTCATCAGATTGTTTAGACTTTTTCATCCTTCTCCTTACTCACCTAGCAGCTCTATGCAATGTGGTATCATTATCAGAATCACTAAGACTTTCAACGTCCGCAAAAATCAACCTCCTCACCATTAATTTCATCTACATCTTCACCATTATCTTCCTCTTTATCACTGATATCAAAGTCAACAACAGCTCTAAACTCATCCATATTTACATCAGGCTCGTCCACTAAGTTATCTTCATCTACAATGAAATCAGAATCATTATCATCCTCACTACCCTTGTTAGTTTCATGTTTGCTTCTACTCCCACTACCCTTATCAGTTTGATGTTTGCTTCTACTCCCACTGCCCTTATTAGTTTGATGTTTGCTTTTACTCCCACTGCCCTTATCAGTTTGCTCATAACTACCCTCATCACTCTCACTTCCCTTATCACTTGGCTCATACCTATCATCATCACTATCGCTCGCACTCCCCTCATCACTCCCAATACCTTCATCACTTGCTTCATAACTCCCATCCTAAGAATCTATCTCATATACCACATCAGGATCTTTTAATTATTTAACAGGAGTTGGATTTTGTTTAACATGCTGAATGTAGATTTCAATAACTTTATTAGTTTCAACATACTTTAGCTTCCTAATAACATCGTTGTCATTTTTCAATGGTCGTAAATCTAAATCTAAGTCTTCTCCGGGAATGTTAAAATGGTAAACTAATACATCATCTTCAATGTTAAAATGGTAAAATAACTTTATTAGTTTCAACATACTTTAGCTTCCTAATCATCGTTGTCATTTTCCAATGGTCGTAAACCTAAATCTAAGTCTTCTCCGGGAATGTTAAAATGGTAAACTAATACATGATCTTCATAATACCCTAATGTTACCATCATTTCGTCCATAATAATCACTGAAAATAGGTCAGAATTCACCTTGTCAATATAATGAATAGTACCCCCTCGTATGTGTCATCTGAGAATTTAGTGAAGTCACCCCCATGATGTATTTTCAAAGTGAAACATTCAGGGAAATTAGCTGCATTTAGTTAGATAGCACACAATTAATAACAAAAATCAACAAAGTTTCTAAAAAATAATTAGACTAAGTTAGATGAACATACCATATTCAGATGTAGGATCGAAGTTGGAATCTTTAGGTCTTGCACGCCACGGTTCATCAATCTTTGCAGATAATCGAAGCTTTGGATTAGGGAATTTGAAAGACGAAAGAGGGTTTTAGATTAGGGTTAAATGTTAAGGACGATTTTGGTTTAATGAAGGTTATCAGTTTCTGTGTTTAAATTGGGTTTTAAAAGGGTAAGGCAAAAAGGCAAAACTACCCCAGAGTTAACGACGATATTTAATTGGGTTAGTGACAGGGACGAATTTGGCAATAAAAAGTAAACGTGGAGGATCCAGATGTAAAAAAAAAAAAAAAAAAAAAAAAAAAAAAAAAACTATTTTGGACTGATGTGACAAAACTGGCCAAATCTCATGGACGATTTTGGCCATTAACTCTATTTTGTGTAGTATATGGTTTGTATCGTAAATATTTTTACCTTCAAATAACATACTTATACTTGTTGCTTGATGAGATAATACTTATATGCAATCTATTAATATATATAAAAGAAAACGTATATGCTGACGTGGCGTGCAATGGAGGCCTCAACCTTTCTTTGAGAGTGCCACGTGACTTAATAACTGAGAGTCTTTGGTGTTTTTGAGTATTTTCAGTTTTTAACTTAAAAAAAAGGAAGAATATAAAAGCCTAAAAAAAACCCTATTCTAATCTCACAAAAATACCAATCAAAAACCCTAATTCCTCCTCCCTTTCGACACATTGTTCTTCTCAAAGACCCCTAATATGTATTCCTAATCTCATCCTCTGGCTGAATCCTCTGCAGATCCTCTGCACTCACCATCGTTCCACACTGTTTTGTTACACGCGCAGGTATGATTCCATCGTGAAAGAACTATTTATCCTTATTTTGTTATGATTATTATGATTATGGGATTTAAGAGGTTGACAATCATGGGCTTATTTGTTGTTAATATTGGATGCTGATTAAATTTTTTTTTTTTTTTTTTTGAAAGGTTTGGATGCTGATTAATTGAAACGAGATTGGTTTTTCATTGAGTATTTAATTCACTTTATGGATTTTTTTTTTTTTTTTTTGTTTCCTGTTGCACTAAATCATTGTATTTGAGATTAGGATTTGGAAGTGAAAACTTGAAAGAAACGGAACGATTCAAAGTGGGCGAACACTGATATTGAAAATCAGGTGATATGTATAATTTATTAGTTATAACATCTTTGTTTTTGCAAGTAATTAGAAATTATGTAATTACTTGACTACTTTTATTTTATGTTTTCCCATTTCTTTGATTAATTGTTATATTCATGTCTTTTGTCAGTACTAGCTATTAGTGCTATTATAAGAAGAATATAAATCATTATATAAAAAGATATGATTATGCACTATTTTACAAACCATGTGAAATATCACAATATTGAATAAACCTGATTGTTTAAGTCTGATTTTTTATAACAAGATAAGATAAATGTACAACAATCCCAAAACATGGAATTTAATTTGTTTCTGTCAAATAGTCTAAACTATTTGTTACACAGATGTAATGCCTCGGTTTTCAAATATTTGAAAGTGATTGATTGATGGTTTGTTTTATAGTGCATATACGTTCATCCTAAGAGTCTTTCTTATTATCATTTGCTAGATATACAGGTACAGGGAACACCGCTAGGACCCTAAGCGCCTTTTATGTAACACCCCAACCGATGGCGGAAACATCGGGATGTCACGTATTGATGATTGTTCAGTAGCTCATGGTGAATAATAAATTTCATTAAAAGATTTAAATAAATTACATACAATTGTTCTACAAGAATTCGTACATCAAATTGAATAAAACTATGCACACATCTTCAAGCATTAATTCGAATCTTCAAACAAGTAGAACCTGAAACATGTTAAGTTGAAAATATTTTGGGTCAACAAAAGTTGGTGAGAATTACATAGGTTTTGATAATCGAATAAAATTGTTATGCAATTCATGTGTCATGGCAATCTAGTCCATATGTGAAAACATACTAGAAGTAAATCGAGTGCATAATCAACCTTGTGACTGTTGTATTGTGGTACATCCCATACGCTCATGGTTCACTCGTTTATATTGCAGTAACAAACACCCACGCAACCTTTGTAGGAGGCACGTATCCGGGTGGGATTGTCAGTCCAATAGATCTATCAATGTATACCATTTGGCTGATGAATGTTTATGCTAGAATTGTGCTTACCCTAGTCATGTTTAAGACATAATGCAACATAGAAATACACATAGACACATTGATGATTGAATTGCATAAATATTGTTGTAACATGTTTCACCCCAAAAATGGTGATAAATAGAAAAGGGGCTATGTAAAACTCACCTTAGCAAAATGTTATGTCTCGTAAAAAAATAGAATATTGTGTTGTGAATGTATGCGAGGTGAATCCCAAAGACTCAACAACGTAGCTAGTCCAAATTGAAGAAAACGAAAAAGAAAGAATATCAAGCTTCCAATTCGCCAATTACAAGAGCTTATAATCAAAGCTTCAATTGTAGAAGTAATAGACTATAGAAGAAAGGTATGAGGGAAAGTTTAATCAGATTGAAACAATCGATTTAGAGGTGCAAAGTATAATGGGTCATAGGTGGGTTTTTATACTAGTTTTGGAGTCAATTAGCCATTAAAATTGGTCAACACCATAAAGTAAGGTTTTATGATGAATTGACTATTTGACTAAGACTTTGACTGTTTGACTAAGACTTTGACTAGGACTTTGACTATTTGACTCAAGGCTTTATTTAAAAAAAAATCTTGTATGTGAAAAAAAAAATTAGAATCATATTATTATTATTATTATTATTATTATTATTATTTATATACATTTATGTATGTATATAAGTTGTGAGTTAGGATAAAGACTTAGGCACATTTGTATAATATTAATGATAAAGGTGTAATAAAAATATATATATATATATAAGGGCTTTTTATGTATTAAAATTTTGGGGAAAATTTTGCGATGTTACATTTTAGGCTCTGGTGGCATGTCTATGTCGCATTCTGCAACAGTAACCGCTCTTCCCGTTGCTGTTGGTTTACAAGATGGTGTTGTTGCTTCAATCTTTGCTACTGCACTCATTTTATCTTATGTTGTGTGTTCTTTTGTCTCCAATATTCTTTTTAATCATTTTGCAAAGTCTATTTATTCAAGGGATGATGATGATGTGTAGTACTATAACTATTTTATTACCTAAGGTAGAACAAGAAACAAATTTGCATTTCACTGGTAAGCATGTGTACTGGATTTTATCATGTAGGAGAAATTTTAACAAGCTTTTGGATATTGATTGCAGCCACACTACATAGGAAGAAGAAAAGACTAAATATTGGATGCATGAGGTCTAGTCCAGTACTTGCACAGAAGTAAGCAAAATACTAATTTTGAATTACATATCACCAAATATTTATATAATTGTTTTGTATTTTTATCAAATTTGCAAATGGAACAGAGGAGAAAGGTACCATAAGCCAACGAAGACGAAGTTTCAATCCTATATTCAATACCGTCCCACCGCCACCGCCGCCCAACGCCGTATTGGCATCACTGTCGACCTCTCCGACGAGAGCACCTTCGCCGTTAACTGGGCCGTTAACCAATACCTCCGTCCAGGTGATGCTGTCATCCTCAGTCACGTCCGTCTTACTTCCGTCCCCTACCCAAGACGCATATTATTATATAACTTTTTAGTATATTTCCTATAGGTTTCTACTTTCTAGCATTATTTACCTAATATTTAGTCGCAAATAAGCTTTCTATATGTTTTAAGCACAAAAAAATTGGAAATACGTGAGGCGTGTGCCCAATGGTCAATTTTTTTTTTTTTTTTGCCTAAAAACGCATTTCAGGTGTGCTTCTTGTAAAACATGTGCCTTGTGTAGGCTGAAGTTATGAGGCCTGCGCCTTAAGAGCGCTTTTTAAACACATGAGGCTTCTTAGTTCACCCTGTACAAGTCGTTTACTTCTGAATTTAAATTTGACCCAAAATGCTTCCACTTTAAGGTAGTAATGTTCTTATTGTTGATTATTTAGTATCAGACCACAAAATATTCAACTGGATTTATTTCTGTTTATCATTTTAGTATTCTGCATTGCCAAAGTTGTTGCCACCACGTCAGCAACCAAGGTCGGGAGTATTGCACACATCTCTATCCCTTGTGCCAGCAGATGGCTCAAATTCTGACCAGGTCTGAAATTGAATTGGGTATATTTGATTTGTTGTGTTCTGTGTGATTATATTGAAAAAAGATTTGTGTAAATATTTATTTTTATTATATGTTTCTCCTTTGAGATGTTATCTGATTCCAAGGGAGACTTTTTATTCCTTTTATGAATCTTACCATTTTATAAAAAAAAATACATTAAAAAGTTTAAAGTTTGAGTCTTTTGTGCATCAAGAATTTGGTGATCAGATCTTTTTTAGTTGGATCTTGTCGTTGTGGAATCGATATGGCGGATGGTGATAACATGTGTTGCCAATGTGAAATGAGAGTTTCTGAGTATTGTATAGATTGTGCTAATATTGATAAAGTTGATGTTTCATTAAGTTGCATTGGTGACCGGTTTGATGGGCGGTCTTTGCAGGCAGTATCCGTTCGCCTTGCTTCATCAAGGTATGAAACTATGAATATCATGATGCTTATGCTTTCTGAATACAGTTTGGATTATTGAAAAACAAATGTTATATGCTTTGTATTACAGAAGTGATGAGGACGAAGCAGAGGATTCGGCTAAGAACTTTTTTAGTCCATATAGTCTTGATACATCGGATATAGATTCAAGTAGTGTTAGTACTAGACATGAGTTTAATAGTTTTATGTCTGTTGGTTCAAGTCCATCAGATAGTCCTTCTAGGATTCAAATTACTGCCAATAGGATTAGAAGTTGTGTACATTCGGATGATTAAGGAACGCCAAGATCATCAAATGATGGGTTTTTTGATCCAGAACACATGGCTGTTTTAAAAAGCCATGTTACTTAGGCTACCCGTTGTGGACACGCGAATAACCCGGTGTGAGCTATTTGCAAGCCACGTGGCTCGCGAACACCACAACAATCCCACGCTAAGCCCGGCACAAGCAAGTCACCACGAGCACAAGCGACCACAATTGCGGCACGATTGCTTGGATTTTGAGGGGGACGCGAGCGATGGTTTGGAGGTGGTCGCGCCGGTGCTCTCGCGTGGCACAACAGGTAGCCTATACCCAATAATGAATAATGATAATCTTATATTTTTTATTCTATTAATTTTTTTTTGGTGATTTAGATATGTTGGATTCTACAAGGGAGTGCAGAGTGCTGGAGCAGCAGTAGCATGCCAAATTGACACAGATAACGTGCCATACATGAATCAGCTGATTGTGAATTGGGTCCTAACCATCATTAGTTATCCTTTATTGGCTCTTTTGGTCATATAAGGTGTAAAAGATGAAGATAAAGTTGCAGAAAGTGATGAACAGGTCCAAATGGGGTACCAAAAGCAGTCTAATGATGAATCTATAAACCCAAATTAAAAGAAATGATGAAAAGTTGATAACACTTTTGTTTCGTTTTTTGTTTTTGAAGTTGTAAATGTTGTCTATGCAGCATTTGTGTTCGAATTGTAGATTGTGGTGGGGAGCCAATTATATATTTGTATCTTGAAGTTCTTTCATGTTTGAAGCCTGCCCTATGTAGATAGATTTGTGGGTTGGTTCACTTTTTTGCAAGGATGTTAAAGTAATGAAGTTGGTTTTATGTTGTGTTGATTCTTGGCCTTGGCCTGCAATGATGGAGTGTATTAAATTTTGCCCGTGACTTACTTTTAACCAAAATATGTTTTGACCCGTTATGCAAGCCACCCGACTCACTCTCATCTTGATACCTTATTAGACGACTTTATTAATTTCTTTTCGGCTTGACTTTTAGTTTTCTTGTGCAAAACACATAATTTTTAAATAGTCGCAATGGTTTGGTAGAATCAACTGAAGTTTTCAAATTTCATGCCCTTGCCCGGTTTAAATTAATATTTCAACCCCGGGACGCTCCCGGGTAATCAGCTAGTGATCATATATGAGTAATATTTGTTGTTCATGCATTATTTGTTGAAAGTTAATCCTAAAAATTGTATGAGTTGAAAGTTGAATGGGTGATTTGAAAGTTCGTTATTAGTATTTAATCAATTAGTTGAATGTTTTGAATTATCTATTTTATTAAATATTAA
Source organism: Ambrosia trifida (assembly GCA_028751855.1). Taxonomy (NCBI): domain Eukaryota; kingdom Viridiplantae; phylum Streptophyta; class Magnoliopsida; order Asterales; family Asteraceae; genus Ambrosia; species Ambrosia trifida. Next base: position 82,505,204 of record CM054122.1, read on the forward strand.
ATTAATAGAGATAATTATATGAGTTAGTATTAGATTATAATTGCTAGAAGTATTTGAGTAGGATTAGTATGATTAGTTTAGTATAAATAGGGGTCTCGATTAATGTTTTTTATATGTCTCTTTTCATTGTAAGTTTGTTTGTTTGAATAAGAAAGAGTCGTAGGTTCGTCTCCCCAATTATCTCGTGTTTGTGTTTGAACTAGTTGTCTGGGCAACAATTGGTATCAGAGATTTGGCTCGTTGCACACACGGTTGTTACACTATAATACGATTCACAAAGGTTTCGTTCATCCTATCTGGAATTCGTTGTGTCCGGTTATTTGTTTGAATCTGTCACCGTCGCAAAGGTACGTAATAAAAAGGAAAAACGTGTTTGTTAAAGGTCGTTTATGATAGGAAGTTGGAAGCAAATTTTTTTGTTCTTGTTGGACGATTTTCAAGTAAGAGTTATTCTTGGGTGAATTAATTTCAAGGGAATTATATTGTTCTTTTGTTGTGAGTTAGCAAGATTAAAAAAAAAAAAAGAATCAGAAGCTTTTATTTGTTGTTAGGCCTTAGATTGAGTCGCCCCCAATATACCGCACATACATTTTCTTTTTGTTTGTTGTGATTCGACAGGAGCAAAAGGCGCTATCTATTGGCATCCCCACCTTGTCTATCTACACTCCCCAGCCGCCTTTAAAGCGCTGAGCTTTGGCCAAAGCTCAGTGCTATGAAGCCCAAAAGCTGACAGCAGCACATGGGGCCTTGGGATTGCCTCCTAAGCGTTGAGCTTTGGGCAAAGCTCAGTGCTTTGAAGCCCTAAGCTCAGTGTTTTGCTGCCACGTTTAAGCCCACGGGCCACTGCATTTTGCCCTAAGCTCAGCGCTTAGGGCCTTTTTTTTAAAAAAATTGTTTTAATGTTTTTTTAATTGTTTTAATTAATTTTAATTCTTTTTTAAGTATTTTAACTTGTTTCCAATAAAAAAAAATTTGTTTGATGTGTTTCGGTTCGTTTATTGCTCGTTTGTCGTTTCGAGTAGAAACATCCGAGTATGAACAACTTTCATAAATTAGTGTATGTGATACATGAACTATACAATCAATACCGTTTTTTATCAAAATACATATTTAGCCTGTCTAATCGATATCCTGGGTATCCGGACTCTGTTTGACGCGTTTTGGTTTATTGCTCGTTTGTGATTTTCATTAGACATATTCCGTTGACGAACAACTTTCACAAATCATTGTACGTAATACATGAACTATACAATCAATACCATTTTTTATCAAAATACATATTTAGCATGTCAGATATCCTGGGCGTCCGGACTCTGTTTGACGCATTTTGGTTCGTTTATTGCTCGTCCGGACTCTGTTTGACGCGTTTTAATTAGTAAACTTTTTAATTATAAATAGGGGTAACTTTGCTAATTATAAATATATTTTTGAACAATGACATAACCATTCTGTTTGACGGTTTTACAGATTATTTTACCGTCGTGCCTTCGGGCGGGTGAGTGGTCGGGTTTTCCCGGGAATTGGTGACAATTGGTGGCCCGGGTACTCTCGAGTACCTGATTCGCCAAAAGGGTGCCCGAGAGTGCTCGGAATTGTTTCGTTGGCCGTTCAAAAAAATAATAATAAAACCTACTCATTGACAAATAGCCGAGAACATAATACAATACTATTAAATCATTAATGCCGTGCATTCCATATCAAAGTAGCAATATTGGTGCGAACATGTTTCATCTCATTCGTTGTTCCTTCAACTAGACCGTTGGTGCTTGTGTCATGGTTACGAACATCATGCAGTTCATCTTGTGGTATGTAGTTTGGATGTTGCTCCATTGTAGTAAACACAATATCTTCTTGAGAATTGCGTATATAGTTATGCAATGCAAATGTAGCCATGATAACATCAATTTGTGTCTGCACGCTATACCTGGGCATTTTACCAAGTATCTTAAATCGTTTCTTCAAAATTCCAAATGACCTCTCAATATAACTTCGTAAAGATGAATGTGAACGGTTGAAAGTTTTTGCATATTATTCGGGGGCTCTCTTTGAAATTGAGATTGATGGTATCTTGTCTTGGGATATGGAACAAGGTATCCTTTTCCGTCTGGATATCCTTTATCAACCAAATAATATCTACCTAATAAAGGAGTTGAAAAACAAATGGCGTTGGAATTTATTAAAAGTATCACGAAACAATTCCAAATATATGTATAAACAATTCTAAATATTACATTCAGGTGGTTGTGGGAAGTTGAATTTACTATTTTGGGTCGCGTTAAGGAAAACACGCGTGTCATGTGCTGACCCCTCCCATCCGATCGATACAAATGTGAAACACATATCGAAATCGCATGTTGCCATTACGTTGAAAGTTGGTACCCCTTTTCTACTAATATAAGGTAGTTGTTGACTCTCTGTGATGCAGGCCCCTATGTGTGTACCATCAATACATCTAATACAATCCTAAATACAATGTGAACATTAGTTAAGTAACAAAAGTACATAAGTAGGAATGACATTAAGCAAATCAATACCTTGAAATACGGCATGTATCTTTTGTCGTTTAAGATTTGAGGTGGTACAAATTGAAAAGTTGGATCTTCTGGTCTTATAATGTCGCGTGCTAGACCTTGAAAACCTTTACCTCTACCGGCTATTGACTCTAGAACTTCATGAAATGCTCTACTAATAGTCTCCCCAGAACATTGAAAACGCTCCCCAACATCCCTGTTAGATAAACCCAACTCGACTGTAATCCATAGTTTGATTCAAGCTCTCTACATAATTTCCTAAACATGTTTGGATGCATTCTGAATGCATTTACACATCGTATAGGATTGCCATTCAAAACTTCCATCATCCAAGTATGCCCCGTTTGAGGAGATGTCATGCATGGTTCTTTGTATATATGCTTATAGTAGTATGCAGCAACTAGATCACTAGTATAGGTTGAATCCAACAAAAAGTTATAAGAATGCAATCTGTGCTTCTTCTTGCTTGTTTCATAATCCATAATAACCCTAGTAATAAATTCAATATCAGCTTAACATATAAAGACGTAAATAATATTATCCAATAAAAAATTAAAAATAAAAAGATATAAATAACTTCCATAATGTCATGTCATTAAAACGTCAAACTAAAAAAACAATAAACCAATCCAAAATCAACAAAGTTCTAACTAATAGAAACAGTAATGTTTTCGTAACATGTCCTCAAAGAAAACTTTAGTCGGTGAGCCTTTGCTTTCGTTGCAGCCACGCTAACCTACCCTGATCATGTCGCACATTTATAAACATTTCTCTTTTCACGGGATCTTCAAATAAATCCATTGCAAAGAACCACAACTCCTCATTTTCTCTCATTAATCCTGCATCTACCATCTGATTAAGCACACCCATAGCAGCTCCAATACTAAACTTAGTACTTTGACTAAGTTTTGAAGAATCTGATTCTAATATTTCTAGAGCACGTTGTTGATTCATATTACTTTGAGTTAAATGTTCTTTAAGCATTGAAGCTCCCAATGAGTCTCTCCCTTTACGCTTCATCTTAACTGGTTTAGGCTTAGTGTTTACCTTAGTAGGTTTCTCAAAATTGTTTGCAACCTCACTTAGGCTTGATGTTGGTCCATCCATTTCACGTACTTCATTCAAAAAGTCACGTAAGAAAGTATCATCTTGAGTTTCTAGGTTTTCTAAATTAGGTGTATCATTGTATACTTGATAAACAGTATCATCATCATCATCAAGGTTCTCAACATGCACTACATTGAATGTAGCTGGATCCATAGACAGTGCCACACAATTTTCCCCACTAGCAACTGCATCTCTAAATAATTGATCCCACACTTCTTGTAGTTGTATAGATGGTTGATTATTATGAATTGCTTGAACTTTCGGGTTTTCCTACATAATATAATGGTGGATCGTTAGTTATCATTTTGACTATTATATTATATGGTATTTAAATTTCAAATGAGTTATATTGTGTCACCTGATTTTTTTTTTCCAACCTAGACCAGTCTCTCCATTCTTAAGTTACTTCCAAAGATTGTACTCTTTTCTCATACCATCATACTTATTCTTCATAGCTCTGTCACTAAGGAATTTATGATTTATAACTTTTTCAAACTCTGGCTGTAGGGAAACCCATTTGAATGAGGAAGTTCGACCATGCTTCATGATATATTTGTTTAAGAACCGACAAAATTCTAGTACTATATCTTTTGACCATTGTTCTCTTTTCCCTTTCTCTTTTTTAAAATCCATCTAGCAATAAATAGACCTAGCAAAACGGTCCGGTCAGGAGACGCCTTATGTATAATGATATTTTAATCCTTTCCTAAAATCATTTGCTCATCTATGAACCCGCCCCACAGTATGTAGATCCGCCCATGACTCCGGCTATTAGTAAATGGGTCAATTTGGGTTGTGTGTATCTCAAATGGGTCAAAAGGGGCTGAACTATAACAGGAATTCTAGGCCAGATCTCATTAGTTTCATGTGCGATAACCTAGAGAATCAAGGGCGCAAGGCGCACTTAATAGCCAAATAGCTCCTTGTAGACTAAGCGCGGGACACTAACAAGTGCTCGACTGAATCAGATAAGAAAAGCAAACTAATAAAAATGAAATATATAAATCGCCTAGTTGTGCTCAGTTTAGATTTTATTTTCATGTACAGAACTATCATTCACTTGATTCTGTTGAACCATATAAGGTGGCCGTGGAGAAAGATTGAACTGTTCTTGATGCGCCACAACAGCCGAATCCTTCTCAAAGCCAACCTCCATCAATAAAGCAATGCACCACACCACACCACACCCCCTATAAAATATATTTCTAGTTCCCTCACTGTTCCAACCCAAATAACCAAGTATCATCTATTCAATTCAAATAAATATATTCAATTGTCGGAAAGCATGTGGTTTAATACAAAATATATGTGGAATTTCACAATAACCACTACTGTACCCATGTGGTTTAATACAAAATATCACTTAACACAATACGATTAACATATGGTAAGCACAAAAATCAACTAAACGAACCATTACTGAACCAACTAAAGAATTGGAACACATAATTCATAAAGTATTATCAAGCAACTACCCTTTCATATATGTGAACTTTCTTCAGTGCTTTTTTCACCTTATCCTTGTTTTATCAAACCCCATATTAATATTCAACAACTCATCAGTGATCACAACAACAACTAACAACTCTTGTTCTGAGAAAAAAAAAAAAAAGAGTACCCAATTGACCCATCGTTCCCTGACATAAAGGCGCACAAGCTTGTGCCTAGAGGCGCTTCGCGCTTAAGCGGCCTAAGGCGTGTTTTTAAAACCAAGCCACGAGGCGCACGTCTCTATTTACTACAAAATACGAATATAACTAACTTCCAAAATCCGAAGCATATTATTCGAGTTTTTACCACATAATAGTTTAATTATATCAAAAGATTTGGCCCTCAATGTCAAAATCCTACACATAGGCAAACAATATCAGCATACACTCACTACAACCTATTAACACAACCCATATCCAAAATCGAAAACAAATTATTCGAGTTTTACCACATAACAGATGAATTCTTTATGATAATATTTAACATTTAAATCAAAGAAAAACAACATACCCTTACTTCTACTTCTTACTTACTAATACTACAACCTATTAAATATTAACATAACTAATATCCATAATACAAAACAAATTATTCAAATATTATTTTTTTTTACCACAGAACCGTAGAAAAAAAATATGGTGCGATGATGATGTTGATAATTGGAAACCCTAGAATTACTCCATTAAGCTTTGCAATATCAATTCTTAATTTCTTATAAATTGGATTACATCAACACAATCAGATTTATATCAATTATGATATCACAAAAAAAAAACGCAAAAAAAATAAAATAAAATTGGAAAGCAGGAAGAAGAAGATAGAGATAGAGATAGAGATAGAGATAGAGATAGAGGGAGGAGAAAACCTGACGATTGCTTTTCTTCTACTGCTGGAATCGAAACTACTACTGGAATCAATCACCAATCTCAACCCTAGTACAGAGTGTTATGGATGAATACGTGAGAAAAGGATATATATATATATATATATATATATATATATATATATATATATATATATATATATATATATAGAGAGAGAGTGTTATGGATGAATACGTGAGAAAAGGATATATATTGAACAAGGGTATTTAAGTAAATTCATTATGTTACAGCTCCTCTATTTTTTGAACGCTTGTGTTAGCAGCGTTTAATAGTATAGCTTTTTCTATTTTGTTAGAAGCTTGAAGCTATCTCAACCAAACAAGGCTTTTTGTTGGTTAAGAGCTTTGTCTTAAAAGCTTAAAGCTTAAAGCCCCTAAAAGCTCCTAAAAGCCCCGCGTCAAACATACCTAATGATTTGTGGTGGAAGGAAATAAACCGAGAGAGAGAGAGAGAAAGAATAGATTGATTGGCAGTTGAGTATAATCTATAAAGACAAAAGCAAAGTAATAGTTGGTGAAGATAACAATTCTTATTGAGAAGGGTGGTTGAATTTATTTAAGGGATCAACAACTGGTTTGCGATTCGTAGCAAGTTCAAAAGAAAATTGCTCGGGTAAAAAAGAAAGAAGTGTTTTATTTTTGGGCCGAGTAGGTAATTAGGAAGTTTTTTTTTTCTTGATGAACTGAAAGAAAGAAAGAAAGTAAGAAAGAAAAGTTTGTGGTGTTGGAGATTGGTTTCGGGATCGGGAATCAATTCCAACTGAAAAGAACAATCTGGAAAAGAAAGTAAAGAAAGAAAAGACACGATTATGAGTGGGGGACTTCCAGTATTGACGGAATCAAACTACAAAGTATAGGCGACCAAATTGGAGGCGAGTTTGAATGACTATGGCTTTTGGGATGTTATTGAACCTACTGTCGGCATAGCTGTAGATGAAAGGAAGATGTACACAACATTGGGGTACATATGTCAAACACTATTGGAAGACATATTGGTACAAGTTGTTGGCATACTCATGAATGCTAAGGAAGTGTGGCGTGCTTTGAAAATTCAATATCTTGCAATTGATTAAGTATAGAGGGAAGAACATGAAAAAGCAGCTGAAGAAGCCATTGAGAATGAAAGATTGAATGAGATCGTTAAGAAAGAAAGATTGGATGCGATTGTTCGAGAATAATCTTTGCAAGTTTTGGAATAAGAAGAACAAGAAAGAATTGTTTTAGAAGAATAAGATAATGAGATGAATCTTCATGTATGTTTTACAGATTCAAAAAACCTTGAAGACGAAATTGTTAAGATCGACGAGCAGCAACGAAGCAAGAATTCTGTTACTGATCATAATTATGAGAAACGATCTAGTACTGGATGAAAGGAAGGATGTTGCTAACATATCTGCACATTTAGAAACGTATGTGAAAGTCAACAATCAAGTATTTGTTGAAGAAAAATCAGATTTGAATGAAAAGTTCAGAAGAATTGTAAGAAAGAAAAACCCAACAGGGTATGAAAAGAAACAAAGACTAACCGAAATGCGAGTTTTGGGTCAAAGATGGGTTGCAAAGAATGTTTGAATGAGCAAAGAAAGAAAAGAGAAGTGAGAACGAAGAACTTGAAAAATGAAGTGGTATCTGAGATGAATGTACGTGGAAGAGTTGAATGTTAAGATTAGAGAACCTATTAAAAGGTGTGTTACAAACAACCAAAGAAAAACGTTAAAGACGAACTAATTATTGAAACCAAAGAGTTGAGAGCGCTATTGGGGACTTGAAACCATGGCGGTACAAGGTCAAAAAAGTTTGAGTCGAGTTTTAGGATTAAGGGGGAAGGTTGAAAGTTAATCCTAAAACTTGTATGAGTTGAAAGTTGAAGGGCTTATTTGAAAGTTTAGTTAATTATATGTGAGTTAGTATAGTTAGTTTAGTATAAACATGGGTCTTGGTTAATGTTTTTATTTGTCTCTTTCCATTGTAAGTTCGTTCGTTTGAATAAGAGTCGTGGGTTCGTCTTCCCAAATATCTCGCGTGTTTGTGTTTAATCTAATTGTCTGGACCAACATTATCGTCGTGAGAAACATACTTATTGTACTAGTTACGCTACTAAAATATACAACTATACAAGGGTCGTACTATACTTTGTCGGTGCATGTCTAATAGAATAACACGCGTTGTCCTTAATATTTATTAAAGAGCATTTGATGCTCTTTAATAACACCTTCACCATATAATATCGGTCACCAAAAGGTCTTTGGCCTGGCGGTATCAAGGTGTTGGATAAGGATTTGTCTTTCCAAATGGTGAGGGATCAAATCCCATGGGTGACAAAATAATTAGCCGTTCAAAAAAAATATAGTATCGGTCGTTCGAATTTCGTTAGCGTTATATGTTTGAAAAGATCATAACCACTGGCCAGTTAAATTCCCCTAAGGGTGATTCAGGTCTTACATTAGTGTTGCGCTGCTATGGGCCATCTGAGTCTTACCCTCATTTTAACAAGTAAAGTAACACATTTTATCGTGATCATATATGGTTGAGCAATAAGTCAAATTATACTACAATACAAATACTAACTTAACGGAAGTTAATAAAGTAACGGTTTCTTGCTTTACATTTACCACCACCGTTAACGCTCCCACCGCCGGTTTTCGTCGCAACTCCAAGAGCGCTTTCCTCCACCACCGTTAATCCCCACCCCTTAATCATTAACCGTCAATCCGTCATAGTCACAAATCACCGAATGACCAAACTTAACAATTAACCATCATACGAAACGCTATCGCATACCCTCCGATCACGCGACATCGTAACTTACATATAAAACTTTCAGAAAGAATCCAAACCGTTTTCTTTCTTTCATCAACTCTTCCATTATCGTTTAGAAAACGTCAGTGGTACATGCATAGATTCGGAGAGGAGTTGTGAAGCGACAGTTACTGTGAAGCGACGGTTACGGCTTATGGCGGTTTACCGACAACCTTTGCATCATTTCGTCAACAATAAAGGCAACGGGTCTTCAATTTATATACATACAAGGGTTCATTGTGTTCATTCGATAGAAGAAGATGAAGAGTTAGAAGACAACGAAAATCGTGGACGGCGATTATTGCAAATTGAAGAAGGTTACAACACCACCACCGGCTAGGGTGGTTTTTAAATTACAAGGCGTATGGTGGTTCAAAGACCCATCGCCGGAGCGCCGTTTCCGTCCAATATTTCCAACCATCGGTCTCTCTCTCTTTGTTCGCTATCCTATAAGATCTGAACACACTCATTGAACCAACCACCGATGACAAACACGATAGATATGGATATAGCTTTTGTCGTTTGCAATTTTCCGGTGGAGAGGAACGATATGCCTTCTTATCTTGCAAGAACTTTGTTCAAGAAACTTAAATATATGTTTTACTTTTTATTACTTTAAAACCTGTGGAGCACATGGTTTTGTTTAGATTTACTCTTTTTGTTTGATCGTGTAAGTAAATTTGTCTTACTTTCTAACTGATTCAAAACCTCTCCCATCATATTGTTTGTGTTTTAATTATTATCTCATATTAATATTTTAAGCCATTAAGGGATGATAGTTTTATTAAATTATTTACAAGATCCCGGTTCTTAAATTTACTTAATATTTTTTTATAAAATTTTTGTAGTTTTTAAAATGTTTTCCCTTTTATAATACTAAAAAATAGCAAATCCATAACCTTTCGAATATATTTTTAGGTTTGGTTTACTCTTCTCTTTTATTATTTAACTAATATATAACTAAATAATTTATGAAATGATTGTTTCTATTATTATCTAACTAAAGAAACAAGTTGATTCCATTTTAACAATATTATGATTTTTTTCTCTTTTATATAGCATATGCACCGATACCAACCGAGCCTCTACCATTATCAAATAACCTGATTTACCATGCCCCTATTAATTTTCTAGGGTGAAAAATCACCAATTTGATATGTTGAAGGCCCGTCCATGTTACCATTTGAAAAGGATTACGCCGGTGGATGAGCATGCAAGGAGTGTTGCTGATGGTAGACCTCATTATGTTGAAGCATTCAGTTTTTGGTAACAATCGTGAGAAGCAAGAGGAAGGGTTGTAAGCATGTAATTGAAGAAAATAAAAAAAATATATTAGAAAATGTAGATTTTTCTTTTATCAATGTGGATGTAGAAATCACTCATCATTTCCAGTATTAAGAAAGTATTATCTCAACTATTTAGTTAATTTGTTATATTTTATAGTAACTTTCAAATATATAATAATATTTACTTTTAAATATTATAACTAAACAATATCATCACAACAAAGTAAAACAAAAGTCATGCAGTTTTTAAATAGGGTAAAATCGGTCTAGCCAGACCGACCTATCGATGCTAAAGATATCCAGAATCAACGTTCCGCTGCAACGCGCGGGTTGACGTCTACTCGTTAAAAACAACTACTAAACAATAAAAAGTAAGCCAATGAAGCCACAGCGGAGTGGTGGAGGTGTGAGGGTTTTCCCCCAAGGTCTCGGGTTCGAGTCTTGGGGTTTCCCGCATTGAGATTTTCCAAATGCCCTCTGGGTCTGGAGTGGGCCAGTTGAGCCCTTGTCTATGGCCACTGGGTGGCGCTCAGTGGGTGTTTGGCCGGTCAAAAAAAAAATAAAAAAAAAATAATAAAAAGTAAGACGGTTAATTAATCAATAAAACTATATCTTTATTTATAAACAATAATATCGTATACATATACATAAAAAGAAAATAATAACCAAAACATCTATAAGCTCCAAAAGTAAAAACCACATAAATAGAATAGAATCAGTAAATCAAAAGAATCAAATGATCGAACCAAAACTCATGAACGGAGATAACGATCATAATAATGATGAATATGATGATCGATCGTAATCTCTACCAATCGAAGTCGCACTTGGTCCTTTCAAACCTACGGTTCGAAACCACACCTTCAGAAGTCAACGGAACCTTCAAGTCGCACTCAAAATGCGGTTTAAACTTTGGTTTCGCCCACCAAACCTTCAACCGTACCCTAAGCTTCAGCCTCAAATCGATATCATGAACCCCATCGGTCCGCTCGGAATTATACTTCGATCTATCATCATTGTTGAGAGCGAGCACTTGTTCTCCTCTAAACACCGCGCTCACATCCTTCTCCTTCTTATGTCCCAAATAAAACCTTTCCAAATTTTGTGTGTCAAACCTCTTATCTCGGTACTCCGCGTTGGCTTCAATTCTATCATAGTAAATCCCTATGCGTTTGTTGGGGTTACGGAACGTCATGTTGACTGCTAGGTTGTAGTACAAAGTGTCATTGTTAGGGGACAACGTGAATTGGGTGAGAGTGGCATCGTTAACGTGGAACTTGGGCGCGTTAGGGCGGAAGATGAGCCAGAACACAAGTACGATAATACCAAGGATGACTAGGATTGTGATCAGGATTTGGAAGATGAGGTTGAATACGCAACCACATATGCAGCTGAAACACCAGGAGAACGGGTTGCAGCTGCCTCCACCGCCACCAGGGCGGTGGTAGGATCGGGTTTTTTTGGTGGGAGGGGGGATGGAAGGGCCGTAATAAGCCCCGTTGAGATGAGATTGATCAGACATGATGACGTTGTTGTAGGTGTGTTTGATGTTGTGAATATGTGGATGTGGTGAGAGCTTTATATAGTATTTTGTTGGGATAACGCGTTAAGGCTGCGTATAGATGAAAACACCGTGTGAGTGTAACGGATTGCGATTGTTTCAAAGATCACCATCCGAGTAACTTCCTACATTGGCTTTGTCAAGACGGTTGTTATTTTTATGTCAAGTTTTTCTGTACCTACTCAAACTGGCTTTATTATTTTAAATATAAAGATAAAGAATTAAATATATAAGAAAGGAACATATGAGATATTTCATACTTGATAACCAAAATATCACACTATCAATCAGATATTTTTTTTTAGTTTTTATCTAAAATGTGGGTAAAAATTAAATACAAATGAATTTTAACATATGAGATATTTGATAAACAAGAAATCACTATCAACCAATTATTTTTTCATTTGTATCCTCATATTAAAATGTTATTGTAAAACTGAAGAAAAAAAGAGTTAGTTAGACAACTTAAATTACACCAAATATATATGTCTTGTATGAGCAACATATATGTATCTTTTATAGCTATGTATAATTCACATGCTACATAAATATGTTTTTATACACATTGTGAGTTATAAAAGTAATATTTTAGGGATTTTAGTTAATTATTAGTAGTTCTCTTAGTTTTTTCATAATTTTATGGTTCTTTTGTGAACTCCTAACTACAATTTACTATTATCAATGTGTGCTAGCCTAATTGGTAGAGACATAATCCTTTTATAGGCGATTAGAATAATTAGACGAGTCCAAGATTCAATCATTGAAAAGGGTATGGTTTAGAATAATTATTGTAGATGTAACATGTGTCATTCAAGAAAAAACTATAAATTCGATTTGCTATTATTTTGCTATGCAAATACATATATATATGGTAAAAATCATGTATAGAAACTTTTAGAAAATAATCGGTGTTTTCTTTGAAGAAATAGTCAAGGTTTATTGTTTTTGGTCGTTGTTTTATATGTGAACTATGGAAAGGGGGACAGTTTAAATTTTATAAAAGACGGTAATATAAAATGTTGGGACACCTAATACATACGCATACACAAACACGCGCTTCTATTTGTCTTACTCTTACTATTCAAATACCACATAATTCTTCATCAGTTTTTCAATCATTTCATTTTCTTAAGTCATTTCAACGACTTTTTTTTTTTTTTTTTTTTTTCTCTTTTAGAAATCACAAAGGACATGCATACACAGAATCAAAATTATGTATTTAAGATTTGTTTTTTATAAGACGTGGAATATGGATTCAATACAAGCATACCGCTGATGTTATACACACAAACCAAAGTTATGTATGAAACTTTCCGTGTGGAATGGGATAACCAACAACATAAAACCAATTAATATATTACAGACAGTTTATGTTGGAATAAATATATTTATCGATAGTCATTATAATCATTTATATTACGACGATCAATTTTTAATATTATCCCAAGTCCAATAACAGACATGTCTTTAATGAGCGAACTATCATTAGATGGGCCTTATAAGGGTGTCCCATGAGTATGTATAAATAGAGAAGTTATTATAAGATTAGGGTTGACACACAATCATAACACCATTAGCAGTCTCTCTCTCTCTCTCTCTCTCTCTCTCTCTCTCTCTCTCTCTCTCTCTCTCTCTCTCTCTCTCAATGTGTTCATAACTTAAGAACACATAAACCATCAGAACTGCATACCCTAAAGGGAACCTAAATCCACTGACAAGCATGTCAACCTCAAATCTCTTGCGACATCAGTAGCAGGTCTTATGAATCTATCAGTTATTACTATTATTATTATTATGTTTTCCATTACATACAGTCAAAACTGATCAACATGTGGTATCAGAGCAATGTTGTTCATATCAGTTTTGTCAGTTTTCCATTAGTCCACGAATCTAAATCAGAAAACAATCTTAATACCTGAGTAAATAATGGTTTCAGGTTTCATGTCTTCTCCCAAATCTAATAAGTTTTTCGGCTAAAGTCATCAGCCATAATCGGCTGATTAAAAAAAAATTCGAATCATGTTTTGATCTCATAATGAAATTGAGATTAAACATGACTTGATTTATGAATCGTATAAATGTTTTGTCCGATGATTTATGATTCCGGGCATTTGATTATGTTATGGTTTTATGTTTTTTTATGTTCTTATTTTCGGTTTATGTTCTTCATGAACATATTAAGAAAACTGAAAATTCCTTATGTTTTGGTTAGTTTTAGAATTGATTTGTTGTTTCCTAAAATTAAGGGATGAAAGCAACCTTATGATTATCCCTTAAAATAAGGAAACAAATTTAATGATAATCCATAATTTTGGTAATCAAATTTTAAAACCTTAATGATAAGATTTCCGAATTAATAAACAAATAAGGGTTTCCTAACCCATAACTTGTTTCCGGATTAAAAGAATCTTAATAAAATTAGAGATATAATCGGTTCCTAAATTAGCTCAACAGAAACTTGTTCCTAAAGGAACAAGAGTGTCCGACCAAGTATAACAGTGTCCGACTTGTTAGCCTATGTCCGACCTCATTAGCCTGTGTCTGACCCATAAGAGTGTCCGTCCAAGTTTTCTATTTTCGAGCATTAAGGTATTTACGAACCATTATATCATTAGCGAAAACCCACTTATTTTCAGCAAATATGAACCTATTAATACGGAAACCTCTATAAAAATCAGGGGGCAATTTTTTTTGGGAGAACCCGAACCCCCGCAGGGGGCCATGCCCCCCGTACCCCCCAGAGAAGATTCCGTAGGTTTCAATATGCACTAACGGAGGCTTATCGTTAACTAATTGGAATCTTGATAAAATCTAACGTATCAGTTTTATCAAAACATTACTTAAACCTTGCTTAACTTGCAATAACATTTGAGGTGTCACTTCTGTCCAAAGGTGATGTGTCACATTAGGTGGTTATAAGGATCTCGTTAAGCATTGTAGCTCGTTCACATAAGTGCCATAAGGTTTCACTTCTGCCCATAGGTGATGTGTAACAGATTATGTTAGTGAACTGAGCGTATTGCATTAGGACTTTGAATGTCTCACTTATGCCCAAAGGTGATGGGTTACATTCAGTGTCGGCAATTTAATACTTAAATAAATAGCATATAGCCAAAGCTAGAGCATTGTATTTAAGTAGCTTATGTTTTTTTGGTGTTATTATATTATCACATCTTCATATCAAAATTGATCCTCGCAATTAATGATCCTTCATTAATATAATGATCATAATTTAAGTCTGCCTTACATCAATACCCATAACTCAACTAAGTGATCCACTCTAATTATCAAAACTACGAACAGTTATCTTAAACTTTGTTCTTATTATGTCTTAAATTACCTCTTAAGTCATAACATTCCTACGCTCTATCTGATAAAGTATTACAGAATACATTGAGCATAAGAAAGTGGGATACACAAAATGTCTCTTATGGTAATCAAGAACGCTTTTACTGATTCCTATCAGGTGAGCTATTAAAGATTCTGAAATTCCTAAGACTAATGTATTATCTATGGAAATGAAAGAATATAACGAATTCCTAAGAAGCATGAAATAAATAAGTCCAACTCTATGGTTAAATGGGATCTGTGAATACATATTAATATTGAATAACATGAATCATAAAGCTAAGGGTTACACATGAAAATCAATAAATTTCTAGTGCATAATAACTTTTCCATCAGTACGATTAGATGCATTATGAATCAACTATAACACTCAGAAATATCAAAGTAAAATGAGTGTGTTGATAGCGAATTATGTACAGGAAAATGAATGCATTAAACTAGAAAAGTTGATGTTATTCACCTTACTACTATTAAACCTAAAAAGGAAGAATAATTACCATATAGAGGATAATTATAAGGTATGGAAACAAGATACAAAGTTTTCTCCAAAGGGAAAGTCTTACTAAGCAAAACTGTGCCATTAAGAATGGGCATAAGAAATGAGATTACCTATAAGTAAAGAGAACAACTGGCTAAGACATGTAGTGCCTAATTAAAGATATTTAACTCCACAAATGCTAATGAATTCCAATTAACACATGATGGTTGAGTCTAGTTTTATACATTTCCTTATCAGAATTCAACAAATACTTAAGATGAGAGTTAGTGGCAAAATTAAGGGTCTATTAACGATTAATAACTGATCTTAGTGTTGAAGCTTTATGATACCTTACGATATTCTTGAGATTACTCAGAATTTAGTATCAATACTAAAAGCTACAATTTTTTTTATAGTTTCAAGGTTTTAATGAACAAACCAAAGCCACAGTTAAGTTAAACTCTTATATTGTTTGTTGTCATTATCTGAATAGAAACCTTATGAAATAAACTAGATGATCCAATAACATATTCACAATTTTTGTTATCATGAAAATGACGATTTAACAAAAGAAAATGAGACTCATGCAATTCATCCACTAAGACCAAAAGTTCATGAGAAATCATGACCAAGTCACTAAAGGATGCTTGGCTATCAAATCTCATTCTCAGTGACGTTAAAGCATGTGTTAAGTGCCCTAAACATTAAATGACGAAAGGAATAAATGGGTTTTCATCACAAGTCATAATTAATTGACATTAGTAGAGCTTAGATAAATATCTGATTGTATCTAACTTGTTTCCTACAGACCAAAGTATTAAAGAAATCAATTCATATATACTTAATGAAATTTCCTCTAAGTATGTCCTTAAAATACCTTATGAAATTTTGGACTAGAAGGGAATCAAGTATAAAACATATGAAATATTCTCGTTCACACGCATCGTTAAAAATTATTATGTGGAGATACTAAGAGACCTAAAAGATTAGTGGGAGCATTAGATGTCCTACTTATGACTTGCAAAAGTTACAGAGGTGGGGGGAACGGAAATTTGATCTATCCTCAAATTACACCTCTTGCACTGGACAACGCTCTATCGCAACTTGTCTCCTTAGCATTTAACGTACTCCTAACAGAGTTTTGTGGATGCCTAAATATGGGCGAACTTAGATTTCTTACTAAAGTAATCCTCATCAAGAGAAACGACAATAAACATCATTAGGTTGTTTTCTCTATTAAAATCTATGGATCTTTCAAATGTTAGATCTTAAGCATGGTGAATTCATTAAGATTTCTAAGGTAAGTGGAAGCAGTAAAAGTACTTATTATGACTTTTCGGAAGTACAAGATGCGGGGGAGAGACTCATTAAAATTTGAGACTCGTTAAGTTTAACTCCGAGTTTAACTTCGATTATTCCTCTTGTACACCTTACTGCACCAACTATTACACACTTAGAAATTAATATTGCTCATTAGATACCTGAAAATATAAACACCTAACTAAAGTTAAGTTTGTATCATAATAAACCCAATGTTCAACTCAATAGGTCATCTAGGTCTAAAAGCCCATTAAATTGATGATTATGTAACCTGCCTGACTAACACAAAATGGATGTTTGGAAAGTTTACGGATCCTACCTCATATAATTAAATCATTAACATCAATCAATCTTTAAATGGAATAAAGGCTATTATTAGCAAAACTTGATTCCATAATTTGGAATAACGTTCGGGATTTGGTAGAATCACTGATGTGCTAAAAGTAGTTTAATAAAAATAACTAAATTAAACCTAAAACTAGACACCTAGTAATACTCTAGACTCTCTAAAACTAAACTACTGACAGGCAAGTGAACCTATCGACTCTAGTATAGCTAAAGTAAGTCCGGATATCGAACCCACGAGACTCTAATGGAAAACGAAAACTAGACTCGATTACTTATCCTAAATATCTATTAAATTAATTTATTATTTTAAAGGGGGATTTTACTGAAAAATAAATTGCAATAAAATAAAGGTTAACTAAAATTTACTAAACTGAACTAGAGACACGAACTTAGTTAAGCTGAATTCAGATGATGACAAGACACTACCTAGACCAGACTCCTAACTATGCCTGATAAGCTTCTATGGTTATGGAACTGATTTGGAACCGGGATCTTAAAATACTAAACATCAAGAATAAACTAGACACCCTCGACCCTTCTCAAGGGGAAACCCTAGAATATTTTTGTGCTGTTAAACTACCGGTTGGAGTACAAACCCTCACAGGTTATCTAACTCTTATGATCGAGTACCCGCTAGACAATCTACCTCACAGCGCGAAAGCCTCACTACACTAGGTGCAAGGGGTAATTATTGAAGCCTAGATCTAACTTGATACGCAAGAGTTGAAAGGGAAACTAGGCAGATCTTCTCACAAAGCCTCTAACCTAGCAATCTAACAACCTAGACATACCAACAAGCCCTCACCTCAAAGCTATTGAACTTGGAAGAATACCTAAAATCTTCTAACCACCAAATACCACTCCTATTGTAAACTCGCGACCATTGACCATAAACTAGTTGCTACACAAAGTCTGCAACCTAACTAGCACTCATACATGAAAGACATTCACAAAAGTGCAAGTGGAGTGAATAAGTGACAATTAAAAAATAATAGATACGCACATACACCAGATCTAGAGAAATCAAAATTTTACTGAATCATAAATCCAAAACAAGTTCCAAAAACCATAGAAAACGCAAATCAAATCATAGTTATTTGTCTTAGTCTAGGTAGCTATTAAAAGTTTTAGCCAAAAATCATCTTGAAAAGAGAAACAAAGTCAATAAAAATTTAGCAATCATTATATAGAACAAAGATAATAAAGGAACGAAGAAACCGAATGGTTGACACCCGAATACTCGTTCCCTGGCTTAGAACCTTTGATCCTTGGCCTGCCTCTATAATAATATTTGATTCTTGTGCTACGGTCCCTGCTGTGCTTCTTCGAAAATAATCGTCTCCGCTCCAAGATCTTCGATCCTTCTCTAATATTCCTTCCCCCTAAGATTAATATGTGCGGCCCTATTTTAAAGAATTCTTTTCCAAGATTATACCCTATGCCAACACACCTTTTGGATCTTGGGGTTTGGCCCATCATAAACACATACGTGACTTTGTCACATTATTATTATTATTATTATTATTATTTTTATTATTATTATTATTATTATTATTATACTATTGATATATTTAGTTTTATGGCATCGTGCTTTAAACTCGGGTGTTCTCAACTTGATCAAAGTTGCCCGTTTACGTTCCAACGTCCATGAACACCTACAAAATAAAAATAAAATAGATAACTGCTAAAAAAGACCCAAAACTAATAAAAATCTATAAAAACTTATACTAAATAAAATAGACCGGTACAAGCCTAAAACTAATAAAAGTACTATTTAAACGACTCGAAAACTATACAAATTTTACACTGGAAATAGATGTATTTTACTATACATCAAATATCGCCACACTTATCTCTTTTTCGTCCCTGAAAAAGAATTATGCTATGGAATCACAGTTAGGTTTACATCCAGTTTCAAAACATAGGTTACTTAATTAATAATCTACTAACGTGTTGATTGCGATTGCAGGTATATTGATCCTCTTAAACCCATACCGGTTTCCAAGCCCCTTTTTATTTATGTTAAGTTCATGTTGATTAGTCTATCTAGGGTCTCACTCGAAGGAAGCCACAGTTCCTCCTAATCCCGCCTCAAGCTTATGAAGCTAAAGGAACGACCAATTGACCATTTCCCAACCGTCTTATGTAGAAAACCAAGAGAATTTAAAATAACTTTTTTTTTTTTTTTTTTTGCATACTTAACTCAGAGGGTGTGACCAATCCAAGTCGCTATCCCAGTGGCTAGGCACCTTAAGCTTCAGCATTTTTTTTTTCATCTCAGCATACTTAACTTAGAGGGTGTGACCAATCCAAGTCGCTATCCCAGTGGCCAGGCACCTTAAGCTTCAGCATTTTTTCCTTTGATTTCTAATTTTTTTTAAGTGATTAGAAATTCTAACGGTTTTAAAATTATAACGGTGCTTCTTATACTATTTTTGGCGGTTTCGGTCTCCCCGTTTCTCCTAGATGAGAACCCACAAAATAGCCTAACATAATTAATTTATTACTTTTCAAAGGAAACATTTCTACCGGTTGAGCCTACCCACATATCCCAAATCAGACACGCTTTCAATCAATTTTAATCTCTTATTATACATACTATTTGAAAACCGGACACCTAACTTTTCTATCATTTTCCATATTTTATAATGCAAACTTCAAAATCAGAGACATTTTCTCAAATTTTTCGATTTTTTTTTTGGACTCAAAACGACTCTATATACAGACTAAACGATGGTTTCCATCCCCACACTTAAGCTCTACATTGCCCTCAATGTAGGAATAGAAAACGACTAAAACAAAAAAAAATCCAAAAATTATAAAAATAAATAAAAAAAAAACAAGGGCAAATTGGAAAGGACTTAGCTGGTTATTTTTTCTTCGTAAGCTCTAGTCCAATCCAGCTCGATCGTATAGCATTTCATTCGCGATCGGCTCTGACACAATGGTATACTCTGGGCTTGCCTTCAACATAATGAACAGTTCTGGAATCACCCGAATGGAGATTGAGTACGGACGGTAAAATCCAAACCTGCACAAGACAAAACAAACAAAACCCAAGCATAATACCGACTCAATACAAAAATAAAATTCCGACGAAAAAAAAAAAACTCATAAATAAATAAATAGATATTTACAAGCTCTACAAAGCCTCCCCACACTTAAACTTAATAGGGGACTTCTCTTTAATCTGGACCCGATCCAACCCGTTTAATTCCACCCGGTCCTTATTAATTAAAAAAAATATACTAATGGAATTGAAAAATATTTTATCGAATTTAAATGGGTCGGGCCACCAATATTTAAATTTACCTGGACCAAACCTGATTCTTGACACGTAATGTGGGGACTTGTTGTCCCTACAACGCCTGGCCCTCAGCCTGTGTCGGTCCAGGTGCCTTTTCGCCTTCTACCGTGATTTTAGTTGATCAAGTGTCACTCTATCTTCTAAAGTCTTCACGGGCCAGCAGTGGTGCTCTTCCTCTTCAACCACTTCTTCTTCAACTTCCGTTGGTGACTCTTTTATTTCCACAGTCGGGTACCCTTCCAATAATGCCTCTAAGATGTCGAGGTCACTCACTGGGTCAAAATCTCTGTCTACTTCTGGAATCGGCAAATCACCCAACTCGTCACCAAACTCTGCCTCCCATGATGGTTCATTACTTACCTCATCTTCAACCATCACTACTTCCTCATCCGTTTCTTCTTCATCAGAGTCACTCCCGAAATCATATATAGTAACTTGTGGCACCGGAGGTGGGACTTCAACGTCCATTTTCGTCTCCGGCTCTAACTGTGATTCAGGGGGAGCGCTACAAACTGGGTGCGGATAAACTGTTTCCATTTCCACTGGAGGCGGATTTGTTCCTGGGGGAAGTGGGATTAACGGGCCGGAGCCAACATGATGACCAACTAAGTTCCCATTTTTATCATAGCAAAGAACCTTTAGAACTATGGGACTTAGTCTATTTAGACGCTCGATTATGGCCGTACGTTCCCTATCTCGCTCTTCCCTGTATGATCTAAGCCATTCATCAAATTCCTCTTTTGTGTTCAGTTCTGTCCAATGATGCTGCAGGAAATATGGCGTGGTATACGTATTTGCACGATAACCCGGGGGATACCTTGATGCATTTGGGCATTTCACGGTAAAATGGGGTCCTCCACAGATCTCGCACATGATTAATACAAAACAAAATTAATATAATTATATAACAAAAACAAAAGACAGACTTTAAAGAAACAACAAGTAGCACGGATATTGCAGATAAGTGTAATCGAAGCTAATAAACGCAATCGCCTAAGAGTCCCCGGCAACGGCGCCAAAAACTTGATGTGCTAAAAGTAGTTTAATAAAAATAACTAAATTAAACCTAAAACTAGACACCTAGTAATACTCTAGACTCTCTAAAACTAAACTACTGACAAGCAAGTGAACCTATCGACTTTAGTATAGCTAAAGTAAGTCCGGATATCGAACCCACGAGACTCTAATGGAAAACGAAAACTAGACTCGATTACTTATCCTAAATATCTATTAAATTAATTTATTATTTTAAAGGGGGGATTTTACTGAAAAATAAATTGCAATAAAATAAAGGTTAACTAAAATTTACTAAACTGAACTAGAGACACGAACTTAGTTAAGCTGAATTCAGATGATGACAAGACACTACCTAGACCAGACTCCTAACTATGCCTGATAAGCTTCTATGGTTATGGAACTGATTTGGAACCGGGATCTTAAAATACTAAACATCAAGAATAAACTAGACACCCTCGACCCTTCTCAAGGGGAAACCCTAGAATATTTTTGTGCTGTTAAACTACCGGTTGGAGTACAAACCCTCACAGGTTATCTAACTCTTATGATCGAGTACCCGCTAGACAATCTACCTCACAGCGCGAAAGCCTCACTACACTAGGTGCAAGGGGTAATTATTGAAGCCTAGATCTAACTTGATACGCAAGAGTTGAAAGGGAAACTAGGCAGATTTTCTCACAAAGCCTCTAACCTAGCAATCTAACAACCTAGACATACCAACAAGCCCTCACCTCACAGCTATTGAACTTGGAAGAATACCTAAAATCTTCTAACCACCAAATACCACTCCTATGGTAAACTTGAGACTATTGACCATAAACTAGTTGCTACACAAAGTCTGCAACCTAACTAGCACTCATACATGAAAGACATTCACAAAAGTGCAAGTGGAGTGAATAAGTGACAATTAAAAAATAATAGATACGCACATACACCAGATCTAGAGAAATCAAAATCTTTACTGAATCATAAATCCAAAACAAGTTCCAAAAACCATAGAAAACGCAAATCAAAACATAGTTATTTGTCTTAGTCTAGGTAGCTATTAAAAGTTTTAGCCACAAATCATCTTGAAAAGAGAAACAAAGTCAAATAAAAATTTAGCAATCATTATATAGAACAAAGATAATAAAGGAACGAAGAAACCGAATGGTTGACACCCGAATACTCGCTCTCTGGCTTAGAACCTTTGATCCTTGGCCTGCCTCTATAATAATATTTGATTCTTGTGCTACGGTCCCTGCTGTGCTTCTTCGAAAATAATCGTCTCCGTTCCAAGATCTTCGATCCTTCTCTAATATTCCTTCCCCCCTAAGACTAATATGTGCGGCCCTTTTTTAAAGAATTCTTTTCCAAGATTATACCCTATGCCAACACACCTTTTGGATCTTTGGGTTTGGCCCATCATAAACACATACGTGACTTTGTCACATTATTATTATTATACTATTGATATATATAGTTTTATGGCATCGTGCTTTAAACTCGGGTGTTCTCAACTTGATCAAAGTTGCCCGTTTACGTTCCAACGTCTATGAACACCTACAAAATAAAAATAAAATAGATAACTGCTAAAAAAGACCCAAAACTAATAAAAATCTATAAAAACTTATACTAAATAAAATAGACCGGTACAAGTCTAAAACTAATAAAAGTAGTATTTAAACGACTCAAAAACTATACAAATTTTACACTGGAAATAGTTGTATTTTACTATACATCAATCACCTAATGGTATTCATAATTAAACTACATCTGAATGGGGACGTTATAAATAAGATTGATTGTAAAAGATTATACTCAAGAGGAATTAGATCATCAAAGAATCTTCTTACCTATGTTACAAAAGATTTCTTTGAGGATCGTTATCGTCATAGTATCTCATAAAAACTAAGAGCCACATTAGATGGACATTAAGCAACTTTCCATAACAATGACCTAGACGTTCATTAAACAACCTGAAAGTTCTAAACTGAAGGGTAAGAACACTTAGTCTGTAAGTCAATAAGATTCATGCATGGGTTGATGCAAGCATAAAATGTGTTGGAATCATAATGAAATTCTCTTCATTAATAACTAAGTGTATTAAAGAACCTACCTCAAGATGAGTGGGACCAACTAATGAAAACTTGTCCTTACATAGATGACATTTCTCTTGACAAGTATATGTTACCTAAGTCAAAGCATTGGTCATGCATAATTTTGACATGATGAATATTGGGGATTCCTTTTACGTTATAGGAATCAAAATATACCGAGATAGACCCAATGGGATATTAGTTTCATCCCATAAGTTTTACTCTAAGCGGGTCCTTAAGTATGTAACATATAACATTGCTCTCTTTTAGAGGATAATAGGATAATTTGAGATTATCACCTTATGCTTTATTAATTAGAAGACGGATGTAAATTTAAGTCTATGCTTGTTTATGATATTGTTCATATTGCTTAGTACTAGACTTGACTAGATTGATGAAAAGCATCTAATGGAACATTACAATATCTTTAAGAAACAAGAGACTATAATCTAAAAAAGAAGTGCGAACCTAAAGTGATTGACTACTCTTACTCTAACTTTGTTATATTCAAAGGAAATTAAGTGTCAATTTCTGGGTATATCATAACGTCGGCAGACATAACTATTTTATGGAGGAGTCATAAGGAACTGTTAACAACAACCTAAGTTATCATGACATAATGTGTTGCTGATCACAACAGAATGGTCATTAAATGTTGTTGCTAAATTTATCAGTTGACTCATAACTTATTAACTCCATATAAATACTAAGTTGAAGACTTACTGTTATAAAGTCAGCTGCCCTAATTTCTTGAACAGTAACAGTTTGAGAGGAGCTGCATTAGAGTTCGATACGAAATTGTTGTTCGCTTATGTTAAGAACAAATAGAGGAAATCATAATTTTGTATCGAATGCATTCATGATATGCTTATGGATCCAATAACTAAAGGTCTATTACCCATAAAGTCTCACTAAGGGCCAACTAAGAGAAAATGGTTTTACTAGTGACCATGTACAACTGCATATCGTATTATGAATGACTTATGACTAATGACTAATGATTAATGATTAATTTTCCTCATTATGATTTGTTTGTCTATTAGTATGCTAAGCTAGCATAATGGCATAAAGACAACAATATAACAAATCAACAACTAAGGGCATAACGTTAATTGATCCTAATGTTAAGTTTTAAATTTGGGTGTAGTATGATTAATGGGGGTCCTAAGTCGAATAAAGACTTAAGGATTGTATTTCTCTGCTACATTTTAGGTTTAGAACTAAAATGAGTATTAATCTCTGTAGACTTACGTAATACTCATATTCAATGATTACTCGGCTAAGTGGGAGAATGTTGGAATGAATATACGTAACGTTTGTATATTTATCGATAGCCATTATAATCATTTATATTATAATGATCAATTACTAATATTATCCTAAGCCTAATAACAAATATGTATTTGATGGGCGGACTATCATTAGATGGGCCTTATTAGGGTGTCCCCTGGGTATGTATAAATAGAGAGGTTATTATGAGATTAGGGTTGACACACAATCATAACAACATAACACCATTAGCAGCCCCCCCCCCCCTCTCTCTCTCAATGTGTTCATAACTTAAGAACACATAAACCATCAGAACTGCATACCCTAAAGGGAACCCGAATCCACTGACAAGCATGTCAACCTCAAGTCTCTTGCGACATCAGTAGCAAGTCTCATGGATCTATCAGGTATTACTATTATTATTATGTTTTCTATTACATACAGTCAAAACTGATCAACAGTTTATATATAAACAATTGATTTTATACAATGCCTAGTTCTGTTGTGGATATACGATTTACATTATATATCATCTTATTGCTATAATAAATTTGTTTTGGTATAATTACACGCCTAGATAACCATATTTCTAATAAGACACAAGTCGCAACATTTTACATGTTATCGAGAACCACTTGTCCTTGTTTGATGTGATGTTAAACTCGATGTATGTGAGTTGTTCTCTAGATTATCCATATTTTTATGTACTACATATGTTTGAAATATTGTCAATTGGGCGTACGTTTATTGATGATACGCAATGGCGGATTTTTTTCAGGGGCACCCCCCCACTTTTTTAGTGTATTTTATATCGAAAAATTATATGTATTGAGTCTTCTCCCCTCTAGTTTTACCGAAAATGCATTTCAAGCTTTGCAAATGAATTACTACGTAAACGAAAACGCTCATACACAAGTGATATTTTTCGTACAACATGATTTTTAGGCTGAATTGATTGGATTTAAGCTTCCAATTTGACCAAGAAATCGCATCTCATTTTTTATGCGTAAATGTTCCCTTACATGCGTATAAGAGTATGACACATAGCAGAAAATGACCAATTTCATATATATATATTTTTTAATGCAACAAAATATATTTGGTTGGATGAATCGATTTAAAATGACATCAACCGATTTATTTAAGAGCTAAGTATTAAGTTTATGAATAATTCATGTGGTTTGGTTTTAGTCACACTTTTAGGGCATAAAACCTTTTTTTTTTTTTTTTTTCATGTGTTGGTTATGTGCTTTTCATATTATAACAACTTACACAATCCGAATTTAGGCTGTCCATTTAATCGCATATTCGAATAATCCGAAAGAAAAACAATACAATATATGTTAGTTTGATACCGTAGACAAGCCCATTATAGTCTAAGGAAATTTTTGAGGCTTATAATTTATGGGTTGGGTTATTTTACAAAGTCTACAAAAAATGAGAAGCCACTAGAAAATGACATGTGTCCAAACGATTAACAAGTGGGAGGGGTAAATTTGTTAAAAACATATGCACATGCAAGTCACATGCCATTTCCACCTTCATTTTTAAATGCCCGTAACTTTTTTATACATCATCCGTTTTTAAAAAAAATTACACCATAAAATTGAGCGTCTTTTTATCTTTAATATGAGTACCATATTGCTATACTTTTGAAATAAAGTTCAAAACCCACTTGCGTAAGACACAATGGAATTTAAAACACAATGAACACCAATTAAATATAGGGTATAAAACACAATCAAGAGTCTAGTAAAACACAATGGACGACATATTAAAGACACAATGAATAGAAGACTAAAACACAATGAATACTTTTGAAAAAAAAAAGTTGAAAACCAGTTGCATAAGACACAATGGATGACATACGAAAGACACAATGAACAAAAGACTAAAATACAATGAATGCTTGAAAAAAAAAGTTAAAAACCCAATTATGTAAAACACAATGGACGACATAATAAAGACACAATGAACAGAAGATTAAAACACAATGAATACTTTTGGAAAAAAAGTTGAAAACCCAGTTGCGTAAGACACAATGGAGATAACGTAAAACACAATGAGTACCAATTAAATATGCAATGAACAATAGGGTATAAAACACAATGCACAGTCTAATAAAACACAATGGACGACATATAAAAGACACAATGAACAGAAGACTAAAACACAATGAATAATAGAATTAAACACAATGAACAACATAATAAAACACAATATACACCTAAATATAAAACTCATTTGCGTAAAATACAATTAAAAGCATACTAAAAATACAATGAACAAAGTTAAATCATGTGTAGACTAAAAAAACATAAATAACATATTTATAAAGCACACATGCATACTATAACACAATGAACGTGCAAAAGACACAACAGAGAAAAAAAACCCATTTAGCACGAATTTTTTTTTTTCAATTTTAATGTAGCAATGTGGTACTCATATTAAAGATAAAAAAACGCTCGTTAATATGGTGAATTTTTTTTGAAAAAAAAATGTCGTATGAAAAAGTTATAGACGTTTTAAAATGATGGGGGGAATTGACATGTGCATTGCATGTGGAGAGAGAAAGATGTTGTTTTCCTTTTATGCCCTTTCTCTAATTTATTATTTATTTTTTTCAAACAAACTAATCTCAACCCTTCAAATATATGATCAATAGATCACAATTCTTTTCACCCTTCCTAGAAAAAATGTCTTGTATATTTGATCATAACCCTATAATTTATAACATGTTTTGTGCCACTTCAAAACACGGACTAGATTTATGAACATATGATATATAACTAAATCCAATCCACAGTCCACACTTCAACAGTGGGCTAGTTTATCCTTTAAAACGAGCCCATTAGACAAGTCCATTATTAATTTATAAGAGGAAGCTTTCTTCACTTTTAATAAATCTGGGCCCAGTGTGTGTTTTACCATCGGAATTTTGGTTTTCTTATAAAATTACATAATTTATGAGAAAATGTTTTTCGAGAGGTGATCTGTACACCATTTAAAAACTTCCGACACCATTGATGCTGTTGATGGTGTATGAAGTGATTTAAATGGTGCATAAACGTCACCTTTATTTGATATCGTTCTTTTACCACGACATTAGCACGCGGGGAATAATGCCTATAGTACGTGCTACGCACACGACAAAGCTTATTATATTGTCATGTGAAGGAACAAAGTATAATAAAAAGGATGACATAAAACACAAACCACCTCATCATGATATGTTGTTTAAAGGTAAAAACAAGTTGCATAAAGATGATTTTCTTTAGAATCAAAAGATACCTGTGAAAGGCTGAAAGCTTTCTAAACACACTTTGATATCAAGATTCGAACAATGGGCTAAGAGTCTTAAAGACGTTTAGTGGACTTGTGTAAACTCTACAATTACAAAAGGTTCTTGTTGATTAATAAATTTTATAATGTTAAAATTTTACTTTTTTACATAAACTTTGTTTTGTAGTTCTTTTTTATGTACGAATATTAAAATTACGATTATGTATATGTAAAGAGAGATAAAGCCCTAAAAAAAGGTGAGACCTAAAGTCTATATATTAGGTGCTTCATCTTCTAGCCACCCATGTCTCATATATCATATATCCCCCATAGTGGATTATGATTTAGTATCTTACTTTAGATTTATATATAGTCACCATCTTAATCAATGGTATTTTTTATAAAAATTGAATGATTGTCTCAAAATCAAGTATGGTATATATCATTTTCATGTTACAATACTTGTGCGCCACTAGGGCCGATTAACTTCTTGTCGGTGCTGCCTACACTGATATCCGGTCACCATCTATGCAAAAAAAACGCAACAAATTATTGGCATTAAAGTGATTTGGTTCGGGTGGTTATAGATAATTTACATAGTGACATGTTTTAAATATGCAAATGTGTGCAATAGATGGTTGTACCCTTGTTAAGGAAGTGTACCACTACATTCACATGAGTGTTGGGTGAGGTGGCTTTGAAAACAAGAAAAGAAATCGAATGAAGATGTGAAGATAAGAAATGATTGAATGTTGATAACTTTAATGTCGCTTTCTCTTCAAGGAATCAATTATTATATTTTAATTAGTTACCACTTGTTAATCATAACCCATCTAATCTATGCCAAACTTCTTTAACTTAATTATACTTATTTTTAGGTAAAATGTTGAATTAATTTTTTTAACAGCAAACTTTATATATATATATATATATATATATATATATATATATATATATATATATATATATAGGGGATGGTTCTATAGTAAACCCTAAAAATTTGAGAAAACTCTAGTAAACCCTTAAAAAATCCTACTTCCCGAGCTTTTTTTAAAAAAAAAAAAAAATTAGGGCATGTAATATACATGTTTTTAAGTGTTTTGAGCCAAAAAAATCAAAAAAAACGACGAAGGGTTTTTTTTTTCTTAAAAAAAATAAGTTTTGCATCATAACATATGTTACCAGTGCAAAAATAAGCTAACATATGTTATGGTGCATAACTTATTTTATTTTTTTAAAAAAAATCGCTCAGCGCTTTTTTTATTTTTTTGGCTTAAAACACTTAAAAACATGTATATTACATGCCCTAATTTTTCAAAAAAAAAAAAGCTCGGGAAGTAGGTTTTTTATGGGTTTACTAGAGTTTTCTCAAATGTTTAGGGTTTACTATGGATACTTAGCCTATATATATACACACACACACACACTATATTAATAAGCATATAGGAAGGGCAGAAATGGTCATTTGCCACTTTTAAGAGATGTACAACACCTAAACCATATTGTACAATGACTCTATGCGCAAAAGCTTTAAAACTTTTAAAGGGTACAAGTTTTGAGGCATCAGGTACAACAAGCCTATGCTAAAGAAAAAAAACACCGGATACACATTATTAGGGTTAGGGTTTCATATTCACATTTCTTATCCGCCTCCACCCCCCTCTCTCTCACTATATTCAAGGATATAGATCGATGAAGATTTCAACAGATCTGATCCGATTTCGCTCTCATCGGTGGCTGTAGATGGTTGTTGTCTGGTTAAGTTAGCGATTCCTCATGTTTTCGATCTTCTCATCGAAGACTGTAGATTTCACCACTCGAAAACCCTATGGTAAGCTTCTAATCAACTTCATTTCCGGTGTTTGGTGATTTTTTTTTGGTAAATAGAACATGTCGATGACTGTAGATTCACCACTTAACCTCACCTCAGCTACGTTGTTACAGCTATACTGGTAGTCTTTTGTTATCTCTATCCGACACCAGAGAATTAGAAATTGGTGATCTTCCATCTCTATCCGGCACAAGATCCAACAGGTTTGACCTTCCGGTACCTTTTTAACTACATGTACCGATTTTTGTTTGTTACTTGAGTCGGATTATGTAATATTTTAGATATGTGTTGGGGAATTCTCAATGATAGTGGTTGTGGGTGGAAGGCGATGATGATGACACAGAGCTTGCTTAAGAGCCAGGTTAGAACATTGAATAAAATTATACTAATTATTTTTCAGTTGTGGCTGAGGTGTATGTTATGTTATTCTTGAAATATTTGCTACAACACTAGATCTGGGAGTTGATGACTATGAAGAACTTCATTTGATACTTGAATGGCATTTGTTGCGAAACGAGGTGCCCATTTGCATTTCTTAAATTATATTAATTGTTAATTTTTATCACACCCTCAAATTCCCATGTGCGGAGTTCTACCGCGAGGCGTGTGACACACCAGGATCCAAGTCAACGGTCACAATAAACGACGTCTAAATGTAAAAACATACGTAAACAAAAACCATGCATAAGATTTAAAACCAACATTCAACAGTGCGGAAGCATTCAGAGTTTACAAAAGTCATGCAGAAATAAAACATAAGTTCAAAAGTTAACAATTCCAAGACATGCAAATGAGACCCTAGACGCGAGACGACTCCAGTGCGACTCCGTGCGCCTATCTGACAGCTGCTACCTTAGCGACCTGAGAAAACATGCTAAAAGAGTCAACATATAATACTGGTGAGTTCACATGTTTTATTTAAACGTTTAAAGTGATGCTTCGAAAACCGTTACCATCACAGTTACTACTATGCTTGTGAGAACGCTAGCTAGGCGCAGAATAAGATACTCATACGAGTGAAACCATTGCTGACTATGCCGTTTACTGACCCTTAGTTTCCTATGGGCTACCGTCATCACCGATAGACCTTGTTTTATTAGAGACAATATGCACCCGCCCGGTCCAACCGTCGAGTGGGGCTTGTCAGTTCCCAATAGCGCTATCCATATTTCCCCGCCATACGCCCATGTTAGTGGTTTCTAAGGGACTTTTTGATGAACCGTATAGTAATAATAAGTAAGCCATAGTATAAAGTGAAAAAGAGTCATAAGTCATAAAAGAGTTTAAGATGAAACCGAGCCATAAGTCATAAAAGAGTTTTAAGCATGTTTCTCCCCCGAAAGCAAAAACCGTAAAATGTGGGGCCGTGAACTCACCTTAGGTTGCGTCTTCCGTTTAATGAGTAAACCGCTTATGTGATATGAGTAAACCGTTTGTATGATATGATAGCCCCAACTAGTGGCGACCTATCATAAGATATGCGTCAAGTTAGACTAATAACCCGTCGGGTTCATTAGTCCCCCAAGTCCAGTCCATGACCATTATGTGTCCGAAAAACGTGTTTGACCGACAACCAGAGTACGTAAGACAAGACTCGACATCCCATTGGTGACCCGACATTCCGCGTGTTCATCACATACTCAAACATACACAAATCATGCAACTTAGTACTTCACATGTGTTAAAGTTCAACGAGTCTAACACATAGGTCAACTAACGCACAAACAAGTCCATACATGTGTTACTATGTTACTAGGCATGTCACGGGGTTCCTAGCATGTTCCTAGGTGTCGAATCGGGTTTCGGAATGTCAAAATACACTTATAACAGCTGTACACGCGATTAGGAACTTAGCATGCAATTAGGAAAAGTCAACATGTGATTGGGGATGGTCAACAGGCGATTGTGATGCTAATCGCCTACCTTAGCATGCGATTGAGAGGCTAATCGCCTGCTAAGAGGCCTAATCGCCTACCACATCAGGCGATTAGGAAGGCTAATCGCCTGCAGCTGCTGCGCGACGCAATTTCACGCGTTTAACCCTCCAAATCAGATCCGAAACATGTGTAAACACCCAATATCAATCCTAACACATTAATGTAACACCCCGGACCTAGGGCCCAAAAATTTTCCGCGACTAAAAATAAAACGACGAGTAACTAGGCAATAATAACAAGAAGTATACAAATACGAAACCGAAACCGAAAGTATTTTATAATTATTTTGACGAATGAATAATATTATACGCTACGCGAGACCAAACCGACACCCGATAACGAACCCGATCACTAACCCATGGGTGAGTCCCGTGTACCTTCCCCACTTTTCGTGTTTTACTGTTTTGGGGTGAATACATGCTTCCTTTTGATAAACTGTTTGATGTGACAAGATAGTAGCTGCCGAATAACCATACCGACACTCATTAACCCAGGGGATTGGGCCACTTAATATGTGGGTAGCGCTACTTGGGGAAACCCCCACACATAGTGGATCCGGAAGCCCGGAAACCCTCCACTGAGGCTTGTGGGCCGTTGTGACATGTATTTTGCCAGGGGAATCTATAATGGCAGTAGATAGATTCTGTGTTAGGTTTCAGGTGTCGCTTGTACATCACGTGTGTTAAACTATTTGAACTGTGTAAACTTGTTTATGAACTGATAAACTGTTTTGGATCTACTCAATACTTACACGGACTCACCAGCATATTTGCTGACCCAAACTCTTTTTAAGCATGTGTTCAGGTACTGCATTCGGGTGATTATGAAGCATACGGATTGTGTTCATATGATGCGGATTAGAGGTGATGATCGCTAGATGACTTGGATAGAAGATTCGGACTATAATTGTGCGGACTAGAGCATTAGAGATAAGCGTTGGTAGAAGTATGGAACTACTAGTGGATTACACTCCTCAACTGCTTCGACGACCGCCGCGTCTCGTCTCTGCATAGCTATTAGGCTATTTATTTAAGTTATGTAATTATATTTTTGTATTAGAGATTGTATAAACAAATAAATATTTGTTATCGTTGCTTCCGTTGTGCAAGTCTGTTATCAAACTGTCGAAACGTCCAGGCCCCACCGGGTCGGGTTGTTACAATTAACAAACACATTTCAAGCAAAACCCCTAAGTTTTCATCATTCTAACAGTCCTGAATGCGAGCGTTTTCCCAAAATAGTAAACTTAACATGTAAACATCACATCAACATGCAAGAACTTGCCCTAAATAGCAAATATCCAGATTTCATCACATAACCACGTTGTCCGATAGTATCCTACTACTCTAGCATCATCCTAAAGCAAACCCTAACATCATACAATCAACAACACACCTCATAGCATCCTTAATCATTCAAAATCATTCAAATGGGTCAAAACATCAAACATCAATAACTCACAACCAAAACCATCCAAACTCCGAGGACATCATCATACTAACTCATAACAGCCATGAATACCTAAATAACACAAGAACAATCATGTTTCAATCATAAAAATCCTACCTTTAATCACATATAACACACATAAAGGTTTGGGTTTGTTTAAAAACGGTTTTTAATGGATTTTCAAAGACAAAAACATTTATAAGTCAGGTCTGGACTTTTAGGGAAAAAAATATAATCATTTAAAGGTTTGGGTTTGAAGAACACACCTTGGATTTAAGAGGAAATGATGGAATAAGCTTGGCAATGGTTGTTTTGATGTAAAAACGAGTTCCAGAGGGTGTTTGTGTGTTGGTATGGGTTATGGGACGGCTAGGGTTGCACAAATGGTGTTTTGGAGGTCAAGGGTGGTATTTATAGGCGTTTCTAGTCGTTTAAAACACGCCAGGCAATTGTGCAGCCTTATCAGGCGATTAGGGCTGCTAATCGCCTACCCTATTGGCGATTAGGGCTCTAATCGCCTACCCAAACCTCCTAATCGCCTACCCTATTGGCGATTAGGGCTAATCACCCCCTATCAGCATGCAATTACGCGTAATCACCCCTTATCAGCATGCAATTAGGGCTAATCACCTATAATATCATGCAATTACGCGTAATCACCTATAACATCATGCAATTACGCGTAATCACCTATAATGTAATACAATCACGTGTAATCGCTGTTTTACATATGTAAACACGTATACACATACCGACAAGTCACATAAAGATTATAAACACATAATTCATGAAAACAACCACGTTCACACTCGTTCACCAATTCCCGAGACTCGAGACCTGCGTGTGTTAAAACCTCAATGATGCACGACTCGACTCGACTGACCCTGTCATGTGTAATGTATGCACGACTCGCTAAGTTAGACTTACTGAGTTTTCGAAAAGTTAGTTACAGGAGTTTGCCGGGTGTCACAAATTTAAATAAATTTTGGTCATTCTCCAAGAATTGATACATAAGAGTAAGTACCATCATTTCCATGGGGAATATTGTTAGTAAAGTCCCAGAAAGTAAGACATTTCTGTTTGTTATTTTAAAGGAGATGTGGATAATATATGGAAGATTGAAAACTTGAGACCAGGATTGATGAATACTCACACAATTGGTAGTGGATTTTCATGTGGAAAGGTATTTAATCCTTTATTTCATACGTGTTTATCTAGTCATTCGTGTTCGTCTTTTTCAAGGGATTCTTCTTAAATCTAACCATGTATTGTTTATGGTTAGATTTATGATTTTGTTTTTAAATGTTATTGAATGACACTCCCATTTGCTTAGCGAAAGAATGTTTGCCCCCTCCCCTTCTAACTAAGGCGGGGCAGTGTCGGGGACGTTAAGGGGTGTTATTGGTTGAGGTGGCTAAGGGCGCACCACCCCTCACCACCCAACCTTACCGACATGTTGACTTTGACACCCTGGGTGCAGGTCAAAGAATTATTTTATTTCTTTCTGTGATAGTTCTTTTCCAACTATATAAATCATTGCGTATTTAAATTTATGTATGTGCTATAGGCTAATCTGCATGGAGGCGACCTCCTGGAAAGAGTCGGAGAGTCAGATTCCGTGTTTTTTTTTTTTTTTTTGCAAGTCCAGCAACAACTCCTTATCCACCAAATCCGATTGCTTGTACTAAAAGAATCACTCTAGATTTCAAGTACTAACACACGCCTGTATTTATAAATGAAAAATTGTATGTTACCTATTGTGATAACCAAATGTTATGTGTCAGTTTTGACCTTTATTAAATGGTTCAGCTTGCGTTACGCTTGATTTGTTAATAGGTGAAATGGTTAAAGCCGTTTTTAAGTTTTATTTGGTTGCATAAAAAAAGTTTAGAAAGTGTTTGCATGTTGGTCCGTCATGGTCTGCCTCAAGTCCCACTTAAAGAACGGATTTCAACATATTAACCCCCGGCTGACCTGGCCCGTCAG
The DNA here is from genome assembly GCA_028751855.1 of Ambrosia trifida. Taxonomy (NCBI): domain Eukaryota; kingdom Viridiplantae; phylum Streptophyta; class Magnoliopsida; order Asterales; family Asteraceae; genus Ambrosia; species Ambrosia trifida. Next base: position 82,540,515 of record CM054122.1, read on the forward strand.
TTTAGAAAGTGTTTGCATGTAGAAATTGCTTATTTATTTATATCAGTTCATTGGGTTACAAAAACGAATGTAGAAATTTGGTGGTTTTACTCATGGTTTAAAAAAACGACTGAGGCGTGCGCCTCGAGGCGAATCAGGAGGAAAACGAGTCTGAGGCTGCGCCTTAGGGTGCTATTTTGTAGATGCGCTTCATAGGATTGAGGCAGTAATAAAAACTGCGCCTCAGGTGCGCCTCAGGGGTTTTTTAAGTTTATTTTTGATGTTTTAGACTTTTTATTTCAATTTCAAACATGTCATGCCCTTTTAACGTGTGTTTTTGATGTTTTTGATGAATTTGATGCTGAAATTAGTTGGTATTTCGTTTTCTATAAGATATATAACATTTATATATATTTTCATTCCGCCTCGCGCTTACGCCTCGGTTCGCCTCGAGGCGTACGCCTCGAGGCACGTTTCCGTACTTTTAAACATTGGTCAAATGTAGTCTATTAACTTGTATATCATTTGTTTTGCCAGGATATGACATATGCCATGAAGAAAGTGAAAGATCCTGAAAATGTGTGCATGGAACAAGTAGCAGAGATTGAGAAGTTAAATAATTTGGTAATTTTTTCTTCACAAATATATTATGTTTAATCTCTGAACGGGGCAAACATGCAATTGAAGAAAAAACTATAATTGGTCAAATGGTTTGAAGTCGTCTGAAACTATATTGTTTAAATTTTAATGTATACATCTCTTACATAATCTTATTAAATATAAATAGATATTTGCTGTAATATTTTACTAAAGAAAACTCATGATAAAAGCTTGGACACAAGTGTTTCGGGTCAAATAGGTTCAGTTAGTCCAAAGTATATGTTTGATACATACAACCTCTTAAATTGTTTTATTGAAAATATCTAGACTATTGTTGAAAGATTTATACACTCCTTTTATTAGTGAAAAAAGATCAACTAAGCTACTTGAGAAAAAACTGGTTTAGCTTGCCTGACCTGTTTCGAATAGACACCACATTTTTCTTATGTTTGACCCGTGAATCAACCCGTTGTAAGTACTTTTTTTAGCTACATTCACTCAAACATTGCAATTTCACTAAACTTTTTTCGTCTTACAGGTATTGCAATACAAACAAGAGAAAGAAGGTGTAGCATCACCTCTAAATGAGCTAAAAAACGGCAGCATTTCGCGTAACAGCCAAACAAAGTACCTGTCCACCTCACTATTGGGTTAATCTTGATTGTTCGGATCAAGTCGGGTCATGGATTTTGATGCGGGTCAGAAATGGAAATGGATCATCAGGAAATTGATTTAGTTTTGTCACATGTTTTATGTGTTTTATTAGAGTTAGAAGTTTTGGTCAAATGGTTGTTTATTTTTACCGAGTCTTTAGGAGAAGGTGATGTAGGTTGATGAATAAGTCTTTGTTTACGTTGAGTATGTAAGCCTATATAAAGCTTGTTTGGTTATTCAATAAAGAACCAACCATAGTTTCTTCTTTTCATTTCTGGATATTATTAGCTCTAATAAGTTCATTTTGGTTGTGTTATTGTGAGCATTTGAGGGGCCTGAACCAACACTCACCAAATCATAAAAAACACAAAATTTTAAACTTTCTTTTTCTTAAGCTTTCGTTTATTATATGTGCAGTTTCTGAGATGGAATTACGAGCCAGAAATCATAAAAGAAAGTTTTGATGCTAATGAGAAGGAATCACTTCTAGAAGATGGTGTTATGAACCATGATTTTGTAAAATTTCAGAACTATGCTGATGTAAATAGAAGTCCTTTCAGTAGAGTTACGATTATTATTAATGTGTTTATGCTTTTTAATTATGATTAATATTGTTGAATTATTTCATGTTATAGAAAAAAGTAATGCGAAAGAATTCAGTAGAGAAGTATGAGAAGAAGATACGACTTGCTGAATTAAGGAACTTTTGGCGTATTTTAATGGAGTACACTTCTCTATCAGCAGGTATTGATGGTGTAATGACGTATTTTAAATTGGTCGAATTACCTCCTTTAGAAATAGAATATGGTTTCAAAGCTTGTTGTAGTTCTTAGCTTTTATCAATGTTCAAATTTATTGTTTGTGAATTATCTTTGATGCAGGTTAATCATGAGAGAAGGTGAAAAAGGTTCATTCATTTGGGTTACCTAGAAATCCAGTCAATTGTTTGATCTGTTTTAAAATGGTGAAAATGATGAAAGAATGCGGAGTGTACAAAATAGTGAAAGAGTGCAGCTTTAGAATTGGTATGCCCACATGAATTTTCTAAAATGGTGCAAGACTCCAGAATTGGAAGTCTGCTCACACTGCCAAATGGTGTGCTGCTCACACTGCTCACTACAATAGTCTTCTGGCACATCATCTCCTATAAAGTCACCTTTATAGCTACAATATAGGCTCTGGTGATCTAGCGCTTGAACAAATGTACAACATCTCCTATAAGTGCTGCTTTCATTAATTGTATAAAATTAAGCATCAAGTTAAACTAATTTTCGTTGTAATTTCTCAGTTACCTTCCCACATTGATTTCCACTTTCTCAACTTTTGGTATATTCATTAATGTTCTGCGTATCTTTGATTAATGTTGTTCATTATTTGCCTACCTGTAGTTCAATTTTTTTTTATTTGCCTACCTTTGTTTCTTTACTTATATGGTTTGTACTTCATTATATTTTTGTTTGTAGATCAAACCGTTTTTTTAATCTGTTGGATATCTAATAGAAGCTTAGAGCCTCAAAACATTAAACCTCGATTTTTAAAACTTCAGGGATTTGACACTCACCAAACTCACTACGCAAACCAAATCTTAGTAAACCTAAATGTTGTACAGTGGAGATGTAAAAAATGTATATTTATAATAACTTAAAAATGTGTATTTTTATATTCAAATTGTCATTTTAAATTGTCACAAGCATGAGTGTGTTTAATTTAATCCCAACCGCTTAGCTTAGATCTACACAAATCAATTTTTGGAATCTTGAAATTATTTGGCGTATTTGTTGCTAGACACCAACACAACCAACTTAAATACATACTTTTAGTGTTTTTAAAAATTAGGTAAACAAATTATGTATGGATATTCGAGTCAAAGCTGATTATAACATTTTTAACTATATTCTAAAACAAGATTATCTTATGTTGTGAATGGTAATTCAATTTCAAAAACACTGGTCTCCAAGCATTATCTAATGCTAATGTTATTGTTAGGACAAAAAGGATTGGTGAAACCACTTTTGCAAACCTAAGTCTAATTCACTTCTGTCAAAATTATTCTAAGTATAGAACTACTGAAGAAAGAAGACCAAACAGCTGAAGAAGGATTCTACAAGTACTGAAGAAGAAATACATCAGAAGTTCTGAAGTCCAAACCAGACAGTTCACTGAAGAACTACTGAAGACAAACTACTCATCAGTAGTTTGTCATTCATCAGCACTTGTTCAAGAATCTTTTCCACCGCCTTATGTTTCAGTAGTTTATTATTTTAGTATTACTTTTACTTTTTGTACAAGTTCCAAGATTGCAATTTGTTGCAACTTGTCACTGAACTTGCTTTTTGGCAAGCTTCATGTATTTGTAAAGTCTATAAATAGATGGGTTCATCCCTCTGTTTTAGACATTGATTTTAATACAGAAATCCTTCAAAGCTTATCATTGTTATTACCATTTCATTTACTGAGAATCTGTTTAAGTGTTCATTCTCATTCATTGCTTAGATTCTCATTAAATACTTGTCTTTAGTTTTATTAAACATCCAGGGGGAGTAATAACTCCTGTTGATAAGTGTAGCTTTAAACTCATATCATTCCGCTGTGCTATTACTAATAAAGAACTTGCTAGACACTTAAATGTTCACTAGCAAGTTTACACAAAGAGCAATACTGATCCAACAGTTATTACTATCTAAGCTCTCTTAAATTGTAATCTATTAGCCGATCAAGAATGACCGTGACTTTGTTGAAGATTTATTTGGTCGCACGCAACATAAGGTTTGGTAAACTATGCTATTTCGTTTGGGTAAATTTCACATGGCTGGTTAGCGATGAAAGGAGACTATTCCCTATATTGCTTTATAAAAATGTACCTCTAATTTGTTTGTTCTTTTGGATTTGCACAAGAACAAACGCGGACGTCGAATATTGCACGCGGGATTGATAAGTTAACTTATTTGTGCTGTACCATATTACACAACTAGTTAAACAAATTTAGGTGCTATACAATATATCATGAGACGATTAATAAACTAATAGAAAACGAGTATTGGGTTATAAATTGTCGCCGCCGCCGCATCGCGCGGGATTCCTACCAGTATATATATATATATATATATATATATATATATATATATATATATATATATATATATATATATATATATATATAGGTAAAGGATATATTGGAAACCCTTGTTATAGTAAAAACTCTAGAAACTCTAATTTCCCGAGCTTTTTTTATATGAAAATTTTAGGGTATGTAATATACATGATTTTAAGCATTTTGAACCAAAAAAATCAAAAAAGCGCCGAGCACTTTTTTTTAAAAATAAATAAATAATTTTTCGGGTAACACATTATTAACACGTTAATTTCGCTTAACATGTGTTACCCGAAAACTTATTTTTTTTTTAAAAGTGCTCGGCGCTTTTTGATTTTTTTGGCTCAGAATGCTTAAAATCATGTATATTACATGCCCTAAAATTTTCAGGCCCTAAAAAGCTCGGGAAGTCAGAGTTTCCAGAGTTTTCTAGATAAGGAGGGTTTTCTATGGATCCCTACCCTATATATATATATACATATATATAAAGTCCCAACAAAAAACTAGACAATACAAACACCAAAACAAACAAACGAGCAGATTACAACATGTCCGAAACAGAGAATTTGATCCACTTATCCCAGCTAAGACTAGACATCTTCGATCTGTGTGCAATCCCCAAAAACGAATCCTCTTTGATGATATCCACCGTCTTAGACACCGGAACAAAGACCCCCTCGAACGCCATTTTATTTCTTGCTGCCCAAACATTCCAAAAAGTGGCCAGCATTATCGTGTGAACGACTTTCTTCCATTTCTTACAGCCTGGACTATCAAGGATGTGGCAATAAAGATCGCTAACAGTCTCGCAGTTAACCGGCCAAGGGATACGCATCCACACCAACACGTTCCACCATATAGAGCGAGCGAACAAACACTCGACAAACAGATGATCAGAAGACTCCGGCCGAATCCCACATCTATTGCAATTCGTATCAATAGATGTCATACCCCTACGATGAAGCTCGATCTTAGACGCAACTCTACCCATTATTCCGCGCCAGAGAAGTAGATTGCATTTCATAGGATCCCATGAGTTCTACAAGTACTGAAGAAGAAATACATCAGAAGTTCTGAAGTCCAAACCAGACAGTTCACTGAAGAACTACTGAAGACAAACTACTCATCAGTAGTTTGTCATTCATCAGCACTTGTTCAAGAATCTTTTCCACCACCTTATGTTTCAGTAGTTTATTATTTTAGTATTACTTTTACTTTTTGTACAAGTTCCAAGATTGCAACTTGTTGCAACTTGTCTCTGAACTTGCTTTTTGGCAAGGTTCATGTATTTGTAAAGTCTATAAATAGATGGGTTCATCCCTCTGTTTTAGACATTGATTTTAATACAGAAATCCTTCAAAGCTTATCATTGTTATTACCATTTCATTTACTGAGAATCTGTTTAAGTGTTCATTCTCATTCATTGCTTAGATTCTCATTAAATACTTGTCTTTAGTTTTATCAAACATCCAGGGGGAGTAATAACTCCTGTTGATAAGTGTAGCTTTAAACTCATATCATTCCGCTGTGCTATTACTGAAAAAGAACTTGCTAGACACTTAAGTGTTCACTAGCAAGTTTACACAAAGAGCAATACTGATCCAACAATTGGTATCAGAGCTTCTGGTTTATCTGATCACATATCAATCTAACACATTGAGAATCAGACACAGGCTCTTATTGATATTCAATAAAGGATTATTAGCTCACTTTTATCAACATCCATCACTTTAAGAGATATTTGACAAATCAATACTCTTTAAAATGGATCCTCATAATACTGGTTTTGCCAATAAACCTGCTATGCTAGTAAGAAATGAATATAACATCTGGCAAAGGAGAATGACACATACCTTGTCACAGACCAACACATGTTGCTGGAAATCTGTAATATATGGTCCTCATAAACCAGTAAATATTAATCTTGAAACTAAAGAAGAAATTCTGAAAGACCCAAAAGACTATACAGATGATGATTTCCTAAAACTTGAGCTTGATGCTAAAGCTTTCTCTATGTTGGCAATGGCACTCCCAAATGAAATCTACTCTGGCCTATTACATTGTGATAGTGCCAAAGAGCTTTGGGACTGCCTCAAAGAACAGTTTGGAGGAACTGAAGAGGTGATTGCCAACACCAGAGAATTCCTTGCTCAACAATATGAAACTTTTGCTCACATTAATGGGGAAACTTTAACACAACAATTTGAAAGATTCTCCTCATTAATATCTGAGCTAAAATTAAATGGTCAGACCTACACAACTGTATCTATGCTTCATAGATTTTTAAGGTCTTTACCTGAAAAATGGGAAACATACTTTATAGTCTTAAGATCTTCACCAGACTTTAGCTCCCTCACTCTTACAAAACTTCATGGGAGATTACTTACTTTTGAAAGAGAAATTGATCAAAAGAAAAAGTTACAAAGTTCTGGCAAAACTGCTGATGACTATCTACCAGGTAGTACAACACTATTGGGACAAGACTCACCAACTTGTTCAAATAGTTTTGGATCTTTTGACCATATTGACATAACTGCTGGGATCTCATTTGAAAGATCATTCCCAGGTTATGACAATAATGATTTTAGTCAAACTGCTGATAACATGTGTTTTATCATGGATGATTTAAAAAATTTCAACAGTGATGACTTGGAAGAAATGGATATTCTACACCAACTGGCCATGTTAAGTTTAAAAACAAATAAATTTTACAAAAGGTCAGGAAGGAAGTTTCCAGGACTCAACAGTTCAACAAAAATTGGTTTTGACAAATCTAAACTTAGATGTCACAAGTGTCAAAAGTTGGGACACTTTGCTAGAGAGTGTAGAAGCTCTAGCTTTAACCAATCTCAGTCTGGAAATAATTTTAACCCCAATTATAACAGGAATAATGGAACACAAGGGAGTGCACATTTTGTACAGGCACAAGCTTCACAACACCAATATGTGCCACAAGTACAATATGTACAGATGCCTGCTCAACAGATGCATAGCCAACAATCAATCCCTCCCTTTCCAGCTGCTCAACTACCTCAACAGACTTTAGCAACCCTCACAACAAAGTTTATTTACTTCAGGGTATGTTGACTGGAGCAGTCTTCCTTTTGACACTACTGAGTGTAATCCTGATGCAGACAACAAGATGTTTGACATCAACTGGGGAGAGCCTGACAATGGCAGAAAGAACTTTGCCTTAATGGCATTTGAGGGATACACCTCAAAATCTGCCTTGTCACAGGTATCTAAGGAATCTTTGACAAAACTTTGTTCAACTTCTTGCAAAGAATCTTTTGCTCTCATAAGAGAGACTAATGTGCACTTACAAGGTAAAGCAAATGACTCCGAGAGAAAATTCACTCAGATGAAATGTGATTTAGAAAGAAAACTTTCTGCAAAAACAAAAGAAGTTTCTAAATTAACTAACACTGCTATTGAAACCCAAGCACAAATTAAAATCATGATAAATGACCTAGGAAATGTCAGACAAGAGCTTGCTGACACCAAGGTCACTTGTGAAAAATGGGTTGAATCTTGTAAGGGGTACAACCACACTGAAACACCAACAGATTTTTCCCCCAAAACTACTGAAGATGGGAGAAAAATTATTTCAGGTGAAACTTCTGAGAGAAATTATGCACATCTTTCCATGAAAACTTTCTAAAAACTCATAAAGAAAGTTCTTCAGAAGTACTGATTACATCTGACATTAAGCCATCAGTAGTTTCAACTACATCAGGAGTTGAGAACCTGAAAACTACTGATGACCTAAAACCAATCAATACAGTAAGAAACTTGTCTTTGAAAGAAAAGACAAAAGAATGTGAAATCTGTGGTCTGTTCAACCACAAGACAGAATTTTGTAGATACAGAAAAGGTATTCAGTACAACAAGAAAACTCAACAACTGGTTGTGGGAAAACAAATCAGAAATGATTTTGTAGAAACTTTTTCTCCCAGGAAACAACAACTAGTAAAAACCTTTTCTCAGAAAAAGACAAAATCTCAACAAAGATCTTTTTTCTCAAAATTCTCTTTCAGTAGTTAGACCTAAATCATCAGCAGTTTCACAAACTGCTGAGATTAAAGATCTCATGAACATGGTACAACTACTGAAGACCAAAGTTGATGGTGGTCCTCAAAAGGATACCACCATTGCTCTTAATGAAAAATCCATTGCCAAAAAGACATGGATTCCTCAACTTGGTCAAGAACAAACTGTAAATGTTCTTAAGAGCAAACCCAAAGCCAAACTGGCTTGGGTTCCCAAATCTAACTAATTTGCTATCTTGTGCAGAGAGTTTCCAGAGGCTTAAATAACATTTGGTATATAGACAGTGGAGGCTCAATGCATATGACAGGATGCAGATACCTGATAAACAATTTTATCATTCAAAGAGAAGGATCTGTATCCTTTGGAAACAATGCTAAGGGATATGTGCTAGGACATGGCAATGTCTCCTCTGGAAAAATACAGTTTGACAAGGTTAATCTGGTTGAAAACCTTGAGTACAACTTGCTAAGTGTGTCACAAATGTGTGATAAAGGATATTCTTCCTTTTTTCACAAAGACAGCATGCAAGATCATATCACCAGAAGGCCAGAAGTTGATAGAGAAGATCATTGAAGATCACAATTTGTTGATAGCCAAAAGATGTGGCAATGTCTATGCAGTGGACATTGAAAAAGACAAAGTACTGAACAATACTGCCTGTTTCTTCTCAAAGGCATCAACTTCAGAGACTGATCTCTGACACAGGAGACTTGGCCATGTGAACTTTAAAACCATAAATAAAGTCTCAAAAAATGGGCTTGGTCAGAGGTCTAGCTTTAAAGGTATACCAGTGTCAAGAACACTGTGTATCCTGTTTAAAGGGAAAAGAACATAAGTCCTCCTATAAGTCTATTGAAGAATAAAAAACAACTGCATGTCTTCAACTACTCCATATAGACTTATTTGGGCCTGTAAAAATCATGAGCCTTGGTAAGAAGAAGTACTGCTTAGTCATCATTGATGACTATTCAAGATTTACATGGGTATTCTTCTTATTTTCCAAGGATGAGGCTGCTGAAATCATCAAGTTCTTCATTCTACAAACAGAGAAACAATATTCTCTATCTGTCAAGGCCACCGCCTTATGTTTCAGTAGTTTATTATTTTAGTATTACTTTTACTTTTTGTACAAGTTCCAAGATTGCAACTTGTTGCAACTTGTCTCTGAACTTGCTTTTTGGCAAGGTTCATGTATTTGTAAAGTCTATAAATAGATGGGTTCATCCCTCTGTTTTAGACATTGATTTTAATACAGAAATCCTTCAAAGCTTATCATTGTTATTACCATTTCATTTACTGAGAATCTGTTTATGTGTTCATTCTCATTCATTGCTTAGATTCTCATTAAATACTTGTCTTTAGTTTTATCAAACATTCAGGGGGAGTAATAACTCCTATTGATAAGTGTAGCTTTAAACTCATATCATTCCGCTGTGCTATTACTGATAAAGAACTTGCTAGACACTTAAATGTTCACTAGCAAGTTTACACAAAGAGCAATACTGATCCAACAGTTATTACTATCTAAGCTCTCTTAAATTGTAATCTATTAGCCGATCAAGAATGACCGTGACTTTGTTGAAGATTTATTTGGTCGCACGCAACATAAGGTTTGGTAAACTATGCTATTTCGTTTGGGTAAATTTCACATGGCTGGTTACCGATGAAAGGAGACTATTCCCTATATTGCTTTATAAAAATGTACCTCTAATTTGTTTGTTCTTTTGGATTTGCACAAGAACAAACGCGGACGTCGAATATTGCACGCGGGATTGATAAGTTAACTTATTTGTGCTGTACCATATTACACAACTAGTTAAACAAATTTAGGTGCTATACAATATATCATGAGACGATTAATAAACTAATAGAAAACGAGTATTGGGTTATAAATTGTCGCCGCCGCCGCATCGCGCGGGTTTCCTACTAGTATATATATATATATTATATATATATATATAGGTAAAGGATATATTGGAAACCCTTGTTATAGTAAAAACTCTAGAAACTCTAATTTCCCGAGCTTTTTTTTATATGAAAATTTTAGGGTATGTAATATACATGATTTTAAGCATTTTGAACCAAAAAAATCAAAAAAGCGACGAGCACTTTTTTTTAAAAAAAATAAATAATTTTTCGGGTAACACATTATTAACACATGTTAATTTCGCTTAACATGTGTTACCCGAAAACTTATTTTTTTTTAAAAAAAAGTGCTCGGCGCTTTTTGATTTTTTTTGGCTCAGAATGCTTAAAATCATGTATATTACATGCCCTAAAATTTTCAGGCCCTAAAAAGCTCGGGAAGTCAGAGTTTCCAGAGTTTTCTAGATAAGGAGGGTTTTCTATGGATCCCTACCCTATATATATATATACAAATATATAAAGTCCCAACAAAAAACTAGACAATACAAACACCAAAACAAACAAACGGGCAGATTACAACATGTCCGAAACAGAGAATTTGATCCACTTATCCCAGCTAAGACTAGACATCTTCGATCTGTGTGCAATCCCCAAAAACGAATCCTCTTTGATGATATCCACCGTCTTAGACACCGGAACAAAGACCCCCTCGAACGCCATTTTATTTCTTGCCGCCCAAACATTCCAAAAAGTGGCCAGCATTATCGTGTGAACGACTTTCTTCCATTTCTTACAGCCTGGACTATCAAGGATGTGGCAATAAAGATCGCTAATAGTCTCGCAGTTAACCGACCAAGGGATACGCATCCACACCAACACGTTCCACCATATAGAGCGAGCGAACAAACACTCGACAAACAGATGATCAGAAGACTCCGGCCGAATCCCACATCTATTGCAATTCGTATCAATAGATGTCATACCCCTACGATGAAGCTCGATCTTAGACGCAACTCTACCCATTATTCCGCGCCAGAGAAGTAGATTGCATTTCATAGGAGCCCATGAGTTCCACTAAAAAGTCGAATCGATGCCATGACCCATGTTTGCAGCCATGATTTCAGCCCTCACGGATTTGGTAGCAAAATTAACTCCCATATCATTACTCCACTGCCAATGATCGGCCTCATGCCCAAGACTAAGACTATGAAACTGATTTATCAACCTCATATATTCGTCCAGCTCTATCAACGATCTCGGCTCCCGTTTCCATTCCCAAACCCAATCAACTCCCCCATTAATTTTGCGATAATACTCCATCACGAAGGTAGCTTTACATTTAGCGATTTTGAAAAGGTTGGGAAAATCTTCACACAGCGGCGACTGACCGGCCCACGCATCTGTCCAAAACAGGGTCTTATCACCAACACCGACCCAAACCAATAGTTTATCTTCCACATTAATTCCCAGCCGGGCGAGCACCTCACCCACCGAACCCACATCTTTCCAAACGCCAACCACCGATTTCTTGACAGGGACAAGGTCTCCACTCGGCCTCGACCCATGAATACAACGAATAATCTTGGCCCAAAGCTGATTCGGATGATGTTTAAACCGCCACCACCACTTAGATATCATAGTGAGATTAAAGTCTTCGACTCCCCGAATACCAAGCCCCCCAACCTTCTTCAGGAGGATCATTTTCGACCATTTGACCGACCAATTTTTTGGCCACTTCCCATTTTACCCCATTGAAATCACGTCTAAGCCCTTCAATCCTTTTAATAAGTCCTTTCGGCGCCGGGAAGAACGACATAAAATATGACGGGAAACTACCAAGTACCGACTTGGCAAGGGTAACTCTACCCGCGGAGGATAATAAGCGAGCCTTCCAAGCCGAAAGTTTGCGTTTAATTTTTGATATGATCGGGTCCCAAAACTTTATCCTTTTCATATTGGCGCCAATGGGGATACCGAGATAATTAAAAGGAAGAGAACCGATTTCACAATTCAATCTCTCGGCCGCATCAGAAACATCTACCTCCTCCACGCCCACTCCAAAGATGCGACATTTTTTGTTGTTAATCTTAAGGCCGATCACCAAATGAAGGCATCTAAGGAAACGATTAAGACTAATTATATTTTGAGTCTACCACTCTCCTACGAAAAGGACGTCGTCCGCGTAACACAATGAGAAATCGTAGGCCCATCATTTGATATTTTGACACCTTGAAACATACCCGAGTCCATGGCTCTTCTCATAAACATATCCACCAATTCAAGGGCAATGATGAATAAAAACGGGGAGATAGGGTCGCCTTGACAAAGACCTCTTTTAAACCAAAATTCATTTGTCGGGGATCCATTAACTAGGACCGATCCTTTACCAGAGGTAAGGCAACCCTTTATCCAGTCTATCCATTTGGGAGGAAACGCCATATGATGGAGCATATTAAAAATGAATTTCCAATTTATCGAATCGTACGCCTTCTTAAAATCCACCTTGAAAATAAGGATTTGTCTCTTCTTAGCTTTGCCCAAGAAATCAATTCACTAAAAATAAGTGGCCCGTCAAAAATATTTCTGCCACCGATAAACGCGGATTGCGTGGGGGAGATCAAATAATCCAGGATCGGTTTAAGCCTATTCGCGAGCAACTTGGCTATGACTTTATAATAAGAACAAATAAGCGAGATAGGCCGATATTTAGAAATATCATGAGCATCCACAGCCTTGGGAATTAAGGATATGAACAACGCATTGCAGCCTTCGCTTATAACTCCCGAATCATGGAACTCGTACAACGCCGCCATCAACTTTGGTTTAAGATCCTCTCAATTTTTTTTTATAAAAATTCAAGGTATAACCATCGGGGACGGGGGCTTTACACCCATCACAGTCATTGATAGCCAATCGGACTTCCTCAACCGTAAACGATCTTGTAAGGTCATCGGCTTGGGTGCTAGAGAGTTGTTTTAAACCGGAATTAGCAAATAAGGGTCGTCGGCGCATTGGTTCAGAAAATTGTTTCTTGAACCATTTAAGGAACTCCATTTTGATTGATCTAGGATTCGAAACCCAAGCACCTTCAATATCTAAGCCCACGATACGGTTTCCAACTTTGTTGATATTCACCATCCTATGAAAGAAATTAGTATTATCATCCCAGAACTTCAACGATTTGATGCGGGCCTTTTGATGCATATCTTTCGATTTAGCACGCTCCAAGTTTCTAAGTTGAAGCATAGTGGAAACCCTCAGCCGCTTTACCTTCAAGGTCCGCCATAACTTTATAAAGAGATTCGCTCACCAAATTATCAGCAACCATAACCGCTTTTCTCCACAGTTTTATTCTCTTCTTCAACTGGTTTAACGTATTAAGAAACCGACAGTCAGCTCTTTGACCCCCAATCGGACCCGAAGTCACCTCAACCACCATATTTCGAAACTCCTCAGAATCAGCCCAACTATTATAAAATTTGAAAGGGATGGGTCCAAAATCGTTGTCCTTGCACACAAGCAATATCGGACAATGATCGGATATCCCTTTAGGGAGCACTGAAACCGTGGCAAGTGGCCATGAACCAATGAATTCATCACACACCAAAAAACAATCAAGTTTACTCATTTTCACATCCCGATGATCAGAGATATAAGTATACGTCCCCCCCCCCTGATGTCCTGTACTCCAATAATCCAGCATCTAATATAAAGCTATTAAAAGCATCCGCAGACCTGAGATCAAACCGAGAATTAACTCTTTCGTCTTGAGTCCTGACATCATTGAAATCACCAAAAAAGGCCCAAAGACCAGGCAACTGGGATCGAACATCCAGCAGCATGTCCCAAAGAGTTTTCCTAGCCTGCGGATCGTTCGGGGCATAAACGTTTACCAGATTCACAACAGTCTCGACCCCTTTAATGAAACCAGAGACTAAAATAAAATTCTGATCAATGACAAAGGAGATAGACGAAAACATCTCAGGATCCCACAGAGACGCCATCCCTCCCTATCTACCAACCGCATCAGAAGTTAGCACTTCAAAACTATGCCTCCCCCAAAACCTCCCCCCAAAAAATTGGTCGAGCCCCGATTGATGTGTTTCTTGAATACCCATAAATGAACATTTCGAATCAGATTTTAACCTTCTGACCCAACCCGATTTCTCAACACCGGTAACCCCCTTATATTAATTGACAAAATATTCATAACGATCGATTAATCGCCAATTCCCCACAAACAAGTTTTCTAACCTGATTATCAAATCCGGGCATCTGAATTCCAAGCCCTTCACCATATTTAATTCCAGTTCAAATCCATCCTCGTCTGCATCGTAAAAGCAACCGGGAGACGGTTCTTCGGTTCCGGCATCCCTGTCATCTTCATGCGATTGGTTGTCTCCATTACAATTCTCAGAATCTCTTATATGAATAGCCTCCTTAGAGGTTTGCAAAATAAGGTCATTAAGACAAAAAGGATCATCGTCAGCTACAACATCAAGGTCAACATTTAGGTCAGGGGTTTGAATAGTTTGGGCCGGGATCCTATCATTCTTTTTTTTTTCAGTTTCGGTCGAGTGGTGATATAAGATAAATCTTTAGGAGAATAATTTATGTGGGCTGGGGATACATGACTGGGCCCAATAGGGGATAAAATATGCTCATCATCATAGTCAGCCTGTGGGTCATCCCTCCCATTTAATATATTTAAATTAGGGGCACAAGTCCCCGTATTGATAGGTGTAGCCACCTTTGAATTAACACTCCCCATGCAGGCAGAAGACTCTTCGGATTCAAGTGACTTTTCGTTCTCCTCAACCCTAACAATCTTGGACTTCATCTTAGGCGTTTGAAAAGGACTCATCACCGGCGGATCTCCGGACATGAAGTCCGGCACCCACCCATCATCCATCTCTGTAACCTTAGCCGAAACAGCCTTCCCTTGGTGCATAATCTTAACGAATTTGACGACTGGCTCAACAGAATTAAATAACACAGCCAATTTACACCCGACTAGGTTCACATCATGCTCCAAAACTTGGGACTTCTTTAGTAACGTGCCACATCTCTTGACGATACGATTAAACACTTGTCTCTCCCACAGGTTGATCGGAGCGTTATCATCCCAAATATACAACCTTGAGAAAATTTGTGACCACCAATCATAACTGAACTGCATAAAATCCTCCGCATCATCCTTGTTTTGAAACAATAACAGGACCTTCAAACCACCCAAATACTTCACCTCGAATCCAGAAAGCCCAAAAGAATGAAGAAGCTGAACAACTTTGTTCAGAGTCTCCAAATCCCCGGTCTCCCCTATTAAAGATTTAGTAGCCCACAATTTCGTCACCGTCGCTTTTATGGGAGGAAGCTCCACCTGTATGACATTCTTCACTGCCGACTAACAGCCAGTGAGGGCTGCTTTGAAATCACTATTAGTATCGGCCGAACACTGAGAACCTTGCTTAACCACCTCCGGCCTGTGCTCCGGCATATCCAGCCTATCAAAAACTGACGTACTTTTCGCCTTAGGCTGATAGCTCACTTTACTACCATCCCTATTGAACATAGCAATACTAATGAACAATAAAGCTCCATCAATGGAAATTCCACGTGACTTAGACAGCCACGTATCAATATCCCCTACGTTAATGAATCGAACGAAACCGAACCGGTTCCCATAACCATCCCGTTTCCTGGGATTAAAAACATCATCCAAGTTTTGGAAGCGTTCAAAAGCATTCCAAAGTTTATTAACAGTGCAATCCTTCGGTAAATTAGAAACGTAGAACGTCGTAGAACGCTTGAGTCTTTCTTCCCTTCTTCTGGACTTGTTTTCCATGATTTTCTCCTTCTTGCTTAGCACCGGTTGCCATCTTAGGTTATTGATTGGTCTTGAGGTCTTCAAACGATCTTGTTCTTCTTCTTTCCTCTTCCTAAGCTTTTGCAGGTCTTCGTGATATGGCCGTTGGAGGGCCTGAGTCTTGGAGTTCCGCCTCATAGAGAGTTTTTTTTTTTGAATTAATTACCTTCATACTTTTTTTTTCCTGAATGAAAAGTAAGTAGAAGCTGGGTAATTCGTATGCGTCTCTCAAGGGCCAAATGAGCCCTAGCCGCTCTTTACACAAACGGACGAAGCCCCTAGCCTACCAATCACAAGTTTTGAGGAAACCCCGACCATCTACCCGTTCAAAGGCACGACAATGGGATAAACGGTAAAACCCGACGCTCTCAAGAATCGAACCTGTAACTTTTCAGCCACAGATCTTCTATCACTGAGTCACGCACTACTCCACCATAAGGTGGGTAGTACCTTCATGCTACTAATTGATAATTAACTTGCTGTTAGATTATTTTTTTTAAGAGTTAATTACTATTTGAGGAAGAGAGAGATAGAGATATAGAGAAAGAGAAAGATTAATAGTAGGTTAATTATTTGTGTGTGGTATTTTTTTAATACCTTGTGCATTAAATATTTGTAAATGATATGTAAATGACTGAAATGCCCTTCTAGCTAACAGATTTGGTGGACGATCTTAGTAAATTGGACTTCGATAGTTATAATTTAAAAAGTCAGTGCTTAAGTAGTTAAACGCTTGTTTTAACTTGGGATAGGTTTTTTTCGTTAAATTTGTATTTACTCTGACGAGTGTGTGCCCGTTCCTTTGAGGGGGTGCGTAACTTAACTCAAACATGCAATTTTAAAACTTATGAAATAGAAAAGTGTTCGCCTAACTCAAGTCAAGTCGTGTGAAACCATTTTTTTAATTTTAAGAACTGGTTCGATTTCAGGTAGGGATGTGAATTTATGACATGATACGAAATTCGGCATGAACCTAACACGAAATTCGTGGGTTTTGATTTTTCCTTAGCGGGTTTGGTTTGGTTTAGTTTCAAGTTGATCTTGCGAACCTGTTTAGCTAAATGGGTCAGGTTCGTTTCAAAGCCAATGGATGGTGGGTTGACCCGTTTATTCCATTTATATTATATTTTCTTTCAAAATATGTTTTTAAGTCCTAAGTTAAACTGGTTGGGTATTTTATAACTTAAAAAGAATTGACAAGAATTTATAATCAAAATGTAATATTTTTTAATTCATATATTTTTTTTTTGTAAAAAGGTAAATTCAAAATATTAATTTGTGAAGAAATAAAAACAATCGGGTTAAACGAGTCGTGTTTGGGTCAAACAGCAAATATTCATGTCGTGTAAAAATTTTGGGTTAGGGTCAAGTTAACCTGTCAACCTATGAACAGGACCCGTTTAAAAAGGGAAGATAAAACATCCTTTTTGTTATATTTTTTAACTTTATTTTGGGATATTTTTAGTGTAGACAATGGCAATGCAAATGAAAGTGTAAGACCATGGTCTCATGATAACCCAACATGATAACATGATTCCTCGTGTGTATTGTGTGTGATGACGGAAACAAGACACACATTTGAAAGCCGGTTAAAATCGTTTGATAATGATGAATAAATAGATTTCATATTTCTAACACAAATCTGGTAGGGCTTCGGCTTCTAATCACACCTAGAAAAAGGTTAGAGAATGAGGAGTATGAGTGTGTTATTTATAGGCACACCTCCATTTGCCCAAACTAGCAATGGAAAATAAGCAAAGGCTAACGAGTCTCTCCATTCGCCTAAACCTCATTCTACGCAGATGATCATCAACCTTGATCTCTTTGAGAGGAACAATGAGTGTCGTCAGTCAGACACTTCTTAAGATTCGAGACATGGAAGACATTATGCACGTTACTGAGCTCAGCTGGTAAGTCAAGTTTGTATGCCACCGGTCCAATCCGTTCCAGAATTGCGAATAGTCCGACAAAACGAGGATTCAGTTTACCACGTTTTCCAAAACGTATAACGCCCTTCCATGGAGAGACTTTCAAAAGAACCCTGTCGCCAACCTGGAATTCCAACGGTTTGCGACGACGATCGGCATAGCTCTTTTGACGATCCCGAGCTGCTGCCATACGATTATGAATCTGTAGAATCTTCTCAGAAGTTTTGTATAGAAGTTCTGGACCAGTGAGCTGACTTTCGCCCACCTCAACCCAACAAAGAGGAGACCGACATTTCCACCCGTAAAGAGTAGGGCTATACACGAGCCGAGTCGAGCCGAGCCAGGCCCAGCTCGAGCTCGAGCTCGAACTTAAACCGAGCCAGCTCGACTCGGCTCGTTTTTTTGGTCGAGCTGAAAAGTCTAGCTCGAGCTCGGCTCGTAAATGTTCGAGCCGAGCTCGAGCTGGCTCGAGCCAGCTCGTTATATTTTTTTATTTTTTTTACAATTATTTATTAAATAAAAAACAATAAAATTACACATAATCATGTATATTTTTTTTTATTTTTTAAGTTATGGTTTATTTATTATGAAAAGATGGGGTGGATAGGTAGTATGAGCGGGATTTTCAAATTTTGAATTTTAGAATTGGGTTTGAAGCCAAAATATATTAGTTTCATCTATATATTAATTACACATACACAAGCCTGAGTCGAGCCATATGTCGAGCCATCGAGTCGAGCCACGAGTCGAGTCATCGAGCCGAGCCACGAGCCGAGCCACGAGCTGAACACCCCTGGCTCGAGCTCGGCTCGATTACAAAACGAGCCAGCTCGGCTCGGCTCGAAAACAAAACGAGCCTCTTCGAGCCGAGCTTTTTTCGAGCTTTTTTCGAGCGAGCCTCGAGCCGCGAGCCTTTTTTACACCCCTAGTAAAGAGCCTCGAATGGATCTTCCTTAATACTAGAATAGTAGCTGTTGTTGTAAGAGAATTCCACCAATGGTAGATGACTCTCCCAACTCTTGCCAAAATCGATAACACATGCACGAAGCATGTCTTCTAGCGTTTGAATCGTCTTCTCACTTTGACCATCAGTTTGCGGATGATAAGCTGTACTCATGTCCAACTGAGTACCCAACGCCTTTTGCAAGGCCTTCCAGATATGTGAAGTGAAACGAGAATCGCGATCAGAGAAGATGGAAACAGGCAACCCGTGCCGAGAAACCACTTCCTTAAGATAGATGCGAGCTAACCGCTCCAAACTGTCACTCTCCTTAATAGCTAGGTAGTGTGCAGATTTTGTTAACCGATCGATACTCACCCAAATAGTATCATAACCACTTGGTGATCTCGGAATCTTGGCTACAAAATCCAAAGTGATTGGTTCTCACTTCAATTCAGGAATTTCAGGTTGCTAAAGAAGACTTGAAGGCTTCTGATACTCAACCTTGACTTTAGCACAAGTCAAACACTTACTCACATATGAAGCTATATCAACCTTCATATTCAGCCACCAATAGAGTATCTTCACGTCCTAATACATCTTATCGGAGCAGGGGTGAACAAAATAACGGGATTTGTTAGCTTCATCCAAGATAAGCTCTCACATGTTCTCGAATAACGGAACCCAAACACGTTCTGAAAAATAATGTAGGCCATTAGACCTGAGCTCCAGATGCCTGTCGGAACCATGCATGGTTACAGCTTTAAGGTTTTCCTCCTTCAAAGCTTCTTGCTGCGCAGAACGGATTCGGTTAGGCAAACCAGAATGGATAGTGAGCTGTAAAGCTCGAACACGACGGGCCTTAACGGATTCCTTCCTGCTTAAGGCGTCTACCACAACATTCGCCTTATCAGGATGGTATTTAATAGCGCAATCATAATTGTTGAGAAGTTCGACCCATCAACGTTGTCGCATGTTCAAGTCCTTCTGATCAAAGATATGCTGAATACTTTTGTGATCGGTGTAAATGGTACACTTGGTACCATACAATTAATGTCTCCAGATCTTCAAAGCAAAAACAACTACACCCAGTTTCAGATCATGGGTAGTATAGTTCTTCTCGTTAACCTTAAGCAGACGAGAAACATAAGCGATAACCTTCTTGGTTTGCATCAACACACAACCGAGACTCCGGATAGAAGCATCACAATATACAAAAAATTCATCTGTACCCTCTGGCAAGGATAATATGGGTGCAGAACAGAGTTAAGCTTCAGCGTTTGAAACGCCGACTCCAGAGGATCACCCCAGTCGAACTTTCAGACCTTCTGGGTAAAAGATGTGAGGGGTTGAGTGATCTTCGAAAATCCCTCAATAAAACGACGATAGTAACCTGCGAGACCTAGGAATTGCCGCACCTCAGATGGCGTCTATGGTTCTTCCCTGTCATTGATGGCTTCTATCTTAGCTGGATCGATATGTATTCCTAGATTATTAACCACATGACCAAGGAACTGGACTTCGAACAACCAAAAGTCACACTTTGAGAACCTAGCGTAGACTCGTTCTCTTCGCAAGAGTTCCAAGACAAGTCGCAGGTGTTCCTCATGGTCAACGCTGCTCTTGGAACAGATCAGTATGTCGTCAATAAAGACAATGACGAACTTATCAAGATAAGGCTTGCAAACATGTTTCAACAAGTCCATAAATACTTCTAGGGCATTGGTGAGTCCGAATGGCATGACCAGGAATTAAAAATGGCCATAACGAGTTCGAAAGGCAGTCTTCAAAATATCGATTTCCTAGACCCTAAGCTGATGATATCCGGATCTTAGATCAATCTTCGAGTAATAACTAGAACCCTGAAGCTGGTCGAGCATATCATCGATACGACGAAGAGAATAGCCATTCTTGATCGTCACCTTGTTGAGTTCATGATAGTCAATGCACATACGCATACCGAGGCTTCCATCTTTTTCTTGACAAAAAGGATATGGGCTCCCACGGGGACGAACTAGGCCGAATGAAACCTTTATCTAATAACTCCTGCAGCTGGTTGGATAATTCCTGCATCTCGATAGGTGCAAGTTGATAAGGGGCTCGAGCGATAGTAGTTGCACCAGGTGCAAGATCAATACAAAACTTAACCTGACGATGAGGCGGAAGACCAGGTAAATCATCAGGAAATACATCCGAAAAGTTACGCACAACAGGAATGTTTTCGATCTTCTGTTCTGCAGTAGATGATACGAAAACAAGAGCCAGAAGGGCGGTATAACCCTTCCGAAGATACTTATAGTCCTTCATACAAGAAATGATACTCAAAGGAACACCACTCTTTTCACCGAAAACCGATATAATCTGGCCATCAGGGAGTGGAATTCGAATGATCTTGTCAAATCAAGCAATCTCGGCATGATACAAGGATAACCAATCCATACCCAGAACGATGTCAAAACTACCCAAATCAACTGGCATAAGATCAATGGGCAAGGACAAACCCGATATCTCAAGGTGTGACACCAGTCAACGATCCAGGTCAACATCCGTACACATTTTATTTATTATTGTCATTTCAAGTGCATAATTAGACATTTTTGCGCATACTATACCCCCCAAGTCTGGTAAAGCACAAGTTACTGAGAAAGCTCAATAGATCACCCGTCTATGCATACAACACTCGGACTATACCACACAATTGGCGTTGAACAATCAAGCCAATCACACGCTCAATATGGAGCAATCGGATACCCAATTCCTATACATAAACAAAACAACAATACACGTGACAACATTTAAGTGGGAAACTATACAATTCCACTCTTGAACCAAACCATTCCCGATGTATCCTGTGGGAATAGGACACCAAAAATCCCGGATCAGAATCTAGAATACGAACACATATTAACAGGAGTTAATATCACACTACAACACATGTTTAACATTAATTAACACATGATACCATGATGCTTAGATGGATATTATTATCACAACTATCACAATATCCTTACATAAGATCAAGCATACACCTATGTTGCCACTCGAAAAGGTATCCTAACATCATGAACAACTAAAGGTTACCAAAACATACCAAATCTATGCCTATATATATATATATATATATATATATATATATATATATATATATAAAATCAGCCAAACACACATGTATATATATATACACCCACGATCACATACCATGCCCACTTAAATTGATAAGTTAGATCACTTATAATTGTATAATCAACACAAGATCGCATGTGATAGTAACTACACATTGAGCCACACTTTTTCCTTGTGATCTCAGCCGAAAAACAACCCATCATAATCATCAATAACAACCAAGTTTATATGCCTTTAGGCCTTGCATGATGACACCACATATCCCATGACATGATCATAACCCAAGTTTAGAAATCCTCTCTTTCTTTGTTATCTTCGGTCGATCACAAACAAACACCACATCCACAAGTCCCGTTCATACAATATGTCCATATCATATACCAAAGAGGAATTGACAACTTTCTCAACACCTCCCAATGATAATTAGTTTCCCCATATGATCACCCCAAACATTCTCCCTTGCCAAATTCTTTTCGGCCGAAAGGGACACCACACAAAACACACATGTTTTGTTTGATATGTAGGACAATCCTTTGTGGCATTGACAAGTCACCAGCCACCTTTTTACATCCTTATATCAGCTAACCTCCACCAACACACACTCATAACCATTTTGATAAACTTCCCCTTGTGTGTATGTGAACTCATCCGATCGGCCAAGCAAAGAGGATCAAGGACACACATGTAATGGTTGTCAACTTACACTAAAGTGAGCTATAAAACAACCTTGAACCCTTAACCAAGTCAAGTCAACATGCGCCTTTTGCCTTTGTCCTTTCTATCGATCCATAATCAAGGGGCTTGAATGCCAATCATTCTTGTATTAATCCATACATAAGACAACTACATAGAAACATTTCCCCATGAATGATTTTTCCTCTTTTGATTCCATGAGATTGGACAAAAGGTGTGGAGAGGGACAAGAGAATGTGAGTTGTCATGGATTAACATCAAATCATGTCTTGCCTCTTAATCCTATCACAAACATAGGATGATGACTTACCATAAAAAAACCCTCACCCCTATAACCAAAATCGTGTATATAAAGAGGGCCAAGCATTGAGTTTTATTCACACATAACAAACCACAAAATCCCTTGTTTCCACCTTGGCTTCGGCTCTCCTTAAAACTCCCCCACCTCCTTCAATTCGACCCAACACCCTCATGGATTTGCATCTAGGAAGCTCACAAGGTGACGAATTCCATCCCATCATCTATACTTAAGGTATGTTATAACTCTTCGTAATGTCTAGCTTCTCTTCTATGACATCGGCCCTTAACCTATCACCCAAGTCTCAAACTCTTGTAGCTTGGAGATGCCTATATCTAGTAGCACTCGTGACTCTAGGATCATATGGTTAAAAGATGTAAAGATCTAGCTTTTATACATACTCATCCACACACACATGGCCTTCGGCCGAAACTTATGCATATCCACATGATGTTAATTCGCAAAAGGTGTATCAATCACACGATTTATAATGAGAGTCTAACCTTTTTAAAATTAAAACATGTATATGTTGGAACCTGAATAATGTATGGTGATACGTTTATCTAATCATGCTCAATTTCATGAAAGGACACTAACACACACCTACAAATAATCGGTTTCCTAATAAGTGTCACTAGCGAATCAATATGAAAAGGTAAAACAATCGGAATCGAGCCACCTATACACATGAGATTTCGGCTATGCCTTTATAAACATATGTTAACATAACCACTACATGTGTTAGAACCATCTTTCGGACATTAGAAGGCATAGCATATGTTAAAACGTTCGTTTTGCTATAAAACATCCTCACATGTTGAGATTGGGAATATTCTACACCCATGAAAACGTGTGGGGCCTATTTGTTAGACATAGATACGTTTCCCAATAAAACACCCGAGATTCTCGAAACCAAACTTCTTACAAAGTACACATGAAACCAATAATAATTGTCACGTATACGAACTATGGTCCACACATAACTGACATAAGGGTCCATGAATCCGGTGAACATCTTGTATGATAAACGACAAGAACATACAAATTACTATGTCCATAATAATCATAGGGAAAGCATTGTCAGGACGGTAGTTATCGCACACCTCAGCTTTACCAGACCACACGTACTATCATCAGGTGAGTTTCACGGTCCCGTTTTACTATTTTTTCCATTTTTGGGGGATAAACATGCTTCAATCCTAGTACATTTTAATTGTGTGTTATTCTATCATGACTACCATGTGGAACATGAGACATTTGGTTCATGAGCTCAACAGTCCTCGTACTTACATTTACACCGTAACCATTAGCTATCAAAAGCAATAGAACACTTAAATAGATCTATTGGGTTGACACCCCCACTCTTGGTTAGTCGCTCTAACCGGTTACGTACAAAAGAGTGTTAGTGTTCTACTATATATACGTTGTCTTTATTGTATAATGTGCGAGGCACAACAGTCAAGAGGTTTGGTTATGGGACTCATGGTTTGCACAGTAATCATTCGCCTATGATTGGTCATACAAGAATTACACTAGCACTTCACATAGTACATTAAAACCTTTTAACTTACCGACATTATGTTGACAAATGTTTTATGCATTTTTTCAGGTAATTGACCATGAGGAGCGGAGACATCGGAGAGAGGTTTGAGCATACACATTGTGGTACCATCATGGGTTGGAATTTAATAAAGTTGGTTATGTTGTGTTTCAGTATTTGAGACAATGATTTCCAGATAATTTTATGTTAAACCTAATTATGTATGACTATATTTATTTTTGATGGTATCGAATCCTAAAAATGTGTGTAACCTCAACTTGTTTACCGGTAGCCAATTCTATCAAGTACTTAGCCTCTAAAGGTGTAGGTACTCTGTCTAGCAACTGACTAAACCCAACAAATATGAAACTCTTATCGGCACCAGAATCAAATAAAACTGAAGCATAGCGATCATTAAGAAGGAACGTACCGGTAACCGTATCTGGATCTTGTCGGGCTTCACCCGAACCAGTGATGAAAGCGCGTGCATTCCTGCCACCACCTCTGTTGTTTCCATTACCGTTCCCGTTTTTCCCAACATCGCCCTTCTTCAACTTCGGGAAATCCCTCTCGAAGGGCCCTGCTTGACCACAGTTATAATAACTCTGGTTTCCTTGTGCAGTGGGGGCGGGTAACAACAACCTGAGCCGACTTTGATTGAAGATCGACCCTACAATCCTTAGCAAGATGACAAACCTGCTGACAACGATTACAACGGAACTTATTACAAACCCCGACATGATGATACCCACATAGATTACACTTCGGGTTCTTCCCAGCATATCCCTATTGCTTCTGACCAGACGATGACCCTATTGCTTTGAACTTCCTCGACTGTTGCTGAGGCTGAACTGGAGCTGAATTCTTCCCATAATTCTCCCACTTCCTGTTGTTGTTCTCAGGGGCTTTCGAAGCGGCACCCCTAATAGGCAAGACACCTTCTTCAACCATCTGATTGCTCAGCTTATGAGCCAACTTGATAATCCACTACAGGGTAGTAGAATCATTTGCGGTCACCAACCCACGTACTTAAGGCACTAATCCAGCAATGTAGAGCTCAATCCTCCTATACATCGGTGTAGTCAACTCTGGACACATAACTGCCAGCTCATGATGCCTAGTCGTGTATCCTCGATCTCCGATCCCACCATCTTATGGTTCCACAACTCTTGCTCCTGCTTCTGCACCTCGTCTCGAGGGCAATACTTACTCTTCAAACGATAAACAAACTCATTCCAAGGCATGGAATTGGCTCCCCCTAGGCCAAGAGTCTGAGTAGTAGAGTTCCACCATGTCAAAGCATGACCTTCCAAGGTACCTGAAGCAAACTTCACATGATCCACTATCGGATGGTGGCACATAGCAAACACAGACTCAATCTTCTCTAACTATCTGAGTAGTCCCACTGCTCTCTCAGTCCTGTGAGGCTTGCAATCCATAATCATCTTAAACATGCACATAGGCTGCACATGATGAGGTGGTGGCAGGTTTACAGCATTACGTGTACAAACAAGCAATACTGCTTCACCAAAATGGATCAAATTACCAGAAAATAGGTAAGAGTAGTAGCAATCAAATTACCACCACTGAGGCCCTGCTGAGCGGCCTGGAAAGCAGCAAGAGCAATAGACACCTGCTCCTGGACCAAGTTGTTCAACTCTTCCTGGGTCATGTTGACATTTCCACGATCCCCAGTGCGACCACCACCGCTGCCACAACGTCCACCATTGCGACCACCATGTGGACCACAACGAACTCCCAACATCTTTTGGCACCACAAGAACAAGACATTCAGAATCATCACTAGTGTGGGTCCACTAGTAATTATGATATAGAATCGTACTGATTCGACCAATTTGTATCAACTACAAATCATCTGATCAAGATATCGAAAGAGTCCTCAAGTGAATAGTCATTTAGAGGTACACTACTACAAGTACAGGTGCAAGAGAGAGAGAGAGAGAGAGAGAGAGAGAGAGAGAGAGTGTGTGTGTGTGTGTAGGCAAGTGTGTCCATTGGAGTATAGAAGGGAGATGTCTGAATCCTGGACAGATCTCTAGAATACGTCAAAGCCACTCCAATATACACCACCGCGTGCAAGGATCTACAAGCTAGGCTCTTTGTCATCATTACCCGAAGATGAAGAAAAGATGGAAATAGAAGATAAAATCAAATAATAGATAAGACAGATGATGTAACATGATAATGATACCGACACCCCTGCAAAGTTGGTAATTTTCCCGTTAATAACGACTCATAAGTATGTGACCGTCTAGTGTGTGAGACTCGGATATGGACTACACTCTACATGCAAACCTAGTTCCCTATAACCATTGGCTCTGATACCAATCTGTCACACCCTCAAATTCCACTTGCGGGGTTTTACCGCGAGGCGCATGATACACCAGGATCCAAGTCAATAGTCACAATAAACGACAACTATATGAGTAAAAATAATGTAAACCAAACCATGCAGTTTTAAAAGTATCAACCCAAATACCATGGAAGAAAAATAGTTTATAACTCCAAATGAAAGTAAAAGTAAATGTTTAAAAGGTCAGCACAATGCATGAAACCTAGACGCCGTGGGACTCCGTGCGCCTATCCAAATCCGCTACCTTAGCGACGTGAGAAAACATGCTAAAAATGTCAACATACTATGTCGGTGAGTTCACAGAGTTTATAAAAGTGTTTCATAAGTTTTGAAAGATCAATCCCGTTACTACTATGTTATGCGAACGTTAGCTAGAGTATGTATGTTACTACTACAATTTGAAACCATTAGTGCATGATGTTTCGTGTGTTGTTGCCCGTATGGGTTACCGTCATCCCTGGTAGGCCCTGAAGTTAGAGACAATATGCACCCGTCTGATCTCCAGTCAACCCGGGTGGGGTTTTTCAGGCCCAATAGATCTATCCACATTTGCCCCGTTATGTAGCCCCATATTAGTGGTTTCCTTGGGACTTAAATGAGTTGTATAGTAAACAAGAGATAACTATAGTATAACATGATCTTTACGTATCCAAAAATGTGTAGCATGTTTCTCCCCATGAGAAAGTGGGTGAAAGCGAGGCTGTGAAACTCACCTTAGGTTGCGTTCTTCTCAAATAGATTATTTGACAATGAAATGATAGTCCCTAATACCGGCCACCTATCATGAAATATGTATAAGTGTCTAGACTATCAACCAATAGGTTAACTAGTCCCCGATTGTCCAGATCATGACCATGTATGTTTGAA
Organism: Ambrosia trifida; assembly: GCA_028751855.1. Taxonomy (NCBI): domain Eukaryota; kingdom Viridiplantae; phylum Streptophyta; class Magnoliopsida; order Asterales; family Asteraceae; genus Ambrosia; species Ambrosia trifida. Next base: position 82,568,384 of record CM054122.1, read on the forward strand.
AACGTGTTTAAATGCTGACCCAACCACACAAGACAAACTCGACATCCCATTGGTGACCCATTACATCAGTTGATCAAGCATACACAGTTTACACACAAGCAATGCACATAAAACACTTAGTTTATATCAAATGTTCACATTTTCACACGTGGGTACGAATGGAAACTTTCATCCCTCATTCGTACCCCCGATGGTACGAATGAAAACTTCATTCGACCTGTTTGTTTGTTGCACTATTTTGACGAAAAGAAACCCTTCAAAACTGGTCGAAAACTTCACGAAATGCTATAAGTTACAACAGTCAACCTTATCTATCCTACCCACATGTAACTACACTTATTTCACACATAAATCCGTCCATTTCACATAACAAATCACAACTTTACCCAAAATGGCAAATTATGGATATGTCACATCAATTGCATGAAAACTTTACCCATAATGGAAACTTTAGAAATAACATCATGTACATATCAATAAGCATATATTTTCATGTATTAGTGAATCCCTAATCATACTATCATCATCATATTCATGAACAAACCATAGATCTAGCATAAAACCCCCCAAAATGGGTGAAAATCCAATAAACATCAATTAATCAACTACACACCCATGAATCGTGTTCCATATCAGTCCTAAATAATTTATACAACATCTACACATCATTTTATAAACATATAACACATAGAACAATCATCCAACATCATTAATATTTGGGTTTTTATAAGAAAACTCACTATTTAAGTATGGATCTAGTTTAGAAAGATGTTAGAATGGTTTTTACTTAAGAAAATTTAGGGTTTATAACAAATGTGATGAAATGGATTAATAATGGTTTAGATGATAAACACACTTTGAATCTTCACTTGGTTTAGGTATAAAACTTGATTTAGCTTAAGGATCCGAAAAATAATGGCAAAAACTCGTTTCTACAGATGTGGGTTTAAGAGAAAGCACTTGGAGGCGAGTTAGGGTTGTGAAATGATGAAAATGAAGCAAAGAGATGTATTTATAGTCTGTTCCCATTCGTACCTTCTTGGGTGTTTTGGTCAAAAATTACTTGGTAGAAATAATTTTGTATTCCAAATTAGTAAATGTGAGGTGGAGTGCTAAATGGGTGAAAAATGTTAAATACTTAGTGTTATTTTCAAGATGGCAGTTTATAATGACAAAGTAACAATAATATGACAACTATGTTCAGAATGGCAAAGGTATGGTTCAGGATGGAAAGTTATATCCTGAGGATGTAACTGTCTGACACAAGACTATTGTAACTGAATGTAAATGAAAGAAAGCAAGATAACAACACTCGATGTACGAGGAAATCCCTTGATCAGTTGTTGATCGCTGGCATAAACCTCCGGAGGATTCTAAGCCCTTGCCTTGTTTGTTAATATTAAAAATGGTAAAAAGTGTTACAACTTTGGAAGTATGATGAACGAGCTATGATTACAATGATTGTGTAATGTTGTGTGTGTGAGTAGAGGGAGTATCAGGTGTTAGCTAGCTAGTATCAAGTGCTTGATAATGTGTAAGTGTCCTATTTCGTTCATCATGCCCCTATTTATAATTACAAAAAAAGTAAATTAAAGATCCCATGATATCCACCGTCTTCAATGAACTTGTGGACTGTTTCAGGTGACCGTTGAGGCTATTTCAACTGATATGGACATTGGGATAACAGTTTCCTTGTTTCTCGCCTATAATTAATGCTTTCAGTTACACATTTGACTCTTTCTTTAAACTTGGACTTGCCTTGCACGTACAACTATTGCATCTTCAGCTTCGTTGACTTAGTGAAACAATATAGCCGCTGGAGAAGAGTTACAAGTCTTTATTATTGATTGATTCTACCTACAACAATATTAGAACAAGATAATTCGTTAGCTATCCTCTGGATGCACATAGGTCAGAACAGTGTTACATCCTGAAGTCTGCTTTATCCTTCAGTATCCCGAGGATGTCACACAGAATATTTGAGGTAAATCCATCCTGAGTATTTCACCACCAACAATTGTCCCCAAAAATATGTTACCATTATTATCTCTAACAGTTATAATATTTTTAATGCTCGATCTTATCTCTGAAGCTGATTAGACGTCTGTCAGGATTGACAACAGCTATATTTAAGGCATAATCTTTGTGATGACCGTTACACCTTACCACTTTCTTCCACCTATATCTAGGCCAGAATTTCCCCTTTTATAATCACACGAGATTATCTGAAAAAAAGGTAACTTCTTTCTTCTTCTCTGCTTTCTCTAATTCTTCAAAAACTTTCACGAAAATATTCTGAAGATGGGCAAGAAAACAACCAGATCTTCTGGGAGTGTTGGAGTCCCAAAGGATTTTACCTCTCAAGACTTGTTAAGCAATCCAGAACAAGATATATGTTCCTTTACTGATAGGGACATACAAGATTTGAAGGACTCAGGGGACTTCCCTAGTTCTGCAGAGTTTCGTCCTTATGACCTGTAAGACCCAAACCCCTACTATGTTATAATTAAGGCTTTTAAGTGGGTTTAATCATGACTTTAACACTAGTTACCGATTACCACCTAAGTACAATTACATTTCATATCCAAAAGAAACCGGATGGGGTTAAGTTTACAACAACCAAGTAGTATTTTTATTCAGACACAGCGGAAACAAGAGACTTGTCTAACTAAGCTAAGTTATGGCTAGTTCCTACAAAAGACGTTCCAAAGAAAACGTTCGGTTTGTTTCGGTTGCTTGATCTTCCATCCGGAGGTCCATCATATCCCCAACCTGTTACACATACATCAAACGGAGTTAGATAGCGTTAAAAAGCCTTAAAAGTTGATAAACGATCAAAAAGAACCACACTGAGCGTTTCACGCGGGCTCGGTGCGCGGGCAAAACCAGATTTCTCACAGAAAGTTGGATCGGCCGCTCGAAGGGGCCGAGCGGCCGCTCGAATGTTCCAGATGCAGTTTTCTTGCTTTTTCACAGCCTAACTCTTGGTTAAGGCCGAATTTCGCTACCTTGGCCCCTACAACCCCTTTCCGGGTTGTATTCGCCTTGGTTTAAGAATGTTTAGGGATGCCTCGGGCTCTACAATCCGCACGGGATAGTTTATGCCTCGGTCTTATTCCCTTTTATCGCTTTCCAAGCTTACTTTCTCGTCCATTTGACCCGTTTGGGTCATCAATGGATACCGTTTTCATTATGGTCGATAGGCTTCATACACATCGTACGAATTGCGCCCACGATTTGCTTTCGTCTAAGCAAGTTTCATGTTTCGGGTCCTTAGGGACCACTTATCATTTATGCGTCCATGTTATCCGTTTTCATATCAACATGCTATTCTACATATCCTTTTATCATGGCAATTTATAAGTATTCTAAACAATCTATATCACGAATGAATGTAGGCGAATGTACCTCAAAGCTTTCCTTTTTGACGAGTATCCGGTTCGCCCTTGACTTCAAGACTTCCACTTGATTCACCTAGATGAATATCCAAGTGTTTGTCAATACAATTAGTGGTATGATCACCAATTTAGCACATTTCACTAATGATTCCATTACTTTTATGGATTTCCATACAAGTAACCTCTTTTGAGCATTTAATCAAACACTTAACCTACATGATTTTTCACCCAATTAATCTAGCCAAATGGGTCAAACAACCACTTACTACCCACCTCATATTCTTATTACAAGGTGTTATTCTATTCTTGCTAATGACTAATAATTCACAATTTCAAGTTGCTCAAGTAATTATATAAGGTTATTAAGGGTTGTTTCACCCTTCTTGAGGGAACCAATCCATATCACCCTAATTTCCCCAAAACCTTATGTTCTAGGGGTTAGATAATTCACATGGATCAAAATTTACAAGACTTTAAGGTATCCCTTTCTCATAAGGTTCCTTAAAGTTCATAAATTCGTTTCCAATCAAGAACCCTAAAAATCTTATTCATCAATGAGCTATAAAACAACAATCTAGATAGAACAAGTGATACCTAGATGCTTACTTGAGTTTATTGAGTTGATTAAGCCCTCATGCAGTTGGATTAACCCCTTAACAAGCAAGATTCAGCTTCAAAAGGGGTGAAGAAGAGTAGTGTGTGTTGTGGAGTGTGTTTTGTGGTGTTTTGGTCGATCCCCTGATCACCAACCCACCTAATATTAGTTTTTTTTTTGTTTTATTATTATTACTAATAATCTTTGGTCTATAGGCAGAAATGGCCCTTGGAGTTTTTATTTCACAATTCAAGGCACCAACCTACTACTTGGGTTTTTATTTATTTAGTAGTGATTAACAATATCCCTACTTAACCCGTTCCCCTTTCTAAGTTAATATTGTGATAACTAGATTTTTGGTTTTTGGGTGTTACAACTCCACCCCCCTTAAAGGGGTTTCGTCCACGAAACTTAGGACGTACCGAATAAGAAGGGGTATAGCCGTTTCATTTCTTCTTCAGATTCCCATGTCACGGGCGATCCTTTTCGTGATTCCCATTTCACCTTCACTTGAACTACGGTTTTGGTGCGGAGCTTTCGAACCTTTCGATCCAAAATCTCTACCGGTCTTGGGGTTAGATTCCGCTTCATATCGATCTCGAGATCGTCAAGGGGTTGGAATACCGCCTCTTCCGCTAAACACTTGCGTAAATGGGAGACGTGGAAAGTATTGTGGATAGCGCTTAGTTCCTCCGGTAACTCTAAGCGGTATGCGACTTGTCCCACCCGTTCCAACACTTTGAAGGGTCCGATGAATCTAGGGCTTAATTTCCCTTTCTTTTTGAAGCGAATTATCCCTTTCCAGGGCGAGACCTTTAGCATGACTTTATCCCCGGGTTGGAATTCAATGGCTCTATGTTTCTTGTCCGCATAGTGCTTTTGCCGATCTTGAGCCGCCTTTAAATGTGCACGTATTGCTTCGATCTTTTCATTTGTAACACTAAGGACATCCCTTGGCGCAATTTCGCGAGGTCCCACCTCATCCCAACATACCGGAGTCCGGCACTTTCTTCCATATAACATCTCATATGGTGGCATTCCGATGCTTGCATGGTAACTATTATTGTACGAAAATTCAACAAGCGGTAGATGGGTATCCCAACTACCTCCGAAATCAATAATGCAGGCACGAAGCATGTCGGTTAGCGTCTGGATGGTTCTCTCGCTTTGTCCATCCGTTTGGGGATGGTAGGCGGTGCTAATTAGTAGCTTCGTACCCATTTGGTCTTGAAAGTTCCTCCAGAACTGGGAGGTGAAGCGTGTGTCCCGGTCGGAAACAATCGACACCGGTACACCATGTCTCGACACTATCTCGTTCATGTACACTTCCGCCATTTTCTCGGACGTATATGTTTCCTTAATAGGAAGGAAATGGGCACTCTTGGTTAGTCTATCTACTACCACCCATATCGCATCAAATCCCCGCGCGGTTCTAGGCAATTTTGTGAGCAAATCCATGGTAAGGTTTTCCCATTTCCATGTTGGTATTTCCAAGGGTTGCAACTTACCGTATGGCTTTTGATGCTCCGCCTTAACTTGTAGGCAAGTCAGGCACCTTTCCACATATCTCACTACGTCTCGTTTCATTCCTGGCCACCAATAATTTCGCTTCAAGTCCCGGTACATTTTTGTGGCACCCGGATGGATCGAGTAACGAGACTTATGAGCCTCGTCGAGCAAAAGCTCCTTAACACTACACGTGTTGGGTACCCAGATTCTCCCAAACCGGGTTTTCAACCCATCATTTCTCTCGACTAGGTCTCTTGTCTGACCTTGAATTCTTTCCTTTTTCCAGTTCTCTTCTTTGCAAGCTTCAACCTGTGCCGCTCGAATCTGGTTCATTAACCCCGATGTCACGATTAGTTGCATTGACTTCACGCGAATCGGGGAATAATCTCCCTTTCGGCTTAGTGCATCCGCCACTACGTTAGCTTTCCCGGGATGATAATGTATTTCGCAGTCATAGTCTTTGATAGTTTCTAACCACCTTCTTTGCCTTAGGTTAAGGTCTCTTTGATCGAAGAAATATTTCAAGCTCTTGTGGTCCGTGTAAATGACGCACTTTGCCCCATAGAGGTAGTGCCTCCAAAGTTTCAATGTGAACACCACGGCGGCCAACTCAAGATCATGGGTCGGGTATTTGATCTCGTGGATCTTTAGTTGCCTTGACGCATACGCGATCACCTTGCCCCTTTGCATGAGTACACACCCAAGGCCTTGATGTGATGCGTCCGAGTATACTACAAGATCCTCAATGCCATCGGGTAAGGTTAATACCGGTGCTTGGGTTAACCTTGCCTTTAAGGTTTGAAATGCATTAGCTTGCTCCTCCCCCAGTTGAATTTGACTTCCTTGCGGGTCAACTTGGTTAGAGGTAATGCGATTTTTGAGAAGTCTTGAATAAATCTTCGATAATACCCGGCCAACCCCAAGAAGCTTCTTATCTCTGACGAGTTTCTTGGTGGTGCCCAATTGATCACAGCTTCAATTTTTGAGGGGTCCACCATTATCCCATTGGCGCTAATTACATGGCCCAAAAACTGCACCTCTCGAATCCAGAAGGCGCATTTAGAGAATTTTGCAAAGAGTTGCTCTTTCTTCAAGGTCTCTAGTACTTCTCGCAATAGTCGAGAATGATCCTCTTCACTTTTGGAGTAGACTAGAATGTCATCAATAAAAACTATCACTGACTTGTCGAGCATTGGCTTGCACACCCGGTTCATGAGATCCATGAACGCAGCGGGTGCGTTTGTCAACCCGAAGGACATTACTAGGAATTCGTAATGCCCATAACGGGTCCGGAAGGCGGTCTTTGGCACATCTTCTTCCTTCACCCGCAACTGATGATACCCCGACCTTAGATCTATCTTGGAAAACCACTTTGCGCCTTGTAATTGGTCAAAAAGATCGTCAATTCTTGGGAGAGGGTACCGGTTCTTTATAGTGAGTTTATTCAATTCCCGATAGTCTATGCACATCCGCATGCTACCGTCTTTCTTTTTCACAAATAAAACTGTTGCTCCCCAAGGAGAGACGCTTGGTCGAATAAACCCCTTATTAAGGAGATCTTGTAATTGGGTAAACAATTCCCGCAATTCCGTGGGTGCCAGCCTATAAGGAGCCTTAGCAACCGGCTTGGCCCCCGGAACTAATTCGATATGGAATTCTACTTCTCGGGACGGAGGTATTCCCGGTAACTCTTCCGGGAATACTTCCTCAAACTCTCTTACCACCGGGACGTCATGGATAGAGGGGATTGGCATGGAGGTGTCGGTCGCATAGGTTAGAAATGCTCTACATCCATGCCGCACCAACTTAGTTGCTTCCAAGAATGAGCATATAATGGGTATCGAATTACTCTCCCCATAAACTGTTAGTAACTTTCCGCTTGGAGACGTTAAGTCTATCTCCTTATGGTAGCACCTAACGTTCGCGTGGTACCGGGATAGCCAATCCATTCCAACTACCACATGGAATTCCCTCTTCGCCATTGGTAACAAGTCAATGGGGAATTTCTCATCCTCTATAGTGATTTTGCATCCTCGGTAGATGTCACGTACCATGAAGCTTTCATTGTTACCTACCTCTCTACTTCCACCGGTATTGTTAGCTTAGACAAGTTAAATGATGGGTGTTGAACAAACGTGTGGGCTATAAAGGATTTGTTAGCCCCCGTATCAAATAACACACGTGCAGGTATTAAGTTTATAAGAAAGGTACCTGCCACCACATTGGGTTCATTCTTGGCTTCTTCCGCAGTTAGTTGGAAGGATCGCGCCCGGGCTTTAGGAGGCTCCTCCTTTGGTGCTTTAGCTTTGGCCTCCGCTCCTTTCAACAATTCGGGGCATGCCGCTTTCACATGACCCGGTTGATAACAATTGTTGCACACATTCGCCTTGGTGGGGCAATCTCTGATCACATGCCCTAGTTTGTTACAGTTTGGGCATGGCTTGTTCTTGAAGTAGCATTCCCCTTTATGGGGTCGATGACAAAAATCACACGGGCTTGCACTTGAGCTTTGCTTTGGATTACCCTTAGCCGGCTTTTCATTCTTTCTTTTTTTCTTTGTGGGGCTTGGATTTGCATCAACCGGCTTTCTTTCCCCTCTTTCAATTTGCCTCTTGAGTTCAATCTCCCGGTTTCGGGCGGCATCCACTAATTCGGTTAAAGTGGCGTACTTTGACGGCTCTAGGAATTCTATATACTCCCCACTAAGCATGTTATGGTAATGATAAATCTTTTGCTCTTCAGTTTGCACTAGTTCGGTGCAAAACTTTAGCTTGTCGAGAAACATTCCCGTGATCACGTCTATAGTTTCCCCTTTTTGCCTCAAATTCATAAACTCCTCCTTGATTTTGCCCACCACCGCCCTAGGGCTATGGTGTTTTAGGAAAAGCACCTTGAATTCTTCCCAAGTCATGTTTCGTACGTTTTCCGTACCTTTTTCCGCCTTGACCACGTCCCACCAAGTCTTTGCATTTTCACGGAGTTGACCCGTGGCGTAAGCCACTTGATCACTAGAGTCACAATGGGTTCGTTCGAATATCCCCTCAACGTCGTCGATCCATTTTTGGCAAACAATCGGGTTTACCTCCCCTTTGTAGAGTGGTGGTTTACAGGCTACGAACTTGACATAAGTACAACCCTTCCTTTCTCTTGTTCTCTCTTTATCTTGAGAGAAGCCCTCTTTCAGCTCGATTATCCTTTCATCCATGGTGGCCAAAACAGCCCCACGGATGTCATCAGTTAGGTTCTTCAAACCCTTTTCCAAAGCCTTGCCCACTTCTTGCGAGATTCTTTCATTTATCTCTTCCCAAGTAATGGGGTTGGGTTCCGGTTCAGTCTCATCCCACATTTTGTTTACTGCAATAAGGCAAGTTCATTCACATTTCGTTATTCTCTGTTGTCTCATAATGCATATGTTATAATGCCTTATGAGCATGCCTTATGATTCGCTTTTCATGATTCGACTTATGCTTTAGTTGTTTCAAACAATTAGGATTGTATATCTAACTCGACTTATGTTGTTGCTTACCAAGTTGGGGTATTGTTTTTCCGGATTTCTTGATCAAGCTTCAAACCGAATGAAAACCTTTGGCTCTGAATACCACTTGTAAGACCCTACCCCTACTATGTTATAATTAAGGCTTTTAAGTGGGTTTAATCATGACTTTAACACTAGTTACCGATTACCACCTAAGTACAATTACGTTTCATATCCAAAAGAAACCGGATGGGGTTAAGTTTACAACAACCAAGTAGTATTTTTATTCAGACACAGCGGAAACAAGAGACTTGTCTAACTAAGCTAAGTTATGGATAGTTCCTACAAAAGACGTTCCAAAGAACACGTTCGGTTTGTTTCGGTTGCTTGATCTTCCATCCGGAGGTCCATCATATCCCCAACCTGTTACACATACATCAAACGGAGTTAGATAGCGTTAAAAAGCCTTAAAAGTTGATAAACGATCAAAAAGAACCACACTGGGCGTTTCGCGCGGGCTCGGCGCGCGGCCGCTCGAATGCGCGCGGGCAAAACCAGATTTCTCACAGAAAGTTGGATCGGCCGCTCGAATGTTCCAGATGCAGTTTTCTTGCTTTTTCACAGCCTAACTCTTGGTTAAGGCCGAATTTCGCTACCTTGGCCCCTACAACCCCTTTCCGGGTTGTATTCGCCTTGGTTTAAGAATGTTTAGGGATGCCTCGGGCTCTACAATCCGCACGGGATAGTTTATGCCTCGGTCTTATTCCCTTTTATCGCTTTCCAAGCTTACTTTCTCGTCCATTTGACCCGTTTGGGTCATCAATGGATACCGTTTTCATTATGGTCGATAGGCTTCATACACATCGTACGAATTGCGCCCACGATTTGCTTTCGTCTAAGCAAGTTTCATGTTTCGGGTCCTTAGGGACCACTTATCATTTATGCGTCCATGTTATCCGTTTTCATATCAACATGCTATTCTACATATCCTTTTATCATGGCAATTTGTAAGTATTCTAAACAATCTATATCACGAATGAATGTAGGCGAACGTACCTCAAAGCTTTCCTTTTTGACGAGTATCCGGTTCGCCCTTGACTTCAAGACTTCCACTTGATTCACCTAGATGAATATCCAAGTGTTTGTCAATACAATTAGTGGTATGATCACCAATTTAGCACATTTCACTAATGATTCCATTACTTTTATGGATTTCCATACAAGTAACCTCTTTTGAGCATTTAATCAAACACTTAACCTACATGATTTTTCACCCAATTAATCTAGCCAAATGGGTCAAACAACCACTTACTACCCACCTCATATTCTTATTACAAGGTGTTATTCTATTCTTGCTAATGACTAATAATTCACAATTTCAAGTTGCTCAAGTAATTATATAAGGTTATTAAGGGTTGTTTCACCCTTCTTGAGGGAACCAATCCATATCACCCTAATTTCCCCAAAACCTTATGTTCTAGGGTTAGATAATTCACATGGATCAAAATTTACAAGACTTTAAGGTATCCCTTTCTCATAAGGTTCCTTAAAGTTCATAAATTCGTTTGCAATCAAGAACCCTAAAAATCTTATTCATCAATGAGCTATAAAACAACAATCTAGATAGAACAAGTGATACCTAGATGCTTACTTGAGTTTATTGAGTTGATTAAGCCCTCATGCAGTTGGATTAACCCCTTAACAAGCAAGATTCAGCTTCAAAAGGGGTGAAGAAGAGTAGTGTTTGTTGTGGAGTGTGTTTTGTGGTGTTTTAGTCGATCCCCTGATCACCAACCCACCTAATATTAGTTTTTTTTATTATTATTATTACTAATAATCTTTGGTCTATAGGCAGAAATGGCCCTTGGAGTTTTTATTTCACAATTCAAGGCACCAACCTACTACTTGGGTTTTTATTTATTTAGTAGTGATTAACAATATCCCTACTTAACCTGTTCCCCTTTCTAAGTTAATATTGTGATAACTAGATTTTTGGTTTTTGGGTGTTACATGACCAGGGTGCAAAATCTGATTTTGCATCATCAGTATGGGTCTGCTGTAACACCCCAACCGATGGCGGAATCATCGAGGTGCCACGTAGTGACGATTGTTCAAAAGCTCATGGTACTAAAATGTAAATATTATTGAATAAACCAAAATTGTCTTACATGGAAATGGAAAATACAAAGTCTTAACTGAAATGTAAATAATGAAATAACTGATTAAAGTAATGCACTAAGTATCTCTTGTTAAAGCACTAGATCAAACTGCACCTGAAACATGTACAAAATAGATTTGGTCAACATATGAAATGTTGGTGAGCATTCCTAGATTTGATATATATAGTAGGTTAAAAAGTTATACAATTCAAGTGCAAGCTACAGTGCAAATATGTAAACTATGTATCATACAAATGAGCGAAATCAACCCTGTGACTGTATAATGTACTGTATGAACTGTAGTGTACTCAACCAATAAATGGATGATAACTTAACACTGGCCACGGATTCTCCGATGAAAAAGGGGGAGAATCAATCTAGGCGGGTTGTCAATCCAAATAGCGCTATCCAATGTTAAGGTCGGCTTGTACAATGTTAATGATTTCACTAAGTACAAATGTAATCCACATGTAATGTCTAAGCATAAAGCACGTTGTAAGCAATGCACATAGTACTAGAATTGTATTGTAAAAGTGTAAACTTGTATTTGAAATTTGTAATAGTGTACATGTAACACCCCGAAAATGTATGAAAGCAAAAAGGGGATAGGAAGTACTCACTGTTCACGTAATAGCTTGAAATTGAACTTGGACAACGAAATATGTGTTGGAACTATCTCAAAGTATCAACCTAAAGAATTTGATAATGTGTAAGGGAAATAACTCTAGGATATATGTATTTCTAGGGCTTCGAATCGGGGATAAACGTTTTATTTGTTTAATAAATTAAACGTTTAATAAATAAGAGAAATTTGGTAAATAAATAAACAAAAAGTCTTTGAGTAAACTTTAAATCAAATGTGGTCACAATATAAAGTTTTAAGTGTGAAAATAATTTTTATAAAATTATTTTCTTGAAAATAGAATATTTAATCTATTTATTTCAATTTGTCAAATATAACTTTAATATTTAAAAATATTAAAATTAAAGAAATTTTTAGATTAAAAATTGTATTTCTGTTCTAAATGGATAGAAATAATTTATGTAAAATTTTGGTGCAAAAATATTGTAAAATGAATTTATTATGAATTATTTATGATTAAAAAATAACAAAAATTAATTAAAAATATAAAATGACCGGTTTTTCTGAATTAAAAAATAGATTCTGAAATGTTTATTGTCATAAAAGTTTAGTGTAATTTTTGTGGAATTTTATAAAATCGTTTAGATATCTTTATAGAATTTTATAAATAAAATTGAATAAACTTGAATTATTTATTATATATATTAAATAAATATATTTTTAGAAATAAAAATCTGAATAATGATATTTAGGGTATGAACATCATTATGTAAAATTTTGGGAATTTTTGAAGGCTTATAAGTATTTTAAATAATTAAAGTAAATAATTATTTAATTTAAATATATAAATCGAAAAGCTAAAAAAAAAAGAATGCCTAGGATGAGGTTCGAACCTGTGTGGTCCGGTTCACAAGGCACCAGACACAACCACTTGGTCCAGACCAGTGGTTGTGTTAGGTTTCAGTTAGTTTAAAATATAACATATATGGAAATCAATGTTCTTCCCCAAATCATATAATTCGAACCCTAGTTTATCAATTGAATGATTCACACAATAATAACCCAATTAATCATAGGGTTATTGTTGTGTGAATGCCGTATAACAAAACCCACAAGAAAAATGTTACTTACAAACGCGAATAGATTACGATTCTATCAGTCAAAGCCGTAAGTCAACACGGACAGAAAACTCAAGAATAGTGAATAGAATTAGAAATTGGGGTTTGAGAAAGATTACTCGGCGAGTTGTGATGGGTTAGGGACGTCGAATTTATAGGGTGTTCGATAACTTGGAAAGTCTTGATGGTTTGACCGTCACGTGGTCAAAACGCGTTTGAATTGATTCAATTTGGAAAGGGTGTTGCTGTAATCACGGTGATCGTGCACTAATTAAATGTGCATTGATTTGTTGGTCAAGCAAATTCCATTCTAGGCTCAAAAAATTTAGTCAACCAATTCTATTTTTGTTTGTTTGTTATCGATCAGCAGCAGCAGATGTATAGGAGCATAGATTTGGTTTGTTTTAGGAAGTTTTAAAATAATTAAGGTTCCAACTCTAATCACAAGGCAAGCATGTGGCGTAGTGGTTGTTGGCGTGTGGTGTTGTGCTGCTGACCCGGGTTCGAGGCCGGGCAGCAGCGTTTATTTTTTTTTTTTGTTTGAACTGATAAGAGGGCAAGGGTTAAGTTGGGCTTGGACCTGGGCTGAGCTATTGGGCTCCGAAAATTAAAAAAAAAGAGGTGGGTTTTGGGCTATGGTTTGGTTGTGGTTTAGTTATGGTTTAGGAATGGTAAGAAAAAAATATATATCTATAATGACTAAAAAAATCTGAATTTTTTTTTATTTTTATTATTATTATTATTATTTAAAGAAAAGTGACGGATGTCACATCTGCTTTCTATATATGCCTTTTCTTCTTGGCTTAAAGTATCCATTCCCTCCATTCATCAAAGAGTTCTTTGATGTGACTGGATGGCATACACCCAAGCCTTGCTTGAAATATGGAGGATCTTAATGGTCTGTAGTAAGATCATTGAGAATCATGGCATCAATTTTCAAATTGGTGACATGCCTTATCTTTATAAGCTGAAAAGTCATGGTTCCAACCGCTATGTTTTTCAACTTATAAACAAAGACCTTCCATTCCTGTTTAATGTCATCATATCTGAGAGGTCCTGGAAGTCTAAGTTTTTCTTTGTAAAGAGGGATTCCATTCCTTATTGGGATGATATCCCTATGTCTTGGTTAAAAAGTGGTAAAGTTTTTCAAAATCATAAAGTTCATTTTTAAGATAAAAAGGTTTTTGTAGATATATCCTGATGATATCACTAACATTCTGAAAACTTTTATGTGACAGGTTTCCCATTTGCTAAGCTTGACCCTCCTTTGCCTGATTCTTTCATCAGATACAAAGTTGTTTTGGATTTACCTGATAAAGCTAGAACTTTCGAAGTAAAAGAGAGCTACACCACTAGCCAAGCCATAGAAATGTCTGGTAAGTATTACCGTTACATCCTTAGGATGTTCATATCTTGTTATATGTACCTGTCTTAACCTGTATTTCTTTACTCATTTCAGCATAGAAATCCACCTTCTTCCACCTTGATGACATTGACAGTCAAGATGTCAAGGCAGCCAAGATCACTTCGCCATCCAGCTCTAAGATGACTAGCCTTCCTCCTCCTCCTAAGTCAAGGGAACCTGCATCCTCCAAGAAGAGGAAGACTGCCACTACCTCTGCTTCTGCCCAAGAGACTGCTCCTTTTGAAGGTCTTAGCTTTGACGAAGTCTTGGACAAGATTTCCCAGTTTACTCTCCAGGTATGATGCTATCCTGAAGATGGCATAACATTTTTATACATATATTAAAAATGAAATACTTACCTGTTTTCTTTCTTTTGTAGGGACATGAATATTTGCTGATGTCCCTGGATGAGGTAGCCAAAGAGATGAACGACACCAAAGTCAAGCTGGAAGACGCGAAGAAGGCTGCTCAATATAAGAGCAAACATCTTGAGAAGGAACTTGGCAAGGTGAAAACTGAGCTTAAACTGGTGAAGACTGAACAGGTCAAGACGATGCAGGGGCATGAGAAGGAGATGGAGGAATATAGAAAAGGGCTCGTGACATCTGTTAGGATCTGAGTTTGATTATTTTGATTTATTTAAGTAAAGATGTGATAGACGGAGTGAATTATAAATGGAAAGTGCAGCGGAATAATAAACTATAAATCAAAACAAGAGAATAAATGTTTTCAATCGAATGCTTTCATAATATTGAATGATTACAGTCAATTGTAAAAGTACTCCCCCTCAGCCTGATCACTCTATGAATGTTTGTCTGAGAGAATGTTTTGAGTGATGAATAGAATAGTACAAGCACTGTTCTATTTATAGACAAATCTAAACCACTGATGATCTAAGCTGACGTCACCTAAGACAGCGACCTCTAACAGAATAACAAACATAAAATATCTGCTATATAAAAACTACTGTTACATTGTAAAACTCTGAAAGGTAAACTGCTGTTGAGAAAACTCTTATGGTCTTGTATCATCTGTGGAGCCTAAGTGTTGTTGGCTTCAACAGACCTTTAGTCTTCAGCACTTGATCAACAGTTTTTCTTCATCAGACCTTTAGTGAGCAGTTATTCTCTATCAGTTGTTATCCAGCTGTCTTTTGCAGCAGCAGTTGTCACAGCAGTTGTCTGGGTTGAGCAGATGTTAGGGTCAACAGTCTTTTGGGAGAAGTATCTTGTAAATGCTGTTTATTTCTAAGGATTAACTAAGTAGCATATTTTGGCTTTCCAATCATCTGTTCTTCTCCAGGTCAGCAGACCCAACAATCTCCCCCTAGAACAGATGATGCCAAAACTAAGCTTTAATTTTGATCTTTATTTCCTCTTCAGACTTTCTCTTATTTGACCTTTGAATTGTAACTCAAAGTTCAATGAGTAGAGGTCTTCTACATCTCTTTCAAGCTCAAGGTTCAGCAGTGATTGGAGGTCATCTGCACACTGGCCAAATGCATCATCCATGCTTAGCTTTTGAGCTTCTCCATCTGATCTGAGCGGAGTCAATTCATGGGTGTCTTTGTTGACCTTCCATTTTAGAATTTTTTGAATAAGAGGATTTGTTGAGATGCATTTTTATTCTGGATGAGTTTGGTGATGGAGGTCTCCCAATGAGTCTTCTGAGTTCTTTAGTAGTGGGATTTGAGAAATAATGTATTTGATTGTAAAGGCCCTCCTTTATAAAAGTATCAGCAAACTTCTTCCGATCTTCTTTAGACATTTCTTTCTTCTTTTTGAATTGTCTTCTTGTAGCAGCAGATAGATCAGAAGTATCAAGTAGGTTGTCTAATGTAAAAGCCTGTTGAGGTCTCTTCATCATGGGTTCATCAGAGTAGGCAGGTTTTCTGGGCAATGTAGGGTCCTTCTTCCTGTTTTCTTCTAACTTCCTGTAAGTTTCAACCAGCCTCAGCTCTGACCATCTTGCAACAGATTTCATTTCCCCATACTTTGCAGCCACAATCTCTTGTCTCATTCTTTTGAACTTTAAGGCTCTGGCTGGATCTCTGCCTTTACTGAAATCTGGGGCAGAGACCTTAGTTGGGGGATTCTTGGTCATGTCCTCAATTCTTATGAGTTCTTCTCTGAGAGCATGAGTGGTCCAGCCTGCAAACTGTTTCTTGTTTGCTTTGTAAGGCATGGTTGCCAAGATTTGTTCAAGAAGTGATTCCCTAACCACCCTTTCCATGTCACTACTGAGAGGCATGGTAGACATGGAGTTGCTCAGGGTCTTAGCAAAGTCTTCAATCCTTCTTAATTTGCTAAGTTCTACTGAATGAATGCCCTGAGCAGTCCTGTCATCTTTCCCTTTACATCTCTCTTTGATAATTGCATCTGCCTATTCAGTTTTGTATTTAAGATATGTGTCTAAGTTCAATAGAAGAGGAAAATTTGGGAGAGATGGGAAAGATCTTTCAGATGGATGTTCTGTATTATAGAAGGATTGAATTTCCCCCTTGAGTAGATCAAGCTCAAGAGGATACTGAACAACCAATGGTGTAATGGTTGGTGGTGGTCTATGGGATGTAAATTGTGAGGTGTGTGGTGAGAATGATGAAAGTGGAATGGTAGTTATGGGTGTAGGTGTGGTGGTTGAAGTAGTAGGTGGTGATGTTTGTATGTTTTCATCATGTACCACAAAAGTAGATTTTCTCTTTCTTTTGTACAAGATTTTTGGTGATGGTGGTGTTGGAGCAGTGGTTGTGTCAACATCTGTTGGCACTTTTGTAGAACCAGCAGATGTTTAGGATTTAGGTCGTAAAGTGGTTGTAGGAGGTGTATTGGTAGTTGTGGTAGTAGGTTTAGTTGTTGGTTTGGTGGTTGTAGTGATATGTTTAGATGCTGTAATGGTATCATTGGTTTTGGTGGCAACAGTGGTTTTGGTGGCAGTGGTTTTAGCAGCAAGTTTGGATGGTGGTTGTCTGACATGTTTGGCAGGCATTTTCTTCCTTTTAGAGGAACCCACATCCTCAACTTCTTGTTGTTGTTCTTTCTTTAATTGCACCAAAAACTCTGCCTTGACTTCCAAAGTGTCAGCCCTCTTTTGCTTTTCTTCAGCAGCCTTTTCAGCTTTGTCATTAGCAGAGGTATCAACATCCTTTGCTTTGCTGGTTTTGGCAGTTTCAGTAGCAGCGGAGGTTTGAACATTTGGTTGTTGTTGTTGTTGTTGTGGTGCTGTGTGGGTAGACCCTGGTTTGTTGGCAGCATTTGATTTTCCCTTTTGTGAGGGTGGACAACCATAAGGATCTAGTTTTGGCAATCTATCCCTGCCATTCTCCCCCTTTTTGGCATCATCAGCAGTGAATTCATCATCATCTTCATCTCTGAGAATTGTGGTAGGGGCAGAGCTAGTGGTCTTGAGCAAATGATCTTTAATGGCTTTAATGTCAGCTTGGGTATCTTTGTACCTAGCATCCACCATAGTTCTGATTTGAGCCATGTATGTTTCATGAGTCTGATCTACTAGTTTTATGTGAGCTATGATGATGGGGGAAACAGATTTCCATAGCTCACTGGCAATATCTTCTGTGGAGGGTTGACTCTTGATGAGAGTAGCCAATGAGCCCAATATTGTCTTGATATATGGTTTGATATCAGCAACAGAGGTTTCTATGGATTGTACTCTGGCCGTCAATTCTTGGTATTTTAACCCATCACCTAAGTTAATAGGATCATCTAGGTTCCTACCAGTGATAGTTGTATCTGGTGCGGTCCTAGGAGGTGAGTCCAAAGGATGAGAACCAAATGCCCCTTTTTCTTGGTTCTGGGGACTTCCAACTGATTTTGGGGACACTATAGTGGCCTCATCAGTAGTTTCCTTCAAGGAAGTCTTAGTTATGTAACCACTGTCCTGTTGTGGGACAATGGTCTCTACATCAGTAGTGGCTGCTTCACTTGAAAACTCACCTAGAGTTTCATTGAACTCTAGGGGTGTAACCTCCTCTTCTGCTTGTGGGATAGCTGATTGATTTTCCTCAGTCCCAGTCACTTGTGGAGGTATACTATCATTGATAGGCAAAGGAGAGGATCTGGGATTGTCCTAAGTTTTATCAATAGCCTCAAACAGAGGTAACATGGTTGGAGGGACATGTTTTGGTGAAGGTGGAGGAGTGAAAAGAGAAGAAGCCCTGGGAGAAGGGCTGATTAGCATATGATCAAGTGACTCAAATGCTTCATGATGTGGTTCCCTTTGGCTTACAACATGATCCTTTTGTGAGGATTCATGAGGTGTTTGCTCAGGTTGAGATATGTCCATCTGTTGTAAGGAAGTAACAACAGTCGTTTCTTATTGCTTTTGTGTTGCAACAAGGTTTTCCTCTGGTATCTCATCTTCCAGAGACCTATTTTTGGTTTTAGTGGTGGTTTTTGTGGATTGATGTTTTCTTTTGGAGGTGGCTGGTGTGGGTTTCATAGCACTTGATGTAGTGCCATGATCACCAGGAGCAGTGGGCTCAACAACAGAGCTTTGGACAACAGTTGTTGTCTTAGTCCTCTTTGTTTGTGTTTTGGAAACTTTTGACACTTTTGATACTTTATCTTGGGTGGTTGAACCCAGCATTCTTGTGAAAGTTTCATCAGTTAGACTTTTCATATTAACAGATTCACCCTTTTTCAAATCTTTTTCTAGTAAAACCTTTTGAAGGATTACACTCAAAATTCTTGGGTAAAGTAGAAAAGCATTATTTGACCCAGACTTTATGGCATTCACATTTGATACTAAGTCCATAAACAGACCCTGGGATAAATTGAAGTCAGAGTCTGACAACATAGCATATCCCAAGTACTGAATCCTCAATGGGATTTCATTAAAGGAAATGAACTTAGCAGAGACACAGAGAAGGAGGGTATGGAAGAAAAATTTCATGACCGGTGGGAAAAACTTTTTGAACAGAGTTGACCCAGTCATTTGTGCATCATAGCCTCTTTCCTAAAACTCTATGTGAAGTTCAGCCTTAGGGAAAGAGTCGTTACCAGACAAGTCATTGAGTGAGAAGGTTGTGGATATCAGATCAGGGGTAATGGCGACATTTGTCTCTCCAATTTTTGAGATTATGGTTGTAGGATTTTTGTCTTGAAGAAGAAACTCAGCGTTTAACCAAAATTCTTGGAGGGTATCGAGATAGATGGGAGCATCAGCGGTTAAGATCGTCATGTATTTGGAATTTTGGATGATGTCAATGGTGGAATGGAATGGAACGTTTTCATCTGTTTTCACCAGATATGGGAGATAATTGTGGGTGGCTTTTGCTTGAAGATCCATTGTAATGGATTTCGATTGTGAGAATGAGAGGAATTGGAGTAAGGGTTTGAGGTTGAAGAAGGCGGTTTCAGTATTTTAAATACAATGAGACAGTGTAACAACTGTTGTGGTAAAACAGGGTTTTTATAGGCTCTGGTGAAACCGTTGATGTGGCCAAAACTCTGCTTTTGAGAGCAGACGTGGCAAACATCTGGTGGCATACAGTTGTTGCCAACGGTCTGATGCAAACAGCTGTTGTCTTGCCAAAGTGCTGATGCTAACAGCACCTTTTTTTATTATATATATATATATATAATGAAACGGTTGTTTTATCTAATCAGAGGTTTGAAACAGATTTTTCAACCAACAGTGGATAGAATGGATGAAACAGTGGTTTTTTTATCCTTAACAGATTTTTCAACCAAAATGCTATTTTTAAGGATGAATTTTGATTTTTCTGAAACATTTTAATGCTTTTATTTAAAACATTTTGTTGTTTAGTCCATGTTTAGCATGCCAATTCTAAAAATCAGATTTGTGAAGGTAGATGTGTCTAAAGCTTTTGTCAATACATCTGCCAACTGATCCTCTGTTGGAACATGGTGCAGAGAAATCAAACCTTTTTCATAGCTATCTCTGACAAAGTGATGTCTAATGTCTATGTGCTTTGTTGTTGAATGAGATACTGGATTTTTGATGATATTTTCAGCAGCTTGACTGTCAAACATGAGTGGGGTTCTTAGTGCAGTTATCCCAAAATCCAGGAGTTGATTTTGAAGCCATATGATTTGGGCTGTACAGCTTGCAGCAGCAATGTATTCAGCTTCAGCTGTTGAAGTTGAAACAGCTGCTTGCTTTTTTGCTTTGCCATGAGACTAAGGCATTCCCTAGAAACTGGCACGCTCCTGATGTAGACCTCCTTGTGGTGTGGCAGCCAGCAAAATCACTATCTGAATAACCTGAAAGTTCAATGTTTCCATTAGCAAGATACCAGATACCAAGTGTAGGAGCACCTTTTAGGTATCTGAATATCATTTTCATAGCAATAAGGTTTGACTTTCTTGGTGAAGCCTGGGATCTTGCACAAACACAACTGGCAAACATAATGTCTGGCCTAGATGCAGTAAAGTACAATAAAGACCCAATCATGTATCTGTAATGTGTCTGGTCAACCAATTCATCCTTGTCATCAATAGTGAGTAGCTTGACTGTACTCATGGGTGTACTACATGGCTTACAGTCATTCATCTCAAATCTAGTTAACAAATTTTTCACAAATTTGTTTTGATGAATGAATGTGCCATTTTACAGTTGCATTACTTGGAGACCAAGGAAGTACTGAAGTTCACCCATAGCACTCATTTCAAACTCTGCTGTTATGAGTTCCCTAAACTCTTCACACATTTTGTTACATGTGGATCCAAAAATGATGTCATCCACATATATTTGAACAATCATTAAGTCTTTCCCTCTCCATTTCAAAAATAAGGTTTTATCAATTTTGCCTCTTGTGAAACCAATGGATAAGAGAAAGGTGGAAAGAGTTTCATACCAGGCCCTAGGTGCTTGCTTGAGTCCATACAAGGCTTTGTTAAGCTTGTAGACATAATCAGGATGGAATGTGTCTTCAAAACCAGATGGTTGACAAACATAGACTTCCTCCTGAATTTTGCCATATAGGAATGCACATTTGATGTCCATCTGATACAATTTGATGTTGTGGTTGACAGCAAAGGCTAGGAAGAGTCTGATAGCTTCTAACCTAGCTACAGGAGCAAAGGTTTCATCATAATCTATCCCCTCTTCTTTTCTAAAGCCTTGAACCACAAGCCTGGCTTTATTCTTGACAACTATACCCTTTTCATTAGTTTTGTTTTTGAAGACCCACTTTGTGCCAATTGAACAAACATCCTTAGGCAGTGGTACAAGTTCCCATACTTGTTGTCTTTTAAACTGAAGGTTCTTTTCCTGCAAGGCTTCTACCCAACTATTGTCTTTTAGTGCCTCTTGGTACTTGACAGGTTGTGTGAGAGATAGAAAGCCTGCAAAAAGACAGATATTTGAGGATTGGCTTCTTGTGAGCACACCCTCTCTGATGTTGCCAATGATTTGATCTGGTGGATGAGCTCTTAGGTAGATTAGATCTCCCTGATATGGTATGATGGCATTTTGAGGTGAAGGACAGAGGTTTGGTGACTTTGTTGATGTAACATATGTTTGCACTTCTGTAGTGCCAACAGATGTTTGAAATGGAGGTGGGGGAATGGGTCCAAGTGGTGTGAAACTGGACTGACTTTTGTCAATAGAGGTTTGACTTTTGTTAACAGATGATTGAGCAGTGGATGTAGTTGGTGAAGCAGTGGTTTGAGGATAAGACTGGCCAACAGTGGCTGACTCAGCTGTGGCAGAGTTTTGACAGGTGTTTTGAACAGCTGCTTCCCCTGATGCAGAATAGACTTTATAGTGACTTGGAATCACAACATCTATTCTGTAGTCTTGTTGTGGAGATTGTGAAATACCTGCACTGTTAGTTTTGACAGTAATATCTTCAAATTTGAATTTATCTAAATCAAACAACTCAGTAGGATTTGCTGGGATTTTTAGGGATGAAAGTTCATTGAACTTTACATTCAGAGTTTCTTCTATTGTCTTGGTCCTTGTGTTAAACACTTTGTAGGCCTTGGCAGTAGAAGAATATCCCAGAAATTATCCACAATCTACTTTGGCTGCAAATTTTGAGATGGAATCTTTAAGATTTAAAATGAAACATGGGCAGCCAAAGATTTTGAAAAATGAGATTAATGGTTTGATTTTGAACAAAATATCATAAGTAGTCTTTTGATGTCTTAGGTTGATTAAAACTCTATTTTGAACATAGCAAGCAGTGTTTACGGCTTCTACCCAGAAGGACAGTGCCAAACCAGAATCTGCTAGCATGGTTCTTGCAGCTTCAATGAGAGTTCTATTTTTCCTTTCAACCACCCCATTTTGCTCTGGTGAAATTGGGATGCTGTACTGCCTCACTATCCCTTTTGACACACAGAAATCATCCAACTCCTTATTTTTAAACTCTGTCCCATTGTCACTTCTAAAGACTTTTACTGGAAAGTCATATTGTTTTTCAACTTTGATGACAAAGTCCTTCAAGATACCTGCACTGATGTGTCGTAAAACACATCTATTCTCATATGTATTTTGAGTTATAATTGAGTCTTTTTTTATATAGTTTTTAGTAGTTTTAGGCGTATAATCGTTTGTTTGTCTATTTTTATCATTGTATAGTTTTTATTAGTGTTTGGTACTCTTAGTACTCATTTTTATATTTTTGTAGGTGTTCGTGGAGAATGAGCTCAAAAAGAAAGAATTTTAATTGAGACACGAGCACTTGAGAGCATGTGTTCAAAGGCGTTAGAGCGTAAACGATGAATTTTGGTCGAGCCAAGAAACTCGAGATATGAGCATAGCAATAATAATAATAATAATAATAATAATAATAATAATAATAATAATAATAATAATAATAAATAATTAAAAAAAAGGATTTGACTTGGGCCGTAGCCCAAGCCAAACACCAACCTAAAAATGCACAATTGAAAGAAGACGGTGCACGAGGTGAATGGATATATAATTGAGCTTTGCACGGCAGCCAATAGGGATTAAAGAGGAAGAGCAACATTATAATTATTTTCGAAGAAGAAATCAACCATTCGACCAGAGGACTGAAGGAGCTGTGAAGGAGAGAAGGTCCCGGGCACGTTAAAGATTAATATTCAAGGAGCCTCGGGTTTGGTTTAGTTTTCGCTCTATATTTTTATAGACATGATCAACACTATTTTTATTTATTTTGTGATGATGTTTCTAAATATTATGAGTAGCTAGACTTTTATGGTTGCTTAGGTTTATGAACTAGACACGTTTTATGCAGTATTTAATGTTTTTGGTTTTTAATTTTGATGTGTAGAATTACAGGATTTTAACTTTTATTGTTGAATTTGATATATGTGTGTTGGTGTTGATTTTATTTGAAGTTTGTTTATTGGTTTTGTGGAACTAGGCATGTAGAGATACCTCCTAGGTCTAGAAATCAATCTAGTTCGTCAACTTAGGTTAGCGTGCTAGTATTTGGAGTTGGAGTACGACACAAGTATAACAAACTAATATAATAAATTAACTAAAACGTGCAGTCCATTCTTGAGGGTGAGAAATCTAACTCGAGATTGCTAGGTAACTAACTAGGCATTGTTCGGTAGTTGGCAAGCGCTAGGGCGGGAGTCGCTACTTGTCCGTGTTTAGAGTTTTCCTAGGTTTTCTTCAGTAGAGTTTAAGTCTGCTTCATAGTTTGAAGGTTTTAATCCAGGAGAGGTTTTAATCTGATTTCTGTGGGATTTCGGTACGCTAGGGCGATCCAAATCCATCTTAGCATTTCTACATTTGTCAGAACACAAATCTTTAAGGATTTGAGGAGATACCTTAGTAGCAGCCATCAATGCATAATCACACTTGCACTCACAATCATCAGATGCACCCCAGGGATCTGAGAGACTCACAATCTCTTCTTCAGATTTTTCACCTACAACTACCTCATCAACAATATCATTAGTCACAATTACATATTCAGTTACCACCTCCTCAGATTCAACCTCTTCTACCATAGCCATGAAACAAAAATTTTCTGGTTCATTTTCAGCTTTAGCAACTAATGCAAAAAATTTCATCTGTCAACTCATCTGGTAGACTGCTCCAGTCAACAAAGCCTTGTGTGAAGAAACTCTGTTGACTGGTCTCTGCAGGAGCAGAGGGTGGAGCAACAGTCATTGGCACTGGTGCCTGAGCAACAGGTGTTTGCACATAGTGGATCTGAGGAATAGTGGTTTGGACATACTGGACATGAACAGTGTTTGAGGATTGTGCAAAATGAGCAGTGTTTTGCACATTTGGTCCAAGGGTATTATGGGAAACTTGATAAGTGTTGGTCTGTGGCCTTTGATATGGATAGGTAATCATAGGTGTACCATGTTGACTCCTACATTCCCTAGCAAAATGACCAAGTCTATGACATTTATAACACTTAATCTTTGATTTATCCAACCCCACTTTTGACCTGCCAGTTAACCCTGGAAACCTTCTCCCAGTTTTCTTGTAAAAATTGTTAGTTCTTACACTGAGAAGGGCCAATTGGTGCATAATGTCCATTTCTTCCAAATCATCAGGGTCAAAGTATTTTAAGTCATCATACTCAAAGGATATGTTATCAGATTCCTGGATATGACCACCACTTGCTGTAAAAGCATAGTTTGGTGAATAAGAATCGGAGTTAAAACCTGAGTTAAAACCTGAAGTTATGTCAATCAAATGATCATAACTCTGATCCTTATTATTAACAGGCACCTCATCATGACCCAGAAGTGTTGTATTACTAAATACATAGTCGTCAGACACTTTTCGAAAGTCCTGGAGCTTCTTTTTCTGGTTAAGCTCTCTATCATAGGTCAAGAGCTTACCATGAAGCTGGGTCAGTGATAGGTCCTTGAATCCAATTGATGTTCTCATAACTATAGCAATAGTGTCCCATTTATCTAGTAGTGATCTTAAAAACCTATGGTTCAAAGTTGATTGTGGGTAAGTTAGACCAACCAGTTTTAGTTTACTAATGAGACAGTTAAACCTCTCAAATTGTTGAGTTACTGACTCTCCCTTAACATGACTGAATGTTTCATATTGTTGGTTAAGTATTTCACGGTTGTTTTCAATAACCTCTTCAGTCCCACCAAATTATTCTTTCAGTGCATCCCACAACTCCTTTGCACTGTTACAGTGTAACAGCCCAGCATATATATCATTGGGTAGAGCCATGGCCACAATACTGAATGTCTTGGCATCCAACTCAATTTTCTGAAAATCCTGGTCGGAGTAGTTTTCAAGTTTCTTAGGCTCCTAAACCTTGGGATCTTCAGTACTCGGCACCATCGAAACATGTGATCCGAAGATAACCTACTTCCAACACCCAGTGTTCTGTTGAGCTAGAACATGGCTCATCTGACGTTGCCAGGTTTTGTATTCAGACCTGACAAGCATCGGTGGCTTGTTGTTCGTGCTAGTGTTGTGTGGATCGTGACTGATTGAAGCCATTCTCTAATTTTTCAAAAACAATGTATGTTTACAAACGGTTGAATCGAAAATAAACTATTACTCTGTTTTCAATCCGACAAACAAACGATATCAATAATTGTGAGCTGATCTGTTTATATTAAATTGATTGATTAGATCGAATTTAATTGATCAAGATCTGATACCAATTGTTAGGATCTGAGTTTGATTGTTTTGATTTGTTTAAGTAAAGATGTGATAGACGGAGTGAATTATAAATGGAAAGTGCAGCGGAATAATAAACTATAAATCAAAACAAGAGAATAAATGTTTTCAATCGAATGCTTTCATAATATTGAATGATTACAGTCAATTGTACAAGTACTCCCCCTCAGCCTGATCACTCTGTGAATGTTTGTCTGAGAGAATGTTTTGAGTGATGAATAGAACAGTACAAGCACTGTTCTATTTATAGCCAAATCTAAACCACTGATGATCTAAGCTGACGTCACCTAAGACAGCGACCTCTAACAGAATAACAAACATAAAACATCTGCTATATACAAACTACTGTTACAGTAGCAGTTGTCACAGCAGTTTTTCTCTATCATTTGTTATCTAGCAGTCTTTTGCAGCAGCAATTGTCACAGCAGTTGTTTAGGTAGAGAAGATGTTAGGGTCAACAGTCTTTTGGGAGAAGTATCTTGTAAATGCTGTTTATTTCTAAGGATCAACTGAGTAGAATATTTTGGCTTTTCAATCATCTGTTCTTCTCCAGGTCAGCAGACCCAACAACGTCTGCCACCGTTTTTGTTCTCCAGGCTAGGGTGAGGATGGGCCTACAGGTTAAGGATCCCGACTTCAAGCAAGAGGACTGGGATATTGAGGCCTGCAGGAGAAGATCAGAAGTCTGGGAGGAAAAGAGGTGGTGTATGAGTCTATCCCTGATGCTGATCCTAAGGATGCACCTAAGGAGCCTGTGGTGGAGGAAGATGCGGTGGCTAAGAAATTTCAAGTAGGAAATGAAGGATGTAAAGACTAGGCCTGACCCACTTTTTTAGAATTTGTGGTTATTCTATGATGGTAGTTTGTGGTTGAAAAATTTCAGAAAATTTACTTTTTTGTATGCATAAACAATGAAAGGTTTGGAGTGGAGGGATCTTGGTTTTCAAGACAAGCCCCAAATCTTTATCTGACCTGGACCATAGATGTTGACCCCTGGTGGATGGGTCCTGGTTTAGGATGAAGCAGGGGTTGACATCAATTTTGACTTTATAAATAAAATGCAATGGTAATCTGTTTTGATGCTACATCCTTGTGTTCTTTTCTTCATTATTTTGATATCCTGCAAATATTACCAAATAACAAGTATAAAAGAATGAGATGAGTTATAAACTTATACCTTCAACAATTGGTCTTCAAATTAGTATGATGAGAACAGCTATAACAATAGTAACATCCTGAGGATGTCCCCAGATCCTGTTATATCCTTAGGATGTTTCATCATCCTTAGAATATTTTCCAAGTTCTTTCTCTTTGTCATCCTTAGGATAGTCTTCATCATCCTGAGGATGTCCCCGGTGTTGCACCTTCAAGATAGACTTAAAGATCTCCTTTTCTTTTCAAGAAAGGATTAATAACTTTTTAATAATGACTTGTAGAAAGATAAACATAGTTATCATACTGGCGACAAGGTCTTATATAAACTAGGGTCAAACCCATACTGATGTATAATCTTAAGGATGACTGGCGACAAGGCCAAATGTAACATCTTGAGGATAGCTGGCGACTAGACCAAATACGAGAAAGAGACATTGAAAAATGTCTAAACCTTAGGGATTCAATGTATACTCCAAAAATGATGAGATTGTCAGCCACTTTTTACATGAACTGGTCCCACCATCCTGAAGATATACACGAATAACGTGCGCTCCAGGCGGGTGCTAACCCAATGTGAAGAAGGGTGAAAACCTTTAGACCTTAGGAAGGTGTCAGACACCTTAACGTAGGATGGACTATATACTAGACCATTTTTAGTTGTGAGATCATTTAAGAAAATGAAATGTAAACAAAGATAGAAGGTTTTCATACCTTATACGTGACAGTATTTAAGATGGATTGCATTCCAAGCCTTGGTAGAATTTCTCCTTCCATAGTTGAGAGCCAATATGCTCCTTTGCCAGCCTCAGAATCAATCAAATATGGTCCTTCACATTTAGGAGCCAACTTACCATCACTTGGCTTAGTAGTGTTCTGAAAGGCTTTTCTTAGAACCAAATATCCCACTTGGAATCTTCTTATTCTTATATTCTTGTTGTATGCTTTAGCAATCCTCTGTTGATAAGCTGTCATCCTCAATTTAGCAACATCCCTAAGCTCGTCCACTGTTTTAAGATCATTTCTATTGGGAGCATGGCTTCTGTTCCAAAGACCAAGGAGAAAGGTGTTTGGCCAGTTGTATTCTTGGAGGTGGTTCTATCTGCCCAATGTACAAATGGAAGCTCTTATACCCATTTTCCTTTCTTTTCTCCAAGCTTCTTCTTCAAGTTGTTGACGATGATCTTATTGGAAGATTCTGCTTGCCCATTAGCTTGAGGATGGACAGGTGTTGATGTTATCATTTTGATTCCCCAGCTTTCACAAAAACTGGTAGTCCTTTTGCTGATGAACTGAGATCCATTGTCACATATAATCTCAGCTGGTACACCAAATCTTGTAAGGATGTTTCTCTTGATGAAGGATACTACTTCTTTGTCTCTGACTTGTACAAGTGCTTCGGCTTCAATCCACTTTGAGAAATAACCAGTCATGACCAACATGAAAACCTTTCCACCAGGAGCTTTAGGTAGTTTTCCTACTATATCCATCCCCCATTTTATGAAAGGCCATGGTGAAATAATAGGATGTAAAGGTTCAGTAGGGTGGTGGAGGATGTTACTATGTCTTTGACAGGCATCACATTTCTGGGAATATAGCATGGCATCCTTCTTCATGGTTGGCCAGTAGTATCCTGTCCTTAGAGTCTTTGAATATAAAGCTCTTCCACCTGTATGATTGCCACAATCTCCTTTATGGATATCCTTGAGACCTTCCTTTGCTTCTTCCTTGTTGAGACATCTTAGGTATGGACTTGCAAGAGATTTTCTATACAATACTTGTTTATAATAATGAATTTAGATACCTTCATCCTGAATGCTCTAGTATTTTTCCTATCAAGGTTTTCTCCATCCTTAAGATACTTTTTTATAGGAGTCATCCAGGATGTATCATCTTGATCCTGAGTAGCAAGGACAATGTCATCCTTAGGATGTATAATGCTATCTTCAGGATGCACAGTGTTATCCTCAGGATGAACATCTGCAGTTGCTGGCTTTAGGATGTGAATGATAGGAATTTTGGATCCTTCTGGTAACTTTAAAGAGGATCCTAAGTTTGCTAAAGCATCAACTTCAGCATTTTCTTCCCTAGGTACCTGTGTTAATGTAAATTCTACAAAACAAGATACTAATTTCTTGACTATTTCAAGATATTCAGCTAATTTTTTACCTTTGACAACATAAGATCCATAAAAATGGTTAGTGATCAACAAAGAATCGACAAATACTTCTAAATTGGAAACATGCATATCCTTAGCAAGTTGCAAACCAGCAATGAGAGCTTCATATTTAGCTTCATTATTGGTTGTTTGAAATGTACATCTAATTGCATGGGGTATTATGTCCCCTTGTGGCGATTTTAGTAGTAATCCTAATCCAGTTCCTCTCATATTTGAGGCACCATCAGTGTATAAAATCCATTTTCCCAAGTTTTCATTTAGTTGTTGTACTTCTTTTTCGACTTCACTTAGGATGTCACTACTGAAATCAGCACAAAATCAGCTAGAGCCTGTGATTTGATTGCATTCTAGGCTCATATACCAAGTCAAAAGCACTTAATTTCACTGACCATTTTGCCATTCTTCCTGACATTTCTGGTTTTTAAGCACATTTTTAATAGGGTAATTAGTTTAAACATGTATCCTATGTGTTTCAAAATAATGCCTTAACTTGGTAGATGCCATAATCAAACCTAAAATAAGTTTTTCAAGATGTGAATACCTGGCTTCAGCATCTAATAAAGTTTTACTTACATAATAAACAGGATGTTGTTGTCCTTATTGCATTTCCAGAAGCTGCAAGGTATAACTTGAGATGTTCACCATCCTCAGGCTTCATCAAGAGTGGAGCTGCTGCAAGATATTCCTTCAACTTCTTCAATGCATCCTCATGCTTTTGTCCCAGTCAAATTTATTGTTTTTCTTCAGGATGTCATTGAACTCCTTGTATTTTTCCGAGTACTTTGAGATGAATCTGTTCAGAGCTGCTATCCTTCCAGTCAACCTTTGTACATCCTTGACATTTGTTTGAGATTTAAGATAAAAAAAATGGCTTTAATTTGTTCTGGACTGGCTTCTATGCCTCTATTGGTTACTAAGTATCTAAGAAATTTGTTAGCACCAACTTTAAAATTGCATTTTACAGGATTCAACTTCATATTATAAGCATCCAGGATGTTAAAGGCTTCTTTAAGATCCTGAAGATAGTCTTCAGCTTTCTCAGACTTCACCACCATATCATCGATGTAGTTAGAATCTTGCATCATTTTCACTGCTATCGTATACGAGGAATTCATAATGTGATAACAATGCATTTTAAATTAGATTTTTGTGACGTCACGTACATATTGGACCCTTTCTCACACAAATATACTATATTATTGTATGTAGTTTGCATATTTTCAAGTCAATATTGTAATTCGTTCATGTTTGATTTTGATTAAGTTAATTGAAACGTAAAAGAGCAATAACCTTCAAATTTTTATAGAAATATTTAATAAACAAAGAATACATATAACTTCGAAGTGTCACAAAGGTTGAACCACTTGCAAATTAATCCAAAGGTTGTTATCGGTCTAAATTAGTGCCTTTCTACATCACCTTTATTATTATTGTAGACTTGTGCACATGAGAAGGTTTTTTTCCATGCGACACTGTCACTATCACCATTACCATAATCGCATGTTAAGGCCGTTAACCTAAGTTTCTAGGGAACACTCATTTTTCGAAGTGCCGACTCGTATTTTGTAATTTTAAAATATTTAATTAAAAGATTAAACGTACTCAAATCTAACATTTAATTTTTTTTAATAGTAATAACATTTATTTAGTGTCACTGAAGTCACATTTGTTTTATTTACAAAACCACCTAAGTTTTAATATTGGGGAAATGAAATTAAATAATCCCATTTTGCTAGTTTAGAAAGCAATAACCACAACTTGAAAGTTGGACTTTAACAAACCCAACTTGTCATAGATTTTTTTTCCATTGGCCCAAAACTAACCAGGTTTATTCCCCAGCGAGATTAGCAGGCCCATGGAGGGGCGGTTAGTCGAGATGCATGGTTTATTCAGTCTTTGGCAGCTAAACGAGCTCTGCGTGTGGATGAACTTATGAAACGACTGCCGGACTTGAGGGACCGGCAAAGTGAGCTCCTTCTGTTGCGCTCGTGCATGGGGGTTGCTAAATTAGTATTTGGGCTCCGGACTTGTCAACCTGAACATGTAAAAGATGCTGTGTCTATCTTTGATGCAGGCCTGCGAGGGTCAATTCAAGACATTGTTGTGTGCGGGGAACCACATTTTGGGGACCTCCATTGGAGGTTGGCTTCCTTCCCTATGCGTTGCGATGGCTTAGGGCTTCTCTCGGCGGAGGACGTCTCCGAATATGCCTTTGTGGCGTCCAGGACCCTGTCGTGGAAATTACAGGACCACATCTTGCGTAGAGATGGTGTTGTGGGAGTGGATCCTGACTTTAGGGTTTTCAAACCATATGCATATTGATATTACGTTCAAATGTCCCTCCACCAATCTTCTCAAAGATTCTTACAATCAAATAAAAATGGATTACCAACAATCCGTTGGTAATCAATTTGGAGTTGGTGTTTTTCGACGAGTCTTACGATCAAAGAAAAACATCAATCCATCATTACTAAATACAAAGCCTGTTTAGAAACTTTAGGGTTTTCGAACTTGATGATGTTTAGATACGAACTGTTGTCGTGGTACTGCTTTTGATTGTGTTTGTGTTTTTGTTCCAATGACAATGGCAAGGAAGATCATTCTCTAGGGTTTGTTTGTTAGAAGACTTTTTTATGTTTGCTTGTATTTTTACGTAGTTTGTTAACTCAGATATTGTAAATGTGTTACTTGTCATAAAAGCAGTGTTTTAGAGATATTTGGATTTGTTCTTTTATGAGTCTTCCATTTTGTATGTAGTCTTGTTAAGTCAGATATTTCATTGAAATTATGGAATTGTAATAATAAGGTTGAATCCTATAACAACTGTTTGACAAATTTGTTGGCAACTCAACAGATATTGGTAAACAGAGTAATGAAACCTCAGTTGAAGATTAAGATTAACTGTTTCTTTTTAACACGCCTCAGAGGGTCGAATTCCAAAGTTAATGATTACGATTTTGAATTTAGTGTATTTTGCAATTAGACGTAAGAGTAAAATTTTAAACTCATAACAACATAATTTAAATTCAAAATTAATTTAAATACAAATTAACAAACGGTTAATAAATTTCGAGGGGGCGATTATCAGGGAACGGTTATTAGGTAACTATTGCTAATCACAAAGTCTTTTTACCAAATGAGGTACTAATACGTCTTTTTTTAATTCATATATTGTAATTATACTCAAGTGTAAGAATTCAATATTTTGCAATTGAACCTAAGATTAGTAATTCATATACACAGATAATATACTTATATGTATTATCTTTACTAACTTATACAAACATAAAAAACAAACTTTTCATGTCCACATTTAGATAAAACAGAAGTTAAACAATTATAATATAAAAAACGTAAAAACATCACATGTTCATATTTGCACAAATATTGGCAAATAGTATTTGTGTTTGTCAGTAAATTTGAATGTACAAAAAACAAAATTTGAAAAGTTGCTTTAGTGGGAAAGTAGCCAAATTAATAAAGTATATATTCATTGGGGTTGGTGGCCCAATGGTAGAAGCAAAGCTTCTAAGAACACCTAAGGGGAGGTCATGGGTTCAAGTCCCACAAGGAGTAGAAATTTGCCGTTCAAAAAAAAAAAAAAGTATGTATTCAACATTAATAAAATGCATTGTATTTAATAGATTCATTATAGTTAATGCATTGTAGTTAATAGATTCAATATAGTTAATGCATTTTTTTACTATAAAATAGGATTTTCTCCTCTTCCTATAGCACATCATTTAAACATTACCATCTACATATGCATAGCTTTAGCAATCTTATAAAAATATTATTAAGATGTATCCCAGCAACAGCAAATGGTCACAAATGACAGAAGTTTAGAAACTTCTTTTGGAATGCTTTAAAGAGAACGAAGGGCAGGAGATTCTTGAAGTAATTGAAGGTGTTACACGACTGCTTGAACATCACATTTGAAAGACGAACCTGAAAATTAATCAGGTGATTGCTACCAAGGTATCAAGTGAACGATGGATGGAATCTTCATTTCTTGTGGAAAACAAAAGATCAAATGAAAAGTTCAGTGAAGACATACAAAAAATCTGTAGGTCCTACAGAAACCATGTTCACAAAAAATTAAACAAACTGTTGAAGACCACAAACTAATTATTTAAATGTACTTGATATTATTACCGGTCTAAATATATTGAAATTTTGATTTTACATATTATGTCATCATTATATAATGATTTATGTTTATTGGATGAAAAACACTAATTTGTGTAAAATAATACCGATTAGTTATATCAATTTCTTGTATACTTAGTGTTGGAAAAACGAGTCAAAATCAATAGTCTACTATTATAGTCAACCGCTAAAAATATATGTTAACAAAGATGTTGAACATCTGTTTGAAGATTAACAGATATATTAGTAAAGAGAGTAAACAGAGTAACAAATTCTCAGTTGAAGATTAAGATTGTCTGTTTCTTTTTAATACATCTGTTATGCCAACATACTTTTCATGCATCTGTTGATTTATCTCTCCGTGGTTGTAACACCCGTCAGTATTAAACCATCTGATTAGTACTATCAACTGATATCTTGAGAAGAACAGATCTTACTAAACAGATTTTTCTTACAACAGACGATTGATTTCTTTATTAGTTCTTTAGTAAACAGACCTCAAAACATCTGATCAGTATCTATCATCTGGTAGCATCAAAGGAACAGATTTTACTTACAACAGATGATTGGCTTCTTTATTTGGTCTTTAGTAAACAGACGTTAAAATGTAAATGTGATGTCATTGTTAGTAACAACTGTTTAAGGCAATATCTGTTTGAATGAAACCGTTGAAGTAACATCTATTTGAATCAACAACTGGTTTTTGTAACAGCTGTTTTAGAAAGATCTCCTTAACACACACTGCCTTTGAACAGACGTTACCAAACACAATTTTTCTTGCAACAGATGATTGACTTTTTAATTTGGTGTTTACTAAACAGACCATAACAGTTGCTCTGTTTATGTTTATTATATTTTGGGGAGTAATTGTTTAAAAAAAAAGATATAGTATTCTCGTGTTTTCACACGGGATTTCACCTAATCTGTTATAATAAACAAAGCCTAAAATCAAATATGACACTCAAATAGGACAATCTCTCCCTTGAATATGCCTTGTAGCATGCCATGTCATTAGTGATTTAAAATAAATAAAAAAATTATTTCTCTCTCATGTGCATGGCACATGCACTTTACTCCATGTTTTTCAAACGTTAATAACTTTTTATATGACATTGTTTTAGAAAAACAATTACAACAAATTAACGAGCATTTTATTATCTTTCCAACAAGTACCATAGTGTTACACAAAAAACGAAAAAAGAAAACGACTTTATATGTGATGATTATTGAAATAGATACTTAAATTATGTATGAGTGAAGAAAACAGTGAGGAAACATGATTGTGTATCCATAATAAAGATTGAACATGTATGTCATTATTTAATAAATGTTCACTTTACACATTAGAATCGCCTATCATCATCATTACATAACATTTGATACCAAATTCTTTACAACTTTTTTCTGAAAAAACGCCCTATTACTTTTACAGTACACATATTTTGTCACATTATGTTGGATTTATCTATCCCGGGATGCTCCCGAGGATAACCTAGTATATTTATATTTATATTCAATATCACTTTATACTATGTAGACGATTTAAGGTGAAAAATGCATAACTCTTAGATAACACAACCATTGTTATAAATTATAAAATATATATTTTGTACAACTTTCAACTCTTTTAAGTTTTATTAGAGTAAATTACAGAAATCGTCCTTTATGTTTATAGTAGATTACAAATCATGTCGTTTAGAAAAATAAAATACAGAAACCGTATTTTATGTTTAAAAAACGTTGCACGTTATGTCCTTTACCCCAAACTCATTTAATTTTCATAGTTAAATCTGGCCAAGTTGACCCATGTGAGGCAAATTTGTCTTTTTTACTTAATTATTTAAAATATTAAAAACAAATAAAATAAAAAAGAATTTATAAAATTTATAAAATCCCATCACCCCTACCCTATACACCCTCTTTCTCAACTTTTTGCCTCTCTAACAGTACCACCACCACCACTAACCTCCACCCGCTACCCGACCACCACCATCTGCTCCCGTCGTTCTTCTCTAAACACTTTGTTTTTCTCACCATCTAAACCCGTACCACTGCCTGAATATTAACAACCATCACTACTGCACCTTCACCACCGTTCACCACCACACCCACCTCGAGTTTTGTATACATCAGAGTAGATGATGTGGGTTTTTGTTTTGATGTGCGCTTAAGAATGTTTCATATAACAGACATGCGTGAATGACAACCCAGATCTAGGGGTTTTCAAATAACGGTAAGTGTTGGATTTGGTGGTGGTCGATTTAGAAAAATAGGGTTTCATGGTGGTAGTTACAGGTGGTAGTTGCTGAGTAGTGATGATTGTTGTTGGTGTGTAAATCTGGGTAGAAAAAACTAGGGTTTATATTTAGGGATGGGGAGGTTGGTGGGTGTGCTGGTGAACAGAGGTAAAGGTGCGATGGTGGTGGTTGTTGTAAATGATAAAGGCAGCGTTGACAGTGGTGGTTGCTTATAATGGAAATGATGGTGTTAAGAGTGGTGGATGGAGGTGGCTGGTTGTGGCGATGGTAAAGAAATAAAAGGAAAGGGATGGGATGGGTGGTGGTGACTAGTGGTAGTAGAAGAGAAAGGGATATAAAGGGATGATAGACAGAGAGAGGGGTGAAAGAAGGAGAAAAACTGATTTTTTGTTAATTATTTTTTAGTTTTTAATATTCTTTTTCTTTTCTTTTTATGCATTTTTTATTTAATGGGTAGAAAGACAAATTTGCCCTCACATAAGGTCAACTTGGTCAAGATTTAACTATGAAAATTAACTGGGTTTGGGGTAAAGGACATAACATGCAACGGTTTTTAAACATAAAGTATGATTTCTGTAATTTATTTTTCTAAAAAGACATGATTGACAATCCACTATAAACATAAATAATGATTTCTGTAATTTACTCCTTTTAATATTAGGGTCAAAAATTGAAATTTATAGAAGTTGATTAGAACCGTGAAAGCAATACTTAAGGGTTAGATATGTCATTAGTGGTGGAGTGGTGGAGAGGCCTTATGTTCACTTAGGTGATCATGGGTTCAATTCCCACTTCCAACATTTATGGTTTGGTATCCGGGTGAAGATCGAATACGGGTGGCGCCGGTTCGAAACTGATGGGCGGCGAGGTTTTACCGAGTTCTATAACACTGTCGTGCCTTCGGGCGGGTGGGGCTCGGGTTTCCGCGCATCGGGAGAAGGCGGGGGCTGCTGGAGGTCGAGTAGTCGATTCTTGAGCACGGCGCCCCCGCAAGGGTGATTGCCACACAGTTGTTCGCCGATAAAAAAAAAAGATATGTCATTATTTTTTAAATCGTTTTCGTCTTTTGTTGAGCACCTCGTGGAACAACAAACAAAAGCATGTTTGTGCGTATTACAATTTACAAAGCCATCAAAATCAGTCCAAATAGACAAATAGTACGTGCATTCTACATATGTTTTCCATCTTCTATTTTATTGTCAATAGAATGTTTTATTGATTGTAATTAGGTGTGTTACAAATCTTTTCCACCAATAAATTTGTGTTAACTTGATCCTCAAAATTTCTTACATCATTTACAACTCATTTTGTCATCTAATCCCCTAGAATCATTAGATCGTGTATATATAACCAAGCTTATTCGGCATTTTGTATATCTTAAAATGTAATGTTGAAAACCTTGCAAGGTCATAGCATTCATAAATATGATACGTGAAAGTGTCATGAATATATCCCTCGTAATTCATATGAAAACCTTAATTTGTACATTGTTTCTCCAATTTTTTCATAGTTGTGAAGGAACCGACGAAATGAGGACATGATTTCCTTCTTTATCGAATTATATATGTGTATATATAATAACATGATTAATACTCACATGTGTATGGCCAATGATGTCCAGCCCAGCTGATCGGAGGTGGAAGGGTTTACTTCGAGGTTCCCGCCCGGACTTGGTCTCAGGTTCAAGTCCCCCCACTCACACTAAGGGATGAGAAATTCAACACCCGCGTTTGGCCTGAATTCAAACTAGGGTTAAGGGGTTGTGCGTCGTTTAGATTCTCCGCTGAAACACACCTTCCAAAAAAAAAAAAAAACTCATATGTGTATTAATAAGGCACATATGTGTATAGGGGGATCATTTGAGAAGAATTTCAATTTGAGAAGAAAAGGAAGAAATAACATTAAATACTTTTAACTCATTTCACATTAATTATTCAATTAATTACTTTTAAATATTTTATCTTACACGCATCAAAACTTGTCCTACACATATCAAAATTCATTCTACACACATCGAAATTGTCATACTTTTATGCTACACATATCGAAATTATCATTAGGTTTATCCTACACATGTAGAAATTCATCCTACACATACCGAAATTTATCTTTCACTATAAATTATCTTTGCTTTAAATATATATTTAAAATTGAATTATAATTTCATTTATTTAACTAGTTTATGGGAGTTACAAAAACTTAAAAATTTATTTAACATTAAATACAACTATCAAAATGAAATATTTCTATTGGTCTAACTTTCTTCTTTTTCTTCTTACAAGAAAACTTCTTCTCATTTGAACTCTTCACTATGTGTGTGTGTGTGTGTGTATATATGTATATATATATATATATAAACTATCCATTAAAACATGATTAATACTCATAAATTCCATCAAATTAGAGTCAATGGTACTGACGGTTTCAAATGGAGAGTCAATATAGTTTATTGTAGTAAATACCAATATGAAATGTTCTCATATGGATTTAAATAGTAATATGAAATAAATTAAATACTAATTTCTATTTTTAATGCTATTATACATTTTTATTTTTAGTGTATATATGTTGAATAGCCACAATAATTAGTTTGAACATACAAAACTTTACTACAAAATTTTTATACGTTTTAATGGCTATTTTAAAAATAAAATAAATGTCATTAGTAATTCTATTGTTAACGTATTAGTATTTAAAAATTTGGAGTGTTACAACACTACCCCAAACGTTACGAAAAAATATGGTTTATGCGATTTTCAGTTATGGATTATTGTCACGTTAGATCCCCAAAGTTATAATTTACTTATTAGAAAATTTGCGAATGTTACATCAATCATAAATGAAACTTCGATAGAAAATTACACAGAAAAAGCTAAACTAAATAAAATTCATGATATCCTTCTTTCCTATCATAATTTTCTAGAAAATGAACATAAAATTGAAAAAGCAGAAAATAAAGGAAAAATTGATTCAAATAATATTCTAACATTTACATTTTTTTAAAGAATAGTAAATTTTCACAACCACTAAATCTACTTTTAAATAGGGGTATTGGATTTTAATAACCCAAACTTTCACCCGTTGGTCGACAATAATCTGTACTTCAAAAATTCCTAACAACAATCCCCACTTTCAATCTATTGGCCGACAATGAACCTTTGTTAACTAAGAACTAACTCAGTTAGTGGATGATGACGTGGACACTGACAGTTAACAAAAGTTCATTGTCGGCCAATACAAGTTGGGATCGTTGTTGGGAATTTTTTAAATACAGATTATTGTTGGCCAACGAGTGAAAGTTTGGATTATTAAAATTA
Organism: Ambrosia trifida; assembly: GCA_028751855.1. NCBI lineage: Eukaryota > Viridiplantae > Streptophyta > Magnoliopsida > Asterales > Asteraceae > Ambrosia > Ambrosia trifida. The sequence continues at coordinate 82,607,276 of CM054122.1, forward strand.
GGGGTGTGCAACGGTTCAGAACCGGGCCGAACTGACCCGAACCGGAATCGAACCGGAACCGTTTAGTGATAAATATAAGAATCGAAACCGAACCGTATAAAAACCTACCGGTTCGGTTCGGAACCGGATGTCAATTAAATCATAAAACTAACAATTAAATTACATGCAACTTTAGTAAATAAAGTGTGGTGTTCTACTCATATTACGGACCTATGATACATGTTTAGAAGTGCACAATACCAACTGCATATATGCAATGATTGTAATTTTGACACTACGAATGATATGTGTCATGCATTCCTAATGTCACATGTTATACTACATCATTGTTCGATACACATTATAGGCCAAACTATGCACCTTATAAATGAATTTGTAAGCGTTGATTCTCAGTTTAAGCTATTTTCGTTCCTTTTATTATACTCTATATGTTTTTTTATAGAAATTACATAATTCAAATGGAACTCATATCACAAGTTTGTTAGATATTATATAGTTAACATGACTCGAAAAATATTCTTTATAAAGATTAAACTTGGGAATTGAAAATGTGGAAAGTCAGTATACAAACTACATGGAAAAGCTCACTAAATTAATAGGGTTTTATATATAATATTTAAAATTTTAAACCTAACCAAACTGGGAACCGTTTTCACCATAATTTAAGAACCAGAACCGAACCTAAATACAATAATACGGTTCGGATCTAGCGGTTCTGCGGCAGTTCCTCGATTCTAACAGTTCCGAATTGTGAATTGCTTAGCCCTAATTAAAATCCAATACCCCTTTTAAATATTACACCAATGTTAACCGGATGACTATACTACTTGGAAAATATCTTGGTGATACCAGACTTCCAGCCCGTTAAAAGAATATGTATATACTTATGAGTTGATGACAATATCTTAAGTAATATCCATATGTATGGTGAATATCTTTATTGGAAATTTAGTAGAGGATACTTGATTACTTGTAAAACTTTTCTTGGCCATGATCCATTACTACCAACTAAACACAACTAAGTACCGACAATGACTAATCTTGATTTTTTGAGTGTCGTGACGTTCGCTTGACATCAAAATTAGAGAATCACTTGAGTGGTAAAAAAATATACTTTTTAAAAAGTTGGTTTTATTCTTTTAAGACACACCGTAGTGGGGCGCGAGCGCGACTTGTGCAGTTTTTTGAAAAATTACACCCCCACACCATAACATAGGGGCGCTATTTTTAAAAAAAGGGCGGGGCTCTATATTAATAACGCCGAGTATGTAATGAATAAACCAATTGAAAGGTGGCACGTGGAATGTGGCAACGGTTATATGACCGTTTTCTTTATTTGAACGGCTATTTTTTTTGGTTTATTATAAATACACAACACACATATATAATATACACACACAAAAATACCTTTAAAAAAATTCAAAAACACAAAACACGTATTACCAATATTTAAAAAAAATGGGTTCCCCCGCGTCATCATCCATTGTGAGAGAATATTAATTACAAAGAGTTTCTAGGCGACGAGGGTGATTTGATAGACGAAGAGTTGGAGCAAGATGCGGTTACGAGTGCGCTTGCGCTTGCGGCGAGGTATACTGAAGAAACTAGTGCGTCTACACGTCCAGAAGACGAAGAAGAAGAGTATGAAGAAAGCGAAGATGAAAATTAATATTATTTGTGGTTTTATATATTATTTGTGTGTTTTTAATATTATTTGTAATTTTTTTAATATAATTAATATTAGTCGTGTGTTTTAATATTATTTGTAATTTTTTTATATTTATTTGTGTTTTATTTTAATTATTTTAATTTAAAAGATTAAAAAATAATAAAATAAACAACCAATCAGAAACAGGGGCTTTATAAATAAAGCCCCTACCACTACACCCCTTTTTCACTTTCCCTCTCCATGCTGACTCAGCTGCCACGTAGACCAATCAGGAAGGAGGGCTTTATAAATAAAGCCTCTCACTACACATGGTCTAAGAAATAAAACATACCTTTGATTTTTTGGTTGGTCATGATAAAAAGATTTGTGAAAACATATACCTTTCGTATATTAAAGTTTTATATTATTTTATAATATTACGCGTGTTAGTGTTAGGTAGTTATGCTATAAGGCTACATGGTGCTGGGCTCGCGCCCTTGTCACCTCAGCCATCTTCTGAAGACTGGTGCCTCCCATGTTATCCGGACGTCATTAGGGGAGGGGGTGCTATTGAAGTTTCGTGAAAACAATAACGAAGAAAAACAGGTGTTTGGTAGGGACCATTAAATTTTTATAATGTTTGAGAATGTTAAGCTCTTTAAAAAAAATTAACCTGTTATATAAAACATTTATTCCTCATATTTTTAACACACAACTCTCTGGTTCTTCTCTTTTAAACCTGAACCTTCTTTTGAAAAATAGCGCCTCCGCTGTTATCCCGACGCCATTGGAGGCGCTATTGATGTTCCATGAACACAATAATTAAGAAAAAGAGTGTTTGGTAGGAACCATTAAATTTTTGTAACGTTTGAGAATGTTAAGCTCTTTAAAAATATTAACCTATTATTTTTAACTCTATATAAAACATTTATTCCTCATATTTTTAGCACACAATCTCCGGGTCTTCTCTTTTAAACCACAATGCTCCATTAAAAAATGCCTCCATGTGTTTCTGTTGGGAATATGGATGAGGAGTTCGCATTGACCATTTCAGTTCTACACGTTAGGAAATCAGACGTTTTTACAACGCATAGATTTGGTACTGAAAATTCGGATTTGGATAAGAATATACTTGAGAGGAAATGAGGTATGCAATCACGCGTACAAGAGATGAAATATCGTCGAAGTGGGAGAGTATATCAGGAGTTCTTTAAAGATTTCACTAAATCTACAATAGACAGATAGACAAGTTGGGAGATGATGAATATAATGACATTGTTGTTGAAGAATCTTGTGCCGAATATGCACGCGTTAATAGGAGGTCGTTTACGAAGTTAAAATTTGAGAACTAATAGTCGACACTAATGTTGACCAAATTGAAATATTTAGTATTTTTATTTCAATGTTATGTATTTTTTGTTATTAATGTTTTGTATTTTTATTTTAATATTATATAATTTTATTTGTTTAAGTGAACTTTTTTTTATTAAATTTAAAAATTAAAAAAATATTAAAAAATAAATGATTAGGTAATGACCGAGAGAGCTTTATTCTTCTATATATTAAAACAATGACAGATGAATAGTGATTATTTGTTATTGGTCCAGATGCCCTATTCAAATGAAATTAGATTATAAACAGTATATATGATTATTTTGTTGTTACATTATGAAAGACGTTTTTGCCATATAATGTAGTGCTTTACTTATTTATTATTTTCACTTGTATCAATTCTTACTATTTTTCAAGATCGATGCTTTCGGTAATGGTACTGATTCGATACAAATATAGTGCTATCGTGTCCCACGGCAACGTGTATGTGTAAACCGTGCCCCGCGGCAACGCGCGGGTAACTACCACTAGTTCTATTTATTGGTAGTTATTGAAAGAAGAGAATAAAGCCTCTTTTTGACATATTGCTTACGACGCTAAGATCATGGAATGGAGCCTCTAGAGCATGCGTCACGCTCACCTTTCTTATTGAAAAGAACACGATTCTCTAATTTTTTTTTTTTTTTTTTTTTTTATATATTCGTATAAAGGGGAACACTAAGAGATGCATTGAATTAATGACTTTCTTGACAATACATATTTAATGACTTCCTTGACAATACATGATGTCTTCCTTGACAAAAGAAAGACTGAACTTTTCTATTGACTCAAAAGTGTAAATATCATACAACAAAAGTGTAAATATCATACAAATTAAAGTGACTGTTCATAGAAGCTTGTTTATTAATATACAGGATAAAAGATAATACTTATTTTATATAAGTGTGATGGCTACTGAAGAAGTAAATACCTCTCCTAGTAGACAAGAATGCTGTTCCGGCAATGAATAACTAACCCAAGCTGGATCCGGGTGCCTACAAAACAAAACACCGTTAGGACTCGTCACAGGAAAGGGGGGTTTCCTGTGACCACCCTCCGGCGTGAGAATAAGTATTGGTTCTTGGTGTGAGAGTAAAGCCAAAGCTTTTATGATTGTGTGTATAATATTATTTACCTCTGACCTCTATTTATAACTTTTCTTACTTTCCTCGTAACCGCCTCTTCGAGCCTATCTCCAGGAGCTGATTCTCCGGTTTAGATGGAGATAGGCCTTATCTTCTCTTTCGAACCTTCCTTCCCTGATTCTCGGAAAAGAGGTTTAGCCTTATCAATTGTCCGGGGTACAACCGTGTTGGTTCACCCGGCGTATATCTGCCATTGGGCTGGCCCGAAGGTAATGGGGCCTTTATGTGGTATTGGGCCGATCCATCTAGATTGGGCCTACCTCGTCATGTCCCCCCAAGTCTAGTGATAAGCAGACTTGGTTATTACTAGGCTTTTTAAAATGACAAGTTATATGATACTTTGATAATGACGTAAATGCCAAAATAAAAAATCTTTATAGAGTATAGTGCCGCATGGGTAAGGCACGTGATGTGACGTCATCCTGAGTTGTCGCCTCAGCCGTTTTAACAGTCTGAGCAACTCAAGGGTTCTGACTGTTGGCGGTTTGATTTAAAATTTAAAAACGCGTGCAATCTTCCGCCTATAAATTAGCTGGTTGCCATTGAAATGTACAGTTCAAAGTAACTAACTATTAATTTTCTTTTGAAATGGCTCCCAAAGCTAGCACATCACGAACCACCATGAGTGTTGCCCAAATTCATACTAGTTGGTCGGTAACGGCGCTACAATCTTTCCTTTCTGAGTGGCGTATGTGACAACCGGCAACTTCTGAATAATACCGATGTGATTTTAGATAACTTTTTATTATAAATATTGTTAATTTTTAAGTTTCGAAGGTTAACAGATCGTTTTAACAAAAGAAACCGTGGTCGAATCTTATAACGTGTTTTAAACGTGTGTTTCGAATGCACGCGCGGGATAATAAACATTATATTTAAAATTTCACGGTTTTGTTACGTTTTCAAAATCGAACATTTCCGACATGCTTTATTTATTATTTTATGAACGGTAAAATCCGAGTCGTATTTCGTTTAAACGGGTTCGATACGCGGTGTCCACCCACCTAACCTTAACCCTAACTATAAAAGGGCATTTCATCTCCTTCTTCCTCATTTTTGTTTCAGCCGCCAACCCTAAACCCACTCTCTCTCTAAAGAACCAAGCTATCTCTCTCTCTCTCTAACCTCTCTCTCCTCTCGGTCTCCCTCAAACTCTCGCAGGTCTCTCTCCTCGTTTCTCTCCCTCGCCTGATAGCTCCTTCAACCTGTTCGGCGAAGGTTTGGTGGTGGTGGCTTCGGATGAGGCTGAGGTGGTCGGGTTGGTGGTTATGTCCGGTCAATGGTGGTTGACGAGGTGTCGGCGTTTGGTGGTTGTTATAGTGTTCAGTTTAGTGACTGTTTCTGGTGCCTTGGGGTCCGAGCAGGGGGGTTAGGTGGGTCTCGCAGGTGAGAATCGTGGTGGTACAGATCCTTAGGTTCGATGTGGTAGTTCGGTTGCGGTGGTGGATAGCTGGTCGCGTTTGTGAGGACAGAGGTGGAAGAGAACATTGTGCAGGTAGTGGTGGTTTCTTAATGGTGAAATCCGGATGGTGATAGGGTGATGGAGGCGGCGGTTGAGATGTTGGGTGTAGGTGACGGGCTGCGAACATGTCGTATGGTGGTTGAGGTCGAGTTTCACTGGTGGTACAGATTCTCGGGTCCGATTGATAGCCAGGTTGATTCCAGGTTCATGTTTGGGTTCGATTCGGGACTGTATATGATGAATCCCGGTGATTTTGGTCTCGAGTCAGTTTTGGGTCGTGGTTGTGGTTTTTAACGTCTTCGTTCAGATAAGGTTGGGTGGTCCAGATCGATTTACACTTTGGTTCGGGTTGTTGGTTCGGGTCCGATTCTAGTCGAGTCAGATTTGGTGGTGTTGGTTTCGGGTCAGATTCGGTACGAGACCGTGTTCGGTTCGGGTTTCAGTCGCGGTTAGGTTCGGCTCGGGTCAGATTTGTTCAACCGTCTCGCGGGTCAGATTTCGGGTTACGCGCGTGTGATTCGGTATAACTTATGTTTGTATTTATTGTCATTTTATTTTATCATATATTTATAAACATTATATATTTGTAAATATTTATATATATTTATGAATGTTATAATTTTATAAATATATTGACATGGACGAATTAGTTTTAACTCGCGAACGATCCTAATAATAAACGGTAACTATATTATATCGGACGATTTGGTAAATGGTTAACTTAACATGACTTATGATATCGGACATCGGACTAAATAACATTGGACTATATTGTCGGACTATATATATATATTGCTATATATATATAAGTATAGATAAGTGTGGAAACGTATAGAGTCTCGTAAATCGGAATCGTGGATAAAAGGATTTGATGAATTGTGTTTGAAAGTTAATTTTGGGAAAAATTGTAGACAACGGTTGTTGTCTGGTTTGTACAAAAACAGAGGAAACTCTGCCCAAATTTTTATAAAACCAAAGCGTAGCGAACTGCTATTATTTCTATAAATACATTCTCGTAAGTCTTTTGAACAAGTGCATTATATACAGAATCAAAGTATTTTCAAAGTCTAACTATTTGTGGCAATAAAGATGATTTTTAAACAATATTTGGGAAGAAGTAACAAATGTTATTAATTGATTTTAATAACTAAAGTTGTATTTTCCTTAAAGAGTATCCTCTAAAATATAATTACACAAAATGAATATACTTATATGATTTACGAGACGTGCTACGATTCAGGGTAATTATACGTTTCGGGGTACTAGTCCAACATGGTTTATACATAAATAGTAACAAGTTTGTAACTTGGGTGCTATGTAATACGAGAATTAAGATAAGTCACGATCGGTTCGTCGAGTTGAAACGTATTGAGACTCGTGTTGGTACACACGAGTCTAGACAGTCGGATAGACTATCTTTTGAGCAGTCAATAAGCTAGGCTTATGTGTGATAGACAGTTAAGGTGTCTTTTGTTGGTAATTAGGGCACGAGGAAGTCAGTCGAGGGTTCAGGCTTTGTTTGCTAGCTTAGCATGGAAACTAAGGTGAGTTTCACGGCCCCACTTTACGTTTTTACATTTCGGGGGAGACACATGCTTTATACATATTTCATAAACTATCATGTTATATTAGTGTTAATTCATTTACATATTATACGATACGTAAAGTCCCGGGGAAACCATGAATATGCTGGATGGCATAACGGGGGATATGTGGATAGATCTATTGGGACTGACAGACCCCACCCGTCGGCTGGGAGCCGGGCGGGTGCATATTGTCTCGGTCATAACGCTACTAGAGGTAGTGCATACTCGTTTCGGGCAAAAATCATATATCGTTGTCTGTAATGGTTTCCGGTCGTAGTAGTATTACTCATGCGTCTAGCTAACGCTATCATTTCTGACATAGTGATAACATGATGGCTTTCATTACTTAAACGTTTAACATAAAACCTGTGAACTCACCGGCATTATTTGCTGACGTTTTTAGCATGTTTGTCTCAGGTCGTTGAGGTAGCGGCAGTCGATAGGCGCACGGAGTCTCACGGCGTCTAGGATTCACTTGCATGATATTGAGTATTATCGAACGTTTTCTTAGTTTTACTTTTGGATCGTAATAACGTTTTATGCTTCCGCTGTGATGGATAGATTTTGAAAACTTAATGGGTAATTTACATTGCTTTCGACTCATATAGTTGTCGTTTATTGTGACCGTTGACTTGGATCCTGGTGTGTCACGCGCCTCGCGGTAAAACCCCGCACGTGGAATTTGAGGGTGTGACAGATTGGTATCAGAGCCAATGGTTATAGTGAACTAGGACTGCATGTAGAGTCTAGTCTATAGCCGAGTCTCACACACACTAGACGGTCACATATGTTTGAGTCTTAGCATACGGGTAACATATGTCGGGGTGTTGGTGTCCTCATCTCTTTTACCACATCATCCGTTAAATTTTGGGTCTAGTATCCGGTGACTTGAACTTCAAGCTTGAAGTGCATTTGGAGGATCATGTAGAGCAGTTTATCATGTCGGGTGCACACGAAATCATAAACTGGAATGCATGAAAATCCTAGTGGACTTTGTGTTTGGACGGATGGACCCGAGTTGGACCTAGATCAACTTCTTGTGATTCCTAGAGGGTTACACTGCGGGCGAACCAGGGGGATTCTAATACTGTTGTCATATGTCTTCTTATTTGTCGCTATGCTTCGCTTTTATTTTGGTTCTCGTACTGTTAAGAGCTTCTTATCTGTTAAGCTTTATCGGTTACTGCCTTTTGTGCCTACGCCTTGGGAGGGTAAGTCCTTGGTTATCGTGTGTCGTGTTACATCTAGTTTGGGTCTGGGGTGTGTCAATTCTATGTAAGGAGGTAATCTGGAGACACTGCTTGGACGGTACCTGGTGCTTCGTTCATACCGATCACAAGGGTCTTCAGCATATCCCCGGTCAGGCTGGGTTGATTATGTGACAGTCTATAGCAATTATCTTGTATTCACCTTGAGGAATCAGTTCCTCGGCTTGGGGTACTTGTTCGTATTACCCTTAGTTGTGATCCTTGTATCTTTTCGTGTTTTTGGGGAGCGTTGCCTTGGGCATTGGGTGCTCAGTTGCATGCGTATTTGAGCCATATCTTGTATTGTCTGGATTCATTACGGTTCACGTGGTGGACCGGGGTTCTTATGGATAAGGGTTTTTCATTATTTTGTTGTTACGGACGTGATTGTCGATTCTCCCATGTTCGTGTCATTTGTGACCTTGCTTTTCTTAAACCAGTTTAAGTTCTTGATGATCTCGTTTCTTGAACTTCTAAGGTTCATGTTGTAGGACCTAGTTATATCTTTTTGAGTACGATCTACATCTCTCTTCTTTTGTATTTGTGGCCTTCGACATTCAATTATAAAGGAATTTAATTTTTGTTTTTGTTGATTCCTTATTCTTTTCACCAAATTAGACGCGCCTTTTGTACACGTGTCAATCGTTATATGTTTGAATTCTTTAAACCTGTGAAGGTCCATTGTAGGGCTTCGCATCAAACAAATGTTTCATTAATGATTTGTTCCCTCATTACGTTGCTCGTAATGTTTGTCTTATAGTCTTGCTATATTAGGCCATTGTGGGCAATGGATCTTTTGATACTTCGTCGATGAGTTTCTTTAAAGTCGACATTTCAGTTGAATCGAATTGTTGGAATTTAATACAGCACCTTGCGGTGAATATTCAATCGACTTGGAATAATGAATGATTTTATTGACATGTCTCACTTTCATCAACTTGTTTGTCATTGCCTTAAATGCAGACACACCTTGTGGTGTGTAATGAAAAAGTTGGTGCACTAGTTGTTTCGTTTGAGGTGCGTCAATAGTGTTTGTGGCAAAGTTATTGTTTACACTTTGCATCCAGTTGGTTCTAAAACTTTATTTCGTGCCATTTGTACCGGCAAGTCCGTTGACTATTTTTGTTGTACTACCATTGGTTATTGGATGATATCCTACCTCAAATTTTGAGGACAAAATTTCTGTAACATGGGGAGAATGTGACAACCGGCAACTTCTGAATAATACCGATGTGATTTTAGATAACTTTTTATTATAAATATTGTTAATTTTTAAGTTTCGAAGGTTAACAGATCGTTTTAACAAAAGAAACCGTGGTCGAATCTTATAACGTGTTTTAAACGTGTGTTTCGAATGCACGCGCGGGATAATAAACATTATATTTAAAATTTCACGGTTTTGTTACGTTTTCAAAATCGAACATTTCCGACATGCTTTATTTATTATTTTATGAACGGTAAAATCCGAGTCGTATTTCGTTTAAACGGGTTCGATACGCGGTGTCCACCCACCTAACCTTAACCCTAACTATAAAAGGGCATTTCATCTCCTTCTTCCTCATTTTTGTTTCAGCCGCCAACCCTAAACCCACTCTCTCTCTAAAGAACCAAGCTATCTCTCTCTCTCTCTAACCTCTCTCTCCTCTCGGTCTCCCTCAAACTCTCGCAGGTCTCTCTCCTCGTTTCTCTCCCTCGCCTGATAGCTCCTTCAACCTGTTCGGCGAAGGTTTGGTGGTGGTGGCTTCGGATGAGGCTGAGGTGGTCGGGTTGGTGGTTATGTCCGGTCAATGGTGGTTGACGAGGTGTCGGCGTTTGGTGGTTGTTATAGTGTTCAGTTTAGTGACTGTTTCTGGTGCCTTGGGGTCCGAGCAGGGGGGTTAGGTGGGTCTCGCAGGTGAGAATCGTGGTGGTACAGATCCTTAGGTTCGATGTGGTAGTTCGGTTGCGGTGGTGGATAGCTGGTCGCGTTTGTGAGGACAGAGGTGGAAGAGAACATTGTGCAGGTAGTGGTGGTTTCTTAATGGTGAAATCCGGATGGTGATAGGGTGATGGAGGCGGCGGTTGAGATGTTGGGTGTAGGTGACGGGCTGCGAACATGTCGTATGGTGGTTGAGGTCGAGTTTCACTGGTGGTACAGATTCTCGGGTCCGATTGATAGCCAGGTTGATTCCAGGTTCATGTTTGGGTTCGATTCGGGACTGTATATGATGAATCCCGGTGATTTTGGTCTCGAGTCAGTTTTGGGTCGTGGTTGTGGTTTTTAACGTCTTCGTTCAGATAAGGTTGGGTGGTCCAGATCGATTTACACTTTGGTTCGGGTTGTTGGTTCGGGTCCGATTCTAGTCGAGTCAGATTTGGTGGTGTTGGTTTCGGGTCAGATTCGGTACGAGACCGTGTTCGGTTCGGGTTTCAGTCGCGGTTAGGTTCGGCTCGGGTCAGATTTGTTCAACCGTCTCGCGGGTCAGATTTCGGGTTACGCGCGTGTGATTCGGTATAACTTATGTTTGTATTTATTGTCATTTTATTTTATCATATATTTATAAACATTATATATTTGTAAATATTTATATATATTTATGAATGTTATAATTTTATAAATATATTGACATGGACGAATTAGTTTTAACTCGCGAACGATCCTAATAATAAACGGTAACTATATTATATCGGACGATTTGGTAAATGGTTAACTTAACATGACTTATGATATCGGACATCGGACTAAATAACATTGGACTATATTGTCGGACTATATATATATATTGCTATATATATATAAGTATAGATAAGTGTGGAAACGTATAGAGTCTCGTAAATCGGAATCGTGGATAAAAGGATTTGATGAATTGTGTTTGAAAGTTAATTTTGGGAAAAATTGTAGACAACGGTTGTTGTCTGGTTTGTACAAAAACAGAGGAAACTCTGCCCAAATTTTTATAAAACCAAAGCGTAGCGAACTGCTATTATTTCTATAAATACATTCTCGTAAGTCTTTTGAACAAGTGCATTATATACAGAATCAAAGTATTTTCAAAGTCTAACTATTTGTGGCAATAAAGATGATTTTTAAACAATATTTGGGAAGAAGTAACAAATGTTATTAATTGATTTTAATAACTAAAGTTGTATTTTCCTTAAAGAGTATCCTCTAAAATATAATTACACAAAATGAATATACTTATATGATTTACGAGACGTGCTACGATTCAGGGTAATTATACGTTTCGGGGTACTAGTCCAACATGGTTTATACATAAATAGTAACAAGTTTGTAACTTGGGTGCTATGTAATACGAGAATTAAGATAAGTCACGATCGGTTCGTCGAGTTGAAACGTATTGAGACTCGTGTTGGTACACACGAGTCTAGACAGTCGGATAGACTATCTTTTGAGCAGTCAATAAGCTAGGCTTATGTGTGATAGACTGTTAAGGTGTCTTTTGTTGGTAATTAGGGCACGAGGAAGTCAGTCGAGGGTTCAGGCTTTGTTTGCTAGCTTAGCATGGAAACTAAGGTGAGTTTCACGGCCCCACTTTACGTTTTTACATTTCGGGGGAGACACATGCTTTATACATATTTCATAAACTATCATGTTATATTAGTGTTAATTCATTTACATATTATACGATACGTAAAGTCCCGGGGAAACCATGAATATGCTGGATGGCATAACGGGGGATATGTGGATAGATCTATTGGGACTGACAGACCCCACCCGTCGGCTGGGAGCCGGGCGGGTGCATATTGTCTCGGTCATAACGCTACTAGAGGTAGTGCATAATCGTATCGGGCAAAAATCATATATCGTTGTCTGTAATGGTTTCCGGTCGTAGTAGTATTACTCATGCGTCTAGCTAACGCTATCATTTCTGACATAGTGATAACATGATGGCTTTCATTACTTAAACGTTTAACATAAAACCTGTGAACTCACCGGCATTATTTGCTGACGTTTTTAGCATGTTTGTCTCAGGTCGTTGAGGTAGCGGCAGTCGATAGGCGCACGGAGTCTCACGGCGTCTAGGATTCACTTGCATGATATTGAGTATTATCGAACGTTTTCTTAGTTTTACTTTTGGATCGTAATAACGTTTTATGCTTCCGCTGTGATGGATAGATTTTGAAAACTTAATGGGTAATTTACATTGCTTTCGACTCATATAGTTGTCGTTTATTGTGACCGTTGACTTGGATCCTGGTGTGTCACGCGCCTCGCGGTAAAACCCCGCACGTGGAATTTGAGGGTGTGACAGCGTATATCATCGGAGTGGAATCCCGTGTGTCCAGGGCCCACCGACGTTGCTTTCCCCTTAAAGCCTGGGAAAATTACCCTATATGCTGAGTTCTTCAAGTTTTGCCACTTCCGGCTATCGGTTACTCAATTCATGGTGGAATTGCTGTCATACTATAAGGTAAACATTTCTCAGCTGCATCCCTTAGGACTAATTAAGGTGAAGCATTTCGAATTTTGTGCCCGGGGACTAGGTATGTCCCCCCAGCTGGATGTCTTCCGAGTGTTTTATGTCCTTATGTACAAAGGAGAGTACTTCACGTTTGACTGTCGCCCTGGGGCTCCTTCGTGTATTGAGAATTTTCCCCCCAATGTGCAAGATAAAAACTGGAAACGAAAGTTCTTTTTTATCGACGAGGGTGTGTTGCCGGTCGCTGCACCGGTGCAAACCCCTGAAGGGAAAACAAAATTTGCTGACGAGAGCCCTGCTCCGTCTGTCTTTGAGAAGCTTCCACTGTACGTGGCTCTGGTGAACCACCCTACCCCGCGCACTCATATCCCTGAACGAGCCCTTGTAGCCGTCGGTATGAGCCGTATTTGGGTTGACGACACCATATATCCGGAGTATCGTCGACGAGACCAAGGTAGGTCCTACTACATAGTTTATCATTCACAAAGTATTTTTAATTTAACCGGTCGTTTCTGTGTTCAGATGAGTGGCATTACTTTGATGCCATAGATCCACAGGTCATCCCCCATATTGAGGAACATGACCGTCTGCTGGGGGACGACGAGGCGGACGTTCTTACTCAGACGGTGAAGAACTTTGTGATTCCTGCTCTTCCGGTTCAAAGCCGCCCTGGCCCATCGGATACTGCTGCTCCGGTAATTGCTGAGGCACCGGCTTCACCGCCCCTGAACCCAGATCCTCTCAGCGTTGCTGATCCTGTTGTTACTGCTAGTGGGAAAAAGAAGAAGACTCGGAAGAGGAAAGCCGGTTCGCCTGATGTATCATCATTTCTTGCCAATCGTCGCGAGCTGCTGGCCAGCAAAGAGGAAAGACTTGGTACGGATCCGTTTTCATACCTTCGGCTTCTTTCTTTTCCCCTGTTTTTATGGTTGTATGCTTATTTGTGTCCAGGTACTCCCCTCCTGGATGAGGGTACTTCCACACAACAAGCCAAGGCCTCCAGCCTGTTGCTGCAGCCGTGTCTGAGCAGGGTGTGGATGCCCTTGCAGCTACGTTGACTACTACCCTTCCATCTGTTGTTGTGTTGTCAACTGCCGTTACAGCCACTACCATCTCGGCTCCTCGCCTAGTCGTCACCGAAGAACCTAACAATCCCTTATCAATCGGTGTCACCTTTTCTCCAGCTACCGTGATTACCACGCCATCGGCGGCTGCCTCTTCAAGCGCTCTGTCAGCTACGGCCAGTACAACCATGGTTACCACGTCATCAATAGCAGTTTTCTCAAGCGTTATGTCGGCTCCTATTAGTACTGCCATGCCTCCTGATGCCCAGACAAGATTGCACCTTGGTAGCTCCAGTGGCAAAGCCCTTAGGGATATGTCCCGGGTCAGCTTCACTGAGCTGCTACACGATGTACAACACCACCCCATTGCATTTCTTGGTGGTGTAAGATCCGGGCAAATGCCGTTCAGTGTGGACCCCGTTGAATCAGCGAAGATGCCTTCTCATGCCTACGCTCCCGGTATTAATTGGAATCCTTCCTTGCCGGATACAAAATACATCCCTAAGTGGAAGGTTGCTCAGTCTACCCGGTTGATTGATCCAGACGTCATCAGGCATTGGGTTGACCATGCCATTCCTCCTGCCGAACGGTACTACCTCCAGGGTCTGGATAACGCTCAGCTGGCTGAGAATGCTCTTGGATCTAGCGTAAACTCTGTAGCTTCCATGTATGAAGTGCTGCGCCGTTGGCGTTCGGATGTAGGTGATTTATATGACATGCACGTGTCTCATAGCAAACTGTCCGTGGAAGCTGAGGCATTGTTGCAATCTTTGGGAGATTGCCGGAAGGAGATTGTAGAGATGTCGTCCATCAGGGATACCTACGAACGAGACAAGACTCGTCTGATAAATACTCATAACGACGAGAAGCTTGAAATTCTTCGTTCCCATGATGGGCAGGCCCGGCTGGTACGGAGTTTAGAGGAGCGGGTGAAGCTCTTAGAGAAAGACTTGCAGGTGGAAAGAGAGAATGTGTCTAAGGCTAAAGCCGACCAGGAAAGGTATGAACGGCTGGCTTCTGATATAGAGGGCTATGAATCCCGTGCCCTGAGGGCAGAAGAAGAGAGGGATACCATGCTGAAGCAACTGAATGCTCTCAAGTCCGAGGCTGAGACTGCTGCCAAGAATACTACCAACCTGACCGAGCAGTTGACAGCTGCCCATGCCCGGGTGAATGTTTTGGAGACTGACCGGGATTGGTTGATATCCAAAGGGTTCCGGGTTTCGTGGAGCCATATACGTGGGGGAGTTCAGTACCAACAAAGATTGAATGACTTTTACCGGACCGCTGTGGAGTCCGGGTACCAGGATGGTTTGAGGCATGGTCATCGTCATGGGCTCCTTGGGCGAAAACTTCCGGAAGCCACCGATCATGAGAAAGGAGTTGAACAGCGGACCTCCAAAGCCCTAGAAGCCCTTAGCAGTGATTCCTTGGACGAGCTTGCACAGCTGCAGGCCCAGACTGGTGATGAAGGCATGTCAAACGTCCGGGCCTTCCTTGAACCTGTGATTGCCAGTTCCTCTGCCAGTTCTTCAGACGATGAATAGTTGTTTAATATTTGTAATGTGTTGCCTGATCCGGTAGAATCGTTTGTATAAACACCTATCTGAATGAATGTTATGTTTATTTAATTTCTAAGATATAATATTGTTAATCCGAGATCCTCCAACAGGCATAATGAAACGTCTTGTCGTCATTAATACTTGTAATCATGTTGCTGACATCAGCTGTGCAACCTAACCGTCACATCCACGTGTCAGGCGGCTTGTGTCAGTGTCATTATTGCAGGTTGTTTAAACTCCCAAGAATAACTTAACTGTCACATTAATCCCTTTATAAGTGGGGTTTCATATCATGCATACGTGCACATTTCCACTCGCTCATTATGCCACGTAGGTTCGTCTCTCTGAAAAAGTACTTGAAAGAGCTTGATGCTCTAGAGGGACCAAGAGAGCTGCAACGCCAGTCCCAAGAACTTGATGAGGCTATGCCTGTTTTGGAAGTTCCTTCTCAAGAACTAGTCGAGATTCTTCCACAGAGGCCCTGCCGGTTGGTGTATCGCCGCCGACCAAAACCCGTCCAGCCATTTCCTTCCGAAGTTGCAGAAAACATAGGAGAGGAACTCGCTGCTCCTGCTGTGATACCAAAAGTTTCTACAACTCCTCTGGAGATGAAGGACGACGTCCAGGTTCGGTCAGCCAATATCTCGGCTCCTACCCGTTATGGGTTGGTTTACCAGCGTGGTGCTAGACGCCGACCCTCTCCTTGGGTTCCTTTGGAGGATGCCGTTCCCATGGTTCCAAGAGCTGTTTCTGTTGGAACATCAAAGGTGAATGAGGAACCGGAGGTGTGGTCCTTTAATCTCCAATCGGAGGAGATGAAGATGTATGAGGAGTTTTGGGTCCTCCCCCCTACTTGCAATCCCGAAGGTGACTTGCTATACACCCCTGCAGAGGTGTTTGCCATGTTGGAGGGTTGCAGTGATTAGTGTTTTGTAGTCAAATAAGACTAAGTTAAATAGCGCTATGTATAGATGGTAGGAAGTATGTTTTTTGAAGGCTTTGGATTTTTGTCCTGCCCCTACCCTTTTTGTAATCTTGCTTGGAAAAAGCAGTTTGTTTATAATGAAGCATATAAAAACTATAAATGCCGTCATCGGCGTCTTATTATTAATTGCAATGGCAAAAATAAAAATAAAAACAAAAACTTGACTACCCGGGGTATCGTGGTTACCTGCCGGCATGCTTACAGCGGCCTATGGCCTAAGACTTTTCGTCATCTATCATTACATATAACATTTTCTGAGCTGGGCAGCGTTCCAGCTTCTGGGAACCGGCGTGCCGTCCAACTGCTTTAAGCGGTATGCTCCCTTTCCCAGATCTTCAGCGACCTCATAGGGTCCTTCCCAGTTTGGGCCTAGCTTTCCCTGGGGTAATTGCCTGCTAGCAGTGTTATTCCTCATGACCAGGTCTCCAATCTTGAAGGAGCAGCTTCTGACCCTTTTGTTGTAATCTTTCTCCAATAGCCTCTTGTATCGGGCTTCTTTAATGTGGGCTTCGTCACGCCGGGCTTCCAACGACTCAAGGTTGTGCCTTAGCAGCTGGTCATTATTGGTATCCTGATTAGCACGCCGGCTGGACGGTAGCATCACCTCGGCCGGGATCATCGCCTCTGATCTGTATGTCAGGCAAAAGGGGGTTTCTCCATTACTTGTTTTGGGCATTGTCCGGTGAGCCCAAAGGACATGTGGGAGCTAATCCACCCATGATGTTCCCTCTTGGTCCAAACGCCTCTTCAACCCGTCTAATATGCTCCTATTTGCTCTCTCGACCTGGCCGTTTCCCTGAGGATGGGCCACGGAGGTGAATATCTGCTGTATGTTCAGGCTTTTGCACCACTCTTGTATATGCTTGTCCACGAACCGCGTCCCATTGTCACTGACCAGGTACAAAGGGACCCCAAACCTACAAACCACATGTTCCCACAAGAACTTCTTGATGTTGCACGCTTCTATCTTGGCCAACAGTTTTGCTTCAACCCATTTAGTGAAGTAGTCAATGGCTACCACCAGGTACTTGAGCTTTCCCGGAGCTAAAGGAAAAGGCCCGACCAAGTCAATACCCCACTTCTGAAAAGGCCATGCTGCTGTTACCGGGATTAGGTTATTCTTCGGACGAATCGTTACCGGTGCATACTTCTGGCAACTGACGCATTTCTTGAGCTCTTCTACGGCCATGTTATGCATTCCGGGCCAGTAGTAACCTGCACTAGTTATTTGCTACTATCGCCCGGGGTCCCGCATGTATACCACATATTCCCGAATGGATATCCCTTATCAAGTACCTAGCCTCAGAAGGGGATACACATCTTAGGGCCGGTCCCAGGTAAGATTTTCTGTAAAGAATCCCGGCTTGGATCTCGTATTGTAGTGACTTGGTCCGGATCTTCATTGCTTCAGCCTTATCCTCCGGCAAGCTCCCGTCTGTGAGGTACCTGTGTATGGGGGTCATCCAGGAGACCTCGACCGTGTGAACCGAATAGACTTCAGCCGCCTGTGTGGACGGGTGCTTTAAAGTCTCAATATGGACGTTAGCGTCTGTGCCTGAAGAAGCCAACTTGCTGAGGGCATCGGCGATGTCATTCTTGTGTCTTCTCACATGATGCAATGTGACCTTTCTGAACTTTGTCATTAGCATCCTTTGTCTTCTCCAGGAATTTGATCATAGACTCATCCTTGGCCTCGTATGACTCGTTGACCTGGTTGTTCACCAATAGTGAATCCACATGGGCGTCTACCCGGGTGGCACCCAAGGTCAAAGCCACCCGCAGTCCTGCTAGCAGGGCCTCGTATTCAGATTGATTATTAGAGCATTCAAAGTCAAACCGTAGGGCGTAGAGGAACCTTGCGCCCTCCGGGCTGACCAGTAGTAATCCTGCCCCGGCTCCCTTGCTATTTGAAGAGCCATCAGTATACAACTGCCACGGAGTGGATTCATCTTCCAATGTTTCTTCCAATCTTGGTACGGATTCTTGGATCTCTTCGCCTTCCGGGATCTCGGTCATGAAATCAGCAAGGACCTGTCCCTTTACTGCCGCTCTCTTCTTGAAAGTTACATCCAGCGCCCCCAGCTCAATTGCCCACTTGGCAAGTCGTCCAGATACTTCCGGCCTGTTCAAGATTTGTCCCAACTGGAAGTTTGTTAAGACTTCCACTTCGTGTGCTTGGAAATACCTGCGCAGCCTCCGGGACGCATGAACCAGTGCCAGTACTAATTTTTCCAAAGTGGGGTACCTGCTTTCAGCATCTGAAAGCGTCCGGCTGATATAATAAATTGGTGTTTGGCACTTATTTCTCTCGACCAACAGCACAGAACTAACGACATGATGACCGGCTGCCAGATACATTTTCAACACTTCTCCTGGACGTGGTGCTGTTAGCATGGGTAGGTTACTGACGAACGTCTTCATCTGCTCGAATGCTTTGTCCGCTTCTTCAGTCCATCTGAATTTGTTCTTGTTCAGGCAGTCTTTGAGTGTGGAGATGAACGGTAATGAACGCTCGGCATGCCTGGCCAGGAACCTGCTGATGGCGGCCAGTCTCCCGTTTAGTGTTTGAGCATCCTTCAGTGTTTTAGGGGCAGGCATGTTTCGAATGGCCGCTACCTTCTCCGGGTTGACTCGGAACCCATCTTTTGACACTACCACTCCCAGGAACTTACCTTCTTCAACTCCGAAAGAGCACTTCCCCGGGTTTAGCTTAATGTTGTATTCTCGGAGAGTATCAAATGTTTCTTCTATGTCCTTCAGCATCATATCTTCCGTCTTGCTCTTTATCACCAAATCATCCACATATACCTCCAGGTTCCTGCCGATCTGATGCTCGAACGCCTGGTCCATTAATCTTTGATACGTCGCCCCGGCATTTTTCAAACCGAACGGCATTTTGGTGTAGCAGAATATGCCGGCGTCCGTGTGAAAAGCCGTCTTGTCCTCATCTTCTTTTGCCATCTGAATCTGGTGATATCCCTTGTATGCATCCAAGAAACATTTAAACTGGAATGGAGCCAGGGAATCAACTTTGAGGTCTATCTCCGGAAGCGGGTAAGCATCCTTAGGACATGCTTTATTCAGATCCTTGTAGTCCACACACATCCTCCAGGTCCCATCATGTTTCCGGACCATGACAGGGTTAGCGACCCACGTGTGGTATTTAGTCTTTTTCAAAATCCCAGCTTCTTCTAGCTTCTTAACTTCTTGTACTACCGCTGCTCTCCGATCAGGAGCCATACTCCTTCTCTTTTGCATAACCGGCTTTACGTTTGGATAAGTAGCCAATTTGTGCTCTGCCTTTGCCCGTGCAATCCCGGTCATATCAGAGTGCGAGAAAGCGAAGACATCCATGTTACGTTTCAATAACCGCTTCAACTTTTCTTGAGTGGTTGGAGCCAAGGAATTTCCAATAGTGATCGTTTGGTCGGGGTGTTTCGCACTCAGGACCCACTTCTCTGGGCCACGAATCCCGGATGGTGCTTGACGACAAGTCGTGCCATCGGACACTGCACACACCTTCTTTCCAGAAACAGTGGCTATCCCATGCGGGGTTGGGAACATGAGAAACCCCCTGGCAGTGGATACCAGAGCGTCAATTCGTCCCAACGTATACCGACCTATGATTAAGTTATATTGAGAAATAGCCGGGATCACTAGGAAAGTGACCAAGATAGTGCGCTCCCTATAGCCATCACCAAGAGTAACCGGAAACGTCAGCTGCCCCAGCGGCTCTACACTTTCCCCTGTGAAACCTTTTACCGGACCGTGGGCCGGAGCTAGCATTTTCTGATCCTCACTTGTCATTCTTCTGAAGCATGGTTCATAGATGATGTCCTCTGAACTGCCTGTATCTACCATGATCCTATTCATGCTATAGTCGCCCACTGCAGCTGATATTACTAATGCTTCCATCTTCAAGGCCTTGTAATAAGGCGGCACTGTCATTGTTGCCTCCATCCAAGGTTCAATTGTCTCAAAACGTCTTTTGGTGCCACCGTTTGCTTCTGGCCGTATAGCATTGATCTCCCTGGGTTTCTTTCCTGCTGCCTTGTCCGCCCAAGTTGAGGGACCCGGCTTCATATCCTTAACCAGATGTGCTAACTTCCCCGTCCTGACAAAGTATTCTATTTGTCTCTTGAGCTGTAAACAATCATTCGTATCGTGACCATTACCTTTGTGATAGTCACAGAATTTTGACTTGTCTTTTGATGGCGAGTCTTTGACCGGACGAGGAGTATTCAGCCTTAGATCCTCAGTTTCTAATATCTGGGACGGTGTCTTGATAAGCTCCGGGTAATCTAGTTTGGGCTTGGAAGCTGTTTCCCCTTTGCTGGAGTAGGAGTCCCGGGACCTCTCTGACCTTCGTTCTTGATCCCGGCGATCATCTCGCCGGTCATCCCGGCGTTCATCTCGACGGTCATCCCTCGAGTAAGGTTGGCCAGTCCGTCCCCTGTTCCTGGAGCTTCGAGAGTCTTGGTTGTCACTTGCCTTGGCAGTTTCATGCTTCTTCCGTACTGCATGATTCATGGCAATCGATTTCTCTTGCTTGACATATGCTTTGGCTATCGTCATCATTTCGTCCATGGTTTGCGGGTATCCGTAAGGACCATGGAGCTTCCTTAACAATCCATCATCATTCACCCCCATGGTGAATGCAGTGCACGCCAATTCTTCAGTAAGGCCCGGGATTTGTAGCCGTTCCTTGTTAAAACGGATTATGAAATTCTCCATTGGCTCATTATCTCTCTGGCGGATGTGCATTACCTCCTCTCTGTACTTTGTATGTCTACGCTGCTGGCTGAACTGTTGAGTGAATCCCTTATGAATATCTCTCCAATTAGAAATAGACCTGGGCGGTAAACTATCCCACCAGACCTGTGCTGCACCCACAAGGGTCTGAACAAACATGTGGCACCAGGCCTGCATCGGCCAATCTTTGGACGTTCCTACGGACTCGAAAATGCTCAAATGATCATCCGGGTCCCCGGTCCCATCATACTTGCCCACTGTTGACGGGAGCTTCAGATTTGGAGGTAACGGGGCATTAGCTATTCTCTCCGAGAATTTGGAATAAGTTGCCATTGTCGGAGGACGATATGGCCGGGTAAGGTCTTCATCATCACCTTGCTCCTCATTCTCCTGTAACGTTGCTTGGTTTTGCTGCCGGCCCTGAGGAGGACCCGCAGAAGTTCCGGGACCACCGGGAGTAGTCTCGTAGGTGAGACGCGTGCGGACGTCGTTCAACCTTTCGCTTGAAGGTACTCCTGTTTGGGGGTTCCACCCGGGAAGAGGTGGTTGTACTGGAGGATACATGTATGGGTAAGGGTAAGAGAATGCACCCCCAGCAGATGGTGCATACATATACCCATACGGAGTCATGGGATAATAAGGCATGAACGGCTGATTTCCGGGTGTAACCGGAGTATAAGGTGGCATGTTTGGTTGCATGAGAGTGGCTTGTGGTGATGACGTCATAGCTGCTGAGATTGCGGCTGAGAAGAGGGGGAGACTTTGCGTTGCGGTAAACCAGGGCATGGATGAAGTCGGCGTCGGCACTCGAGGAGTTGAGAAGCTTGTACTAACAATTGGTCGAGTGTAAGTGGACGACGGAACCGGTCCTCTTATGAAAGGGAAACGTCCTAAAGGACCCCTGGACGACATTAAGGTCTGCGTATCGCCCGGACGGGTAGTCGATGTTCTTGGAGAGAACCCCGGGGCCGCTACATCCCTTTCTCCTTCCTTCCGAGTCAGACGCAACTGCTCCATCTATCTGCTCTGCTGTAGGAATCAGATTCTGGTTGCTTTCGGCCGGATTGGTGGCCACTGTGGTGTTCTGATTCGAGGTCATCTCGGTTCCTCAGGTTATTCAGCCGATAACTAACTCCTTGTACGGGTCCCACGGATGGCGCCAATGAAGAAGTAAATACCTCTCCTAGTAGACAAGAATGCTGTTCCGGCAATGAATAACTAACCCAAGCTGGATCCGGGTGCCTGCAAAACAAAACACCGTTAGGACTCGTCACAGGAAATGGGGGTTTCCTGTGACCACCCTTCGGCGTGAGAATAAGTATTGGTTCTTGGTGTGAGAGTAAAGCCAAAGCTTTTATGATTGTGTGTATAATATTATTTACCTCTGACCTCTATTTATAACCTTTCTTACTTTCCTCGTAACCGCCTCTTCGAGCCTATCTCCAGGAGCTGATTCTCCGGTTTAGATGGAGATAGGACTTATCTTCTCTTTCGAACCTTCCTTCCCTGATTCTCGGAAAAGAGGTTTAGCCTTATCAATTGTCCGGGGTACAACCGTATTGGTTCACCCGGCGTATATCTGCCATTGGGCTGGCCCGAAGGTAATGGGGCCTTTATGTGGTATTGGGCCGATCCATCTAGATTGGGCCTACCTCGTCAGCTACCATGATAGCCGCTTCAATTGACTATACGATACACATGTCTGTACACACAAAGTGATGGTCTATATTTGTGTGTGAATGTAAGCACTCAAATAATTAGCAATCAATAAATCACCTTTTAAACATTGAATCATATTTCAATGGAAGATTGAGATAGATTTTTCTTTTATCATTTGTCCGCATCGGGAGAAGGCGGAGGCTGCTGGAGGTCGAGTAGTCGATTCTTGGGCACGGCGCCCCGCAAGGGTGGTTGCCACACAGTTGTTCGCCGATCAAAAAAAAATCATTTGTCCGTTTCCATTAATGATCACTACTAACAACTGTTTTGTTTTGTTTAGTGTTCTAGTTATTTAGTGAAACTTTAAAGTTTATCACTAGCTCTTTGTTTTCTATATAGAAAAAAACTAAAATCAAGTTAACTTCACGAAGAAGTTTTTTGTTATGGCAAAAAAAAGGACCTTGCTAAAGAGAGGGAATTTGTACCCTAACATATTGGTGTGCGTATGATCATAGCATCTTATTTATAAAGGATAATATCATTGCCCTTGACCAATGACCAACATTATTGATCATTGATCAAGACCATGCTCCTCCATATCTTCAATAATTTATACATAGTAAAACACTAATTATATGCTTATTTTTAAATACAAAGGTATCCTATTAGTGTTTTACTATTTTTGTAACGAATTATAACGATGAAAAACACTAATTTTACTATTTTTTTTATAATAATACTTTCATTAAGGACAAAGAAAATTACATCAAGATAACAGGTAGACGGGCAACAAGCTGCGTCGCCACCCCTTTTCGAATAGCAAATCCTAATCTACTAAAACATAACCTTGTCCATCGGAGTCGAGGCACTATTATGAATAACCCGCTGGACCCTGGTCAGGAAACGGGTAACCTCCGGTGCCAATGAGCCAAAAGTATCAAAAGCCAATGGTATAAAAACGTGTTGGTTCTCCTCGCAGGCTTTAGCATGTTTTTTTACCTTATTTGTCTCTATTTTTCGCACCGCTTGCCCTGTTACGAAGCCACTATTCCTCAACCCAACTAGATGAGATACACCCGTCAGGTCAAATGTTATGCGACAATATATCACGTAACATCATCGATCATCTATTAGGTCATAGTTAAAGAGGGGAAATGATATACCCTTGAGAAGGTGACGTAGCAACCATTTTCTTAATTTTACCTACGTCATACGGATATGGCAACACCGATTTATATGGCTATATCCAACTATCTACAAATATATTTAAAGACAAGTTCATTTAATATTAAAACTTAAATAACGTCGAAATTACGAAAATAGAGATAACACAATTTCTGTAACTTTGACACCTAATCAAATTAGGTATATTTATGTATTCTCAAATACCATCACATGGATTGTCCATCTTTTTATAGCTAATACAACCAAACCTCACGTAACAAACCATCAAATTTCATTTCTTATTTATTTATTTTTTTTTTCATTTTTCATTTTTTATATTCTTATTCTAACAAACAAAAAAAGAAAATCTTATCACCCCAATTTCTTGAATTATTGAGTCCACTAAAACGAAAGCTCTTTCCTACCTTTATCAAATAAAAAGCAACAATAATCATTAAAAGAAAAACTAATAATATTAAAAGAAAATTGGTCACGAATGAACATAACTATATATGTTGGTGATAAAATGTCTTACCTCTGTCTTAAAGGTGAAGAGTTCAAAATCCTATAAGACGCGAGTATTAGTGGTTAATAGAACGACACTAGGATTAGCTTAGTTTGCCGCTAAAATAAAAAAAAAAAAAAATACTGAAACTAAAAAATTTATTGTTTATCAGGAAAATTAGTTACATTTATACTTGATGCCCATCTTTTCCTTACCTTATTACAACCCACCAAAATAAAAAAATTTACAAATTCCTCCACGTATGCTTCCAATAATAATATCATCACATAAACAAAAACCAACTGTAACCTTTAACCATCAAGACTCCTCAACGACGTCGTTTACCAACATCTTCACACGTTTACACTGCATCTTTGAGACAACTGATACTTAATCCCAGTCCCGACAACAATCCCAGGCATAGCCGAATTCTGTTTATTCCCAAACGGTATATAAGCAGGACACCTCACATGTATATGATACCTTCCAGAAATAAACCTTCCAACTCTCCATCTTACCCGTCCATTCAACATAATCAACAGATTAATCGAACCGTTGGATTGGTCCTCAGACAAGGAGGCCCCGTTGTACGGAGCCACGGGAACGTTGTTCCCGAACACAAATGGGGACCACACGTTTGTGTCATGGTGGCCCTGGTACACGGGTTGTATGCCAGTGAAGTATGTAATTTGTTGGTTTTTGTATGAGGCGTATATGTTTAGTTTATCGTAATAGATCCCGATACGGGAGTTGGGGTTATGGGAGGAGACGGTTACTTGGAAATTTGAGGTTAATAATATTGGTGCCGTCACGTTGAAGTTGAAGATTGTAGCGTCTTGGAGAGTGAACCTTGGCTTTCTTGGCTGGAGGATGGCCCATGTTATTAGGAAGGTTAAGAGGACGATGAAGGCTAGGATTAGGAAGAAGGAGCATAGTTTGCGGGCTAGGTTTTGGCCTTTGTTTTTGTGGTGAGTGCACTCTTTGACGGACATGGTTGTGGTGGTGGTGATGGGCTAGGAATAATAATAATATTACTAGTAGGTGTAAAGGTGGTGTGGACAGATAAGGGTGTGTGTGTGTGTGATGCTAGAGAAATGTAGAAGGATCAAGTGAAGGGTGGGTTTGATTTTATGGGGAATGTGTGTGCTTTGGAGGGTTGTATGGTGCAAGTTGGGGATGGGTTGAGGGACTATGTGGTTTTTGGACTTTTTTTTAAGTTGTTTTGTGGTTGTAAAATTATGTTTTACTTTGTTTTAGTAGGGTTGTTCTTGGGATTTGAACAATTTTGTCAACTATTTGTTAAATTTGATTTTTTTTTAATTTTATTTAATGGTATTGACTAGGGTTGTACTGAGTTAAGGGTAAGCTCAACATTTGGTTGGCTTAGGTGGCATGTGGTTCGTCTAGCTAGTTTGTTTATTTTTAAAAAGACAATTCTACATTTTTACACATGTTGGTATATATTAAAATAAATATAATTTTTTTAAGATATGCGAAATTTTTTTATACTTTTGAATTACAATTAATATATTAAAGTTTCACATTTAATTTTAAAGAATTAACTGACGAGCAGAGCTTACCCAGGCCTGGCTCAGCTCATTACGAACAAACCAATTTGTTTACTGATATAATAACATATTTTTTATTTTTACAAAATTTTGATTCCATTTTAAAAAACTCTGAAAAACAAGTGTGTAATTACATATAATAACGTATTTTTTTTTACAAATTTTTGGTTTACTGATATGATTATATAAATCGTGTGCCAATGCGCATTGCATCATCCATGAGCCACAAGGTCCGTGGAAGAGAGAGTGGGCCGCCTACAGAGATGACGAGAAGAGAGGTTAAGAGCAGCCCATACGGAATGGTGTGTCCATAGGTGGGGAAGGAGGGCCCTTCGTAAAAAGATTTGGCCGGTGCGGATGAAGATTGAAGAGGGTGGGTACCCCACACGTTATAGAAGGTTACGATGTGTAGAGTGTGTACTAGCCAACCAGTAAATATTATATTTTAAAGTTTGTTAAATCTGTTACAGGTGGCTTGAAGTGTGTGCCTTCTTGGCTGGTTCTGACTGCTGTCACAAAAATCTTTGTGCTCTGTTACCAGAGGAAAGACACCTTAAAACTTTTTAGGCCGGACGGAACACTGCCTATGAGTTTTTTAAACTTCACTGATTTTAATCAATCCTACACTTCCACGTTACTTCACTGATTTCCTTTACTGAAACATTTTTTTGAAGGCAATTTATCACTGATTATTTACCAACAATCAATTAGAGAGAGATAGAGACAAAGAGGAGAGAGAAAGAGAAAAATCACGGGTACCAGCCCGTTAACTAGAACCAAAATTTGACATACAGGACCACTACCAGCTTGGGTGGCGATGGTATTACCGTGCTGGTAGTGAGGTACCCGTGCCCAATTCTAGTAGTGCCCCGTCTGCCCTTTAAATATATTTGCTAGTAACATTTATTTATTGAAGATGTACTTTATCTCTTATAAAAAAAATTTCTAAACGTTTATTTATTTTCTACCTTTTTGTTAATGACTAACATTTTTTATATATTGTTGTTTGTGGCACTACTTTGGTGGGAGATAAACAACTTATGCAAAAAAGGAAATTTTGTATAACCCGTGTTAAACAAGTAGAAACTAGGTTGTTAACCTCATTTACTTGACGTGAAGAACACCCCTAGTTTTGATTTGTTTTAGAATTTAGATCCGTCACGCGTTACGGCGGGATTTATACTGTCATATCATACGTAGGAAACATACAAAATAAAGCACGGAAACAAACACCAATTTTACATTGAAATATAGACAAACTCAAAATTATATGAAAAAAGTATATCAAATTTTTATCGAAATGTAGACGAACTTGGATTTACACAAATTATGTGGCATGAATGCGTGATTACATATAGATTATTATCAACCTTTTAAGTCAAAACATAGACAATCGAATTTGTTGTCAATAAAAGTTAAAACGTAAGTAATTAGTTTTCTAGTAAGCTTGAAACTTTAGAAACATAAGAGGGTTAAAAGAGACGCTTGCAAAGTTAGATAATTACTTTTGATGTTAAAACAAAGTTTGGAGTAGAATGGTTACATGTTAAAAAAATATATGTAATGTATTATTGTATAACAAAATAATAACATATATATAATTTTACCTAAACAAATACTCATACATTTTAGTAAAACTTATTTAACGTTGAATGCTTTACAGCAAAGTAGCACAATAATATTAAATTTAATAATAGTATCACACCATCTTTTGTCTTTTATCTGGTTCTTTTTCTCCTAATCTCACCCTCTCTCTGTACTCACTTTTCAAAACCAGTATTTTGTTTGTGGTGTAAAACATATTTGTCTCTCTACCTATAGACATTCTTGTAGCCCCACCCACAGCCACCATCCAACACCACCAGCCACCGCCATCACATCCAACCAACGAAAGAGCAACCTCCACCTCCACTACATCACGATTACCTAGCTGCCGCCACCACACCACAACGATCGAAGCTATGCCACCACGGCACCACCGCACCAATACTTAAGTTGGTCCACCATCACATCACAACACAACCATATCCAGCAACCGTCCCAGTTGGTTATGATGATGCCCTCTCCGCCACGGGAGGACTGTTGCTTGTTCTTCTTGTATAAACACCAACACCACCGACCTCCACGTCTAACTATTGCCGAGCCAATAGCCATCACGCCTAACCACCGCTGACGGTGACTTTCTCTTCTAGTTATACCCAAATAAGAATGGTGTTATTGTAATTTGGACGAAGGCTAATTTTGTAATTTCTGTCCAAATAAGAATGGTGTTTTTGTAATTTCTGTACCTTTACTTCTTCTGTGATTTTTGTTTTGGTGTTCAAGGTGTGCAATCCACTAATTAGGGGTTTGGATATTGTTTGTAAAAGTGATTTAAGAGATGAAAGTTGATTGAAGGTCTTGGAATTAAGAAGGATGAAGAGTCAAAAAGAGGAGGATTTGGTTTGGAATAAGAAAAGTTGAAGGCTGAATGATGAAACATTATGGTCCACCTTTGTTACTTAGAAAAAGTTAAGGTTGAAGTATTAAAAATCATGGTCCACCGACCATGGTTTTTAAGATATATATATATATATATATATATATATATAATTTAGAGGGTTTAATGTGTGTGTGAATTGGTCATTATAAAACAAGTATCTATACTATATATAAAGCATGAAGGAAGGATTCCTGCAAAAGTTAAGTAATTGCAAATTTCATTGCCTAAAGTACAAACACTTGATGCATTTCTAAAAGGGTAAATTAGTCTTTTACTCATTAATATTGAGATTAATGATTATTAACAATAGGGTAAGTTCAAGAGTCTATATTTTTATCATGCTATATTCATTCAATTGCCCATTAAATCGATTATGTAACCGATCAATTTCAATGCACATTATCAGATTTCAATGCAAATTATTATTGGAAACATGAAACCAACTTTTGTAAAGTTGTATATAATGTGATCGTATCCCTCTCGCAAACTTATTGTCCCAAACCATGGCCACCACCCTAAAGCTTTAGTACAATCGCCACCATCGGCCTCGACCTCGACCTTTGGTTCTTTACTCGGTACCTCTTTCACACTATATTCCAATGGTCGCAACCGACTTTGTACGTTGATCTTATCTGATCTAACTGGATTATTATATTATATAATTTCAATTTCAAGCAGGGGATTGAGAAGTACTATTATCTTTCAATATGCGTTGATTGTGATAATAATTTGTGTAACTTACATTATGTATCCATGATTTTGAGATGGTAAATCTACAAATAATACGTTTGATTAGGACATTGTTTTGTTTAATGGTCCCGGCGCAACGCGCGAGTTTCCCACTAGTATATTAAAAATAAGTTTATGTTGTAAAACAACTACACCTATTAGCAATAGAGAATAGAAAGGAGAATGGGGAAAATACTTTTATTGATGTGTTCATATAAAAGTACAAAGCCTCTATTTATAGGCTCATACATTAATATAATGAGTAATGATACTTAGGAGTTAAGGATGTGGAAAGTCACACTAATAATGTAATTTATAACACTCTCCCTTGACTATCCACAAAATGAAATACGCTTGGTGATGTTGCCTCATTAAAAACCTTGCCAGGAAAACCCTGTGGGATAAAACCATAACTAAGGGAAAAAGAGTGCAACGCGTATTTTCTCCCCCTGATTTTAATATGTATCATTTGAATGATGGTGTCGATCTTCTAAGAAAGTTGCTCAAAGTTTTTGTAGTCAATGATTTGCGTTCTTGATCACTTGACGTGAAAATCTTTAAGTTGAATCATTGATGTATGATCTTCATTCCAGAATTTTAGTCCCTGCTCTCGTAAGTGCAATTCTTTAAGTTGAACTAATGTTGCCTCCTCCCGTAAATAAATGTCACAAGCTCAACAAATGTGATGTGTTATAATCCCTGCATCTACAAGACTAACCAAACTTGTTTGCACGGGTAGTGAAATATAATCAAATATCGCTCATACCTGAAGTATTTGTTTTAACTCATTCTGGTGTCTCCTCGCTTGACATAGAATATATTATGATAATAAGTTTATGTGGAAGATATAATAATCATGCATAACTAGCAAGACATATACTAATGTACATATATATATATATATATATATACATATATTTAACTATGGTACTTCTAGATTGAAAATCTCTACTTTAGTAGGAGATGAAACAAATAATTTTTCATATCAAGTAATTGGACAACCTTTAATACATTTTAAGTATGAGCTATGTCCATTGTAAAATGTCCCACCATCTTTTCAAGATATACTTTGATGGATTGGTAAACATATCATTACATATATACTCGAATTGTAGGTCAAACAACAAGTGCATTATGTCAAGGACTTTCAAAAATCCCCTTTTTAAAAGTTCTACAGAGTCTCTCGATAATGCTCAGACATTATCACTGTAAATTGCGAGTGAACTTTTAAAAGGAAATTTTTGATACAAGCTGGATAATACAATCAAACTTATGTTGCTCATTATCGGGATATCTCATGAGTTTTATAACACTCAATCCTTTATTTTAGTCCATACATATTATATTACCTTAACATAATACTTCTTAAGGTTTTGATATCAATGCTGCATGCATCATCAATCCATCAAGGACTTTTTCATCTTGACCAATTACGCAAGTGCATTAACTCTTCAACTGGAAGAACAATAACATCTATTTCTCCAATATATATTGTACCATTCTTATACATTAAAGTATCATAATCACCAGGTTCAGTTTATCACCTGTGATGTATTGGTGCACACTAATTACATCCTACGATGTTTCATATTACCTTTTAAGCACTCAGTTGCTTTAGGATACTCATGAAGAGTTCCACTTATATTCAATTCAATCATATAACAAACATAACGTATTCCGAATTGAATCTTTTTATTCCGATCTTAACGTTCTCGAGAACTTACGTTACAAGATTTTGACACATTAAATCCTTCATCAGGTATTTTCATGTAAACTTTCAGTGTCAAGTGAATCATGATATTTATTAGACGCATTTCAATTCTCTCTTTGCATTACCAAACTAATAACATAATGAAAAATCATTATATCCACCACTGGAGAATGCGTCTCTTCATAATTAATTATGGGTTTTTGTGAAATTCTTATGCCACCGATTTTACCTTATATCATTTTCTTTTCAAATGTTGATTCGCACAAAAGACTTTTTCGTATTTATATGTTTTACAACTTTTGTTGTATGGACTAGTGGTCCAAAACTTTTCTTTTCAATAGAGAATTCAACTCTGCCATATTTGCGTCTTTCCATTTTGGCCAATCATTTCTTTGTACTCATTCATAGGCAGATCTTAAATATTGATCCTCATTTCAAGCGCTACATTACATAAAATTTATAACGACGTCGATTTTATTTTCGATTCCATACATTTCATAGACATGATACTATATAACGAGATCTCTTTATTTTCAGGTGCCTGAGGTTCTTCTGGAACCATCATGTCTAATGTCTCTTCAGGAGACCTTTTTACTATAACCTCGACTTGACCATCTTTCTTACTTGCTCCAATTTCTCGAGGATTTTTATTCTTTGGAATCGACTAGTCTACCACGCTTTAGGCGTGCAGTAGGCTTATTACCAATATACTATTGTCCTTCCTGGACACTCATCTTAAATGGAGCATTAGCAGTTGGTATACGTAACTTGATTAGCTATTCATCATATTTAGGTCAACTAATGCGTCTGGTAACTAATTCGCTAATCTCTGTGAATGAATTATCCTTTGAACTTTTGGTTCACATTGTTTAGTACGAGGATCAATGATATTTCATTCTAACTCATTTCTATTTCCAACTGCATTTTATCTCCCCTGATGTTGGGAATGTTAATCCATTGAGATGGATACCAATTAACTGAGATGTAAATCAATCTCTTGTTGAAGGCTCTATAAACCATCATATATTCCCAATCATCATCATATATTCCCAATCACCTTTTAAGGTCCCATCTTCGTGCGTCATGGTGGATCAATTTCAGTATATGTCGCACAACAAAATCTTAGATGGGCAATATTTGGTTCCTGACCAAAAACCAACTATAATGGGGAGAAACTATTACCAAGTATTGGCTTGATGTGAATAAATGTTACTGCATGTAAAATCAAATGTAAACATGAACTTTTGCTTTCATGATCATTGACATTGCAATCAATAGTAGACGTTTTAGTGACCATCTCAATGAAAGCAATATGTGTATGAACATAAGCAGCTAGTATTTCAATATTTAGGGATTGAATTCACCAAATATGGCATTTTGGAATAATGTGCTTGATATCTTATTAATTACTCCATATACCACACAAACTTCAGGTTGCGCACTTGATAACCATTTAGACGATGCATCGATTTTAAATACTAAATGATATCATGTTAGGATATGCGTTTCCTTTAATCAATTCCAAAATATATAGTGATACTCACCCTACTTTATATAGCAAAGATTTAATTTTGCTTAAGAGCAAATATTACATGCTATGCATCAGATTGAAGAATCTTTAAGTTCTTCTTTATGTTCACATCATCATCGACTCGGTGTGGTCTTACCGGTCATGCCAACTAATTAAATAATTATGATCCATAAACTAAACTTCTAGTTTATGATCGAATGTATTACTTGCACGTATGTAATACAAAACATAAGATATGAGAGTATGTATGGAATTTTCAAACCATCATCTCATTATTAACATGACCATTACCTTTACAATGATCAATATGTAGTCACATTCACTTCAGGGAATGGAGTATAAACGAAACAAGCTTCATAACTTTTCATTATTTACTCAATCACAAGAATATGAGATGATTTCAAACTTGTCATACTCTCTTAATGATATGGTTACTTCATGAGCACATCTCATATGTGACAAATTATTAGACATGTTGCACTTTTGCTTGTCTAATACACGACAAGAAATATGAGAGAATAATATATCTCATTCTCATATAATTACTTCATTAGTGTGTCACTTCTTGTGGTCGATTTCAATATTAACATCGTTAATCTTATTATCAACATGATGATCATTACAATTTCCTCATTCAGGATTAACATAGCTGATCTTGTTATGAACATCGTGATCATTACAACTTCCTCATTTACTATGATCATAACCTCTATAACGATCATTTTGTAATCATCATATTATTAACAAAGCCGATCTCATTAACATGAGCATCATAACAATTTTCACAATTACCATAATCATGGACTTAATTTATACCAATAATTATAACATCGCATTCACTTCAGGGAATGGATTATAACCACAAAAACTTTCACGGTGGAATCATTACAACTTCCTTAGTTATGTACATGATCTTAACCTTTATATCGATCATTTTCATTACATTCACTTCAGGGAATGGATGAGACTACACCACTTTCATGGTGGTCGTTTCAAACCTTATACATTTTTTTAATAATCTTGTCACTTCAAGAGTATATTTGAGGTTTGACAAACAAAATTTGTAATATTCGATTTTCCTTTATAAATAAACTTCTCTTCATGTAACATCAACTAAGAAGTATATATACGTCCGAGTCATATAATGTTAACTTTCTAACATTATACGACCTTTTGTAACATGATAAAGAGATACAGTGAGCATGACACTTTGATGTCAAATCAAAGCAAATTTCTACTCTTTATGGAGGATGACAATAAACCACAACTTTGGTTTAATTGTTCTGATGATGGTGCAAGCAGTTCGTGCTGATAACGTGTTGTAAAACAACTACACTTATTAGCAATAGAAAATAGAAAGGAGAATGGGGAAAATACTTTTATTGATGTGTTCATATAAAATTACAAGCCTCTATTTATAAGCTCATACATTAATACAATGAGTAATGATACTTAGGAGTTAAGGATGTGGAGAGTCACACTAATAATGTAATTTATAACAGTTTAAAAATTATTTAAGTAAGTCATTAAGAAACTGTAATAAACCCTTTTTAAAGAATTTTAACTTGAAGAGATGATATTGAACAAAACACTAAACAATAATTAATTAATATATATCATTTAACTAACTTAATCTTTAGAAAATTAGCATTTATAACAAAAAAATTGCACAAAAACTAAATAGTAAAACCTAAATGATCTTATTGGCCAAGATTTGTTCCCAACTTTTACCTATTGGTAGAGGTTTGTGTCAAAAATATGATATCAAACTCAGTCAAATGATTATTACTCAAAATCAAAAGATATTCAACATTGAAACATACAAAGACTCATAAAATACACAGAAATAACTCTAACCTATAGACCAACAAACTCACAGATCAACACAAAGAACTCAAAACAAGGCTTCACGCCCTAAGACAGATCACGTACACAAAGAAACCAAGATGGTTTCTGTACAACTGTAAACCTTAGATGAAACCCAAGAACAATAACGAAGAAGAAAAGTCTGGAAGGTTAGAGAAAGGAAGTGTGCAGAGAAAATAATATGAAGAATGTGAGATGAGATAAAAAAAAATTTATCTCATCTCTCCTTTAGATAGCATAGCCCTTAGACGGTGCACAAACCAAATGGGCCACAAGGAGACTGGGCTGAACTAAAGATAAGCGAAGCCTAGTAAAGAGCCCAAAAAAGATAATAGCACAACATTCATCTTATGATCAATAGGAGCCCATCTCAGCAACAAGCCATAAGCCCACCAACTCCATAAGCCCAAAAATAACCTGAAAAGACTTATGCAACATGTTCAAATAACATATACAAAAGAAAGACCCATTGATCAAAACTGAACATGAAGGATACATATTTTTAACACACCCCTCAATTTTAACACCTAAATGGGTCAAACATTGCCAAAGACTTGCACAGCTTCTGATGTTGCCCAGGATTCAAGCCTTTGGTAAAAATGTAAGCCTTTTGAATAATAGATTTGATATTGACTGTTTTTATAACTCCTTTGGACATAAGTTCCCTTAAAAAGAAAATGTCCAACTCAAAATGTTTAGTTTTCTTAAAAAAAAACACAGAATTTGCAGCAATGGACAGAGCAGCACTACTGTCACAGTGCAGCAAAACTGGTAATTTTACCTTAATATCGAATTCAGACAATAAACTAATGATCCACATTACCTCACAAGCTGTAGAACACATAGATCTGTATTCTACTTCTGCAGATGAACAAGAAACAATGGACTGCTTCTTGCTTTTTCCAAGAAACCAAGGTGTTCCCTAAGAAAACACAATAACCAGACATAGACTTCCTAGTTTCAACACATTTTGCCCAATCTAAATCTGAAAAAGCAACTAAGTCAGGATTCTCGGATTTGGAAAACAAAATGCCTTTTCCAAGAGCCTTTTTCAAACAATCTAAGTGATACCATGATTAGGTTCTAGAGGAGTACTAACATGTTTGCACCCAAGAATGCCATACTATGTTAATAAATCTAAGCAATATTTTCTTTGGGACAAACACAAGTTATCATTATGATTCACAACTTCAATTCCAAAGAAATATTTCGATTCCTCTAAATCCTTAATTATAAAACTTGTTTTAAAGTTTTCTTTGACCTTGAAAATTTTATCTAAATAAGACCCAGTCATAACAATGTCATCCACATAAACAAGCAAGATAGTAATGTCAGAATCACAATTTTTAAAGAACAAAGAATAATCACATTTGCCTTGTTCAAAACCAACTTCCAAGCCCCTTTAAAACACCAACAAGTTTTTCATTCCACATTCTAGGGACTTGCATTAAACCATACAAAGATTTCTTAAGTCTACATACCTTATGTTCACTTTCAGAAAAATAACCATCAGGAAGTTTCATATAGACCTCTTCATTTAAGTCACCATATAAAAAAGCATTATTAATGTCTAACTGATACAATTTCCAATTATAATTAACAGCTAAAAAATAATGCACTTAACAGTGACAAATTTAACAACAGGAGAGAAGGTCTCATCAAAATCAATACATTCTTTCTGATTGTAACCCTTGGCAACAAGTCTGGCCTTAAACCTTTCTATGTCATCATTGGATTTATACTTTATCTTTTAAATCCATTTACAGCCAACAATACTCCTACCATGAGGTAAATCTACAATATCCCATGTGTTATTTCTATTTAAGGCTTTTATTTCATCATTCATAGCAGCTACCCAATTGGGATCAGTAGCTGCTTCCTTAAATCTCCGAGGTTCAACACTTTTATTTAACATAGCAACAAACACTTGATTGTTAATAGAAAGATTTGAGTAATTGAAAACTCTTTCTATTCCATATTTAAACTTTTCTTCTATCACAAAATCATCTAACTTCCTAGGCAAGGTAGAACTCCTACTTAACCTCCTAACAGATGTGGGTTCAAAAATATTTTCATTTGAACTATTAGGATCATTGCCCTCGGAATTAGAATTGTCCTCATTGTTATATATCACATATTCTGCCCTGTCATTCCCACCCTCACATTGTTTATGATCATCAACAGTTGTATTATTAGGTCGAGCCTGCAGAATCCCATGTGTTTCTAACTCACACTCACCTAGACCCCTTCCTTCATCATAGGGCTCCTAATTATGTTTGGATGCTTCATCATGATCAAAAAATTTTAGGGCATTAACATCAGTAAGTGTGTTTTCATTGTATTTTTCAAAAACAAGTTTTTCTTTATAAGGAAAAATAGTTTCATAGAATTTTACATCTCTAGAATAAAAAAATGCTTTTATTTTCTAAATTTAAAACTTTATAACCCTTTTTTTAATTGGAATAACCAATGAAACCACACTTTTCTACCTTACATTTTAGTTTATTATTATCATTTAAAACAGTTGCAAAAACAAGACACCCAAACATTTTCAAATGACTTAGAAGGGGTTTAAAACCAAACATGAGTTCATAAGGAGTTCTACCATTCAACACTAAGGAAGGAGTCGTATTGATTAAATAGGCAACATTTAGAACACATTCAGTCCAATAGCACATAGGAATATTACTTTGAAACAAAAGAGCCCTAGTAACATTCATTAAGTGTCTATGTTTCCTTTCAACTATGCCATTTTGTTGAGGAGTATAAGCACAAGAGGTTTGGTGAAAAATACTAAGAGTTTTACAATAATTGGAAAACTGATTGTTAACAAATTCTGACCCATTGTCATTTCTAAAACACTTAATGTAACAGTACTGATTTCTAAGAAGATTAACATGGACCTTTGTATGACACCTTAGGCAAATCCCACATCGGCCGTGGCCAAGAGAGATCCTTGGTTCATAAGTAATCCAAAGACTCTTAAATCACCAACGCGTTTTGGGCTTAATGCTAGTGGATGAGAGGAGAACTCCACAGTTAAGCGTGCTCAGGTGGGAGTAGTATCAGGATGGGTGACCTCTTGGGAAGTCTCCACTGGGGCGACCAAAAACAAACCCGTGAGCTTCTGGATGGGCAATCCATCGGGGGCAAAGCGGACAATATTGGTGGTGAGAGAGGCCGGATGTTACAAATGGTATCAGAGCCACTCCTGTGCCATTCGGGATGGTGGGGAAAACCTCATCAAGGACGATGAGTCCCTAAGGGGGGGGGGTGATTGTAACAGTACTGATTTCTGAGAAGATTAACATGCACCTTTGTATGACACCCTAGGCAAATCCCACATCGGCCGTGGCCAGGAGAGATCCTTGGTTCATAAGTAATCCAAAGCCTCTTAAATCACCAACGCGTTTTGGGCTTAATACTAGTGGATGAGAGGAGAACTCCACAGTTAAGCGTGCTCAGGTGGGAGTAGTATCAAGATGGGTGACCTCCTGGGAAGTCTACACCGGGGCGACCAAAAACAAACCCGTGAGCTTCTGGATGGGCAATCCATCGGGGGCAAAGCGGACAATATTGGTGGTGAGAGAGGCCGGATGTTACACTTAACCACTGTGTTTAAACTGTGTTTTAACAATATTGACAAAAACAGTAATGTTTTCAAACACCTCACTCTTGTGCTTCAGAAGGCATACTCAGACTGGCCTAGAAAAATCATCAACAATAGTAAGGAAGTACCTAAATCTTTCCTTACTCTGAACCTTATAACGTCCCCAAACATCCAAGTGAACCAACTTACCAACACTAGTGCTTTTGTGGTCACTTAATGGGAAAGGTTCTCTGTGTTGCTTAGCCTTGTGACACACATCACAAGGACCATTATCAGCAACAACCATGACACCTAAGATGCGTTCTAGTTTTTAATCACAGTATCAGGTGGATGACCTAGTCTAGCGTGCCATAAATCAAACACTTTACTAGAATTACAACACACCTTACTACTGACCACAGATCCACCATAGAAATACAAGCCTTCATATTGATTACCAGTCACCAAGGTTTTCTTGGTGGACAAATCTTGAATATAACATCTATTCTCATCAAAACCAACAAAAAGCTTATTGTCTTTAACTAATTTATGCACATAAATAAGGTTAATAGAGTACTCAGGGACCACATACATAACATGAAAAATCACACCATTCCCTAATTTTAAAGTACCAATTTTAGTTACAAAAGCTTTAGTTCCATTGGGATGGTTAACATATATGTTTAGATCAGAAACATCTATAAAATCAGTTAAAAGATGTTCACTGGTGACCATGTGTTGGTGCAAACCGGAGTCTAAGATCCATCCTACTTTAACTTTATTTCTACCAGTGTTAAAACAAATATGGGTTTAATGTAAACATTTGCACAGAAAGAATTGAACTCACTGCCTGAGACATTATGACTTTGAGACTCTTCATTGTTGGTATCTTTAATCAAACTTAACAATTTAGAAAGTTGATCACTAGTCAAGGAAGAAATATAAGTATCAGGTTTTTCATTGACACAACTATTATTAACACTAGCCCTTTTCCTAGAATTCCCTCTTGGTCTTAACCAAGAAGGATACCCAATAATCTCAAAATATTTCTCAATGGTATGTCCAGATTTAGTGCACTGGGTACACTTTAAGGTTTAATTCACAGTTTTATTGTTCCTTTTAAAATCAGTTGGTTGATTAACTTTAGAAGCAAAACCAACTGTTTTTCCTTTTTTAGACCCATAACTTAAAATTTTGTGTAACTCTTCCCTAGACACAACAAAAAAGGCTTCCTTAATAAAAGGAAATTCATCTTTCATCAGTAAAGTTGTTCTAACATTTTGATACCCACCGTCCAGGCCCATTAAGAATTTTATGAGCTTAATAGTATGACTAAAGTTGTTAAACTATATAGCAGCCTCACAAGTACAAGGTGGTAACTGAAGTATTTGATCCAACTGTTTCCACATTATGTTTAGTTTATGGTAATACTCAGAAATAAGCATTCCATTTTGATTAAAAGTGTTAATTTTCTGATAAAGATCAAATACTACAGAACTATCTACCTTGTCATAAGTATCTTTAAGTTCATCCCAAACATCACTAGCAAATTGGGAAAACACATGACCCATATACAATTCATCATTAATAGAGTTCAAAATCCATGTGAAAACAATAGAATTGCATATGTCCCACTACCTAGCAAGCACATTATCAGTTTCATATCTAACACAAGATTTATCTAACAAACCCCACTTATTATTAACTTGAAAAGCCAAAGTGATAACATTACTCCAAACAAAATAGTTCTCAGATCCTTTAAGCTTAATAGAAACAATAGTTAAACTACTAGAATCAGAAGTATGTAAATACCAAGGATCAGAAGCATCAAGTTTACTAAAAGGAGATTCTACAACAGTACCATCATGAACCATAGGACCAGCCCCTGCCCCAGCAGGTTGAACATTATCCCCCATAGTGCAAGTCAAACAATCATAGAAGCACAGTCAAACAAGATTCAACATAACAAGGAGCAAAAGCAATCACATAGACAAATCAATCAAGCAAGAAAGAAAGAAATAAAAAATAAAAGAAAGATCAAAAACACATAGGCGAAGCCAAGACAGTGATCCAGATCAGTGGTTCTCACAGGGGCTAGGCGAGTCTCAATGTCGGTCCCCCTAACCCGGCCAAGCGACTCCTAGACACAACAAATCAAAGAATAACAACTAAGGAAAGATCTCACCAAACAGACCCAAATTAGGGTTTCTCCAAAAGTGGCTACCTTTGATTGGGGGTAGCAACAATGGAACTCCTCGCTAGGGTTTTTATGACCTCTAGTACATCACCTTCTTAACCACAGATGATCCAACGAGAAACCCTAAATATTAGGGTTCCATATCCTGAGTATCAGAAACTAGATCAATGATCTATTGAACCCAGAAAACCACCACAGCAGCGGAAAACACCAGAATCACCTTAGGGTTTCCCTATCAAACCCCTAATACAATAAATACCTGAGAAAAACCAAGATCGTATGCCCAAAAAAAACCCTAGATCTACACAGACTCCAAGATCAAAGCAAAGACAATAGGAACCACACGAGGACATATCAAAGAGGGCACAAGACACGATCACAAAGAAAAATAACCTAGACGTTGTGATACCATGTAAAAAACAGGATATCAAACTCAGTTGAATGATTATTACTCAAAATCAAAAGATGTTCAACACTGAAACATACAAAGAGTCATAAAATACATGGAAATAACTCTAACCTATAGACCAACAGACTCACAGATCAACACAAAGAACACAAACAAGGCTTCACACCCTAAGACTGTCACACCCTCAAATTTCCACGTGCGGGGTTTTACCGCGAGGCGCGTGACACACCAGGATCCGAGTCAACGGTCACAATAAACGACAACTAAATGATATAAAAACAACGTAAATTGCCCATTAAGTTTTCAAAAATCTAATCATCGCTGCGGAAGCGTAAACTTTATTACAACCGAAAGTAAAACATAAAAGTCTGAAAGTACTAGAAGATGTGCAAGTGAATCCTAGACGCCGTGAGACTCCGTGCGCCTACCGATAGCTGCTACCTTAGCGACCTGAGAAAAACATGCTAAAGAACGTCAGCAAATAATGTCGGTGAGTTCACAGGTTTTTAAGTAAAAACGTTTCATGAACTTTTGAAAGACTATCATGATACAACCGACCGATGAAAACACTCGTTAAACGTTTGAACTCCATAACAAACCTCCCAAACGAACTATCGCCCACCGCAGTTAACGAACTACCATCCCATGGTCAAGGAACTACACTATCATAGCTAACGGACTACCATCCCATGGTCAACGAACTACTACTTAGGGGCTAACGAACTACCACATCGCGGCTAACGAACTACTACAACATAGGCCATATAATACTGAACATAAATAAATACCTTAAACCCAAATGAACACTCCCAAACGTAATGAACTTGCGAACATAATTGACACACATTTAAAGAACACTGAAGATGTTTTCTCCCCCGAAAATGTAAAACCAGTAAAAGAGTGGGGCCGTGAAACTCACCTTAGAATGCGCCTTCAGATACTTAGAATTCCAACATGTGTATGATGACCCAACCTAGTGACAACCTATCAATGAGTTTGAATAAGTGTATTGACTACTAACCTGAAGGTTAACTAGTCCCCGATTGTCCGACCGTGACCGTGTATGTTGAAAACATGTTTAAACAGTAAACCGACCAAACCAGACAATACCCAACATCCCATTGGTGACCCGACATCCCACGTGTTAGCCACATACAAGATATCATGCAACTTATGCAATTAAACACTTAGCATGCGCAAACATTAACCCTATCTAGCATAACGCCCAATTAACGCATAAACAAGTCCGAACACGTGTTACCAAGTTATTAGACATGTCACGGGGTTCCTAACACGTTCCTAAGTGTCAAACCGTGTTTCGGGATGCTAAAATATACATATAGCAGTAGTACACGCGATTAGGAATCAAACATGCAATTAGGAAAAGTCAACTGGTGATTAGGAAAGTCAAAATGGCGAAGAGAGTTGTAATTTCCAAATATACTGGCGATTGGGCTCCCAATCGCCTATAGTTCATGCGATTGGGGGCCAATCGCCCATAGTACAGGCGATTAGGACTCCCTAATCGCCCCTGCTGCACCTTGCCGTCTTTTTGCGCGTTTAACCCTCCAAATCAGATCCGAAACATGTGGAATCACCCAATATCAAACCCAAAACATCAATCCAACTATTTGAAGCGAAAAACCCCAATTTATCATCATCCTAACCGTCCCGAATGCAAGCGTTTTCCCAAAATAGCATAACTAGCATGTAAACATCACATCAACATGCAAAACTTACCCTAAATAGCAAATATCCAGATTTCATCACATAACGACATTGTCTGACATTATCCTACTGTTCTAGCATCATCCTAGAGTAAACCCTAACCTTAAACAATCAACAAAACACAACATATCATCATCAATCCTTCATAATCATTCAAACGGGTCAAAAAGCCTAATATCAATAATACACATCTATAGACCTTCAAACTCCTAGGTTAACATCATATAAACTCATTTAGATCAGAAACATATTAATAATACAAGAACAACCATGTTTAAACGATAAAAATCCTATCTTGCATGAATACATCACATATAACAAACATAGAGGTTTGGGTTTGTTTCGAAACTGATTTTAATGAGTTTTCAAAGACACAAATGTTTAGAAATTAGGTCTTGGCCTTTAGGGATCAAAACAATATCATTACAAAGGTTTGGGATGAAGAACACACCTTGAAATTGTAAGATTATGAGATGTAAAGCTTGGAAATGTGATTTCTTGATCAAAAACGTGTTGCAGAGGTTGAATAAGGTGTGGGGTGGCTTTGGGGTGTATTAGGGTTTCACAAATGATGTTTTAAAACATAAGGGGGGGGGGTATTTATAGGCGTTTCTAGTCGGTTAGTACGCGTCAGGTGATTACGCAGCAGTACAGGCGATTAGAATTCCTAATCGCATGTACTACTAGCGATTGGAGCTCTAATCGCCTATACCAATTGACGATTAGGCTCTAATCACCTATACCTATTGGAGATTAGGCTCTAATTGCCTATACCTATTGGCAATTACGCGTAATCACCTATAATGTCATGCAATTACGCGTAATCACTATTTTAACACATATAAACACATATTCCCATAATGGCAAGTCATATAATGATTGTAAGCACATAATGCATGATAACTAACACGTTCCCATCCGTTCACCGATTCCCGGGACTCGAGATTTACGTGTGTGCGTTAAACCCGACGATTTTACAAATCACTAATCCGTGTTCACATGGTTATGGAGCGACTCCCAACGATCCCGTGGATCATTGTAACGACTCCCGATGATTCCCGGAACCATCATAATTACTCAACTGACCTAGTTAAGTATGTTTGTAAACGTTTTTCGCTAAAGTAGACTTATGTGTTCTATAAAATGTTAACCTAAACGTGCCGGGTGTTACATCATCCCCCTGTTGAAAGAATTTTCGTCCTGAAAAATTCCCGCAGTAAAAGAGAACGAAGCGATAAAAAGAAAAAATTTTCCCGGTCATCACATCATCCCCCTGTTGAAAGAAATCTCGCCCCGAGATTCACTCTTCGACAGTAATGAGTGTCAACCTAACCCAAGTAACGTTTCCCAGAATGCAAACGAAGGGATAACCGCGAACGAATAAAGATAACTATAGATACTCTAGGCCGGGGAAGCGCCCTCCCCAAGTTGAATGCAAAACAATGAATCCTCCTGATCGAAGGCCTACTGGAGACTACTGTGATCGGTATAAATGGCACACCGGTACCGTCCAAGTAGCATCTCCAAAGGACCCACATCAAACCCATGAATACAAAACGATAACCAAACTCAATACTGAAGACACTCGATGAATGCGAAATGCCAAAAAATACGTACGAAAGCAACCAGAGCATGACAAATAGCAAGAAAAGAGAACTCACCAGTAACAGTAACAGTATCAGTATCAGGATCCTCCACGTTCTCCCTAGCACCAATGACGTAAGCATGAGCACGAGTAGCTCAACCACCACCCTCGTTGTTTCCACCACCGCATGTTGTTAGGATCTGAGTTTGATTGTTTTGATTATGTTTAACTAAATATGAAATAAGTGAAACGAAAATAGAATGAAGTTGCAGCGGAATAATAAACTGTTAATCAAAACAAGAGAGTAAATGTTTTCAGATCGAAT
The DNA here is from genome assembly GCA_028751855.1 of Ambrosia trifida. Classification (NCBI taxonomy): domain Eukaryota; kingdom Viridiplantae; phylum Streptophyta; class Magnoliopsida; order Asterales; family Asteraceae; genus Ambrosia; species Ambrosia trifida. The sequence goes on from CM054122.1 coordinate 82,651,567, forward strand.
GCTTTCATTTATCTAAAAGATTACAATCGTACAATTACTCCCCCTCAGCCTGATCACACAGTGTTTGTCTGAGAGAATGTTTGTGTGTGTGATGCAATAGAACAGTACAAGTATTGTTCCATTTATAGACAGACTCAAACCACTGATGACCTAAGCTGACGTCACCTAAGACAGTGACCTCTAACAGAATAACAAACATAAAACATCTGCCTATTACAAACTACTGTTACATTGAAAGCACTGATAGTAAACAGCTGTTGTAGGAAAACTCTGATGGTCTTGTATCCACTGCTGGAGCCTAAGTGCTGTTGGTTCCAGCAGTGCTTTGGTCTTCAGTACTTGAATCAGCAGTTGTTCTTCATCAGACCTTTGGTCAGCAGTTGTTCTTCATCAGTTGTTTATTCAGCAGTTCTTTGTATCAGCAGTTGTCATAGCAGTTGTTTGGATAGAACAGTTGTTAGAGTCAGCAGTCTTTTGGGAGAAGTAAGTGTAAAGACTGTTTATTGAAAGGATCAACTGTTAGCATATTTTGGCTTTCCAATCATCTGTTCTTTTCCAGGTCAGCAGACCCAACAATCTCCCCCTAGAACAGATGATGCCAAAACTCAGCTTTATTTATTGATCTTTATTCCTCATCAGACTTTCTCTGATTTGACCTTTGAATTGTAATTCAAAGTTCAGAGCAAACAAGTCTTCTTCATCTCTTTCTAGTTCCAGATTTAGCAGTGTATGGTGATCCTCTGCACATAGACTGTAAGCATCATCCATGCTGATCTTCTGAACCCTTCCATCTGACCTGAGCAATGTCAATTCATGGTTGTCTTTGTTGACTTTCCATTTTAGAATCTTTGAGTTAGTGGATTTGCTGAGTTGAATTTTTATTCTTGATGAGTTGGGTGATGGAGGTCTTCCAATGAGTTCTCTGAGTTTCTCTGTTGTAGGATCAGAGAAAAAGTGTACTTGATTGAAGAGCCCTTCCTTGATGAATGTATCAGCAAACTTCCTCTGATTTTCCTCTGACATTTCCTTCTGTTTCTTGAACTGTCTTCTTGCAGCAGTTGTTAGATCAGAGGTGTCAAGTAAGCTGTCCAAGGTAAAGGTCTGTTGGGGTCTCTTCGTTATTGGCTCATCAATGTAAACAGGTTTTCTTGGTAGGCTGGGATCCTTCTTTCTGTTTTCTTCCAGACTTTTGTATGTCTCAACCAGCCTTAGCTCAGACCATCTAGAGACTGACCTCATCTCCCCATAGTTGGCAGCTACAATCTCTTGCCTCATCCTTTTAAACTTCAAGGCTCTGACTAGGTCTCTGCCTTTGCTAAAATTAGGAGTAGAGACTTTAGCTTTGGGGTCTTTGGCCATTTCTTCAATTCTGAGAAGTTCTTCTCTCAAAGCATGTGTGGTCCAACCATTGAACTGCTTCTTGGTTGCTTTGTAAGGCTTGGTTGCCATAATCTGTTCCAGAAGAGATTCCCTTACCTCCTTTTCCAAGTCACCACTGAGAGGCATGGAGGACATGGAGTTGCTCAGGGTCTTAGCAAAGTCTTCAGTCCTTCTGAGTTTGCTAAGCTCTGCTGAATGGATGCCCTGAGCAGTCCTGTCATCCTTCCCTTTGCATTTCTCCCTAATGATGGCATCCACCTGTTCACCCTTGTATTTCAGATAAGTATCAATGTTGAGGGGATCAGGGAAGTTTGGGAGAGATGTGAAGGATCTGTCTGATGGCTGTTCAGTATTGTAGAAGGATTGTAATTCCCCCTTGAGTAGATCAAGTTCAAGGGGATACTGAATAACCAATGGTTTAATGGTTGGTGGTGGTCTATGGGATCTGAATTTGGATGTGTGTGGTGAGAATGATGTGATTGGTATAGCTGTGATAGGAGGAGTGGATTGTGCAGTTGAGGTGGTATTTGGTGATGTGTGTATGTTTTCATCATGTACAACAAAGGTTGATTTTCTCTTCCTTGTGTACATGATTTTAGGGGATGGTGATTTGGTAGCAGTGGTTGGATTAACATCTGTTGGCCTTTTAGTAGAACCAGCAGATGTTGGGGATTTGGCTGGTGATGTAGGTTTGGTGGTTGTTTGTTCAGGTGTGTATGTTGGTTTGGGTATAGTGGTTTGGGAAGCAGTGTTTTGGGTGGTTTCAGTGTTTTGGGTGGCAGTGGTTTCAGTAGCGGTGGTTTTGTCAACAGAGGTGTTTAACTTGGATGGTGGTTTTCTGACATGCTTAGCAGGCCTTTTCATCCTTTTAGAGGATCCCACATCTTCAGTTTCCTGTTGTTGTTTCTTCTTGAGTTCTACTAATGACTCTGCTTTAACTTCCAAGGTGTCAGCTCTTTTCTGTTTTTCTTGAGCAGCCTTTTCAGCTTCTATGTTTGCAGAGTCATCAACTGCTTTGTTCTTGTCAGTGGTTTGTTGTGGTGCTGTTGGTGTTGCTTGTTGTTGTTTTTGTGGAGGAGCTGTTTTAGTAGACTCTGGTTTGTTGGCAGACTTGGCTTGGCCTTTTTGAGAAGGAGGACAACCAAAGGGATCCAGCTTTGGTAGCCTATCTCTGCCACTCTCCCCCTTTTTGGCATCATCAGCCGTGAAAGCATCATCATTTTCATCCCTGAGAATGGTGGTAGGGGCAGAGCCAGTAGTCTTCAGCAGGTGGTCCTTGATGGCTTTAATATCTGCATGGGTATCTTTGTACCTTGCATCTACCATATTTCTGATCTCAGCCATATAAGTCTCATGTGTCTGATCAGCCAGTTTTCTGTGAGCTATGATGATGGGGGAAACGGATTTCCATAGCTCACAGGCTATATCGGCAGTTGATGGTTGACTCTTGGAAAGGTCTGCAATGGAGGCCAGTATAAGCTTGACATCAGATTTGATGTCAGCTAAAGAGGTTTCAATTACAGAAACTCTGTCCGTCAATTCTTGGTATTTTGACCCATATCCTAAGTTAATAGGATCATCTGAGTCCCTACCAGTGGTAGTTCTACCTGATTCAGTCCTAATAGGTGAATCAGATGCCCCTTTTTCTTGGTACTGGGGACTTCCAACTGTTTTTGGAGACACTATAGTGGCTTCAACAGTTGTTGCCTTCAAGGGAGTCTTAGCAATGTAATCACTGTCCTGATGTGAGACAGTGGTCTCTACATCAGTAGTGGCTGCTCCACTTGAAAACTCACCTAGAGTTGCATTGAACTCAGGTAGTGTAACCTCCTCTTCTGTTTGTTGGATAGCAGATTGAATGTTCTCAGGACCAGTCACTTGTGGGAGTATACTCTCAGTGATAGGTGGAAGAGAGGAACTGGGATCTTCCTGAGATTTGTCAATTGCCTCAAACAGAGGTTGCATGGTTTGTGGGACATGATGTGATGGTGAGGGTGGAGGAGTAACAAGAGAATTAGCCCTGGGAGAGGGGCTTGTGAACATTTGGCCAAGTGACTCAAATGTATCATGATGTGTGTCCCCTTGGCTTGCAACATGATCCTTTTGGGAGGATTCATGAGGAGTTTGGTCAGGTGGAGGTATGTCCAACTGTTGTGAGGAAGTAACAACAGTGGTTTCAGGTTGCTTTTGTGGTGCAACAGAGGTTTCTTCTGGTACCTCATCATCCAGAAGCCTCATTTGTGGTTGAGTGGTGGTTTTTGTGGATGGATGTTTCTTTTTGGAAGTGGCTGGTGTGGGTTTCACAGCACTGGATGTAGTGCCATGATCACCAGGAGCAGTGGGCTCAACAACAGAGGTTTTGACAACAGTTGTTGTCTTTGTCCTCTTTGTTTGTGTTTTAGAAACTTTTGACACTTTGGACACTTTTTCTTGGGTGCTTCCACCCAGCATTCTAGTGAAAGTTTCATCAGTTAAGCTTTTCATTTGCATTGCCTCACCCTTTTTGAAAACTTTTTCTGGTAAGACTTTTTGTAAGATTACACAAAGAATTCTTGGGTAGATAAGAAAAGCATTGTTAGACCCAGACTTGATTGCTTTCACATTTGATACTAAGTCCATGAACAATCCCTGGGAAAGATTGAAGTCAGAGTTTGACAGCATGGCATAACCCAGATATTACATCCTTAGTGGGATTTCATTAAAGGATGTGGACTTAGCAGAGACACATAGAAGAAGGGTATGGAAGAAAAATTTCATGACTGGAGGAAAAAACTTTTTGAAAAGAGTTGATCCAGTCATCTGACCATCATACCCTCTTTCTTGAAACTCAGTGTGAAGCTCTGTTTTAGTAAAGGAGTCCTTACCTGCCAGATCATTTAGTGAGAAGGTTGTGGATATGGTTTCAGGGGTGATGACGATACTGGTTTCTCCAATTTTGGAAATAATGGAAGTAGGCTTTTTGTCTTGGAGTAAAAAGTCAGCATTCAACCAGAATTCTTGGAGAGTATCGAGATAAATGGGGGCATTAGCGGTTAAGATGGGTAAGTATTTGGAGTTTAGAAAAATGTCGATGGTGGAATGGAATGAAACGTTGTCATCTGTTTTAATCAGATAGGGGAGACAATTGTGGGTGGCTTTGGCTTGAAGAACCATTGTAATGGTTTTCGAAGGTGAAGATGAATGAAAATTTGATTGAGGGTTGGAGAATGAAGAAGGCGGTTTTCAGTATTTTGAATACAATGAGACAGTGTAACGTCTGTTGTGGTAAAACAGGGTTTTTATAGGCTCAAGGAAACCGCTGATGTGGCCAAACCTCTGCTTATATGAGCAGACGTGGCAATCATCTGATGGATGAAACATCTGGTGGAGAACAGCTGTTTTTGGCAAACAACTGATACAAACAGCTGATGAAACCAATTTTTTTATTTTTTATTTATTTATTTATTTTTTTTGTATAGATGCAGTATAGATATATAATGAAACAGTTGTTTTATCTGAACAGATGTTCTGAAACAGATTTTTCAACTAACAGTTGTTTTATCTAATCAGATGTTTTGAAACAGATTTTTCAACCAACAGTGGATATGAATGAAACAGTGGTTGTTTTATCTGATCAGATGTTATAAACAGATTTTTCAACCAAACAGCTATATAAAAAAAATTGATTTTCTGAAACATTTTATTATGATTTATTAAAATTTTTTTGTTTAATCCATGTTTAACATGCCAATTCTGGAAATCAGATTTGTAAAGGTAGATGTGTCTAAAGCTTTTGTTAACACATCTGCCAACTGATCCTCTGTTGGAACATGGTGCAGAGAAATCAAACCTTTTTCATAGCTGTCTCTAACAAAATGATGTCTTATGTCAATGTGTTTGGTAGTGGAATAAGAGACTGGATTCTTGATGATATTTTCAGCAGCTTGACTGTCCAACATGAGTGGAGTCCGTAGTGCAGTTATCCCAAAATCCAGTAATTGATTTTGAAGCCACATGAGTTGGGCTGTACAGCTTGCAGTAGCAATGTATTCAGCTTCAGCTGTTGAGGTTGAAACAGCTGCCTGCTTTTTGCTTTGCCTGGAGACTAAGGCATTCCCTAGAAATTGGCACCCTCCTGATGTGGATTTTCTTGTAGTTTGACAGCCAGCAAAGTCACTAACTGAATAACCTGAAAGCTCAATGTTTCCATTAGCAGGATACCAGATACCAAGTGTGGGAGCACCTTTGAGGTATCTGAATATCCTTTTCACAGCAATAAGGCTTGACTTTCTGGGTGAAGCCTGGGATCTGGCACAGACACAGGTAGCAAACATAATGTCTGGCCTGGATGCAGTTAAGTACAGTAAAGACCCAATCATGCATCTATAATGTGTTTGATCAACCAGTTCATCCTTGTCATCAATAGTGAGCAGCTTGACTGTACTCATGGGTGTGCTACATGGCTGACAATCATTCATCTCAAATCTGGTTAATAAATTCTTTACATATTTGTTTTGGTGAATGAATGTGCCATTTTGCAGTTGTTTCACTTGATGACCAAGGAAACACTGAAGCTCACCCATGGCACTCATCTCAAACTCTGCTGTCATGAGTTTTCTGAACTCTTCACACATTTGGTTACATGTGGATCCAAAAATGATGTCATCCACATATATTTGAACAATCATTAAGTGTTTCCCTTTCCATTTAAGAAATAAAGTTTTGTCTATTTTACCTCTTGTGAAGCCAATGGATAAGAGAAATGTGGAAAGAGTTTCATACCAGACCCTTGGTGCTTGTTTGAGTCCATACAAAGCTTTGTTGAGCTTGTAGACATAGTCAGGATGGAATATGTCTTCAAAACCAGGTGGCTGACATACATAGACCTCCTCCTGAATTTTGCCATAAAGGAAAGCACATTTGATGTCCATCTGATACACCTTTATGTTGTGGTTGACAGCAAAGGCTAAAAAGAGTCTGATGGCTTCTAGTCTTGCTACAGGAGCAAAAGTCTCATCATAATCTATTCCTTCTTCTTGTCTGAAGCCTTGAACCACAAGCCTGGCTTTATTATTGACAACAATACCCCTTTCATCAGTCTTGTTTTTGAAGACCCACTTTGTTCCTATAAGACAGACATCCTTAGGTAGTGGTACAAGCTCCCATACTTGTTGTCTTTTAAATTGAAGGAGTTCTTCTTGCATGGCTTCTACCCAACTGTTGTCTTTCAGTGCCTCTTGGTACTTGACAGGTTGTGTGAGGGATAAGAAACCTGCAAAAAGACAGATATTGGAGGATTGGCTTCTTGTGAGCACACCCTCTCTGATGTTGCCAATGATCTGGTCTGGTGGATGAGCTCTTAAGTAAATAAGATCTCCCTGATATGGAACAATGGCATTTTGAGGTGATGGACAGAGGTTTGGTGACTCTGTTGGTGTAACATCTGTTGGTACTTCTGTAGTGCCATCAGATGTTTGGAATGGTAATGGAGGAATGGGTCCAAGTGGTGTGAAACTTGACTGACTTTTGTCAACAGATGATTGACTTTTGTCAACAGATGATAGGTCAGTGGTTGTGAGGGATGAAACAGTGGTTTGAGGATAAGACTGTCCAACAGTGGTTGACACAGCGGTGGCAGAGTTTTGACAATTGTTTTGAACAGCTGCTTCCTCTGAGGCAGAATAGATTTTGTAGTGACTGGGGATCACAACATCTGTTCTGTAATCTTGTTGTGGAGACTGTGGAATACCTGCATTGTTAGCTTTAACAGTGATATCTTCAAATTTGAATTTATCTAAATCAAATAGTTCAGCAGGGTTTGCAGGGATTTTTAGAGATGAAAGTTCATTGAACTTTACATTCAGAGTTTCTTCTATTGTCTTAGTCCTTGTGTTAAACACTTTATAGGCCTTGGCAGTAGAAGAATATCCCAGAAAATAACCACAGTCTACTTTGGCTGCAAATTTTGAAATGGAATCTTTGAGATTTAGAATGAAACATGGGCAGCCAAAGATTTTGAAGAATGAAATTAATGGTTTGATTTTGAACAAAATTTCATAAGCAGTTTTTTGATGTCTGGGGTTGATCAAAACTCTGTTTTGAACATAGCAAGCAGTGTTTACAGCTTCTGCCCAAAAGGACAGTGGCAAACCAGAATCTGCTAGCATGGTTCTTGCAGCTTCTATAAGAGTTCTATTTTTCCTTTCAACCACCCCATTTTGTTTTGGTGTTCTTGGGATGTTGTACTGCCTCACAATCCCTTTTGACACACAGAAGTCATCCAACTCCTTATTCTTAAACTCTGTTCCATTGTCACTCCTGAAGACTTTTACTGGCAAGTCATACTGTTTTTCAACTTTGGTGACAAAGTCCTTCAATATACCTGCAGTCTCATCCTTAGAATGTAAAAAGTAAGTCCATGTAAACCTAGAAAAATCATCAACTATGACAAGACAAAATCTCTTTCTTCTTAGACTCATGATTTTAACAGGGCCAAACAAGTCCATGTGCAACAATTGTAGACACTGACTAGTTTTGGACACATCAATGGATTTGTAAGAGCTTTTATGTTGTTTCCCTTTTAAACAAGAAACACAATGCTCATCACATTTAAATTCTTTTGATGGTAAACCTCTGACAAGGCTTTGTTTGGAGAGTGTGTTAATAGTGTTGAGGTTGGTGTGACCCAATCTCCTATGCCACAATTCTGTCTCCTTAGTGGAGGCAGCAGAAAACAGACAGACATTTTCCATAGGATTGTCCTTTAACATATCAACAACATACACATTACCACTTCTATGAGCAACAAGTTGTGCTTTGCTCTCAGCAATGATGGTATCAATCTTTTTCACCACTTCTGGCCCAATAATCTTACAAGTTTTCTTTGTGAAAAATGAGCCATAACCTTTGTCACTCATTTGTGAAACACTCAGAAGATTAAACTTGAGATTATCAATAAGATTGACATTTTCAAACTTAAGTTTACCAGCTTGTACAGTCCCTGAACCCAACACCTTACCTTTTGAATCATTACTAAAGGATATATCACCCCCTCCATGAGCCAAGAAGTCCAGAAGAAGGGCTCTACATCCTGTCATGTGCCTGGAGCCTCCACTATCTACATACCAAAGACTATCTAAACAAGCAGAAGCTCCCTGCACATCAGTAAATGATTAGTTTTGATGAGTGTCCAAAGCCAGTTTGGCTTTGGATGGGTCCTCAGACCTTTCAGACTCAAGCTTTGGAAGGTGATCAGTGGTTTGGACTCACTTTTGAATTAAGTTCAACAACTGCTGCTGACCATTTGCCAGTGCCTGAATGTCAACACTTGGGGCAGCAGTTGTTTGATCACTTCCTGACAGATGATAATACCCATATGGATTTCTGTTCACTCTTGGTTTAGAGGGTCTTTTTGGCTCCTCATAAACATGTGGCAGACTGTGACATGGTGGTTGACCATAACCTCTTGGGTATTTGCTTGAGGGTGGAGCATCTGTTACTTGGACATCTCTAGAAGCAGATGTTTCAAGCCTTTTAGTAACAGGTGTTTGGACAGGGGTGAAAGTCTGTTTGGGCTTTCCTTTTGAAGTACTAACCACAGGGTTTGCAAGAGTTTTAGCTTTGTATTCTTGTATTTTTACATCAAAATTTTTGAGATACAAGCACTCTTTGGTCTTGTGATTCTTTTTCCCACATATTGAGCATGTGGCTTTGGAATCACATTCACTTGTTCCTTTGTTAATGTCATATGCTTTTAGAAGAAAACAATTTTTAGTGACATGATTCTTCTTTTCACAGAAATCACAGAACAAGTTGACAGTCTTTTCTTTCTTCTTCCCCTTTTCAGCCTTCTTTTAAGCAGATGTTTGAGCATCTACTGGAAGATTTTTAAGGGGAATGACCTTTGCCAGGGGAATGACTTTTGCCTGAGGAGCTGTCTTCCCATCAGGTGTTTTAAAATCAACAGGTTTAAAATTCTCAAGAGTATCACACTCATCAGACCAAGTAGGTTTAAATTCATACTTTTCAAGTTTAGTAAAAGATGAGGAACCTTCTGGTTTTTCAAGAACAATTTTCTTACCATTTGGTTCAGTGATTTTAATCTATTGACCCTGCAGGTTTGTTGGTACTACCTCAACAGACTTTTGACTCCTTTTGTCAGTGTTTTCAAAAGCTGGAGCAATGGTTTCAAAACCAAAACCAAACTTCACATGACTTTTGGTTTGTTTTTTGAGTAGCATCTCAAAACCTCTACATGATTCCACCCATTTCTCACATTCAACTTGGGTGGACTCAAGCTCACTTTTACAACTTTGATATTTTGCAATCATAGTTTGGAGCTGGTTTTTGGTTATGGTTGCTTCATGTTTTAATCTGCTTATTTCAGATTCTTTTACAGTTAAACTTGTTTTTAAATCTTTTGAAAGTTTTTCAAATTTAACTTTATCATCCAAAATTTTCTTTCTAAGGTTTTCATTCACCTCTTTGATGTTAGCAAATGCAATTACACATTTGTCAGAACACAACTCTTTAAGAATTTGAGGAGATACCTTAGCAGCAGCCATCAATGCACAATCACACTTGCACTCATAGTCATCAGATGCACCCCAGGGATCTGAGAGATTCACAACCTCTTCTTCAGGTTTTTCACCTGTAACAACTTCACTAACAACATCATCAGTCACAACATCAGATTCAGTCACCACCTCCTCAGATTCAATCTCATCAACCATAGCCATGAAACAAAAGTTTTCTGGTTCATTTTCAGCTTTGGCAACTAATGCAAAATTTTCATCTGTTAACTCATCAGGTAGACTGCTCCAATCAACAAAGCCTTGTGTAAAGAAGCTCTGTTGACTGGTCTCTGCAGGAGCAGAGGATGAAGCAACAGTCGTTTGCACAGGTGATTGAGCAACATGTGTTTGCACATAGTGGATCTGAGGAACAGTGGTTTGGACATACTGGACAGGAACAGTGTTTGAGGACTGTGCAAAATGAGCAGTGTTTTGCACATTTGGTCCAGGGGCATTATAGGAATTCTGATAAGTGTTGGTCTGTGGTCTTTGATTTGGATAGGTGATCATAGGTGTACCATGTTGACCCCTACACTCCCTAGCAAAATGACCAAGTCTATGACATTTGTAACACTTTATCTTTGATTTATCCAACCCAACCTTAGATCTGCCAGTTAACCCTGGAAACCTTCTCCCAGTTTTCTTGTAAAAATTATTAGTTCTTACACTGAGAAGGGCCAATTGGTGCATAATGTCCATTTCTTCCAAATCATCAGGGTCAAAGTATTTCAGGTCATCATACTCAAAGGATATATTGTCAGATGCCTGGATATCACCACCACTTGCTGTGAAAGCATAGTTTGGTGAATAAGAATCAGAGTTAAAACCTGAGTTAAAACCTGAAGTTATATCAATGAAATGATCATAACTCTGATCCTTAGTGTTTCCAGGCACCTCATCATGACCCAAAAGTGCTGTATTCCCAAATACATAGTCATCAGACACTTTTCCAGAGTCCTGGAGCTTCTTTTTCTGGTTAAGCTCTCTCTCATAGGTCAAGAGCTTACCATGAAGCTGGGTCAGTGATAGGTCTTTAAATCCAATTGAGTTTCTCATCACAATAGCAATAGTGTCCCATTTGTCTGGTAGTGATCTTAAAAACCTATGGTTCAAGGTTGAATGAGGGTAAGTAAGACCAACCAATTTTAGTTCACTAATTAAACAATTAAACCTCTCAAACTGTTGAGTTAATGACCCTCCTTTGACATGACTGAATGTTTCATATTGTTGGTTAAGTATTTCACGATTGTTTTCAATAACCTCCTCAGTCCCACCAAACTGTTCTTTCAGTGCATCCCACAACTCCTTTGCACTGTTACAGTGTAACAACCCAGCATATATATCATTGGGTAGAGCCATGGCCACAATACTGAAGGCCTTAGCATCTAACTCAATTTTCTGAAAATCCTGGTCGGAGTAGTTTTCAAGTTTCTTTGGCTCAAACACCTTGGGATCTTCAGTACTCGGCACAGTCGGAACATGTGGTCCGAAGATAACCGACTTCCAACACCCAGTGTTTTGTTGAGCTAGAACATGGCTCATCCGACGTTGCCAGATATTGTATTTAGATCTGACAAGCATCGGTGGCTTGTTGTTCGTGCCAATGTTATGTGGATCGTGATTGATTGAAGCCATTCTCTGATTTTTCAAAAAACAAAGTCTGTTTAAAAACGGTTGAAACGAAATTAAACTATTACTCTATTTTAATCCAACAGACAAACGATATCAGTAATTGTGAGCTGATTATTAAATTGATTTGTTAGATCGAATTTAATTGACCAAGCTCTGATACCAATTGTTAGGATTTGAGTTTGATTGTTTTGATTATGTTTAACTAAATATGAAATAAGTGAAACGAAAATAGAATGAAGTTGCAGCGGAATAATAAACTGTTAATCAAAACAAGAGAGTAAATGTTTTCAGATCGAATGCTTTCATTTATCTAAAAGATTACAATCGTACAATTACTCCCCCTCAGCCTGATCACACAGTGTTTGTCTGAGAGAATGTTTGTGTGTGTGATGCAATAGAACAGTACAAGTACTGTTCTATTTATAGACAGACTCAAACCACTGATGACCTAAGCTGACGTCACCTAAGACAGTGACCTCTAACAGAATAACAAACATAAAACATCTGCCTATTACAAACTACTGTTACATTGAAAGCACTGATAGTAAACAGCTGTTGTAGGAAAACTCTGATGGTCTTGTATCCACTGTTGGAGCCTAAGTGCTGTTGGTTCCAGCAGTGCTTTGGTCTTCAGTACTTGAATCAGCAGTTGTTCTTCATCAGACCTTTGGTCAGCAGTTGTTCTTCATCAGTTGTTTATTCAGGAGTTCTTTGTATCAGCAGTTGTCATAGCAGTTGTTTGGATAGAACAGTTGTTAGAGTCAGCAGTCTTTTGGGAGAAGTAAGTGTAAAGACTGTTTATTGAAAGGATCAACTGTTAGCATATTTTGGCTTTCCAATCATCTGTTCTTTTCCAGATCAGCAGACCCAACACATGTAGCCCTTGCCTCGACCTTATTCAATTTTGGGCAGTTACGCTTGAGATGCCCCAACTCCCCACAGTTATAACACCCTTAGTTTCCCTGAGGAACAGGAGCAGGGACAATCGCTTGACCTGGAACTGTCTGGAGATTGACTCTACAATTTCTAGCAACATGGCCCACATGCTTACAACGGTTGCAACGAAACTTCTCACAGCTGCCATAGTGATGGAACCCACATTGATTGGACTCCGGCAGTTTCCCCGTGGACCCGTCTTGCCTCTAACCCGAAGACAATCCCAAAGCCTCAGTCTTCCTCACCTGCTGCTGCGGTTGACCCGAACTCGCACTCTTCCCAGTACCATCCCACTTCCGCTTGTTATCCACAGGGGCTTTCACGGCAGCACCCTTGGACCCTCAGCCACCTTCATGTTAGTAAGTTTGTGAGCTGCCCGAATAGTGGCCAACATAGTAGTGCGATCAGCAGCAACAACAAGCCCAGCAATCTCCGGCACTAACCCAGCAACGTAGTGCTCAATCCTCCGGTACTCCGGTGTAGCCAAACCGGGGCACATAACAGCCAACTCATTGTGCCTAGCAGTGAACTCCACGATCTCCGACCCAACCATCTTCAGATTCCAAAACTTGTGTTCCAACTTCATAATCTCATCCCTTGGGCAATACTCCGCCCTCAACATCAGAATAAACTCAGACCACGGCATAGCATTGGCCTCACCCAGGCCAAGGTTCGCAGTGGTGGAGTTCCACCAAGTCAAAGCGTGCCCCTCCAGAGTAGCAGAAGCATACATGACACGATCAGCGTCGGGACAATTACACATTTCGAACATATCATCATCAATCCTTCATAATCATTCAAACGGGTCAAAACGCCTCAATAATACACATCTATGGACCTTCAAACTCCTAGGTTAACATCATATGAACTCATTTAGATCAGAAACATATTAATAATACAAGAACAACCATGTTTAAACGATAAAAATCCTATCTTGCATGAATACATCACATATAACAAACATAGAGGTTTAGGTTTGTTTAGAAACTGATTTTAATGAGTTTGCAAAGACACAAATGTTTAGAAATTAGGTCTGGACCTTTAGGGATCAAAACAATATCATTACAAAGGTTTGGGATGAAGAACACACCTTGAAATTGTAAGATTATGAGATGTAAAGCTTGGAAATGTGATTTCTTGATCAAAAACGTGTTGCAGAGGTTGAATAAGGTGTGGGGTGGCTTTGGGGTGTATTAGGGTTTCACAAATGATGTTTTAAAACATAAGGGGGGTATTTATAGGCGTTTCAAATCATTTAGTACGCGTTAGGCGATTACGCAGCAGTACAGGCGATTAGAATTCCTAATCGCATGTACTACTAGCGATTGGAGCTCTAATCGCATGTACTACTAGCGATTGGAGCTCTAATCTCCTATACCTATTGACGATTAGGCTCTAATCGCCTATACCTATTGGCAATTACGCGTAATCACCTATAATGTCATGCAATTACGCGTAATCACTATTTTAACACATATAAACACGTATTCACATACCGGCAAGTCATATAATTATTGTAAGCACATAATGCATGATAACTAACACGTTCCCATCCGTTCACCAATTCCCGGGACTCGAGATTTACGTGTGTGCGTTAAACCCGGCGATTCTACAAATCACTAATTCGTGTTCACATGGTTATGGACCGACTCCCAATGATCCCGTGGATCATTGTAACGACTCCCGATGATTCCCGGAACCATCATAACGACTCAACTGACCTAGTTAAGTATGTTTGAAAACGTTTTTCGCTAAGGTAGACTTATGTGTTCTATAAAATGTTAACCTAAACGTGTCGGGTGTCACAAAGACAGATCACGTACACAGAGAAACCAAGGTGGTTTCTGTACCACTGTAAACCTTAGATGAAACCCTAGAACAATAACGAAGAAGAAGAGTCTGGAAGGTTAGAGAGAGAAAGTGTGCAGAGAAAATAATATGAAGAATGTGAGATGAGATAAAAAAAATAGCTCATCTTTCCTTTATATAGCACAACCCTTAGACGGTGCACAAACTAAATGGGACACAATGAAACTGGGCTGAACTAAAGATAAGTGAAGCCGAGTAAAAAGCCTATCTTAGCAACAAGCCATAAGCCCACCAATAAACTCCATAAGCCCAAAAATAACCTGAAAAGAGTTATGCAACATGTTCAAATAACATATACAAAACAAAGACCCATTTATCAAAATTGAACATGAAGGATACAAATTTTTAATAGTTTGTTCCAACTCAGAAAATGTTTACATACAATCCTAACTTTGAACATATTTTTGTACAACGATCATATACTAACTGAAAGTTAACCTAGTTAGTTTTTGCTGAAATGAACTGCTTATGTGACAAATAAGTCAAAGTTTTGATGATATTTATTAATATTTATGTATCAAAGTTTTGAAGACATGGTGTATGTTTGGCAAGGAGCTTTTAAGAGCTTTTAGGAGCTTCAAGCTTTTAAGAAAAAGCTCCTACTCAATAAAAAACCTTGTTTGGTTGAAGAGCTGGAAGCTTTTAGGTTAGGAGAAAAAGCTCTATAGTGAAAAGCTAGTAGTACTAGCTTTTAAGAAAAAGCTCTACTAGCTTTAAGCTTTTAATTAATAAATGACACAAATACCCATTCTATTTTAAAAATAAAATAAAAACCTTCTTTACAAGCTTTTAATTATACTCATTTTGGTCATTTTATACATTTTATTAAAAACTCCAGCTACTCTGCCAAACACCAAAATATATTTAAAAAGCTTCCAGCTATCAGCTTGCAGCTACCAACTTGCAGCTACCAGCCACCATCTAGTTTTGTCAAACATACCCATGAACTGCTTATATGGCAGTCTACGTCAACAGAAAACCGATATGGTAGTATGGGATCACAAAAAGAAAACATATTCAAAGTTGAAATTGTTGATAAACATTTCCCAAATTCGTATTAATCTTGGTAATAAGTCAAATTTTTTATTATTAAAATCCAATTTTCTTTAAATATATAAGTTGCTTCACTAAAATAATCTTAAAGCTTGACTATTATTCACTATTTTTTTTTTTTCCTTATAAAAAGTACGTACAATAGGTTTGATATAATTTAAGCAATTATTTATTTATTTTTATCAAACGCCCACATATATGTGTGCATTTAAATAACATGGTAATCTCAAGTCTCAACTAGTACATTCTCTTTGGTCCACAATGTTTTGCAATACTTTCTTCTTCTAGTATAGTGCTTATTTTAAGTTCGTTGTATGATTTGACTCCAATAAAATAAAAAATTGCGATATTATAAGGCTCTTGGCTTGAAAACTATAAGGTATTGAAAAATATTTCCATCATACCATTGTAAATGGTTGTGCAGCTCGTGTAAATAGCTTTACAACTGCGTCATACATATACAACAGGGGTAGTAGTGATTCGTGACCAGTTGGTTGAGGGCCTAAAGTTTTCTATGGTAGGATTGGGTTCAATTCTCACTAGCTACATTTGGAGGACATGGGTGGAGGAGAAATGAGGGATGACCCAGCCATTGGCTTGGTTCGAGTCCTGATCTCGACCGGTTTTACCGATTAATTCACTGTCGTGCCTTCGGGCGGGTGAGTGATTGGGTTTTACCGGGAATTGGTGGCAATTGGTGGCCCGGGTACTATCGAATACCTGATTCGCCAAAAAGGTATCCGAGAGTGCTCGAAAATTGATTCGTTAACCGTTAAAAAAAAAAAGTAGTGATTCGTGACCAAATATTGTACCAAAAATTTACTTTATCGCCAAAAGAACTACCTTTAATCAAACCACGTATACACATCTGTAACCATCTGTTTTGTTTTCGACATCATGTTAAACATGTTATTAATCTTCTCACTTACTCTTCTTTTACCAAGTTGCATATATATGTCTAGAAATTGATGCGACCGATGCTAACAATATTATGTTACATTGATAGCCCATAAAACTTATTAGTGAGGAACACCAAAAATGATTACTTTAGTAGGAACTTTTAACTTGTTAGAAAAATCCAATACATGCAATGTCGACATCACTAAATATGCTATTCAAATAGATAATTTCATTGACAGTTGTATCTTTATTGCGTATTTGGTTAGAGTGTATCACGTCAAGGATAATGATACACTAACTAGTTGTTATAGCGGTCGTGTTCTTTTTTCTCTATTTAAACAATAAACCAAGCAAAGCGTGAAACCGAAATAAATATGAACTATGTACTCAAGGAGATGCATTTTTCTCATCCGTAACAATAGATGCGCTTATGCCATTATTTATGACATTAAAGTATGATACGTGACAAAACTAAATAGGTATATATGGAGTCATGTACCTCATTGTTTTGAATATAAAAAATTATCAGTTTCATCTTGAGTTTTGTGGTTTATGTTTTGGTAACCCCCTCTACTCTTTATCTTTCGTTTGATGATATTATAATACTAGTGGGTTGGCCCGCGCGATGCAGCGGGTGTAACCGAAACTCTTTTGTAGAGCACATACTAACCTAACATACCTACTATGAACCTAACCATTATTACATGAATATTTCTGAATACCTTTGTTTGAAATTCATTATAAACAAAAGCTTTCTTCTTCAGTTATTGAATCCGATGATCATATAGTTTAGATCAAATTAGGCATGTTTGTGTGTATGAATATAACGTAGTAATTTCAGAATTCTAATCGTTACGTCATGATTAAAAACACAACTTTCACTATTGATTTCTCGATTTCTATATAGTATTGTCTAGTTTATAAAACTCCAAGTTTTTTTAAAGTACCCAACTCTATATAAAATGTTATAAGATAACATATAACATCATGAATTGTTTTTTATATGTTTTCTATTTAATATGCTTAAAGTAATTATAAAATTGAATGTCATGTGGTTTCATAAACATATCATGACTCTTGAGTTTCTTTTAATTAAATGTGGTGTTTAAAAGACATATTTACCCTTAAAAAGTAGTTATTTTATACATTATGTGTTGTATCATAGGCATTTAGACTTATACCTCTTAAAATTTAAGAAGTTCTTGTCAAATGTTTTATAATATAGTATAGATCAATTAAAAATCTGTTTTTAGTTTCTATTTTAATCTATAAAAAGTATCTTTTTTTTCTCTTTTTGTTTCCCTTTTCATAAACAAAACACCATTGTTGTGTTTTTATAATTACACCCCATTTAAATAATTAAGTAAATAATACGATCAAGTAATTAATTAAAGCCGTGAGAGGGTGAGGATTGAGTCCAATTATCAAAGTTATTGGAGCTAAAGTGTTGCTTTCATTGAGATCAATAGTTCAAGTCCTCACCAAAGACGTATTTAGTGTAACTTAAGCCGTTAAAGAATTAAGGTGGTGAATTTTAACATCTATAAATTCGATGATTATGATTCTAAACTAGTAAAATAGTATTATATTCGATTATTTTCACAAGTTAATGACGTGTACAATGATTGATACACTACACAAGTCCAAGTATTGCATTCATTGTCATTATATAAAAAGAATTTGTATAACGACAAATACAGTTGTGCTTTGCATGTGCTCACATGCATATACACACATACTTGGCCGCTTCATAAGCTAACAATATCGACATTGGCACTTGTGTGTCTTAAACCATCATTACCTTCACATTCTCGTGTTAAACAATGTGAAAATTATGGGTATGTTTAATGATTGGTTTAAAAAGTATTTTTATTAACATAATCCTTATAAATGTTTCGGTATTACATGAAAATGAGTCGCATACAAGTATGTTGTATAACACATCAAGCAAAACTTTAATCTCAGCTTCTTCTTCTTCTTTTTTTTTTTTTTACAAAAATGTATGATCAACCTATTATTGTTTTTGTAAAATAGTTTATGATCAACCTGTTCTAATAAATTTGTCACCACTCACTGTGCATTGATAGATAAGAAAACAAAATGTAATCCTCGTAGAATTATAAAAAGGATTTGTCATCTTACATTAACACTGTGTTCCCGAGGACTCGAGCTAACTTAACGAGAGAAAAAAAAGAAAATGATAATAACGAAAAAATTTGATTGTGTTTTAAAGTTTTTTTTAAGGAAAAGAAAGATTGTGTTCCAAAGTTTTTTTAAGAATGAAATAAAATGAGAAGATAAGAAAATAAGACAAAATTCCATCTTTCCAATTTGGAAATAAACGGAAGGAAAAAAAGGAAACGAAAGGAAGAAAAAGAAAAGAGAGAAAAGGAAGAAAATCTCTTCTTTTTTTATTTTCTTTTTCTTCTCTAAGTGAACTCAGAAACATAGGTTAATGGATGAAGAAAGAGATGTAAAACATGTCTGTAAAACAAGCACATCATCACATATTGTTAAAAGAAAAAAGTAGCGATAAATAAATGCTTTTAATAGAGGCTTGGAAACCCAACATGGCAACATCGAAGCTTCAATTTTTTTAGCCTTTGGGGGAATGTTAACTAGTTAAGAGACGTGTAAAACCGTTACTCTTTCTTCTTTTTCTAAAGCATAAAGCTCTCGGCGTGTTATTGGGATTACAAAGAGAATTGTGTTAAAAAAAAAAAAAAAAAAAAAAAAAAAAAAAAAAAAAAACTTAATTATAATATTTACAAAATGGAACTTTGATGATTTAGGTTTGCAACAATTATATACTAGGCACCTTGATTTAAATAGTGTCTTTATTATTATTTTATTCATTTTGTTATTTTAAATACATATGGTTTAATAAGAAATAATAAAATGGGGTAGTGGTGGAGTGGTGTAGTGGTTTGTTTGATTTTTTGTGTTCTTTGAGATCTTGAGTTTAAAACCCGTTTTAAACATGACATTTTTTTTCCAACACTTTTTTATTTATAAATACATATGATTTTATAATAATTAACAAAATAGCTCGGTGGTAAAGTGGTTTATGGTGCATTTGTTTGGTTTGAGATCTTAGGTTTGAAACCGGTTTGATACATTGTTTTTTTTTAAAAAAAAACAAATACGAAAAAAGCGCAACGCGCGTTTGTTTATACACCTAGTTTATAAAAGTTTTCAGATAATTATATTTTTTTATCATTAAAAGTTTCACATATTAAAGTCATAATTTCATAAAGGGGGACGTAATTATGTTAAAATCATGGCAAATAAATAATTATGAAGGTTGCTTTTACTGTGAACAATATGTATATATTTTACCCCAAAAAAATTTGATGAAATTAAAAAAAAAAAAAAAAAAAAAAAAAAGTCTCCTCTGGTGTAGGCATCAACTCATAAAAAGAGGGCTCTTTTTTTCCTTTTAGTTTAGTGGAATATTAGAAAAACTAAATATAAATATACCAACACCACTAGTATATAATACTTCATAAAAGGTTCTTTGTTCCTAAAATTATTATAAAGCTAAACCTTTCCTCCAAATGAAAATATATGTTCGATTCCTTCTTACTTTAATTTTATATATAACAAAATAAAACAATTTCCTGAAATTAAGTCCTTTTTAATAACTTTTGAAATTCAATTGTAATCAAGGAATGTTTAAAGTATAATATTAATAGCGACGCTAATGAAAAAGACGTAAATTGTCTATAGGTTATCAATTTCAAAAGATTTTGATTGATTAATACGATCGGTATTTACATTAGTGTACAAATCATATAAAGCTAAAATTACAATTTGCACATTGATCCAATATTTCTAATAATATGATTGTTCATTCTTTCTGGTTGTCTTTTGGTTCGATAATTATGAATTTAAATTATATTTTAAACAATAATAAGTTAAGAAGTTCAATTAACTTTCTGAAGATGTTAAAATAGCACTAAAAACAAAATTGGAAAATGAAAAATTTTCAAATATAGTAATTATATCTTTACGAAATAAAAATCTTACAAAATTGAAATAAAAATTTTCAATGGTATTTCGTACTCAGGTGATGAGCCAGATTTAACACATCTGTTTTACGCGGATGATGCCCTCATCTTGGGGGAATGGTCGAAAGCTAATATTCAGAATATTGCCAGAATTTTGCCGATTTTTTACATTGTTTCCGGTCTTCGTATTAATATCCATAAGTCTAACATTTATGGGATTGGTGCGACGGACTTGGAAGTGGATGATATGATGGAGTATTTGGGATGTAAGCGCGGGGAGTTTCCTTTTAAGTACCTTGGTATCCAGGTGGGGTCGAAAATGTCTCGAAATAGTAGTTGGGATCCGGTTGTTGATACTATTCGAAACCGTCTTGCGTCTTGGAAAGCTAGAAGTTTATCTATCGGGGGGAGGATTGTCCTTATCAAATCTGTGCTTGAAAATCTTCCGCTATATTATTTTTCTCTTTACAAAGCGCCGGTATCGGTGGTAAATTCTATAGAGTCTATCATGAGACGGTTTCTTTGGGCGGGATCCGCCGTCGAAAAGAAAATTCCGTGGGTTGCTTGGGAGGTTGTTACTACCCCTAAACATAAGGGTGGTTTGGGTATTTCGAGAATCAAAGACGTTAATGATGCATTGCTTTTGAAATGGACATGGAGATTTAAAAGGGATAGTAGTAGCATTTGGGGTAAGGTTATTAAAGGTTGCCATGGATCCAGCAGACCCTGGGACCTTCTCCCGTGTGCGAAGTCTGCTTCCGGATGCTGGAGCAGAATTGTGAAGGTCGGTGAAAACAAAATTCATAGCGGTCAGCGGCTTAACTCTTTTTTTTGTGGGAAGTTTAGGGGACGGCTGTACGTTAAGCTTCTGGAATGATGTTTGGTTGAGGGAAGCTCCTCTTCGAGTCTTTTATCCTAATCTATTTAGGCTCGAGAGAGATAAGTGGGTTACAGTTTCTAGCCGTGTTATCCGATCGGAAAGCGCTAATAATCTTAATTGGGATTAGCGATCTTCTCCTTCTACTCAAGAAGAGGTTTCTGAGTTATTTTCGCTGCTGAATGATATTCACGATATGTCTTGGGGAGAGGGCGTAGATAGGTGGAAATGGAGTGTAGAAACGGATGGATGGTTTTCTGTGTCTTCGGCCAAAAAACTCCTATCTAGTTACATTTGCGAGGACTCCTTTACGAAGATCAATTGGAAGGTTTGGGTGCCTCTGAAATGTAAAGTCTTAGTTTGGAGAGCCGTCCGCAATCGTCTTCCGACTATAGCCGAACTGGTTAAGCGTGGGGTCAATATCAATGACACTTCTTGCAGTTTGTGTGTTGCGGATATGGAGTCTAGCCTGCATTTGTTCACAGGTTGTGCCTACACGCAAGAGGTTTGGTTTCGCATTGAAGATTGGTGTCGTGTCCCCCATAATTTTGTGTTTGATGTCTCGGATCTACTTCAACCTCCATCGTGTCTTACATCTAAAAGCTCTAAGTATATTTGGTTTGGCATTATATATACTTCTTTATGGGCGATTTGGAATGAACGGAACGAACAGGTATTCAATAAGAAGAGCCGAAGACCATGTGAGCTGATGGAGACCATTAAATCCAAGGCGTTCTTTTGGGTTCGTAATAGGTCTAGGTGGAAAGATGTTGTATGGACTACTTGGGTTTCTTGTCCTTTGGTTTGACATTGTTTGTTTGTTTTGCTCGTTGGTCCTTGCTTTAAGGCCCATTTGAGCGTTTTGTTAATGAAGTTTTCTTTTCAAAAAAAAAAATAAAAAAATTGTATCTATACTATATTATATGAATGGAAGAAGGATTCCAACTAAATTTAAGTAATTACAACATATTATGCATTATGCATATGGTATAATAACTTAATGAGGTTAGTAAGGGAGCAAAATAGTATTTTTACATGAATATTAAATTGTTCATGAAATAGATTTAAATAATGAATAATGCATGTATTAAATTAGAGGAAAGTCCTTAAGCTTTCTACCAAATAATTTAATTGTTATATAATAATAATAATAATAATAATAATAATAATAATAATAATAATAATAATAATAATAATAATAAATAATAATAATTACCGATCCCTAACGATTGTGCTACTGTAGTATGACGCGAACCACAACGAAAAAACCAGACGATCCTTAAAGCTAATTGTTGCACAACAACAAAGTTGGTTAGGGTTTAGTAAGGTTAATAATGATAATAAACACTCAATAGTATTAACGATAAACACTCAACAATTTCTAAACTGATATAACATTAATCTTGAAGTTCTTCTCATAAATGTTTATGTATAAAAAATATGAATTAAAATAAAATAAAAGTTTTATAGTTGGAGTAATATTATGTTTAGAAATTGTATATATAATTTTCATCAAAATCTATAAATGTAATCCTAACAAATTTAAAAAGACTAGGAAGTAAATATCAAAATGAAATTAAACGTATATGAGTTATAGACTTAATAATTATGGGTTAAAACCTCTTCACTTCGTAAAACCAAAAGCCAAAATAAATAAATAATACAACCTTTCATGTACCGATACATAATTAGCCTTAAATAGTCAGTTTTTTTCGAACCTATAAATTGTGATGTCAAGCAAGGTGAGGAAAAACCAATTATAAATTGTTGTTTGATTCCCTCTCAGTTTCATCATCCGCTATCCCATGGTGTTTCCACAAACATCTCACATGGATTATCAAATCATAAAAACATCAGTAGCTACCTACGGACAAACCAAAGTTGTCCACCACAAAGACTTGTCAACAGTCGCGATTGTTTTCTAGGTGCAAAAAATAGAGTTGCGCCTGATTTCATTTGGGTTTAAAAGAGGTAATTTTGTTTGATGTTAAAGCGATGTATAATTTCTAACTGTTGTCTTTACTTGTAAATGTCATGGAATAGTGGAGTGCTGATAATTTTTAACTACTTGATTTGCTAAGAGCGAGCGTTACGACTTGATTGTCTAATGTCTATTGTACAGAGAAAATTAACTACAACATGTTTATTACCATGTAAATCTTAGTTCTTTTTATCATAAGAACATAAGTTGTAGAAATCTTATATATTTTGTAAAAAAATAAAGCTTTTGAAAAATTTTGAAATTTCAAGAAATTGAAGATTTCTTTTATTTGATTATGATAACAAAATCCCCCCTATTGCCTATCCGCGTTAGATTTAAATAAATATTATCATCAAATTTTATTATGATAACAATTTCCTTATAGATCAATAATATCTTTGAATAAAAGCTATTTATGAGGTTCTGTACATAAATATAAATGACATGTAGGTTGTACGACGACCTCCCATGGCATCCTCACTTCATTGACCACCTAATTGTCTTAACCATTTTATCTTTTAGTTGCGTATTGTCAACTCCGTCGCATCACGCAGGCTCCACGCTAGTATGAACTAAGGGTACTACCCGACATTTATTGTGAGCGTGGCCCACACCTATCATGATGAAGAAAATTCACGGTAAGCCAAAGAGGACTTTTGGGCTCTTAATTAAATGTAACTAGGATTCTATGACCCGTGCTTCGCCGCGGGAGCTCCTGTTGCGTTGAGGGTTTGGTGGACGTTAAAGATCGCACGTCACTGTGGGAACTCCTGTTGCGTGGAGAGTTTCGTGGACATAAAAGATAATATTAAGTTACTGTTATTCTCACGTGGGCTTTAAAAAAAATATTCGCGGCTAAAATCTAAAAGTTTGGCCAAAGCGTAATGCAAGTTATAAAAAGTTGGGTGGTCAAAGTTTGAAATCCTAAAAGCTAAAAGTATGGTGGTCAAAGTTTTAAATCCTAAAAGCTAAAAGTTTGGTGGTCAAATTGGAAGAAAATAAAGTTAAGTTAAAAGTTAGTGGCCAAAGTTTTAAATCATAAAAGTTAAAAGTTTGTTGGTCTAAGTTTGATGATCAAATTAGAAGAAAATAAAGTTAACCTAAAAATTAGTAACAGAAAATAAAATTAACCTAAAAGTTAGTAGCCAATATAAATGTTAAAAGAAAGACACTGTTAAAGTGTCTTTCTATTAATATATATATATAGATAATGTTAATTTTACACTCATTTATTCATATTTTGAAAACAGATTTTTTAACGGTAAATTTGGATCACTAACAGATAGATTATTAGAGTATCAACGTATCACAAGTTGAACCATCCGATTATATCCATCTTCACTAGGAAATAATATCTTTACACCAATTGAGAAGGAAACCCTATAAATTTGAGAAACAACGCCTTTATGGGAATCGAACCAGAATCTAATGGTTAAAACGAATTAATACATCACTATTCGATTTACTTATTTTCGAAACTATTTTTGTAACAACGATTCTAATATTTTCAAGGATAAATATAAACTAGTTTGTGCTCTATAAGATTTGAACTTGTAATTTGTTATTCGTAGAGTACACCATCTAACCACTAAGATATCTAATAAAGACTTCAAACTACTTGTTTATACCAGTGGGTTTACCCGCGCGTTGCGGCGGGATCCAAAAAAACTTGTAATACGCTAGCAGTTTTCCTACCGTGTGTTGTGGCGGGTAAAAGATTAAAATAATTTGACTTTTATGGTCAACTATGAAATTAATTAACATGCCAAATTCAAATTGTTTGCATATGATACAACATTCCAAAGTCTCCAAAATGGCTGCAAAACAAGAGGTGCCATAACTCTATTTGATTAAAGGAATACGTCAAATAACAAGCGGGAAAATAAAACTTCATGTGTCATAACTGGAAATGGTCAAATGGACGTGTTGGGTAATGGGTTAAAACGGGTTGTCTTTAATGCGAGCAAAGTGGTTCATGTCGGCCGACTCGCCCCATACTTTTACAAATAGTAATTGTCAAAATATGATGACAAAAATTATGTTATCACAAAAATAATCTATTTTAGTTTATAAATAAAATGATTTAGGCGGCTATAAGCTTGTAAGCACTAAATATATAACACGGGCACTTCCAACCCATTTGACCCACTTGAATAATTTTTTTTTATTTGACCCCTTTCACCTATTAGGGAAACCTTATAACCCAAAATGACCCATCAAGTAAAATGTCTCAAGGATCACCATGTAAATAGCATTCAAACCTTAATGAGTCGGTTTTTATGATAAACATTGTATCCTTGAACGTCGATATCAACTTTCGCATCCTCGACGAATCCCATAGTAACAACTGCAACTATCTGTTGATTAAAATACCTAAAAGATGATTATAAAATTTAAACTAATACATAAGTAACAAACTTAATAAAGACATTACATTTGAATCCTGAATATCTTTTTCAAGAAGAATCATCCGGAATCAAAGAGGAATTCTTAGATAAAGAATTGATGCATAACTCTGAAAGAAAAGGTATAAAGGATGCATAACTCTGAAAGAAAAGGTATAAAGGTGCACAAATTTTTAAGAATTGTATTATAAAGAATATGATCTTTTGAGTTATTTTATTACTCATAAGTAAAGGTTATTCATGAGTTAATTAAAGAATTAATTTCCTAAAAATCTAAGAAATATAAAACAAAATTATAACTATTTATTATAAATCGTACAACTTTACCGTAACATATTAATGTATAAATCTAAACTACAAAGTGTAGAAAAACCGGTCTAACAATTTTATTAATAGATTGGAGTTGAAATAATATGCTTTTTAACAAGAAAATGGTGTTGGAAGTACTTATAACCTCTTAAATCGCTTTATTCGGACTAATTATATTTTAATGATATTTTATACATTAATTATTTTTAAAACTCAAGGTAAAAGGAATTTAATTCCTTACAAATTACCCGTTCCGACCAAACCGTTTTAACCCGTTTTGCATTATTATTTTGTACAATTGCTATCAAAGATGGTACATAAGGGTATAAATGGAAGAAATGGTGTAAAAATTTGGGGATTTTTAAGACTCAAGAAAAAAGGAATTTAACTCACAAATTACCCATCCTGGCCAAACCGTTTAGACCCGTTTTAACCGTTTTGCATTATTATTTTGTACAATTGCTATCAAAGATGGTACACAAGGGTATAAATGGAAGAAATGGTGTAAAAATTTGGGGATTACACTTTAGACTCTTGGGATGCCATCTTAACTTTGACAATATGGATATATTTGCTCATGCCTCCCCTTTATAATGAAGTATAGATAATCATAAGAAGATACCCAAAATGCACAATAATTATAAAATATACATATACATACCTACCTAAAATGGAATACTTGACATAGTTCAAATGCTTTGATATTGTTATGTAATTCTTCAAGAGCTGTGCATAAAACTCTCAGCTTTCTTATGTAGTCCTTCACATCTTCATTCTTATGTATTTCTTCACTCCAAATAGCAACCATCTTGGTGATGCAAGGAGGTCATATCCAATTGTTCAAGAATTTAAAGTAAGTTAGATAATGCGGATGCAACTTACAATACATTAGTGCAATATAAAAGTCAAATATTGAATAGATATAGAGATATTTCATAAAATAAAAAAGCAGCACCTTTGAATACATAAACCTTGGCATTGCAAAAAAAAAAAAAACGGCATCTTAATCAGCAATTGGATGAAGGAAATGTCTGCACGAATCATAATCAATTACTACACCATCCCAAATTCATAAAAAAATAACAAATACGAGTATGAACAACATGTACCTCCTCCATGTGTTAAAAGCAAAATCAACGAAAACAAAACAAATTAGAAAGAATTTGGGTTAACCGTAGGCGGTGGGTTAAAGAAGAAGATGATGATTGAAAAGGGTGATTATATTGTTGAGCCAATTCTATAACTCCATGTCCTAATAAACTTGGTTATTAAGATAGGTTTAATGGTGGAGGTAATATTGTAGGTGTTACATGGGTCACGATTTTATTAAAATAATATTAATAAAAATTAAAAGGATGCCTTTATACAACTATGAGAAATTGTAGTACCCGTACTGAGTACAAATCCAAACGAAAATAAAAGAAAATACAACATAAAATGATTCAAACCGAAGATTTCATCAAGAGCTTGAACCGCGTCTTCTTATATGATTTCTTTTTCGTCTTTAACGAAGACTTGAACCACGTCCTTTTGTATGATCCTTCTTGGTTGCAAGAATTAACAAAAAATAATATTGACGGTTGTGACTAAGGCACGTGTTTAACATGCTTCCCTTAAAAAAAATTATGTGCCTCTACTTAAGATAACGCGTCTGTTTCCTAAGGTACAACAGCCGAAGCAGTCTGTACTGGCGGAGAACGCCACACGCCCAAGGTTGCACCGGATAGAATTATAGTGTTAAAACTTGTGGAACAAATAATAATAGAAATGTGATGGAATTAAGAAATTAACTTAGATGTACGAATAATGACGGCTAACAAACCCGAAAATAATTATCCGGGTTACAACTCTTCAAATTTAAACATTTATAAAGGACTTTTTACCAAGCCTAGTCAACAAATTTTGTTGCCAATTTACAAGTATATATTTTGGTGTGTGTTTTTTTTTTGTGTGTTAAAGAGGGTGTCGATTTGATTTGGTTTGTATGGTCTTTTGAATGTGATTTCAAAATTCAACTTTAGTTTTTTATATATGTTGTCAGATTGTATAACTTTGTTTGAGACAAACTGTAAGGACAGAAAGGATTGAGGAAACCACTTTTGTAAACCTTAGTCTAATTCATACTTCTGTCAAATTATTCTATGTATAGAACTACTGAAGAAAGAATACACAAGTACTGAAAAAGGATTCAACAAGTACTGAAGAAGATAGATCAGAAGTTCTGAAGTCAAACCAGACAAGTCTACTGAAGAACTACTGAAGACAAACTATTCATCAGTAGTTTGTCATTCATCAGCACTTGTAATAGAATCTTTCCACCGCCCTTATGTTTCAGTAGTTTAATAGTTTATTATTACTTTATCATTTTGTACAAGTTTCAAGACTACAGCCTGTTGTAGTATTGCTTTTGTGTAAAGTTATGAACAAGTTGTATGTATCTGATGGTCTGTAAATAGATGGGTTCATCCCACTATTTTAGACATCGATTTTAATTGAAACTGAAATCCTTCAAAAAACTCTTACTTGTTATTTCCATTTCATTAACTGAGAATCTATCTGCTTATTTATTGTCATCGATACTCAATACTTAGATTCTCATTAAACTTGTCTTTAGTTTGCAAACATCAATGGGGGGAGTAATAACTCCTGTTGATAGTGGAACCTTATTAACTTATTCCACTGTGCAAAACTGATCAAACTTGCAAAACACATAAGTGTTTATATGCAAGTAAACTGTTAAAGAGCATACTGATCCAACAATTGGTATTAGAGCACTGGTTTATCTGATCACATATCAATCTAACACATTGAGAATCAGACACAGGCTCTTATTGATATTCAATAAAGGATTGAAAGTTCACTTTTTTCAACATCCATCACTTTGAGAGACATTTGACAAATCAATACTCTTTAAAATGGATCCACATAATACTGGATCTGCCAATAAACCTGCTATGCTTGTTCGTTCTGAATACAACATATGGCAGAAAAGGATGGCACATGCTTTGTCTCAGACCAACACCGGTTGTTGGAAATCTGTGATATATGGTCCTCACAAACCAGTAAATATTAATCTTGAAACTAAAGTTGAAATACCAAAGGACCCAAAAGACTACACAGAAGAGGATTTCCTAAAACTTGAGCTTGATGCTAAATCTTTCTCTATGTTGGCAATGACACTCCCAAATGAAATCTACTCTGGACTTTTACACTGTGAAAGTGCCAAAGAGCTTTGGGACTGCCTAAAAGAAAAGTTTGGAGGAATTGAAGAGGTGATTGCCAACACTACAGAAATCCTGGCTCAACAATATGAAACATTTACTCACATAAATGGGGAACTTTAACACAACAATTTGAAATATTTCCTCATTAATATCTGAGTTGAAATTAAATGGTCAGACCTATACAAATGTATCTATGCTTCATAGATTTTTAAGGTCTTTACCAGAAAAATGGGAAACTTACTCTAAAGTTCTCAGATCTTCACCAGACTTTAACTCCCTCACTCTTACAAAATTACATGGGAGATTGCTAACTTTTGAAAGAGAAATTGATCAAAAGAAAAAGTTTCAAAGTTATGGTAAAACAGCTGATGACTATGTACCTGGTAGTACAACACTTTTAGAACAAGACTCACCTACTTGTTCAAATAGTTTTGGATCTTTTGACCACATTGACATAACTGCTGGGATCTCATCAGAAAGATCATTCCCAGGTTATGACAATGATGAATATAGTCAAACTGCTGATAACATGTGTTTTATCATGGATGATTTGAAAAACTTCAGCAGTGATGACCTAGAAGAAATGGACATTTTACACCAACTGGCCATCTTAAGTGTAAAAACAAAAAAAATTTATAAAAGGCCAGGAAGGAAATTTCCAGGACTAAACAGTTCTACAAAAATTGGTTTTGACAAATCTAAGCTTAGATGTCATAAGTGTCAGAAGTTGGGACACTTTGCTAGAGAATGTAGAAGCTCTAGCTACAACCAATCTCATTTTGGAAATCAGTTTAACCCTAGTTATAATAAGAATAATGGAACACAGGGAAGTGCACATTTTGTACAGGCACAAGCTCCACAAATCCAATATGTGCCACAAATACAATATGTACAGATGCCTGCTCAACAAATGCAGAGCCAACAATCAATTCCTTCCATTCCAGCTGCTCAACAACCTCCACAAACTCAGCAACCCTCACAAAAAAGTCTGTTCACTTCAGGGTATGTTGACTGGAGCAGTCTTCCTTTTGACACAACTGAGTGCAATCCTGATGCAGACAACAAAATGTTTGACATCAACTGGAAGAA
Source organism: Ambrosia trifida (assembly GCA_028751855.1). NCBI lineage: Eukaryota > Viridiplantae > Streptophyta > Magnoliopsida > Asterales > Asteraceae > Ambrosia > Ambrosia trifida. Next base: position 82,681,784 of record CM054122.1, read on the forward strand.
CCTGACAATGGCAGAAAGAATTTTGCCTTAATGGCATTTGAGGGCTACACCTCAAAATCTGCCCTGTCTCAGGTATCAAAAGAATCTTTAACAAAACTTTGTTCAAACTCATGTAAAGAATCTTTTGCTCTCATAAGAGAGACTAATGTGCATTTACAAGGCAAAGCCAATGACTCTGAGAGAAAATTCACTCAAATGAAATGTGATTTAGAAAGAAAGCTTGCTGCTAAATCAAAAGAAAATTCTAAATTAACTAACAATGCTATTGAAACCCAAGCACAACTTAAAATCATGATAGAAGACCTAGGAAATGTCAGAAAACAGCTTGCCGACACCAAGGTTGACTGTGAGAAATGGGTTGAGTCATGTAATGGGTACCAACTTCTGCTTAACAAACAAAGTGCATCAAATGTTAGGTTTGGCATAGGGTACAATCACACTGAAACATCAACTGATTTTTCTCCCAAAACTACTGAAGATGGGAGAAAATTTGTTCAAAATGAAACTTCTGAAGAGAAAGAATGCACATCTTTTCATGAAAACTTTCTAAAAATTCATAAAGAAAGTTCTTCAGAAGTACTGATAAAATCTGACTTTAAGTCATCAGTAGTTTCATCTACATCAGGAGTTGAGAACCTGAAAACTTCTGATGACCTAAATCAAATCAAGATAGTCAGAAATTTGCCTTTAAATGAAAAAGAAAAGGCAAAAGAATGTGAAATCTGTGGTTTTTTAACCACGAAACAGAATTTTGTAGATACAGAAAAGGAATTCAGTATAACAAGAAAAATTTACAACTGGTTGTAGGAAAACAACTCAAAAATGATTATGAAGAAACTTTTCTTCCCAAGAAACAACAACCAGGCAACACCTTTTCTCAGAAAAAGATGAAATCTCAACAACAGTCTTTTTCTCAAAATTCTCCTTCAGTAGTCAGACCTAAATCATCAGCAGTTTCACAAACTACTGAGATTAAAGATCTCATGAATATGGTACAACTACTGATGACCAAGGTTGACGGTGGTCCTCAAAAGGATACCACCATTTCTCTTAATGAAAAATCCATTGCCAAAAAGACATGGATTCCTCAACCTGGTCAAGAACAAACTGTTAATGTTCTCAAGAGCAAACCCAAAGCCTAACTGGCTTGGGTTCCCAAATCTAATTAATTTGCTACTTTGTGCAGAGGATCTCCAGAGGCTTAAATAGCATTTGGTATGTTGACAGCGGAGGCTCAATGCACATGACAGGATGCAGATACCTGATAAACAATTTTATTAGTCAAAGAGAAGGATCTGTATCCTTTGGGAACAATGCCAAGGGATATATGCTAGGACATGGCAATGTCTCTTCTGGCAAAATACAGTTTGACAAGGTCAATCTGGTTGAAAACCTTGAGTACAACTTGCTGAGTGTGTCACAAATGTGTGATAAAGGACATTCTTCCTTTTTCACAAAGACAGCATGCAAGATCATATCACCAGAAGGCCAGAAGTTGATAGAGAAGATCATTGAAGATCATACTTTGTTGATAGCCAAAAGATGTGGCAATGTCTATGTAGTGGACATTGAAAAGGACAAAGTACTGAACAACACTGCCTGTTTCTTCTCAAGGGCATCAACTTCAGAGACTGATCTCTGGCACAGGAGACTTGACCATGTGAACTTTAAAACCATAAATAAAGTCACAAAAATGGGCTTGTTCAGAGGTCTACCCTTGAAAGTATACCAGTGTCAAGAACACAATGTATCCTGTTTAAAGGGAAAGCAACATAAGTCCTCCTATAAGTCTATTGAAGAATCTAAAACAACTACATGTCTTCAACTACTTCATATGGACTTATTTAGGCCAGTAAAAATCATGAGCCTTGGTAAGAAGAAGTACTGCTTAGTCATCATTGATGACTATTCAAGGTTCACATGGGAATTCTTCTTATTTTCCAAGGATGAGGCAGCTGAAATCATCAAGTTCTTCATTCTACAAGTAGAGAAACAATACTCTTGATTTGTCAAAGCCATTAGAAGTGATAATGGGACAGAGTTCAGGAACAAAAATCTGGATGAATTCTGTTTGACTAAAGGGATTATTAGATAATTCAGTGTTCCCAGAAATCCTGAACACAATGGTGTGGTAGAAAGGAAGAACAGAACATTAATTGAAGCAGCAAGAACCATGTTAGCTGATTCAGGCCTACCATTGTATTTCTGGGCTGAAGCAGTCAACACTGCATGTTATGTTCAGAATAGAGTCCTTGTCAACAAGCAACACTCCAAAACAGCCTATGAAGTTCTTCATGGCATGAAGACCCTTATCTCCTTTTTCAGGGCTTTTGGATGTCAATGTTTAATTCTAAACATTAAAGACTCTATTTCGAAGTTTGCTGCCAAAGTTGACTCAGGTTATTTTCTTGGTTACTCTTCCATAGAAAAGCCTACAAGGTTTCTAACTCAAGAACCAAGATAGTAGAAGAAACACTGAATGTCAAGTTCAATGAGTCAAAACACACTATCATTCCAGCACATCCTGCTGAACTCTTTGACCTTGACAGCTTCCATTTCGGACCTGAAAAGACTGTCACTTCATCTAAACCTACTTATTATGGTGATCAAAGGTTGATGATGAGGATCCAGCACCATGGAGTTCTAATACAGTCATTAAATCAACTTTCAAACCATCAGAAGTCTCACAAACCTCTGATTCAACAACTGCTGATGTATAAACTCAAACATCTGTTTCAGCTCCCACAACTACTGAAGATGTTCAAACAGCTGAACTAGATATTATAAACCTCAGTGGTTTGTTTGAAGAAGTACAAGAGCCACCTACACCTGTCAGTGGTTTACAACAACTGATTGAACACAAGGATCATCCATTGGATCAAATCATGGGTGATATTACATCAGGTGTTCTCACAAGAAACCAGTTTTCTAACTTTTGCTTCTTCTCAGCATTTATCTCTCAGTTGGAACCTAAGAAGTACCAAGAAGCCCTCAAAGACAAAAATTGGGTGCAAGCTATGCAAGAAGAATTGCTCCAATTCAAGAACCAACAGGTCTGAGAAATCTGTCCCTTACCACCAAACAAGCTACCAATTGGCACAAGATGGGTTTTCAAGAACAAACAAGATGAGGATGGTATGATTATTAAGAACAAGGCAAGACTGGTGGTACAAGGTTATTCTCAAGAAGAAGGAATTGATTATGATGAAACCTTTGCTCCAGTTGCAAGACTTGAAGCCATCAGGTTATTTATGGATTATGCTATTTCCAACAAAATTAAAGTTTTTCAAATGGATGTTAAAAGTGCATTTTTGTATGGAAAAATCAAAAAGGAAGTGTATGTCTGTCAGCCACCTGGGTTTGAGGATCCTTCTCATCTTGAGTGGGTGTACAAACTTGACAAAGCTCTTATGGGCTAAAACAGGCTCCTAGAGGTATGAAACACTTTCCAACTTTTTGCTCAAAAATAACTTTACAAGAGAGACTCCATTGATAAAACTCTTTTCATTAAACATGTTGGAAATCATGTCTTACTTGTTCAAATTTATGTTGATGATATCATATTTGGTTCAACAAACACAAAACTGTGTGATGAATTCAAGAAACTCATGCAATCAAAATTTGAGATGAGTACAATGGGAGAGCTGCGGTACTTTTTAAGACTGTAGATTAAGCAACAAACAAATGGAACTTTTATACATCAATCTAAATATGTTAAAGAATTATTGAACAAATTTTCTTTACAAGACTGTAAATCATGTTCCACTCCCATGACACCAACCACACAAGTTGAACCAGATGATCAAGGAAAACAGGTTGATCAAACCATGTATAGGTGTATGATAGGTTCCCTTTTATATCTAACTGCTTCTAGACCAGATATTATGTTTTCAACATGTGTCTGTGCTAGATATCAATCAGATCCTAGGGAATCACACCTAATTGCAGTCAAAAGAATATTCAGATATCCGAAAGGAACTCCTACACTTGGAATTTGGTATCCTGCTTCTAGCAATACCAAGTTATCAGTTTTTTCAGATAGTGACTATACAGGGTGCAAAATGTCAAGAAAATCAACATCTGGTGGTTGTCAATTCTTGGGAAACTGTCTAGTGTCTTGGCAATCAAAGAAGCAAACATTTGTTGCAACTTCAACTGCTGAAGCGGAATACATTGCAGTTGCAAGTTGTACATCACAGATACAATGGCTCCAATATCAACTTCTTGATTATGGAATCAAAGAGACCAAGACACCATTACTTGTAGACAGCAAATCTACCATTAGCATCATTCAAAATCCTGTTCAGTTCTCAAAGACTAAACATATTGAAATCAGTTATCGTTTCTTAAGGGATTGCTATGAAAAAGGCAAGATTGAAGTGAAGCATGTGACAACAGCTAATCAAATAGCTGACATATTCACTAAAACCCTTGACACATCAACATTTCAGAAGTTAGTATCCATGCTTGGGATGCTAAATTTGTAAGTGTTTCTTTTACTTTTTTGCACATATTTTAATTTTCACTTACATCTATTTGTTTTAAAACTTTTGAAAAACAAAAAGAGAGAAACTCCTGATGTACAAAACATCAGTATGGGAATATTTTCTGAAAAAATGATTAAATTCTGATAAAATAAATTTTAGAAGTTAAGAATAAAGTGCTTATAAACATTCTCATCAGTTGTTAACAAACTACTGAAGAGAAAATGGGAACTACTGATGATAGTTATCCTTCATCAGCAGTTTTGTCATTAAGGGTAAATCAGACATTTCTCACTTCAGAAGTTTGACCTAGGGCGGTTATAAACTTCTGATAAACACCTTTTCCAACACTTATCCTTTCAAAAAGCATAATTCCCTCCTTCTCTCTCAAAAAAAAAAAAAAACACTCTCAAACCCTTAACCTGCAAACAAAAACACTGTTCGATCCACCCACACACAAACCATATGGCTCTTACACTAAAACAGGGACACAATCAAAGTGGCTACTTTAAGAAACATGAAGCCTGGTCCCAATACGACGAAATCATTGATTTAGTCGTCAAATCCCAATACCTCACTGCCCTCACCGTTGATCCTCCAATCCATACTGAAACTCTTAATGAGTTCTGGGCGATCGCAGAGACGGTGACAGTGAATGATCAAGTGATTTCCCTCAAATCAACTATCCAAGGGAAAGTAATGGTAATCACACCAGCCACTTTGGGAATTAGACTGGGCCTGGATGATGTGGATGCACCAGATCAATTTCCAAACTCTGAAATTCATTTGACCATGACAGAGTGTGGTTACTAAGGTACTCTCTCACATGCAACTATTTTTAAGAAATATTTTGAACCAAAATACAAACTTTTGTTTCATTACATAATCATGTGCCTGAGTCCAAAAACTGGATCTTATGATCAGATGCCCTCTACTTTTCAACCAATTTTTCATTCCATTGTGAATGAAACAAAATTAAGGGCATCAGCACTTTTCTTTAATGAGTTGGTGTTACATCACCTAAATTCTAAAAAGAAGTTTTTTGTTGTATCCAAGATTCATAATGCATTGCATAATCAAAGAACTTGGAGATGGGGTGTTTGTGGGTAAAACAACTGTTTTAAACCCATTAACCTCACAAGCATACTCAAGGCATAACAAACCGGCTGCCTGGCCAGAAGATGACCAAGGGGAACAAGAAACAGTCCCCATGGAACCATCATCTTCCAAACCTTTGCCCAAAAAGGCCAAGAAAACCAAACAACAAAAACCAAAACCCACCAACCTTAAAAGAAAGGCAGTTCAGGAAGTTGAGATGCCTGACACTGCTAATGTGCTGTAACATCACACAAATTTTCTTTATATATATATATATATATATATATATATATATATATATATATATATATATATATATAGAACTCCATCGTTTATTCATCCGATTCATGTTTACAGTATCTTTACCATCCATTTTGTTAATTTTTTTTGTTTAAATAATGACTTATAATCAATATTAAATTGGATTGTATTAAAAATTTTGATTTAAAAACGTTAAAAAAAATGTTTGCCTGTGCCAAGATTCAAACCCGAGTCCCTGGCGGGATAAACCTTAACCACACCACACAAACCACTACACCATTTGGTGTTTTTTGATGTTAATTAGAACCAATTAAACTTAAACCCTTTCAAGGCCCCTTAGTCAAAAAGTCAACCGTAGTCTCCTAGTCAAGTCAAGTCAAAGTGTTAGTAAATATGGTCTTCTAGTCAAGTCAAAGTTGTTCCTAAATTCTAGTCTAGTCAAAGTAGTCCCTAATTACAACTCCAAATTATACACTATAAATACTATAGCCTACCATTCAACTCTTTATACCATTCAATAAAAAAAACATTATTATCCCATCTCCCATATACTAAAGTTTTCATCCATCATTATCTCCTCTAGTTAGTTCCGAGTTTTCCAAGGCATTATTACTAAGTGTTTGCACGCTCAATAAAACGCACAAACTCATTATGCACCTAAGGTGAGTTTACATAGGCCCTTTTTTTTTGTTTTACATTTTGGGGTGAAACATGTTTAAACATTTTATACACTATCATTTACTCATTCTTACATTGTTGAAACTTGTGATTCAATTACACTATCATTTACTCATTCTATCATTTGACTGTAACAAAAAGACACAGTACAATCATTAACATTGATCAAGCCGCCTGTTTAGATTATAGTGCTATAGGTCTGACAAACCCATCCCCCCGCATAAATTCAGGGATGATCGATAACAGTTACACTTTTACTAACTTGCGAGTTAGGTCTCAGTCGACACAAGGTTTGATTGTACAAAAGACGCATTGTTACATGTCGGACTCATATTCTATCATTTCTCATTATTATACTTCAATCATGATTGCTATACAACACATTGTTTTCAATTATATGAAAAACCTATGTATTATCACCAACTATTTATAGTTGACCCCCCCCCCATCTTTCCAACTTAACATGTTTCAGGTTTTATTTGCTATTGGAAGTTGTACAAGTCTTGGAACACATAGGAGCTTTGGACCTAGTTTATGAAATCAAGTTTATGTAATTTGTATGACAAATTGTAAATTGTTTAATATTATTCAACTTTCATTTAGTACCATGAGCTATTGAACAATCATCAATACGTGACATCCCGATGTTTCCGCCATAGGTTGGGGTGTTACAGATTGGTATCAGAGCCATGGTTATAGGGAATTAGGTTATTAGAAAAAAAAAATAATCTAGTCTATAACCATAGGATTTTAACCAGTACTTGCTCCTTTTACTTGCAACCTTACTTGTTTCTATTCTCTATCCTACTTCTTATCCTTACTTTAGTCCCTACAAGAAGAGTGCTCTCCATCACAAGATCTACTCTTAGACTAGTAGGACAAATCCTCAGGTTTAGCCTGAACCACCTTGAAGATCTCGTCGAAGTTCTAAATTTTAATAACAAACACGTGCAATCTGGAAGGGTGAACGCCTGTATTCTGAGTTTTCTGTCTAGGACTGGCATTGCGCATAAATCCCAATCAGACGAGGGACCCGGATGTCTACCTGGGAATTCTCGGGATGAGTGTTCACTTATAGGCTAAAGCATGTCTTCACTGTGTTATTAGAATCTAGAAGTTTTGATAAGTCAACGTTTTCGTTTATTCGTTTTAATTAATGAATAAATGCTTACACTCACTTTCCTTAAACTAAGCTCTAAAATCTCAAAATTTTACAGCTTAAATCAATCACACTTCACCTTACCATCTTAGCAGCTTTTTAAATATTCAACACCCTACCCAAATCATATTATTTCATTTCTCCACATGTTACTTATTTTTTAAAAACTATAACCTCATACCTTAGCACAAACTAAAGATTTCTAAATCTTGTTGTATTTTCATTACCTAGTAACTTTACAAAGTACATATTTTTGTCAAAAGATGTCCTCAAACTTAAATTCAATTGTTTATTTATTGACGTAACAAACAATTTTCTATATAATGCTTTAAACTATTAAAAATCACTTAATAGAACCTTGATCTTCAAAACCTAATGTCATGTTTGAAATCTCCAACTAACGGGGATATTTTAATCAAAGCCCACTTAGCTTGTACTATTTAACAACTTTTGCTTTATGTATAAAACCAATTTTGAAAATAAGATTTTTTTTATCCATAGGAATAATATCTAGTCTCTAAATTCTCCATCAACACTCACTTATTTTCAACTTGTTCAAATTTTTACAATATTTGGCATATACCACAATCATGTTTTCTTATACACTTGATTATAACATTTGATCCAAACCCCAAAATTTACACTGCTACATAATCTCCTTACTATAAAATAAACTCTTTATCAACAATCTTCACATTCACTATCTCTCACAACCTTGATTCTGCTTCAAGATTTTTCATCATCCTCTCAAGAACTAAATTCATATCCTTCACCTTCTCACACATGAGCTAGTTACCCATGATAACCAAACTATTGAAACTTGATTGTGTGTTGCATCAAACATAATCCTTAGTTATACATGAGCATTCGACTATCTACCATATTTGAACATTTGAAACTAGAATTCATGGAATATAAACTATTTGCTATAGACACACCTAGAGTCATTAACCTTGTCTAGGGAAACTCTATTACAACTCGTATGCTATACTTGATACTTGATTGCTTACATGTACATATTATCAATTTGCAATTCATGTGTGTAATAATTGGTACACTTAATCAAACAACTGATAGAGGATGAAGTACTTGCTCAATAGTTAGTAGAGTACCAAATAACCTACTCAACGATTGGTAGAGGTCATCATGCCTGCTCAACAGTCGGTAGAGGCCCTACAACCTGCTCAACGACTGGTAGAGGCTATCGCACCTGCTCAACAATCGGTAGAGGTTCTTACTCACTGACTGGTAGAGGTCTTTTTCCTGCTCAACAGTTGGACTTATTTTTGGATACATTGTATACGATTCAATCACAAGGCTATTTTGCATTACTTACATGTGTGTTTAGAGTCATAGAAGGACACAAAACCCTAATGTAAGGTAAATTGGTGATTGCGGCCGGAACATAATCATGAATTTACAGGTACATTAAGGTAGTGTGAAATTCTATTAAGGTTTTGGGAGATACCCCGTATGTTTTCGAAGTATCAGAGGTGTGATGGGTTAGCTGCAGTACACCCTATATATAAACACTAATGATACGTGGAAAGGGATACTGTAGGGTCAGACCAATAACAAACCCTAGTTATTTGGTAGTCCATCTAGCATTTATGGTTATCTTATACATTCCTTAAACTCTTACCCTACTCTGAACCATAGTCACCCTAACTATCCTCAACACTATTCAAATGTTTCTTCTTAAAATAAACTTCGGGACGAAGTTCCTAAAAGTAAGGGAGACTGCAACATCACATAAATTTTCTTTATATATATATATATATAGAACTCCATCGTTTATTCATCCGATTCATGTTACAGTATCTTTACCATCCATTTTGTTAATTTTTTTTGTTTAAATAATGACTTATAATCAATATTAAATTGGATTGTATTAAAAATTTTGATTTAAAAACGTTAAAAAAAATGTTTGCCTGTGTCAGGATTCGAACCCGAGTCCCTGGCGGGCTAAACCTTAACCACACCACACAAACCACTACACCATTTGGTGTTTTGTGATGTTAATTAAAACCAATTAAACTTAAACCCTTTCAAGGTCCCTTAGTCAAAAAGTCAAACATAGTCTCCTAGTCAAGTCAAGTCAAAGTGTTAGTAAATATGGTCTTCTAGTCAAGTCAAAATTGTTCCTAAATTCTAGTCTAGTCAAAGTAGTCCCTAATTACATCTCCAAATTATACACTATAAATACTATAGCCTACCATTCAACTCTTTATACCATTCAATAAAAAAAAACATTATTATCCCATCTCCCATATACTAAAGTTTTCATCCATCATTATCTCCTCTAGCTAGTTCCGAGTTTTCCAAGGCATTATTACTAAGTGTTTTCACGCTCAATAAAACGCACAAACTCATTATGCACCTAAGGTGAGTTTACATAGGCCCTTTTTTTTGTTTTACATTTTGGGGTGAAACATGTTTAAACATTTTATACACTATCATTTACTCATTCTTACATTGTTGAAACTTGTGATTCAATTACACTATCATTTACTCATTCTATCATTTGACTGTAACAAAAAGACACAGTACAATCATTAACATTGATCAAGCCGCCTGTTTAGATTATAGTGCTATAGGTCTGACAAACCCATCCCCCCGCATAAATTCAGGGATGATCGATAACAGTTACACTTTTACTAACTTGCGAGTTAGGTCTCAGTCGACACAAGGTTTGATTGTACAAAAGACGCATTGTTACATGTCGGACTCATATTCTATCATTTCTCATTATTATACTTCAATCATGATTGCTATACAACACATTGTTTTCAATTATATGAAAAACCTATGTATTATCACCAACTATTTATAGTTGACCCCCCCCCCCCCCCCCATCTTTCCAACTTACCATGTTTCAGGTTTTATTTGCTATTGGAAGTTGTACAAGTCTTGGAACACATAGGAGCTTTGGACCTAGTTTATGAAATCAAGTTTATGTAATTTGTATGACAAATTGTAAATTGTTTAATATTATTCAACTTTCATTTAGTACCATGAGCTATTGAACAATCATCAATACGTGACATCCCGATGTTTCCGCCATCGGTTGGGGTGTTACATGTGCAATCTGCACTTGCTAAAGATGTGACTGAAACATCCTCTCAGTCTCATCCATCTCAAACCCCTACAAGAGCCCCTATTACCATTCTTTTCAAAAGAAAGAAATTCAAGCAACCCATAACTACTCACCCTTCTTTTAAAACTGCTGAAACTTTACCCCAAGCTACTGAACCAGAACCATCAACCATTGAAATAGCCAAACTTCTCTCTGGGCTAAAAGAGACCATCCCTTTAGAACATGTCAGTCCCCAACAACCACATCAAACAGGGGACACACCATCAGACCTTGACATGAATGTGGATGTCCTTAGCTCTAGCCCAAGAGATGAGGATGAACCAGGGTTTCTAAGCCCAAACTTAGAGACCTTAGGTACATTTGAGGCTGCTACTACTCATTTATCACCTAGTGGTGGACCTGAGGACAGAAGTAACATAGCTAAGACCTCACTTGTGGCAACTACTGATGAAGGCTTTATGCTTGAAGTAGGAAATCCTCAGAACCAGGAAAAAGAGGTTAATGAGACAACTAGGTTGGGCCCAGCTCATGATACAACTGATAATGTCCTTATTGAGGATATCATCAGGGATTCAGATGATTCCATTAATTTGGATGATGATTCACACTCCACTAGTGAAGGTCTTGCACATGGTGTCTCTAAGCTCAAAGAGCTGGTCACACCAGATCAGGTTAAAGTCCACTTGATCCATGATTCCCCTAAAGTGGCATCTTCAGTACTTCCTGAAGATCACCCAAAAACATACCCCTCACTAAAAATGCCTACCCAATTCCCTGAGTCATCAAGCATAGATCTGAACCACCTATGCAGCCCAGATGATGCCCTATACTTGTAACACCCTAAACCATTTTAATTGAAAATACGCAGCGGAATTACGAGCTAGAAAATTTCTTGCTTTATAAAAACATTCTCGTATATTTGGAACCCATTTCTACAAGATATTATAGGTGTTTCATCTTTTGTTGTTTCTTATTACATCATATACAACTCATCTTTATTAGTTTACATGACCGCGGCCCCGTACAATCCATGTCCTCACTCGACCTCCAACCATTTCTTGCTTCGTGAGATAGACTAGAAAACCTGCAACCATCACATAACCATTTCGTTAGTTCATTAAGTGACTTCATGCAAATATTCACAATATGGAAATAACATCAACAATACTCAATGATCATGTCCTACGCCTTTTTGCAAGTTCAGATCCAATCTTCGGATCCTATCCTCCAATTTCCATGCATTCATCAGATTATTAATGTGCAGCATTTTTCTGCGCAACTGAGTTCACCGGCTTATTTGACCCACTAGATGTCCAAATCAGATCTTTATGTCTGAACATAAAATGTAGTACTCTCGTAGAGCTTTCCGAGAATATAAGGCTCGTCTACATTGGAATTTTCTATGATTTTATATGATTTTTGCAAGATCAGCACAGATTCGAAGCTAACACATTTCAGCTTGCTATCAAGGCTGATTTTTTAACTTAACATGTTGTTTTGACCCGCTTAAACTCCAAACTATCTTTTGATGTTTAAATATCAAATATAGTACGTTCAAATAGCTTTCCAACCATGTATAATACACCCTAAACGGATATGTTACCGTTCCATTACATTTGTTACAAAACTGGGTATTCTTCAACCTCTTGTTTCTTTCAACTTAGATCCGATTGTCTCATATGCCTACATTATTTCATAGAGCACCATTCATGCTCACTAATCAACATCCTATAATCTCATCAACTATAAATTACCTATCTATTCATGTTTTTCATTCTATACTTACACACGAGTAAGATGCACTAACCGAGAAATTAGTTCATGAGCCACTTACCTTGGCCCGTAGGAGTGTTGTCATCCATTCCATCCGTTTGACCCGTAGTCTTCCAATCCATGTCATTCCTATTCCTACTTTAACAAGTCAACTTGCAAACCATTAGAACATATAACGGGTCATTCACCACCTTTAATACCTAAGTATTATTCACCCATCCCATTACATGTGTTCTTAATCATTTTACCATCCATACTAGTAATTTGGGTTAACCCCACCCATTTGACCCGAAATCACTCATTTGTGTCTAATGAAAACATATGACTCATTTTCACCACAAATCCATGGCATCTTACTTTTAACCCATATACATAAGTTTTGGGATAATCCAACGCATTTAATCCATTCACCCAATTGACCTGTTTGGGTGATTCTCCCATTATTGAAATACTTAACAATTTCATGACATTATGTTAACAAAAAAACAATTAAATCCACCAATGAGTTAACATCAAGATTATACCCACTTATCCCTCATTTCATTGTTACCATTCTTCATGCACATAAGAATTCAAATACATAAATGGAAGTTAAATTTACGAATTACTTACAAATGCGAGTAGAGGTCAAAACCATATCAAACGAACTCTGATTGAGGTGATTTAAGAGTCCATGGAACCGTCTCGCCGAGACCTACAACCCCACTAGTTTATACCACCTGAACACGCCACCATCGTCACTGAAACAGCAGAACAGTGGCCAGAAAGCTCTTTTTCGAGCTGTTGTCTTCTGGTCAGTAAAAATCCCTCTTCCATGCCTCTTAATCGAAAACCCACCATTGGATATGATCGTCTATGTTTTTTAAAGCTTCTGTAAAAATTTGAGAACGATCCAACGGTGCAATCTCTGGGAAATGCAACTTTTTGACAGCTAGAAAACCCAAAAACGGGATTTTAAACTTAGATTGTGCTCTCTAATACACATTCCTTAATTTATGATAGATTACAAGAACACACACATTATATTCAATCATTCCATAATTTCCCTAACATTAAACATCCATCAAGTGTGTTCTATAACTTACCTTATGATTGTTAGGCCTAGAGAACTTGATTTCTTCAACATGCAGATCAAACCTTCAGTTTTAGGGCTTCAATTGGGGCTGATTTGAATTTAAGGGTTTGGAGTGTTCTTCCTCCCCAATTGATCGATCCTCATGTATAAAATGCAGATTTTTATGAAGTTTCCCCATTTGTCAACTTTAGTCCCTTTACTTTGGGTTTTTTGTTAATTACAACAAACACCTCCAGTTTCACCCATATCTACCCTTATAATTACATCATGTGACATGCCAACCCCATTCAAAATAAACTTACAAGAATTTAGCCAAGTTAGGCATAATTACAAGTTTAGTCCTCGTAGTAAGGTACTTCCCACGTTTAGCTCAAACTTTTACTTTCTTACAACTTGATTAGCGTTGTTAGTTCCACTAACTATGTTATGAGTTTACTTCCATATCTAGTTATGCTTATAACGGAAAGGGTATAAATTACACAAATAATCCTTGTAGTTTAGATCTTTGACATCATGGACCCAAACTACAGCTTCCATTTTCCTGTCTTGTGAAATATCAAAATGGGATGTTACAATACCAGATGATGAACACCTTAATAGCCAATCACCTCAAATCTTTCACAACTTCTTGGGAGTTGAAAACCACAACTCAATTTGAGGTGATAAACAAGAAACTTGGTGAGCTGTCCAACAAATTGACAACAACTCAAGACAGCTTGCTGAATTATCTGGCAAAACTTCTCAACCTGGCAAGCTTCTAGAAGTGGATGAAGCCAAAAAGGGGGAGACTATTAAGGAACCAAAGCAGTCACTGGAAGCCAGAATAAAGGCAAGAGTGGCTCTACAACAACAACAACTGCTAGAAAAATCCCAGAAACAAAAAGAAGATCAAGATAGGCTTGTTTCTAGAACTGAAGTTGAAGCTAAAACTTCCTAAGGCCATAATGAAGAAACTGCTGAAGACACAGAAAGTACTGAAGACAATCCTTCGGTAGTTGATACTTCTATCAACACTTCAGTAGTTAACACTTCCATCTTACAAACAACTGAAGAGCCTTCCAAACCAACTGAACAACAACCAATTCCTATTCCAAGGCCTACAACAACTCAAATGACTGCACTGAGCCCTTCTCCAATTTCAATGTCCAAAGAACTACTAGAGAAGAGCTTTCTTGCAGCCCAAAGAAAGGCTAAGGAAGATGAGATATGAAACAACCTGGAAGCAAGGGAAGACATGAGCTTAAATGAAAAGCTTCAAGCTTATAAAGCAGAGTTGAATAGACAAGCTGAAATAGAAAGAGTTGCTGAAGAAGACAAAAGACAACAACTGGTGTCTTTTATTACAAAGAACAGCAAGACAAAAGCCTATTCACTCAAAGGGCTCTCAATGGATGAGCTAACAAGAAGAGTTCAACTTGTTGCTGACAAGACTGCAACTGAGAAGGATAGAAAAGCAAAGAGAGCGGAGATAATTGAAGAACTTGTAGCCAGTGACTATGGTTCAAAAGCCTCAGCGTCAAAGTGGAGAGGAGATAAACTACTAGACACATATAAAAGATTCAAGGCTGACAAGGCTGCAAATCCAGAGAAGTACAAAACTTCTGAAGTATCAACTTCAGTAGTTAGAACTTCTGGTGTTAAATAATCAAGACCTGCTACCACGAGAAAGCCAAAGGACAATACAAAGACTGATTTCAAGATGGTGTTGCTAGAAGGCAACACAGTTGTACAAGGAAACTTTGATATTGAAGAAAAGCCTCTGATAACACAGTTCAGGGATCCTTCAACATTTGCTTACCAAATCCAAAAGACTGTAACTGATAAACTGCACACAAAGGTAATTACTGAACATCACATACCCACATTTAAAATACCTGATGTGGTGCAAACAGAAGACAGAAGTGAATCCCACCTGAGAGTCACTGAAGTAGAGAACATCCAACACTCAGGAACATCCCAGGGATCCAGCATGGTTCCCTATACTTCATATTTTGACAGATCTAAAGTTTTGATCATAAAATGGTCCTTTACTGATTCCAACTCAGTATTGGTGACAAAAAGAGATCGTTTAAGCAAGGCCTTCAAATCCATGAATGAAATGAAGAATCTATCAACACAAGACTTGCTTACAATCAACATCTTGAACCTGA
This sequence comes from Ambrosia trifida, assembly GCA_028751855.1. Classification (NCBI taxonomy): domain Eukaryota; kingdom Viridiplantae; phylum Streptophyta; class Magnoliopsida; order Asterales; family Asteraceae; genus Ambrosia; species Ambrosia trifida. The sequence continues at coordinate 82,697,559 of CM054122.1, forward strand.
ACAAGGATCTCTCACAGATGAACAGCTGAATCAACTAAAGAATTCCATGTTCAAAGAAATATGGAAGAAAGTTGAAGACAAAAGAAGAAAGCAATAAGGAATTAGATAAGGTTTTGTCTTCATCAATCCAGGGGGAGATTGTAAGGATAAAAAAGAATTGAGGAAACTACTTTTGCAAACCTTAGTCTAATTCATACTTCTGCCAAATTATTCTAAGTATAGAACTACTGAAGAAAGAAGACACAAGTATTGAAGAAGGATTCAACAAGTACTGAAGAAGATAGATCAGAAGTTCTGAAGTCAAACCAGACAAGTCTATTGAAGAACTACTAAAGACAAACTACTCATCATTAGTTTGTCATTCATCAGCACTTGTAATAGAATCTTTCCACCGCCCTTATGTTTCAGTAGTTTAATAGTTTATTATTACTTTATCATTTTGTACAAGTTCAAAGACTATAGCCTGTTGTAGTATTGCTTTTGTGTAAAGTTATGAACAAGTTGTATGTATCTGATGGTCTATAAATAGATGGGTTCATCCCACTATTTTAGACATTGATTTTAATTGAAAACTGAAATCCTTCAAAAAGTTATTTCCATTTCATTAACTGAGAATCTATCTGCTTATTTATTGTCATCGATATTCAATACTTAGATTCTCATTAAACTTGTCTTTAGTTTGAAACGATCAAGGGGGAGTAATAACTCCTGTTGATAGTGAAACCTTATTAACTTATTCCGCTGTGCAAAACTGATCAAACTTGCAAAACACATAAGTGTTCATATGCAAGTAAACTGTTAAAGAGCATACTGATCCAACACAAACTATTATCCATACATATTTAGCTAATTATTAATTGTTTTTAACGGCAAGGAACGACGTGCCAACCACCTCGACATCTGGTGTTTTGGCTAAGGTCGACTACTCGGCCGGCGCCAGCCCCTTGGTTCTCCCAGATGCGTGGAAACCTGACTTCCATCCGCTCGAAAGCATGACAACTAAATAATTGAAGAATATTATGGTTCAATGCTTGATTATCATTCCGTTGATCTCAACTATATATACAGATTACAATATCCGTATTTTAGGTAATAGTTAATTACAATAGTAACAGTATGAATTCCTAAATTATACAATACAAAGAATATTCTGCAACATATTCTATTACACCTCCGCAGTCGAATCAAGAGGCGGTCAAATTTTGAGATTGGAGCGGAAGTCATCAAAGAGGACCCGTGGTAACCCTTTGGTAAAAATATATGCAATTTGAAAGCGGCTGGTGCGTGCAGAATGCGAATGGTACCGCGTTGAACCTTTCCTCTTACAAAGTAAATGTCTAGTTCGATATGTTTTGTATGTTGATGATGAACTGGGTTGCTAGAAAGATAAATGGCACTAATATTATCACAATAAACTAATGTTGCAGTTTGTGAGGGATTTTGCAATTCGAGAAGTAAATTGCAAATCCATCAAACTTCAGCGACGACGTTAGCGACTGCACGATATTCAGCTTCAGCACTAGACCTGGAGATGGTGGATTGTCACTTGGACGACCAGGATAAGAGATTTTGTCCCATGTAAACACAATACCCCAAAGTTGAGTGATGGGTGTTAGGGTAACCTGCCCAATCTGCATCAGTGTAGGCGTGCAAAGTGGTGGCATTAGGTGAAAGTGTGAGGCCATAGTGAGATGTGCCCTGGATGTAGCGTAGAATGCGTTTAATAGCATTCCAATGATCAATCTTTGGGTCATGCATGTGAATGCAAATCTGCTGAACTGCATAACTGATTTCAGGTCTGGTGAATGTAAGATACTAAAGAGCACCTGCCAAGCTACGATAGAGAGTCGGATCCTCAAAAGTAGAACCAGAAGTTGTGCTGAGCTTCGGTTTTGTATCAACAGGTGTGCAATTGGATTGCAAGATTGCATGCCGCCACATTTGATAATATCCAGTGCACAAGAATGTTGAGACGACAAGAACATTGAGTTACTAGAGCAAGTGACGCTCATTCCCAAGAAGTAGTTGAGATGCCCAAGATCTTTCATTGCAAATTCTGCCACGAGGCTTGGCATACGGTGTAATCGAAGCCTGTCCGTGGAGGTGGTTAAGATGATGTCATCAACATAAATAAGGAGGTAACCGAAGCCTGTCGTATTGCTCATTCAAACCAGCGAGAATTTATGAGACTGATTGGTTTTCGGTGTTATTGGATCCAAGATTTGTGAGTTGGTCATAAATTTGTTTCATAGCTTGACAATAGGAGGACATATCGGTAAATTGTTCAAGGCAGGTATTTGCGAATTTATTTTGTAGGTGAATGGTACGAAAGGCTTGGTTGTCAAGGAAAAGGTTTTCAATGGTGCACCAAGTGGCGTATGCCATGGTGTTGGTTTTCATGACAGTGTGTAAGAGGTCTTTAGAGATGGTGCCATATATCCATTGTAAAACAATGGCATCAATACGTTCCCATGATTCGGTGTGGGTGGGTTTAGTGGTTTCTTTATCTTTGTCGGAGGAGGTGGCCGGTGGTCGTTTGCGTGGGAGAAGGTGATAAAAGACCTCATAGACCTTGCAGTGAATCTTGAATAATTTGGCCCATGTGTTGTAGTGGCCGGTTTTGCATGTCTAGAATAAGAGGAATGAAGTTTTTAATATTGGTGACGGTGACCGCCGGGTGAACGTGAGAAGAAGATATGACCGAAGAAGGTTAGGGGAGGGTTGGGAGATGATCGATGAAAAAGAAGTTGTAAGGGATAGGCCAGCAGCAACCGTAAGGAGAAAGGGAAGGGATTTGGGAAGGGAACTAGGGTTAGAAAGGCTCTAATACCATGAAGAATATTATGGTTCAATGCTTAATTATCATTCCATTGATCTCAACTATATATACAAGTTACAATATCCGTATTTTAGGTAATAGATAATTACAATATTAACAACATGATTATCTCCTAAATTATACAAAGAATATTCTACGACATATTCTATTAATAGTCGGTAAAACCTCGCATCCCATCCAAGTCGAACCGGCGTCACACGTATTCGCTCTTCACCTAGATGCCGCGAAAAATAATGAGAAGAGTGGGAAGCAAACCTGGGCCACAAAAAACATCAAGTTTTTTCCCAACCACTACACCCCAACCTCATTGGCAGCTAATTATTACTTATTAGCTTGATAGAACTAACTTGTTGTGTCATTTGTGTTTATATTATAACTTTAACATTCGAATCATGTCCCCAACATGCAGCCTATTGGTTTTTGTTGTCCTTATTGTTATGTTGATTCAAACATTAGAACATGTGTAGTGGGGGTTTTATAGGGGATTTATGCAATAAATTATTAATAAAGTGAAATATGGGGCTTTATATAAAAAGAGTGTGTAATGGTAGGGGCATAGCTGTCAAAGCGCCGAGGCGCATAGGCCGAGTCTGGAGCTTAGGCACATAAAAAAAATGAGGGTTTTTTATAATTAGGCGCATAGTATAAATTACATTTTTAAGTGATTTTAGATATGTTTTAGGCTTGTTCAGGGCTACTTTAGGATGTTTTCGAGTTGTTTAGGACTTGTTCAAAGCTCATTTAGGATGTTTTAGAGGTTTAGGCAACTTTTAGCCTGAATTTGCCCGGAAATCAGCCTAAAACAGCCCTGATAATGCGCCTCAGCGTCTAAATGCGCGCCTCACATGGTGCAGTGCACTTGGTGCGCCTTGGCGCGCGCCTCGTGCGCTTTTAACAACTATGGGTAGGGATTTTATGGTATGGTGAGTTTTTTATTAAAAGAATGATTTTTTATGGTTTGATTTAGTGTAGAAGTTGGGTTTGATTGGGTGTAGAAGATGATCGTTTTTATTTTCTATTTTTTTTTTTGAAAGTGGAGGAGCACCCACACGATACTTCTGACGGCTGCAACTTTTTTTTTTTTTTTTTGTGATACCCCGCATTTTTAGGTTCATACTTTAACTAAACTCTAGTTAGTTTGTACTTACATTCATAACTATCAATTTGATTAGGGTTAGTTAAGTGAGTCAAATGATACACGGTTATAGGTTAATAAATTCATGAACGGTAATTCGAGGAATTAGCAGATCGCATACATGAGTCTTGAACCCCGAACGTTGGTGAAATAACAAAACAAATACTTGTTGAATAGTTCGTTTGATATTATTTGAAGTTATGCGCTTATGTGAATTTATTTGTGAATTATTATATAATTATGTGTATTTAAGCGAAACACGTAACCGAACCCGTAACCGACACCCGAGGAACCAAGGAGATAGTTCGGGTTTTAAAATATTGGGTTGGTTAGTATACGTGTTGGTTTAGATATTTAAAGCCCAATTAAGAAGCAATGTATATATATAAACACTTAACCAGTCCCAGACCAAGAAGGAACCAGGCCCAGCTCAGCCACGAACGCGCTGCGGAGCACGGCCCCAACAACAAACCCGTCGCGGTCCGCGAGTAGGAGGACCTGACGAGCCAAGTCGATTTATCTCTTATTTAAACATGTTTTAACCCAAATTTTATCATAACAACAACCCTAATTCGTCCACAAACCCCATATACAGAAATATTACCTCTGAAACACCTGCTTTGGCTCAAGAACGAGGTGTTTGATTTGCTTGTTTGAAGTGCTTGAGGTATAACATCGAATCATTAATGCTTTTAATCTTGTTAATCAGGTTTTAACACAACAAAACTTTTTTGTCCATATTTTATATGAAACATAAATGACTAAAACATGAGTTTTATGAAAATTAAACATGATAAATAACATGTTTGGGTGATATTATGATGGATGTTGCATGTAACTTGAATGTTGATGACTATTGATGATCTAGGGTTTATAGAGATTTATATTCATGATAAATCTTACAAGTTGGATCTGATGTATGATATGAACGTGTTGTATTATGTGTTTATGATCTTGTTTAGGCGACATTATGGATCTAGGGTTTGTTAATATTGGGTTATATGCATGATCAAAACTGGACATATTCATAGTAACAATTATATATAATATATCTTGGTCTTAAGGTGTTTGTTTTGATCGTTACATGGGTCTAGCATATTTTTTATGATCTTATCTTTTCAGAATGTGTATGTTTGTGTGATTTGGATGTCGTTTGATATGTTTTTGTGATTTTATAAAAACAAAGGTCAAATCTGATTTTCGAACCTGGAACTTGGGTCGACTTTAAAAGGTCATAACTTGAGATTTACAAAGAGTTAGACCATGAATTTTTGACAGTAGCTAGATACATAGGTTTCAACTCTTCCAAGTGGATTCATACCGTTTTGATGAAACTAGGATTTTTAAGAATTTTTCCGATAAATTTCACAAATGATTTGTTTTTAGAACCTAGCTGTGATAAATGATTTTTCATAATTTTTCAACATGGTTATGGCATGAAATAAAAATTGTGGCATGGGTAATGAGAATGTAGGCTTGTTCAGTAAAATTTTGATACTCTAATATGTTGGATAAGTATTTTTCAAAAATTCGTTTCGATGACTCATAATCTGCCTCAAAAACGCAGATTATGGAAAAGAGGTATATGAGCTTATTTCACAATTTGTTGGCTTGTGTGTTACTTGTACTTTTGTGTAAACTTGTGTGCATCATATATGGAATATGTGATGACATGTAAACATAATATTCACCAACGGGTCGTAGGGTCACTTGTGCATGTAGTTACATTAGGTGTCGCTTAAACACTTTCACATCATTGGATGTTTTGGACAAACGGGTCTTGTTGCGTGTTGTGTATACACACGGACTTATTGAGTGACACGTATAATAGGGAGTCGTTAGCGGGTCTCTGTTACTTTTGGAGTTGGATTTTAGCTCAAAGGCAACGTAAGATGAGTTTCGTTACTCTTTTTCTCAAAAGTATGCGTCTCGGGTTTTAGACAACTTAATTCCTGGCTCCTGGAATAATTAAATAACTTTTTTAGTTCCTGGTTCGGGACTACAATGTCTCCCTTGGGTGAATCGGGTTTTACTAGTTTCACAACTTTTGTCCTTTGTTAGCTAAACGGGAAACTCTATTACTTTAAAGTCCTTGCTTTTTACCGGGTTAATCGCTAGAAGCGAACAGAGTATTAGTTGATAGCGCTATGAGGTTGTGCACAAGCCTTACATCTGATGTGCTGGAGGCACGGGTGTGAACGTTCGACCCCTTTTTACTAGTGTTTATAGACACAAGGGCTAAGGCAAAAAAAACTTTTGTATGGTCTCGGTACTGCTTGTTTAGTTACATTGTGTGGGTTAGCTACCCTTGTAATGCGTTGGAACTGGTGGTTGGTTACTTTTGGAAACTTTACTTTTGTTTACTTAAACTGTGAACTCACCGAATTTATGTTAACACACGATAGCATGCTTTGGCAGGTCGCTAGGTTTGGAGCACGTAGGGCATGCATCATTTGTGTCATGCGAATTTTGAACATTATTAAACTTATATTTTGGATTTACATTTACTTGGTTTTATTATGGGCACGTTGTTTAGCGCATGGATTTAAAATATTTATGTTTAGTTTACGCTTCAGCAATTATCTAAACTTTTTGAATGATCGTTAAACTATATATATTTGAAAACGGACTAAATGGTTTGAGCATTTGGAGTCGTTCTTGTAAATAATGGCTATGGGATCTTGGTGTTTCACGCGCCTCGCGGTATAAACCCCGAAGTAAAATTTGAGGGTGTGACATTTTTGGCCCATAGCGCCCGGAGGACGGTTTACCCTGGCACTATGAGCCCCATTACGCTGCACATCACGCCCACTACGGATGGGCTAATATAAACTCAACAAATACAACCAATTAGTTATGTCAAGCTCATAAGCAATAACTAGTTAAAAATGTACGGACAATACTGTTGCAAGGAAAGTTCACAATTTCTGGATATATATATATATATATATATATATATATATATATATATATATATATATATATATATAGGCCAAGTATTGGTACAAAACTCATGTTTTTTTTAGTAAACCTTAGAAAACCCTACTTCCCGAACTTTTTTTATTTTAAAGTTTTAGGGCATGAAATATACATGTTTTTAAGATTTTTGAGTCAAAAAAATCAAAAAAGCGACGATCGATTTTTTTAAATAAATAAGTTTTACATTGTAACATATGCTAGTGTATGTTTACACGTGTAACATATGTTAAGATGCAAAACTTATTTATTTAAAAAAAAAACGATTGGTGTTTTTTTTTATTTTTTTGGCTCAAAACTCTTAAAAACATGTATACTACATGCTTTAAAATTTTAAACAATAAAAAGCTTGAGAAGTAGGTTTTTTAATAGGTTTTCTAGAGTTTCATCAAATTTTTTAGGTTTTTTTTATTAATCCTTGCCCTATATAGGTCAAGTGTGTATATATATACACACACTTTACTTTTCAACATTATAAATTGCATATAAACACATTATGTTGTCACTTGATCTTGACGTCCAAATATTAGGGGGACGGAGCGCCTACCGAATTGTTCACGGGTATCAACTACCAGCACGGTAACACCGTCGCCATCCACGATGGTAGTGGTCCCGTGGACCGTTTTGCTGGTTATGGTTACCGTGCTGGTACCGGTTGGTTTGTTGGTTTTTATAAAATGCAAAATTTTCAATTTACCCCCGTGTGTTTTAGTGTTATTTAATTTTACCGTTTGTTTCATATGTTTACCGTTTAAATAAATCAAAAACATAAATAAAAAACATTTCCTTAAAAACACAAAAAATAAAATTACATAAACCAAAAAAAAATAAACTTAAGGTTGGCGCAACAAGCGCCATGCCTCAACATTGTCGAATCGTTGGCCGAAAAGAGCCTCATACTCATAGTTTGTGAAGCCGATAGCCAACTCGTCATCGAGGTCCGGATCGTCCCTCATCGTTTGCTCGTAGAGGGTGGTCCACCTCGCAGACTTGATATTAATTAGATCCTCCCACTTGACTTGGAGGTCGCGGATGGTCTTGATGGTGTTGGTGCCCACGTGTTGGATGAAGTCGCTACACACGTGAGCCCAAAACACATCCGGGGGTAGTCTTTGCCTTCGTCCCCCGTAGTTCTTGAATTTCGGGGTCGTTTGTGGCGTCCTTGTGGCAAACCACAAGGGCCATTTCTTCCTCTTCGGTCTATGGATTCTTTTTTTGTGTGTTTGGTTTTTTAAACCGTGGTAAGTTGTGGCTTTTAACCCCACGGTTTGATCACTTTATATACAACGACGGTGGCACTGTTAAATTTAATTCACTGACTGTTTAGTTGAGTCACTTCAAATTAGTCGACGGTTTTCAAGATAAAAAAATTAAATTTGGCTGACCGTTTGGTGGGACGGTTGAAATAGTAGAAATAAATGTAAAAAACCGTGTAAAAATGTAAAAAATAAAAAGTTTGGGTATTTAAATGGAAATAAATAAAAGAATCAGTAGAGTGCTGCCTATAAAAACGTGTTTCAGTGAAGTAAATCGGTGAAGGGTTATGGCAAAGCATGATTGGTTAAAATCAGTTAAGTGAAAAAAAATATTCATTGAGCACCCCTCTAGGCCTTAGGTTCACTGGTCTACGATTACTATAGACTAACCCTTTGTCTAAACACTTCATAGGTATAGCTGACTTAATCACTACACTGATGCTTAATAAAAAAAATCATAATTTGAGAACCAATGATTTAACTGAAAACTTAGAGAATCATTCTAAACCATACATTTTTCTAAAGCAAAAAAAAAAAAAAAAAAAAAAAAAAAAAAAATCAAAGGCATTTTTTTTGCTTACTCGCATTTTATCCGGCTAAGATTATTATTATTTTTTTTTTTTTGCATTCATACATATATGTATATACGTGTCTAACATTACAAAAAATAGTATTGTACATATACGTGCATACATGTTTTGTAACATACATATATGTATTTTAATTTGAAAAATAAGTATCATACTTGACAATATACACATATATATAATCAAAATTTGATAATATAAACAAATGTAAAAAATGCAAAAAAATATTATTATTTTTACAAAAAAAAAAAACAACTTTTTCCTTAGAGAAATATGTGGCCCATAATAGTTCTTTCACTTCTCAATTAGGCCAATAGTTTTCAAATGATCCAAATTGTGTGTGTGTGTGTGTGTGTATGAGAAGATTAATTTGAGAACACTTATATTTTGTGTGATCTGCGAGAACGCCATCTAAAATCTTTCAAATTCTAAATTTTTTTACACTTATCTTTATTACTAAAATACAATCCCAAAAACATAATTTACGCGTAAAATATAAACGAATATGAAAATAAATTATTTTTACACATGTGTAAATTTACCATTAATACATGTGTAAATGGTTTCATTTATGCATGTGTAAAAAGTTAATTTTTGAGTGTTTTTGCAAGAAAATGTGAACTATGTGGAAATAAAAATATATTTTTAATGTTGTATTTTATTTTAATGAGGTTTGTATTAAAAAAATTGATTTGGATTATTTTCACGATATTTAGTGTTATCAGGATAACCCTCCGCTTTCTATGTGTGTGTGTGTGTGTGTGTGTATAGGGGCAGGTTCAATAGACAACTTATTGTTCTAGAGAGAACTAGAAAACTCCTACTTATATTAAAAAAAAGATAATAAAAAAATCATAACTCAAAATTTAAGTCAAAAACTAGAAAATTAGTTTGGAGTTTCTCTTTCCTACGTTATCCCCATTCAGAAAAAATAAATAAAAATATAAAATGAGAATTCTAATACACATGTGTAGTAAATGTCCAGTTAAGCTTTAAGTTTTAGTTTAGCTTTTAGGGTTACTTTTTTTTTTAGTTTAGCTTCTAAGTTTAGATTTTGGGGGTGGGTAAGGTGGGTTTACGTTTTTGGGTTGGGGGGGGGGGGGGTAAGTTTTTGGTTGTGGTGGGTGGTGGAAGGGGGGTAGATTTTTGGTAGGCGGTGGGTGGGACATGGTGGGTTTATGTTTTTTGGGTGCTTTAGGTTTTTGATTGAGTGGTTTAAGTTGTTGGGTGTGGGTGTGGGTGGGGTGGAATTAGGTTTTTTAGTGGGGGTTGGGGGTTTAGGTTTTTGTGTTCTACTACACATATGCATTAGCGTTTTTTAGGTTTTATTATTTTTTTCTGAACGAAGATGACGTGGGGAAGAGAACATCTAAACTAATTTTTAGTTTTTACTTACATTTTGAACTATGATTTTTTTACATTTAATTTGGAGTTATCTAGATCTATCAATAAAATGAGTTTTCTGTTGACCTATCCCAAACATACTTACATACATACATACATACATACATACATACACACACACATACATACATACCTACATACATACATGTATATATGATTTAGATCATTTTAAAACCCTTGACTTAATTGAGAACTAAAAAACCACTCCGGACCACAAATTTCTCAAATGAAAAAAAAATCTCTAAAGCATTTTTCTTTTAGCTAAATTGCCTCTTTTTCTGTAAGGAATTTTTTTTTTTCTGCATGTATGCATATATGTATATACGTGTCTAATACTATCAAAATTAGTATTGGACATATATGTATAAAAATGAAGATTGTGGTCATGGGAGGCTCATAGGGTGGCTAGGGAGGACCCACGGCTAGTGTCTTTTTTAAGAGGGCACATGTTTTTAATATAAAATGCTTATATGCATATGTTATATATGTGTGCGTTTTTTTAATAGAAATCTCATTTTACAGTTAAAACTTGTGCTCGTTGAAAACTAATTTGAAACTCAAAATTTTATTAGCCAATTTTTAAGCTTAATACACATTTAAAAATCAATACCCAAGATCTTAGGGGAATATTTTTTTTAATGTCTTGGATAGCACACCTAAATCATTAGAGATGCCTCTGTTGTGGGTAAAAACATGTTTTTTTAACGTACATACATGTTAGAATTTAAAAAATAAGTATCATACATATATGTTTGACAATATACACATATGTATATGTGCAAAAATTGTATTCTTGAATAAAAAGTTGCGATTTAGCAAAAAAAAATGTGATTTTGCCTTAGAGAAATGTGTGGTCTAGAATGATTCTCTCAAGTCTAAATTATCCAAGTGTTCTCTTAGGACCCCTACTCTTATATATATATATATATATATATATATATATATATATATATATATATAGGGTAGGGATCATACGAGAACCAACTTTAGGGAGAGAACCATTGTCAACACAAACAAAAAAAACCTAAAAACCCCACCTTCACCCCTTAAAAACCTAAACCCACCCACCTCACTCCCTAAAAACCTAAACCCCCATCCCCCACACCGCCCCAACCCCCCCCCCCCCCCCCCATTGTGAAATGCACATGTGCAGCTAACCCCACACCCCCCAAAAACCAAAACGCTCCATCCCATCCCCCCAAAAAGATACCCCATCTTCCACCATACCAAAAAACTAAACCCTAAAGCTAAACCCATTAAAAAACTTAACTATAATAGTGAAATGCACATGTGCATGTAGTACAATTATCTTATTTTATAGTTTTATATAGGGGTTTTTTTAAGTTTATTCACCAACAACCCCAAAAAACCTAACCCCATTCCCATAATACCTAAAAACTAAACCCTAAAGCTAAACCCATGAAAAAAAACCTAACTATAATAGTGAAATGCACTTCGCGTTTATTTTAAGATCATTGCATAAATTTTTTTTCCACATGTTATATCATATCACGTCCATTTAAATGATCATTTCATTATGGAAATTGATAATTTATTCAAAAGTGTGCTTTAATAGTGAAATGCACATGTGCATACGGTATATGACGTAAAAAAGGCCGTTTTCTTGTTTTTTTTATTTTTTTTGTATTTTTTTAATTTTTTTTTCAGAAAGATTAACACTAAAAAAACATTTTGGTGTTTTTACTTTTTTTATTTTTTTATTTTTTTAGGTTATATAATTTTTTTATTATTTTTTTTATTTTTTGGTGGAGGGGTTTTTGTGTTCACACTTGGTTCTTTGGTTCTCTCCCTAAATAGTGGTTCTCAAATGATCCAAATCCTATATATATATGCGCACACACACACGCACACACAATCATAAAATGAACATAATCAATGGGCACCATAACCCAATGAACTATTAAACACACACACACACATATATATATATATATATATTAGTACCATCATCACGTACCATGTTGATTTTTTATTAAAAATATCTTTAGCAGTACCATACTCAAATTAAAGATAATAAAATACTCATTTTTATAGAGTAATTTGATTTTTTTTTGTTAAAGTATGAAAAATTTATAATCATTTAAATATTATGGGGGTAATTAGTTTAAAAGCCAACAATAATTAACAAAAGAGTTTTATATTCCAATTATGCCGTTTTAAAATAATAAAAAAAATCAATAAGATGTGTGTCTAGATTATGATTTTCAGTTTCTACCAAACCTTGAATCTCATTTGAACCTAGTCCTGTATTCTCCTACTTAAGTAAGGATATTATTTCTTAATATCTTACTTAATTAAGGATAAATTATGTTTTAATTAAAGATAGTTATTATATTATTAATTAAATAAGTTTAATATAAAACTAATTATTAATACTTGAAGTAAACTTTTTTCAATTAAATACTCCATCAATTTTAAATTTATGTCAGCTAAAATACTAAAAATGAAAAATAAATTGTTTTTATAAGTGATATTTAAAACTTTTCAAATACTTGATGTAGTTGAATGGAAAATAATTGTAAAAATACAATATATTAAATAATAAAAAATAGGTGGTATTAACAAATTATATTATATTTTGTTCTATTAGTATAATACACTGAACTTTTTAACCGTGAAATACATATGTTTTCCTAAACATAATTTTTTTATTAATTATATAACATTACATTTATCAACCCATGTAATATATGAGATATTTCATTAAATAAAAAAATATTACAAATTACATCAAGATAGCGGGAAAGCGGGTAACAGGCTGCGCCGCCACCCCTTTCTGAATTGCAAACCATAATCGACTAAAAATGTAACCTTGCCCACCCGGAGTCGAGACGCTACTATGAATAACTCGCTGGACCATGGTCAGGAAACGGGTGGCCTCCTGTGCCAATGAGCCAAATGTATCAAAAGCTAGAGGTACGAAAACATGTTGGTTCTCCTCGCAGGCTTTAGGATGTTTTTCTACCTTTCTCGCCTTTGTTTCTGCACCGCTTGCCCTACTACAAACCCACTATCCCTCAACCCAACTAGAGCAGATACACCTGTCAGGTCAACACAAGCATGCTTCCCCCCCGGCCCACCCAAAGACAAGGAGATTTGCTGGACGCAAGGTGGATCTCCCTTCTGCTGGATCCGAGAGGAAGTTCACAGGGGCCTCCTTCTTGTTTGAGATCCCAGCACATCTTAAGATGTCCCACATAACGTCTCGAACCCAATCATGCCAATATTTGAAACCGGGTAACTCCTTGCAGTGAACCGCATGTTCCCCGTATTCATCCAAGCAGGCCTTACGGCAAATAGGACAGATTTCATCCTCCTAGTAAACGAGGATCATCAAACGATATTTAAGAATGGGCATGTATTCAATAGCGGACATGCTCTGGCCGAGTTCTTCGATCAGGATAACAGTTAGTAAATGTTGGGCGTGGGGGCCTTGCAAGCATTCAATAACTGCCCTCTGGCGGGGGGACATACCAAAAACTTCACCCAGGCTTCGAGGGATTTTGCAAAACAGGGCATTTGCCAAAGTTTTATAAGGCTTTGGGGGGGAGGTGTCCTTGTTAGAAAAACCACCAATATCAAAACCTGGGAAATAGTCATTTAGCCTTTCAAGGGCCTACTTGTAGTCCAAGTCCACACCAACAACCCCGCTATTTCGTAGGATGTGGTCTTGAAGGTTCCAAGACTGAGCCCGCGACGCCACAAACACACACATCCCAACATCCTTCGTGGAGAGGATCCCTAATCCTCCCAAACGCATCGGCATAGACGCCATCCGCCACTGTAGGTCACCAAAGAACGCCCCCACATACCACTATGTCTTCAATGGCTTCCCTTGGGCCCTTATCAAAACATGACACAACTTCATCCATCATAGAGGGTTGGTAGGTCAGTAACCCAAAAAGCAACTTAGAAACTCCCATACAAGACTTGAGTAAGAGGAGTTCACTCTGGGGATCCCTAAGTCAGGGCAAGAGTTTCATAAGTTCAACCGCGCGTGATGCTCTCCGCGTTGCCAATTCGCGGATAAAGTAAGAGTCACGGTTAACGGCCCCTCCGAGGAGCTTCACCCCTTTTTCTAGCGTACCAATCCCAGTGGGAAAGTGCCCGTTCTTAAGTTTCACCCCATTACAAGATGGCCAAAAAATCTCAGTTTTCTTAATATTAAGCTAAAGCCCTAAGGATGGCCCCTCCAGCCTGATAATGTCTAAGGTTTTAGCAACTTTGGTTTCACCACCAATAATTGTCCCATCGTCCGGGTACCACGCATGAAATGAGAGTTTACACTTTTCTTGTACCCGAAGAACCATAGGGTGTAAAGCAAGGGCAAAAAGGAGGGGACCTAAAGGGTCCGCTTGTTAAACCCCTGTAGTAGCCCCTATACAATCATTACCAACATACAACCTAGCTGGTTGGGCATATAAGAACTAGACCCATAAATAGATAAACGGGAAATGTTGATGAACCTCTTGAAGAAGGGTAGTGTGGTCGATTATATTAAACGCGTTTGAGAAATCCACAGTAAGCATAGCCAAAGACCCATCCGCATGTAAGGAGCTTAAGAACCTATTCGCGCTATGAAGCACCGCCTCTGCCCCATTGGTAGTCCCCACCCCAAATTGAAAGTCTCATAGGTACTTAGCCATTTCCTTCCCAACCTTCCTCATGGCTGATTTAGAAACTAATCTAAGCCAAATGGCCCCTGCCGCAATGGGCTGAATCCCTTTATCAGGTTTCAATAAAAGGGGTAAGAGGGACGAAGAAATAAATTCAGCTAGAACCCTAGGACACAAACCCCCTAGCCACAGGTTGACGACTTCAGTAATAGCTGAGAGTAACCCCGTGGACGTCACTGACCCTTCTCCACTAGTAGTGTCTAGAAAATGTTGGGACCTTAGACCGTCCCTCCCACATGAAGTCCCTTTAGGGAAAGATGGGAGGCATCCACGTACACAATCCCGATCCACAACAAGGGCAGGCATGACGTCAGAGTTAGCGGGCAAGGACAAAGGGGGCATCACCGAATTTTTGTCAATAAGGGCTTTCATGGTAGAGTCCCCGAAAGGAGCAACCCCACTAGAATACAACACCTTGACAACAGCTGTGAAATGACCGTCCCTAACTTTTCTTAGGCATTGCTTGACATAGGGGCTCTGTTCAGAAGGCCCAATCCCCCTTACATCCTTGTTGAAGAGAACACATTCCCCCGCACTATAAAAAAGAAAAGGAACCAAATCTGCAAACCCGGACCCGTCTTTTCACAAAGAAAGCGCTTGTAGGATGCTATTACACTGCAAGGATTTTCTATTCTCAGACCTCCGCTCCTGCCTAGTGGACGGTTTGACTACCCGTAGCGTACTCCTCGGTAATAAAAGCAATTTGACCTAACTTTCTACAAATCCTGGTGAGGCCACCACCTTGCGTAAGGCCTCTGTCAAAGCCTGGGCAAACGCCAATCGACGGCTTGGGGGAATGCTCTTGACAATTTGAATTGACAAAGAGAAAACCTTTTCTAGGATGGATAGATCCCCAACAACACCTCCTGAAGGACCCGATTTCATATCCACCACCACATAACAAGGTTTCTGAATCCCCACAATGAAATCTTCCACATCCACTGTATCCATAGAGAAGGAGAAGACATCATCAGCGCCGTGATTACACCTTTTGCTAAGAGCATGCATCACCATGCACCTCCCACATAACCATTTGGCACCATCTTTAAGGGCGCCCCTACATCCGTAAAAAGGTCTAAGTCTTGAGATATTGCATCGCTCAGGGACGCCTTCCGATTTTCTGTCTTGAAATGCAGACTCTGCATGTGCTCGAGAAGGCGAAAAACCCCCCCAAAGACCCTGGTTTATCATCCTTACACTCATGGAAATGCTTGAAGGGGCATGCTCTAAGCCCACTGCTTGAGCCATGGCCCGAACCTCCCACTTTACCATTTCGATCCCTTTTATTAGGATCCATAAACACATCCACACCGACCCAAAAAAAAAGCAAGAAAAAACTCAAGGAACCCCTACGCAAGGTGAGGTAGGGCAATATAAACAAGGACATAGAACTCACCGTAGAAAACAGGAAAGTAGAGGGGGAGCAACCAACAGTTGCTCACCTCCTACCCAATAACCGCAACTACCTTAAAATGGAAAGAAATAAAATGAAATGCGGACTCTATAAAGCAAACAAGCAAGTAAAAAATGGGATAGCTAGTCAAATATATGAATAGTGTAAAGAAAAAGAGAGGGGATAAGTTGATCCATGAAACGAATATATTATCAACTTTTAACGTTGGGATTCAACCTTTATATTTTTTTGTCTTCACGTTCCTTGGCACCATCTAAAGTCCTCTGCAAACAACACACCTACTATTATTATTATTATTATTATTATTATTATTATTATTATCATTATTAAGCTTAATTATAATAATATTGGGCTAAAGAAATGAGCAAGAGAGTGAGGTGGTGGTAGGCAGGTGTAGGAGATGGTGGTGCCGCAGGAGGATAGGGTGGTCACACGTATGAGGAAGTGCATGGTGGTTCAGGCGTATGAAGAGGAAAGTTGTCAGGTGTATGAGTTTTGAAATATAGTCGTTGGGTTATAGAGGGTGAGTTTTGTCAAGCGTAGGAGGAAGAAAGGTCAGAGGGTTGTGGTGCCAGGGGTGGTTTTGGTAGGTGGGAGGAGGAGATGGCGACGGAGGTGAAGGAAATGGTGGTAACAGGGTGGCTTTGGGGGGTGGGAGGTGAAGGAGATGGTGGCTGGGGATAGTTGCAGAGGTGGGAGGTGGGAGGTGGGAGGACGGTGGTTGGCTAAGAACCGTCGAGAAGGAAGAAAGGTCAGAGGAGAGTTTTGACGTATATAACATAAAAATAATGATAGATAAAAATTTTAAAAGGGAACGTTAGCATCAACCTACAGTTTAATTTCATCGCGTTTAAATATATTTGAATATATTTAAAGCTACACAAAATGATCTAAGTTAACCACTGAACAATCATGTCATGTCAAGTTCATATATCTTTCAAAAAATTTAGGGAAAATGGCCAAAATAGCCCCTTGACCGGGCGTTTTGCGTAAATAGCCCCCTCCACCGTCTTTGGAGAGACGGGACACGGTTTCCAAAAGGGCTGAACCGTCTTCCGAGATCCTTTGGATTCCAACCAGTAGCAACCCAACTCGTGGCGGTTACGATCCCGATGTCTGCCACCCGGCTGCCGTGGCGGCTTGAGACGTGTCAGCGCCGCAAAGCCGTCTCCGGTGGGGTCCCTGAGACGGTTCACCAACGGCTCAAGTTAAGCCGTCTTCGGCTCGGCTTATAATAAAATAATATATCCGATCCCACCGGAGACGGCTCCTGAGCCGGTTCGGGTACGAAAAAGCCATCTCCGGTGACGTCTTGTAAAATTTATCAACCGTCTCCTGAGACGTCAGCGGGTACGAAAAAGACGGCTTCCCGTACCGTCTTTTTACTGTTTCTGCACCGACTCGGTGCCGGACGTCGTACATCGACGGAGACGTTTTCGGTGATGTGACGTCCATGACGAACCGTTTGTTATAAAATTAGTAAATTTTGTAACAATTTTGTTTGAATTTTTTCTTGTATTCCTTATTTTTCTTTCCAAGTGTTAAAAAAAAGTTGTGTTTTTAAAAATGGTTAGTTTTATAATCTATAGTGAAGGCAGGTGGGAAGTTGTCAACGGTCGAATGGAATACGTTGTTGATCGTAGCTGTAAAAGACGTGGTTTTGAAATTGATTCAAATATCTCGTATCTTAGTTTTTTAAATGTAGTTTCCGATGTGTGTGAGATTCCAAACATTTCAAGGTTATCTTATAAAATGTCAGCTTTTGATGATGCAATCGACATTTTTAATGATCGTGATGTATCTTTTCTTTTTAAAGTTGCTTTGCAAAACCCCCATGAAGTATTGAAGTTGTATGTTGTAGATGAACCAGGTGTGGGTTCGTCTAGTAATGCTCATTTAAATGACGTACCTTCAAATGATTCAAAAGTCCCTGATCTAAATGTGTCTATAGAAAATTTTGATCATTACACACCATATGGGTGTTTTGGAAATTTCGATGATGAGAAAGCTGAAAAAGAAGAATTTTATGGAAAGCCAAGTCCTGAATTGTTTTCAGATATAACCAAAAGCTCTTTAGTTTTTTCTAAAGGTTCCGTTTTTCGTAACAAAGATGAATTGAAATTGCAGTTAGGAAATTTTTGTTTGTCTGAACGTTTTTCCTATAAAGTCGACAGGTCATCTAAAACGAGGTATGAAATTTCATGTGTAGTTGATGATTGTGATTGGCAATTTAGGTCACGTTCTGTCCCAACTTCAGACACGTTTTTTGTTACATTTTTTAACAACAACCACACATGTTCTAAAACTCAAACACATCCCCATCTTCGTCAAGCTAACCCGCAAGTAATTGGTAGCATACTGAAGCACCAATTGCGAGATACTAGACGTGTTTATCGTGGAAACGAAATAGTACAACATTTTCGAGAAAGATTTAAGGTTGATATATCATATACTCAAGCTTGGCGGGGGAAGTGTCATGCACTTGAGCTTTTGCAAGGAACTAGCAAACAATCGTTTTCTGAGCTTCCGTTCTACTGCTATAATTTGCGAAATGCAAATCCAGGGACTGTTAGTGAGATTAAAACTGATGAAGACAATCGTTTTGAAATGCTTTTTATTGCCATTGGTGCAACGGTCAGTAAAATATTTTTACCTATTTTCATACCAACTTAAATAAATTATTGATGTTTTGGTTTACTGAAGTCTAAAATTTATCTGTTTTTCATTTTATTAAATAGATTCGGAGTTTTCTTCTGTCTTGAAGACCGGTCATTATTATAGACGCGGCACACTTAAAAGGTGAGTTTAAGGGAACGTTATTCCTTGCTGTTGGCATGGATGGTAACAACCAAATTATACCCGTTGGATATGGTATCGGCAAATCCGAGGACGGTGAGAGTTGGACGTGGTTCTTATCGAAACTTAAAGAGTGTATCGGTGAGCACCCGGATTTGGCGATCATATCTGACAGAGCCAACTCAATAGATTTGGCAGTTCGGACGGTTTTTCCTAATGCCTTTCACGGGTTGTGCTGTCGACATTTGATGGTGAACTTAAAGATACCAAAAAGCAAAAAGAAGGATTTAGAGACACTGTGGTGGAACACTTGTAAAGCTTACCGGGTGTCTGATTTTGAAGAAAGTTTTAACGCGCTGTGTGCAGCCCTACCACGGGTTAGGAATACTCTATTGAGTATCGGTTTACATAAGTGGTCAAGAGCACACTGTTCGGGGAAACGATATCATTATATGACATCTAACAGTGCAGAGTCAATCAACGCCTTATCTAAGGACGAACGAAAAGTTCCAATCACCCATTTGGTTGAATTTTTTAGACAAAAACTTCAACAATGGTATTACGAACGCCGAAATGAGGCTATTCAAAATAAACACGTACTGACTCCTTTCGCGGTAAAAAAAATTATTAAAAAGATTGAATATTCTAGAACGTGGAAGGCTTATGGCGTTGGGGTTAACACTTTTCAAGTTCTAGACGATGGGAAAAATGGTTTTGTTGATCTGTCTAATGAAACATGCAGTTGTTGTGTTCCCCAGATATCTGGTTTCCCATGTGGCCACATGATTGCAGTATCAAAATTACTGAAGGAACAGGACTGCAGTCATTATACGTCACCTTGGTATAGCAACCAGTTATACAAAACAACATATGAAGAGGCCATTTATCCTTTACCCCACAGGTCTGAATGGGAGACGCCAGAGTATTTGATTCCTCTACAACCACCACATATCACAAAACGACAGTCGGGACGTCCTCGTGAAAATAAACGAATTTTATCGAGAGGCGAGGAACCTACGCCTGTATATTGCAGTCGTTGTAAAACTCACGGTCATCATCGTGACCGATGTTCAGCTCCTGTTGCCTCATGATCAAAATCTGCTAGGCGTGGTTCAAAGAAAGAAAATCATCATCAAACACCGTCCCCCACTTTCGTTGAAGCAGATGACTTTGCAGAATATGTAATTCATAATACTTGTTCGACTGTTAACCTTGCTGATTTTTAGTGGTGCTATTTACTTTAATTTATTTACTTAACAATGTTTATAACATAAATTTACAAATAACTTCGATATATCAAGTTTTACATCAATACATAAACTAGGTAGATAAATATTTAAATATTTGACGGTGCAAAACGACCAGCATAAATTTCATCTGCCATGAAACGTCTGAATCTCATGCAAGTATCATGTAGGTTGCCTTCTCTCCAAGTCAATGACATGTTTTGAACAAAATTTCTCAGCAACATACAAACGATTACCCCTGAATGTCGACCAATGCGACTATTGGTGACAGGCCAGACAACATCCCCCCAAAATTGTAATGATTCAACTTCGTTTCTACCAAACTTTTGCCAGTACGGTATAGCCCCTAGAAACCATATGAAAGCAGATTCAAATTCTATAAGAATTTGATGAATTTTTCTATGAATGCAAAAAGTATCACCGCAATCTATGGGACTACAGTTATTTGGGAAATACACTGTTACTTGTAGTAATTTCATGTCAACTTGTAGAACAAACCAGTTTTCATCGTCTATCGAGGCTGGTATATATACCTGAAAATTACAGTCCAAAAAGAAATGTAGATTTTATACAGCACGATAAAAAGGTATAAATATACAAAAAAACAGTATTTTACCATATCAACTTCCCAAAGAGGTGGATATATTCTTCTCGAGCCGTTTGCGTAGCAATAAGCATGGTGATCTTGTTCAATAATTAGGTTATAGAAATTAGGGGGAAGAACAGTCCAAAGACCATAACTACATGTTGTTGGTCTTCTTTGCCGTTCAATGTCCCTTAACGACATCAATTTGTTGCACCATGCACGAACATGCTGTAAATAAATGTTAATAAAATCACAAAAAAATTATCATTTCATATAACGTATAACGTAACAGTCATAGTATTTACCGTTTTTTGAAGATATCCGCTTCCACAGTACCCTAAAATACCACCCCACCACTCTTTGTTTAATGGTGTACGCCACATATAGCTTGTATAGCAACATGTGCTATCACCATCGTAGTAAAACTCAAGAACATTTGGAGCCCAAAAACTTGATTGGTTATGTGGATTAACCCAAATTGTGTTCTCTACGGGAGCAGGAATGTTAGTCATTATGCTATTAAAAAGCATGTGAAATGAGCTTCTATATAAGGACCTAGGTTGATAGGTGTACCAATATCGGGTGGAATTTGAAATTTTTGCCAAACGTCAAGGACTAAATTGGCAAATAACTCTTTCGTTTTTTATAAATATACCTACCACCAACCGTTCATCATCAATTGTGTAGAGGTTTATATACCATCACCATGTCTCAGTCATCATCTTCATCTTCAAGGTCTTCATCTAGACGATTTAGCAGGTCAAGAGAAATATGTTCATGCGGTGCAACTACACGTATACTTATCTCGAGAACTGATGCAAACCCGGATAGAGACTTCGTGTGTTGCGTAAGTATTAAATTTTAATATTTATCGTGTGCTTTTAATGATCATCAAATAACTGTTTATTTTTTTTAAACCACAGACTGCTGGTTGTGGATTTATTAGGTGGGTAGAGGCGTCAGAATGTTTCAGGTGCAAAAAAATCGTTCCGGGGTTGAGGCAATCGTTAGACGAGCAACAAGCTTTGGCTAGAAAATACCGTTTGCAGGCCAGATTGTTGAAGTTACTTTTGGTAGTTAGTTGGGTTTTGTTTGCATATCTACTAATGTAACACAAGAGGAGTAGTAATAATAATGACATTAGTAATATTAAGGTAACAATTTCAGTTCGTCTTCATCGGAAGTCTGTCTATTATCTACCGAATCAGCTTCCGGCAAAACGTTCTTATAAAATTCAAAGGCCATCCTGTGCCGCATTTTTAAAGCTGCTACTTGGGTGTTTTCATATTTATTTAGAGGTTCGTTTTTAATCAACCTCTCAATAAATATGCACACCCAAACCCCACAATCACCAAGATGTCCGGACTGTTGGGGTACATCTTCAGGCTCTACGACTTTGAAAGGAGGGGCATACATGTACGGGTTTACGGATTCGTAGTAATTATTGGATCTTAGCCAAAGCTCAAATGCATAATTAGCATTGCATATGACCTCTCTTTTGGCCTCCCCTAAGCCCTCCAAACCAAGTAAACTGCAAAATATAGAAAAAACATTATCAAAATTAACACTATTACTTAATGAAAACCGGCATTAAAATAAATAGGTTCAACATTTACCTGTCATAGATGGTAAACGTTCGCTGGCACAGGTTAAAAACTCCGAGGATCCAATGTTGTTTGCTTATATTCAACACAACATATACCTATTAAATCGCGAATAGTTTGAAACAAAATGTTAAAAACAAATCATAATATGTTCAACAAACAAAACCATGAGTTAAATTTGAAAAACAACCTCGTCAACATCAGCGATGTTTGGAAACGGTTCGAATGACCCATCAAACAAATCTTTAAAAGACTGCTTATTAGTACGGCTAAGTAAACCCCCCACAAAATATGGAGGAAGGATGCTCTAACGGGAGGTTGAGCTCCAAAGAGTCTCGTAGAGATGGTGTGTCCATCCATATATGTGCTATAATAAATAATTTTAATATTCAATATTAAACTGCGGTAAATATATTAATTAAATTAAACATAGTTAATAAAAGTAACAAATATTTAAAAATTATTACCTCGCTGCCTAACCAACCGAGTGAATCATCGCCGAAAAGATCTTCCCAAAAGCCATCCGGGAATATACTTCCCCCAATTAGTGCACAAGTTCTATGTTTATCCTTTTGTTTTGGATACCATTTTTTTATTTGTTTTATGTTTTCGTTTTCATCGTTTGATTTGAACTTCTTCTTTTTTGCAACTTTTATTGTTGTGAATGGGGAAAGCATACACGAGGCTGGCTTTGTTGACCTTTGAGACCGTCTCAACTGTTAAAGTGACAAAAGTAAACCAATTATTTTCAATTTAAATGCTAAACTATGAAGGAAAAAAATAAAATAAAACATAACTACCTCAGGCTTTTTTAGGCCGTCGGTGTTTGGTCTATATACATCACCCGAGCTAAAAAATTCATCAACATTTTCATTGTGATGCGAGCTCGTCGGGCCTTCTACACCAGTCGGTTGGGATTTACGTACCTAAGATTTAAAAATGTTAATTATTTTAAACTTTTCAACAAATTAATACAGATTAATAATAATCATACGACAACTTTACCTCAGGTAGTAAACCTTTCAACTTGTTATTATAAAAGTTTTCCAACCTATCATCCATCAACGCTTTAAATTGCTCTATTAAATCATCGTTGATAGTGTAGGTTGTCGGAACAGTTTCCGACTTTCTTTTTTTGGCCGTCGAATCAACAGGCTGATCACCGTAAACCGTATGCAGATCATCGAAACCACCATCCACACCATCCGCTGCCGTATTATCAAAATTTACATAGGCAGACGGATGAAACTCGGCCGGCTTATTAAAGCACCCTTGAGACGAGGATTTTTGTGCTCGTAAAAAATGGGCACTATCAGTGTACCAGGCACAGCGCAGCTCAGAGTCATTCGGAAGTAGAAACCTAAACGGCTTAAGCCCTTCAACCTGAAGCGCAACAATTTTTTTTCAAATTTTATCACTTATATTTAGTTTTTCAAAAAAAATTCCGTAGAAAATGATTTCAAAAGATTACCATAGAATTTTCGGTGATCTTACGATCAATGGTGCTCCTCTTCATTTTTTTTCCCGGACCCCAGGAAAGAACTCTGGGGATTGCATCACCAAGAAAAAAATCTCTATCGTTTCTAAATTCTGGAAATATCTCATATATCCAGATCTGCAAGTTTTTAAACAAAATTTAGAAATATCTCAAATATTTGTTAAAATTAATAATTAAAAGTAAATAATTCATACAAACTAATACCTTGAAAACCCAATTCCAAGATTTTAAACTGAAGCCCTTTGTACTCCGCTTTTGAATCAGGTGCATGTTATTGATATTTTTAACCAAATCTTTCAAAAATAACTTCCCCATGGAAATCTATTCAACACTACAAAGTCATCAACAAGATCGAGCACTAGATCATCCACGGTCGCGGTATTTTGGGTACCCTTAAACACCGATTCAATCAATACCAGGATACAAATACGGACAAGATCATCCTCCTCATAATCGCTCCAGTCACCGTTGAAAATAGCAAGCACACTTTCATAAGATACCTTACTCACCTCACGAAATATTCGTCTTTTAAACGATGTTGGGGATTGTGCGAGTTCCCAACCATCGTGACGGCCAAATCTTAGGCCCGTTATCAGACAAAATTGTTGTGGAGTGAATACAAGACTGTTAGGACCGATTTGATAAAAAAGGCCGTCGATACTAGGCAGTCCCGTCTCAATCTGATGTTGTGCCACTGAGAGTAACAAATTACTTTCGCAAAGATGGCTCATAACATCCAGAAAGTGACCGAAGACGGTCTCCCTAAAACGCCTTTGCATTGCCTCGGACATTCTAGTATTCATTTGTGTTACTTTTTTCCAGGCACTTCGGACTTTTATTTCGGTATCAGACTAAAAAAAAAGGTTATAAAAAAATATTTAGTAACGAACAAGGTAAATGAAAAATGATAAAAATACTTGAATGAAAAATGGTAGTAAACGCTTACCGGAGGAGGTAAGCTCCGAGGAGGATTCGGCTGTTGTGGGTGCCGAAAAAACTCTCCGTACTGTTCCTCTTGTAGGATTTGATGTGCGTTCATCGGGTCGACAAAGTCATTCGGATTAAACATGGTCAAACGGGTTTGGTCAACCTCGATTAACGGACAACAAAAAAACAAACAAAATTAAAAATTAATCAACGGTCGACGGTGTGCACGTTCGTGGTGGACCACTTGACCAAAAATATGTCGTGTGGTCCCGTTTGTGTTGTGTCGTTTTCAATGAAAAAATTTTTTTTAAAACTTTAAAAAGGAACGTTAATATTACCTTTTTAATTATAAATGACCGTCGTCTGATACTTTGACCGGAGTCCTAGCAAACCGTTCGCCGGAAAATAGATGATAAACAAGAAAACCGGTAAAAGAGCGTTCCCGTCAACGTAGCGTCTTTCGGTGGAGAGACTTTCACCGAAAGTTTACTTTTACCCCCAAAAGGTAAACCCTAGTGGGACCGGGCTGCATGGGCCGGGTCCGGTTCCCAAAGCGTCTCAGGAGACGGTTTGACCAAGACGGGTTCGGTTCCCAAAGCCTCTCAGTCAACCCTCTGACAAAGCCGGGTCCCGGTTCCCAACCCGTCTTTTGAGCCGGTACCCGGAACGATCTGGTGAGCCGGTTCCGGTTCCCAACCCGTCTCACAAGCCGGGTCCGGTCCCCAACGCCTCTCAGTCGGCTCCCAAGGAGACGGTTCCCAATACTAACCCGTCTGACGAGACGGTTCCCAAAGCCTCTCAGTCGGCTCCCAAGGAGACGGTTCCCATTGCTGTCAGACGGTTCCCGAGAGTGCATTTTGTGGGCCCCTAATCAATTAAAAATTTAAAAAACAAAAAATTAAAAATTTAAATAAATAATTTATATTTAAAATCATCTTTATATAAGTAGTTGTAAACGTAAAATATTTTGTCGTTAAAAAACGTTGTTGGAGAAGTTTCGCTCAAGAAAATGTCTGACGGCCGTGATAAAAATATAGCTCCAGAAGAATACTTTTCTCAACCAGAGAAACATTCCTCGAGTTGGATACTAAAAAAATGGAGGCGTCCAAAGGAACCTGAAATTACCAAAGAAAGAGAATTTATCAGTAATCGACAAAGCTTACACGGAAACGTTATCGGCAAATGGGCTATACCGGACGATGAGAATGATAATTGGGCAACTAATGTTGTTGACTTCTACAATAAAGGCGACGCACCGTTTTGTTATTCTGCTGTTTTTTCAAGAAGTATTGAGCTTGACAAAATATTTTGGGGAATTTTGTTGGGCTATCGTTCTAACGGCTACCTCACACCAACAGTAATAACTTAAATTTTAATGTTTTTTTTTTATTTTTTTTACTGAAATTGTGATTCAATTATTTTTCAGCATGTTGAAGGATGGGTTGGAAGACTGATGAACTGGAGGAGTAGAAAGCTACAAAAAAATGCTTCGCTAAATATGCGGTGGACAATTCTTCCACCAGAATTTTATAATTCGTTATTAGAATCTGTACCAAAAAACTTGGCCAACTATTGCAATGGCAAATTCAAACCGTTTCCTTCATTTTTCGACGTTGATTTTGTTTTTTTCCCCGTTCAGCTTGAAAATAGGGAATTGTTACTGGTGCGACTAGAGTTGGTGACACAAGAACTTGTTATGTATGCTTGCGAAGACCTTCGTATCAGAGACAAATACAGAACCATTGTTCACCCAAAGCTGACGAAGATACAAGTTTATTTAGGAGCTTTACTAGTGAACATAAGATTCTGGAAGAAAACAGGTAATCCAGAAAAATGTATAACTTTCAATCTTAACGAAGACTATGTTGCACCACATAACTCCCTGTTTGGTAATGAAGCGGTATATCTTTGTATGCTGATGGAGCATTTGGTTACTGATAAACCAATTACTACGAACGGTGATCTAAAACAAACATGTTCGTCTTACAGACGATTCATGGCAGAAAAAATGTATTTCTGGAGGTGCTTACCACGTCCAAACAATTCTTAATAAAATGTTCTTATTTTGGAAGTTTATTTAGTTTTTTAATTGTCCTTATTTATTTTTACCTACCATATTAATTACATTTATTTATTTACCATATTAAATATTTAATTAAATTAAATTATTTCACACTATAAATACCCACCAAATTAACAAATTCTTCACTACATCACATATTTTTCATACAAAACATCAATCAAACCAAGTAAAATGTCTTCATGGACCGACGAGGAGATCCTTGGGGTTACATTGGCATGGCGAAATGTTGCCGAAAACACCCGAGTTTCGAACACCAGTCAAGAAATTCGTGCAACTCCATTTTGGAGTAGAGTATTTTTCGAGTTTCGAACACTTGTCGGCGGTCAGACAAACCGTACGACCCAAGATGTTATAGAAAAGTTTCACAACGTCAAGGCGGAGTGCACCGTATTCGAAGGGTTCTTCAACTCCAACAAAGAGGAGTCGCCAAACGAGTCCGAGGAAGGGCTCATTGAATTGGCGAAAATCGACTACTTTTTGGACTACGACGAAGAATTCGAATATCTTTCCGCGTGGCATTTGTTACGTGATTATATTTAAATATAGGTTTTATTAAAAATAATGTTATGTAATGTTCTTTTTTTAATGTATTTTTTATTATTAATAAAGTGTTTTAATTTATTTAGTGTTTTAAAAAATGTTCTAATTTTTACTATGAAATCTATTGATATTCCCTATTGAATGCTTAACCCACCCGCATATGTCCTTCCTATATAAAGCCAGTAGACGGTTTGCCATTACAGACCGTCAGTACACCGTCACAGATAAGAAACCCAAACCCAAAATCACAATGGCACCGAAACCGTGGACAGAAGAAGAAGAAATTGCCCTGTGCACTGCTTGATAACTGTTAAAGAAAACCCACCACGTCGAGGGTCCATTTGGCCACTCGTTCTCAACGAGTTCAAAGTTTTGGTTGGAGGTTCAAGCAGGTCAACGGAGTCTCTCAACCGGAAGTGGACGGACTTGCAAAACAAGTGCCGTCTCTTCGAGGGGTTTTATCAAACCGCTATCCGTGAACTCCCACAAGAGACTGCGGACCATGAAAAACTTGAACATGCCAAGATTGAGCACGAGTTTTCGGGCCGACCACCCTTTACTCATTTGTCGGCGTGGCAGATGATTCGTGATGTCGCCGGGGCTTTGGATTAGTTTTTTTTTTTCTTACTTTTAATGTTCCTTTTATTTTACGTTTTAATAAAAAAAATGTTTATTTTAAGTTTATATTGTTTAAAGGGATTGTTTTGTTTAACACCAAAAAGCAGAGAACACATGACCTTAAACAAACTTAACATAAACAAATAATAAAAGGGATCCAATAAAAATACAACTAAAGTATTATAACAATTACAATATACAAACAATAATAATTCACGAAGTCGTTCAACACGTCAAACACCGAGACATTTCCGTTGCTTGGAACGCCAAGATATATTTTCGCAGTGTACTTTATACCCAGTGTCCAGTTTCATCTTCATCACCTTAAATACGTACATAAATATATGTACGGACAGATCCTTACCAACGGTCCGGACAAGTCAAAGAACAAACTCTCCTAAATATCACATCCGACCGTCTTGTACATGTAAAAGACGGATGATCCAGAAGATCATGATAGAGATTTAGGAAAAGGATGAACTTGGCAACAAAATAGACTACCAAATCGTAGATGCAAATTACACGGGTTAACCCACGTGTAGATGCAACAACAATCCAAGTAGTATTATGTAGATGTAACAACAATCCAACAGAAGCCTTTTTCGCTTTACTTCTCACTAACTCCGACCGAAACCTATCCATCACTTCAACCTTTCGCTCCAAATGTATTACCAAGTGGTTGGAGGTCAACTTGAGGCTAAAGAAAATGGGTGAAAGGATTTCAAGGCCAAAGAAAATGGGTGAATAACTTTGGAGCAGAAACTTTCAATTGAATGGGATTAGATAAATCCCAAAGGCTTAGGTTTAAAAAGTGCCATAATTTTTACCGAAAAAATATTCGGCTATTCTGAAGCTCAAAAACACGTCGAATAATCAAACTAAATTTGAAAAAAACATTTGAGAAGATTTTTTTTGATTTGGTAAAATATTTTGGCTTGGTAAAATATTTTGGCTTGAAACAAACATTTGAGAAGATTTGGTTTGATTTAAATGTGTTTTTTTTTCAACCAAACCCACATATTTATACCCAAACAAAATTTGAAAAAAACAAATAAATTAATTAATGGCTGAAGACGGTTCAGCCAAAACGGATTCGGCTAAGCCGAGCCGAAGACGGCTTAACTTGAGCCGTTGGTGAACCGTCTCAGGGACCCCACCGGAGACGGCTTTGCGGCGCTGACACGTCTCAAGCCGCCACGGGAGCCGGGTGGCAGACATCGGGATCGTAACCGCCACGTGTTGGGTTTCTACTGGTTGGAAACCAAAGGATCTCGGAAGACGGTTCAGCCCTTTTGGAAACCGTGTCCCATCTCTCCAAAGACGGTGGAGGGGGCTATTTAGGCAAAACGCCCGGTCAAAGGGCTATTTTGGCCATTTTCCCAAAAATTTATGTTAAAATTTCAAGTTCGATCGACCTGTCAAAATGTATTAGCACAATCATAATTGCTT
The DNA here is from genome assembly GCA_028751855.1 of Ambrosia trifida. Taxonomy (NCBI): domain Eukaryota; kingdom Viridiplantae; phylum Streptophyta; class Magnoliopsida; order Asterales; family Asteraceae; genus Ambrosia; species Ambrosia trifida. The sequence continues at coordinate 82,727,215 of CM054122.1, forward strand.
TAAATACTAGTGAGTGGCTACATGATAAATTTAGATCTCAAAATCCCTATTTTATTTTTTATTTTATTTTATTTTGAACCACTTCAAGCTATAATGGTTAAATTTAATTGCCTTTTAAATTGTGACAGAAAAAAAAAATGTGCAAGTGTTTTAAAATCGATATATTTAAGGCTACAAAACATAATCTACGTTTATAACTATTAAATAATCTACATTAGAGAATTGAGGTTGATATCCGAAAAAACAAAATTGTACAAAATTGATTTGAGATAATGGATAATAAAGTTGAGATTCCCAAAGTTGATATGGAAGATGGTATCAAATTCTCCGGTTCAGTAAAAGTACCCTCCAAATTGCCATGAAGATGCTGCGAAACCTCAAAAAAATTAAATTGTATTTTCAAACATATAAATGTTTTTTTTATGAAGTTAAAGTAACTAGTAGGGCTGCAAATGAACCGAACGAACACGAACAAGGCCTTGTTCGTGTTCGTTTGTTAAGAAAATTATGTGTTCGCGAACAGTTCATGAACACTTATCGAACGAGATTTCCTGTTCGTGTTCGTTTGTTAAGAAAACACTCATGTTCGTGTTCGTTTGTGTTCGTTTGTTAATTTTGTTCATGAACGCACACAAACACAAACGAACATTAATGAACACAAAAAGTGTTCATGAACACAAATGAACACAAAGAAGTGTTCATGAACGGAAACAAACACAAACGAACATATATATTAACTTTTGAATAATATCGAATCAACATACATTAAGACATTAGCTAGATCACCCCAAAATATAACTTAATTGTCCAAACATACTTAGTACTGGAGAAGGGCGTAGGGTAAATAAATAAAAATAAAAGAATATAAAAAGTTATAAAAATTAAAAACCTTAATAAACTATCGAATACAAACGAACATAAACGAACACGTTACCGAACGTTCACGAACATAAACGAACGAACGCGGCCTCTGTTCATGTTCGTTTGTTTAACTAAACGAACGGGATTTTTTTTGTTCGTGTCCGTTCATTTATTAAACGAACGAACACAAACGAACTTCCCGCCAAACGGTTCATGAACTGTTCGCTGAAAGTTCAGTTCGTTTGCAGCCCTAGTAACTAGTGTTATAACCTTGGTTATTAATTTGCATTTAGGCTAAGGGGTATTGGGGACGGCATCGGCCCGGCAACAACGCCCTCTAAGGCATCATCATCACCAACGGCACTCTATTGCCGTCCCGCCACGTGTCCTCATGATGGTTCAACGGTCAATTTTATATAAAAAAATTCAAATGTTCATATTATAAATACATCTCCCACTTTCATTTTTTTAAACCAAATCTCTCAAACTCTCACGATATTTTTACATAAAATCTATCTTTATAAAAAATTCCAATGTAACAGGACTGGTTTCTAGGAGATTAACATGGATCTTTGTATGACACCCTAGGTAAATCCCACATCGGCCGTGGCCAGGAGAGATCCTTGGTTTATAAGTAATCCAAAGCCTCTTAAATCACCAACGCGTTTTGGGCTTAATGCTAGTGGATGAGAGGAGAACTCCACAGTTAAGCGTGCTCAGGTGGGAGTAGTATCAGGATGGGTGACCTCCTGGGAAGTCTCCACCGGGGCGACCAAAAACAAATCCGTGAGCTCTGGATGGGCAACCCATCGGAGCAAAGCGGACAATATTGGTGGTGAGAGAGGCCGGATGTTACATCCAAAACCTAAAACAACAATGTCTTCTTCATCTTCGTCAGGTTCTTCATGTAACACCCCAACCGATGGCGGAAACATCGAGGTGTCACGTAAGAATGAGTATACAGTAGCACATGGTAACCAAATTTTAATTGAAATTAATTTAAAGTGCAAATATCCAAAAATGGAAATACATAATGAGTTTTAAGTGGAAATCTAATACATCACAAAAAAAAAAAAAAAAAAAAAAAAAAACCAAACAAGCATAGACTTCAGTTTGCCTTCTCATGTAAATACTCTAGTCTTCATGCATCATTATTTCCTGTTGAGTTGTAAGAATGGGGGGTCAACTAGAAGTTGGTGAGAATACATAAACCAAGTCAAGCAAATAGTTTAAGTATAAAAGTTTAGTAATTCATATGTCTATCGTAAGTTTAAGTCTACATGAATAAACATAATATGTTGAATCGACATAATCAAACCTCCGACTAGTTTAGGTCCATCCCGTCATCCACGGTTCACCTTAATAATATGTTGGAACGATAACAATCACCCACGCTACCTATGTAGGAGGTACACGTATCCGGGTGGGATTGTCAATCCAATAGATCTATTATTGAGTATCGCCGGCTTGGCCATAGCTAATGATTATGTAATGTTGAAACTCGTTGAAACTGTTGTTGTTGTCTAATTCATGAGGCATTAAAGTTTACAACTAGACATGCATGTAGAATTGCTTAAGTATAATGTTGCAAGTATGAAGAATTGCATAAACATGGTTACGTAAAATCACCTTAGCAAAGTATTAAGTCTCGAGAAATAGAATATGTGTAGCCCCAAAGTTGCCAATTACAAAAGCTTATAATCAAAGCTTCAATTGTAGAAGTAATAGACTATAGAAGAAAGGTATGAGGGAAAGTTTAATCGGATTGAAACAATCGATTTAGAGGTGCAAAGTATAATGGGTCATAGGTGGGTTTTTATACTAGTTTTGGATTCAATTAGCCATTAAAATTGGTCAACACCATAAAGTAAGGTTTTATGATGAATTGACTATTTGACTAAGACTTTGACTGTTTGACTAAAACTTTGACTAGGACTTTGACTATTTGACTCAAGGCTTTATTTATATACATTTATGTATGTATATAAGTTGTGAGTTAGGATAAATAAAGACTTAGGCACATTTGTATAATATTAATGATAAAGATGTAATAAAAATATATATATATATATAAGGGCTTTTTATGTAACAAAATTTTGGGGAAAATTTTGCGATGTTACACTTCATCTACACACGAAGCGGTAAATTATTTTATAAATGTCATTGCGCAAGCGGCATAGATCATTGCCGAGGAAGAAGGAGAGGAAGTCGATTCGGTACTACGAACTAGGCAAGCGACTACAAACAAAGATCGAGAAGGTTAGTTTTATATATTTTTTTAGATTTTAAATGTGTATTATATTTATTTTTTTAAGATTGTAAATGTTTATTATATTTATATTTTTTAAGATTGTATATGTTTATTGTGTTTATATTTTTATAATATGTGTAGGTGCCCATGATAGATTCGTAGTCGATTATTTTGTCGACGAACCCTTGTACTCGACAGCCTTGTTTAGGCGTAGGTTTCGAATGAGTAGGAGACTGTACTTACGCATAGCTGATGACGCGGCCAAATTTCACCCATTTTTTTACCTTACGATACAATGCTAGAAAGAAAAAGGGGGTTCACCACCATACAAAAATGCATAACGACACTTCGGCAACTAGCGTATGAGACTGCGGCCGATGCGTGAGACGAATATTTAAAGATGTCGGAAAGAACTACACGAGAATGTCTGTACAAGTTTAGCAAGTGTGTGGTGAAGCTTTACAGCAAGAAAAATTTGCGAAAACCAAACTCCAATGAGGTCCAACAATTGTATCAGTTCCACCACAAAAAAACATGGTTTTTCAGGAATGCTCGGAAGCATTGATTGCATGCATTGGCCGTGGAGAAATTGCCAGAATGCATGGCGCGGAAAGTTCACACGAGGGGATTGATGCGTTTGGTTTTAGTAATTTAAAAAGATGTCAATTTCCCCGGTGCCAAAAACTTGATAGCGTAAACTCTAAAACATTGGTTTGGGGAAAACGAATGATTTTTACTAAACCTTTTTACAAGTTTTAAATTTATAAAGTAAACGATAGTCACTCAGAAACTAAAACCAACATATAGGCAGAGAACCTGACCTGTATAGCTTGCTATGGCAAATACCGAGTATCGTATTCCAGTGAACACACTTTCCCCTACTCAACCTTTCATCGGATAACTAATCGGGTTTTAAAAGAGAAAATAAAACGGAGGGGTTTTAAGAAAAATAATTTTAAAAAGGTTTTGGGTTTGATAAAATAAGAAGATAAAATAGTAGAGAAAGCTGATATGTACATCTCGGGGCCCTCCGTATAAGTAGTTAAATTTACTATTAAAATTAATAAATTAGATTAATTATTTGTGCAGAGGACGAGAGTGATCTTGAAGTGTTGACTCCTTGATAGAGAAGCGGGGCCACTACTGAGTAGAATGCACAACCTCCCAATGCGCGTCCGCACGAAGGTACTCCGCTAGGGCCTTGCATATAGCAGGCTCCCCAAACCGCGATCAAGTTTCTGGTCCTCGGACTTATCTTCTTCTTGTAATGGAGGCTTCACTTCCGTCCTGGAACACCGTACACCTCCCTTAGCGCTCGCTTTCCTTGCCGAAGGATCTCTTCTTATAGTCAGTCTTGGTAACAACGTTTCCCCTAAGTAGGTTAACGATCATAAAGACCGAAGGATCTCTCTTACAGTCACTTCAACTGACATGTATCCCCATTGGTTAACGGATTCGTACTGGCGAGACCTAGAAATAGAACTCTTGTTTTATTTATCTTTAACAATTGACACTTTAATATTTAGTGATCAATTAAATATAAAGTTGGTTTGATGATTGATGAGTTAATAAACCCAACCCATAACCTCCCGGGCTTAATGAAACCCTTGACAAAGGTGGAACATAATCCTAAAGGTGTGTAATCCGAAGATCACTGGTGCACCCGTAGGGAATCTGCCCTTTACCAAGAAGATCATTCAGTCATCCGGTAACCACCAGAAATGTGTCACTCGGATCTTGTCCACTTTAGAAGCCATTGCTTAGAACCCTGTTTGGATATCATAAGCCCGAAAGAACTGTCTCACTAGCGGTTTCCTCGCCTTGGATCTAGATCGGGACTACCAGATGCTGATTAAACCTCTAGTTAATTATTCAAGTTAAGGTTGATTTTAAGTTATTAAGTTAATCATCATTTGAACCTGTCACATGATAAATAAACAAGAATTAGAAAGAAGATAACACAACAAATAACTAAAAATAAACTAATAATAATAATAATAAAAGTCTACAAATCGAAGCGGGTTCGGGAATAATAAAAAGATACAACCATAACAATGATCAACACATGAACATGGCTGCTCATAGACAAGCTCTCCATCTCCTAGTGCTATGTATCTAGTATCATCCTCATGATCCTCGATGTTTATTGCATAAGCTACTCTACGATCCTATGCTTGGCCAAGTTGATCAAGGTAGGTCAAAGCCTAACCTTGGAGGGATGTTAGGATGGCCCTAAGGCCTCCCATAGGACCCCAAGATCTCTGGAAGACTCTTGGTAGTTGGCCAAATAAAGCACAAAAAGGGATGATCAAATGGTGGGGGTTAGCTGGCTATTTTAAGAGTTTATAGAGCAAGCATGGGCGTGCCAGGGGTGGCACGGGCGTGCACTTGTCCTTCGGACGTTTGTTGGCTCCATTTCTGTCTTGTTTGTACTTGTTGTCTGAGCATGGGCGTGCCAGGTGAAGAAGCATGGGCGTGCACAACATCTTTGATAGATTTCTTGTTTCCCAAGTTTGTTGCGTTGTCTTCTAGCATGCAGGGCCTCCGTGCAAGTGTGCATGGGTGTGCTGGGTCAGTCCCGGACTGGTTTTATCACTGTTTAAGTCCCGGGATGGTCTTCAAACATACATGGAACATGCTGCAAGTCTTGTATCCGCAGGAATCTCTAGCTTTTGCCTAAAAATCCTCTGTTTCCGGCTTGGAGCTCCAGTTTCCTGAGAAATACAAATAGGAATGAATTAAGCACCTAATATCAGTAATTTAAGCCTAATTCTACCCTATTATGAGACTGATTATGCCTGTTTTATATGTTAATTATGTGAGACATCAGGGATCAAGGACATACATCAATAATTTTGGAGGTTGTTTGTTCACAAGATCTATGGGTTTGACATGCTTTCTTTGGCGTTCCTGGTTCAAACAATGACGTTAATGTCATCAATCAATCAGAGTTTTTCAGCGACGTCATAAAAGGAACCGGTCCGGATACCAGTTTTACAGTATCGGGGGTGGAATACAGACGGGGGTATTATCTTGCTGATGAGATATACCCACCTCACTCTACAATCGTTAAAACAATTCCGCACCCGTTTGACGAAAAAAGAAAGAAATTTGCCAATTATCAAGAGGTGGCAAGAAAGGATGTTGAGTGTTTATTTGGGGTTCTACAAGCAAAATGGCACATCATTGAAAACCCAGCATGTGCCTTCACCCCAAAAAAGTTATGTTATTGTATGTATGCTTGTATCTTGTTGCATAACATGATAATCGAAGACGAAGGCGTGCCTATCTGTGAGTATGATGAAAATGCCCCGGCGGGGAATGATGTTCCGGTTAACCCACATCAACATGATTTAAATGAGTTCTTGTTACATAACGAGTTCACGCATCAAAATCTTCAAGCGGACTTGATTGAATATATTTGGAACAGCGAACAAGACTAGGTTATTTGTAATTTTTTTATGTCGAGTAGGTTAAGTAATGTTTTTTTAATGTAATTTTAACTTTTTAATATTAATATTAGAATATTAATTAATTAAATTTGAAATTTGGAATATTAATTAATTAAAAAAAGGGACGCTCATCACTCTACACCCTTGGACTATCATGGGGATGATGCTCCTAGTCCTTACTGATATGGCAGATAAGGTGGAGGACCATCATCCATGATAGCACTCCTCCATACCTACCAACCTTAGAATAAATCGCCTTAATAATTTGTAATATTTGATAAGCAGGGTTTTGTTAAGGTTTTTTTTTACATTTTAATATAAATTTAACTATATATATATATATATATATATATATGATAAACCGACCCGTTATGATCTAAACCTCATTTTTAATCCACTATCTAATTTATTTGTTTAGTTGGGCTCTTTACCCAAACCATCCATTATATTACCAAACATGTTTAAACTCAATATCTAACTCTTTCATTTGTTTGAGCCCTTGACCCAAATTGACCCGCTATGAGTTATAATTCATTCTAACCATATTTTGACCATTCTAGTAATCATAAACCATAAAACTCAACTTTGAGCACTTTCTAAGTCCCAAATTTGATTAAGCTACGGGTCGCATTCATTTGGACATCCTAGCATAGCACGGGTCAAGTTGAACCGTTATGGAATTTTAGGCACCATGCTCAATTCCATCCCATTTTATACTAATTTAACGCTTGTGGGTGATTTCTCTATTCTCAACACGGTGTTATTGTTTGTTTAATTCATTTGTCTTATCCCATAAACATGTCTAAAAATATTTAATCCCTAACAGGTATTTTTTTTTACCATTTCCTTCATTTTACCAATTTTAGCCATTATTATACGCCATAGGTTTAACAAAATAACTCACCAATTTGTTAACCATACTGTAACACCGCATGATTTTTTTTATTTTTCATATATTTTAAAATTCTATACTTAACAAATTCCAAGTTCGCCTTTATTCGCTTCTTCTATGTTACTCCTACCAATTCTTGACGAGTCGTCATTATAATTTATTCTATTCAATTTAGGCGTTATAACAAGAAACTCATTTAGTTAAAATCTTAATATATATTTATAAACTAATAGTTATAATAACAATACTTTTAAATAAATAAAAAAGGAAAACGTGAATCTTCATGTTTGACTTTTGATAAAAAAAAAAAGTCAACAACAACATACATATTATTTCAACAAACCGTTGGTTTTTTTTTTGTTTGTTACTTTTATTATTTTTTTTATTTTCTTTTGAAATTATAATCCCTACTTAATTCATTCCTAACCACCCTATTTACTCCATTAAATACCCAACTACTTTACCCCAACTATAAATACCCCTTCTCCCCACATCCTAAGCAATTCCCACACTCTCTAATCACTCCCAAACCTCTCTAATCTTCAAGTATATCAAGCAAATTTTTTGCTCAAAATTAGCGAGTTGCAAAGCCTTAATCTTCACTTTTCTTCCACTTTCACCACATCTCCTCTTCTTCTAACCCCTTGGAGAAACCTCTAGGACCTAACTCTTGTTTGCTATGGCAAATGAAAATGAGTAGAACACCAAAATAAGGCCTCAAAGGTGGTTCATCTTCTATTGTTTTTATGCACTAGAAGGTTAGTTGTAGTGATACCAACCAAGTTCACCAACAACTTAATGTTGGATGTACTTGTGCTATGGTTAGTGGGTAACAAAGGAGAGTCAAGACTCATCCAAAGCAGTCTCCAAACTTTACTTAAACATCTTAGCTATACTAAGTAATAATATAAACTTATACTTTCAAGCTTCTATCTTACTATCTTATTATTAATCTTTGGAAGGTTTGTGGTTACACCCTACCTTACCAACTCTCTTGACTCTTCTTGTGCTACGGATTTATCCACAATAGAAAGGGGAAATCCCGTGTCCAAAACCCACGTTTACCTCATAAACGAAGTGGTTATGACATGAACTTATCAATCGGATTCACATTCCTAACCTTATACCATCCGAATCATCTATGATGATTTTGTGCTTGGTCTAACTTATTCTCATGACCATCCGGATTGCCTTAAAGGCAATTTGTGTTTTGGTTTGCCTAAAAGGCTTGCATGATTCTCTTGAACCTATAATCTAAACTCGAACCTAAGACCCTCTAATTCTTAATTCTAGTTAATCGGAGCTAAAGCTTAATCTTTCAAGACTTACATTTTGGAACTCTATCAAGACGCACCCAAATGTGAGTTCATACTTATCCCCATTTTTATTCTTTATTCTTTGGGGCTCAACATGTATCACTATCAAAACTTAAACGATTTCATACTTTTAAAACTATTATACTCAATCTAAATGCTATTATGCTATGCCATGCTAGAATTCAAAGTCTTACATACAAATGTACGATTAGTTAACAACCCACCTTACATGTATAGCGCTATAGGTTGACACGCCGCCCCCTTTATGGCTCATGATAAGATGAAGTCTTTTGTGTTATCGAGTGTTGTTTCCGTTTGTATGGTTCTGCGTGCATATACCTATAACATGATGATTCGAGTAGACTTTTCTATACTATGTACTTAGACTCAAACTAGTATGCTCACCAATGCTTTATGTGTTGATGGATATTTTATAAATGTTGCAAGAAATGTTTAATGCAAGTTTATCAAGAAAACTACTTAGGATTGTACTAGAAACTCGCAACTAGTTTAATTTTCTATGTTTTGATGTTATACTTTCCTTTTCATGAAACAATTTGTATTTCGTTATCTTTTAGACAATGATTATGCTATGAATGAAATTTTATCTCTAAATTATATTGTCACGAATTCTAGTGTCATGAAGTCTTTGAACAATCTATCCCAAGTCTCGTCCCGATGTATTCCGCCATCGGTTGGGGTGTGACAGATTGGTATCAGAGCCATGACTATAGGGAATTAGGAAAAAAAATGTCATGTTTGACCTAGACTATAGTTAGGAACCTTTTTGACCATTCCTTTTGTCATGCTTAATATACTTGTTCTCCCTATCTTACTTCTATTCCATTCTTTTGGTCTTTAAAATTTACCTTCCTATTTGTGGATTATTCTACACTCGAAGACGCTCGTATACCACAAACGAAAGGAAATCACCGCAATAGGCGTGAAACCCTCACTTTGGTGATAACTTTCAATCCGCGTAAATTCTTTGTGTTTTTTTTTAAACTACACCAAGATAGGAGTGATATCCTCACCTTAGTGGAAATTTCACAATTCTCGTTCTAGTGGACACTTACCAATTGAAGGTTAGAAATAATTTTCTTACCACGTTGGACAAAGTGCACAAACCACACTCAAGAAACGACATCGCTAAGATAGGAGTGAAATCCGCAACTTAGCGATTATTTTCAATCCATGATTTTTTTTCAATCTCGCCAAAGCCTCAAATTTACTAATGACAAGGAACATGTAGTAACTGGAAGGGTGAATACCGTTAACCGCAAGTTCGGCGAGAGTATTTCCACCTATTAGGCCAAAGCATGTTTTCAAACTCAAAGGTAAATTTGAACCACTTTGGTTAGTCTTAGTTCCGTTCCGGAACACTCCAATTGCTTGCTTAAAACAAGCCTCTCATTTTATGTTAATATTACTTTCAATGTTGTTTTCATGCTATGTTTTCACTATATATATTCGATTTATTTTACTCGCAAATACTCTCAAGACTCGCGCTTCAAGCTACTCTTGCAATCTCCAAAGAATAATAATATTCGCAAACCAACAAATATTCAAAACTCCTTTATGTTAACTAAGTGCACCATACTTGCTTATACATACGTGTTACGCTATTTGAACAATGTGAAACTTGCGTCCTATACGTGTAACTTGAACTTGCATACTAAATCTATAAGAACAACTTGAGCTTATGTATTTTGTTTATCTAAATTTGCATCAATTTCACCGATCTAATCTTCCCCGCAAGCTTTTCATTGTTAACCAAAATTCTAGTAACATACTTCCTAAATTCAAAAGTCACTTGTTTAAAAACGCTTATGCAAATTTTCTTACGTATGATTCTCGTAGATGTCTTCCCATCTAACCAGCATCGATCACAACCAACTGGCAAGTCTTATTGCCCAAGACTTGCCATGGTGATCTATGATGCTGGAAGACCCACTCACCACACTAAAAAAGATTGATTTTTCTTTAAAAAATTTGAGAATTTTCTTATGTAATGTTTTCAAGAAATTATTCAGATGTGAAATTTTCTTTTATTAATTATGAAATACCATCGTTATCTTAGGTTACAATCATAATTTATCGGCAAAATTCAAACATCGCAAAACCTTTTTCTTCTCGCGCACAATCTTTTTCAAAAAAAAAAATTTGAGCAAAATTCTTCCTACTATTCCTAAGAGGATGTCTTTTCTACTATAATATCCTCACTTTAAACCTTCAAACCACTAACAAATGTGTGTCAAGTCGGTATGACGAACGAGATTTTAAATGGTAAAAGTGTTTAAAATAAATTTTGCTTTCAGGACGCTCAATGTCGTCCATAACAAAAGAATTTTTTTTAGCAAACAGGACTTGCGAGCAAAAGACACGTTAAATCAGACAACCTACTTCTTTATAATCCCAAAACCTTTTCCCTTGAAATCGTATCACGAGTCAAAATATTCACCAACACCAAACTAAAATTGGCAATAAACTATTTTCCTCGCTTAATAAAATGGATTTTTCATATATCAAAGTACACTAAATTTTCCCAAGTTCAATTAAATCTGATTTTCTTTAACATCCAACGGATTAAATTTTCTTACCATCAAACTTGACCCTTAATCTTAAAAAGCTAAAATTGCTCACATACCCATAAAACTCAATTTGTAATAAACCCGAACTCTATATTGCCCACAGTCAAAACATTTTGTGCGTTTTCATTAGGAATCCAATTGTCCATTCTTCTGTTTGCTTTTATACATCTGAACGTAACCACATATGCACAAGTCTACACCATTATGTCATGAAACCATACATCTACGCCAAAAACACGTACGGTTAACAACATCAAAAATAAATAAATAAATAAATAAATAAAAACTTACTTAATGTCTTTTTCACATTATGTGTTTGCATGTCACGTTGCTTGCTATGTTTACAACACCAAAACTATTTAATGTTTTAGTTTAATGTCTTTTCCCTTGTGTATAAGTATTTTGTGTCCACTAGTGACCCACACATAACTAAGACAAATTATGTGGACCATACGACAATTGGACTAATTACGGGTGCACACGTAATTACAAAAATTGGGCGCATGGAAAACATAACAAGTCCTAGTGTGTGTTACCTATCGTGACTTGAGTAACAACACGGATGAAGTATGATAACAGCATGGTGGATACGCCGCCGGTACATCCTATACATAAATGTCCTGTCATACTACCAAAAGTAGAGTTATTCGTGCCGTGAGAAGTTTTGGGTGTCAAGTTAAGAAAATTTTTTACCAACACTTACATTATTTATCCTTTGCGATACACTTTATGTTATAGTTTGCTAGTCTAATTACGCTTGCATTATTTATCTTTTATGCATATTATAACCTTGTTTGAACCACACTCTCTACTATGCAACATCATCCTTGCTGTGAACAATCTATACTTGCAATCTCCATCAACTTCGTTTCTTCCCTCATGCCTTTCCTTGCTCAATCAACAAACCCCTCATTGTCAAGAATCCATTTCTAAGTCCCGTAAACACTAGCCTTAGCCTCTAAAAGCATTTATACATCTAAAACAAGACTTGGCTCTCACTTTTATATATTTTCTTGAATACTTATATCCTAGATTTCAAAACTAAATAAATACAATTTATATCACCAAAAAGCTATTTTTAAAAAGTCCAATTTCTCGTTTATGTTAGTCCCCTTTTCAAAAAATTTCTGGTAAAATTTTTGACCTTGTGCAAACCAAATATCTATTACTAAATACTGCTCATTCCCGCATCTAGTCACTCATTATACTCACATATTTACTATTCCACCCAATTACCAAGGACATTTTTTTACAAGCCAAAATTTCTACTACTTCTTATGTGTCATTGAGTATATTTACTTACCTTCCTAAAATTTTTACTTATTCATATATGTTATACCATATATTTACTTATCTTCTCAACTTTCGTTACATTAACCCCATACACAAACCTATTTATACGTACCCTTTTTATTTCACTATTAAAAAAAAAATGACGTAGTTGGTTAAACTTACAAATTCTACATACCATCCACCCACCTTCTAAACATGCCTAGTTGCATATTCATTTACAAATGCATATTTGAAATATTAAAGTCCGGTTAAGTAAAATTCATACGGCCTTGGGTTAAAATTAAAAAAAAAATCTTTTACGGGCATATTATCACACAGTGACTAGATATAGTATCTGATTTAAGCATAATAAACTAACTAGTTTTTATTCTTATTAAACCCATATCGAACTACATACCTATATTTTTTTTTCAAAAGGTTGACTCTTAATTAAATTTCAAGACGAATTTTTCTAAAGTAAGGGAGACTGTAACACCGCGTGATTTTTTTTATTTTTCATATATTTTAAAATTCTAACTTAACAAATTCCAAGTTCGCCTTTATTCGCTTCTTCTATGTTACTCCTACCAATTCTTGACGAGTGGTCATTATAATTTATTCTATTCAATTTAGGTGTTATAACAAGAAACTCATTTGGTGTGATAACATATGTTAAAATGACAAGATTGTGAATCAAGGATCGAACAAGGATTCTGGATTTTCATTCTAGAGGTGATTGTTTTCACATAACTATATAAACAACCGTAATGTTATTATGAGGGTCTCCCAAACCGGGCAGCTCACCTCACAACACTGAAAAGAAAATGACTCGAGACTGTGTCGACTCAACCCCGAATTACCCACCTCCCAGTGTTGCAATATAGACATCAAGCTACTTTAGACTTTTATGAATAACTTGCCGGTGGCCGGAGCATGACCGAACAAGTTACCACTTAATATCATAGAGGAGTCGTGACTAACAAAAACACGTGAATCCTCTACTTGATTTAATTAACTTATCAAAAAGTGAGTGATCTATTATTAACTGTGCGGCAGTATAATAATGAAAGAAAATAAAGACCGTTTTCTTTCAACACGGCTTCATAAATCCTTAACTTGCGCCAAAGCTTTCACATATACAATGAAGCTAAGTCGCAGAATTAAGTCTTGACTTATCACCAGGGCCGAGTATAAAGACTGTACCGACCCTAAGTGAGATCTTGATAGTAGAGGATTAAGCCACTAAGTGTGTGTATTTCTACCCACAAATGGGCTAATCACTACTCGCGGGATTAGGTTAGCTCACAAGTGCATGGTTGGTATAATCCTCAAGGAGGGCAGAAACTTCGTGGAGAAGTGAGTGGGAAGTGATGGAAAGGGATGCGTCAAAATATGGGGTGGAGACCTCTATTTATAGGCAAATCAGCTCAAGCACGCCCATGCTCATACCCTGGCACGCCCATGCTCGACAGCAGGTACTGTTGCAGAGTCCTTTTGTAGATATGTTGGTCTGTAGGTCAAGCACGCCCGTGCTTGACTCTCTGGCATGCCCGTGCTCATCAGTACATGTAACCGTTTTGTCATTTTGGTCGGTTTAAGCCTTGGAGAACATGCATGAGTAAAGCACCCCCGTGCCATATAGTGGGGCACGCTCGTGCACACTTTAAAATACTGATTTTGACCTTTGTTGACTTGGAAATGTTGACTTGTTGACCGGGGACAGTTGCACGGCTGTGCCATATCTGGTAGAGCTTCAAAGTCTTCAATTCTTCGTCCGTCTAGTGCCGTTTTGTGCGGGTTTCCACTTCTTTTCACCTCCTGACCTCTGATCCTTCAATTATCAACAAAGAAAGATACATCATGATAAAACAGAGATAAAAGCACGATTTGGAGTATAAGATAGGTGATAATTATGTGTGGAAAACATATCAATTTCTCGGCACATCACTTCCACTCCCTGATGGTGAGATTTAATCGGTTTTTGGTGAGAAGAGTGGTGTTCCTCTGAGTACCATTTCTTGTATGAAGGCCTATAAGTATCTTCGGAAGGGTTATACCGCCATTTTGGCACTTGTGTCTGCTTTATCTACTAAAGAAAAGAAGATCTAAGACATTCCAGTTGCGCATGACTTTTTTATGTATTTCCTGATGATTTACCTGGTTTCCGCCTCAACATCAGGTTGAGTTTAGTATCGATCTTGCACCTGGTGCAGCCCCTTATCGTCATACACCCCCCGAGATGCAGGAATTATCCAATTAGTTGCAAGAGTTATTAGAGAAGGGCTTTATTCAGCCTAGTTCGTCTCCGTGGGGAGCCCCTATCCTATTCGTCAGGAAGAAAGACGGAAGCTTCCGTATGTGCATTGATTACCGTGAACTGAACAAGGTGACGATCAAGAACGCTATCCTCTTCCTCGTATTGATGATTTATTCGACCAGCTTCTGCCTTCTAGTTATTATTCGAAGATTGATCTGAGATCCAGATACCATCAGCTTAGGGTGCATGAAGTCGATATTTCAAAGACTACCTTTCGACCTCGTTATGGCCATTTTGAATTCCTAGTCTTGCCCATTGTTCTCACCAATGCCCCAACAGTATTTATGTACTCGATGAACCGTGTTTGCAAGCCTTACCTTGATAAGTTCGTCAGTGTATTTATTGACGACATTCTGATCTATTCCAAGAGCAGGGTGGACTATGAGGAAGACTTGCGTCTTGTCTTTGAACTCTTGCAAAGAGAACGGATTTACGCTAAGTTCTTGAAGTGTGAATTCTGGTTGCGTGAAGTCCAATTCCTTGGTCATGTGGTTAATGAGTAAGGAATACATGTCGACCCTGCAAAGATAGAAGCCATCAAAGACTGGAAAGCACCAAAAGACGCCATCTGAGGCGCGGCAATTCTAAGGTCTCGCAGGTTACTATCATCGTTTTATTGAGGGATTTTCGAAGATTGCTCAGCCCCTCACATCAATTACCCAGAAGGACCAAAAGTTCGACTGGGGTGATCCTCAGGAGTTAATGTTTCTGACGCTGAAGCATAAACTCTGTTCTACACCCATGTTATCCTTTCTTAAGGGTACGGATGATTTAGTTGTTGATTGTGATGCTTCTATCTGGGGTCTTGGTTGTTTGTTGATGCAACTCAAGAAGGTTATCGCTTATGCTTCTCGTCAGCTTAAGGCTCACAAGAAGAACTATACTACCCATGATATGGAATTGGGTGCAGTTGTTTTTGCTTTGAAGATCTGGAGACACTACTTGTACGGTACCAAGTGCACCATTTACACAGATCACAAGAGTCTTCAGCATATCTTTGATCATAAGGATTTGAACATGCAACAGCGTCGACGGGTCGAACTTCTGAACGATTATGATTGCGTTATTAAATACCATCCTAGTAAGGCGGACGTTGTGACAACCTCCTTAAGCAGGAAGGAATCCATTAAGCCCCGTCGAGTTCGAGCTTTTCAGCTCACTATCCATTCTGGTTTCCCTGACCGAATTCGTTCTGCACAGCAAGAAGCTTTGAAGGAGGGAAACCTTAAAGCTCAAACCATGCATGGTGCCGACAGGCATCTGGAAGCTCAGGTCCGGTGGCCTGCATTATTTTGCTGAACGTGTTTGGGTTCCGTTGTTCGGAAACTTGAGTGAGCTTGTCTTGGATAAGCTCATAAATCCCGTTATTCTGTTCACCCTAGCTCCGATAAGATGTTTCAAGACTTGAAGATACTCTATTGGTGGCCGAACATGAAGGATGATATAGCTTCATATGTGAGCAAGTGTTTGACTTGTGCTAAAGTCAAGGTTGAGTATCAGAAGCCGTCTGGTCTTCTTCAACAACCTGAAATTCCTGAATGGAAGTGGGAGCAAATCACTATGGATACCAACCTTCCAAGATCACCAAGTGGTTGTGATACTATTTGGGTGATTGTCGATCGGTTGACAAAATCTGCGCACTTCCTAGCTATTAAGGAAAGCAAAAGTTTGGAGCGGTTAGCTCACATCTATCTTAAGGAAGTGGTTTTGTAGTGATTTTGTAACCAAACTTCCTAGCTATTAACGAAACTTCTTAGAAGATTGAACAGATTTGTAATCGTGTGGCAGCAGCTTGGGATCGTCAAAAGAGCTATGCCGATCGTCGTCGCAAACCGTTGGAGTTCCAAGTTGGCGACAAGGTTCTTTTGAAAGTCTCTCCATGGAAGGGCGTTATACATTTTGGGAAGCATGGTAAATCGAATCCTAGTTATGTCGGACCATTCGCGATTCTGGAACGTGTTGGACCGGCGGCATACAAACTTGACCTACCAGCTGAGCTCAGTAACGTACATAATGTCTTCCATGTCTCGAATCTTAAGAAGTGTCTGGCTGACGAAACACTCATTGTTCCTCTTGAAGAGATCAAGGTTGATGATCTTCTATGTATCATTGAGGAACCGGTTGAGATCTTGGATTATAAGATTCGTAGCCTTCGTCGGAGTAAGATCCGCATTGTTAAGGTTCGATGGAACTCAAATCATGGACCGGAGTTCACGTGGGAACGTGAGGACCAGATGAAGTCTAACTATCCTCATTTGTTTCCGAAGTGAGCACCGAACCCAGCACCTGTTATTATTGAAGCAGAGTGAATTTCGGGGCAAAATTCCTTTCAACATGGGCATGATGTGACAACCAAAATTTTTTTCTTCCTTTTAGTTCTTTCCTTTCGGCTTCGAGCAATTTTCGGGATGAAAATTCTTTCAACAGGGGGATGATGTGACACCCGACAAACTCAGTTAATACTTTTTACAAACATATACGTCTACCTTAGCAAAACATTAATTTAAAGTACTTAACTGGGTCAGTTGAGTCGGTTCGATGATTCAGGGAATCATCGGGAGTTGGTTTACATTCACCTAATGTCCACGGTTTAATGATTCGGGGAATCATTGGGGGAAATACATACACACATGAGTCTTGAGTCCCGTTGTTGGTGAAATTACATGGTTGGATCGAGTTATCAAGTATTAGATGTCCTACGAATGATTAACAACTTGTGAATGCATGCTTATGTGATTTGAATGCATGTTTAGGTGATTCGGTGTGATTACATATGTTAAAATGGCAAGATTGTGAATCAAGGATCAAACAAGGATTCGGGATTTTTCATTCGTGCCATCGAAGGCACGAATGAAAACTTTGAATTCCCATTCGTGCCATGAAAGGCACAAATGAAAAGTATATACTTTGGTTCGATCCTATGAGGGTACGAACGAGAACAGAGTATAAATATAGCACTTTGCCTCATTTTCGTTATTTCACAACCCTAACTCGCCTCCAAGTGCTCTCTGTCAACCCCAAACCTGTAGGAAGGAGTTTTTGCCATCGTTTTTAAGATCCTAAAGCTAAAACACATTCTATCACCTAACCAAGTGAAGATTCAAGGTGTGTTCATCATCTAAACCCTTTTTGATACAATTTATACATTTTTTATAAACCCTAAGTGTCCAGATCTAATCTAAATGAGTTTTCATAGATGAAAACCTTCCTAACGCCTTTCCAAACAAAACCTATTCATAAATAATGAGTTTTTTTTTTTTATAAAAACCCAAATGTTAATAAGGTTGGATAATTGTTTTATGTGTTACATGTTATAGAGTGATTTGTAGATGCGGTGTAGATGATTTAGGACTGATTTGGAACATGATTCATGGTTGTTTTGATGTTTAATTTATGTTTGATGGATTTTCACCCGTTTTGGGGGTTTTATACTAGATCTAGGGTTTGTTCGTCAAAATGGTTCAGCAGGCAAACAGGTCAAATGGAATTTTTATTCGTACCATCGAAAGTACGAATGAAATGCTAAAATTCTCATTCGACCATTAAAAAGGTACGAACCAAATGAAATATTTTTGGTTCGTGCCCACGACCGTAGAAATGAAACTTTGATGTAAACTAAGTGTTTTATGTGCAATTCTTGTATGTAAACTATATATGTTCGGTCAACTGATGTAACGGGTCACCAACGAGATATCAAATCTATCTTATGTGGTCGGGTCAACATTTAAACACGTTTTCAAACATACATGGTCATGATCTGGACAATCGGGGACTGGTTAACCTATTTGTTGATAGTCTATACACTTCTACACACTTCATGATAGGTCGTCGGTATTAGGGACTATCATTTCACTGCCAGATCATTTATTTAAAAAGGAAGCAACTTAAGGTGAGTTTCACGGCCCTGCTTTCACACACGATTTTAACAGGTTTCGTGTTTGGCCTTAACAGGTTTCGTGTCTATAACAGGTCGACACGTTAAGACCTGTTTATTTTCGTGTCGTGTTCGTGTTTACCTGTTTCGTGTTCGTGTCTTATTGTGTACGTGTCTTAACAGGTCTTGTCGTGCCTTATCGTGTTTCTTATCATGTCCTGTCGTGTCTTATCGTGTATTATCGTGTGTTATCGTGTCTTGCCGTGTCTTATCGTGTCTTGTCGTGTTAACTTATTTTAGTAGGTGTTCCTTATCTTGTTTTATCGTGTTAACCTGTTATACACAGGTTCGTGTTCGTGTTTACAAGTTTCGTGTTCGTGTCTTAACAGGTTCGTGTAACCTGTTATGCCAGCCCTAGTAGTAGTACGTGGATTGATCTTTCAAAACTTATGGAAACAGTTTTATAAAACCTGTGAACTCACCAGCATTGAGCAACTATCATAAAGGTACGGGCTCCGAAGACTGAAAAACATTAGTTAAATTGGGGGGAGCATTATACACATACGCATTCCCTTGACTAAGTTTTGTCCCAATGAGGCTTCTTAGTAAGGTTTTTAATTAGGTTGTATAAATGAACCGACAATATCAATTTATCTTATAGGTCTTGAAGTATTGATTTAAATCATCATGAAGCATGATCTTATATTATATTGTGTATAATAAACAATAATGTATATTTGAGGGAGAGTGTTATAAAATTATATATACACCCCAACCATAAGTGTTATATATATCCCAACCATAATTGTTTTGACAGTTATCTACATCTATATCTATATCTATATCTATATATATAATAAACCAAAGCATTTTTAATGACATGTCATAATATTATACAATCTCTCTTTTGAGAGATGCCACATAGGATATGATGTGGTAACTCTAGACCAATTAAAAAAAAGAATAATTAATATGGTTTAAATATAATTTAACATAATCTATTAAATACCTAATCTACTAAATGTAAATATTAAAACTTTATTATTTTATCTCTCATGTTTTCTCTCATAACTTTTAAACGTTAATATCTTTTATATACGAGATTTTTTAAAGAAAGAAATTACACCAAATTAACGAGCGTTTTATTATTTTTCCAACGAGTACCATGGTGCTATATAAAAAACGAAAATGACTATTTTTTGTAACCCGACAGGTATTGTGTCAGGTTTGGAATTAGTTTAAAAATAATTGTGGGTTTGGGTCGGGCCTGGGATTAGGTGATACCCGACCCCATTACCATTTTTTTATATTATAATATGATAACTTATGGCAGAGATTTGTTTATAATAATAATAATAATAATAATAATAATAATAATAATAATAATAATAATAATAATAATAATAATAATCACTTTATTTAGATTTATCAAACCGGGACGCTCCCGAGGTATAAGCTAGTACATGTATATGTATAAATATATTTCTATTATGCATCGATAAGGATTATCCAAAACTCTATACGATTTCTATCAAATGCAAAGTATACATTTGAAGGGTTTTTTTTTTTTTTTTTTGTTTTTTTTTTAACAATGTAGATTAAGTATGTTCAAAGCAACCCTCAAACAAAAGATGAAAACAAAATTTTAATGATGAAAAATAGAAATAGGTTCTTAATGTGATTTTAGACTAAAGTTGATGGTTGGTGAAAGAGACAAATTGATAAAAGTTGAGAATAGGGAATATGTTGATTGATATGGAAATTGCAAGGCTTCAAAATGGCAAGGAAAAAAGCAATTATCAACAAACGCAGTTAACCTCACATCTTGCTTAATAATTCATCTTGTAACAACATATATAAATTATTGAATAGTCTATTAAGAATCAAATTCATGAATTCAATTGTTAGTACCCCTTGCTTTGATTTCATTTCGTTTACACCGACTCATTTAATTTTATGATTACTTTCGAAATATGTGGCTGAATTCATCACATCGCCTTTAAAAAAAGTTGATTACTCAATTGGGTATATAATTAACATGTTTTATAAAATGTTATACTGAAGTTTTACGTTAGGCTACAATACTTTCAGAGATAGAAGAATTAACGAGTTCACATGTGAATTTATAAAATAACATGTAACAATACATGAATAAATGCTAATTTACAACTGGCTGGTGTTTTGAATTGAGTTGAAAAACACTTTATTGATTTACTATATTATAATACCCCGGGAGCGTCCCGGGTTGAAAAATTTAATATGATACATCAATTTTATATATGAAATATACTAATGTATAACTCTAATATTAATATCTAACATAAAACAAATTAACAATGTACAACTCCAATGCTAACACCTAACCTAAAAGAATGTAGAACTTTAGGGTATGTTTGGCAAAACTAGCTGGAGGCTGGTAGCTGTAAGCTGTAAGATGTAAGCTGGTAGCTGGAAGCTTTTTAAATATATTTTGGTGTTTGGCAGAGTAGCTGGAGCTTTTAATAAAATGTATAAAATGACCAAAATGGTCATAATTAAAAGCTTGTAAAGAAGGTTTTTATTTTATTTTTAAAATAGAATAGGTATTTGTGTCATTTACTAATTAAAAGCTTGTAGCTAGTAGAGCTTTCTCTTAAAAGCTACTACTAGTAGCTTTTTACTGTAGAGCTTTTTCTCTAACCTAAAAGTTTCCAGCCCCTTCAACCAAACAAGGTTTTTTATAAGTATGAGCTTTTTCTTAAAAGCTTGAAGCTTGAAGCTCCTAAAAGCTCTTAAAAGCTCCTTGCCAAACATACCCTTAATGTAACTCAAATATTAACACCTATCCTAAAGACTAAAAAATGTACAATTCTAACATACTAATATTGATACCTAATTTAAAACAACGTATAACTCTATTAACCTATTCGGCTCTGGTTGAAAAAAAATTCATATTTACTGATTTAAACATAATTAGTGACTTGTCTATACATGATTAATGATTTACCAAAACACTTTGTGTTTTTTTCTTGTATGAACAAAACCCCACAAAAAAATTTCTCCGTTTTTATATAGCACTATGGTACTCGTTGGAAAGATAATAAAACGCTCGTTAATTTGGTGTAATTTTTTTCTTTAAAAAATCTCATATATTAAATATATTAACGATTAAAAATTATGGGAGGAAACATGAGGGTAAAAAATCCAATTTTGTTTTTAAATTATTTTTTTCCTAAAATATCTCAATGCCACATGGGATGACACATGGCATACTCAAGGAAGCAAATGCCTCTTTAAGTGCCATGTTATTAAAATGGCTTTGGTTTATTATATGTATAGACTAGCTGATTATCCCGGGAGGGTCCCGGGGTTGAAAAATCTAATTTTACGTGATAACCTATTGTAAATGGCTCAAGTTAACTAACCACAAAATCTCTCAATCATTGCATGTTCATAGTATTCTAATCAGTAATAACTCATATTCCCTAATCTAAAACCTAATCAGTAATCATCTAAAGAATCACTTATGTAAGATGCAATTATGAAAAAACTTATCACATCTCTCTAATTTCTCACATTCTAATGGCTTTTATAATTCCTAACCTAATTAACTAAACAAACACTTAAGTTGGAAGTTGTAATCATTGCATCTCGTTATGCCACGTGGCATAATCAAGAGATGGTTGAAGTCACCATTGAACGCCATGTCAGCAACTATCAATTCTTTCCGGGAGCGTACCGGGGTTGAAAAATATAACCATTCTAATAATACTAATACTAATAGTAATAATTATTACTCTTGGTATTAAATAAATAAAAAAATAACCTTGCTATAAGGTGACACCACGTGTTGCAGTGTTGCGCGATTCTTTCTCCTAACTTCTCTTGATGAAGTATACCTAGTAAAATTCCAATGATAACATGGCGATTGGGCTGATTTTCAACATCGTAGATAAGAACCTGATTTAAAAGAAAAAACATGATTAATGAATAACATGAACACTTTGTGTGTTTTTTTCCTGTATGAACGAAACCTCACAAAAAATAGTTGATTTTTCTCCGTTTTTTATATAGGACTATGGTACTCGTTGGAAAGATAATAAAACGCTCGTTAATTTGGTGTAATTTTTTTCTTTAAAAAATCCCGTATATAAAAGATATAAACGTTTAAAAATTATGGGAGGAAACATGAGAGAGAAAATTTTAAATTTATTTTTAAATTCTTTTTTCCTAAAATAACTCAATTTAATTTAGGGTTTTATGTTTATCTTTTTTTTAATTAAAAAAGGAAATAGTTCAAAAACACTATAATCTTTCAATTATGATGTCACGTGGCACTCTCAAGGGGAGGTTGAGGCCTCCATTGCACGCCACGTCAGCATATACGTTTTCTTTTTTATATATATATATAGATATAGATATATAGATATAGATATAGATTAGCTTCTTTAAAAAGGCAATAAGTTGTTGGGAAGAAAAGCTATTTTCAAGAAGTCAAAAATCCTAATATTTTGTTTTAGCTTTTAAAATAAAATTACAAATCTACCACCCATATAATCAATTTTATAATAAACTAATCCAAATACTTTTTAAAAACAACTTGTTGATTTATTGACTTTTCCCATCACAAAAGCTAATCTAAACACTTTTTTTTAAACTCTTTTTCAAAAAGTTATAAGTCAATAAACACTCATAACCCAAAGCACATTTACAGTTAAATAAGTAACCCAAACACTAACTCTACAAAACATCAACAATAGTATATTTAGATAGGGATGCACAAACAACTCGGTTCCAGACCTGAATAGTAACTAGGGATGGCCAAAAAAAAATACCAAGCTTGATGGGTATACCCGAAACCCGAAGCATTTGAGACGTGTTTACCTGATACCCAATGGGTATGGTATTAGCCAAACCCAACTCGTTTCCATCCCTAATAGGAACCGGTTCCTACCTTGTCTAGACCCTCGGGTACATATTGGGTCCATACCTGGGACAAAAAATAGAACCGGTTGGAACCTGCGGTACCAGTTCCATCTTTACACAGCCAAAACCCGAAAATCTCAAAAAACAGTTAATACTCAAATTACCCGGAACTGGTTCGTACGCGGTTCCAAGTTAAAAAAAAAAAAAAAAAAAACCGTTTTGTGCATCTCTATATCCCTTTGGGTTCATATGCAAAAAAAAAAAAAAAAAAATACTATCAAACTACCAAAGAGTGCATTTGTTTATTATAGCTATTCTAAAAAAACCCGTTTTGTTTATATCCAGTTGGGTGAGAGCATTTGGTTTTGGTTGGACTAGTG
This sequence comes from Ambrosia trifida, assembly GCA_028751855.1. Lineage (NCBI taxonomy): Eukaryota > Viridiplantae > Streptophyta > Magnoliopsida > Asterales > Asteraceae > Ambrosia > Ambrosia trifida. The sequence continues at coordinate 82,751,326 of CM054122.1, forward strand.
GATTACTAATGAACTCTTAAAGAGTGCGTTCCCCAATTTTGTTGTCTTGGGTAAGGAAAAAACCTGTAAGGATAATAAGTGTATGTGTAGTGGTGTGGGGTTATGGGTATTAAAATATTAAAAAGTAATAGAAGAGAGGTTATGGGGGGTTATGGAAAAAGAGGGTGTAGTGAGATAAGGGATTATAAATGATTGGGTAATCATTGGTTAAATTATTATTTCTAATTTAAATAATAACATTAAATACTTTAAATATTCCATTAAATATATAAATATTACAAATACTAAAAAAAATTACAAATACTAAAAAAATTACAAATACTAAAAAAAAAACAAATACTCATAGGTTATATTTTTTTCGATTTTGGCCTTTTGGTTCAAACACATTTCCAAGGCCTTGCCTTCTAGGTGGTCGTGCGGCTTCGTGTAAAATGCAAAGTCGCGCTCAAATTGTTGATCCCTCATAATATCAACCACCTCTCGGTTTTCTTGGATACACTGTGCCCCGATGTCACGTATGTCTTGGAGTCGCTGGTTCATCTCAGCAAACGCCGGGATCAACTCGTTCACCCCCGACGACGAAGAGTCCGCCCGTGCTTGTCGAGCAACCCGTCGACCGGTCGGACGACGCAACTCCTCCGCCCCCTCCTCCCCTGCAAAAAACGCATTTTCTTGGCGTTTAGGTCGACGTGACGCGCGTCAGACGTAGGGGTCCCGGTATCAGCCGACTCAGAGGTCCTCGACTTCTTTCTAGCCCTAGATGAAGAAGTTCCAATCGTTGGGCGGACGGTGTGCCATTTCGAGCATTCTTTCAGCAGGCCCCAAACCCTCAAGTACGGAAAATTCCCGTATTCTTGTTTGTAATCATCCAAAGCCGCCTCCAAAATCTGGGCGTCGCTTTGGCCAGTTTTCCACCTAAACCGGGCGCGTTGATAAATACCTTGAAAGTTTGTGCATTTAAAGTTGATATCAGTCCAGTTGCCCGATATCGAATCGTTCTCCCGGTAGTTCTCTCCCTTACCAACTAGTTGAAAAAATATTGCTCGGACTCTTTTCCAAAAATCTCCTTTGTTTTGATAGTTCGCTTAAAAAACAAAAAAAAATATATAAGTCCCCGTTTAAAAAAATATATGTAAAACAAATATAACATAACAAAAAATATATATCTTACCAACAATAGGATCCTCTGACACCTCAATCCACGCTCGGGCTAAGTTGAACAGCTCGTCTTCGTTCCATGGTTGTACGTTTTTTTGGCGCGTGTTTGCGTCTCTTTCATTTTGTGCGTCCAGTTGCTCGCACGGCCTCTCCCTCACCCGGTTGGTCGCACAACATCTTCCTCTTGCTCTTCCTCCAGCAGTTGTGTCTCCGGAACCGCCTGTGAGTCTTGCCAAGCATGTGAGGACCCGAACATTTGAGATGTCCCAAACACTTGTGTTGACCCAAACCCAACTCCCATGGGTTGCCCAAAACTCCCTCCATGTTATACATGTTCGGGTCCCAATTATAGGGTTGGTTTAACAGGTTCATAAAAGTTTGTGGGTTTAAACCTGAACCCGGAGCTATGGGTCGGGTGTTGTCGCCAGTAGTTTGGGAACCAAACCCGAAACCACCTCTACCGAATGGATTCATCTCTTCTCTTGTGGTAAAAATTAGAAAGTGTGTGTGTGTGTGTGTGTTATGCGTGATCTCAACTTTGTTTGTGTGTTATGTAGAGTGTATATATATATATATATATATATATATATATATATATATTAGAAAGTGTGTTATGTAGAGTGTGTATATATATATATAAGAAGATGAAGGCCAACATTTTTTTTAAATATTACCGTTGTTGAACGGTCCAAAACAATAAATCCCACTTTTTCCAATGCAAAACGCCCGTTATGCATATAACGCTCCCGGCCCAAAACGCTCTAAAGCGCCCCTGGGGGCGGTGTTGGGGGCGCTATAAAGCCCAAAACGCCCTATAACAGGGTCACTACACACAACCTAATTGTTTTAAGATGGTTAATCAGGTAATCACTTGAAAATATAGATGGAAAGGGTTAACAATTGTTTTGAGATGGTTAATTAGGTAATCACCTATAGGATTTATAATTCTTTGTATGTCTATGGTGCATTAGGTGCTGATTTATTGTAAAATACATCTATTTCCAGCTTAAAGTTTGTACAGTTTTTGAGTCGTTTAGATAGTGTTTTTATTAGTTTTAGGCTTGTACCGGTCTATTTTATTTAGTATAGGCTTTTATAGATTTTTATTGGTTTTGCGTTTGTTTTTTAGTATTTATCTATTACTAGCGGTGATGCCCGCGCGTTGCGGCGGGTTTGTTAAGTAGAGAGAATTTGGTCATTTTTTGGTTCAGTTCGTTATGTACGGAACACGCAGTATAATAATGGAAAGAGCACACTAAAAAATAAGTTTGATTCATTAGCAATATCGGCATACCACTATAAGCCCGTAACAACTAAAACCAAAAAAAAAACATGTCGTAATATGAACAATTCCGACCTCTGTATGCCAAAAGAACCACATAGAACACAAGTGTTACCAATGATACAGGTTTAGTGCAACATGCAAAAACGAAGCACAAGCCATAGATCGTCCTCTGTATCTCATCAGATGAAAACCCAATTTCATCCCAAATCACCGTGTGTGAGTGGCTTACTTGTACCAATGCGTCCAAAATGGCTACGAAGGTAGAAATCAAAATTGGAAGGATGGACTCTGTTCGTGTCCACAAATGTTCCTGGAGGCATGTTCCCAATGTCACTCTCGTTGTTCTGAAATAAGCGAGTTATGTGGCATTTGTGAGCCACAACAAATGTGACACACAGAAAGTAGTTGTCAATGTAAATATTTGTTCAGAACCATCTCAAATTGGTCATCACTAACACCATCACGAAACACCACAATCTTGTTCGGCTTCACACCATTGATTTCTCATAAGTGTTGACCAGGTCCAAACACAGGCTCCCGAATCTAACAATCTCCTCTTTTGCGGTGGGCTTGTGGGACCGCACGAGCGATATAACGAATTACGCCACGGTCCATCGAGCCAACAATGGCTGCAATTGACGGAGATGATTTGTTGGATGCGGCCGGGGAATTCACATTGGCTTCAATAAACATATAACGATCATCTTTGCTGAAATGAGGAAACGGCTCAAGAAGTTGCATATTGCAACTTCGTACCCCTAAAGTTTTGCACCTGCTCATCAATTTTGGAATGAAGTTGTTGACATCGGATCCTTACTACTGAAATCTATCAATGCCCACATGTCAACTGATTTCCCAGCTACTAAAGTTCTCCCTTGCATAAGATTATAGTGACATTTCAGTTTCTCAACTGTAATAGTGATGGTTTTACCATTTGCACTACCAAGCTTCTGTTTAGGTGGCTCGATCACACGTCCATTAACCTCTGTCATGTTCATCCCAACACCAACTTCAAAATTTTTAATCACCTCCGCCCTGTAGACGTGAAACGAAATGAGTTTATATGAGTCGAACATGTTGACAATCAACAAAAATATGTTTGCAAAGCATAAGACCTCCTAAATCACTTCATTCAAAATATTAAAAACATCGATGAAGCTACAGTGAAAGAAATCATTATCTAGATGAAGCTACAATGAAGGCTATCAACTTATAAATGGAGAGCAATTTGAAGAAATGACCTTAAATCTTTGTGTACTGATCCCTAATCGAATAATTTGGGATTCAAATTTCAGAAGTGAAAGAAATCATTATATAGATCAGTTAGACACTACTTAAATTTGTAACAATTAGAATATTTTAAACAAAAAGCATTCCAGGTGAAGTCAACCTGACCCGTTCCGTTTCAACCCATATAAAATACACATGTTGCTTGACCCACCCATTTTGCCATATTTTTTTAAAACAGCAAACGGGAATATGCATATATATCAGACTACAAAATTCCTATGGCTACTCAGAATGGTGGAAATCAAGTCAGTCTCATGAGTTAAAAACATGTGGAGAACCTTAATCAAAAGAGTATCTACATACCCATGATGATCTGACATTAAAATTAATAAATTTATGTAATATGAAGAGATAATTGGAGGAGTAGGATACATACCCATTATTGCCCGTTGCATACTCTTTACCAACCGCACTATATGTCTCCTTCATCCTATGATCCGGTGGAAGAAGAGACAAATCCTTAGGTTTTTAGCAACTTCCCTAGTCAAGTGCTCCTTTGGAAACCTTCTATCTTCAGCCATCACAGAAAACTCCATCGGAACATAATTCGGCACCGAATACCTTTACACACAATTTCCTTACCCCACTTTTCTCTAAAATAATTAATCTGTCAACATAACCTCTTGTGGCTCTTTTCAAAATCCTCTTGCATAAATGAAATATCTTTTGTAGGTTTCTCAGACAATTATCAATTTGAATTTTTAATTGATAGCTTAGGTAAAATTATCAATTTATCTTGTAAACAAAACACCTAATGCATCCTATAGAACAAACATTTGGTTACACACCACATCTCGAATCAATCAATTATATCATAAACAATATTATCCCAAAATAATATAGATGTTAAACCCGGTGCCTTGCTCTTGGTTTTAAAAAGCGCTAAGCGCAAAAAAGCGACGAGGTCTAAGCGCATCGCGCGAAGCGCAAAGCACAAAAAGCGTGGGATTTTCATACCCGAAGCGCACACTAATTATATAATATTTTTATTTATCCCATTTGTATTCCATGAGTATTTAGCTTCATTTACCCAAAATATAGCTATAAATAAGGTTTTTATGTTATTTTACCTATATGTACAAGCCAAAAACACCAAGGTACAACATTTTTATGCATAAAAAATACCCTGTGTACGTGAGGCGCGCGCCTCACGTGAACAGCGACTGAAATTTTGACAAAAAAGCGCCTGAGGCGCGCGCCTTTGGGAAAAAGGATAGGCGCAAAGCCCTGAGGCGCCCTAGGTTGCGCCTTGCGCCTAGGCGCGCTTTCTAAAACCCAGGCCTTGCTACAGCTATATAAATTCCAGAGTCCAGACTACATGAAGCAGATGCAGATATATAAGGATTATGCAAAAAAAATAAACAAACAATGATGTATATATTTAAGGGATTCTTCGACAGTAGTATCAGAAATTTATGCAGGAGAATAAACCTACAATAACGCAGTTAAAGTAAACCTAATGATAAAAAATCAGATGACTGTTATACCTGGATTCGTGTTCTTAATGTGCAATCGGATTTTGGTATTTTGAACATAAGCTCACCTGTGATTTTAATACGAAAAACAGCTCATAGATATATAAACAATAATCGACGATCACATGGATCAGTTAATGTTTCAGATGTTATCAACCCAGTAACATGGTCATAATATGTCATAAGTTGACCCAAAACTGAAATTTGGTAACCTAGTAACATTACCTGTAAAAACCGGAGTCAGCAGTGTTGACATTTAATTGACCACAAAGCGACAAGGAAATCTGAAATCCAAAAACTTGAAACCAATTATCAATTTAAGGTTTATCGATTACATGAGATGGATTTAGGGACCGAGTGCATACGGCTTAGCAATTTCAGCAGATCGATTTAGCGCTTATCGGTAAGACACGGTGATTGCTAAGGAAAGATCGATTGAAGCACACAGCGGTGACCCGGTAACGCAGAGGCAAGGCGATTGAGTCGTATAAATGGGTAGATTCAATAATAACTTCCTGTCGATTGAGTACTGTAATAATCATTCACATTAAATTACCTGGGGGTTACGAAGCAGAAGATTGTATGATTTTGACTTAGGAGGAACGCAGTGTGGATTATAAGGGCATTAATGGAAACAATTTTCTTTTTTTTTTTTAACTAAAATGGTATGATAAATTTACTAATTTACCCTTATAAGTGTCTTAATGTTACAAAAAGTTCCAATTATATCCTTGTTATACAAGCTTAATTTACTTGTACATGTTGCTTCTTAAATTGTAAGGAAGTGAAATTGACTATGTTGGTCATCACTCTTCCTTTATAATGTATTATAGATTATAGATTATAGATTTTATATCTTGATAGTTGTTTGTGTGAACGTTGCAGCGTAAATGAGCAACTTTGGTCAAGCCAAGGACACCCGAGTCTAAAGCACGGAGTTATAATAATAATAATAATAATAATAATAATAATAATAATAATAATAATAATAATAATAATAATAATAAATAAATAAATAAATAAAACAAATGGTGAATTTGGTTCACGGCCCATTAGGAATGAGGCTCCAATATTATTGGAGATGATCGAAGGCCGCAAATTAAGAGGAGGATTATGATAATTTTCGTGAGAAGGGCGGCGGAAAAATATTATTAAAGGGGACGGCGCATATTATATTTTGAGGGGACATCATCAGACGAGGAGAGAAGAATATTATTTTGGAGGAGCAGCCAACAACTTCGAAGAAGAGCCGCAGAGCAATATTATTTTGAGGTGGATCAAGGTGAAGCATTGGTGCTAGCCCGCGTTGTTTCTATTTTAATTATTTATCTATTCAATACCCGTATGAACACTATGAAATTGTCTTGCTTTTATTGTTTTGATTTTATCATGACTTTTATTGGTTAGACTTTTGTTACTACCTAGGTTTTGATGAATACTCATGATTGATTGAATATTTTTTATGGTTTTTGGAACTTTCACTATGGATTAATGATTTAGTAAAGACTTTGATTATTTTTGATCTCGCGTATATGCGTATTTAGTTTTATTCAATAAACAATTATTTACTCCACATGCGTTTTTGTGAATGTCTTTCATGTATGAATGCGTGTTAGGTTGTGGACTGTGTGTTAACAACTAGTTTATGGTAAATTGCTAGTGTTTTCCATAGGAGTGGTTTTTGTTAATTGGGTAGTTCTAGGTATTCTTCCAATTCCAATAGCTGTAAGGTGCGGGATTGTCGATATGTCTAGGGTGTTAAATTGCTAGACCTAGATGCTTTGTAAGAAGATCTTCCTAGTTTCCTTTATCACTTCTTGCGTATCGAGTCAGGTCAGGTTTTCTATAGTTACCCCTTGCACTCTTAGTGTAGTGAGGCTTTCGCGCTGTAAGGTAGACTGTCTAGCGGGTACTTTATCATCAGAGTAGGTAAGCCTGTAAGGGTAATCTCTCAATCGGTAGTTTAACGGCTTACAGGTAACCTTAGGTTTCTCCTTGAGAAGGGTCGAGGGTCCTCTAGTTTATCCTGTAAGTTTAGTATCTGAAGATCCAGGTTCCATAGCTAGTTCCATAACCATAGAAGTTCGTCAGTCATGAGTAGGATTCTAACCTAGGTAGTACCTTCACCATCATTTGAATTCAGCTCAACTCAGTTCTCGTTTTTCATTCAGTTTAGTTAATCTTAGTTAATCTTTATTTTATTGCATTTTATTTTTCAGTAAACCCCTCCCCCCCCCCCCCCCCCTTTTAAAATAATAAATAAATTTAATAAATATTTAGAATAAGTTTCGACCCTAGTTTACGTCTTCCATTAGAGTCTCGTGGGTTCGATATCCGGACTTACTTTAGCTATACTAGAGTCGATAGGTTCACTTGCCTGTCAGTAGTTTAGTTTTAGAGAGTTTAGAGTATTACTTAGTGTCTAGTTTTAGGTTTAACTTAGTTATTTTTATTAAACTACTTTGAGCACATCAGGTGTCGATTTCTAAAAATCCAGACAAATATGTGTGAATTAATGATAATTCAAAAGTGTTTTGTATAGCCTCTATGAAAAGATTATCACATAGTGCTTTACGGGTTGCAGGTCCGTTTTTATGGAAATTGAATTGTTGGATTCCGAAGAAAATTAGCATCTCGATGATGCGCAGATTATGTGGGGTTGTGGAGGAGATCATAGATCCTTATTGACAACTTGTCATTTTGCATCCTTAGTGCTGCATCTTGCCAAATAAATGGTGTGGCATTCCAAATATATGTTTTCGGTTCGAGACTTGATTGAGAATCATAAATTCATGAGGTTGGATCAAAGAAAGAAGAAGGTTATTCAAGCTATATCATATTCATTCTTTAGGTGTGTTGGAGCATTCAGAAAGCTAGGAATGAGACTATTTTTCTCGAATAAGTCAACTACTATATAAAAACAATGGAGGATACTGGAGCTTTGAGGTATCTTCGTATTAAAAATCGGTAAAGCTTGACGTGGAAAGATTAGTATGCATTTATTTTGTAAGATATTGTTTTTCCGAGTCTCTAACGTCTTGCTAGTTGCTTGTTCTAATGAAATTTGTGGTTCCAAACAATGGCGGAGGTAGGCTATAGTGAGGGGTAGCGGGCCCTCAACTTTCGTGACAAAGTGGAATTTTTTTTTCTTATTTTATGTTTTATGTAGAATGTTACGCCTAAAACCTTTTTTATGTTATCCCTGAGATTATTTTCTATTACCCCTCGAAAGAAAGGCTTTATTGAAAGCTCACCTGCAAATTGATGAGCAAAAATCCCACTAATTAATTAAAAGTTAAAACCTATCTTTGGGTTTATGAGTTATGACTTATGTGCAATTGTTTTTGGGTTTATATACAAGTGCAGTTGTTTCTAATTTGTTTGTATGGTTGTATTATGGATGAGCACTGTTTCCCAAATATCCCTATATTGTACCCATACCATATCTGTATCGATACACGTAGCCATACCGATTTTGGGTATTCAGAATAAGTATTGGTACCCACTTTTGATAGTTTCAGTATTAGGTACTTTTGGTGTGGGTATGGGTACCGAATATTATACAATAATGAATTTGATATTATGTTTTACTTCGTATTATGGTATTTATGGTACTCGTATCGATTTTACCTATTTGATACCCGTATCATATTGGTATTCATACCAATTTTATCAATTTGGTTCTCGTATAGTATTGATATTTGTATCTATTTTATTTACTTGGTACTGCACGAGTGCCTAAAAAATAAAAACTAACAAAGTTGTATCAAAACAAGATCGTACCGTACTAATATATTTGGTATGATATTTGATACCCACTTGTGTTTAAATTCAGTACGCATACAAATATGATACTGATCTCATCCTTTAGTTGTATTCAATCACTTATAAATTGTGCGTGTTCACCTCAAATTTTAGGGTTTATGTGCTATTTGTTTGTATGATGTATCTTGTGTTGTGCCTAATTTTTTAATTGTTAACTTCTACCTTTTAGTTGTTCTTAATTTTATATTGTTCATTTATAATTTAAACATTTATTACAATTGTTTGAAAGATGAAACCAAATTCTAAATAATCTCTTATTAGCAATATGTTTAAGAAGAGCATGTCTTGATAAAAAGGTTCTTATATCACGAGATCATCAATTTAAATGGACAAACTATTCTAATAGTCGGAGTCGTTTTAATGTAAAATGGTTTGATCGCTATGATTGGTTAGAGTATAGCCCTAATCAATATTAAAAGAACTAGTGGGAATGCCCGCGCGTTGCTGCGGAATTTTATGTTTTCTTGTTAGACGTTGGACGGTGTATATCCCAAAAAAGAAAAAATAAGGTTAGTTAATAGTCACAAAAACAATTGATCTTGCTTCATATATAACTGTTTTTGCTATTCATACAGTTGATGCTTAGAATGAACAACATCTTTTAGATAGTTTATTGCCTAATAAGTTCTTGCCAAGTCAACCAGTAAATTGCTAAGAATTGGTGTATGCTGCAATACTACCACCACAAAAACTAATCACTATGTGACAATAAAAACCATTACAAATTCAAATGTATAAAATTGGTGCCAAAATATAAGAAATCATTGATATAATTATGAGTTAAGAATGGTGTGCATAAAAGACATGAAATTCAGAAAAGTTATTTAAGTTCAGGGAAATTAGCATAAATAAATACATTATTCACATTTGCGAGTTGAGACCTTGTGGGTTTCTTGGTTTCCTCTAAAGTTGTTGCTCTTACGCTGGCCTCGGAGCAACCGAAACACTAAACAGGTGGTTGAATAATTCATCAAGTGATACAAAGGAAAACCAAATCATTTTAAGTGATATAAGCTATAATAATTATAATTACATCATTAATTTCTCACGCATGTTGCTAGTGAGAATTTGCAGAACTTGTAGAAATTTTAAAATGCTTTTCAAAAGGCGCTGGCTAACATAATGTTTTTAAGGAAGTAATTCTACTGCCTAGCAGGAACCCGTGCGTTGTGGTGGGGTTAGCTAGGTTAGGGTGTTTTAATTTGGCCATCCTATTGTGGTTGTGCCATTTTAAATCACATGTTGAAGATATACAGCTAAAATATTGACACATTTAGCTTTGAAATTAATAGTTTCATGCTAAACAATGACAACTGAATTGGATGCTATACGAAACGTTTGTTAATATTATGCAACTTGCCAAGTCAAAATTGTTGCTTTTTATTGTTTTGACCGCTAGTTACCCATATATTTATAGCACACCGGATTGAATTTACTTAACATGCTAATTAATAATTTTTTAGGACAAAAAGTGACTTGGTCATATAGTGTAGTGTAACTCGGATGAGTTTTTTGCTTAAATGCTTAATATCTAAAAACCAATAATGAGTTGTATCAATAAAGGCACTGTAGTTTAAGTATATGATGATCATGTAAGCAAAGTAGATGGCACCTGATTGTTGTATCAATTTTATTTTTCGAACAACAATGCCAACATTTCTATTATTAACCCAGCAACCGGAAGATAACAAGCCACTAAAAAGATTACAATGTCTCCCATTTAGAGACTACCACCAAATCAAACCTCCCCCATAAATCCCAGTCTTTACAATCTATTTTGGACCTATTTGACAATCATAAAGATGGAAGCTCTTTGACATCCCCAACCAAATTGTTAATATGTATCAACCGCTGATAGAATACACGTTCGTTTCTTGCCAGCCATAGTGTCCATATCGCAGCCTGCGTGCGATCAATTGTAGAACCTTTTTCCCGTTTTTCGACGACCTATGACTGCCAAAATGGTCCACCATCTCCCCAATTGAACCGGGGCTAACCATCTATGGGAACCTAACCCACAAACATAATAAGATCCATAATTGGTTCCGCCAGTGAGCACGAAATAAAGTGGTGGCTGCAATCTTCCAAATGAGACAAGCAAAAAGAACAATTATGATCATATATAGATATTTCTATAACAGAAGATCGAAACCATATATAGATATTTGCGCAAAACTTTAGAACTCTGAACCATATGGTAGTTGATAATGTCAAACTGCACAGTGTACTGTATTCTAGCATTCAATTATTGATCATGACCAATGATCAAGAACCTTCTTAATGCTCCCTTGATCTTCAAAATACCAAGAGGGCATGTCAATCTCCAACGAATCTGCTTGTTGTATCCGTCTTAAACAATTGATTTATGCAGATATAAAATGGAATCTACAAGCAATAAAAAAACCTTTTAACAGCTATCATCTCACTGCGCAAGAGAACATAACAATTGATTGCAAGCTCATCCTCTTCCTCAATAACAACTACCATGAAATTGATGGCATTAAATCAGGGGTCAGACCCCAAGTCTCCCCTATATTCTGCTTGTACCTGTCAATAAGTGTTGCATTAGTCCATATATGAATCATTTCCTTGAAGGCAATTTAACACAAATCAAAATCACTCAATAAACGTAACTTACGAATCAATAATTTACCTGGTAAAATCGATTAGGAATTCTCAAATTAACTTTAATTTCTTCTACTTGTGGCAATGAAATGAAGCCTGCTGCAAAAGTTAATGTTTTTTGTCATTAAAAAAGTTTTATATTATAGGTGGCATGGCTGCCTTTTCACTAAAGGAGGAATAAAGCGCAACCATGCTTCGACAACTTGTACATTATGATAAAAAGTTTAGTTTATAACATTCTAAATCAACAACATTTAACGTAATCAGCATCATTTGTAATGACATTGAGCAAACAGAAATGAAAAAGAAAACAGTCAGTTAATCATATTAGTGAAAAAATTTGTGCGTACCTTTGTAAATTATCACCATCTTATTTAACAATAAACATACTATCATCCAAACATCACTCAACAACCAAATATTATTGAACACAAATAAAGAATCAACCAAATAACATGCAATGAAATAAAAGATACCTCGCAAACGGTTACAACTCTCTATTTCTTGCTATGTAATTGTGTGTGTATTGTGTATACAAGAAGTCTTTATAAACAATTGGAATGAAATTAACTCATTCATGGCTGTTGATTTCTCTAGTTACCCTCTGACGGTTTCAAGTGATGAGAAGGTAAGGAGGTACAAGGGCAGAAATGGAAATCCATTTTCATATTGTAAAGGAGGAGGATGGTGAAATATCTAAACTACCCTCCTAAGTGTCTTAATTGGCACAACTATCCCCATTATACCCTTAAGTTTCATGCTTAAATATGTTGTACTTGTTGCTTTAAAAAATGTACCCATGTCAAAATTCCAATATGGTACATAACTCCTCCTTTATAATGTACTAGTGGGTATGTCCGCGCGTTGCGGCGGGTGCCCCAATTGATATCAAATTCAATCATGATGTCTATTACAAACCAATCATTCCGGGTTTCTAAATTTTTATTTCATTCAAGGAAAAATAGTGAGCCAAAAAAAATGGTATTAACCTAAGATATATTCGAATGTACACTACAAAATCAATGGATGCATGGTCTATAAGCTCAAACATATTAATGTTCCATCAAAATTAGCTAAACACTCCACCTTAGAAAAACAAAAGGCAAAACAAACAATAGCACTTCACCCTAGACACGTTTAGTTTAATTGTCTAAGCAACCTCATATTCTGGATCAATAGTGAGATAAGAATTTTGTCGTCAGCCCATACTTCAACTTTTGTTGACAGGAAGTAAAGAAATTTTAATGTTCCACCAGTACTTAATAATTTGAATGTGTGACCAACATAGTTAGATGACAAAAAATAATAATTGTGTTGATGTTTCTTTGATTCAGTCATTAAAAAAGGGCAAGTTGGGTCGGGACGGGTGATTATCATAACTGGAAATCACTTAACTTGGTAAACGTGGATGTGGAATTTCTACATAATTTTCTTCTATCCAAGAAATCCTCAAGCCTCATCATCTCACCCAACACTTCCTGATTACGACAACGCCCTGCCACAAACTCCTTCCAAACACCATTCATATGCTCTTTGATAAAGCGGGTGACATAATCCATGTTACAAAAGTAAAACACAACATTAAGAATCATGAGTGTATGGAAGACTCCTCTTGTGAGTTTTCATTTTCCTTCAAATCATCTTAAATCAAGGACAAGATTGGAATGATACGGCCAAATTAGATATATGGCCTATTTCTAAACACACATTCTTTGTCTAGTAACTTCATTTTCTAATACATCTTAATGGGTATTTCAGCAAAAAAAATGTTGATCAAATATAATGTTACATGAGAGCTTGATATCCAACAAAATGTAGAAGAAAACAAATTAGTTTCTTGATGGGTGGTTGGTTGTTGAAGAATTATAGGATTTAACCCTTATGTACCGGATTTACCTCGGGGTCGAGTCAAGTTGGCGCTCAAGTTGCTTGAGTTCTTTACAACAAAATAGTGAAGTCGATAACTGATCTCTAAACGAGATAAATGGAAAATAATTGCATATTATAACTCGACATCTTTGGTGGATCAGTCGATTTCTATTGAACTGTGTGATACCTTTCAATTAAATGCTGAAATATGATATAAAAAAATATACATATAAAATTTTATCAGTTGTATACAAGATTACATATATTTGAATATTTGAACTACATATCTTGTAAGTCTCATTTGAAATTAAGAAAAGAACATACTTTCTTAATTTGCATTCCAATTTTCCTTTTTGACTCCTGGCAATATTCAGGAAATGCATTTAACACTAAAAAACAAAAAGATGAATAACTTGATACATTAATTTCCCCAAATGGGTCATCTCAATCTACAAAGAATATAGCACACTCAACACTAAATGTGAATTTAAAAATGAAAAAAACGATATCAATTGAAGAAATTGTCCAATTTGATAAACAATAAAACAAACCTCGTTGCTTGTTTATGGAATGAAACAAAGAATAAAAAAAAAACAAAACACGGGGAAACAATAAGAGCTTACTGAATTACCAAGTAAGAATAAATTATTTGCAACCCTAGCATAGATTTTTCTTCTACAATTCTTTCGTTGACTGATACAGGTCTAACCATGCAACAAAGAAAGATCGGCTTTATAGAGAGGGATGGGGAGAGGAATGGAGGGGTCTAGTGGGTGGTAAAGAAATAGAGAGTATATATTATATATTGTGTTTTATAATGAAATTTAAGGAGGGGTTACATATAGAGAGGTATAAAGAATGTGTAATACTTACTATTATGTTTTAATAATGAAATTTAAGGAGGGGGTTACATATGGAGAGGGATAAAGAGTGTGTATTACTTATATATACAATATGTTTTACATCTTGTACTCAAGGGGCATAAATGGAAGAAAATGGTCAAATTTTACCCATTTGTGAAGAGTCTTTCTAACTCCCATCTTAAAACTAATGTAAAATTACACCTTTACCCATCTTTCCTCCTTAATAAGGTAACATAGATTATAGATATTGCTTATGTTGTTACTTGTTTAATGAAAGTGTTGGTAATTAATGTGAAAGAGATACTTTTGCAACTAAAGACTTTTGTAATTAGCTGAACCGGGTTTCTTAAAAGATTAGTTTGGATTACAAAACAGAAGAGGAAAATATATTAAGTATGTCTTTAACTTTATTTATTATCTTGGTTTTATTTTTGCTTCGTTTACTTTGTATGAAAGTATAACAAAAATAAATTTTAACGCTACCCCTAAAACTTTTCTCTAAATCCTCCACTGATTTAAAAAAACATATACTTTGCTCTAAATATAAAAAGAGGATTGACACGTGTTAGTCAATAAACTTTTTTGAAACTTTTTCTATAGTGTTTATCACTCTATACACAACAGCATAATTTTGCATGAATTAGAACAGTTTTCTCATTTGAAATTTGCTATATCATCTTGTTTAAAGTGACAATTTTTGGGTCTACATGAATTTGTTCGCTAAACATTGTTAAGAATAATCATGAGTGAATAATCAAAGACCTTCACTTTTAGAACATTTTTTTTTATTATTATCAAGTAAAGTTTTAAAGGTTCTAATTTGCTATTGTAATAAGTTTTTATTATGCAAGTATCATTTTCTATAAAATAAACTTTTTTACAATGTTCAGCTTTACACATGTTTTGCTAGACGTGCACATCTGTTCTATTGCAAGTATCATTTCTCTTGAAATTCACGCATGTATCATTAAGCCTTTTTTTAGCTTTCTGAAACAACCCAACCCCTCTCTCCAATAAAAGAATTCTACAATAGATTGAAATATCAACCAAGTTTTTTTTTTTTTTTTTTTTTTTTTTTTTTTTTTTTTTTTTTTTTTTTTTTTTTTACAATAATCACATCATTATACATTTATGCGGTTTTCACAATTGCTTAATGTTGGTGGTTGATACTCAAGATAGTGTTGTGTGATATCATACAATGCCATGGAAATATTGTCAAATTCTGCGAACTAAATCCCAAAATATGAATTAATATTGTAGCCCAAAAAATTAAGTGGCCCGTTATGCTATACGAAATTGGGCCTTTAACACCTTAGAAAATCTACTATGAACATGTTATGTGCAGAAATTGTAAGACCACATGCTTTACATTTTTATTGTATCCATGGATTTTGTATTCTTAGGATTGTTAAAGACCCACATGTATCAATGAACTTAGAACTGTGCCCACCTACCTATGGTCACAAAACAAAGGCTTTGACAATCCAAATGTAAACATCAAAGCTTCAAAGGCAGGCTAGGCAAACAAAATCAACACATAAATGTAACGTCATTATGATGATGAACTTTATATCAATGTAACATCTGCCTCTAAATGAGACGACATATCAGTTTATACAATTAAAGGTAAACGATACCATTGGAACGTTGGTAAATAACATGCAAACTTTATTAAAATGTCAGGAAAAAACCAGACCGTCATAAGTTCTGAGCTTAGAGCTCATGCTGTACGTTCATGGATAAGTTGGTTAGAAACAAATCGTTGCTGATAGAAAATACCATCTAAGAGGCTTGTGTCAATTACCAACACCATATGACTGACTAGCAATACATAAATGGTGTTGTGTCCCCATTCCTCATCCATATTAGGTTTATTATGTAATTTTGTATTAACTATGTTTGCCATTTAGGCCCATTCAGATGCAGAAGACCATAACTCTTAGTTTAATTAAGTATGCTTAATTATGTTCAATTAGGGCTCGAGAATATTTAATCACATATTAAATATGGATTTTTTTTTTATAAAATAGTGGAATAGTAGGAATTTTTTGTGCATTTGGTGTGTGTCGGGAAGGAACTTGTGAAAATGGTGAATCCACAAGTTGAACTTGCGGATTGTGCTGATGTGGCTAATGACAAGGAGAGAAAGAACGAGGCTGCACTTTAGTTGATGATGACTAGGATAATCCGTAAGTTGAACTTGCGGATTTCCTTCTTTCCTGCTGATACCCTGCAACCCTGCATCATGTTGATATATTATTGCATGTGAAGGTTTTGTTGGACGATAATAATAATGCAAAGTAAAACCGTAAGTTGAACTTGCAGGTATATTACTATATATCGTAAGAAACATGGCAGCATTTCACATTTCGACACTACGTAAACCATTTCCTTTTCCATTTGTATGCACCAGTTCAAGGCATAGGCTTACACGGCATTTCCACCTTCCACATGCAAAATAATACCATCCAAGAAAATCCACATTATCTATCATATACCATTTCCATCCAAAATAATATGTCGCGTCTTAAAATTTTCCAATCGAAAACTATTATTTCTGAAAAACACAACTGTTTATCTATTTCATCTGCCATATACTTGGAACAATAGGGTTTTTGACTCGTTTGGATCAATGTTACATCTGCATGCAATTAGTTGGATCGATGCTACATCTGCATGTGTTATAATACGTGTATATGTAACATCGGTACATGTAATTTCAAATTTATTAGTGCTGGAGGGCCCTAAATACATAGAAAATCATATGTAGTCTCTATTTGCCTCCATGCTCCTTTTTCTTTCCCGGGAAGCAACAACGGCGGTTGATGCAGGGAGAGATGGGCTGTAGAGGTGAGATTCCCAGGTCCTTTTTTTCCCCGCCATCGATATTGGATGTTGGGCTGTCGGGGGGCGGAGGATGGGCTTTGGCTATGAGTGTTCTGGCATGGCATGACAGGGTGGGGAGGAATAGTGCGCTTTCGGCATGACATGAAAGCGTGGAAAGGAAACCGGGGTAACCATTCACATTCACATGGAAATCATGCCAAAAAAAACTTTTCTTTCTTTTTATCTAGCAGGATGCATGATTTTGCAATGTCAGTATCGATGATGTTGCCAAAACCATCCTGTTCTGTTGGATCGATGATACAGGAACCAGCATCTCTTCGACCACCCTTATAAGGTTGGAACCGGTGTTATCGGAAAAAGCAAACTTTTGTGTTCGTTAGATCGATGTTATATCTGCATGGTGAGATCTTTATTGTTTCGGGTGACCTAAATAGCATTTTCACAAACGCAAACATCTCATCAACCTCCCTTCTTAGATTTGCGTCGGTGTTGAGTTTGTTGTTACCCCTATAAAGTTGGAATTGGTGTTCTCGGAAAAACCTTCATTGGATCAATGTCACATCTGCATGGAGAGTTAATAATATTGGAGAGGTGATGTGCCTCTCACATCAATGTCATGGAGAGTTAATTAAAGTAGCCTGGTGATTATGGTTGAGGTTGCCTTTTATTGTATTTGATAAGGTAACTTCCAAGGCCCTCCCATGACCAATGAGATTGGAAATGCTGCACGTTTTGAGTTTGTTGTTACCCTTATAAAGTTGGAGTTGGTGTTCTTGGAAATATATTGTTTTGTAACTGTCATTTGTATAGATTATGAACTCGGATATACGTTGTATATACTGTCATTTGTAACCGGTAGTGTTTTTACAATTGATGAAGTTTTTACGTGGCGAGTGATTGATTGTCCAAGTAGTCAAACTTCCTCAATTGTAAAAACACTACCGATTACAAATGACAGTATATACAACGTATATCCAACTTGACAATCTATACAAATGGCAATTACAAAACAATCTATTTCTGAGAACACCAACTCCAACTTTATAAGGGTAACAACAAAGTCTAAGCATGCAGCATTTCGAATTTCATTGGTCATGGGAGGGTCTTGGAAGTTACCCTATCAAATACATTAAAGGGCGTCCTCAACCATAATCTCCAGGCTACGTTAATTAACTCTCCATGAGGTAGCTATGGGAGGTAGGGGTGTGCACGGTTCGGGTCGGGTTTTGGCCATAACCGAAACCGACATGTTCGGTTATTACGTTTTCAAAACCGGTCGGGTTCGGTTATTTCGGTTTCGGGTTGTTCGGTTATTTTTTGGGTTCAGTTTGGTTTCGGTTAAATTTTCGAGTTTTTTTTGTTAACTCTAACCCCATTTGTCATGCATTTGATTCCAAAGCTAAAGATGGGCATGACCTTGTAATTTAGCTGAACACAGGAAATGGTAACACTTCCCCCTAATTCCATGTTCTGGAGGGGATTTTGAAATTACTTTCTTTACTTATTTTGTAGCATATATTGTAGGTAGTATACTCAGGATCATTGAGATTGCAGTTGCAAGATGTTAGGAAGAGGTTAGTCAATGCACATCATTACAACAAAGATGGAGCTGTTAATAGCACGTAAGACATTATGTTATAAACAGTCTCCCTTTTCATCGATTTTTCTTTTCATTACTATAAGATATATGCATTTGATTTATAAACAAAAAATGTTTGTTCCATCATTTGATGCTGCAAATGTAATTGTAACACATTTATAAACAGCGGTCTCATTAATCAATTGACTGAGATTTTTTTTAATGTAATATTATATATATATATATATATATATAATATTAACATGTCGGGTCGGGTTTTTTCGGTTTTTTCAGAACATGTAACCGTAACCGACCCGATTTTTTCGTATTTTAAAAAAATAAAAACCGAACCGTCGGTTATCATTTCGGTTAGGTTTTTTCGGTTTCGGTTCGGTTAATTCGGTTTTCTGCTCACCCCTAATGGGAGGCAATCCACCTCTCCAAAATAATTAAATATCCATGGTGATGTAACATCGATCCAAAGTAGGAGTAGAAGATAAAAAACGACACGCGAAAGTAAGTTGCTGATGTAACATCAATCCAAAATGATTTTGGTTATGAGTTTGTGTTTATGCAGCTGCTTGGGAATCACACTCATGAGGATGAGGAGGAGGAGATCATTATTATGTAGCGTAATGCCGGGACACCCCATAGCAAGAGCCCATCCCCCCCCCCCCCCCCGTGCCAACACCCTAACATTCACTATCGATGGCAGAAAATAAAGGGAGTTGGGAATTTCGCCTCTACAGCCCATCCTCCCTGCATGCTACCGCCATTGCTGGTCCTCGGGAAACAATTCAATTGAGGATGCAAGAAGAGTCCGGATGGACTTAATAACATCTTTAGGGCTCTCCAACAGTAATATATTTGAAATTACTTGTACATATTTTACATATACGCGTCTTATAACACGTGCAGATGTAACATCCAACTAATTTTATGCAGATGTAACATCGATCCAAGCTGCTCCAAAATAAATTTTGTTCCAACTATAAGGCCGATGAAATAGATAAACGGTTTTGTTTGGAAATGGTATGATAGATAATTTGAATTTTCATGGATGGTATTATTTTGCATGTGAAATAACGAAAACACATTTGGAATGATAGATAGATAATGGAATGAAAGCACGTTTGAGATTATGCCAATCAGATTATACTATCCTTCTTCTAAGATTTCGTGAAAATAGAATATGCAAATATGAGATTATGCCAATCAAATTATACTATCTTTCTTATCTTTCTTACCTTTTATAGTTGTATACCTGCAAATTCAACCTGCGGTACCATTTCAATTATTATTATTATTATTATAACCACTTGTTGCATAAACTTTCCAATAATATGAACATAATATATGCAGGTATGCAAGTCATAATTGTGTAAGTTAATCCACAAGTTCAACTTGCGGATTATTCTAGTCATTATCGACCAACGTGCAGTCTCGTTCCTTCCCTCCTTGTCATTGGCCACATCAACACAATCCGCAAGTTCAACTTGCGGATTCACCCTTTGCACAAATTCCTTCCAGACACACACCAAATGCACAAAAAGTTCTTACTGTTGCACCATTTTATCAAAAAAAAAATCTTAAATATGTTTAATATTATGTGTTTGTAATGCTAACTAGTTTTACTCCCCGCGCTTCGCGGCGGGAATACTGTTGTTGTCGGTTTGGCTTGTTGAGCAAAACATCAAAACAAAAAAAGTAAGGTGTGGAACTAAATGACTAAATGGTATTGTGCACCAAATCGAACCCACAACTTGCACAATGATTCAGAAACTGTCTTAATAACTTAAAGACAATTTATTCAAGCTAACCCTTTACAATGAAAAAAAAACATAAAAACAAAACATGCCACATGATGATAGTTACAACCGATATGCAATCTGAGCATTTACAACTGCATTTCTAAACCGTTGCATCTATCCAAAACTTTTGAAATGTTACAACCAACCAAAACTCTAGGCGGTGATCAGATCCACGAATTAAATGTCGCCTGGAAGTTGACCAAAATTTCAAGCAGTAATCTGAACCGTTCACAACAATGCAACCTGCAATATGACCTATTAGTGACCCGTTACAATTGCAATCAACAAATTATTGGGAGAATCTAAGTGACATAGTACTCCACGGATAGGTAGAATTGTGTTGTTAATCAATTTAAGTAAACAAGATAATACTAATCTTATCTAGTGGAGTGATGCTAATCTAATCTAGTGGAGTGGTTTTAATCTCTACCTAAACCATGCAGTTCAATGTTCCTATACAAATTAACTCACAAAATTATGTTTGAGCAATCAAGATCTATCTATTTCTACGATTAAAAAGTAATACTACCTTCAATACTTCACACTACCTTCAATACCTTGTTAATTGTTACAGCAATACCGTTGATACATATAGGCACTGGCCAATTCTGAAACACAGGTAACAACAATAACAAACAAAAAGCAAGGGACGTACCGAAAGTTGCTCAAAATTAGGAGGACAATTAGTTGAAATCAATTGATTGATCCAAATCCATTTGAAGGTTGAGGGACCAATAGACATAAAAGTATACGCCTAACAAACTCAAGGAAAAAAAACGATCACAGGATACAACTTAAGCATATTTGCTTACACTATAAAAAATTAAAATCAAGGTTGAAAGCGTTGCATATCTGTGTACCTTCATTGATATAATCAAAAGGATATAATGAAGATTTAGAGACATCATTGTGACATCATTGTCTCTCCAAATACCAAATGATCAAAAAAACCTACAGAGTAGTAATAAAAAAAACAACAAAACATTAATACAACAAAGAATTAGCTCATATGAGGAGGAAGTCTTACTGTTGCTAGTCGACTCTTGACTACCAGATGTCTCCATGGTGAAGCTCAAAATTGCGACGAAGAACTACCATCACCAAAAACCACCAAAGTCTCGAAAAACTGCCAAATACCACCACTATCAAAAAAGCTTGAAAACAACAAAAATGATACCAAATCTGACAGGCAAACAAACAACTACACTAAATCACAACCATGGCATGATCCACAACCCAATAAGGAATCAACAATCTATATTCCACCGACCACAACATGAAAAATAAAATAAACATCATGATTTTACAATAGCAAACAAAAAATCTACTAAGTCTAGCTAAACCCCAATTTTTCACAAATTAAAAACTTTACAATCTTCCACTCTTATAATATAGAATTTTAGTTTTTGACAACCAAGTCATGTCAAAAGAATACTTTCTAATAAATGTAAAAAAAAGTCTTACAATCATCAAAGATGTGAATGCAACTTAAAACCTTTTTCAACTTGTACTTCAAGTTAGGTTAAATCAGAAAAGCACTAAGATTGAAAATAAACTTAGATTAGGTTTTGCTTTTCTTTTTTCTGTTGTGATTTCACTCAAACTAAAAAAAAAACTTAAAACAGTAGCTTACCTGAGAGCTAATAGATTGTTGCGACGGCAGTAACACAACCCACAGTTGGTGATAAGTGATAACTTGCTAATCTTGTATGTGTAAACATAATAATGTTATCGAAACCCTCCCTATCCGCTCTGGAACATCTGAGATGAAATCAAATCCAAAAGAACAAATTCAAATTACGAAACAAAACAAACATGATGTATAAAAGTTAATAACATGCGGTACCTCTATGTGTAACACCCCAACCGATGGCGGAATCATCGAGGTGTCACGTAGTGACGATTGTTCAAAAGCACATGGTACTAAAATGTAAATATATTATTGAATAATTTAAATTGTCTTACATGGATGAAATGGGAAAAATACAAAAGTCTGAACAAAACATGGAATTTTAAATAAATTATTAAAAGCAAGCACTAAAATCCAATGCTATGGAACTAAGATCAAACTGCACCTGAAACATGTACAAAATAAGTTTTGTCAACATATGAAATGTTGGTGAGCATTCCTAGTTTTAATGTATGTAGTAAGTTGGAAAATGATATACAATTCAAGTGCAAGCTACAGTGCATTTATGTAAACTATGTATCATACAAATGAGCGAAATCAATCCTGTGACTGTATAATGTACTAAATGAACGGCGGTGTACTTATCCAATAAATGGATAATAACTTAACAATGACCATGGATTCTCCGATGAAAAAGGGGGAGAATCAACCTAGGCGGGTTGTCAATCCAATAGCACTATCCAATGTTAAGGTCGGCTTGTACCATGTCAATGATTTCACTAAGTACAAATGTATTCAACATGTATTGTCTAAGCATAAAGCACGTTGTAAGCAAATGCACATAGTACTAGAATTGTATTGTGAAAATGTAAACTTGTATTTGTAATTTGTAATAGTGTACATGTAACACCCCAAAAATGAATAAAAGCAAAAGGGGATAGGAAATACTCACTTTCGCCAAATGACTAGATGACTAAGCGAGCATGAAAATGCGAGCAATCCAAAGGTTCAACAACGAAACTAGTCCAACTTAGAAGAAAAGAAACCAAATAGGAAAATATATCAAGCTTCCAATTCGCCAATTACTAGAGCTTATAATCAAAGCTTCAAAGGTAGAAGTAATATACTCTAGAAGAAAGGTATGAGGGAGAGTTTAATCGAATTGAAACAATTGATTTAGAGGTGCAAAGTGTAATGGGTCATAGGTGGGTTTTTATACCAGTTTTGGATTCAATTAGCCATTAAAATTGGTCAACACCATAAAGTAAGGTTTTATGATGAATTGAATATTTGACTGTTTGACTAAGACTTTGACTAGGACATTGACTGGGACTTTGATTGAGACTTTGACTTTGACTAGGACTTTGACTGAGACTGTCTTAGCGGACCGCGAGGGCTAAAAAAAATAATTTTTCTAATTTAATCATTTTTAAGTTATAGACTTGTTTCCTTCTATTTCTAAGTTGTTTTAGGACCGAAATTAAGGGCTTTGAGTATCAAGGTCTGAAACATACGTGCTCGGGTGTAGATGTGAGTATAAAACGTGCATACTTTTACTTATAAAAATTATAAGTTTTATTAAATTGTGAATTTTGGTCCTATTAAAATACGAGGGTTAAAAATGAAAATTTTGAAATTGTTGAGGAACCAATTATGCACATTTATGAAAAGTGAAGGGTGCAGGTTGTCACAGTCTCCCCTACTTTAGAAAATTTCGTCCCGAAATTAATTTCAAGTGAAGGTTTCCATGAAACAAAAGACATTTGTAAAAAGGCAAGTAGATTTTAAGAAATGCATCAGCCATGATTTGACAAAGTTTGAAGTAGTTGTTTAATACCTAAAATAAGAGTTTGAAAATCCTTAAAGTTTGACCCAAGGTTAGAGAATTAAGAGTTTATAATGAGCAAGATTTGGGAAAAGTATGTAACTGGTGAGGGCAGAGCAGTGTTATAGTAGCTTCCCTTACTTTAGAGAAGTTTCTGGCCAAACTTTATTAAGGACGTGCAACAGGATTTCGACTAACAGATAGTGTAAGAGTATACAAAGTTTGTGTTTTCTGTGTGGATGGTCCAGAGAAAGATCTAGGAAGTCGAATTGAAGCTCGTGTAAGAACATTCTTATCGAAAATGCTAGCTATTAGTCAACGATCTAATAAAGATATAGTAATGGGTAGGTTCTTGGTCAGACTCCTAGTCCGCTCCCGCAGTATCGCTCGTGCTTATATATAGGGTGTACCGCAGCTAACCCACCACACTACTGATACTTTGGACTCGTACTGATTGTCTACCAATAGCCTAAGTAGAATCACACACCACCCCCATGTACCTGTAAATCCATGATTGCGTTCCGGACCATAATCATCGATTTACCTTACACTAGGGTGCTATGCTTTTCCATAACACTAACATAAGTAATTCAAGAAACAATGCGTGCAACCAAAATGTGTTAAGTAGTAGATACTACTCAAGTATAAGACGCGGTTAGGTGTTCTTCCCCTTTCAGGTTCACCCTTTAACCGGTAATTTCTGTTCACACCATCGGGCTCTAAACAACCATATTGATAAACTCTGAGGATTACACCGTTCCCCTCGGGTTAGAGGAATACTTTGAACCGAGTCGTACATGGGAACTGGCTTAGATCTCATACGAGCTATCAATTAGCATGTTCGTTAGCCATGATGATGAACAAAATAATGTAAAGTATAACAGGGTTTTGCTCACAACAAAAAAAAAATATGCGTACCAAATATGCGTTCATGTAAGTATAAAAGTATAGCATAAAATTTCGATTGAAAGAATAGCATAATGTAAATCGAGTAAATCGCACAATTTGCACAAAATGAAAGAAAACGAGTTAAATTAATGCTCAAAACTAGTGTTGTAAGAATAACTACTAATAACTAGTGCGAGAATAGTTGCGAATAACGCGTGAAAATAACTACCAACAAAAGAATAATACAAAAATAATAAGATAATGTACGAACGTAACTATAAATAAAATGGTGTAAAAAAATAATGAAATTTACTGTAAATGAAAGTGCGCAGAACAGACGTATAGTCTACTGGTATGAGGATAACTTTTTGGATACCGAAGAATGTTTTAAGTTCAAAACAGGTTCACTTGAAAAGATTTCGTAGGTACACATTTTCATGTGTTTACGAGAAGTCGAGTTTGAAAAGTGTTATAAGGTATATTATTAGTTGCAAATTCCTCCCGAAAACATATATTGGATACGTTATATGAAAACATGCAGATTTACATTTGATTTGTAAAATATGCAATGCAAGTTTATAAAATGCAAGATGTAACCATTTCATGAAGTGTGTGCAAATCTAATGTGTTTCGAAAGACCAAGATTTAAAATGATGTGAAGGTTGTGAATGATCCCAGATGCCTTGACGAATTTTGGAAAATAAAATTTTCTGTATTTAAACATTTCTTTAACTTGTGGGTTGAAAAGTCGGAAATTTTTAATTGTTATGACATGTTGAGAAAATCGAAGTGTTACCCGTTAAGACTGGGTAAAATTAAAACCTTTTAAATTTCCAAACTTTTACGTAATTTATACATTGAAAAATAATTTATTTGCAGGATCGTTAAGGCATCTCTTTGGGCTCACAACGGGCTATTTGTTTCAAGGCACAAGGTGTATGAAAAGTGTGTTCTAATTTGGCGAATATGCTTTGTGAAAAGACTTATAGAATAAGTTGTCAAATTAATCGTTTTAGAGAGTAGTGTACTAGTGTGTATCGTGTAGGTAGGCATTTATATATGAGTTTAGTCTGACTAAGAAGTTCTAACTAATGGTAGTTGGCTATGGCTTAGGAGACTGGGTGCAGCAATATTAGTATTAGGTATATGAGGATATACTGTGACTTCGATCAAGTAAGTTTATAAACATGAAAGTATAAAACAGGTTGAAATAATAAGTTTGGAAAAACCATGTTCATTTTTAACTGTATGATGACACAACATTCCTAAAATCAGGATGTGATTAAAGTTAAACACAAAGTTTAAAACTTAAGTCGTGGTTAAAAATGTTTTAACACAAAACGAGTAATACCTTATAGTGTAAAAATCATGAGCATGAGTGAAATAGTGTAAGCTTTAATGCAATAATATATCGAACAAAAGTTTTAGTAATGATGATAATGGATTCAAAAGCGAATGATCAATGAATAATGGCATATGAAACATCAATTGATTAAATGGAATCTTCAAATGATAAACAAACATAAATATCAATGATATAAAACAATAGAATTGTTTCCATAGGAAACTTTGACCAACTCAAGTATTTGAAATTTCCTAGTGACTTGTGGGGGCGTACTTTAGCCTATAAGTGAATGCTTATCTCAAGAGTTCTCAGGTAGGTATACGGGTCCCTCGTTTGATTGGGATTTATACGAAATACCAGGCCTAGACAGAAAACTCAGGATACAGGCGCTCACCCTTCCAGATTGCACGTGCCCCATCAATAGTGAATTCCAAAACTTTAGCGAGATTAAAAACGAGATGCAAAAATAGATCCTTGAGATTTGGATTTCACTCCTAACTCAAAGATGTATTTCAAAATTGAAAACGATTGTGAAATGAAACCAATCACTAAGTTAAGGATATCACTCCCAGCTTAGTGGTTAAGTTCCTTTTTGAAAGAAATACTCTTTGAGGTGTGGATGTCACTCCTATCTCAAAGATATATTCCTAAGATAAATAACATATAGAGGAGTGAAACTAATCACCAAGGTATGGATGTCACTCCTAACTTGGTGATATCGTTTCGTTTGTGAAATACGAGTATCTTCTTCTTTAAACAACACACCGAAAGAATAACGAGAAAGAATCATAGCGAAAATATCTTGAAAGAAAATAATAGGATAAAGAGAAATAAACACGAGAGGACTCGTGAATGTAAGCTTGGTTATAGACTAGGCTAAAAGGCATTCTAATAACCTAATTCCCTATAACCATGTCTCTGATACCAATCTGTAACACCCCAACCGATGGCGGAATCATCGAGGTGTCACGTAGTGACGATTGTTCAAAAGCACATGGTACTAAAATGTAAATATATTATTGAATAATTTAAATTGTCTTACATGGATGAAATGGGAAAAATACACAAGTCTGAACAAAACATGGAATTTTAAATAAATTATTAAAAGCAAGCACTAAAATCCAATGCTATGGAACTAAGATCAAACTGCACCTGAAACATGTACAAAATAAGTTTTGTCAACATATGAAATGTTGGTGAGCATTCCTAGTTTTAATGTATGTAGTAAGTTGGAAAATGTTATACAATTCAAGTGCAAGCTACAGTGCATTTATGTAAACTATGTATCATACAAATGAGCGAAATCAATCCTGTGACTGTATAATGTACTAAATGAACGGCGGTGTACTTATCCAATAAATGGATAATAACTTAACAATGACCATGGATTCTCCGATGAAAAAGGGGGAGAATCAACCTAGGCGGGTTGTCAATCCAATAGCACTATCCAATGTTAAGGTCGGCTTGTACCATGTCAATGATTTCACTAAGTACAAATGTATTCAACATGTATTGTCTAAGCATAAAGCACGTTGTAAGCAAATGCACATAGTACTAGAATTGTATTGTGAAAATGTAAACTTGTATTTGTAATTTGTAATAGTGTACATGTAACACCCCAAAAATGAATAAAAGCAAAAGGGGATAGGAAATACTCACTTTCGCCAAATGACTAGATGACTAAGCGAGCGTGAAAATGCGAGCAATCCAAAGGTTCAACAACGAAACTAGTCCAACTTAGAAGAAAAGAAACCAAATAGGAAAATATATCAAGCTTCCAATTCGCCAATTACTAGAGCTTATAATCAAAGCTTCAAATGTAGAAGTAATATACTCTAGAAGAAAGGTATGAGGGAGAGTTTAATCGAATTGAAACAATTGATTTAGAGGTGCAAAGTGTAATGGGTCATAGGTGGGTTTTTATACTAGTTTTGGATTCAATTAGCCATTAAAATTGGTCAACACCATAAAGTAAGGTTTTATAATGAATTGAATATTTGACTGTTTGACTAAGACTTTGACTAGGACATTGACTGGGACTTTGACTGAGACTTTGACTTTGACTAGGACTTTGACTGAGACTGTCTTAGCGGACCGCGAGGGCTAAAAAAAATAATTTTTCTAATTTAATCATTTTTAAGTTATAGACTTGTTTCCTTCTGTTTCTAAGTTGTTTTAGGACCGAAATTAAGGGCTTTGAGTATCAAGGTCTGAAACATACGTGCTCGGGTGTAGATGTGAGTATAAAATGTGCATACTTTTACTTATAAAAATTATAAGTTTTATTAAATTGTGAATTTTGGTCCTATTAAAATACGAGGGTTAAAAATGAAAATTTTGAAATTGTTGAGGAACCAATTATGCACATTTATGAAAAGTGAAGGGTGCAGGTTGTCACACTATGGGAGGATGACTATCTAACGGAAGTCCTTAACGGCGAGAGAGAAGGTCAAAAAACCTGGCACAAACCTAATCGTTGTTTCAAATCGTCTTAATCAAAGAAGTAGTTTCGGATATAATGTTCATCTTTTCGACGGTCGGTTAACAATCACCTGAAATCCATCAAGAAATCTACAGTTTTAACACAAAAGAAAAAGTCTTTAATTGATGACTTAAACTCAATATTAACTGGCAAACGATCCTACTATTAGCTACACACAATATTAGACTTATAAGTAATCTACATGTGAACATATTTATCTAATCAATAACTGTTATTTATGTCCAACACTTGTAGCCCAGTTGGTGAAGGGCCTAAAGTTTCCTATGGGAGGCTTGGGTTCAATTCCCACTAGCTACATTTGGAGGACATTGGTGGAGGGGAAATGAGGGATGACCCGGCCATTGGCTTAGGTTCAAGTCCTGATCCCGACCGGTTTTACCGATTATTTCACCGTCGTGCCTTCGGGCAGGTGAGTGGTCGGGTTTTCCAAGGAACTGGTGGCAATTGGTGGCCCGGGTACTCTTGAGTACCCGATTCGCCAAAAGGGTGCCCGAGAGTGCTCGGAATTGATTCGTTGGCCGTTAAAAAAATAGCTGTTATTTACAATTCAGCATACTTGCGCATATGCTTATTCTTATTAGGTTGTATACTTCAATTGTGTTAGGTGCTAGTGATCCATACATGGGCTGGTGGGCAGCTCTAAATGCTCCTTCAACATACAAATTGTTGAGTGCGAGTGAGTCACCAGCCTGCAACCGATTCTATGGTAACCACTTAAAGTATCATAAACATACAAAAGTTGCCTCATTCTCACTGAATTTCCTTACATTGGATGTCCTCTAGAAAATCTCTCCTCAAGCCGCATAACCCATAACTATTGCTAAATGAGTTGTAGTAAGACCTGAAAAATATATGGGAAGAGATAACGTACAAACCTTTTAACGTAAGAAGCTTTCTGAGCCATTGGATTTAGGCGGTGGTAAGATTGTACTTTAACAAACCTAATCATACTCCAGTTAATCTAACCAGGGGTAATTTAGGGAAAAGGCGTTTTAATTTTGAGAGATCGTAACAACAGAGCTTAAAAAATATCGATCGAAACGTAAAATCAAACAAAATTTTTTCAACGATCAAACATTATTTCAAACCGATTAAATGTTCAAAATCATCTCACAAATCAAAAACATTGAATTGAATCAAATGACAAAACATATTTGCAGGAAAATGAAAAAACAGAGCATTACAATAGAATTGTTAAAATCATTATAATCCTCTAAAAAACACAATCAACGCATAATACTCACGTAAACATACTTTTATAATAAATATAATTAGAATTAAAGAAAAAAAATTGGATTTGAAAAAGTTTCAGATTATGAACAATCACAAAACTCTGCATGTTTAAACGCACCTTATAATTGTATCAGATTATAAGGTGCGTTTAAAATAACTAGTAACTAGTTATCAAAGACAGGAAACAGACGCATTCACTGTAATGTTTGGACGCACTCTTATAAATTCAGACACACTCACTGTAATGTTTGGACGCACTTGTATGAAAAAAATACAGATTATGTTTATTTATTCGTACAGCTAATGATTAAACCTGCAAGTTGCATATCTTATTAATTATAGAAGATACTCTGTAAAAATTTCATGCTTATTTTAATGATAAAAAACTAAAAAATCTTACTATCTAATAACAAATGATTTGATTGGTAATAAATTTAGTTAAATTATGAAATTAAATATTCAACTACCACATAATTAACTTTCTTTTTTGGTCTATAAAAATACTATCATAAATCATATTGATTCAACTAGAAAACACAAAACAAAAAAACGGCAGAAAACAACATAGATGCAATAAACAACATGCAAATCAAAACTGTGGTTTTGGTTGATTGCATATCAGGAGTGAAGGATGACCTGAACTCATCTTGTGTAGTTCTAGGAGCACAAAATGAGGTTCAGAGACAATACATGAAGAACCTGGATTTGATAGAGAAGCTGAGGAAGGAGGAGAAGACACCATTCACAGAAGCAGCTATTGAGCAACTCCATACTCAGGCATCTTTTGACAACCTCATCTGTCAGTCACTTAGCAACACACAGACATGTATCCTGAAGAACATGGAATCAAAACAAAAGGCAAGGGATGCAATCTTGGGTGCCAAGTGATGGTGGTGGTTTTATGGTGGTTGTTTTGTGTTTTTAATAATCTGTGGTGGTTGTTTTGTAAATATTTTTTTAAGATGGTGGTTTTTCTGTGGTTTAAGTGGTGGTTTTTTTGGTATTAGATGGTGGTGGTGTAAATGTGGTGGTGGTAGTGATGGTGGTAATGGTGATCCTGTAATTGTTTTTAACTACTAATGGAATAGACACACTTATTATCTAATATGAACGCACTTTATGTTTATTGTTGGGCGCACTTATATCACAAAAGAGACGCACTCATAAAAAAATATAGTAAGTGCAACAACAAACAAAAACTAAACGCACTTATAGCATACTTCAGACGTATTTGTTACTTGTTTAAAAATTACAAAAAAATCAAATCATTAGACATTTTAACACAGTTCCTCATCAACAAAATCTTCAATTTCAATCTCTTCATTATCATCAATGTCATCTTCCACATTATGGTCATCTTGTTCAACTTGGGGTTGGGTAGAAGCACCATTCGTCGCGTATTTTTGTCGATCATGATCCCTCTCTCTCCGCATATGGCACATGTTCTCTTCTTTTTGCCGGATCGACTAACCTATTTTTCCTTGCTGGACTTTATGCGCTTCTGCTTACCATGGCCTTTGTTCTTGATACCATTCGGAAGTCGAATAGTGGGTTCGGCATCTGATGGTTTCTCATAACCAAGAAAAGCATACCTGTCATACTTATTCTGATGACTAGGTCTTTTAAACCTTCCCTCCTCAACCTTCTTAACCATCTCTTTGATTTTATCATTAACCAAAGTTAACTCGGATAAATCTGCAATTAGAGAATTTTCAAGATATTCACCACCCAATACTATCTCCTGTGCAATACATCTAGCTTCTTTCGTCTTGTCATCACCAAACTCTCCTACTTCAAATGAATACTTTATTTCATTTGGAACAACATCTTTTGTCCAGCTCTTCAGAATATATTTCTTCGGGAATCTATAACATTTCATCAACCTTAATACAAAAAAAAATATGCCTACATAACAGCCCGTACTGCTCGAACCTCCTACAGGTACATAATGTAGTAACATCCTCAACAACTTCTTTCCTTAAAAGAACCTGTAAAAAAAAAAAAAAAAAGTATACTGGTGACTTTGGACGCACTCATGATTAAATTTAAACGCATTAATAGTTACAAAACCAAAAACTATACTGCTGACTTTTGGACGCATTCATTACTGATTTAAACGCCTTCATAATTAAATATATATATATATATATATATACACACACAACCTCAATAAATCCTTGACCATGTGCTTGAGGATCATCAACATAAATCTTCAAAAAACCTTCTTCATCAGCCTTTTTCATATGAACACTTATTAAACCTTCATATGTGGCATATATTTCTTCCTGAATATCAAAGAAGATAGTTCATGTAAATATTTTAGATGACTCTTCATCGATAGGGTCCATAGTCTAAAGGTCAGGAACGGTATGTCTTGAGTCATGATCATTCTTCCTATGGTTGAATCTCTGAGATTCAAGGGAAGTTTCAAAGTGGTTGAAAAACTCAACAAGAGTCAACTGAGAATTTGCCACTTGGCAAAAAAAATGATTCTCACTCTCAGATTTTGATGTTGTCCTCATTAGCCTAGACATAGGTTCATCCCGGTAAAAGGCAAGAATCCACATTGACCTCATATTAAACATATCCGTCAACCAATCGTTCTCATTTAGCTTGTAATCGACAATAAGTACACCCCACTCAAAATCAAATGTCTCCGGACTGATGGAGTCTGTCCAAACAATTGCACAGATTCTCCTTTTGAACTCATCATCACTGCATAATGCACTACCAACCTAAAAAAACAATATGGAAAACAAACGCACTGTGTAAAAAATTTAGAAGCACTAACATTAACATGCATGAAAAGCTATTAAATGCACTAACATGTAAGTTTGGACGCATTCACTGAATTATAACCAAACAAAAGAATATTTAAACGCACTCATGTAATAAACAGACGCACTCTTTAATTAAGATCAAAAATTCATACTGACCTTATCAGAAACCTTCTTCATGATATGCCACATACACAATCTGTGTCTGCTATTTTGAAAAACCAACTGTATTGCATTTTTCATAGCACCATCCTGGTCTGTTACAACCACTTTTGGGTGCTTCCCAAAACATTTGAAAAACGATTTAACAACCATGTGTATGATTCAGTTGTCTCAGATGACAACAATCCTGCACCAAGGGTGACATTCCGACAATGGTTATCAATTTCGGTAAATGGTACAAACACCATCTTGTACCTGCAAAAAAAACATTTAAAAAAATAGCAGAAAAAAAACTATAAACATGTAATACTTGGATATCAAAGCCTGTAAAAATTAAAAACATACTTGTTGGTGTTAAATGTTGCATCAAACGAGATCACATCTCCAAATTCCATATAATTCCTCTTGCTTAAAGCATCAGCCCAAAATAAGCCGGTGAGTGCATTCTTTTGATGAATCATAGCAAACCCACCACATCCACAACAAAGCAAATTACTAAAACGCCCTTAAAACCATAGAGCCTAATTACCAAAAGACCCTTAATAGATTGTAATGTAATGTAATATAATATATTAGAGTTAGATTTTTGTATATTTAAAATTGAATTTGATCTTATAGTGTGTATGAAGAAATATTCTGTAAGGATCAATACTTGGAGGCCAAGAATGTTATCTTATATATTCCTTTCTCTCTGTTCAATATTAAAATATTGGAAATGTGAGGTTGTGGGTTTAAATCCTTACAAATGCAAGGTTAGGTGAAAATAAGGTGGAATAAAATTTGTCGTTCAAAAAAATATAATAATAATAATAAAATATTGGAAAACAAGTCAGCCAGCCGTACATATGGTTAATAATGAATTAATGACATCAATGAGGTGGTGGTCAATTGGCAAAGGCAAATGTGACACCCGGCAAACTCAGGTTAGTAACATTGACTAAACTAGTAAGTCTACCTTAGCGAGTCATGCATATTACGTACTTAACCGGGTCAGTCGAGTCATTGCGATGATTCTGGGGAATCATCGGGAGTCGGTCCATAACCATGTACACAAGGATTGGTGATTCGTGGGATCACCGGGTTTAACACATACATGCAAGTCTCGAGTCCCGGGAATTGGTGAACAGACGTAAACGGGTAGTTAGTTAGTTATCGTGCATTATATGTTTGTAATCATTATGTGACTTATCGGTATGTGAATACGTGCTTAAATATGTTAAAATAGTGTTTAACGCGCCAAACCCAATCTGGAATGCTGTAGGCGATTAGGCACTAGTGAGTAGCCTAATCGCCAGTTGTATAGGCGATTGGGAGAGGGTTGGGGCAATTGGAGCCCTAATCGCCAGTTGTATAGGCGATTAGGCTCCTAATCGCCTGATCTGTCCTCCTAATCGCCTGATGTGTGTTGCATGAGTAAAAAAACCTATAAATACAACCCTTGACTCCCCAAACACCCTTAGTGCAACCCTAATAGATCCTAAACCTCCCACACACCTCAAAACACCTCTGGAACTTGTTTTGCTTCAAAACTCACCATTTCCAAGCTTACACACCTTTCTTTGATAAAATCCAATGTGTGTTCTTCATCCCAAACTTTTGTAATGTTATTGTTTTGGTTCCTAAAAGTCCAGACCTTGTTTTGCTAAGTGTGTGGCTTTAAAAACCTTTGAAATGAGTTTCTAAAACAAGTCTACACCATAATACTTGCTATATGTGAAGTATTTATGCATATGATGATTTTGGTGGTTAGAACATGAATGTTTCCATGAAATTGATGTACTTTTGATGTGTAGGAGTTATTAGGATGATTAACTAAGGATTTGAGCTATTGTTATAGTGTTTTGATGAAAGTATGCATTTTGACCCATTTGGATGATTCTTGAAGAATTAGGATGTTATGTTATGATTCAATGCTTGTTTGTTGTTAGGATTCACATTAGAATGATGTTATAACAAAGGGATGATGATTTGCAAGTTGTAGGATGTGTAATCTGGTTATTGCCATTTAAGGAAAGATTTCATAGTTAATGAAACCTAGTACTTTGCCATTTTTGGAAATAATCGCACTGAGGCCGATAGAACAGAGATAAATTAGGGGTTTTTGCTTGAAATGGGTTGGTTAATAGTTTAGGTTTGATATTGGGTGATTTTACATGTTTCGGATCTGATTTGGAGGGTTAAACGAGCGAAAACACGTCACGAACCTGCAACAGGCGATTGGGAGTTGCAATCGCCTGCTGCAGGGGCGATTGGCCACCCAATCGCATGAAGTATCAGGCGATTAGCCTCCTACTCGCCTGTTGACTCTCCCCAATCACCAGTTGACTTTTCCTAATTGCATGTTAGTTTCCAAATCGTGTGTACTGCTGTTGTAAGCGTATTTTGACATCCCGAAACATGATTTGACACCTAGGAACATGATAGGAACCCCGAGACATGTCCAATGAATTAGTAACACGTGTTGGGACTCGTTTATGCGTTAATTGAGCATTATGCTAGACTAGGTGAACTCTTGCGCGTATTAAGTGTTTAACTGCATATGTTGCATGATGTCTTGTATTTGGCTAACACGTGGGATGTCGGGTCACCAATGGGATGTCGGGTCTTGTCTGGTACGGTCGGTTTAACAGTCAAAGGTGTTTTCAAACGTTTATGGTTATGGTCTGGACATTCGGGGACTAGTTAACCTGCGGGTTATTAGTCCGGATACTTATACACATCTTATGATAGGTCGCCGCTATTTAGGGCTGTCATAGCATACTTATTTAACTGCTTTCAAGTAACGCAATTTAAGGTGAGTGTCACAGCCCCACTTTTACTGTTTTGCTTTCGGGGGAGAAACATGCTACATACTTACTAAAGGTCATGTTATGCTATGGTTACTTTATATTACTATACGGCTTTTATGGAAAGTCCCAGGGGGAAACCATGAATGTGCGGGTTGCACAGCGAGGGAAATGTGGATAGATCTATTGGGCCTCACAAACCCCACTCGACGGCGGGCCCGGGGGGGTGCATATTGTCTCAAGTTCCGGGTTAACCGAGGCATCGGTAATAACCCAGTCATCTGGGCACGCTTCATCTATTGGTATGTGTAATATCCGACAAAATATAAACTAAAATAAATAAAGATATAATCAAAACATGAGTTGACTCAATGGGTCAAAGAAAATGTGACAACCACGTTACTACGATTCTAGATTATCTTATTTAGTATTCAAGTTATATATGTATAAACAATAAAAATTAAACAAAGTACTAATATTAACTTATAGTAAATTTACTTGATAATAATAAACTTACAACAATAATAATGTAAAAATAGTAGAAAAACAAAAATGTCCTACACCACACATAAACTTCACATAAAAAGTGCCAACACACATGTTCTAGAAATTCAATTATGATGAGAAATGGATAGCACATGCAGATGATAATGTTCAGTGCATTTGACATACACACACTTCCACCTATCTATATCATCATTACATTTTTGGACACTTCACCTTGTAAAGCTTGAAACTTACGCACATCCTCCACCTATTACCTTCATCATCATCTCATCATTTCATACATGCATGTATATTAGTATAAATATGAAAGAATAAGAATAGATCACTACACCAATGAACATGTTTCTGCACACCAATCAAATTCTATACATTCAAGTAAGATAGAGAGAGAGTCGTAAGAAATAGAGAAACATACACAACTATCTCCGGTCACCTTCTCCAGCTCCGGTGACCGGCAATCGAACCCGCAACCCCTGTTCCGACCAAAACCACCACCCGATCACCACCTCTAGCCCTCTGTCACGAAATCCGAAACCAAGAACTACCTTCGGTAACAAAACGTCAACCACACAAAGAACACACGTGACCGGCAATCCGACCACGACCCTTTTTCTTCGAGCACTGCCACCACCCGAGCCGAGCCTACTACCGTTTATCATCACCTCTGACCCGTCACCACCTTCAACGTTCCATACCCATACTGATACCCGACTCACCTTAAACCAAACTCCGACCATCTCCGATCGTAAACCAACTACGCCTACCATCCTTGTCCGGTGAACTCGACGCAGTCTTTCGTTATCTCGCATTACTGGTTATCTCAAACCCAAGGTAATAACATTAACGAGTGCACTTTAGTTACTGATATATTATTTATTCACACACACTAAGTCAAACATATGAATAATATCTATGACAACCTGCATGTTCTTTATATTCAATTGTAAAAGATAAACTATTTCATGATTTTATTATTCATTTTCAAATGAACCTATTATGTAAGTCACTAGTTAAATATATTCCACCATCTATTATTTTTACTATTAATTATTATT
Source organism: Ambrosia trifida (assembly GCA_028751855.1). Taxonomy (NCBI): domain Eukaryota; kingdom Viridiplantae; phylum Streptophyta; class Magnoliopsida; order Asterales; family Asteraceae; genus Ambrosia; species Ambrosia trifida. The sequence continues at coordinate 82,788,664 of CM054122.1, forward strand.
ATTATTATTATTACTATTATTATTATTATTATTAAAACTTCATAATAAGCAAAATAGTTATGAGGTCTAATGAAAAGTGATAAAAGATTTAATGACAAGAAGTTTAAACGATTTGTTATAAAAAAATAAAAATAAATTATTATTACTATTTGTATGTCACGTAGGTTTTGATAATAATAAGACCAATGATGTAATTTAATATACTACTAATAATTTTATGAACGTATAATTTGGAAAGTGATGGATTAGTATGTTACTAAACTCTTATAAGAAAGGGAATCACATTTGATAGTTAATTAAATATATTTGGAAAACATTGGGTTGTCATAGATCTAGATTAATCAAACACGTTTAAAGTTAAGTATTTCTCTAATAGATAAATATAACCCGTATGTAGATAACCATAAACATTCGTGAAACGGTTAGCATCGCTTTGGAAAATTAAGGTACGGATCCTTACCCCTCTCCTTTGTTATCTGGTTCAGTTGATAAAAAACCCTATTGATAATAATATATATAAATATTAAAACTCCTCCGTCTTTGAGCATCAATTCATTTGACCGTCCGTTCATTTCTCATTCTAAATATAATTAATATTGGAAGTAGATTATATATATCATACGATACTTTTAATCCACTCATTATCGTATGTTCCAAAGTATATGATATTATTAGTATTAGTTATTATTTGCATCAGATTATATGACTCAGATTTTCAGTGCTCTGTTACCCTAAGCTACCGCTTCCCGTGGAGTGTCCCGCGGGCATGTTGTTGTGGCATCGACAATATGTGCTCCACCCGTGACGGAGAGATTAGTTCACGGCGTCTCTTAAGTACAGGTGTGGTACAATGCAATTAGGAGGCGTATGGGTCGATCCTAGTTCAGTTTCAGTTTCAATTCCGGAAATGGTTACGGGTATGCCAACCTGCGCCATTTCATGTGTTGATAGACGGGAGTAGCTACCCGTATATCAACACGTATAATAGAATTCAGTTTGGCTTATGGGTACATCCGTATTACATGATTCAGTTCAGTTATATTTGTGTTATCATTTCAGTTAATTATTGCGTTACTATTTAAGCCTATTATTCCGTACTGGGCCTTCAGCTCATTCCGTAAACTTTTTGTGTCTACAGGTTAACAGGTTACTTTAGGCGGGATAAAGAGAGAATAATAAATCATAGGATGCCACCTGAAGAAGTCTTGTCACTTATGTTTACTATTATGTATTTTGACCTTAAGGCTAAGAACCACCTGTCTTCCGTAACGCTATATGTTTTATAATTAAATACATGAAACTTTGTCTTTTGTCTCTGATATGATATTGTGACACGTTAGCCCATTCCGGGCCGGGGTGTTACAGCTATGGTATCAGAGCGAAGGCTCTTTCCTGTAGAAAACTTAAACATAGTAATTAGGCCTGTGAGGTTTTGGGTAGATTTAAGATAGGATTTTAGTTATGTTATCTATTCTGATTCCAACTGTCTTGTATATTTTATAGATGCCTCCTCGTCGTCAAACCCGTAGGACCACTCGCGCTAATCCTATACCCAACAACACTACTGCAAACGAAAACGCAGTGGATCCAAATGTTGTTTCTGCTATCAATCAAGCTGTTGCTGGTTTGCTTCCAAACCTTATTGCTCAAACGGTTGAGGCCGTGATTCAGCAAACTCGTACCCCAGAAACCAATCCAAATTCTGGTACTCAAACCGGTGAAAACGCTACAAACAATAATGCTAATGGCATACACGTATGGATCGAGAGATTTCAAAAGCAAAAGCCACGATCGTTTAGTCATGCAACTAATCCAATAGAAGCAAGAAATTGGATAGCCCATATTGAAAAGATCTTTGGAGTTCTTGGAGTTGCAGATCACTTCAAAGTTAGGTTGGCTACTTACAAGTTAGAAGATGACGCACAGACTTGGTGGGAAGGATATAAGCAAGTCAAAGGAGTAGATGCTTACGCTACTACTCTTCCATGGGCTGACTTTCGTACTATTTTTTATGATAAGTATTTCTCGACTGCTGACAGAGAAGCTCACATTAGGGAATATGCTGTTATTCGACAAAGGTTCGATGAGCCTGCTTCTGAATTTATCACTCGATTCACAAGGTTGGCCAGTATTGTGGGAGAAGTGGCAGGTTTTGACGCAGTCCAAGCTGAAAAGTGCAAGTGAGCTGTCAATGATAGGATCCGGAAGTCAATCATGTTTATGAAATTCCAGGACCTTACTGAAGTAGCTGATGCAATTAAGACCTTTGAGTTCGAGAGAAAGGAATTTTTATCACGAACTGGCGAAAGCAAAAAGAGAGACAGAGACGGATTTCCCAAGCAAGCTTCAGGCCAGTCTTCTACTGCTGCAAACCATCAAGACCGTAGGGTCCAAGCAAATCGAAACCAGGGAAATCAGATACGTCCTTCGAATCCGAGACCCCTTAATCAAGCCCCTGTCCAGAATCAGACTCGGCCTAATGGAGGACCTAATAGAGCTCAACAGATGAATCAGAATGTGAGCCCTCCATGCCAAAGTTGTGGCAAGAAACATCAGGGCATTTGCCGTAAAGCCTCAGGAGCATGCTTTCGATGTGGCCAGACTGGACACATAATCAAGGAGTGTACAATGCCAGAAACCAGGAGGATTACTGGAGGGAATGTTGCACCACCAAACACTAGGGGAAGAGTGCTTACACTTACTGCCACTGATGCTGCTAATGCACCAGGTACTGTATCTGGAACCCTTCAGCTCGGTGAACGTAGTGTCTATGCATTATTTGATACAGGAGCGACACATTCGGTAGTATCTCACTTGTTTACTAAGTACCTTCCGGTCCAACCTATTCTGTTAGATCATGCTTTGACCATTTCCACTCCTTTAGAAAACTCTATCCTGATCACTCACGTCTATAGAGATTGTCCTATACGTATTGCATCCATTGTGTTTATGGCAGATCTTTTTCCGATACATATGTGTGATTTTGATATTATCCTAGGGATGGATTGGTTATCTAGGCATCATGTAACCATAGACTGCCATTTTCGACGTGTTATTTTTGGTAATCTTCAAACGCCCAATTTCGTATATCAAGGGGTTTTGCCTCATAAATCTTTTAAGATTATTTCCGTGTTGAAAGCTCAAAAGTTAATGTCAAACGGTTGTGAGGGATTCTTAGCATCAGTTAAGGATACTTCTGCTAGTATTAATAATATTGATAGCCATCCTATTGTCCGCGAATATTCCGATGTATTTCCAGATGAATTACCGGGATTACCACCTGATCGTGAGATAGAGTTTACTATCGATTTAATTCCTGGAGCTGAGCCTGTCTCTAAAGCACCATATCGTATGGCCCCTTTGGAACTGAAAGAGTTAAAGGAACAACTGCAAGAATTATTGAATCTTGGATTTATTAGACCAAGTGTTTCACCCTGGGGTGCACCAGTCCTATTTGTAAAGAAGAAGGATGGTAGTATGCGCTTATGTATTGACTACCGAGAATTAAATAAGATCACAATTCGAAATCGGTATCCTCTGCCTCGTATCGATGATCTCTTTGATCAACTTCAGGGTGCTGAATTTTTCTCTAAAATCGACCTGAGATCTGGTTATCACCAGTTAAAGATCAAGAAAGATGATGTCCCTAAGTCCGCTTTTCGTACTCGCTATGGTCATTACGAGTTCTTGGTTATGCCCTTTGGACTAACCAATGCGCCTGCAGTCTTCATGGATTTGATGAATCGCATATTTCACAAATTCCTAGATAAATTCGTCATTGTCTTTATTGACGACATCCTTGTGTATTCTAAAAGTCGCGAAGATCATGAAACACATTTGCATGCTGTACTTGGAACGTTGCGACAAAAGAAGTTGTACGCAAAATTTTCCAAATGTGACTTTTGGCTTAGCCAAGTGGCATTTCTGGGTCATGTTATATCAGCAGATGGAATCATGGTAGATCCATCAAAGGTTGAAGCTGTTACTAAATGGCCTAGACCCACTTCTGTTACCGAAGTACGAAGTTTCTTGGGTCTTGCTGGGTACTATCGAAGATTTGTGGAAGGATTTTCTATCATTTCTTTACCTCTCACGAAACTCCTGAGGAAAGGAGTGAAGTACTCATGGAACAAAGAACAAGATAAGAGCTTTGAAGAATTAAAGAAACGACTCGTAACAGCTCCAATACTCACCCTCCCTTCTGGTTCAGGAGGTTACCAAGTCTACAGTGATGCCTCAAAGAAAGGGCTAGGTTGTGTGTTAATGCAACATGGAAAGGTTATTGCTTATGCCTCACGCCAGTTGAAGCCTTATGAAGTTAACTACCCAACACATGACTTAGAGTTAGCCGCAGTTGTCTTTGCACTGAAGATCTGGAGACACTATTTGTATGGTGAGACTTGCGACATCTTTACAGACCACAAGAGCCTCAAGTACATATTCACTCAGAAGGAGCTAAATATGAGGCAAAGAAGATGGTTAGAACTTCTGAAAGACTATGACGCAAACATACAATACCATCCAGGCAAAGCCAATGTTGTAGTTGATGCATTGAGTAGAAAGAATGTTGGGAGTGTATCTAGTCTTCAGATTCACCCTCGAATTATTCGGGATCTAGAAAGGATGGACATTGACATTCATGTTGGAAAATCTGATGGATATCTGGCTAGAATGCAGATAGAACCCGACCTCATTTCACGAATCAAGGATGCACAAAAGCAAGATGGAGAACTATGGGCGATTGTGCAAAACCTTGAGGTTTGCAAGCAATCAGAATTCCGCATAGACGAGCATGGAGTGATTTGGTGTGGCAAAAGGCTTTGTATACCCAATGACTCTGCCCTTCGTGAGTCATTATTATCCGAAGCTCACAACTCACCATTTTCTATTCACCCTGGATCTACAAAGATGTATCGAGACTTACGACAGAACTTTTGGTGGAATGGCATGAAGGAAGATGTTGCTCGATACGTAAACAAATGTCTTATTTGCCAGCAAGTGAAGATTGAACATAAAAGGGCAAGTGGACTATTGCAACCATTAGATATTCCTGTTTGGAAGTGGGATGAGATCACAATGGATTTTGTTACTGGTTTGCCTAAGACTTTCAAGAAGAATGATGTTATCTGGGTTGTAGTTGATAGATTGTCCAAATCGGCCCATTTTCTACCAATTCAGCAAGGATTTTCAGTTAGTAAATTATCTGAAATATTCCTGCAAGAGATTATTCGACTCCATGGCACGCCATCTTCTATTGTTTCAGACAGAGACCCACGTTTCACATCAAGATTTTGGAAAGGCTTCCAAAAAGCATGGGGTACACGTCTAAAGTTCAGTACTGCTTTTCATCCCCAGACAGATGGACAATCCGAACGAACCATCCAAACGCTAGAAGATATGCTCCGAGCATGTGCGTTAGATTGGAGTGGTAATTGGGATGACGACTTGTGCCTTGTTGAATTCGCTTACAACAATAGTTGGCAAGCAAGTATTGGTATGGCTCCATTCGAGTTATTATACGGTCGCAAATGTCGAGCACCTATCTATTGGGAAGAAGTTGGAGAGAAAATTATTGAAGGACCAGAGATAGTTCAAATCACAAATGAAAAAGTTACTATAGCTCGCGAACGATTAAAAGAAGCTCAGAGTAGGCAAAAGAGTTATGCTGATCAACATAGACGAACACTTGAATTCAAAGTTGGTGACCACGTATTCTTAAAAGTATCACCTTGGCGTGGCGTTCGCAGATTTGGAATCAAGGGAAAGCTTAATCCTCGTTTTATCGGTCCATTTGAAATTCTTGAAAGAATTGGAGAAGTGTCTTATCGATTAGCCTTACCACTTCAGCTCTCGCATGTTCATAACGTTTTTCATGTATCCTTATTAAGAGGATATAATTATCATCCGCTTCATGTCATTAGTTATCCGTCACTTTCGATTCACGAAGACTTGTCATATGAAGAAGAACCAGAGGCTATTTTAGATAGGCAAGAACGAGTTATGCGTAGGAAAGTAATTCCTTTCGTTAAAGTCCTTTGGAAGAATCACTCTGAACGTGAAGCTACATGGGAAACTGAAGAGTCGATTCGTTCAGTATATCCTAGTTTGTTCGAGTCTTAGAGCGCTTAGTCCAGGTAACCATGAATTTTGTTTTAACAAACATGTCTGATTATGTTTTTTTTCTTTGACCAATAGATATGGTTAAATATATATGTGGGACATGTTAATCCGAATTGTCATCTTGTTATATATGACTCTCTGTTAGCTTTCTGTATGATTAGATATGTAATTAACTTGATTGGTAGGAGGACCTGTAGAGTACAGTTGTAAGGTAATTAACAATTATGGTCATGAACATAATTGCGAATTACAGGTACAAATGTGCGCTTTTGGGATTCCTATTTTATAGATTAGGTTTGTATTCAAATAAATTAATAATTCAAAAGTTTATTAGAATTATATATGTAGTAAGAAATAAATGAATTAATTCATTATATATACCTTAGTATGTTTGAACATTAAGAAGTTTGATCCAAGCAAGTATGAATCTCGTTATGACATATGTTATATAATTTCCGTTTAAATACCACCTACAAATTTCGAGACGAAATTTTTTTAAGGGGGTGATGGTTGTAATATCCGACAAAATATAAACTAAAATAAATAAAGATATAATCGAAACATGAGTTGACTCAATGGGTCAAAGAAAATGTGACAACCACGTTACTACGATTCTAGATTATCTTATTTAGTATTCAAGTTATATATGTATAAACAATAAAAATTAAACAAAGTACTAATATTAACTTATAGTAAATTTACTTGATAATAATAAACTTACAACAATAATAATGTAAAAATAGTAGAAAAACAAAAATGTCCTACACCACACATAAACTTCACATAAAAAGTGCCAACACACATGTTCTAGAAAGTCAATTATGATGAGAAATGGATAGCACATACAGATGATAATGTTCAGTGCATTTGACATACACACACTTCCACCTATCTATATCATCATTACATTTTTGGACACTTCACCTTGTAAAGCTTGAAACTTACGCACATCCTCCACCTATTACCTTCATCATCATCTCATCATTTCATACATGCATGTATATTAGTATAAATATGAAAGAATAAGAATAGATCACTACACCAATGAACATGTTTCTGCACACCAATCAAATTCTATACATTCAAGTAAGATAGAGAGAGAGTCGTAAGAAATAGAGAAACATACACAACTATCTCCGGTCACCTTCTCCAGCTCCGGTGACCGGCAATCGAACCCGCAACCCCTGTTCCGACCAAAACCACCACCCGATCACCACCTCTAGCCCTCTGTCACGAAATCCGAAACCAAGAACTACCTTCGGTAACAAAACGTCAACCACACAAAGAACACACGTGACCGGCAATCCGACCACGACCCTTTTTCTTCGAGCACTGCCACCACCCGAGCCGAGCCTACTACCGTTTATCATCACCTCTGACCCGTCACCACCTTCAACGTTCCATACCCATACTGATACTCGACTCACCTTAAACCAAACTCCGACCATCTCCGATCGTAAACCAACTACGCCTACCATCCTTGTCTGGTGAACTCGACGCAGTCTTTCGTTATCTCGCATTACTGGTTATCTCAAACCCAAGGTAATAACATTAACGAGTGCACTTTAGTTACTGATATATTATTTATTCACACACACTAAGTCAAACATATGAATAATATCTATGACAACCTGCATGTTCTTTATATTCAATTGTAAAAGATAAACTATTTCATGATTTTATTATTCATTTTCAAATGAACCTATTATGTAAGTCACTAGTTAAATATATTCCACCATCTATTATTTTTACTATTAATTATTATTATTATTATTACTATTATTATTATTATTATTATTAAAACTTCATAATAAGCAAAATAGTTATGAGGTCTAATGAAAAGTGATAAAAGATTTAATGACAAGAAGTTTAAACGATTTGTTATAAAAAAATAAAAATAAATTATTATTACTATTTGTATGTCACGTAGGTTTTGATAATAATAAGACCAATGATGTAATTTAATATACTACTAATAATTTTATGAACGTATAATTTGGAAAGTGATGGATTAGTATGTTACTAAACTCTTATAAGAAAGGGAATCACATTTGATAGTTAATTAAATATATTTGGAAAACATTGGGTTGTCATAGATCTAGATTAATCAAACACGTTTAAAGTTAAGTATTTCTCTAATAGATAAATATAACCCGTATGTAGATAACCATAAACATTCGTGAAACGGTTAGCATCGCTTTGGAAAATTAAGGTACGGATCCTTACCCCTCTCCTTTGTTATCTGGTTCAGTTGATAAAAAACCCTATTGATAATAATACATATAAATATTAAAACTCCTCCTTCTTTGAGCATCAATTCATTTGACCGTCCGTTCATTTCTCATTCTAAATATAATTAATATTGGAAGTAGATTATATATATCATACGATACTTTTAATCCACTCATTATCGTATGTTCCAAAGTATATGATATTATTAGTATTAGTTATTATTTGCATCAGATTATATGACTCAGATTTTCAGTGCTCTGTTACCCTAAGCTACCGCTTCCCGTGGAGTGTCCCGCGGGCATGTTGTTGTGGCATCGACAATATGTGCTCCACCCGTGACGGAGAGATTAGTTCACGGCGTCTCTTAAGTACAGGTGTGGTACAATGCAATTAGGAGGCGTATGGGTCGATCCTAGTCAAGTTTCAGTTTCAGTTCCGGAAATGGTTACGGGTATGCCAACCTGCGCCATTTCATGTGTTGATAGACGGGAGTAGCTACCCGTATATCAACACGTATAATAGAATTCAGTTTGGCTTATGGGTACATCTGTATTACATGATTCAGTTCAGTTATATTTGTGTTATCATTTCAGTTAATTATTGCGTTACTATTTGAGCCTATTATTCCGTACTGGGCCTTCAGCTCATTCCGTAAACTTTTTGTGTCTACAGGTTAACAGGTTACTTTGGGCGGGATAAAGAGAGAATAATAAATCATAGGATGCCACCTGAAGAAGTTTTGTCACTTATGTTTACTATTATGTATTTTGACCTTAAGGCTAAGAACCACCTGTCTTCCGTAACGCTATATGTTTTATAATTAAATACATGAAACTTTGTCTTTTGTCTCTGATATGATATTGTGACACGTCAGCCCATTCCGGGTCGGGGTGTTACAGTATGTTAAGCAATGGGTTCCCAACCGTAGTAGTAAAAACACTTAACGTCTAGCTAACGTTTTTATAACCTAGTAGTAACGGGAATGATCTTTTCAAACTTATAACAACTCTTTTATAAAAGAAAACCTGTGAACTCACCAGCATTATATGTTGACATTTTTGGCATGTTTTCTCAGGTCGCTAAGGTAGCAGTAACGGACTAGGCGCACGGAGTCTTGCACAGCGTCTAGAGTTTTGATGCATATTAAACAATAATGTTTTGTAAACTATAATATGCCTTTTGGTTGTAAACAAGAAATGCTTCCGCTGCTGGTTTATGGCTCAAAGCATAATGTTTTGGTTTCAATATATATATATATATATATATATATATATATATATATAGGCTAAGTATACACAAGAAACCCAAAAATTTGAAGAAACTCCCACAAACTCATCTAGTGGCTCACATTGCTCCACATCACCCATTTCTAGAATTATTATTTTATGTCTTGAGGGGTACATTAGTCATTTTCCTTTTCCCCCCATTTAATATTTTGAATGTTTTTACTCTCCCTCCTATATAAAGAAGTATCTCTCTCACATATCCACAATCTCTCTCTATTATCTACCTCATATTTCAGATATGGCATCACCTCTGCCATAGAACCACCGCTACCGCCGCCGTCGACGACGGCGGACCAACCTCCAAAATGGCTACAAATGCCTTACGAACTGATGAGGAGATGGGCGTGGGTCAGACGAGTTGGGCTGCAGTTTACTCGACTCAGTTGTCAACGAGTTGGGCTCCATCTGGATTGTGGAGGCGGTGGCGTCTTATGGAGAAGATCATTGGGGTGGGGAGGTTGAAGAACTTGGAGTCACCCCACTGGGTCTTCACTCATGTATTATTACTTTACTCATGCTTCAAGCAACTCATGAAACAGAGGAGGTAACATTAATAGTGAAACAGAGTAGCTTATTGTTATTATTATTATTATTATTATTATTATTATTATTATTATTATTATTATTATTATTATTATTACCGTTTACTGATCTAACGGTGGAGACGTGATCCAGCGGGGAGCATCTTATACAACTCAATATGTGGTGTCTTGGTGGTGATGAGATCCGGCGGTAAAGATGGTGGAATTTGGGAGTTTTTTTTTTTAAATTGTTATTAGATAGAGGTGGAGGAGTCGGCATCGGCAAGAAGAGATAGAGTAAAGAGAGTGAGGAAATCTGCAACTCCAAGGCAAAAGAAGGAAGGAAAAATTGATTTTTAATTAGTAGGTAGAAAGATATTTATCTGACCATATGATTAATGGGACTTTAATTTAAAAAAGTATATATATCTCTCTTTAGTTTTCATGTTCACATCACAAATAGTTTTTATTATGAACACATAACTTGGTTTGTTAAGGTATTGGTTCTTTATTAACATGTCATATTGCGAAAACAAGTATTAGTTCACCGCCGTAACGCGCGGTGAGAAAATCTAGTTATTATTATTATTATTATTATTATTATTATTATTATTATTATTATTATTATTATTATTATTATTATTATTAATCTTCATTGGAGTGGGGAAGTTTGGAGGAGCTTCAACTGTTGACTATACATTTCTTCTTTTTGGCTATAATGGTAGAAGGTTGGGTGTGGTGACCATCTGTTTGTATTTGTATGTTGATTTTATATTTTTGTCTTTTGATTTTCATCGATAGAATGATTTTTATGTTTTTTAATAAATTCTTTTTTTTAATAATTAAATAAGAAGCGCTTAGCCGAGATAATGGATAGTATGTTTTTTGTTATTATTATTACTAATGTGAATCTTTTTTTTTATTAGTAAACCACCTAACCCCAAACAAAAAAAAAAAAAAAAAAAAAGGATGCTAGAAACACACAAAAAATTGTTGTTTTTTTGTGTGTTACTAGCATCTCTTTTTTTTGGGTGATTTATTATGTTAAACATCGAAAATGATTTTTCGTTTTGTGTTTTATGTTCGTAGTATCTTTGTGTTTAGTTAGGGTGTTTTTATCGTCTATATTTTTCGTATAATCTTTGTGTTTAGTTAGGCTGTTACGTATGTAGCATATCTGTTTTTTGCAGTCAAATTATGTTCTATGTTTTCTAGCGTATCAAATTCTGTTCTATGTTTACTGCAGACTACAAAAGTTGTCTGTGTTTTTCCTGTTACACATGTAACACTCATGTGTTTTTGCACCATGTCTGTCTATTTTTTTTTCTCATGTATGAGTTTTTTTTATGTTACCTATGTCTTTTTTACAGAAAATGTTTGTTTTTGTGTTTTCTCATATAGTCTTATCTATAACTAAAGACAGAAAATGTGTTGTTATTTGTTTTCAGAATGACTTTTTGGAATGTTGTTATTTAGTGTTTTCTCTGTGTTTAGTTAGGGTGTTTTTCTCGTCTATATGTTCGTATCATCTCTGTGATTTTTCTTAGGGGTGTTTATTATGTTAAACATCGAAAAAGATTTTTCGTTTTGTGTTTTATGTTCATAGTATCCTTGTGTTTAGTTAGGGTGTTTTTATCGTCTATATTTTCGTATAATCTTTGTGTTTAGTTAGGCTGTTACGTGTGTAGCATATCTGTTTTTTGCAGTCAAATTCTGTTCTATATTTTCTAGCGTATCAAATTCTGTTCTATGTTTACTGCAGACTACAAAATTTTTGTCTGTGTTTTTCCTGTTACACATGTAACACTCGTGTGTTTTTGCACCATGTCTGTCTATTTTTTTTTTTCTCATGTATGAGTTTTTTTTATGTTACCTATGTCTTTTTTACAGAATATGTCTGTTTTTGTGTTTTCTCATATAGTCTTATCTATAACTAAAGACAGAAAATGTGTTATTTGTTTTAAGAATGACTTTTCATAATGTTGTTATTTGTGTTTTCTCTGTGTTTTAGTTAGGGTGTTTTTCTCGTCTATATGGTCGTATCATCTTTGTGAATTTACTTAGGGTGTTTTTTTTCTGTGTTAAGGTAGGATGTTACGTGTGTAGCGTATCTGTTTTGCAGTCAAAGGTTGCTTTGTAATTCAGTAAAAAATGTATGCTGGGTGCAGACTACAAAAGTTTGTCTGTGTTTCCAGAAAAAAAATCTTGTTACACATGTAACACTCGTGTTTTTTGCACCTTATCAAGAATGTAATATTGCATATTATAGAGGAAGAATTGGGAAAAAAATTCTTGAATGGAATGTCATTGATCATGGGATGAAATCTATTTTTGCGTATGTTTTGTATGTAACAGCACCACTAAGTTGGTATACATTAGTTTTTGTTTTTTTACTAGATACAAAGTTTTGATTTTTTTCATGTAAATTGATGAATTTTGTTTTATTTTTGCAGGTGAGCATATTTTTTTTGCATTAAAGATGAAGATGATTATCAAGAATGAAGTGTAGACAATTTTTTTTTTTTTATTTATGATAGTTTTTTTTAGCATTTTGTCGATTTGTAATGACCGTTTTGTTTGTTTTACCACTTTGTAAGAAACAATTTTTGTGTACATTTGAATAATTTTTGATCTATAAAGTTTTTAATTGATTATATACAATCTGTGCAATTTTAACGTACGCAACACTGCATATGTTACATATGTAACATGACGTGCTGACAGATTTAGGACCATGGTCACAAAAGTATGAGAGAGATGATGTGACATGTGTGGGGTCCACACTGTCATATCTGCTTTTCAGAAAATGGCATTTGACCATTGTGCCCTTTTTTTGTCATCTACCTTAATAAATCTAATAAAATAATGTAGAATGAATCTTGACCATCCATCTCTTTTGATCAATGGCTCACATTTAGTTTACTAGGTTTCTTCAATTTGAGTGGGTTTTTATTTAATCATTCCCCTATATATATATATATATATATATATATATATATATATATATATATATATATATATATATATATATATATGTACGCATGTTTAGTGTTTGTTTATTGTGATCGTTGACTGGGATCCTGGTGTGTCACGCGCCTCGCGGTAAAACCCCGCATGTGAAATTTGAGGGTGTGACAACAAAGCCTTTAAAACACCTAGGTTGTGAAGCAGTGAAAGGTCTTGGGTTCATGTCTCATAGACCACAGGATTTAAAAGAAATTAACCTTTAAAAAAAATAATGAATTAATGACGTAACCTTAATATGTGCAAAAATTAGTTTAGGGCTAAGATTTTACTACTTATATACATATTTAAGAGTTTAATTCTTATGGATGGCATATACAGTGGCGGATCCAAGATTTTTTTTCACTGGGTTCCCTTTTTAGATGTTCCTATTTCATATGACCAAACATAAAAAATTCATAAAAAATTCGGGTCAGTTCAAGAGTTCGGGTCGGTTTAACGGTTCAGGTCGAAAAAGGTTTATCACATAATAAAAATACGATACAATAATGGAAAAAAAACCTTAAAAATTACAAGATCAACAAAAGAGAGTAGCATCTACAGATCGGATTGTAATATATATCTAGTGGATTTCGCTTATATTTGTTAATTTTAATTTTATTACTCCTGCATCTACCGATAGCTTAATTCATAGAAGAACAATGCATATTCCATGAACCTCTTACAAAGGAATTACAACAATCAATTTAGTATATAATGTATAAGACTTATTCAGCAAACAACTCAACACCCGGAAACAAGAAACAAAACTAACCAAAATTGTATAATAACTAACAAACAAAATTAAACCATACCTGCTGGGTGATGGAGCAGACTATGGACTGAACAACGACATGACCGAACAACCAAACGTTAATTAAGATTTGTGTTTTTAAACGATTATTATCCTAATTTATTAAACAAGTTATTACCTTTTTCTTTTTAAACTGTATCCCTTTTTATAATTATTTTATGAAACTTAGATAGTATTGTTATCAAACCATTTAGGCTGAGGGGTGTAGTCACCGACCCCCATTGCTTTCCCAAGGCCACCTCATCTTCTTCCTCTTCTTCCCCCATCAAGGGGGGTGGTGTTCCCCCTTCCCCCTTCCCCCTTTCCCTCCTTTTCACACACACACACACACACACACACACAATATTTTAATAATAAAAATCAGATTGGTACCATCGGTGGAATATCCCCGTTTTTGCCGAGCTCACATCGGGGGGGGGGGGGGGGGGGTGTTCCCCGTCGGCAAGCAGCTCCACCTCACCCACCGATCCCACACCCCTCAGCCTTATAATAGCAAACATTTATACAAATTGGTCTTGTTGCATAGTAAACTAAAATGAGAGAACCAAAACTTTACTATTAGGAGGTCACATTATTATTATTATTATTATTATTATTATTATTATTATTATTATTATTATTATTATTATTATATAACAACTACCTTCTATTAAATCTTAAATTAAATAAAGTTATGAATTAATACAATACTATAGCATAGTATTCTGATATTATTCCAAAAGAAATGTCCTTAACAACAAATACTATTTGCTTTATAATTCTCCAACCATCTGCTTTCCATAAACTAAAACAGCAAAAATAAAAGAAAACACCGGGGGTCGAACATGGGATGGATGGAAAGTTAAGCACACGGACTTTCAAAGCAAAAGAACAACCACTATGCCACTTCTTTATTTTGTTTAATGGGTTCCTTTTAGATTAATTTATGGGTTCCTGGGTATTTTTTATACATATCGTTTATTAAAAATCCGAAACTCAGTGGGTTCCTAGGAACCCGTACGCCGCAATATAGATCCGCCCCTGGGCATATAGGAATATCGTCTTAACCTTTTATATAAACGTAGCACGTGTGATTCTTTTACTAACCAAAACTAAGTAAGCTTGTTAAGTTTTTTTATGAATGAACTCTTATACATGTGATGAGTTATGGTTGGATGACTAATTTTGCCATGATTTTGTATGATTTTACTAGGAATTATACTTGGAATGTGGTTACTTTGTGTGTATTTTTGGTTGTGCAGGTTTGCAATGAAGATATCACGACACAAGGATGTAAACAAGACAATGATAAGCATAGGCGTGGATATACTTCCATGGATGTAGCCCTACTCCCACTCATAATTGGCTTTTGGGCGTATTCAAAGCTTATGGCCGTGATTAGGGGTGTTCAAAATCGGATAATCCGAAATTTCGGATAGTTAATATTGGGATCCGGATCATCCAACGGATAATCCGAAACTTTAAAAAAAAATAAAAAATAATAAAAAAACGATCTCCTTTATGTCTAAAATGTGAACCTGTTAAAAAAACAAAAATCGAAGTTAGATAAACGAAATTTGAACAAAAAAATGTAAAAGAAACTTACCGTTTGGTGGACGGGGGCTGTGGAGGTCGGAGACGAGGTAGACGGGAGCTGTTATAGAGAAGAGAAGACGGAGTGGCTGCTTTGGATTGGAGTAGTATGGACTTAGGATTAGGAGGATTAGGGATTTAGGATTGTGTATTGTGTTATGTAGTGTATATGATATTATATATTTATATATATATTTTTTAATATTCGGATTCGGATAATCCGATTATCCAAAAATTTTCAAAATCAGGATCCGAATCCGAATCCGAAATTTCGGATTATCCGATTTTCGGATATCCGTTGGATTATCCAAAATTTCGGATAATTCGGATTCAGATTTTTTTAAACACCCCTAGCCGTGATATATCATTGAATTAGGAACCTTGACAATAGAGTGGTCGTATCACTACTCTCCTGGCATAGCCCTACGCTGACCCACGATCTGCAGCGGTTTTAAGCAATTTTTGAAGAGTTTTATATAGGATATTCACCCAAAAATGGAGATACAACATCTAGGGAGGCCAGTGAACGACCAAGAAAGAAAAAACTTCAGTGACAAAGCTTTTCTATCATCCTAATCATGTCTTTCACTTCCGAATTTCACATTTCATCATCATTCCACACCATCATGAGTAGCTAAATCATCCATGGTCACATCAAGGTCCAGGGTTTGATTTCATTTGGTATTCAATCTAAGTTGTAAGTATATTTGACATGGGTTTGCTTTGAATTGTTAAGTACTTGACACTTGGTGATTTCATGTGTTTATTATATTCCTATGTTGAAAGATTTACTATTTTGATCACGTCATAATATGGCTTTTATCATTAGAACATAGTGTTTTGATTGCTAGTGTCGAACAGTGAGGTGGTAATTGATAATAACCTGATCATACAACATAAATTCTTCGGTCTAGAATTGTTAAAAGAATTGTTGTTTGATTGAAGAGTCTATTGATTATCCAATGTGTGAATGTTGTGAACTTAACTATGTCTATGTAGTAATGAATGTGCTATTGAACTAGATTGTTTATTGAATGTGCAAAACATGAATCCTTGGTGTGACCATCCTTTATTTACTTGTGTTAAATCAAACAATTTAGTTTTTACTTTTTCAAATTACTTTGTTTAGATAACACAATCAAAGAATCAGTTTTACATCATGTTCATGAATCAATTGACACTAAACACTAATAAAAAACTCTTCGTGTTTCGACACCCTACTTGTCCCTGCTAGTTTAGGGTAATTAGGAGCATAAATTCTCTCTAGCTTTGATCAGTATATGTATATTAAAAAGAAGCTTAAAACCGACACCCATCGTTTTTTTATGTGTAGGTCTAATTCTCACTCCCGTCTTCTTCACAATGATTGTCAGTCACAATAGCAAGTCATTTCAAGTTTAGGTCGTTGGATTGTTGTTTATCTGTACCCGAACCTTTTAACCTCCCAGGTGACAACACTCCTCGATATCACTAGAGTAATTAGGTATTTCATGTCATTGACATGAGCTTGCAAGTAGGTGACGACAGTCATTGGTCTCTAAGACAGAGCCATTGTCCTTGAACAACCGTTGTCCTTCCCTGACAACCAATTTTTCTCAATGTCAATTCTTCCCCGACGCCACAATTTGTCATCATGTCAACACCTCTCCTATAAGTAATTTTTTTTTTTTTTCAAATGATTGTTGAAATTCAAATTAGTAGCTATTACAACTTCATTATGTGATTACGTAAGTAAGTTTGACATCCATGTTGTGCAAAGTGAACAGCATTTTTGTTACCATGAGGTCTATTCTACAGCCACTAACAACATTCAAAACAACACCAAGAAATAGTGATTGTGAGAAGCCTTAACACCAACACACAATAAACTAGCGTGACCATTAATAAGACAACTTAAGTTATGTACCGAATTGTGATTAATTGTTTTTAATGGATTACTAATAAAGTAAATAACTAAACTAGTTATGTACCAAATTATCAATTGTTTTATAACAACATTAGTTCATGTCAAATCAATTAAAATTTGAGTAAGATTTATGGCTAAATATCATTTAAAATTAGATCTTGTAGATATATTCCTAGAGGCTCAATACTTGGAGCCCAAGAATGCTATCTTTCATATTCTTTTCTCTATATTTCAATAACAAAACATTGAAACACAAGTCAACAAGCCATACGTACAAATCCTTGAAGCATGTACTTCCATTAAGTCATTAACAATAATGTTCATCTTAATTTACCACTTCTAAAACAAATCACATCTAAATACCTAACATACTTCTTAACCTTAACTTTGTCCCATCCGGTACTGAAAACACTAAAGACGACCATTTTGTTGTCCGATCCAGTTCTGAAAACATTATTTACCACGCACCGCATTCTCTCACACCGGACGAGAAATCGGACCTACAGGAGACCGAAAACCATCTGCAACGACGTCGTCGTAAACGCAAAAGTGAAACGCCGCCTTACTACCCTGCGCCTCTGCCCTCATGCAATCTTTACACAATATTCGACTCCTTCCGCTATCATACGCCTCTTCAACCGTCGAAAAACCTTCATTCACCGGCCAATTCATAACCGAATTTACATAACTCTGTTTCATCATCTCAATATCCTGTAACCGATCTTCATAACCATAACCATAACCATAATCATAACCGTAACTGTACGGACTGTAACCTAACGAAACGCGTTCGTTGATTAAATCAAAATAACTCCGATTCATATTCAGCGAGTAATCAGAAGCCACAATAGGAAGAAACGAAACCTGTTTATTATTATTATTATTATTAATATTATTATTAGGTTTTCTTCGGCGGTCTCTACGTGACCGCTTCAACACAACAAGGAAGTAACAATTCGTCTCCAAAACAATAACAGCAAAGTTAACCTTACCAGTGATCAAAATTTTTCTACGTTCAGGAGACGAATTTTTATCGACTAAGTAAGTCGTGAGATTATTATACGAAATACCGACTGTTTCCTTCAGCATCTTCTGAAACTGCTTGAAATCAAGTGATGGATTGATCGTTATGTTTCCGGCTTCTGTTTGACGCTCTCCGTCGTACAGAACCACCGGAAATGTAACAGATTCATTGCATACATCTTTACATTCAGCAACCATTTTTGTTGTTATAATAATATTATTAAAACATGGATGAGCTGAAACAGGGGATGTTATGTATATAAAGGAGACAGGGGTTTAGATTAAGGCGGTTGAGGGGTAAAATGGTAATTTGGGTGGGGTTTGGAGATGCTTATCGTTGAGATTACTTGGGGCCCAAGTAGGGGTATGAGTTTGGATATGAGGCGCGTGAGAGTTAAACGCGGATGCCGCTTCGTGGTTGTTTCTGCGAGTAAAGGAAATGCTTTGGTTTATCTTTTGTGTTGGTGGGGAAATGACTAGATTGTCCTTGGTGTGAGAAAGTTCGTTTGAAAGAAATAAAGGAGAAAGATACCTTTCCTTTGACCAGATGGTTAAGATATTCATGTCCAAAATAGGAAACAAGTATATCGAGTAAAGTTCGACTGAAATTTACATGATAAACAAAATGAGTTAGGGATATTTAAATATAGCACACAGTTTTGAGGGCCTAATAAGGCAAAACTAAATTTTGAGGCCATTTGTAAGTAAGTATGCTATTATTTGAGCCTAAAAACATTCAAACTGAATGATAGGAGTTTTTTGTTTCACCCCCCATCTAGTTTTTGACTTTTTTTTACTATGTTATGTCAACCTATTCCATTTGATTTCTTCACTATGTTATGTCAACCCATTTTACAAAATTCCAAGCCCAAAAATACATAATATGTAAGAAAAGTTTTAAATTAAGGGGCCCTAAATAATTGGTGGATACTAAGTCCGGATATTTGAAAATTTTGGATTGGGATTTAGATTATCTAACGGATATCCAGATCTTAAAAAATCAATAAGTGTGAACAATGTCAAATTAGATAACATAACGAAAAAAGTAATAGAGAAAATGGGAGAAAGAATGGTCGATGGAGCCTCCTTACGAGTAGAAACTGATGCAACGATGGGTATTTCAAAAGATTTAGCGGGGAGAAAGTAAAAAAACAATAAATAACTCATCATGAAGGAACAAAGTAACAGGAAAAAAAAACTTACAAGTGGAGACCGGTCGATGAAGGGCAGGGTGGCTGGTGGTCTTTGTAGGGGACGACAGGGTAGCTGGTGGTTGTGATGGAATAACAAGGTGGAATGGATTTGAGATGGAAGGTGGTTGATGAATTGTCTTGAAGAAGGAAGCGTATGTTTTATGTTTATGGTTACGGTTGTGTAATATAATGTGTGTGTGTATATTCTTTATTCATTTTTTTTTAAGATTTCGGATTTGGATAATTCGGATATCTGAAAATTTTCAAAATTCACATCAAAATCCGAAATTTTGGATTATCCGCTTTTTGGATATCCGGAATTTTGGATATTCCAGATACGGGTTATCGAATATATCGGATTCGAATTCGGATTCAGATTTATTTTTAACACCCCTACCCCTAAGAGCTTTCACGATAGGTTTCTCATCCTCAATCCACTCACAATAAGTTACAACCACGTATTACATTAAAATCATTACCGTTTCTCTCTCATCAAGATACAACTACTTTCAACAAATATTAAAAAATAACTATATGAAAACTGTTTTTCCCAAAATGTTCCCAAATATCCTCAAATATACCGACAAACAGTAGGTTCCCCATTTTATTCACTCACACCCCCATAAAAATATGGGGTTTTCTCGTACAAAATTATGAGGTTCCTGACCATTGCGATCACTGTCCCTCTAAAAATGCGATAAGCGGTGACCAAATGGGCCGTGATGACCATCGCGAAGCGCGAGATCAAACCCTAGTTGTATACATATACATTCGGGCAGATCTGGTCAAGTTTGGTCCAGTCAACCTGGTTAAAAGTTAGTTTTGGTCAATGCGTGAATCGAGACGAAACGATGTGTTAGATCACGTGTGTACAATTCGATATAAATATTTCCTATTTATTGTTTTGATTATATTTATAAATATGTATAATTATAAACTAAATACGAGGCAAATTGTGTTAACTAGCTAAACGAATCGGTAAATAATAAACGAAAAGTATAATTTGGATGATCAGTAATTGTATATGAAGCGTGACTAATAATATCGTATATCGGACTAAATTGTTGTTGGACTATATCATATATATATATATATATATATATATATATATATATATATGTATAGGGAAATTATAAATTGCAAACCATCCCCACTTAAGAAAACCAAAGAAACCCCATTGTATGGCCAAGATTCTTCCACATCAACCATTTTGAAGATTAAGAGAGGGGTAATATAGACATTATACATTCCACACAATCTTTCACATCTCTTACACAAATCGTACATACATCTTTCTTATCTACTTTTTCCACACACACACTCTTTCTATAGATGCAACACAATAACAGACAAATTGTCCCTCGCCTTAAATACCAATTCAATGTGATGTTTTCTCTCACCTCAAAACACATATACAACTTTTGATTTTGTTTTTATTCCAACCAACATTAGATCTAAACCTAGATCTATCTCAACCTCATAGAGACAAACCAAAGGAAGAAAGAGAGAAGGAGACTGATTAAGCTTTTGATTTTGTTCATTCTTCGTTCACTGGGCGACGACAAGTGAGTTTTCTGATCTTTGGGGTAATCAAGCTTTGACTTTTGTGGGTTTAAACAACAATCTCATCTTATGGTCAATTTGAACTCAAGATTTGATTTTTACGGTTGCTTTTGTGTGTTTTAATATCTTGATGAAGTACAACTTTTAATTTTGAAGATGGCAGATTAAGAGGCAAGTTAGCACTTTATGAATGGGATCCATCATTTTTTAATTTTCAAACTTTCATTTATCTTTTAAAGAATTAATACTAATATTAAAGAAAGAGAAAAAATGTGTTAGTTTTCAAGCATAGTAGGGTAATTTTTAGAATCATTGTTGTGTGGTATTTAAATTACATAGGTATTTTTAGGTGCTTATTTAACTTTTTATGTTTGTCTAAATTTGTTTTTTTTAGAATTACAATCTTTTTATGGTTATTGTGATATTGTTTTATGTTTGTGTGTACCATGGTTCGATAGTTGACGATGGTTTTCACTCCTTGAAGGTCGCGAATGAAAAACTGCGACTCAAGATCTGACAAGGTGGTGGTGTTCCTGCAACGTTGGTGGTGGTGATAAATATTAAAGTTGTTTTTCATCTAAAAACATATGTCTTTTGTTGTTTGGATTTACAATTTGACCTTTTTAGTGAGATAAGTTTGTGAACACATATATTTTTGTTGATGGATTATAATTTTTTAGTGAGATAAGTTGTGCAAACATATGTTTTTGTTGTTGAGTTATAATTTATTATATGTTTGTGAGATAAGTTGTAAAAACATATGTATTGTTGTTGAGTTATAATTTATTATATGTTTTTAGTGAGATTAATTTGCGGAAACATATGTTTTGTTGTTGGATTATATTTTATTATATGTTTTTTATGAGATAAGTTGTGAAAACATATGTTTTTGTGTTATTGGGTGAGTCAACGTTGAAAGATGTGTTACTCAAATTATGGTAACTTACTTAAAAATCTTTAAAATAAATGTATATTTTTTTTTTGTTATTAAAAATTAAATTTTGAGAAAAACATTGTGATTTTTATTAATAAAATAATATAGAAGTGTACAACTCTTAAGAAATGAAAGAGGAGATGAGAGATGAGAGAGAAATGAGTTAAGAAAAAGTAAATCAAATAGAGAAATGTGCTTGTCAGGAAGAAAGAGAGGGAGAGAAAGAATTTAAAAATTGTTGGACCATTTTACCCTTTTTGTACTACATATGTATTTCAACATTTGATCAAAAGCATGAAGCAATCACAACCATAGATCATGTAGAATGGATGGTCAAGATGTGGGTTTCGTGAGTTTTCTTAACTGGGGAGGGTTTTCAATTTATCCCTCCCCTATATGTATATTGTTATATACATTTATATAAATAATTATAAATTATATAATTGTCGAAACATATCAAGTCTCGTAAATTAGAATTGCGGATAAATGGATTCAATGTTTGTATTTGAAAATTGATTTTAGGAAAATTGTATACAACTTATGTTGTCTAGTTCATGCAGAAACAGAGGAGGCTCTACCAAAATTTGTAAAATCCAAAGTGCAACGAATGTGGAATTGTTGCTTATCTTTATATATAATTTTTCCCAAGTGTTTTAGCAAGTGTATTTTATGCAAAAATCAAAATGGTTTTGACAAACATGCATTTATCTGTAACACCAGTTGTAAATCTCAGACAATATTTCCAAAACAAACATATAAAATTTACTGAGCGACAAATGTACCGACTTTCAAAGGTTTTTGGTAATTAAACAATGTTTATTGCTCGGGTTTAAAGTATATAAGCATTTGATTTATTGGGAACACTTTTATGAGTAAAATGTTTTGAAACCATTAAAATGCTTGGATTTTTGGAAAAGAAGTAACAAATGTTATTAATCGGTTTTAATAACTATATTTGTATTTTCTCAAAGAGCATTTTCCAAAAAAAAAAATAATAATAATTACACAAGATAAATACATTTATTCGGTTTACAGGATGAGCTACGGCTCAGTTTGAGTTATACGTTTTGTGGTATTAGTCCAACGTGCTTTACACACGAATAGTAACAAGTGCGCAACTTGAGTGCTATGTCGTATGTTAAACATAATTAATTTAAGTGACGCTCGGTTCGTCGAGTTGAAGCACTTTAAGACTCAGGTTAGTACACGCGAGTCTAGATGACCGGATAAAGGGGTAACTTTGTAAAATAGTAACCAACTTTCAAAAGTGTTCCAATTAGGTCACTTAACATTATTTTTTGTCTCAATTAGGTCACTCAACATTCACTTAGTATGTAAATTAGAGGTTTTTTCATCTATTTTGTAGGTAACTATGTTAATGTGGCTTTTTGTTTATTTTTTTCCTATCTATTAATGCCGACATTAAGTGATGATGTGGATTTATCATATTTTTTTTAATTTTTTAATATAATTAACATGTTATTTTCTTTTTTTAATACATTTACATATATTTAAAATCCTGACCCCAACATCTTCTTCTCCATGTCATTCTTGACACATACAAAATTTTACAAGACTCGATTTGAATGTTTAGTCATTTAATTGGGCCAAAAAAAAGGATGAGTGACCTAATTGGAACACTTTTGAAACTTGGTTACTATTCTATGAAATATTCCCCTGGATAAACTATCTTTTAACCGGATAATAAGCTAGGTTTATATGTAAGACTTTTAAGATGTCTTTTGTTGGTATTAGGGCACGAGAAATTCGGTCAAAGCTTTAGGTTTGATTGCTAGATAAGCAAGGAAATTAAGGTGAGCTCATAACCCTAACCCCACTTTTTACTGTTTTTGTAAATGTTTTCAGGGGGGAGACATGCTTCTTTTATGAAACATGTTGAATTTAAAGCGTAACAGGGTTTTAATGATTAAAGTTACAAAGGCTTTTAAAAAGTCGTACATGGATAAAGGGAAATGAAAGGTGTTGCGTGAGTTTCACGACCCCAATTCAAACTGTTTTATAAACTTTTTGGGAAAAAGATATGTTTACCAAATTGTTGTAACATATAGAAAGTGGCTAATACGTTCATTTAGCTTGGATTAGTGACCGCACGGTCCGCATGTGAAGTAGATGATTTTGATGCCGTTTTGTTGGATTTATCTATAATGAGTGGGCGGCTTGCTTCAACCTCAACGTCATCGTCAGTTAAGCTCAAATCAACCTTGGAAGGACTATCCGAACGAGATGAGGAGCTTGTTTTCAACCGTTTACAAGACGAATAGCTCGCAAGCGATACGTTCGGCCACTTTGTCGAGTACCTTGCCACTTCCCAACAATGCATAAAATTGAAAGCATTGTCTTGTTTATTTTGATTTGTCAACGCTCTTGTCACGTAGTCACCTTCGGTGTCACCACTTTTTGGGTTATTTTGGATGTCGCGATAGAAACCACCCACCTTGTGGTGGAGTGGTATTGGGAAGTGAGGGAAAGACACTTGATCCTTGTGGTCATGGGTTCGACTCCTGATCCCTCCAGGTTTTACCGGTTCACTGTCGTCGTGCCTTTGGGCGGGTATGCGGGCCGGGTTTTCCCTGGAACAGGAGACGGGTGGGCTAGAGGGCTCCGTGCGTGCGGATTGGGCTGCTACAAGATACGTCTTGTGGGCTACCTTTAGCTAATGGGGGCCGCGTATGGAGTACCCGACAATACTTTAGTTGGTCGTTCAAAAAAAAATGTCAAGCTACTTCGATGATAGACTATCATTCTTGCGATGTAAGTCTCGTTTCATCGTTTCGTGAAAAATATGATTTATTTTACTCCAAAAATTATTTTTTTGTGGATTATTACATATTAAAAAAACGATGAATTAGGAAAATATATAACTCTAAAAGACAATATATAGAAAAAAGATTAATGATATTCGGGTTCCCCGATACACAAATCTAAGATTTGGTTAAAACGAATTCTTCATCGGATGTCCATTTAATCGCCAGTCGGTTAACACACTTATGCTCTTCCTCGGTTTCTTCTTGTGGCCTCTCTTTTTTACTTTTTTACCCAACAGTTCACCAACATCTTGCGGTTGGATTTCTGACACGAAATTGGGTGTATGGTCTGTTAGGGGTTGTTGGTGAGGGATATTGGTTGTGAATATTAAGGGAGGTTTTGTAGTGGAAATTGACATGGTCAATAAAACATGCCGCTTAAAAGATGTGTGTATGACGCTAAGTCGGGTGAATTACCTGGAATTTGTACATTACAGTCAACTCCACCGCTAAACTGGACCTATTGTCCATCACAGTTATTGAACCCTCATCACTTACATTTTTACGGCCAATGATTTCTCTAACTCTGGCTCTTTAATTTAGCTAAAAACATTTTTATCTCTAAATTTTGTTATTTTTTTTAAGAAAACACTTTTATCTCATTCTCAATATCTAATCTATACATATAATAAACCAAAGTCATTTTAATGACATGGCATTCAAAGAAGGTATTCTCTTTATTGAGTGTGCCATGTGTCATCCCATGTGGCAATGCTTTTATTTTAGGAAAATAATAATTTAAAATTTAAAAACAAAATTAGATTTTTATCTCTAATGATTCCTCCCATAACTTTTAAACGTTAATATCTTTTATACACGAGATTTTTTAAAGAAAAAAATTACACCAAATTAACGAGCGTTTTATTATCTTTCCAACGAGTACCATAGTGCTATATAAAAAACGGAGAAAAAAACGACTATTTTTTGTAACCCGACAGGTATTGTGTCAGGTTTGGAATTAGTTTTAAAAAAATTGTGGGTTTGGGTCGGGCCTGGGATTAGGTGATACCCGACCCAATTACCCTTTTTTTTATATTAGAATATGATAACTTATAACAGAGATTTGTTTAAAATAGTAATAATAATAATAATAATAATCATTAATCATATATTGGCAAGTCATTAATTATGTTGTCATATTAGATATTTATTATGTCATATTAGATATTTCAACCCGGGACGCTCTCCAACAGGTAATTGCTATGTTTTCTTTTTCTACCATATTCTGAAATAGCTCAAATCTTATTGTATGCAGTTAAAGACATTTGACTGAATGTATTGGTGCTAAACAATCTATGTCCCCTTGAAGTGCTTGGGATCTTAATATTTTGTTTTAGGTGTTGATGTTGTAAGGTGAAATGGATCTTTTGGTATTTTTTTAAAGTATCTAATGTAAGTTGATACATAGATTTCATTTTTATAGTTTAGATACTTCTAATTTTATTTACTTTACTTAGATTTCTCAACCCGGGACGCTCCCGGGGTATAAGCTAGTGATTATGATAAACGATTCCAATTAATATCACGTGTCACTTTCTCCTATAACTTATCTATGATTTTTAATAATATCTATCTATCTATCTATCTATCTATCTATCTATCTATCTATCTATCTATACATATAATAAACCAAAACCATTTTAATGACATGGCACTCAAAGAGGCATTCTCTTCCTTGAGTTGTGCCATGTGTCATCCCATGTGGCATTGAGATAATTTAGGAAAAAAAGAATTTAAAAACAAAATTGGATTTTTCATCCTCATGTTTCCTCTCATAATTTTTAAACGTTAATATCTTTAATATATAAGATTTTTTAAAGAAAAAAATTACACTAAATTAACGAGCGTTTTATTATCTTTCCAACGAGTACCATAGTGCTATATAAAAAACGGAGAAACTTTTTGTGGGTCTTTCCAACGAGTACCATAGTGCTATATAAAAAACGGAGAAATTTTTTGTGGGGTTTTGTTCATACAGGAAAAAAACACAAAGTGTTCAGGTAAATCATTAATCATGTATAGGCAAGTCACTAATTATGTTCAAATCAGTAAATATGAATTTTTTTTCAACCAGAGCCGAATAGGTTAATAAAGTTATACGTTGTTTTAAGTTAGGTATCAATATTAATATGTTAGAGTTTTACATTTGTTTAGTCCTTAGGATAGGTGTTAATATTAGAGTTACATTAAAGGTCTACATTATTTTAGGTTAGGTGGTAGCATTGGAGTTGTACATTATTTTACGTTAGATGTTAATATTAGAGTTATACATCAGTATATTTCATATATAAAATTGATGTATCATGTTAAATTTCTCAACCCAGGACGCTCCCGGGGTATAATCTAGTTAACGTATAATATCTAATGATATTTATAATAATCGTTATCCTTTATTATTATTGTCTCATTTAATTAAATAATAATATTATTAATTATTAATATTAATATACTAGCTTATACCCCGGAAGCGTCCCGGGTTGAGAAATCTAAGTAAAGTGAATAAAATTATAAGTATCGAAATTATAAAAATGACATCTATATAACAATTACCTATTGGAGAGCGTCCTGGGTTGAAATATCTAACATTACATAATAAAATATCTAATATGACAACATAATTAATGACTTGCCAATATATGATTAATTATTATTATTATTATTATTATTATTATTATTATTATTTTAAACAAACCTCTTCCATAAGTTATCATATTCTAATATAAAAAAAGGGTAATCGGGTCGGGTATCACCTAATCCCAGGCCCGACCCAAACCCACAATTTTTTTTAAACTAATTCCAACCCTGACACAATACCTGTTGGGTTACAAAAAATAGTCGTTTTTTTTCTCCGTTTTTTATATAGCACTATAGTACTCGTTGGAAAGATAATAAAACGCTCATTAATTTGGTGTAATTTTTTCTTTAAAAAATCTCGTATATAAAAGATATTAACGTTTAAAAGTTATGAGAGGAAACATGAGAGAGAAAATAATAAAGTTTTAATATTTACATTTAGTAGATTAGGTATTTAATAGATTATGTTAAATCATATTTAAACCATATTTATTCCTTTTTTTTAATTGGTCTAGAGTTGCCACATCACATCCTATGTGGCATCTCTCCAAAGAGAGATTGCATAATATTATGACATGTCATAAAAAATGCTTTGGTTTATTATATACTAGTTGATTACTCCGGGAGTGTCCCGGGGTTAAAAAATCTAATATTACTTAATAAAAAAGGATAAAAGAAGTAAACAGTCTCGACCTCTTTTAATGTTAAAGAAAGTTGTTCTAATGTTTATACTATCAAAAGGGGTTCTCATGCTGCGTTCCCAACAGATTAAAAAATCTCAACCTCTTTTAATGCTAAGCATATCGTTATAGCACATGAACATGGGCAATTCATATATGTAATAGTAGGTTCGAAAACATATATACTATCATAACATGATTAGTGACTTGCGTATATATGATTAATAAATTACCTAAATACATTGTGTTTTTTTCTGCATGAACAAAAACTTACTAAAAAAACATTTTTTTCGTTTTTGTATAGCACTATATATGGTGGTCGTTGGAAAGATAATAAAGCGATCATTAATTTGGTGTAATTTTTTTTTTCAAAAAAATGTCATACATAAAAGTTACTAACGTTTAAAAATTGTGAGCGGAAAATAAGAAAAAAATAAAGATAAAAATATTAATTAACATATTTGAAATTTTAAAATAATTAATAGTTCACTAACATTTAAAAAATGTGAAAGGAAAATAATGAAAAGATATTAATTAACATATTTGAAATTTTAAGATAATATAGATATAGATTTTTTTTAAAATCTATCTATATATAAAAGAAAACGTATATGCTGACGTGGCGTGCAATGGAGACCTGTGACATCCGTCACCCTCGTCATTTATCTAGTTGACAATAATAATCCTCAGAATATTTCCATTATAGTTCCAGTAATTTTCGTCGTTTCAAATTTAATTTTAAAGTAAACTAAAATGTTATTATTTATACTTGTTATGAATTGAGTATAAGTTTTAATCAAACGCGTATGTTAAAATGTATTCGTTAAAGGTTTTATAAAAAAAAAAATTAAGTTTTATAAAGTTTTCAAAGCATTTTGGTTAGTTTATATTAACTTGGTTAGTGTTTTTAAAGGAAACTTAACCAAGACAAACTTTACGGACCAAAGTTGCCAAAGTTAAAACTTTCAAAAAAAAACTGAATTTCTTTTTTTTCCACTACTCGTTTTTCCGGCCAACTCCGGCGACCGGAAATGATTCCGGCAAACATTAAAACTTGAATTCATGGCCCTTTAAACTCATTCAAAGGCACGGTTCGTTTTCTCCATCAGTTATTAAGTGCTTCCAATCAGTTTTAAGGTATTTAAACATATTATAAACGAATTTTAATTCCGGGTTTGAGGTGTAACCGCCGGAAACGTAAAACACTTTAACACGAGTCGTGTTAGTGTCCATTATATAAACGGAACTCGCTATTGTGTTTCTGCACATCCACACTTCACAAAACCACGTAAAGCACGTCTTAAAACCGTCCAGAAGCTTCGTAATTGGTCTTCATATTTTCGGACCTGCACATGTAGATTTGAACCTCAAATCGTTATTGTAAGTCGTTTTTATTTACGCCATTTCGTTCGTCTAGTGATTCCGAGCAAAAGCCCTCAATTTCAGACCTCTCATCTAGTCTAAATCGGATTATTGTGAATCTTAGGGTTAGGGTTCTTATGTTAAGAAATTTGGGGAAGAAGATGAGTTGAAACATATTATATAAATATAAACCCTTTTCAGTAATATCATCAAAACATGAAATGGCCTAGTGGTTGGTGTGTACTTGTGTCTGGAAAGGGATCCAGGTTCGAGTCCTGCTTCCCACGATTCTTACCTTATTTTTTTTTTGTATCATTTTTTTTATCTCTTATCCTTGTTTATTTAAATGTATATAATTTATAAAACTTGAAATATTTATAATAAATTCATTTTTGATCCAAAAATTATGAAAATTTAGGAGTAGCTTCTTGACACCCCATAGAAAATTATCCCACTTTTAGTTTCTGAAAAATGTTTTATTTTATATTTTTTATTGAATTAATTTGTTTTAATCATATTTAATTCATTCAAAATTCATTTTTAATGATTTTAATCTCAAACTTTTTG
This sequence comes from Ambrosia trifida, assembly GCA_028751855.1. Lineage (NCBI taxonomy): Eukaryota > Viridiplantae > Streptophyta > Magnoliopsida > Asterales > Asteraceae > Ambrosia > Ambrosia trifida. The sequence continues at coordinate 82,818,839 of CM054122.1, forward strand.
TGAGATTATTTCTAATCATCATGAACTGAAATAAAAATTATTGGATCAGAAAACATTTATTTTTATTAATTTTTCTATTTTTAATCAATTAAACATGATTTAATTCTATTAAATCAGTTTTAAATATAAATAACTTTATAAAAATTATGAGAAAATTATTTTCATTTATTTACATCTTTAAGAATCCATTTTCTATAAAAATAGCATTTTTGGATTATGTCTTGTATTATTAGTTTTATTTATCAATTACGACATAATGAAACATTTATTTATTTATACAATTTAAACATCTATTTTATAAATATTTTTCTTATAAAATAGAAATACTCATATGGTTTAATGTCTTTATTATCTTTGGTTGGATCATTGTGTAACTCAAAGTTATTTATTTAATTATTTATGATTATTGTGTTTATTTTAATTTAGTTAAAGTAACTAACTAAATTATTTGGTCTTAATTATTCAAACATATTTTTATCTAAATAATCAATAGATAATAATTATATTATTTAAACCACATTTACAACCTTTCATATATTATTTGGGATATACAACTTTTACATTAACGCGACTTATCATAAAAACTCTAATTCCCCAAATCGACTTAGCAAACCCTAATGCCTTAGACCCTAGATACCTTAGACTTTTAGACACTTCCTTATTAGTATTCTTACACATTATAGGTTGAATTCCTCGGAATTCCCATTACTTAGCTCACGACCGCTTAAGTGGATTTTGAACGCTTTCGCAAACTGTGAGTATATCTTTCCCCTTCTTACCGTTTTACTACTTTGGGGTGACTCATGTACTTATATATTAATCAAGTTTCAATTTGTTATACTTAATGCAATTTTCATGTGTGTTTGCTTTATGTTAATTGGTGTGTCTATGACTTGTCAAAATCATTAACCGCTGGGCGGCCTAGCTTTTCAATGAATAGTACTATGGTATACCCCCTTGAGACTCTGTTGAGAGAATCTTGGTCATTGTCTTGTTAATTCATTATTCAGTTGGTTAGTCATGTGTTAGTCATTCTTCTCAGGTTTGGTTTTGAACGGATATTACTTATTACATAATTGCAAATGGTACCGCACATGAATTGCTAAATACTTTTCTACTATATGTATACAAACAGGGTATGCTCACCAATACAATTTTTGTATTGACCAAAATATTTTGTACATGTTTCAGGTTGTTTTGAGACGCTTCTTTTAGGCTTTTGGATTTTATATTTCAGTCTTGTCTACATTGTATTTCAGCTAGACTTGTCACCTTAGGATTATTGTATCCTGTAATTTCATTTCAATGTAATAAATTATTTAATCAATGTATTCAAATTTACACTTTAGTCCATGAGCTATTGAACAATCGTCACTACGTGACACCTCGATGTTTCCGCCATCGGTTGGGGTGTTACAGATTGGTATCAGAGCCATGGTTATAGGGAATTAGGTTATTAGAATGCCTTTTAGCCTAGACTATAACTAAGCTTACTTTCACGAGTCCTCTCGTTTATATTTCTCTTATTTCCTATTATTTTCTTTCAAGATATTTTCGTTACGATTATTTCTCGTTATTCTTTCGATATTTTGTTTGGCGAAGAAGACGCTCGTATTTCACAAACGAAATGATATCACCAAGTTAGGAGTGACATCCATACCTTGGTGATTAGTTTTACTCCTCTGTATGTTATTTATCTTAGGAATATGCCTTTGAGATAGGAGTGACATCCACACCTCAAAGAGTATTTCCTTCAAAAAGAAACTTAACCACTAAGCTGGGAGTGATATCCTTAACTTAGTGATTGGTTTCATTCCACAATTGTTTTCAATTTAGAAACACATCTTTGAGTTAGGAGTGAAATCCACATCTCAAGGATCTATTTCTACAACTCGTTGATTATGAATTTTCTTAAATATTGGTAATCTATTACATACGTAAATTTTATCATTCACGTCATTTTACATCCTGTCTTTTAAAACACATTCGATATACACATACTTCATGAAATGGTTTCATTTTGCATTTTTACAAACTTGTATTGCATATTTTAAAGACCAAATGTAAATCTTTTGTTTTCATATGACGTATCCAATATATATTTTCGGGAGAAATTTACAACTAATAATATACCTTATAACATTTTTTTAAAACTCGACTTTTCATAAACACATGAAAATGTGTAATTACGAAGATTTTGCAAAATGAACCTGTTTTGAATCTAAAACACACTTCGATTTCTAAAAATTTATTCTCATGCATCACTACTATTCTTTCAACAATATCACAAAGTCGAGTAAACTGCGAAAATTTACCTTTTACACTTATACTTTTTCAGTTGCAAAACTTTTGGTTTAACAAAACAATGGACATATCTTTTTATCAGAATATTGCTAAATGCCTTTTATAGTATAACGCATATATGTAAAATTACTAGATTTTAACTCGCATGGCTAGTAGACTATACGTATGTTCCGTCCACTCTCAATTGTGGTAAATATCATTATCTTATTCTTACATCATTTTATTTTGTTATATTCGCGTACTATCTTATTTATGATTATTCTCGTATTATTATTTTATTGGTGGCTATCCCCACGCGTTATTTACAATTATTCTCGCACTAATTATTAGTAGTCATTCTTACAACACTGGTTTGAGCATTAATTTAACTCGTTTACTTTCATTCTGGGAAAATTGTGCGATTTACTTGATTTATATTATACCATTCTTTCAGTCGAAGTTTTATGCTATACTTATGTACTTGACGCACATTTGGTATGCATTTTTTCCTGTTTTTGAGCAAAACCCTGTTATACTTTACATTATTTTGTTCATCATCATGTCCAATGAACATACTAGTTGATAACTCATATGAGATCTAAGCCGGTGCCCATGTACGACTCGGATTACAGTATTTCTTTAATCCGAGGGGAACGGTGTAAATCTCAAAGTTCATCAATATGGGTGTTTAAAGTCAATGATGTGAACAGAAGTTACCGGTTAAGGGTGAACCCGAAAGGGAAGAACCTCTAACCATGTCTTATACTTACATGTTGTTCACATTACGGTTAAAGGGAAAACCCGGAAGGGAAGAACCTCTAACCATGTCTTGATTGAACATTATTTCATTACAGTGGCTATTACATATTGATTGCACGCATTTGTTTCTGGTATTACTTAGGATAGGGTTATGGAAAAGCATAACACCCAAGTGTAAGGTAAATCGATGATTACGGTCCGGAACGCAATCATGGGTCTATAGGTACATGAGGGTGGTGTGTAATTCTAATTAGGCTGTTGGTAGACAATCAGTACGAATCCAAAGTATCGGGAGTGTGGTGGGTCAGCTGCGGTACACCCTATATATAAGCATAAACGATACTGCGGGAACGGACTAGGAGTTTGACCAAGAACCTACCCATTACTATATGATTATCTTTTCATTAGATTGTTGACTGATAGCTAACATTTTCGATAAGAACATTTTACATAAGCTTAAATTGGTTTTGTTGGAGCTTTTCTTGTTGACCATCTTTTCAGAAACCCTTAAACTTTGTATACTCTTACACTCTCTGTTAGTCGAGATCCTGTTGCCTGTCTTTAATAAAGTTCGGGCAGAAACCTTTCTAAAGTAGGGGAGACTACCTTCATCAGTGCCTTTTCCTCACCCGTTACACGTTCCCAAAACCTTTCTCATTTAAACTCTTAACTTTCTAACTTCGAGTCAACTGTCAAAGATTTTGAAACTTCTAATTTGGATATTAGACAACTATTTTAAATTTTGTCAAATCATAAATGATAAAATTTTCTTTTAAAAATCTACTTAACTTTTACAACGCCTTTTGTTCATAGAAACCTCCACTTGAAAGAAATTTCGAGACGAACTTTTCTAAAGTAGGGGAGACTGTGACATCCGTAACCCTCGTCATTTATCTAGTTGACAATAATAATCCTCAGAATATTTCCATTATAGTTCCAGTAATTTTCGTCGTTTCAAATTTAATTTTAAAGTAAACTAAAATGTTATTATTTATACTTGTTATGAATTGGGTATAAGTTTTAATCAAACGCGTATGTTAAAATGTATTCGTTAAAGGTTTTATAAAAAAAAATAAGTTTTATAAAGTTTTCAAAGCGTTTTGGTTAGTTTATATTAACTTGGTTAGTGTTTTTAAAGGAAACTTAACCAAGACAAACTCTAGGGACCAAAGTTGCCAAAGTTAAAACTTTCAAAAAAAAACTGAATTTCTTTTTTTTCCACTACTCGTTTTTCCGGCCAACTCCGGCGACCGGAAATGATTCCGGCAAACATTAAAACTTGGATTCATGGCCCTTTAAACTCATTCAAAGGCACGGTTCGTTTTCTCCATCAGTTATTAAGTGCTTCCAATCAGTTTTAAGGTATTTAAACATATTATAAACGAATTTTAATTCCGGGTTTGAGGTGTAACCGCCGGAAACGTAAAACACTTTAACACGAGTCGTGTTAGTGTCCATTATATAAACGGAACTCGCTATTGTGTTTCTGCACATCCACACTTCACAAAACCACGTAAAGCACGTCTTAAAACCGTCCAGAAGCTTCGTAATTGGCCTTCATATTTTCGGACCTGCACATGTAGATTTGAACCTCAAATCGTTATTGTAAGTCGTTTTTATTTACGCCATTTCGTTCGTCTAGTGATTCCGAGCAAAAGCCCTCAATTTCAGACCTCTCATCTAGTCTAAATCGGATTATTGTGAATCTTAGGGTTAGGGTTCTTATGTTAAGAAATTTGGGGAAGAAGATGAGTTGAAACATATTATATAAATATAAACCTTTTTCAGTAATATCATCAAAACATGAAATGGCCTAGTGGTTGGTGTGTACTTGTGTCTGGAAAGGGATCCAGGTTCGAGTCCTGCTTCCCACGATTCTTACCTTATTTTTTTTTTTTTTTGTATCATTCTTTTTATCTCTTATCCTTGTTTATTTAAATGTATATAATTTATAAAACTTGAAATATTTATAATAAATTCATTTTTTATCCAAAAATTATGAAAATTTAGGAGTAGCTTCTTGAAACCCCATAGAAAATTATCCCACTTTTAGTTTCTGAAAAATGTTTTATTTTATATTTTTTATTGAATTAATTTGTTTTAATCATATTTAATTCATTAAAAATTCATTTTTAATGATTTTAATCTCAAACTTTTTGTGAGATTATTTCTAATCATCATGAACTTAAATAAAAATTATTGGATCAGAAAACATTTATTTTTATTAATTTTTCTATTTTTAATCAATTAAACATGATTTAATTCTATTAAATCAGTTTTAAATATAAATAACTTTATAAAAATTATGAGAAAATTATTTTCATTTATTTACATCTTTAAGAATCCATTTTCTATAAAAATAGCATTTTTGGATTATGTCTTGTATTATTAGTTTTATTTATCAATTACGACATAATGAAACATTTATTTATTTATACAATTTAAACATCTATTTTATAAATATTTTTCTTATAAAATAGAAATACTCATATGGTTTAATGTCTTTATTATCTTTGGTTGGATCATTGTGTAACTCAAAGTTATTTATTTAATTATTTATGATTATTGTGTTTATTTTAATTTAGTTAAAGTAACTAACTAAATTATTTGGTCTTAATTATTCAAACATATTTTTATCTAAATAATCAATAGATAATAATTATATTATTTAAACCACATTTACAACCTTTCATATATTATTTGGGATATACAACTTTTACATTAACGCGACTTATCATAAAAACTCTAATTCCCCAAATCGACTTAGCAAACCCTAATGCCTTAGACCCTAGATACCTTAGACTTTTAGACACTTCCTTATTAGTATTCTTACACATTATAGGTTGAATTCCTCGGAATTCCCATTACTTAGCTCACGACCGCTTAAGTGGATTTTGAACGCTTTCGCAAACTGTGAGTATATCTTTCCCCTTTTTACCGTTTTACTACTTTGGGGTGACTCATGTACTTATATATTAATCAAGTTTCAATTTGTTATACTTAATGCAATTCTCATGTGTGTTTGCTTTATGTTAATTGGTGTGTCTATGACTTGTCAAAATCATTAACCGCTGGGCAGCCTAGCTTTTCAATGAATAGTACTATGGTATACCCCCTTGAGACTCTGTTGAGAGAATCTTGGTCATTGTCTTGTTAATTCATTATTCAGTTGGTTAGTCATGTGTTAGTCATTCTTCTCAGGTTTGGTTTTGAACGGATATTACTTATTACATAATTGCAAATGGTACCGCACATGAATTGCTAAATACTTTTCTACTATATGTATACAAACAGGGTATGCTCACCAATACAATTTTTGTATTGACCAAAATATTTTGTACATGTTTCAGGTTGTTTTGAGACGCTTCTTTTAGGCTTTTGGATTATATATTTCAGTCTTGTCTACATTGTATTTCAGCTAGACTTGTCACCTTAGGATTATTGTATCCTGTAATTTCATTTCAATGTAATAAATTATTTAATCAATGTATTCAAATTTACACTTTAGTCCATGAGCTATTGAACAATCGTCACTACGTGACACCTCGATGTTTCCGCCATCGGTTGGGGTGTTACAAGACCTCAATCTTCCTTTGAGAGTGCCACGTGGCATCATAATGGAGAGTTTTTGGTGTTTTTGAATTGTTTCCCTTTTTAATTAAATTGAGTTATTTTAGGAAAAAAGAATTTAAAAATAAATTTAAAATTTTCTCACTCATATTTCCTCCCATAATTTTTAAACGTTTATATCTTTTATATACGAGATTTTTTTAAAGAAAAAAAATTACACCAAATTAACGAGCGTTTTATTATCTTTCCAACGAGTACCATAGTGCTATATAAAAAGCGGAGAAAAAATAGATTATTTTTTGTGAGATTTCGTTCATAGAGGAAAAAAACACACAAAGTGTTCATGTTATCATGTAAAATTAGATTTTGTGGGGAATATGAGTTATTACTGATTAGAATACTATGAACATGCAATGATTGAGAGATTTTGTGGTTAGTTAACTTGAGCCATTTGCAATAGGTTATCACGTAAAATTAGATTTTTCAACCCCGGGACCCTCCCGGGGTAATCAGCTAGTACAAAATAAATAGATTTAAAAGAAAGCTTCACATGACGCCACATGGCACATTCCATTAAATGCCACCTCATACAAGCTCAATTCTTTTATTATAAGTTATAGATTAAATCATAATTATCCTCATTCTCTCTTTCTCCTTTTCTTTTGTAAGATAATATTATTAAATAATTTTTTTTCTAATATCTTATTTTAGTATTTAATATTTCTTTTCTTAACTACTTTTTTATTTTAATATATAATATTTTTCGGTCAAAACATATAATACACAACTTTACAACTTAGTTATAAATAAAAAAACAAAGTAAAATCTTATAGCCCGTGGAAACACAAATTTGTAACCTTATCTATATTATTATATTACTAGAAGGAATGTCTGCGCGTTGTGGCGGGTGTCTCGATTTATATTATATATGTTGATTATGAACCACAACCCGGGTTTACGACATTTTACTTTATTCAACAAAATATAGTATCAAAAATATTAGCACAACAAACCAAATAAAACTTTGTAGATAATTATAGTGGCAAAAATATTAGTATCATCTAGAGATTGATTTCCACTGCTTGGTGTCATAGGTCCTTTTTTTTGTCATCTTAGATTCAGATAGCCAATAAAAATCACCAAATAATAAAAGCGAAAATAGAAAATATGATTATTGTAGTTATGCTAAGACACCACATGAAAGTGAGATTGTGAGAGTTCATTAAATTTTATAGAAACTACAAATATATGCACACCGGGTTGGCGAATCAAAAAATAGAAATTAATAGCATCACTTAGCATAAGACAATCATCAACTACTATAAAAGGTATAAAAAATCGAACAACAAACGAATAATCAAATAATTCACGTTGATATTAGCAAGTAAATCTAGGTATCAAACCTGCTGGTTGCAAGAGAATTCCTTTGCCAATCTTATGCGCATACTTCATGAAAATTTGCTTTTATAATCATCATCCGCGTGTAACGCATCCTAGAGGGCCCAACCGCCGCAATACTCGTAAATTAATAATCGTTGACCATGCTCAGAACAAGTAACCCATGAGTTCAACAACATTCGCATGCCAAATTTTATCAAATCATTAATAAGATCAATAAACTCTTCCTCCTTTTGTCGACTGATTACCTTTTTGTCCCAAATTCTTCACAGCAAGCAACTAAATAAAAACACGAAATACAAAAGTTTTGCAGCTTTAGATATGAGATCAAATGTGTAAAAGAAAAAAAGAAGTCAACAAATTAGAAATCAGGTCAAAGAGTACCTCATACATGTTTTTTGTAACCATCTTGAAATTCTGCACCCATCTTGAAATTCTGATTTATGTAAATCCGTTAATACTGATTGTAAAGGTACCTCATACATGTTTTTTGTAACCATCTTGAAATTCTGCACCCAAATTAGCAAAAACAAAAAAACACTCCAAATTAAATATAGATATAGATAATATAGATATGGCTTTTTTTAGGAGCAAAGAATTAAGACGGTCATAGGAAGGGGCTGTAAATTGGGCTAGGGGCCTATAAAAAAAAACCACTAAAGGTTGAATTATTCATTCACCAATATTATATTAAATCAATTAATTATTTATGTAGTTAAGCTAATAAGTTAACCTCTCTGTTGTTGATATTTATGTAGTTGAGGGACGTCAATCGGGCGTCAATTAAAAGTTCATCGCATATTCAAATAGCTAAGAAATTAGTGAAAAATAAATCCAATCCAACTGGAATCATAAACTAATTATACCTCATGAACATTATACTATCACACTAATATTGATCGCCAAACTTCGAGTAGCCAACAACTTAACCAGACCAGACCGACCAATAATCCCTAACACAAGCCCTCGGCTTTCCTTTTTCAAAAGAACAAAATAAGAAGAAAAAAACAGTAAACACTTCTAAATTTAAAAATACCAAAAGTATTAATGCATATTGTAAAAAAGTCATGAAAAATGAAACCTACAAAACACAAAATATGTGTGTATATTCTTCAAGAATATGTGTAGTGGGTGCTAGTGGATTAGGCTGTGAACTTCTCAAAGACCTTGCCCTCTCCGGTTTACCAATTCCTTTTCAGGTATATCCTTCCTTTCATTGCCATTCCCCCAATTGAATCAACTTCTTCTTCTTAAACCAACCAAGCGAAGCCATTTAAAAAATCTAGGCATAATTTATAATGTTCATAGGCTCTTCACATTCTTACATTTAAGAAATTTATTACATTAATGGTTTTTTGATCAATCATATACCATGGGGGTAAGGTTGGAATAAGTTTTTAAGTTGTGAGTATGAGGTTATGATAAAATTACAATTTTAACCTTCTAAGTGTCTTAATTGTTGATGTGCTAAAAGTAGTTTAATAAAAATAACTAAATTAAACCTAAAACTAGACACCTAGTAATACTCTAGACTCTCTAAAACTAAACTACTGACAGGCAAGTGAACCTATCGACTCTAGTATAGCTAAAGTAAGTCCGGATATCGAACCCACGAGACTCTAATGGAAAACGAAAACTAGACTCGATTACTTATCCTAAAACTGATTAAATTAATTTATTATTTTAAAAGGGGGGGTTTTACTAAAAACTAAATTACAATAAAATAAAGGTTAACTTAGACTAACTAAACTGAACTAAAGACACGAACTTAGCTGAACCGAATTCAGATGATAACAAGACACTACCTAGACCAGACTCCTAACTATGCCTGATAAGCTTCTATGGTTATGGAACTGATTTGGAACCGGGATCTTAAAATACTAAACATCAAGAATAAACTAGACACCCTCGACCCTTCTCAAGGGGAAACCCTAGAATATTTTTGTGCTGTTAAACTACCGGTTGGAGTACAAACCCTCATAGGTTATTTAACTCTTATGATCGAGTAGCCGCTAGACAATCTACCTCATAGCGCGAAAGCCTCACTACACTAGGTGCAAGGGGTAATTATTGAAGCCTAGATCTAACTTGATATGCAAGAGTTGAAAGGGAAACTAGGCAAATCTTCTCACAAAGCCTCTAACCTAGTAATTTAACAACCTAGACATACCAACAAGCCCTCACCTCACAGCTATTGAACTTGGAAGAATACCTAAACTCTTGTAACCACCAAATATCACTCCTATGGTAAACTCGCGTCTATTGACCATAAACTAGTTGCTACACAAAGTCTGCAACCTAACTAGCACTCATACATGAAAGACATTCACAAAAGTGCAAGTGGAGTGAATAGTGACAATCAAAAAATAATAGATACGCACATACACTAGATCTAGAGAAATCAAAATCTTTACTGAATCATAAATCCAAAACAAGTTCCAAAAACCATAGAAAAAATCAAATCAAAACATAGTTATTTGTCTTAGCCTAGGTAGCTATAAAAGTTTTAGCCACAAATCATCTTGAAAAGAGAAACAAAGACAAATAAAAATTCAGCAACCATGGTCTAGAACAAAGATAATAAAGGAACGAAAAAACCGAATGATTGACACCCGAATAATCGCTCACTGGCATAGAACCTTTGATCCCTGACCTGCCTCTATAATAATATTTGCTCCTATGCTCCCTCTATCGCTGTTTTTCCTTCTTCCCGTGCGATCCACCTTCTAAAAACGAATATAATTATGCGGCCTCTGCTTCCAAGAATCCTCCTCATGCAGCTTCGAAATTCCCATAATAAATCCTCCAACACCCTAATTTGTTCTTGGACCATGGGCCTTTTACCAAAGTGACACGAGTCACGTTTTTTTTTCTGTTTTTTTATATTATTATTATTATTACTATTATTATCTATAGTATTATAACTCGGTGCTCTAGATTCGGGTGTTCTTGGCTTGACCAAAGTTGCTCGTTTACGCTCCAACGTCCACACGAACACCTACCAAAATATAAAATAAATAAATAAGTACTAAAAACCCAAAACTAATAAACATCTATAAAAAACTATACTAAATAAAATAGACCGGTAGAAGCCTAAAACTAATAAAAACAGTATTTAAACGACTCGAAAACTATACAAACTTTACACTGGAAATAGATGTATTTTACAATACATCAATTGTCACAATTATGACCAAAATACCCTTAAATTTCTTGCTTAAGTATGTTATACATGTTGCTTCTTAAGTTGTACAGAAATGTAAATGACAATCTTGGCCATCACTCTTCCTTAATAAGATAATATAGATAAAGCATCTTAACTACTTTTTAGGGGCAAATTTGTCTTTTGAACTTGTATTTATATACACCATATTATAGTTAATGAACCAAAGTTATATCAAATACTTTACATTAGTTTTGTACAATTAATCCATTAGTAATATTAAATGTTTGTACAAAATAATATTAATATTTTTATAAGTAAATACTATTTAAATTTAGTATTATCTTATTTTTTATTTTTTAGATATGCTAATGATAATAGTAGTGATAGTGGTCGCTGTAGTCGTGGTTGTGGTCGTGGTAGTAGTAGTAAAAGTGGCGGTGGTGGTACCCAAATATAATCGTTGTTTAACATAGATCGAGTTAGAAAACATTTCTAAAAGAGACTTTGTGACACCCGCCGCATCACGCGGGCTAACACACTAGTAATAAATAAAAGGAATAATGGAAATAAATAATCCCAACTATTCACTATTGGCCAATAACAGTCCCAACTACGAAAATCATCAATATTGGTCCCAACTTTCGACATATTGGAAACCAACGGACCCAAACTAACGGAGGCTAACTCCGTTAGTGTGATGCTGACGTGGCATGCCACGTAGGATCATTTTGCCACGTGGCATGCCACGTAGGATGCCACGTAGGATCATCATGCCACCTAAGCATGCCACGTCAGCATCACATTAACGGAGTTTATCTCCGTTAGTTTGGGTCCGTTGGTTTCCAATATGTCGAAAGTTGGGACCAATATTGGTGATTTTCGTAGTTGGGACTGTTATTGGTCAATAGTTAATAGTTGGGATTATTTATTTCCATTTTTCCTAAATAAAAAAAAACAAGCTAAAATGTTATAATAAGTAAATGGTACATTAAAGTTCATTCATTCCAAACACGTATATTGATGAGTATACGTTTAACCGATTCCATTATATTTATTCAATTTGTGTTATTAAAGCCATTCAATACACAGGTTTTTAAATATGTAACTTTTTTATTAATAATACATTAAAGTTCATTTGTTCAACACATATATTGACGAATATATGTGTTAACCGATTACCATTATATTTATTTAATTCATGTTATACACGTTTTTATTCAACCCATGCAATACATGGTTTTTTTTTAAAGATGTAACTTTGTTATTACTTAGTATATAAAATCATATTTATTCACCTGTGTAATACACGAGGTTCTACACTAGTGTATAAATATAGAGGAAAAATTAGAGAAAACATTCAAAACATCCCTCCACTGGGATATCTATAATATATATAAAGTTGATAAAAACAATAACGACCCTTTATACGGATGGAGGGGGAGGGTACTATTCATCAATGATATAATTTTGTGAGTGTGTAAAACTGAGACAAAACAATAAAATAAGAGTTTATGAAGATGTAGAATCGAATGTAAGAGGTTTTGTAAAATAAACAAAGTTTAGAAAGAAAAGATTGTGTTTCTTATTTAAATTATATAGATGAACACAGAGACTTGGATAAGACTGTTCTTATAGAGATGTATATGAACAATGAATAGGGGGTCTCTATATTTGGAGATTCACTATACGATCTTTGTATTTTTTTTTTTTTCTCTATCATAAAGAATGGGATGTAGGTAGTTTTTCTTCATTCTCTATAGTTTTTTTCTCTAACCTTTAAGGATAGAGATAGGGATAGAGAATCCTATTGAATGATGTAAAATATTTCTAATATACTTTTAAAGGTGTTTTAAAAACACTAATATGGTGATAGTTATAGCATACAAGCCCATTCACACTGAAAACTATTAATGTTTAGTTTTTAAAACTGAAAGATATGACTAATTGGTAAAAAAAAATTGGTTGTAGTCTACATGGAATTCAATTGGGTAAGGGCATGTGTAGTGGCAAGTTATGGGGCGTTATATTAGCCTATAGCACCTGGGAACATCGCCCCCGGGCGCTATAGGGCGTTATGCTCGGGTAGCGTTTTGGCTATAACGGGCGTTTTGACTTTGGTTTGCGTGAGAATTTCAATTTGACCGTTGAACGGTCATTAAGGTTTTAAAAAAATCGTGGAGCTATATATATATATATATATACATATACATACACATCCACATACAAACATACATTCTCATCCATATCCATATACAAACTAACACACACACACACACACTTTCAGTTTTTACCACAAGAGAAGAGATGAATCCATTCGATAGAGGTGGTTTCGGGTTTGGTTCCCAAACTACTGGCGACAACACCTGACCCATAGCTCCGGGTTCAGGTTCAAACCCACAAACTTTTATGAACCTGTTAAACCAACCCTATAATTGGGACCCGAACATGTATAACATGGGAGGGGGTTTTGGGCAACCCCTGGGAGGTGGGTTTGGCTCAACACAAGTGTTTGAGACATCTCAAATGTTCGGGTCCTCAAATGCTTGGCACGACTCACAGTCGGTTCCGGAGACACAACCTCCGGTGCAAGAGCAAGAGCAAGATCCCGTGCGACTAACCGGGCGAGGAAGATCCCGTGCGACCAACTGGACTCACAAAAGGAAAGAGACGCAAATATGCGCCAAAAAAACGTACAACCATGGGATGACGACGAGCTGTTCAAGTTAGCCCGAGCGTGGATTGACGTATCAGAGGATCCTATTGTTGGTAAGATATATATTTTTTTGTTATGTTATATCTTTTTTACATATACTTTTTTAAACGGGCACTTATATATTTTTTTGGTTTGTTTTTTTAGCGAACTATCAAAACAAAGGAGAATTTTGGAGAAGAGTCCGGGCAATATTTTTTGAACTAGTTGGTAAGGGAGAGAACTACCGGGAGAACGATTCGATGTCGGGCAAATGGACTGATATCAACTTTAGATGCACAAACCTTCAAGCTATTTATCAACGCGCCCGGCTTGGGTGGAAAACTGGCCAAAGAGACGCCCAAATTTTGGAGGCGGCTTTGGATGAATACAAACAAGAATACGGGAATTTTCCGTACTTGAGGATTTGGGGCCTGCTGAAAGAATGCTCCAAATGGCACACCGTCCGCCAACGGTTGGAACTTCTTCATCTAGGGCCAGAAAGAAGTCGAAGACCTCTGAGTCGGCTGATACCGGGACCCCTACGTCTGACGCGCGTCACGTCGACCTAAACGCCGAAAAAATGCGTTTTTTGCAGGGGAGGAGGTGCGGAGGAGATGCCTCGTCCGACCGGTCGACGGGCTGCTCGAGCCGCACGGGCGGACTCTTCGTCGTTGGGGGTGAACGAGTTAATCCCGGCGTTTGCTGAGATGAACCAGCGGCTCCAAGACATACGCGACATCGAGGCACAGCGTATCCAAGAAAACCGAGAGGTGGTTGATATTATGAGGAACCGACAATTTGAGCGCGACTTTGCATTTTACACGCAGCCGCACGACCACCTAGAAGGCAAGGCCTTGGAAATGTGTTTGAACCAAAAGGCCAAAATCGAGAAAAAATATAACCTATGAGTATTTGTATTTTTTTTAATTATTTGTAAAAAAAAATTTAGTATTTGTAATTTTTTTTAGTATTTGTAATTTTTTTTAGTATTTGTAATATTTATATATTAAATGGAATATTTAAAGTATTTAATATTATTATTTAAATAAGAAAATAATAATTTAACCAATGATTACTCAATCATTTATAAAGCCCCATAACCCCCTTCCCACTACACCCTCTTTTTTCATAACCCCCATAACCCCCCTTCTATTACTTTTTAATATTTTAATACCCATAACCCCCCATCACTGTTGGTTTAATTCTAAGTTTGGGTGAAAAGTGAAAGAAACCAAAAGTTGAAGGGTCGTTATGATAATTCTTAGTGAATTAAATTAGAGATAAATGTTAGTTTAATTAAATAGATTTAGTTTATGAGATAGATAAGTATTTGAGTTTTAGTATTGGTTTAGGAAAGGTTATTTAGGTTTAGTATAAATAGATGGGTAGAGTTAATGTTTTATTTATGGTTTTTGATTTCTCAGTAAAAAAGACTTTGTGTCTAATATTGTTCTTCGTTTTTTATCGTGATCGATCCTATTGGTTCCAACAACCACTACACATACACTAAGGGGTGGCAGTTTGGCAATGTCGACCAGTTGGCGGGGTCAAATCATAGTCAAAAGAAGAGTTTGATCCTGGCTTAGAAGGAACACTAGCTATACATGGTGGCTTGAGTCGTATACGACCCACGTAACATTTATGTTGTGACAACCGGCAAATTTCGTACAACGATTAACGTGACTCTAATCATGTTTTCGAAGTAATTAACATGGTTTAAGGTTAATTAAGATATTATGAGCCGTTATGAGTCCTACGATGTCCTTCTCGAAGTCGTGGATGTCTTGAAGTCTTTAAAGAAAGACTTCGCGTAATTAACGTAACGAACTGACATCAGTGAAAATTTATCAAAGTGGACTAACATAAGGCTAATAAATGTAAATACGACACGTATTTACTATCGATGCGAACGGATGTGAAATCGACGTGGTAAACGGCCAAAAACGCAGCGTTTTGGAGAACGCAGAGAGGAACTGACGTGGAAATCAGACGTCTAAACGTGTGGTTTTAACCGTTATCGAACTTTCGGAATAATTATTTATTATAAATAATGTTTCTTATTGAATTTCGAAAGTTATCGGATCATTTAAATGAAGGATAACACAACCGAACCGATTAACGCGATTTTAACGCGTGTGCTGTTTTTACGCGTCGGATGACGAAAATAACATTTAAATTGCTCGGTTTAGTTATGTTTTTCATTTCGAACAAAACCGAGTTCAGAAGCGATAACGGGCTAAAACGGAGCAGTTGGTACGCAACGTCGGGCTTGAAGCCCAACCCAAAATCCCACATATATAAGCCTACAACACCCCCAAGAATCCTCATTTTCCACTTCCCTTTCTCTCTCTAACCTCCCAAACTCTCTCCACTCTCTCTCTCTAGAAAAAGGTTCCGGTGACCGGAGGCCGGCCGGCCGGCGGAGCAGCGGCGGCGCCGCCGTCACCGGCGTCGTCCGGCGGCTGTCCGGCGGCTTCCGGCGGCCTTCCGGCGGCCTTTTCCGGCGCGTGACACCCCCACCCCCACTAATTTCGATGCCCCGAACACGATGGTGAAGGTCGTTTTCCCTGAAATGAAGCGGTTTGAACGTTGGTACCATTCCGACGACTTTTCCGGTAAGCTCGTTTTTGAGTTTTCTTTGTACGAACGTTTAGATCGGGTCTTTGGGGGACTCCTCACAAGTTTTCACGGGATTTCGTTCACCGGCCACATTCCGGTGAGCCGTTTCCGGGCTGTTTGCGGGTTTAGGAGGGGCCGGTGGTGGGTTTGGTCGGGTTCCGGTGGCGCGCAGGTGATGATGACGGGTAGGGGCTGCAGTCGTGGTCCGGTGCGGGTATCGGGACAGATGGGGTTGGATGGTGGTGGTGTCCGGCGGTTGCGGGTCTGGACCAGT
Source organism: Ambrosia trifida (assembly GCA_028751855.1). Taxonomy (NCBI): domain Eukaryota; kingdom Viridiplantae; phylum Streptophyta; class Magnoliopsida; order Asterales; family Asteraceae; genus Ambrosia; species Ambrosia trifida. Next base: position 82,835,600 of record CM054122.1, read on the forward strand.
TATGGTTGTGGTCCGGTGATGGTCCGGGTCGGGTCAGATCTGGCTCGGTTTGCGTGCCGTCTTCAAGTTCTAGTCGTGGGTCAAGCATGGTGCTCTCGGGTAGATCCGGTCAGATCTGGTGAACCGTGGTTAGACGGGTTAGATTCGGTTTGGTCAACCCGGTCAACGGATGGTCAACGGGTCAGCACCGGTCAACTCGTAGATCGAGACGCGCGCGTAATATCGGTATAATTATGTGGTAATATTTTGTTGATATCTTAGAAATATATTTATAATTTATAAATATAACAATACGGCCAAAAATAGTTTTAACTCGCGAGAACGAACCGATAAAAATATTAACGAAAAGTATTATGAGATAATATTTGTATATTAGTCGTGACTTGCGTTGTTGTTGGACTAAATTGTTGGACTATACACATATATTTGTATAAATGGGATAATTTATAAAATTGTCGAAACGTATAAAGTCTTGTGGATTAGAAATGCGGATAAATATGTCGACTTGTGTTTGTAATTGATTTTGGGAAAAATGGTAGACGATTTGTGTCGTCTGGGTTATACGAAAACAAAGGAAACTCTGCCGAAATTTTTATAAAATCCGAAGAACGACAAGTGTGACATTATTGTGCGTTCTTATAAATAACTTTCCAAGTGTTTGACAAATGTAGTCATATACAAAATCGCGACGTTTTTGACAAAGATTATTTGTAACAATAATAGTCTATTCCGGGAAATATTTCAAACAAATATATAGTCTTTTGTTACCAAACGTCAAGTATGACGAGTTTTTAAAGGTTACTTGGTAACTAAAATATGTTTGTTGTTCGGATTAAAAGAGGTATAAGCGTTCGGTTTTATTTGGGAAACCTTTTTATAAAAAGCAAAGTCTTGAGATTTGTAAGATACTCGGATTCGGGAAAAGAAATAACAAATGTTATTAAAAGGATTTTAATAACTATATTATATTTCAGCAAGGTATATTTTCCGAAAATAACTATACAAGACGATTACATTATCTGGCTTACAAGACAAGCTATGGCTCGGGATGAGTTATACGTTTCGTGGTATTAGTCCAACATAGTTTGCACACGAATAGTAACAGGTGCACAACTTGGGTACTATGTCGTATGTAAACACATGAATTATGACAAGTCACGATCAGTTCGTTGAGTTAAAACACCTCAAGGCTCGGGTTAGTACACACGAGTCAAGATAGTTGAGTAAACTATCTTTTAACCGGAAAAATAAGCTAGATTTATATATGATAGACTTTAAGGTGTCCTTTATTGGTAATTAGGGCACGAGGAAGTCGGTCAAAGCCTTGGGTTTTATTTGCTAGCTAAGCATGGAAATTAAGGTGAGTTTCACGGCCCCATTTTACTGTTTTAGCTGGGGGAAAGATATGTTTGTCAAAAGTTATCACATGTTGAAATGTTTTCAAGGGTTAAAATGTGATAAGTGGCATGATGAGTACTTGAGTTTTTGGTCGCCGCTCGGGGTTGGGTCCTCGCTACTGTAACCATTAATTCAGGTAAATGAAACTGAAGGAATATTTGGATAGTACTATTGGTGCCTGACGAGGCCCACCTCTGGTTGATAGCGTCAACCCGGTAAAGGCAATAGGTGCACATATTCTGAACTTAAGTCATTGGGTTCCGAGAAACGACTTGTTGCGGGGCATATTTATTAGTCTTGGTTTGGTTATGGGACTCAGGGGATTGCTTATCATCATAGTTTGTAGGAGCTAGCTACTCCTTACAAAGGCCACAAATTGTGCTGGATTTGCACAGGATGTAAAAATGTTGTTATTACGGAACTAAAACCTGTGAACTCACCAATATTTTATATATTGACGTCTTTTTAAACATATCTTTCAGGTAACTAAGTGCTGAACAGGTATGCGGCTAGTACGGTGGAATTTGGGATGTCGGACACTGGTTGGGGGTTTCATCTATTGTTACCATCGGGTTGGGACATAAACGGAAACACCCCACTTTAAAACATAATGTTTGTGGTTTTAAGTAATGTTTGAAACCAGGTACTCCTTCCCGACATCTTAATATAATGATCTTTTCTAATTAAATATAGTTTGTGTTAATCTTGACTTTGATATGCTTTCGAGCGTCGCGCCACGTGTTTCCGCCATTGGCGTGGTGTGACAGAAGTGGTATCAAAGCCAAGGTTATAGCGAACTAGTATTTTTGAAAAATCTAGACTATAACCGGTTTTGGCTCGAAAACAAAGTTTTCAAAAATAAAACACAACGAAATATTTTTAGAAGAGAAAGAAAATTGTACATGGATTGTACAAGGGGAAATTCCGACCGACTAGCCATGTGTGTCAATATATAAAATGTTAGAAAATAAGGATATGAATGTTTAAATTGTGTAGAGATCCGATTTTCTAACTAGTGCTAGTTAATGCATATAAGTAGTACAGATAGCTTGCCTATAAGGATATCGTCTCACACTTCACTTTAGTCCGCACTTTTGCATCGATTACCGATATCGACAAGCGGGAAGGACAAGCGGTGGTCTACGACGAACTCACCCGCTTACCTGCGGACGGGATGATCGGAAGGGCTAACCTTTATCGTGCTAGTGGACGTTGTCGTGTTGCTGATGTTGTGAAGACGAAGCTAGTCTAGGTCTTTTATTGTGTGAAATCTCTGTTTTTGGATCAGGAAGCTCGGAACTAGCGGGCGCTAAAATTACCTGGCAACACCGATTATCATTACGGGTGCACACGTAATAATAACTTGTGGTGCACGGTAACCTTGGTGGGCGCTAGGGCTGGGGTTGGTGATCACTCCTTGTTTTGTCTATTCTTGTTCTGTAGGTTCAGTCTTAGCTTTTGATTGGCCAATGAGTTAAAAAGGGAGGTCTTGTTGATATCCCTTGATTTCGATCCTCGCAAACTGAATGAGCTTCTTCAGCATCACCTCTAAGGTACGAACACGGAAGAGCTCGAACGTCTACTTCATATGAGTAATCTGACGTAAACCCTCGCATCGGATAGGGACAGGAGATGAAAACTTCCTTGTATAGGAGTTGAATGCCTCCACTCAAAGTTCCTCAAAGGAGCGGACATACGAGGATGCACTGCCTACCAAAGAGATGAATGCTTGGTACGATGCGTGGAATGCTAAACTTGGAACCCAGTGAAGACCGAGGGTGTGTCCCTGCAAAACAAGTGCGTTTTGAGCACGGGACCCTGTGTGGATCAGTATTGAGACTAGTGGCCCGTGTGCTGCTGTATTATTACTGTGAGTAAGTCATTCTTGATCTAACACATGCCCAAGTTGTCTTCGAGGGTCAGGCGTTTCTTCCCCTATTGGAGGGCAGAATCGTCCTTGCTGAGTTAATAGGCTTGATCATCTTTATCTAGAAGGCATGATAGCCCCCGTCTAAATCAACAATGTCGAATCGGCAAGATCCTAGTATATTTATTTAATGGGAAAATAAATATATGGTAAAGTGAGCCGAGTCGGGTGTTGAAAACGAAATATCGATCGGCAAGATCCTAGTATATTTATTTAATGGGAAAATAAATATATGGTAAAGTGAGCCGAGTCGGGTGTTGAAAACGAAATGTCGAATCGACAAGACCCTAGTATAATTATTTAATGGGAAAATAATTATACGGTAAAGTGAGTCGAGTCGATGGTCGTAAAATGTAATGTCGAATCGACAAGACCCTAGTATAATTATTTAATGGGAAAATAATTATACGGTAAAGTGAGTCGAGTCGATGGTCGTAAAATGTAATGTCGAATCGACAAGACCCTAGTATAATTATTTAATGGGAAAATAATTATACGGTAAAGTGAGTCGAGTCGATGGTTGTAAAATGTAATATCGAATCGACAAGATCCTAGTATAATTATTTAATGGGAAAATAATTATACGGTAAAGTGAGTCGAGTCGATGGTTGTAGAATGTAATATCGAATCGACAAGATCATAGTATATTTATTTAATGGGAAAATAAATATATGGAAAGGCGAGTCGAGTCGATTATGGGAAAAAAATGAAATCTCGACTGACAAGATCCTAGTATAACTACTTAATGGGAAAGTAATTATATGGTAAAGTGAGTCGAGTCGGAGACGATTTTATCCAAGTCAGTTAATATATATGGAGACATACATATATATTGAATATAAGGTCACGACGTGCGTTTTGCGTCTGAATTCGTCATAATACTTGGAGGGTGAAACCACATTTCGGGAGCCGAAATCGTAAAGTGTGTGATCCGTAATTGTCAAATGTCACAGAACGCTCTGGCTGACATTGAAATCCCCCTCGAAAAATCAAATAACGGACTACTGGAAGTGGTCACGTTATTCTGTCAACTAAACTTACCCATGGGACGGCAATTCCATTGCTCATGTTGCAATGCTGAACGTCCGATGCCCTCGTCAGGACGACGAGACTGGTAGTCTATTTGGGGTGGCAATTGATGCGAAGTGTTTTCCATCAATCCCCATAGATATTGAGACGTTGCGTCCCTTTGTCACGGTGTTTTATAAATTAAGGTTGCGAGATCCATTCGTCATGGACAATGTGACTTGTCTAATCTCTTGTCATATTTCGATACTCTCACTGCGTGGCCTATCAGGAAGAAAGTTCGCTGGCCTCGCTTAAGTGTCGGAGAGGCATTTCAGTTGATGACTATCGGTGCTAGGGCCAAAATGACATGCAAGAGGACCCTAATGAGAAGGATGACTCGGCCGAATTGCCAGAGTCTGTATCGTTTTATTTTATCGTGGTGTCCCGATAAATTATGATCCTTCTACCTCTACTATTCTCGTTGTGACCAATATTTTTGATACTGGAAAAGATGTAGCTTGGTTCCTAGGTCCTATGGATACTATTTACCACACATCTAATAACTACGACGGGTCTAAGGTTTCTGCTGAGCCTGCTGTTGTTGCTGCTATCATTGTCCTACGGCTCAAGCGAATCCTGTTGTCATTACTAAGTGTGGAACTCTTGTCGAGTTTGTTGTTGTTGTTCCCTAAATCTCCGCTAGATTTGTCACAATCGTTTCTGTAACTCGTGTCAAGCTTCTTCTCGTTGTTCTATGGCCCAAGCGAATTATGTCGTCGTTGCTGAGAGTGTAACTCATACTGAGTGTGTTGAGGATGTTTCTATGGCTTTTGTTAATTTTGATGTTGCTGTTGTTACGAAGGCTCCTGCTAAGATCACTGTCATTGACATAGACATCTCTAAGACCCTTGCCAAGCCGCTATGACCATGCTCGTGTCACGATGGAGTTCGTTGCTGTTAACTCCATTTTCTTCGAGGTTTTCGTTGAACCGCTCGTTATCATTCCCTGGCTCCTGCCAAGAATGGTTCTCAAGCTTGGGTTAAGTCTGTCAATGATACAGTCGCCATTATTCGAGTGACTTATATCGAGCCTGCAGTCGTTTTCCCTAAGGACGATGTCGGCCTAATAAGTCTACTAAATTATGTGGAACCCATTGTTCCCATTTCGGTTGTGATGGCGGATGCCTTTGGTGATCCAATCGTTCCTACTAATGAGCCTATGGAGTATAGGTTTGTGACTGAGGATACGAATAAGGATTCTATCACCATAAGTGAGCTGAAACGCACCGGGGTGCGTGCTCACCGTAATGGAGCTTCTTGTAGTTATGTATAGCGGACTTGCTAGGTTGTGTGTCATCCTGCTGTCGTGAATTCATGTTGTGGTGTTACCCCTACCGATTGTGCATTCTTGTAGTTGCACGGTTCTGCCAACTGCGTATCCATGTGGTTGCGTTGCGCTGTTGATGATGCATCTCCGTGGTTGTGCTGCTCCTGATGCGGTATTCCGTTGTTGATGTGTTTCGCGGACGTGTTGCGATCATTGTCGTGTTGTCCGTACTGTCGTATTGCACCGTGAACGTATTGCTACAATTGTTGGATTGACTTGATGAGGTGATAACTTGTCATTTGTTTCACTCTTGGTTCCCTTGGGATAAAGACATTACCCCAAACCCACGTAGCTGTTGTTATGTTGCTGAGTGGTTATGTAGTGTCGCCATCGATAATGTGGGAATTCGGGTGTCAAACGGACTTTCCAGTAGTCATACTAAGACACTCTAGTCCTAGTGTTAGCACATGTATCTCTCTATAGTTCGAATCTCGTAGTTTGAGTAATTGACCGAATCATGTGTCGACCTCTTTATATGCCCGCGAGTCTCGTGAGCATTACCTCTTCAAAATCTAAGGCATCAGTGACGCCAGGTCCAGCCTTAACCTTTTACGTGCATTTTGGTCGACTAACCACTCTCGAATCATGTCGGAAGGAAATTCCATGATCCACACATGACGGGGTGAGGCTCGTCTTTGCGATAAAGGGATTTCAAATACATCCCGAACCTGAAGGGATCGAGTAAATGTGAGCGATATTATGACCCATACCTTTGGGACTAGTAAGAGTTGAAAGACTCAATTCATTATTGCTCATCTCAGTGGAATTGTTTGACGCCATACCTGCTGACGTGTCGTGCTGACGATTATGGAAATACCATTGTGGACCCACCCATGGCGTATGCATTGGTGGAGCTCCTGGTACAGGATTCTGGGGTTTATGAAACTCTGAATCCTGAAGGACGTATAACCTTGTCTATTATACAAGGGTACTACCCTACCGTGTTAAAATGGGTGATCGATTCAACCGTTCGAGTAATGTTGTTATTCTTCTGATAGTAGGTTTATCTTGTCTTGGTGTCGTTGCGTAGAATCTTGGGATAGTGGAACCCTTTCGACCTTGGGTCGATACGGGTGTTCCCAGTTATTTTTCAGTAGCATTGCTCGTACTAGAGAAAAATCCCCCATCCTTGACAAACACTGTTGGAGACACCATAGTAATATGAGCTGCCAGGTCAGTGCGTTTAGTACCTGACTAATCAAGATGAGCTCGAAAGCTTACGCATTGCACCCATTTGTGTGACTACCTGAGTTGTTGAATGGGATGACTTATGGGAAGGCTCAAGACTACTTCTTGTAGGGCGATCTAGGTCGTTTGTTTGTTTCAAGTGACGGCTTTGGCGTATGAAGTCGCCAAGCCCCACACGTGGGATGTGTGCCAAATGCACTCATCTATGACTCAATTTCACCTCTTACATCGAAAGATCCCGAAAGGATGGAACCTTTGGCGAGTGAGGGTTCTGGTTTCAGGACTTCCTTCACTCATATCCCTACATAGGATCGGATAGTCAATTCGAGGGAGAGTGTCCTGTATTATTCAGAATTGACTTACTAGGTTGCTAATAACGATAGGACACCATTGCCCGTAAGGCACATATAACAGGACACGTACTGGATACCCTCGTTTGGGTTGCTACAGGTGCTCCGGTTACCGTTTCGGTGGACACCAGCGTGTCGAGATGTTGCCGAGACCCTATCCTCTGTTTGTTACGGCAACCATATTATGATGATTCATATACATCATTCCTATGTTGACCAATGTGATGAGGTGGTGTGAGCCTCTAGACATTTGTGTTTAAGTCGGCTTAAATCCTCGCGTATTGTGGAATTGTACGGCCGTATGTCGAATATACACTGTCTACTGTCTGGGGGAACTGAGGGGTGAAAGTGACGCAAAAACTTTCGACCTCCATCAGTCCATATTAGGCGTCCTAGTACCACTAACCACAATCGCTCATGCGGAAAGGTTGTAAGTTAGTGCATAGTGGATTTCAGTCCAGGTGAGGACACAGGAATACCATCCGCTACTATAAACAACCTTGAGCGTCCTCGAGAATGTCGACTGCTTTGTGATCTGGTAAGATCACCCGGTTAGTGAGATTCGAACGAGCGAACCTAATGGTCATGTCGCCTGAGGTGTCCGGTGGCTGTGATGAGACACAGGCAATGATCGATTGTTGTTTGGAACCTTCTCATCCCATACTCGCTTGTGGTTATAATATGAGGCATACAGATAGCCACCTATACTCTTGGAGAGTCGTGGCTAGACACTAGGTGTCAACTTTCACAATATCGGATTTTAGTAGTTATCCTGCCCCAGGGTGTGCCAAACCTTGAACGCAAGTCTGGGATACTCAATTTGAGATGAGTATGGATTACCATCCTCGAACGAATGAATTATTGTCCTGGACGGAAGTGTCCTGTGTGATACGATTAGTGTCGGTGGCAAATCAAATTCGTGTACTTCATCGCCAGAATTTCCTATGTGATAGGAATTAACACCCTAGTGTTCGGGGTGTACTGCTCGAAGTCCTCTGGAGTGCATACGTGTACGTCTCTAGTACATTGAATGACAGATAGAGATATACACATGACCTGGCTTGAGTTCAAGAGATGACCAACGAATCTGGTAGATTCAAATCTGCTTGAATAAGGGGCCAAACCAATCAAGAAGTTGTACTAACAAGGCGTTGTTAGCCTTAGGAACTTCGAATCGGTATAGGACTTTGATGAGTGTTATACTCTGAAAGGGGTGTTGTTAAGCACGAAAACTGTAATGGAGTGACTTCGCTTAGTACTCCAGTGACTCGGAGATATCGGTTAAAATTGGCCTTGCAACGAACAAGCTCGAACTATCGCAAGAGCTTAGTGGGACTCTTGATGAATCCCGCAAGTCTGGCTTGAGGAAGCATTGTCAATTCCTCGACCGACAGAATTCAGGTTGACGCAAAGCTCTACTATTTCGGGAAAACCGATATTTGTGCCGGATTGCGATATCCAAGAGCTCGGTCGTGGCCGACTCATGACATTGTGCTCGTTAGAACGCTAAGCGTGAACTTGGGTTCACATAGAAAAGAGGTAATCGTGTGAGTCGCAAACATCCCGCCCTGTTCAAGGATACTAATGTATCGGATGACTTGAACTGAATTCCGGGACGGAATTCTCTTAACGGGGGGAGAATGTGACAACCGGCAAATTTCGTACAACGATTAACGTGACTCTAATCATGTTTTCGAAGTAATTAACATGGTTTAAGGTTAATTAAGATATTATGAGCCGTTATGAGTCCTACGATGTCCTTCTCGAAGTCGTGGATGTCTTGAAGTCTTTAAAGAAAGACTTCGCGTAATAAACGTAACGAACTGACATCAGTGAAAATTTATCAAAGTGGACTAACATAAGGCTAATAAATGTAAATACGACACGTATTTACTATCGATGCGAACGGATGTGAAATCGACGTTGTAAACGGCCAAAAACGCAGCGTTTTGGAGAACGCGGAGAGGAACTGACGTGGAAATCAGACGTCTAAACGTGTGGTTTTAACCGTTATCGAAATTTCGGAATAATTATTTATTATAAATAATGTTTCTTATTGAATTTCGAAAGTTATCGGATCATTTAAATGAAGGATAACACAACCGAACCGATTAACGCGATTTTAACGCGTGTGCTGTTTTTACGCGTCGGATGACGAAAATAACATTTAAATTGCTCGGTTTAGTTATGTTTTTCATTTCGAACAAAACCGAGTTCAGAAGCGATAACGGGCTAAAACGGAGCAGTTGGTACGCGACGTCGGGCTTGAAGCCCAACCCAAAATCCCACATATATAAGCCTACAACACCCCCAAGAATCCTCATTTTCCACTTCCCTTTCTCTCTCTAACCTCCCAAACTCTCTCCACTCTCTCTCTCTAGAAAAAGGTTCCGGTGACCGGAGGCCGGCCGGCCGGCGGAGCAGCGGCGGCGCCGCCGTCACCGGCGTCGTCCGGCGGCTGTCCGGCGGCGTTCCGGCGGCCTTCCGGTGGCCTTTTCCGGCGCGTGACACCCCCACCCCCACTAATTTCGATGCCCCGAACACGATGGTGAAGGCCGTTTTCCCTGAAACGAAGCGGTTTGAACGTTGGTACCATTCCGACGACTTTTCCGGTAAGCTCGTTTTTGAGTTTTCTTTGTACGAACGTTTAGATCGGGTCTTTGGGGGACTCCTCACAAGTTTTCACGGGATTTCGTTCACCGGCCACATTCCGGTGAGCCGTTTCCGGGCTGTTTGCGGGTTTAGGAGGGGCCGGTGGTAGGTTTGGTCGGGTTCCGGTGGCGCGCAGGTGATGATGACGGGTAGGGGCTGCAGACGTTGTCCGGTGCGGGTATCGGGACAGATGGGGTTGGATGGTGGTGGTGTCCGGCGGTTGCGGGTCTGGACCAGTTATGGTTGTGGTCCGGTGATGGTCCGGGTCGGGTCAGATCTGGCTCGGTTTGCGTGCCGTCTTCAAGTTCTAGTCGTGGGTCAAGCATGGTGCTCTCGGGTAGATCCGGTCAGATCTGGTGAACTTATCGGTGTCGTGGCCGATGTCTTGATGGTACGCGCAGAACTTGTTGTGGTCCAACCCTTCGCGCCGTTTGATGACCTTAGGTTCTGGGAAGTCAACGTTTTCCGTTGCTAGAACCTGTGCCGGTGTTTTGGTTAAGGGAGTCCAGTTGTTGTGACTCCTTCGGTTGGGCTTGTGCACAAGCGAGGTGTTGCGCTGGTAATCTTGTGACGCGGGAGGCTTTGGGGTTGTCTGGTCGGCTCCTTGAAGCCTCGTCCAGACATTGCCCTTTGCCCTCCTGTCATGTTTGTTGTTTCGGTTGCGCATTGCTTGCGCTTGTGTATCTGTGTACTGTGGTGCTTGAATCCTGCTCCAGACAGATAGTTCTCTTTCTGTCTTTGCATAATTTTTAGCGCCGCGCATGATCTCTTCCCATGTATTTGGCATGCCTGTGCATCCGGCCAGCGTGCGGATCAGCGAATCACATCTGACTCCTTGCGTAAACGCTGCTTTCATAAGCTCAAATCCGATTGGACCAATTTGTAAAGCTTCGCGGTTGAACCTGGTGATGTAGTCCTCGATGGACTCATTGTCGCGTCTTTTGACTTGCAAAATGTCAGTGGAATCCCGCTCGATTCTTTTGTTTTGACTGAAATGGTCCAAGAATTTATCAGTCAGCTCTTTCAGATTATCAATCTTTCCGTTTGGTAGGCTGTCGAACCATACCCGCGCTGCGCCCGTGAGCGTTTGCGCGAACATGTGACACCATGCTGGCAAGGTCCACCGCGCGCATTTTCCTGCGACCTCGAAACTTCGTATGTGGTCATCAGGGTCGCCGGTGCCGTCAAACTTTCCCAATGTACTTGGCATTTTTGTCCCAGCGGGCAATATGGCGAGTGCGATGCGCGGTGTAAACTTTGATTTTTCACTGAATGAGGGGGGGTAATATGGTTTTGTCAGGTCGTCTTCTCCGGACGACAAGTGTGCTCGATCAACGGTGTTGGTCAAGTACTGGCTTGTGTCACGTTGAAAACGACTCTGTGACTCGTCGGAGTCTTCCCTCCACGTTGGGTCAGTGCTATGGGTGCTTCCGCCGACGTGTCCTGCAGCTCTGGACGGCCCTTCCGAGATAGTGACGGGCCTTCCTTCGCTGAAGGACAGGGCGCGGGATGCCTCTCTCAGATGTTGTTCTTTAAGCCTGTGCATGAATGCTTGTTTCAGAGCTTCTTTCTGCTGCGCATACCATACCTCCGGGCTAACCATCGGCGTAGTATGAGCGGCAGGTGAAGTCTGAAGGTTATCAGTTGCAAAATGGAATGACGGGGTTTGCCTTGTCCCGGAGGACGGGGTGTGGCCCACGTCGGTGATGTGAACTTGCTCTTCTATGTGGCTGTCGGGCTGGCTGGTGGTTGCCGGAGCTACACCAGTGCCGGACGGGCCTTGTGGGGAGTTTGTGTTGGCTGGTAAAGAACTCATCGCTGGTGTGTAGAGAGATAGAAGTTTTTAACTTGCTGTTCTTAATAACTCAATAGACGGATGGCGCCAATGAAGAAACACCAATCTAATAATCAAGATATAACAACAATAATGAACTAATAATATGAAAGAACGGACTTCTTATATATCGGGACAAGTTACAAGACAGTGTTATATGATTATTACAGCGCTTCAACTATAATCTATCTCTCACAGCTTTCTCTATGAATTCTCTCTGATTGTTCGTCCCCTTCTTCGTCTGACCTCATCGGGTATTTATAGGCCACCTGAGGTCTTCTGTGATTGGTCAAGGGGAGAATGACAGCTGGCTGTACGATTAGGCCGTTGTCATTCGTTGCGCTGTACCTTCGCTATTGGTCCACGTGTCTTTGTCTGTCCTTTCTTGTACTATTCTGTACCTCGTACCTGCAGGCGATCGTGGAGCAGGGAATGGACGTCTCTTATTGGCTGGACGTCCCTTTCCTGTCGGTTATTAGCTGTCCATTACGAGGTATCCCGCGCCGCCTTCTAGAAGCCCACGTAGGCTTGTTGTGTCGGCACATGTGGAGATGTGGGCCCGTGCGCTTGCGCGGTTCCCTATCTCTTCAGAAGCAAACAAGGGTGTCCACTTTTCTTGAAATTACTTCTGGACACATACATGATACTGCCACACAGTTCTTGCAGGTCAAGATTCAATATTTTTGTTAAATGCAAGTTGTATCATGATAAAATGCAAGTTATCAACCCAACAATTTTTTTTTAAGTATAGCAATATGGTATGCAAATGAAAGAAGATAAAAAGACTTGTTTTTATGGTATATTTAAAAAGAATGTCGTATGAAAAAGTTATGGACGTTAAAAAAACTGGTGGTGGAACTCAACCATTGTTGGTTATACCTATTTTGTCCTTCTCTTCCTCTTTTAAAAAACTCAACGTCTATTTTTCTCATTTTAATCTCATCAATTGATTTATTTTGATCAAAAGCCAAAAATTCTTCTTAATCTTTTTACGTTACTTTACTTTTTATAGTAAACTCTCTGTTTCCAAAGTTTGAGAATTGATGTATCATCTTAATCATTATTTCGTTGTGAAGTGTTACGTAACATAGTTTAAACATTTTATTCAAAATAAATAGTCATTATTGTTTTTTTTTAATGGCCAACAAATTGGAATCACTCACGGAACACTGGAGTATCATCGTGCCACCAATGTTGCCACGCGATCATATTCCACCACCAAGTCACCAATTTAGGAGAAAACTCATAATAATTATGATAAAACCCCTTTGTGAGATTCGAACCCAGAACCTTATGATACCTAAGTCTTAACTCACCACCAAAATGCCGCTGGGCTATAATGCGTTTGCAAATAACTAATACCATCTGCAATGCAACGCCTTTTTGGCAAAGTGCATGCATTTCTAGCATTGTTTTGAAAACCGGACCGGACCGGCCGGTCGGACCGGTCGGACCGGGCTCCGGGGCCTGGACCGGTCCGGCCGGTCGGACCGGGCTCCGGGGCCTGGACCGGTCCGGTTCGGGTAGTCAGACCGTTTTTGCAGCGAACCGGGGTTGAACCGGTGAACCGGCCGGTCGGACCGGAAACCGGACCGGTCGGACCGGATTTTTTAATTTTTTTTAATTTTTTTAATTTTTTTTTGTTTTTTTGGGCCGGTTCGTCGAACCGGTCGGACCGGTCGAACCAGTGAACCGGCCGGGGGTCCGGTTCGACGTCCGGTCCGGTTCTGAAAACCTTGATTTCTAGGGATAAATATTTATTTCTAGGGAAGAATTAAATGAAGAAAGAGGAAAAGAAAAGAAAGTGAGCTTATGTGTCTTGATCTAGAAGCGCCAGGTGACTTCAGATCTCTCTCTTATTGGTTGCATTCAAAAACTGATCCTAAAGTTTTAGTCAATTGTTTGAAGAAAGTCATGGGTTCCATTCTCAGTGCCAATCCGCATTTCTTGCTAGAAGAAATATTATAGACGCGCCTCTTATTCTTAATGAGATTTATTCCTCGTGCAAGCATACTAAGAGGCAGGTAGCGTTCACTAGGGATGAGCTCGGGACGGTATTGATACCAACCGATACCAATTCTAAAAATATCGATTCCAAAAACTTTCAAAACCCAACACTGATACCGAAAACATACGGTACAGTATCGATTCGGGATAGGTACGGTACGGTACCGGTATGGTATCTTTTTACATTAGAATACCGATACCATACCGATCTCGTACCGATACTGAAACTGAAAACCTCTAAATGTGAGTACCGATAACAATACCAAACACCCGCAGTCCGGTATGGGATCGGTTCGGTATTCGGTGCAATATGCCCATCCCAAGTTCTCACAGCTGCAACCAATACTTTACATTGCAAAACCGGGAAATTTCATTTTCACCATCTTAGTTTAGTGATCGGAGACACTATGAGAAAGTTTTCAAGTTTGAAGCAAGTTCTAGACCGTTTTAAAAAAAGATTATCTAATTGGAAAGTGCAAAATGTCATTCTCCAGAATGGGTATTCTAGTGAAAGATGTGCGAGGGAGTCCCTTACTTATTTTCTTTATCTATAGAAGGATCCTATAAAAGTGCTCTCAACGTTAGAAAGAATTCGTTAGAATTTTCTTTGGGGCGGCCTGATGCTGAAGAATAAAATCAAGTGGGTTGCTTGGAATAAAATGGTTCTGGATAAAAAAAAAAAAAAAATTGGGAGGCCTGGGTATAGGAGGCTTGAAGGAGGCGAATTTGGCTCTTTTACTTAAATGGTGGTGACGGTTTAGAGAGTGCAGAGAGCAGTTATGGACCAAAGTTGTCTTGTCTATGCATGGTATATGTTGGCTAGACAATATTGTGCCAGTTAAAAAACCGCATCAAGGGGTTTGGAACGCGATAGGAACAATTTACATTGAGTTTGAAAGAATCAATATTAACGTTCAACAGAAGTTGGTAACATGGGTTGGGGCACGACGATAAAACAATTTTTGCTAGATCATTGGGTTGGTACCTAGAAGCTGTGTAATCTTTATCCAAATATTTACTCAAAGGCATTAGACAAAAGGGCATTGGTTTGTCACAATTACAAAACATGTCATGGGAAAGTTAATTGGATTGGAAATGGGTCTCGTTCACGTCTTCGGTAGGGGAATGGAATGAACGGTTGGATATTTTGAAAATTCTTCAAACAACTTTGTAAGACCCTGAAATTGTATAGGGTTACAAGTGTTTTTATCAAACATCTTTATATTTATTGGGCCTAGTTTTATGTTTAGGCTTGGATCAGGCTATGTGGGCCAATTGGTTAGAGGATCTTATATATTGTCATGTATAGTTCATTGGTAGGGAGACCTCTCATTTTTGTAATCACATAGCCTCTTTGGAGAACCTTGTACCAGACAATCCTAGAGATTGTGTGCAAGATTCCTAGAGATTGTACTAGACGTTCCTAAAGAACGTGTACAATCTTCTTAGTGATCGTACCAGACGGTTCTTTGAAATCGTGTGCGATCGAAGCAGCGGCACAATATTATTAATATTATATTTTATTTTTTGTTCTTATGGTTTAATCTTATTTTCTGCATTCGATTAAACTATTGGGTGATATCTGGGTTGTTTGGGACTTACAAACTTAGTATCACCACGTTTTAAAACTCTTGGGGTTGGTCTGATAATGGAGGTTGGAGGCAATTTTAAAGTGAAAGTCATGAGACAATCTTTGTTAGCCGCAAATACTAAGAATTTATCTCACTCGAACATGATTTGGTGCAACTTGGCAACTCCTCGAGAGAACATGTTTACTTGGAGAGCTAAGGATGAAAAGATTTCAACTGTGTCCGAACTCGTGAGAAGAGTCATTCCCATGGGGGATCAAAGGTGCGCTAGATGTGGGTATAGTATATAGATGGTTGACCATTTTCCTGTACGGTTGCGAAAGCAGTTTGGTGGCCTTTTGACAGATGGATGTAGGACCTAGGTATAGCTTTAGTAAGTTTGGTTAATTCTCTACTAGAGCACATTCAGGTTTTACAAGTCCAAAAAAAACTACGAAGGCCATGGTTTCAGTGGCTGTGTCTACACTTTGGTTTAATGTGTAGGGATAGGATCCGTATTATTTTTTAAAACCAAAGGAGTGCGGCGGATAAAATAGTCAAAGACATCAAAAAAATCCTCTTGTCTCAATTTGAAGATCCGGGCAAATCGGAAGAAGTTGTCATTAGCTAAATGGTGGAACTTTGATGTTAATTTATTTTGATTTTGTATTGGAGACTTGGTTGTATTTTCCTTCTTTTTCTATCACTTTGCTAGAAATTAGGTTTTTTGTTGATGAATAATATGCTTGCTTGTTTGTAAAAACAAAAAAAAGTTGGGTGATGTGCCAATTTTTGTTTTTTTTTTTCTTTTAATTTTCTCATTGGGATGGTATAATTGACTAATTGTTATACACATATATTGGTTTAAACCTCAAACCATTCTAAATCTTTATATTTTGATGTATAATTGTTTCCTCTATTTGGCTTGTGTTTGTTGTTTTGTGAAAAAAAAAAATAGAAGTTTTGTTTGGTTGAGTATAAAGAATAAAAAAGTCTTATAAATAATAATATTTCATGTGTTTTCTTTAGATAAATAACCGTTCTAAATCTTTATATACGATTACTTATGATGTTCTTTAGATAAATTAGTGGGAATGCCCGTGCATTGCAGCGGGTGTCTCAACTGATATCAGATTCAATTATGATATCTATAACGAACCACAACCCATTTCGGGTTTCAAACAAGTTTGTTATAAATGTGATTACATGTAATTCGTAGCGTCTTTCTAAATGTGTGTGTATAGATAGATATATGTAGAGGTTGACGATATCCGTGTTATGGGCTACCCGTTACTCGTTGCAATTTCTTCTCTAGGAGATCTATGTCATCCTCTTTATATACTTTATATTTACATACGTATTTGTTGTTGATATTTTTGGTGCGCGTGTACTGATTTGAGCTTTAAACTTCTTTAATACTATGTTTTTTTTTTCCAATTTCCTCTCCAAAAGATCAAATATACGTCTATTTTAAGAATTCATGTTTACATGTCGCACAAGCTATATGAACCCTCAGAGACCGCCTTGGTTACTCGTTTTTTTTGGAGATAAAAATAGATGGCTGAAAACTACAATTATATACCCCAGCATCATAAGAATACTCCTCTTTCCGTCATCTTTTCCAAGATTATTATTGCAGTTTCAGTCTAGCCTAAAACGACAATACCGTAATGAGAGAATTATAGGTCAGGTTTTTCTCCATCATTGACCATCTTAACAAACAAAACAAAGGCCGTGTTAGTATCATTTTTTCTGCAATATGTGTTTAACAGTGGCGTATAAGGTAAAATATTAGGCCTTAATCCTCTACATATTTTTTAGAATTTCAACTGATTTTGTCGTGTAACCGTGATGACATTGAGCATCAATGATGGTGTTATAAACTTGAATATTTATCACCAAACCCATTGACGTCGTTTAATTCATAAGTCTATCTACAATACCAAAAGTTATTTTCAAAATTGCTTTCATAGTTTTCTTTATCAATTAAAGATTAAAATGTGTGTAGACCAAACTTATAATCTAGAAAAAAATCATATATCCTATGTAGAAGGTCTTACAATTTTTCTCTACCAACTTATTATTAATTTTAACAAAAGATTAGCATGAAGAAATAAAGCAAAAGTGTTGCTGATATATTAACATGATGAAATTCTATTCAATTTAATGGAGGGTCTCATTATTCATTTTAAACATTCAATTACAATGGGGGTTTCACTAATAACTAATGGTGATGAAGAGAGGAGCAGATGTATAATAGGTTTCAAAAGTGGTACACAGGGGTATATTTGAAAGAAATGAGGTAGAAACTTGAGGATTACACTTGAGACTCTTAAAATGTCATCTTAAATTTGCCAATTTAAACATATTTAGCTATCACTCCTCCTTTATAACCGTTCTAAATCTTTATATCGATGTAATTGTTTAGCGATTTCTGTTTTTTTTTTTTTTTCCTTCCCGGAGATAATTATGTGACACTAAGATTATTGTTTTCGTTTGAATTGGGCTCCTTTTTTAATTCATGTATTTGGGCTTTAGTGTTTGTATAGAGTTGAATATAACTCCGTTTAATATATATAGAATTGGGGTCAGTTTAATTTAGTCAGATTTTATATTAATTAAAGATTAGATTTTAACATTCAATACTCTTTTTTTTTTTTTTATATATATTTGCATTTTTAAACACACCCTTATACATGTCCATATAACATGTGCGTATGCGTCTTCATCGACAGGTGAGGCTAAGCCCTTTCTTTTTTTTTTTTTTCCTTTTTTTTAGTCATAAAATGAGTAACTCACATGCTTACTGTTGTTTGGTTTATAATTATTAAGTGCTGAATAATTCTGAATGGTTAAGTGCTGAATTATTAAGTGATCTTTTGTTGGACTTCTAAATGGTTAGTCTTCTTGTCCCATATTGATAGGGGAAGTAAAAATGGATTCATTCAGTGCTTAATGGTTCAGCAACATTTCAATTCTTAATTATTCAGCCTTAACATTCCATTTAGATGCTGAAACAAACGTGTTGAATGAGCTGAATGCTAAATCATTCAGCGCTGAATGATTTAGAGGCTCATTAAAAGCCTTACCAAATAGCAAAATATATCTACATTTTTACCATGGGACCACAACCCTCAATCATTTGGGGATGACTGCTTTTAATGGTTTTATAGTTCCTTGTGAAAGTTTGTTCTTCGGAATATGCCGAAGATCAAACCAAGGATTTTCCGATGACAGAGATACTAGGGTTGGCAAAAGGTAGCCTGTATAAGACATGATTAGATCTTTTTAATGAAAAAGTACACTATGTGCTTTTTTTTTTCTTCTCTAAAATAATTGAAACTAAGAGGTTATGATCCATCATTTCTCCTTCTTGCTACATAAAATATATAATTGCGCTATAAACATGAGATATAAATAGTTAAATAAGTTGTGCTCATATGTAGAACTTCTGTTGTTCGCGTCATCGGAAACCTATTAAACCCACTAAAAACGATTTGCCAGCCCTTACCTGGTTTATCACTTGAGAAATGATATCCTAATAGAGTTGTAGTTGATGCAAATGCAATGGTACCCGACGTTGACTTGACCTGAACAAGTCAACAAGGGCAAAGATTAGATTAAGCAATTCTTCGGTTAGAAAAGGTATTGAAAAACCGAGGGGGTTTGATGTAGGAATCATGTGAATGCAACAAAACTAAGAATATGCCTTGCTAATATTAATATTTTGTATATATTTCTTGTTCTAGATTAAAACTTAAAACACCAAAAGTGTTACTCATAAAATAAAAGTCTAATTGTTACTTTTTATGGTAATTGTGAGGTTGCTTCCAAGTCTTGAAATGCCGTGAGGAAGTGGCTCGATATTTATGTTTAAGTTGCTTGGTTCGATACTCTCTCGGCTCCAAATGCTAAAAAGGTGTTGGTCGAGGCGATTGTGATGTCGACATGGTGAGTTCCATGGAGGTACATGAATGTGTTTTCGGGGATGGCGCAAAAGATCATAAAAGTATTTTTTTTAAGGACATGCATAACTATTTTCTTGTATGCTGATAGGAATAAGAAGGCTAATTGCAAATAGGTTTAATGGTTCCAAAACCCATTGACATTGTAATTGTTTTTTTTCTTCTGTCTAAAAACTTGCTAGACAGCGTTTAATATAATTCGAGACGTTTGAAGAGATAGGGAACCGCGCAAGCGCACGGGCCCACATCTCCACATGTGCCGACACAACAAGCCTACGTGGGCTTCTAGAAGGCGGCGCGGGATACCTCGTAATGGACAGCTAATAACCGACAGGAAAGGGACGTCCAGCCAATAAGAGACGTCCATTCCCTGCTCCACGATCGCCTGCAGGTACGAGGTACAGAATAATACAAGAAAGGACAGACAAAGACACGTGGACCAATAGCGAAGGTACAGCGCAACGAATGACAACGGCCTAATCGTACAGCCAGCTGTCATTCTCCCCTTGACCAATCACAGAAGACCTCAGGTGGCCTATAAATACCCGATGAGGTCAGACGAAGAAGGGGACGAACAATCAGAGAGAATTCATAGAGAAAGCTGTGAGAGATAGATTATAGTTGAAGCGCTGTAATAATCATATAACACTGTCTTGTAACTTGTCCCGATATATAAGAAGTCCGTTCTTTCATATTATTAGTTCATTATTGTTGTTATATCTTGATTATTAGATTGGTGTTTCTTCATTTGAAGAGATAGGGAACCGCGCAAGCGCACGGGCCCACATCTCCACATGTGCCGACACAACAAGCCTACGTGGGCTTCTAGAAGGCGGCGCGGGATACCTCGTAATGGACAGCTAATAACCGACAGGAAAGGGACGTCCAGCCAATAAGAGACGTCCATTCCCTGCTCCACGATCGCCTGCAGGTACGAGGTACAGAATAGTACAAGAAAGGACAGACAAAGACACGTGGACCAATAGCGAAGGTACAGCGCAACGAATGACAACGGCCTAATCGTACAGCCAGCTGTCATTCTCCCCTTGACCAATCACAGAAGACCTCAGGTGGCCTATAAATACCCGATGAGGTCAGACGAAGAAGGGGACGAACAATCAGAGAGAATTCATAGAGAAAGCTGTGAGAGATAGATTATAGTTGAAGCGCTGTAATAATCATATAACACTGTCTTGTAACTTGTCCCGATATATAAGAAGTCCGTTCTTTCATATTATTAGTTCATTATTGTTGTTATATCTTGATTATTAGATTGGTGTTTCTTCATTGGCGCCATCCGTCTATTGAGTTATTAAGAACAGCAAGTTAAAAACTTCTATCTCTCTACACACCAGCGATGAGTTCTTTACCAGCCAACACAAACTCCCCACAAGGCCCGTCCGGCACTGGTGTAGCTCCGGCAACCACCAGCCAGCCCGACAGCCACATAGAAGAGCAAGTTCACATCACCGACGTGGGCCACACCCCGTCCTCCGGGACAAGGCAAACCCCGTCATTCCATTTTGCAACTGATAACCTTCAGACTTCACCTGCCGCTCATACTACGCCGATGGTTAGCCCGGAGGTATGGTATGCGCAGCAGAAAGAAGCTCTGAAACAAGCATTCATGCACAGGCTTAAAGAACAACATCTGAGAGAGGCATCCCGCGCCCTGTCCTTCAGCGAAGGAAGGCCCGTCACTATCTCGGAAGGGCCGTCCAGAGCTGCAGGACACGTCGGCGGAAGCACCCATAGCACTGACCCAACGTGGAGGGAAGACTCCGACGAGTCACAGAGTCGTTTTCAACGTGACACAAGCCAGTACTTGACCAACACCGTTGATCGAGCACACTTGTCGTCCGGAGAAGACGACCTGACAAAACCATATTACCCCCCCTCATTCAGTGAAAAATCAAAGTTTACACCGCGCATCGCACTCGCCATATTGCCCGCTGGGACAAAAATGCCAAGTACATTGGGAAAGTTTGACGGCACCGGCGACCCTGATGACCACATACGAAGTTTCGAGGTCGCAGGAAAATGCGCGCGGTGGACCTTGCCAGCATGGTGTCACATGTTCGCGCAAACGCTCACGGGCGCAGCGCGGGTATGGTTCGACAGCCTACCAAACGGAAAGATTGATAATCTGAAAGAGCTGACTGATAAATTCTTGGACCATTTCAGTCAAAACAAAAGAATCGAGCGGGATTCCACTGACATTTTGCAAGTCAAAAGACGCGACAATGAGTCCATCGAGGACTACATCACCAGGTTCAACCGCGAAGCTTTACAAATTGGTCCAATCGGATTTGAGCTTATGAAAGCAGCGTTTACGCAAGGAGTCAGATGCGATTCGCTGATCCGCACGCTGGCCGGATGCACAGGCATGCCAAATACATGGGAAGAGATCATGCGCGGCGCTAAAAATTATGCAAAGACAGAAAGAGAACTATCTGTCTGGAGCAGGATTCAAGCACCACAGTACACAGATACACAAGCGCAAGCAATGCGCAACCGAAACAACAAACATGACAGGAGGGCAAAGGGCAATGTCTGGACGAGGCTTCAAGGAGCCGACCAGACAACCCCAAAGCCTCCCGCGTCACAAGATTACCAGCGCAACACCTCGCTTGTGCACAAGCCCAACCGAAGGAGTCACAACAACTGGACTCCCTTAACCAAAACACCGGCACAGGTTCTAGCAACGGAAAACGTTGACTTCCCAGAACCTAAGGTCATCAAACGGCGCGAAGGGTTGGACCACAACAAGTTCTGCGCGTACCATCAAGACATCGGCCACGACACCGATAAGTGCTACCAACTAAGGCAAGCTATTGAAGATGCATTAAAGTCCGGCAAGCTCGGCCACCTGCTGCAAAACGTCGAGCGCAAACAAGCGGGGGGTCCTCCGCCCAAAAAGATAAAAAATATAAGCATGATGATACACAGCAGCGGGCACCGGAGCCAAAAACGAAAAACTGAATCAACAGCAGAATGGAGGGAACAACAGGTGTGTTTCCCCATAGTTAAAGGCGGCCCATCGGCCACAAAAGCAATCATTGTCACAGCAATTTTTGACCATTACAGAACCACTAGAGCATTCATGGACACGGGCAGCAATTCAGACATCATGTATGGTCAGTGCTTTGACCTCCTGGACGAGGAAGATAAGCAGCGCTTGCGCCCCATCAATTCGCCAATCATGGGATTCTCCAACGAGGTTGTGACACCCCTCGGAGAAATATCTTTCCCTCTCACCCTCGGCGCGCAAGGCCGATCGCGAACGGAAGAGGTCACCTTCCTCGTCATTCCATCCAAGTCTAAATATGATATCATCCTGGGCAGAGATTCCATGGCTTCCTATAATATGGTCACCTCCACCGTGCACAGCGCAATCGGTTTCCCCACTCCAAACGGGGTAGCCATTGTATGGGCCAACAGAGAGTGTGCCATGACCACGGAACCCCACCCAGCAAAAATATTGAAGCCCTGCCCACGCACCGAACCAGAAAAGTGGATTTTAAACCCACAGTTCCCTGAGCAGCCCATAACAATAGGGCCAGAAATCTCCGAAAATATCAGGGACCACTTAAAACAACTCCTCCGCAAAAATATCGACGTTTTCGCATGGCAACCATCGGACATGATCGGTGTCCCGCGCGAACTCGCTCAACACAAGCTTAACACATACCGCTCTGTAGAACCCATCGCGCAAAAGCGCAGAAGTATGGGTGCTGAAAAAACTCAAGCAATGAACGAGCAAGTCGGAGAATTGTTAAAGGCAGGCATTTTGAGAGAAACACGATATCAAACCTGGGTCGCGAACCCAGTCATGGTCAAGAAAAGCAACGGCGGATGGAGGATGTGTGTAGACTACACTGACCTCAACAAAGCATGCCCCAAGGACTGCTACCCCCTACCAGAAATCGATCTGAAAATAGACTCTCTAGCCCCGTTCCGCTTCAAGTGTTTTTTAGACGCCTACAAAGGCTACCACCAAATACAGATGGCACGAGAAGATGAAGACAAGACTGCCTTTCGCACAGACAAAGGAGTTTTCTGTTACACAAAGATGCCATTTGGCCTAAAAAATGCCGGAGCCACGTATCAACGACTGATGGACCGTGCATTCGCCAAGCAGATCGGGAGAAACCTAGAAGTCTATGTTGACGACTTAGTCATCAAAAGCAAGGAAGAGGATCAGATGCTAAAAGACATTGAAGAGACATTCAAGCATTTAAAAGCGATCTGCATGAAGCTAAACCCAAGCAAATGCGCTTTTGGGATGGAAGAAGGCAAGTTTCTGGGGGTCGTAGTCACCAAAGATGGGTTCAGACCAAACCCCGAAAAAATACAAGCCATTGCGCAAATGCCTTCCCCATCCACCCTAAAAGAGGTTCAAACGCTGAATGGACGCCTTGTAGCGATCAACCGCTTTCTGTCGCATCACGCGAGCAAATCCATTCCTTTCATCGAAACACTAAAGAGCTGCTTGAAAAAGAACCATTTTAAATGGACACCGGAGGCAGAAAAGGCTTTTCAAGAGATGAAGGAATGCTTGATGGACCTACCAACGCTCACCGCTCCACTCCCTAGGGAGCCCCTAACGATGTATCTTTGCGCCACAGAGCAGGCGGTGAGCGCAGTACTGATGGTAGACAGAAAGCTGGTTCAAACGCCTATCTATTACGTCAGCAGAGTACTAACAGATGCGGAGTCAAGATACACCATCATGGAGAAGCTAGTTCTAGCACTCGTTCACGCATCAAGAAGGCTGCGCCGCTATTTCCAAGGCCATCCCATCAATGTGCTGAGCGATTACAAGCTGAACAATGTCCTATCAAAGCCAGAAGTCTCTGGGAGATTGGCAAAATGGGCAATCGAGCTGGGTGAGCACACCATCAATTACAAGACGCGCCCGGCAGTTAAAGGACAAGTACTAGCTGACTTCATAGCAGAGGTACCAAAAGACAAGGTAGAAGAATGCAAAGCTGAACAAGAACCGCAACAATCGAATGACGAGAAGGCCATCTGGAACCTCTACACAGATGGGGCCTCAAACGAGGATGGCGTTGGCGCGGGGATACGCTTGGTCAGTCCAGAGGGAGCGGAATTCACTTACGCAATAAGACTCGAATTTAAAGCCACCAACAATGAGGCGGAGTATGAAGCATTCCTCGCTGGACTACGCATTGCGCACAAGCTAGGCGCCAAGCACATCTTCGCGCACGTCGATTCACTGTTGGTCGCCGGTCAGATCAGTGGGAAATACGAGGCTAAAGAACCCTCAATGATTTTATACCTTTAACGCGCCAAAGAGCTCATGGCTACCTTCCCCAGCTGCACCATCGACCACATCAGACGCAGTCAGAACAAGCCGGCGGACGCTCTAAGCAAAATGGCCTCTACAACTTTCAGCCATCTAGCAAAAGAGGTCCGAATCGAAACGCTGAGCGAACCGTCTGTACCACCCAAGGAGGTCAACGTCATCCAAACGGGTGCTGACAGCTGGATGACTCCGATAATATCCTATCTGACCAACGGCGTCCTGCCAGAGCAACGCGCCGAGGCCAGAAAGATACAGCACAAAGCCCTCCAATACAAAATACAAGACGGAGTGCTCTATCGGAAGTCATACCTGGGGCCACTGCTGCGGTGCGTGGATGCAGTTGATGCGGACTATTTGGTGCGAGAAATACACGAAGGGATATGCGGGATACACGCGGGGCCACGCATGGTGGTCGCGAAGATCATGAACGCGGGATACTATTGGCCGGGCATGCACCTGGATGCCTTACAGATCATCCGCAAATGCGACTCCTGCCAGCGACACGCCCCCAACACCCTGCGTCCAAAGAATGAGCTCATACCAGTAACCTCGGCATGGCCATTCCAAAAATGGGCAATTGATCTGGTGGGACCTTTCCCAATGACGACAGGTAAAAGGAAATTCCTGATAGTCGCAATTGACTACTTCACTAAATGGGTCGAAGCCAAGCCGCTGGCTGAAATCACTGCTAACCATGTGAAGAAGTTCATTTGGGAATTCATCATCTGCCGCTTCGGGCTGCCAATGTCGATCGTTACAGATAACGGGACTCAGTTCGCAGATAAGGGGTTGCTGAAATGGTACGCGGATTTGCACATCCAACCAACCTTCACCTCGGTCGCGCACCCACAAGGCAACGGCCAAGTTGAGCGCGCAAATCGCAGCATCGTGGAAGGCATCAAAGCCAGATTGGGAATGAAAGGTAAGGCTTGGGCGGAGGAATTACCGAGCGTGCTATGGGCTAATCGCACACTAGCAAAAACAAGCACCGGCGAAACTCCGTTCAGCCTCACATACGGCTCTGAGGCCATGATACCCGCAGAGATTGGATGCCCATCCCTGAGAGTGCTTTCCGCAACTACGACAGATAATGACCAGGAACTGCGCACAAATCTTAACTTGGTAGAATTACGCCGCGATGAAGCAGCAATACGAGAGGCAAACTACAAGCAGCAGCTAGAGCGCTACTACAATGCCAAAGTCAAAGCCCAAGCGTTCAGGGTCGGAGAGTTTGTCCTGAGAAACAACGAGGCCAGCGGAGCCCTCCCCAAGGGAAAGTTAACCCCAACTTGGGAAGGACCATACCGCATCCAAGAAGCCCTCGGCAAAGGGGCCTACAAACTATCAACGTTGGAAGACAAACCGGTTCCCCGAACATGGAACGCGGCGCAATTAAGAAAGTGCTATATGTAACTACAAAACATGATGTAACGAAGGCCGTTGCGCCACTTAAATGAAATGAAATATAGCAGTTTCCTTTATTTTTTATGCGCAACCCAAACTTAGAAATTGCATCGAGAAAATCTGCAATTTCCTTAAAACTGCGCGTTGCATGGTTAAGATGCAACGCGCACACTAAACTTAGAAATTGCATCGAGAAAATCTGCAATTTCCTTAAAACAGCGCGTTGCATGGTTAAGATGCAACGCGCACCCTAAACTTAGAAATTGCATCGAGAAAATCTGCAATTTCCTTAAAACTGCGCGTTGCATGGTTAAGATGCAACGCGCACACTAAACTTAGAAATTGCATCGAGAAAATCTGCAATTTCCTTAAAACAGCGCGTTGCATGGTTAAGATGCAACGCGCACCCTAAACTTAGAAATTGCATCGAGAAAATCTGCAATTTCCTTAAAACTGCGCGTTGCATGGTTAAGATGCAACGCGCACACTAAACTTAGAAATTGCATCGAGAAAATCTGCAATTTCCTTAAAACAGCGCGTTGCATGGTTAAGATGCAACGCGCACCCTAAACTTAGAAATTGCATCGAGAAAATCTGCAATTTCCTTAAAACTGCGCGTTGCATGGTTAAGATGCAACGCGCACACTAAACTTAGAAATTGCATCGAGAAAATCTGCAATTTCCTTAAAACTGCGCGTTGCATGGTTAAGATGCAACGCGCACCTTAAACTTAGAAATTGCATCGAGAAAATCTGCAATTTCCTTAAAACTGCGCGTTGCATGGTTAAGATGCAACGCGCACCCTAAACTTAGAAATTGCATCGAGAAAATCTGCAATTTCCTTGAAACTGCGCGTTGCACGGTTAAGATGCAACGCACACCCCAAACTTAGAAATTGAATCAATTTCTTTAAAATAATGCGTCGCATAGTTGAAACACAACGCGTGACCTAAATCTCGAAACCGCATAAAGTATACCTGCAATTCCCTTAAAATTACTTAGAATCCTATGTCTACTGGATTCCCGCGCGGACGCTCAGATAAAAATGTGATGCGCAAAATAGCAAGGCATATGAACATTAACACAAGGCAGAAATAAACTAAACTGCTATTGACAAAATAAATATGTTCAACAATATTTATAAACATAAAGTCATTACACATTGTTTAAACAGGCTAGCAGTGAAACTACACACACAGCCAAAGCTAAATACAAAGGCAAAATATTCAGCTTCATTTCTTGGATGAGGAGGATGTGTCACTAAGATCATCATCGTCTGAACCGGACAAGCTCAACCGTTCACCACCCTCCGCCTGAATCTCAGCCGCTAAGTCACTCGCCCTGAGCTTCGCGTACTCATGGCGCGTGTGCACCAAGCCAGCCTTGTCAAATGATTCCTTGAGTTCAAAGCAGCTGGGACGATCACGGTGGCTTACAACGAAGTCCACCAGCTCGTACTTCAAATCATCAAACTCTGCGGCCTTCTTTGCAAACACAGCATCTAGGTCTTGTTTGTACAAGGGAAATTGCTCCAAGGATTTCCCATCCTGCGCATGCTGGTACCCTTCAATGAAGCCAGCCTTGCGACCCACAAGCTTCGCAGCTGCGTTTACTGAGGCCACCGCTTGACGCGTCTGCGCACAATTTTTTACATGATGGGCGACCTGCACGATACTCAAGAAATACAGTTAATACAAACAAACACAAAATAGTGGGGAGACAAATGCAAAATGGTGAAGAACATACCTCAGGAACACAACATCCAAGGACCCAAGCGCGGTCCTCCTCCGCCACCTCTCTCTCACTCTGGGCCTCCAACAATTGCCCCTCAAGCTCAAGTACTTTCTGGTGAAGGGACAAGTTTTCCTTGTCCAACCCATCATGCTCTTCGCGCAAGTCAGCAATTAACTGATCCTTCTCCTTGAACAGCTCGCGGGCCTCAATCAACTTATCCTTGTGCTGTTGCACAAGCCGTCGCTGCACCTCCAACTCTTTGCAAGTTTCATCTCTCTGAGCTTCAATCTCACTGAGGCGCTTCTTGGTTGCCTCCATCTTCGCGTTATCCTTCGCGCAGGCAACCCTCCATTGCTCCTCCCTTTCAGTGATGTGCTCACGGAGCTTGTCACGCTCCTCGCGAAAGGTAACAGCGTCCCATTTAGCACGCTTAAGCTCCGCCTGCACGCGGTCACGCTCCTCTGTTACGCGCTGTAAATCTTGATGAAACCTATGACGGTCATGCGCCATGGACCCCCACTCCCGCACTATTTCAGCAGAAGTGGACAACATGTTGGCCACACTCAAAATGTGGTCATCCATAAGGTCCCCCCGAGGACGCGTGGCCTGGTGCTCGCGCTCACCAGGAGGGATAACATTCGCCAAGAATTGGCGACATTCCTCCACGTTCAAAAAACGGGCGGCCGGAGTCAACGTCCAGTTAGGCACAAAAATGCCACTAGACGACTCCTCGCCCCCAGCTAAGCGCGCACCTGAAGGACCAGGATTCGGCTCTGTGGTCACCTGTTTCTCGTTCTCCTCATCTTCAACGGTCATATCAACTCCATGACCATACCCCTCACTAATGTCTGTGGGTGACACCCTTCCCTCATCACCTTCCGGGTCATTCCGTGGAGGAGTAGGGAGTCGCACAGGCGACGGTGATTGCGGCGGAGTAGGAAGGCGCGGGGGAGTCGATCCTTTCACAGGAGAAGGCTGGCGATGGGGAGATGGCGGATCCGCCAACGCAGAAGTAACCAGCACATTATCCTGCACGTCAGTACGCGCAGACTCCTCAACCCGCTTTTCAGGGGACGCCGGCCTGATGGGCCCAGTCTCAAACTCCCTGTTAATGGGAGCAACAGTCACATCCTCTGGCGCGGCCGTGCCCAACAACGAAGCTATAAAAGCAAAAAACACAAGGTCATTAGCCAACAAAAAAGAAAAGAAGGGAGAAACAGGTAACAAACTCACCTAACAAGTCTTCCTCCACAGACCGGACGAGTGTGTCCAGCTTCACCCTCTTCTCAGCGGGCGATGTCAACTCCCCGCTGATTCTCCTCTCCCTACTTGACCGCCTCGAACGCTTCTTCTTCGGCGGAGTCTGTTGGGCCACAGACTGACCCACTTCGGTCTCTACAGTCAATGGAGCCTGAAGAATAACCCCCTCCACCATATCCTTCAACGCAGCTGTTCCCTCATCCGTGAACGCATCTGAAAGTTCAACGTAGCTTCGTTCAATAGGGTTGTAGTTTTGAAGATACCTGCTAATGACCTCATGGTCTAAAATAAAGGCAACACCTTCACTTCGACTACCATCATGCGCTACCCCAGCCCTTGGCTGCCTCACTCGACGGAGCACAAACTCTTCAGACTCCGTCTCCTCTCCGCTGTCGTCCGCAACAAAGGTTGGCAATACTTCTCTCTCGCTTCCGCCTGCGGACGACAAACGCGGAGAAGAGGATGCGCCAGAGTCAGACGACTCATCACTTGAAATAACAATTAAAGGACAACCCGTCCGCATGAACATGTTCACCGGGGAGGGGTTATCAAATTGAGAAAAAGGCTCACCTGTCTCAGTTATCTGCAAAGGCGCATTGACACCCTCCTGCGCCACAACCTCCAGTTGGGGACGAACAAGCGTGTCCCACGCCTTCTCCAATATATACAGCTCCCCATCTGCGAGCTCTCTGAAGGCGAAACCCATATTATCACCGCCCAACAGCACGCTATGTAAACTCTCCACATCTGCAAAAGAACAAAACAAGTAAATACAGATGTAAAGCAAACACACTGAGGGGCGTACCCCGAGAGACAAACCTTTGCCATCATCAGTCAGATGAGGATTACGCCCACGAATATCATATTTCAGGCTCATCCCTGCCATCACCAACGCCGTCTCAGGGATTTCACACAAATCCACTGGATGCGCAGTAAGAGTTTGGAACCAATCTTGGTCCTTGTAGTCAATCAACACCGCCTTTGGCGCACCATCATCCGGGTCCAACCGACCCATCACAATAGGGATAACACCCTTGTTGATCCAAAAAAACTTAGGCTTCCAATCACGAAAGCTCTTCACCCCTGCCTTAGCACAGGGAGCCACTCCTGCGCGTGGCCTGCAAGACAGCCAACTCTCTACAAAGCAGAGAGAATAGAAGACATAAAACATGTCAACTAACGGCTCGATCTTCTGAGAATGACAGCAAAACTCAAAGAACATCAGCCGCGACATCAAACCGGGATGAATCTGGTTAACATGTACGCCTACAGTCTGAATGAATGTCTTCAAAAAACAGGTCACCGGAACCCTAAAATTACAATCCTTGAAGTACGTAGCGTACAACCCAATCTTGCCAACTGGAGGCTCCAAGATGGTCTTATCAGGGGCAGGAGCCTCAACACCATAGCTAGAAGGAAACGCATGTTCCTTCCTAAACTTACGAAACTCTCCTTTTGCCCACACTGCCGTAACTTCGCCGGCGTGTGGTGGCCCCTTTTTAGAACCATCGTCTCTCCTTCTCGAGCCACCACGCTTCTTCTTGGGAATCTGAACAACGTTCTCCATTACAAAAGGATAAAAATCTTTCGAAAAAGGGGAACTAAACTCTTGAGAAATGCAGAAAGAATTTTCTTGTGATAAGGTTTGAAATTTGTAAGTGTGTGAATAGAAGAGAAGGAGGAACGACCCCTTTTTATACGCAAGTCACGTGCCACACAGACGGTTACAGTCGTGTGGCACGACCGACCGATAAGAGCGTGACACGTCAGGAGAGAGAAAGACAGGGAGCATGCGAAGCGACAGGTCG
The DNA here is from genome assembly GCA_028751855.1 of Ambrosia trifida. Taxonomy (NCBI): domain Eukaryota; kingdom Viridiplantae; phylum Streptophyta; class Magnoliopsida; order Asterales; family Asteraceae; genus Ambrosia; species Ambrosia trifida. The sequence continues at coordinate 82,866,419 of CM054122.1, forward strand.
GGCCCACCTGTCCCTGCAACAGTACAACTGTCAGAAACTTTTCGGCTACCAACCTGTCCCATCCGCCCCGCACCCTGACACATTTGATGTGTGCATTAATTACTGACGTGCGCAGGCAACCCACTTGGAATGACGCCGCACAACGCGCACCCGCATTTAAACAAAATAAACAACTTAACAAAAACACAACAATTTCCTTTTTCTTTTCCTTCCTTTTAGTGCAGCGCCCTGCATGCAACGCATACAGCACACTACACTGGGGGGACTTGAAGAGATAGGGAACCGCGCAAGCGCACGGGCCCACATCTCCACATGTGCCGACACAACAAGCCTACGTGGGCTTCTAGAAGGCGGCGCGGGATACCTCGTAATGGACAGCTAATAACCGACAGGAAAGGGACGTCCAGCCAATAAGAGACGTCCATTCCCTGCTCCACGATCGCCTGCAGGTACGAGGTACAGAATAGTACAAGAAAGGACAGACAAAGACACGTGGACCAATAGCGAAGGTACAGCGCAACGAATGACAACGGCCTAATCGTACAGCCAGCTGTCATTCTCCCCTTGACCAATCACAGAAGACCTCAGGTGGCCTATAAATACCCGATGAGGTCAGACGAAGAAGGGGACGAACAATCAGAGAGAATTCATAGAGAAAGCTGTGAGAGATAGATTATAGTTGAAGCGCTGTAATAATCATATAACACTGTCTTGTAACTTGTCCCGATATATAAGAAGTCCGTTCTTTCATATTATTAGTTCATTATTGTTGTTATATCTTGATTATTAGATTGGTGTTTCTTCAGCTTCTCTGCTTCAGACAATAACCCGCACTCTCCATATCTGTGATTTTGGTTGATTAATGTTAAAGAATCGTGAAATAAAGACACCATTGTTCGCTTCTCTGCTTCAGACAATAACCCACCACTCTCCATATCTATGATTTTGGTTGATTAATGTTAAAGAATCAAGAAATGAAGGCAGATTAGTTGATATGTTGGAAACTGTGATTACCCAAATCAGATTTGGATATTAATTTGGATTTAGAAGATGGGTTTGATTTGATCTAGGGGTTTATTGGAAATTAGACCAATCAAACATGCCAAAAAACTTAATTTAATGGCATTTATCTTTATGTAACCAATACAGTAGGGAGAAACTCCATTACACTTGGCTGCTAAAAATGGTTGTAACGAAGCTGCATGCCTTCTTTTATCTCATGGAGCTTTTGTAGAAGTCACAGCAAATGTATGTTTTTTATGTTCTTTTGATCAGGTATAACTTTGTGTTTTAGTATGTATAATTTGCGTTTTAGCTTGTATAACTTCCGTTTTATCATTTATAACTTGCGTTTGATCAGGTCGTTTTATCAGGTCATCTTATCAGGTATAACTTGCGTTTTCTAAAACGCAAGTATACCCTCAATAGAACGCAAGTTATAAACCTAGCAAAAATTTTTTTAAAGTATAGCGATATGGTATGGAAATGAAAAAGGATGAAAAACTTGTTTTTATGTTATAGTTTTTTTAAAAAAATAATGTCGTATGAAAAAGTTATGACCATTTTAAAAATGAAGGTGAAACTTTAATGACGCAATGAAATTACCATCGTGCTTCTGATTATCTAATTTAATCTATGGCTAATAATATTTCTTATACTTACGCTGACCTCCTTTTTACTTTAGCCTCACTATTGAAAATAAATTGATTTGAGATTACCTTGATTTGTGTATGATTGTTAATCAGTTAATGTTTTTTTTTTATTTATTTAATGGCAAACGACTATCATTTAATACCCAAATATGTTTTTTTAACAGTGATTTTCTTCAAAGTGGAAGTAGCAGAAGTTCATCACACCCGCCTAATCGACAGGACCTAACCCTTTCCACACGCCCAGAAACCATACTGCCTCCACACGAGTTTTACCTCGCTGGAGTAACAGCCGGATGAAAACCGTGTCAGCTCAGGATCGAACTTGCATCACTTGGACCACAAGCCTTACCATCATTGCCTTATGTCCCTCAAATGCAGCCCATGGGAATCGAACTCAGGTCTCCCAAAGGGAAGACCAGCCCGTGGGAATCGAACTCAGGTCTCCCAAAGGGAAGACCGGTCCCTTCACCAACTGAACTACACTTAAAGGACTAATACCCAAATATGTACAAAAGGTTATTGCTAGCAAGATACTAGACCATTACAACTCCACGCTTAACTTTATGCAAAGACTAACCAAATATCGCCTAAGTTGAATAAGAATCTACTTTAAATCTTCAACCCGAACGCGCATTTTGTGTGTTGCTTGACCACATAAAAGACGCTTGAGTTTCATTGGAATTGCCCTCTTTGTAAGCACATTGACCTGAGATAGTCAAATTGTTGCGCGCCTTCACTGCCTCTCAATAAGTCTCCAAAACGATAATTGGACTAAATTCTTTTGTTCCCACTCAATTCCACCGCAGGTTGTCCTAAGAAAGCAGCTCCACGGTACAGCAGTCCTCTCGCGCGAAATGAATCTCGACCTTGAATTGAAGAGAGAACTGTATCCGAGACGCACCTTAGTGTTGTATACCAAAGCATCCGGACATTGCAATCCTGGTCAACTTTCTTTTATTACCTAAACGCACGTACCTTTGATATTACATCCGCTTTGATGGTACCGAAAAATATATCAAATGCATGTCCTGTCACTAATTATTCCATACGTGATTATAAATCAATAACATTAATGAGAAGAATTTGATCAAAGAAGAAGGCATACCAAAAAACTGCAAAAGATACATATGAACACAATTTTACTGAAACTAAGAACCCTAAAGTTCTTCAAGATTACAACTTGCATAATCATTTCAAACATCAAAAATTTTAACAGAAAGTCTTCGATACCACATACCGAATAACGTCTGAAGCTATCTACAATGAACAAACACATCACAACACCAACAGAAACCCGAGACATGACTTATCGTCCATCGGCAGAAGTAAAGGAATCAGCAAATCCAGTAGGTCTTGCAGGAATGCTACTCTTACTATCATCAAGATCCACATAGCTACTGTAATCTTTCCCTTCTGCTTCTTGCCACCCTTTGACCATTTGAGTCAACGGTAGGCTATAATCAATACCACAATATTCCTCGGCTTCATTCTCCATGGGTTTCCATTTCTCCACAAGTGGGGACAGCACGTTGACTGCATGCCCCATATCGGGTCGCTGACTTGGCTCTCGGGCTGTACAGTGGCCTGCCAGCTCAGCTATGATGGAGATGGTTTCAAATGTTTCTTCGTTCGCGTTAAGGGCGATGTCCACAGCAGCCATTAGTTTCTCTTTGTCGGTTCTAATGCTCCAGAACCATGCTGCTAGGTACTGACTTTCTTCAGGCCTGTCTTCATCTAACGCCATTAAGCCGGTTAGTAGCTCCATAAGAACAACACCGTAGCTGAAAACATCGGCCTTTGTCGTCACTTTACCAGTCACTGATAAACAGATGGAAACAAAATCTTAAATCACTGACAGATAATAGATGGAAACAAAATCTAGAATTACTGACAACAGATGGAAACAAAATGTTGAATCACTGACAACAGATGAAAACAAAATCTTTAATTCATTAACCTTTTTTCTACAAAGTTCTCATTATTTTTTTTCTTGTTGAATTTTGGTTATGTTCTGTAAATAACAAGTATATTATTTTTTTTCTTGTCGAAGGTTTTGGGCAAAAGTTAATCGTTTCCAACCCGCCCATTTTGTCACATCCAACAGATATAAACACAAAATGTATAGTTACCAGCATATTCAGGGGCAAGGTATCCAAATGTCCCCGCTAGCCGAGTGATCACCGACTTCTCACCATCCGGGGCGAGTTTGACCAACCCAAAGTCAGAAACTTTGGCTCTAAAATCATCGCCCAGTAAAATATTAGACGATTTAAGATCACGGTGTATAAAGCTTTGATGAGCCAAAGTATGAAGATACTCCATCCCTCTAGCCACATCCAATGCAATATTTAACCTCCTTTTCCATGAAAGCGGTTCCAATTTAAAGGTTTTCCAATGAAATAGATGCCTACTTAACGCGCCTTGAGGCATATATTCATAAACAAGAATTCTTTCAGGTCCTTCGGTTGAATACCCTAAAAGCGACACCAAGTGTCTGTGTCTAACCTTTGATAAAACTTCAATTTCCGCTTGAAATTCATCTAATGCTTTGTGGCTAATCACACCGGATTCCATTCTTTTGACTGCTATTTTTGTGCCATCATCTAACTGGCCCTTGTAAACCACTCCAAAACCGCCACGACCGAGCTCGTTTTCTTGCGCAAAGTTTTTGGTCACGTTTTTTAAAACTTGAACCGAAATGATTAAATTGCCAGACTCGATTACATGGGACTCACCCGAACCACTGCCAGCACTAGCATGCGTTTGTGTGCCGTTGGCGATTGATATCTTGACTGTGTTATCTGAGTCAGACGGGTCACGAGGGTGAATAACGAGTGAGCTTGGCGGTTGAGTTGAGTTCACTTTCTTCTTTTTACATAAGTAGATACATAATGGGATGATTAGAAGGGCAAAACCAGCGAAAACCGCAACAGGAGTGATGAACGCAACTATGTTTGGCTTTTTCTTTGTCTGTTTAGCATTGAGAGGGGCGGCACCACCACCACCACCACCACCGCCACTGCCACCGCCACCGCCAGAACTAACAATAGGAGGAGTCCCACTTTTTGTTGGAGGTGAAAGTTGGCTGCTGTCGGGCGGGGAGCCAGTAGGTGAACTGGTTTCCGGAGGTGCTTTCGACGAATTTGATGCAAACAACGGGTTTCCACTTAAAACAAGTTTCATAGACGGATTAAACTTTGGCAGAGGCGGCGAAATATTATTATTGCTCAAATCCAACAAAGTCAACGACTTCAAACTCGACCAGTTCGCAGGAACCACACCCGTCAAGTAATTCGACCCAAGATCAATCCGAGTAAGCGAATCAAGCTTCCCAACAGACGGGCTCAAACTCCCCGAAAGATTAAACTTCGCCAAATGAATCGCACTAACCTTCCCCTTACCACAACTCACACCAAACCAAGACCCTCCACATGGATCATTCCCAGACCACGAATCCACAAGCCGAGACGGGTACCCCAAATCATCCAAAAACCCCAAAAGCGCCGTCACTTCCGGCCCACAAGGCACCCCAGGATCCGGCTGACAAAACCGATTCGACGAATAACTAAAATTCACAGCCTTAAACTTAGGCACAGGACCCATAAACATATTATTATTCAAATCCAACTTATCCAACTTCAAACTAGCCAAACCCTCAGGTACCAATCCAACAAGATCGTTACTATTAACATTAAACTCCTTAAGATCAACCAACCCACCAATACTTTCCGGAATTTTCCCCGAAAATCGGTTCCCATGTAACCATAAACTAGTAAGATAACTCATTCTCCCAATAACATCTATCCCACCACTCATCCCTTCACCAGCCTGCCCATTCAACCACAATATCCTAACAACAGATTCATTAAAACTACCCGGTAACCCACCCGAAATTCGGTTTAAAGACAGTTTCAACACCTGAAGAGCAGACATACCTCCAAGGAAATCAGGCACTTTTCCAACCACATTACAATTCATCAAAGAAAGATTCTGTAACTGAACAGAGTTCATCAAATCATCAGGAATAACCCATCCACTACTAACATTTAAAGGATTATTATCCAACGCCATAACCTCTAAACTATCAAGACCTTTAAAAAAATCATCAGGGATATTATTAAACTGGTTATAGTCAAAATAAGCAAACCTTAACTCAGACAAACCATTTAAAGAAGGTAAAGAGCCTGTAAACTGGTTCTTTTGTAGGCCTAAATTATTAAGCATTGAGAGCTTATTTAAACTGTTTGGTAATGACCCTTTTAAGTTCATCCCTTGAACTTGTATCTGTGTGACTCTTGATTGAGAACAGAACACATGAGGCCAATGGGACCCACATGGGTCATCATCTCCATTGTCAGGCCAGTTTAAGAGGTCTGGGTTCTTTAAACCTGTTTTGAACTGGATTAATATTGCTAGATCGTTGGGATCTGTTGTGGAGAGAACAGGGGAACAGAAACATGAGAAGAATATTGTGAAGATTAGTGTTGTGATTAGGTGATCTGCCATTGATGCTTGAAGAGGTTCATGTGGAAGATGGTGTGATGTTTGATGGTTGTGAAGAAGAAACAGAGCATAAAGATTAAACAGAGTAGGAGTGTTATGAGGAAGAAAGATAGGATTGTTGGTATATTATGATGAGGTGGAAGTATGTGAGTATAGTATTGAATGTAATACCAATACGTGTAATGTTGTGGGATTTTGAAGAGTTTACTTTCTAATTTTTTATTTTTTTTTAATGTCAAATGGTGTAATCGGTGGAGCTCCGGCTAACACCCTGAGCCAGCCTGTACTGATTACCCATTTCACCTGGATTGGGAATCTCTCTAGGTGGAACCCCCACATGTGATAAATATGATTCCGACAAAAATCGAACCCTCAACCTCCACATAAACTCTACTCTAGAACCCCACAGGTGAAACCCCCACAAGTTTACTTTCTAATTTAAATTTTAAAAAAAATACGAAAATGGTATTTTATTTTATTTTTATTTTTGACTATTTATGGTCAATTCCTTGTATGATAATAATGTCGGTTATTAACTTTTAGTTGTATATATAATCTAGTATGTGATACGATTTTCTGTTGCTTGTTAAAGAATTTGTACGTGTGTAAGTGGTATACGTAACTGTGAGTCATTTGTAGTGATCTTTGGTTTTTTTTAACTGACGTTATTTATATGTTGTAATTATAAAGTGGATGGCGGATATGCTTCATGTATGATTGTTGTGCTTAGATTAATGTGGAACGACTAAACATGTATAGGTCATTATTGTATGTGTGAAGTTGATCTAACTTGACGTAGATGTATATAGAATTTGGAAAAATACATTAGTAGTAAGTTTTTTTTTAAACATTTTATTTCATTATTATTATTAGTAGCAAGTTTCTTTGTAACATTTTGTTTCCCATCAATAATATGAAATGATCTAACCTAAATTTAGAAAAGCTAATAAAGCTAGATTGTATATAAAATATCAAATAATTTGGTAAAGTTTTTTAATAAAACAAAAGCAAATGCGGTGCGTGATACAGAAATGGGTCACTAGCATTAACAGTTGCATGGTCCACTCTTGTATTCCGTGACTGGTGGGGATTCTTTTTTAAGAACCTTCAATCCTAATTAGCTCTTTTAGGATATAAGTTTTTAAATATTTTTCATTAGTCATTACTAATTTTTTTAATACAGTAATTAAATATAACGACTTTGGACAGTTATTATCTCCTTTCGAAAACAACAAATCCTGATTATATATATATATATATATTGTTTATTTAATTAGATAATGATTTTCATGATGTATTCAATTATCGTGATTAAATTGTTTTTTAGTCGGATTTAATTAGATGAATTGCATACACACCCATTTCTAAGCTTTTAATAGTGGATCTGCAATTATTAGACTAAACGGAGTGGGGCGGGAGAGGGGGCGGGAAGGGGGGGAATACCGCCGCAGTGCCGGCGTGGAAGTGGCGTGGAGAGGGGGGGGGGGGGGCGGGAAGGATATCACCGGCGTGGGGGGGGGGGGGGGGAGTGATCCCACGTGGCATCATGCTATTGGACCATGCATTGCAACGGTCACTTAAAAAAAAAAAAAAAAAAAAAAAAATTAAAATTCCAAACGGTATGAAATGCAACGGTCAAAAAAAAAAATTATAAATTACCCCCATTTCACTACAAAACACCCACTTTAACCAAATTTTATACAATTTTCAACCAAATTTTATACACTTTTCATCCAAATTTTATACACTTCCTCAACCAACAATGAACCCATACAACCGAGGCTTCGACCCGAACAACCCATACGCGTTTGTCCCAAACCCGAATACACCACCGGTTCACCCGATCCCAAACCGTCCACCCCATCCTTCACCTTGTCCCGACTACGCCGGTTATGCCGGTTTTATTAGTGGCCAAATTTATCCGAATTTCCCATTCAATGATTCTCTCGTTCCTTCACAACTTCCTTTAACCCAAACCGTACCCGAAACACAACCCCAAAATGTCGCGGGATCATCTTCGGGTAAAAACCCCCCTCCAAAAAGAAGTCACAGGAGGAAGACGGCGGAAGAGAAAGCATTAGCCGCCGCTAACCGCCAACCACTTAAGTGGACACCCCAAGAAGAGCTTGCATTAACCAAAGCGTGGATTAGCGAGTCCGAAAAAGAGCAAGGTATTTGTAATAAATTTTTTAACATGAAATTTTTTTTTATAATATTACTAATATTTTTTTTTTGTAGGAACAAGTCGCCACAAAAACGACTTCTGGGACGACATCAACAAAGTGTTCCATGTGTTGATGGAAAAAGACTTCTATCGAGCAAACGATAGTCTCTCGTCCAAGTGGACAGAGATAAACAGGGCAATGAACGCGTTTCACCCGCATTATTATCACGCAAGAAACAATCCAAGAAGCGGTGAAACGGACACTGACAGCCTGAGCCGGTCGCTACAAGCGTATCGTCTCGAAACCGGGCTCGAATTCAAGTTTCTTCATTGTTGGGAAGTCGCCAAGAACCATTCAAGATGGGCGTTCGTCCCCACTGCAAGCAACTCCGCAAAAAGGTCGAAAACAGGATCGTCAAGAAACCGTCAAACTGATCCTGAAAACGTAGAAGCCGTTAATTTGGATGATGACGAGTTTGAAGAGGAATTGAGTCGCCCACCCGGTAGAGATAAGTCAAAAAAGAGGGCGCAAAAATCTACTGCCTCGGGTTCGGGTTCTGGATCAACCGGCGCTTACAGCGCTGACTTGCAAGATTTAAATGCCACCATGATTCAGTTCAATACGATTCAAGAAAAAATGCTCGAGGAGAAAAAAAATATTCGCGAAGCGTTTGAAAAGAAGTTGACTATGAAAGAGCGCAAATTGTCTATCAGAGAGCAGCGCGAAAAACGCGAGGATTTGAAATTTCTCGCCATGAACACCGACCATATGCAAGGGCCGGAGTTAGAGATGACGCTTCAAATGAAGCGTGATATTATCGAAAAATATAATCTGAAATGATTTGTTAGTTTTTAATTTTTTTCGGTTTTATTGTATTTTTTTTAATTTTCTAGGTTTTTTTTGTATTTTTCTAGGTTTGTTATTAATAAAAAATATTTATTATTATTATTGTTTTATATAACAAAGTTAAAAAAAAAAAAGAAAAATAAAATGCCACATGGCACTTCCCCCCACCTCTTCCCCCCCTTCCACTCCCCACAATTATTTTCCCCCCCACAAGGGCCCCACAAGTGCCACATGGCGCTTCCCCCCACCTCTTCCCCCCCCCCCCCCCCCCCCCACCACTCCTTATAGTCTTAAGACCATTAGGTGTGGAGGAGGCCCAACTTTCATGCCTTGCCTCCACCTCAGCTGCCACATCAGCGTGGGGTAGGAGCATCCATGAGATGATGTTTCTAGGGGTGTGGAGGAGGCCCAACACCATTTAATGTTATTTCCTTTTTTTTTTCTTTCTTTTTTAATTAAATAATATTAATGTTACAATAAAAAAGTTAATATTCTAATATTAATATTAAAAAGTAAATATTACATAAAACCATTACAAATAATTAAAAAAAATAACTAAAATTAAAGTAACATACTCGACATAAAAAAAATACAAATAATCTACTCTTGCCCGTTGTTCCAAATATATTCAACCAAGTCTGCTTGAAGATTTTTATGCGTGAACTCGTTATGTAACGAGAACTCGTTTAAATCTTGTTGATGTGGGTTGACAGGCACCGTATTCTCCGGCGGAGCATTCTCGTCATACACACAAATTGCGGCACCTTCGTCTTCAAGTATCATGTTATGCAACAAGATACAGGCATACATACAGTAACGTAATTTTTTAGGGGTGAACATACGTGCCGGGTGTGAAATGATGTGCCATCTTGCTTGTAGAACACCAAAAAATCGTTCAATGTCCTTTCTTGCCGCCTCTTGATACTTGGCAAATTTCTTTCTTTTTTCATCGAACGGGTGGTGAACCCGAAGAAGACGAACCCGAAGAAGACGAAGACGTCGTAGAAGATGATAACGACATGGTTGTTTGAGGGTTTGTATTTTATAAATATAGTGAGAGTGTTTGAGAGATTTTATAAAAGTGGGAGAGAGTTTTTAAAAATTGTGGGGAAGAATGTGGGATTGTTTTGGTTTAAATATTGTTTGAATTTTTTTTTTATTAATCGTCCAACGGTCAAAAACGTGGTACCCCAACCGATGGCGGAAACATCTGGATGTCACGTATTGATGATTGTTCAGTAGCTCATGGTAAATAATAAATTTCATTATATGATTTAAATAAATTACATACAATTGTTCTACAAGAATCCGTACATCAAATTGAATAAAACTATGCACACATCTTCAAGCATTAATACAAATCTTCAAGCAAGTAAAACCTGAAACATGTTAAATTGAAAATATTTTGGGTCAACAAAAGTTGGTGAGAATTACATAGGTTTTGATAATCGAATAAAATTGTTGTGCAATTCATGTGTCATGGCAATCTAGTCCATATGTGAAAACATACTAGAAGTAAATCGTGTGCATAATCAACCATTGTGACTGTTGTATTATGGTACATCCCATACGCTCATGGTTCACTCGTTTATATTGCAGTAACAAACACCCACGTAACCTTTGTAGGAGGCACGTATCCGGGTGGGATTGTCAGTCCAATAGATCTATCAATGTATACCGTTTGGCTGATGAATGTTTATGCTAGAATTGTGCTTACCCTAGTCATGTTCAAGACATAATGCAACATAGAAATACACATAGACACATTAATGATTGAATTGCATAAATATTGTTGTAACATGTTTCACCCCAAAAATGGTGATAAATAGAAAAAGGGGCTATGTAAAACTCACCTTAGCAAAATGTTATCTCTTGAAAAATAGAATATGTGTAGCCCCAAAGTTGCCAATTACAAGAGCTTATAATCAAAGCTTCAATTGTAGAAGTAATAGACTATAGAAGAAAGGTATGAGGGAAAATTTAATCGGATTGAAACAATCGATTTAGAGGTGCAAAGTATAATGGGTCATAGGTGGGTTTTTATACTAGTTTTGGATTCAATTAGCCATTAAAATTGGTCAACACCATAAAGTAAGGTTTTATGATGAATTGACTATTTGACTAAGACTTTGACTGTTTGACTAGGACTTTGACTATTTGACTCAAGGCTTTATTTAAAAAAAAAAAAAATCTTGTATGTGAAAAAAAAAAAGAATTTAGAATCATATTATTATTATTATTATTTATATACATTTATGTATGTATATAAGTTGTGAGTTAGGATAAATAAAGACTTAGGCACATTTGTATAATATCAATGATAAAGGTGTAATAAAATATATATATATATATAAGGGCTTTTTATGTATTAAAATTTTGGGGAAAATTTTGCGATGTTACAGTCCCCACCTTTCAAACCGGCCCGGCTTCAACGGCAGGAAAATACCGGTCATGCCCATGCCGCGCCTAGGGGACGATGTAGCGAGGCCCGGCATCCGCTTGATGCTCCTATGCCGCCCCACACACCCACCGGTCTAATCAAGAAAAAAAATAGTTTTCACTAGTAGAATTAACAAAGCAATTCATTATTGGGAAGATATTTATATGACAAGTAGAAATTTAGTTTATATGATTGAAAATTGTATGTGACTTTAGGACAAAGAAATAAAATGTATCTAACACCTCATTAATACCTTCTTCATGTTTTCAAGCAATCCATAAATTTTCATTTATTCTATTCTTTTTCGCATCAATATTTTTATGATAATCACCTTTTACAGTTTTTTTATAATAAACTATTTAGCCTTCTATATTGTATAAATAAATTAAAATAAATTATGTTCATGAGCTCATAAAAGTTTATTATAAATGTCATAACTTTACAACCAATACATTTTTTTCAAAAGTTTAGAGTCTTTTACAAATTTTAGAACAATTTTGATTTTGTTTACAAATTCTTATAAGACCGACCGTAATGGTTGGCCAAATTTGGCGCCCCTCAACCACTTGGGTGTTTTCTATTGGTGGAGCAAAAAGTTGGCAGATTTCGCGTAGGTTCCCCCATGAAAAATTTAGCGCCCAAACTGATTGTAGAGCAAAAATGCCCCTTGGGGCGGTATAGCTTGTGAACGGGCGCAAATGGGACGCCAAAGGGGCCATTTAGCGCCCATTTGGCGAATGATTACACACGGTATAAAAATACATACACCTTTTCTTTACAGATTCTTAAAGAAAATAAACACAAGTTAAACTTTGCTAGAAATAGGAAATAGGAAAATGAAATAAATGAAAAACTATTTTATATCCATAAAAATTAAAACCTCATATAAATAAACAATAAAAAAAAGCATATAAAATGTTATCTTTGTGATTTGTTGAGTGGAAAAATTAACACGATCCCATCATTTAGTTAGGATTAATGATAATTAATTAGTGCGATAAAAAAAATTAGTGCGATCATGCCAACTCAATTGATCCAATGAATGATGCCGACCTAATAACCCATCGGCCATCTCCATCTCCATCGTGCCTCTTAAATATTTCTTACATTAAAAGGGCCCACAGTAAATAAATAAGCCCACTCAGTAAGACCATATACTTTTTGAGAAACATATCATGTTTTTGAGTAACATCATGTAATGTTTAAAGTTCATTTTTCTTCTTTAATTTCTTTTAATCTTCGAAACATTATGGTTTTGTTTTAAAAAGAATATATTTTTATTACGATCTTTTTTTTAATCTTAGATATCATACTTGTCAACATATGAGTAATCTATCTAACAAAGCATATGGCCGGGCTTGTAAATCGTAAGGTTGTGCTCAAATGCGCCGCCACACAGGGGCGAAGCATAGTGGAGGCCTGAGGGTGCCCAGGCCCCCGTCGTTTTAATCTTGATTAGAAAAAAATGACCCCTCCCCCCAAATTCGATCTCCTAGCTTCGCCACTACCGCCACATATTATAATGTCACATACAATTACTTGTTTCTAAAAGTTTAAAGTTGTATTCTCTAACAACTTGTTAGATTATCTATTCACTCAAATAAAATTTGTTGCTTCTCAAAATAATAATAAGTTGTTTTGAGTTGCATATAAATCTATTTTGACACACACACACACATATATATATATATATATATATATATATATATGGAGGAAACCCTTCTTATTTGGTAAACTCTGGAAACTCTGACTTCCCAACATTTTTTTTTTTGAAAAAAATAGGGTATGTAATATACATTTTTTAAGCATTTCGAGCCAAAAAAATTGAAAAAGCGCCGAACGGGTTTTTTTTTTAAAAATAAAAAACGTCTACTGTTTACATATAGTTAACACATTGTTAACACCTGTTATTAGCGCTTAACATGTGTTAGTCAAAATTTTATTTTATTTTTTAAAAAAAAAAATACTCGGCGCTTTTTTAATTTTTTTGGCCCAAAATGCTTAAAATCATGTATATTACTTGCCCTATTTTTTTCAAAAAAAAAAAAATATTGGGAAGTCAGAGTTTCCAGAGTTTACCAAATAAGGAGGGTTTTCTCTATAACCATTCCCTATATATATATATATATATATATATATATATATATATATATATATATATATATAGGCTAAGTATATACAAAAAAACCTCCTAAAATGAAGAAACCCCCACAAACCCATCTTGTGGTCTAGATTCATCCACAACACCCTCTATTATTTTAATAAAAAAGGGTAAACTAGTAAATTTACATTTCCCCCTTTTTTACTAGTTTGAATCTTTTGTCTCTCCCTCCTATATAAACAACCCACACACATTCTCTCTCCATCTCTCTTTCAACTTCTCCATCCAGATTAATATAGGCACCACCACCACCACCACCACCACCAATTTTAATCTCAGTTTCTTCAACCTAATAATAATAATTATAATTATAATAATAATAATAATAATAATAATCCATCCAACACACTTTCCATTCAGATCCACCAAACCAAGAGAACACAATCAGTTTCAGGATGCAGACGTTATCAAGAATCAAGGATATTTTATACCTGGTTGCTCGGAACCCTAATCGAAACCCTAACTCCAATTGCCGCCTTCGGTTTCCTCCTCTGTGTCTCTCTGCTCCGTGTTCTCTCTCTTTCTTCCTCTGCTGTTCTTTCTCTCTATCCGGTTCGTGAAAGAGCCGTGTGTTGTGTTGTTGTTGTTGTTGGCGACGATTGGAACCGGTCACCGGACTGGTGATTCCGGTTGATGTTCTTGGCTGTGCTTTATCTTCCTCACATATTTTTGTTTTTAATTCTCGTGGTTTTGTGCAGGAAACAAGAAGAGATGGAGGACTTTTATAGTCAAAGCTAAATGGAGGGTGTTTGGCAATGGGGATAACAACTAGAATTTCAAGTGTTTGGTAATAGGTATTGAATCACATAAAGTGTTTGGCTGTGAGTTTAATAATTAAATAAGAAGCGCTTAGCCGAGATAATGGATAGTATGTTTTTTGTTATTATTATTACTAATGTGAATCGTTTTTTTTATTAGTAAACCACCTAACCCCCAACACAAAAAAAAAAAGGGATGCTAGAAACACACAAAAAATTGTTGTTTTTTTTGTGTGTTACTAGCATCTCTTTTTTTTGGGTGATTTATTATGTTAAACATTGAAAATGATTTTTCGTTTTGTGTTTTATGTTCGTAGTATCTTTGTGTTTAGTTAGGGTGTTTTTATCGTCTATATTTTCGTATAATCTTTGTGTTTAGTTAGGTTGTTACGTGTGTAGCATATCTGTTTTTTGCAGTCAAATTCTGTTCTATGTTTTCTAGCGTATCAAATTCTGTTCTATGTTTACTGCAGACTACAAAAGTTGTCTGTGTTTTTCCTGTTACACATGTAACACTCATGTGTTTTTGCACCATGTCTGTCTATTTTTTTTCTCATGTATGAGTTTTTTTTATGTTACCTATGTCTTTTTTTACAGAAAATGTTTGTTTTTGTGTTTTCTCATATAGTCTTATCTATAACTAAAGACAGAAAATGTGTTGTTATTTGTTTTCAGAATGACTTTTCGGAATGTTGTTATTTTGTGTTTTCTCTGTGTTTAGTTAGGGTGTTTTTCTCGTCTATATGTTCGTATCATCTCTGTGATTTTACTTAGGGGTGTTTATTATGTTAAACATCGAAAATGATTTTTCGTTTTGTGTTTTATGTTCGTAGTATCCTTGTGTTTAGTTAGGGTGTTTTTATCGTCTATATTTTCGTATAATCTTTGTGTTTAGTTAGGCTGTTACGTGTGTAGCATATCTGTTTTTTGCAGTCAAATTCTGTTCTATATTTTCTAGCGTATCAAATTCTGTTCTATGTTTACTGCAGACTACAAAAGTTTTGTCTGTGTTTTTCCTGTTACACATGTAACACTCGTGTGTTTTTGCACCATGTCTGTCTATTTTTTTTTTGTTTTCTCATGTATGAGTTTTTTTTATGTTACCTATGTCTTTTTTACAGAATATGTCTGTTTTTGTGTTTTCTAATATAGTCTTATCTATAACTAAAGACAGAAAATGTGTTGTTATTTGTTTTAAGAATGACTTTTCAGAATGTTGTTAATTTGTGTTTTCTCTGTGTTTAGTTAGGGTGTTTTTCTCGTCTATATGGTCGTATCATCTTTGTGAATTTACTTAGGGTGTTTTTTTCTGTGTTAAGGTAGGATGTTTCGTGTGTAGCGTATCTGTTTTGCAGTCAAAGGTTGCTTGTAATTCAGTAAAAAATGTATGCTGGGTGCAGACTACAAAAGTTTGTTTGTGTTTCCAGAAAAAAAATCCTGTTACACATGTAACACTCGTGTTTTTTGCACCTTATCAAGAATGTAATATTGCATATTATAGAGGAAGAATTGGGAAAAAAATTCTTGAATGGAATGTCATTGATCATGGGATGAAATCTATGTTTGCGTATGTTTCGTATGTAACAGCACCACTAAGTTGGTATACATTAGTTTCTATTTTTTTACTAGATACAAAGTTTTGATTTTTTCATGTAAATTGATGAATTTTGTTTTATTTTTGCAGGTGAACATATTTTTTTTTTACATTAAAGATGAAGATGATTATCAAGAATGAAGTGTAGACAATTTTTTTTATTCATGATAGTTTTTTTTAGCATTTTGTCGATTTGTAATGACCGTTTTGTTTGTTTTAGCAATTTGTAAGAAACAATTCTTGTGTACATTTGAATGTTTTTTGATCTATAAAGTTTTTAATTGATTATATACAATCTGTGCAATTTTAACGTACGCAACACTGCATATGTTACATATGTAACATGACGTGCTGACAGATTTAGGACCATGGTCACAAAAGTATGAGAGAGATGATGTGACATGTGTGGGGTCCACACTGTCATATCTGCTTTTCAGAAAATGACATTTGACCATTGTGCCCTTTTTTTGTCATCTAGCTTAATAAATCTATTATAATATTAAGCATTTGATCCACACCATTGATCTAGATTGATCAATGGTTGATATAGGGTTTAATGGGTTTCTTCAAAATAAGAAGGTTTTTATTTAATCCTTGCCCTATATATATATATATATATATATATATATATATATATATATATATATAAATAAGGAAAAAAAATACCATAATAAGCCAAGATTAACATAAACAAAAATACATGAATGCTTATCTTTAGTCTATTTATTTTCTCATCTTACGCTACCCAGTGGCCGCGCTTGAATTTTTAGATGGTGGAGGCCGAAGGTCACAAAACCCAATTTTTTTTTTTAAATCGGTGAGGCCGGACTCAAAATTTACAAGATTTTAGGATAAAACTGGGAAAATTTACATTATTAACCCAAAATTCGGTGCAGGCCGAGGCATCCTGGTCCTTAAGAAGCTTCGCCCTTTACGCTACCCCATTCACAACTCCTTTTCAACCCAACTCATTTCAATTGGAACTCATTTTGACCAGAATTTTTTATGACCCGTTAGTTGAATCAAAACCAATTCAATGTTTATCAAGGCCTACTTTTTTTAATAAAATAAATTTATGAGAAAAAAAAAAAAAGAAACTTTATGGGCATGATGCCCATTAGAAGGTTTGATGAATGTTGGATGTATGATGGAATTGAACGAACACAAAGACAAATATGTAGGCTCCCAACCATGTGGCATGATAACATTTCTTCATATGTTCATGATATACAAGATACATACGGCCATTGTTCTTAATGATTGTTTTCAAAACTCTTACTAGCTTCAATTTAGGCTATATATTTTTTTTATGTTTTTTTATTGATTTTACTTTATTAGTTTATAATAAATAAAAGAATATATATAACTTTTTTAATTTTATTTGCCGTAATTGATTTTAAAAAAATAACAAAAGCTATTCGATTCGACCCGATAATCAGCGGATACTTGGATTTTGTTAAAAGTGTCGGTATGGGAATTTGTTGACCCAATTATGATTCGTTTGTCAAATGTAGACCACATCATAACCACTTTAAGTGACTACTTTGGATTTTATTAAATTTTTAAATAAATTGTGGCTTTCCTCCTTTTGAACCACCGACATGTCAATAACAAACCCTTCTACTATTTTAAAATTATAAATTATTATGGGTCAAGTTATTATACACAGTGTAACAAAAATGAGAAGGGTGCGAAGGATATAAAAAATATAATAGATCATGAATTATGACACAATGAGTCACAAAATATAACACAATGACAAAAAGTATAACACAATGCTGAAGAAAAAAGACACAATGAATCGTAAAAATGACACAATGATGAAAATAAGAAAAAAAAATACAATGCTACATAAAAGATACAATGATATAACGTAAATTCCATAAACTACAAGCTAAAAATCCAAAAAAGCGAAAACCTAAAAACTAAGATCGTAGGGTTCGATAAGACGGTTCCAACGCCGCTTGAATGAGTTCAATCGGAGTCTGCTTGATATCCTTCCTACGACTTCCTATTTTTCTTTCATTGTGTATTTGATCATAACCCAAATAATTATTACTACTACTATTAGACCATAAGTAATGGTTCATGCCCCTTAGTGGGCATTTTCCGCCACATCATTATCATAAGGCCTCTCAAAAAAATGTGTAATGGTTAAAGCTACTTAATGTCCTTTTTAGTTATTACTTTCCATATTTTTTATCCTCAGGCATTATCTAGAAATGCCCCTCCCCTTTAATGCCCATATAATGCCTAAGGGGATGGTGTTGGAGGCATTATCATGCTTTTTCATGCGCCTATATTGCCCATTACGCATGGTCTTAGACTATAGGGAGTGGAGGGGGGTGAAGCGCCATGTGGCACTTGTGGGACTCATGTGAGGGGGGGATTGTGGGGAGTGAAGGGGGGGGGGGGGGGGGAAGTTAAATGTGGCATTTATTTTTCTTTTTAATTTTCTTTATATAAACTAATAAAAAACACAATTTTAATAAAAACATATGTAAAAACATTATAATTAAACTACAAACTAAAAAAATAAAAAAAACATGAAATAAAAAAAATACATCAACTAAAAAAATACATAAACTAAAAAAAAAATACATAAACTAAAAAAAAATACATGAACAAACATGTTTTTAATCATCGTCGGATTGGTAATGTCTTGGTACACTCCAAATATGATCAACCAAATCCGCTCGAAGGTTGTGATGTATTTAGCCATTCTTGATTTCCAAGTTGTTCAACGTTATTTCTTCATCAGTAATGTTTCCTTGACTTGATGGTGGTTCCTCACCAAAGTACTCGCATATTGCACGCCTTCGTCTTCCAAAATCATGTTATGTAAAATAAGGCATGCGTCATCTTTTTTGCAAAACACCAAAAGCTCGCTCAATGTCTTTCCGTGCAGCCATTTGAGTTTTGTTAAACATTTTTTCTCTTAGGGTCTAATGTAGTCCTCCGTGTAAACGATTTTACGAACACGACCCAATCAGGGTAAATTCCATCTGTTAGAAGATACCCGTACTTGTATTCTACCCCGTTTACGAAAAAAGTTCCTTTTGGTGCAACATCATTTACAAGATCGTTGAAAATTGGGGATTGACCAAGAATAAATCTATCGTTCGACGAACCGGGCACACCAAAAAACGCATGCCAAATCCAAAGATCTTGTGATGCAACCGCTTCAAGCATCATACAAGGCTTTTTATGATATCCACTTGAGTGTTGACCTTGCCATGCAGTTGGACAAAGTTCTCACTCCCATTTCATACAATCTAAACTACCGAGCATCCCAGGAAAACCATGTTTTTCTTCGTGAAACTCCAAAAGTTGTTGTACGTCACTAAACGTAGGTTTTCTCAAATATTTTTTTAAATATAGTTCAATGACATACGCACAAAAATAGTAAAGAGTTTCCCTAGCTGTTCGAGCCGACATCTTTAGATAGTTGTCCATTATGTCGGAACTTTGCCCGTAACCCAAGTGTCTAAGCGCGGCTCTGACCTTTTGGAACGTGGTAAATCCCATCTCACCACGCGCATCGGGCATTTGTTGGAAATATTCGTAATTATTTTCTAAATCGTTTGATATTCTTAAAAATAAATTACGACTCATACGAAAACGCCGCCTAAAAGTTTTTTCATCGTATCTTGGTTCGGGCGAGAAGTAATCACGTACCAATAAATCATTTGCGGCTTGTCATTCACGAAGTATATACTTTCTACGCTTGGGTTCCGAGGTCCCTTCATCATCCACTATAGCTTGAACGACTTTCTGAACGGTAGCCATTATCAATTCCTCGCCGTCGTCGGATGAGGAGTCCAAAGCGAGTTGATCAAACGCATCAGACGAACTTGAAGTTTGGTCCGACATCTTGCAAGTATTTTAAAAAAAATGATAGTTTGGAGAGGATTTTATAAAAATATGAGAGTGTGGGTTTGGGTAGAAGAATATATGGTTGTGTGTATATATATATATATATATATATATATATATATATAAATTTTTTTCAAATTTTTTTTCTTTTCAACCATTGCCAACGGTTATATTAATTTTTTTAATAATCAAACGGTAACATTCAACACCAATCAAGCATTGACACGTGGCCTTCAAGTCGTTCACGAAGTATATACTTTTTACGCTTGGGTTCCGAGGTCCCTTCATCATCCACTATAGCTTGAACGACTTTCTGAACGGTAGCCATTATCAATTCCTCGCCGTCGTCGGATGAGGAGTCCAAAGCGAGTTGATCAAACGCATCAGACGAACTTGAAGTTTGGTCCGACATCTTGCAAGCATTTTAAAAAAAATGATAGTTTGGAGAGGATTTTATAAAAATATGAGAGTGTGGGTTTGGGTAGAAGAATATATGGTTGTATATATATATATATATATATATATATATATATATATATATATATATATAAATTTTTTACAATTTTTTTTTCTTTTCAACCATTGCCAACGGTTATATTAATTTTTTTTAATAATCAAACGGTAACATTCAACACCAATCAAGCATTGACACGTGGCCTTCACCTCCCCCCCACGCCCGGTCAAAAGTCCCCGCCCCACCTCCCCCCCTCCACGCCCGCAGGGGGCGGTGTTCCCCCATGAAAAGCTCTCCCGCCCCACTCCCTCTACTCTTACTACCACTACCATTATCTGTTACAATTAATAGCTTGTACCTTTGTTAAAACATCATCGGTCCGAAAATCTTGTTGGCCCTTCGTTAAGATCAAAAGCGAGAGGAGAGCAATTAGACGATAGGTGTTGCGAATCTAAAAGTGACACTATATATTTTTATGCTGAAAAGAGATAATGCTAGCTTAGGAGAATCAAACCAACCACTGAACAACATATAGTTCCTGTAACAAAATAGGATCAACAATGAGCAAAACTAGAACACGCTAATTTTGAAATTGTTTTGTGGACTCAAGGTACGCTCTTATCTTTCCAAATTTAAAGCCAATAATGATGTGATTTTCGCAACTTGTTGCCCATCTACCCGCAATCTTAATGTCATGGAATGAAAATATTCACTCTAATCAATCTTCAAAAATAAATAAATAAATAAATAAATAAATAATGATTTAGACTATTAAAAACAAATTTTCATTGTAATTTTTTTGGGAGGGTTTGTGAAATAAGATTTGATTCTTCCTTAATCTTTATTATTATTAATCATTATGGGATGTTTGTTACATTTCACAAATGTATATTCTATATTGACTCATAAACTGATCATTGGCCCGCTTCGAGGCCTAGAATTTGTACTAAATCGTATCTTTGACTTTGACATAAGTGATGTTGCATTGTGATAACCATATAGAATGTACTACTTTGGAGTAACAAGGCAAGCTCTATGTAAGAAACAAAGTTTCAACCTATGGTCAGGTGGCAAATATAGAGTAATAGGTAATAGAGTGAATTGGATCGAATGTACTTTTCTCATTATTCACAGAAGATTATATAGTGGCTACAACATTAATACAATGATTTGATTCTAGGAAGACTATTGACTAAGAATATTGACTATGACTAAATAATTACAAAGGCATAAAGATAGCTCTTTGACTATGACTATTGACTGTTGACTATTGACTATTGATTTGTGTTAATACGCCCCCGCAAGATGGAGGATCCATTGGATACGCCAATCTTGGAGCGAAAGGAAAGAAACGGTGATATTGGAAGTGGTTTGGTGAGGACATCAGCCAGTTGATCCTTTGAGCTAATGTGAAAGACCTTTAAGTGACCGGCATTGACTTGTTCATGAACAAAGTGGTAGTCGAGGGCAACATGTTTCATGCGGGAATAGTACACCGGGTTGACACAATGGTAGGTGGCGCCGGTGTTGTCACAGAAAAGAGACGGTGTACGTGTCGTGCGAAAACCGAGTTCTTGGAGAAGATTTTTAACCCATGAGATTTCAGCTGCGGCGTTTGCTAGTGCTTTGTATTCTATTTCAGTGGATGAGCGTGAGACCGTTTTTTGTCTTGATGAATGCCAGGAGATGATGTTGGATCCAAGATATAATATATAACCTGTAGTAGATCTTCCTCCGTCATGTATGCCTCCCCAATCAGAATCTGAGAAAGCATTTAAATCAAGTGAGAACGGTTTATTTAATAATAACCCATGGTGCAATGTTCCTTTCAAATAGCGGAGAACCCGTTTGAGAGCTTGCCAGTGTGACTGTTTTGGGTGGTGCATAAACTAGGAGAGTTTGTTGACAGCGAAAGAGATATCAGGGCGGGTGAAGGCAAGGTATTGAAGTGTGCCAACAAGTTTGCGATAAGGAGTTGGGTCAACGGGTGGAGAGGCATCCGAAGGGATAAGCGGTTCAGAGACGCTTAGAGGGGTGAGGACCTCTTTAGCACCATCCATTTTGAAAGTGGTTAAGATGTCCTGAATGTGCCTGTGTTGGGAGAGGAATAGACCATGAGGAGTTGGAATGACTTCGATTCATAGGAAGTGATGTAGAGGGCCTAAGTCTTTGATCAAATTTTTTTTGCTTAGGACTTGAACAAAGATGTCCATGAATGGATTATTGTTTCCAGTGAGGACAATATCGTCAACGTAGACGCGTAGGTAGCAAGTGTTACCATTTGTGTTGTAGACAAAAAGAGACGCATCAGAGAGAAATTTTTTAAAACCGAAGCTAATGAGGAAGGCGGTTAATTCATTGTACCAAGCCCGCAGGGCTTGTTTAAGGCCGTAGAGAGATTTCTTGAGTTTGCAAATGTGATTAGGAAACGCCGAATTTGCAAATCCGGGTGGTTGAATCATGTACACATCCTCATGTAAGGTGCCATGAAGAAATGCATTATTGACGTCTAGTTGGCGTAACGACCACCCTCGAGAGAGTGCGATGGAAAGAACAGTACGAATGGTGACAGGTTTCGTTACCGGACTAAAGGTATCAAAATAGTCCTTACCGTACTGTTGATGAAACCCTTTTGCGACTAGGCGCGCTTTAAATTTATCAATAGTTCCATTGGGTTTTCGTTTGGTTTGGAATACCCATTTGCATCCGATTGGATTTTGGGTAGTATGAGGGACAAGTTCCCACGTATGTTTTGAAGAAGAGCATTGTATTCAAGATCCATTGCTTGTCGCCACTATGGATCTTTCATCGCTTGGATGTGAGTAGAGGGCTCAATGGATGTAGGAAGTGGGTGAAGTGTGGTGGAGTTGATGAAGTTGGAATTGTAATATTTTGGGTTAGGATTGCGAGACCGTTGTGGTTGAGTAGAGGTGGTAGGAGAGGGGTTAGTTGAAGGAGTTTGAGATGAGGAGGTGGTAGAGTCATTGGAAGGCTGTGTAGGTGAATTAGGCTGTGTAGGAGTGGAGGATTGTGGAGATGAGGACTGTGTATGGACAGTGGAGGACTGTGTAAAGGACAAGAGTTGTGTAGGGTTAGGGGAATGTTGTGTAGGTGTAGTAGAAGGTTGTGTATGGTCAGATGAGTGTTGTGTAGTATCAGGCAATTGTTGTGTAGGTGCAGCAGAAGGTTGTGTAGGGTCAGGAGAGGGGTGTGTAGGAGGTATGGGTTGGGGTGTGGGATCGATGGGAGGTTGTGTAGGGTGTGAAGGCTTTGTAGGATTTGGTATGTTGTGAAGAAATGATTCATAGGTGACAGTGGGAGATGCGGAGTTATTGGTGTGGGATGATGTGTGGTATGAATTCAACATGGCGAGAGTGATATAGTTTGTTGGTGGCTGGATCAAAGCATTTGTATGCTGATCTGGAAGACGAGTATCCAAGAAAGATACATGATGTGGAGCGAGATTGTAACTTGGAGGTGTTGTATGGGCGGAGCCAAGGATAGCAAAGACATCCAAACGGTTTTAGTTTGGAGTAGGTGGGAGCAACATTGAATAACATGTCATAAGGTGATTTGTTGTTCAAGATGGTGGTGGGTAGACGGTTGATGAGATAAGTTGCGGCTTGAAAGGCATGTGACCAAAATTGTTATGGGAGTTGAACATAGTGGAGGAGGGCAAGGCCCGTTTCAACAACGTGTCGATGACGACGTTCGGCCACCCCGTTTTGTTCTGGTGTATGAGGAGTGTGGTGTAGTGAGAAATTCCATGAGTTGTGAGAAATGGTTTAAGACCAATGTATTCACCACCATTGTCGGTAAATAGAGAGATAAGAGGTGTTTGAAATTTTTTTTTCCACTAGTGATTTGAATTGTGGAAAAAGGACGGAGACGTCGGATTTTCTTTTTATCGGATATAACCAAATGTATTTAGAAAAATAATCGACAAATATGACATAGTACTTGAAGCTGTCAATGGATGTTTGGACTGGACCCTATACATCTGAGTAAACGAGTTGCAATGGTTTCTTTGCAACAAATGAGTTTTTACCAAAAGAAATTTTATGGCTTTTATTTAACGAACAAGA
Organism: Ambrosia trifida; assembly: GCA_028751855.1. Lineage (NCBI taxonomy): Eukaryota > Viridiplantae > Streptophyta > Magnoliopsida > Asterales > Asteraceae > Ambrosia > Ambrosia trifida. Next base: position 82,890,953 of record CM054122.1, read on the forward strand.
TTTGCAATGAAAAGACTCGGGTGACACTTTATTACCATTAAGTCCTAATTTAGAAATTAAGGACTTGAAGACTTGAAACGAAGGATGTCCAAGGATATGGTGACACGCAAGTAGAGATCTTGTTGTTGTTGCATTGATTTGAGGAGAGAGTGTGGTTGGTCCGTAGTAAACGTCATTTACGTTCACGCCCCGTATGAGATGCGCCCCCGTGCGTAGATCCTTAACCACGAAATGATATGGAAAAAATTCAACAGAAACTTGATTAGTACGACTAAGTTTTGCAACAGAAATAAGATTATTACGAAGAGATGGAACGATTAAGATATCGTTTAAGAAAAGCGGTCGTGAGTTGGTGTGAAGGGTTGTTTGACCAATGTGTGTGATAGGAAGGGTTTTACCGTCACCTAAGACAATCTCATCCGGGCCACCATATTCGGAAAGAACATGCATTTGGTTGTTGTTGTTGTTGTTGTTAGTGTGATTGGAAACGCCTGTATCCCACATCCATGGAGTGTTTGGAACCGTAGTGTGAGAAGATGTATTGTTCACAACCGGGTATGAGTAGGACTTGATGGTCGCGTAGGAAGCGACGAAGTTTGCGACAATCTTTCGTTACATGACCGGGTATGCTGCAAAAATAACAAAAAACGTTAGTTTGGCTGTTGTGGGTCGGGTTGTTTTGAGTTTGGGTTGCGGATTTGTTTGACCACGAGGAGGGTCGGTTTTGTAATGATGGGTTTATGGCTGAGGAACAAGGGTTCCGATTGTAGTTTTGGTTTGATTGATGAACAAAAAATGGAGCCATTGAGGCTGCAAATCAGAAAAAAAAAGATGAAAGGGTTGTGTGGGTTGCGGACGAAGGCTGTCGAAAGCTGTGATGGATCGGTTGGCTCAAGGGAGCTTTAGGCTCTTGATACCATATAGAGTAATAGATAATAGAGTGAATTGGATTGAATGTACTTTTCTCATTATTCACAGAAGATTATATAGTGGCTACAACATTAATACAATGACTTGATTCTAGGAAGACTATTGACTAAGAATATTGAATATGACTAAATAATTACAAAGGCATAAAGATAGCTCTTTCACTATGACTATTGACTATTGACTGTTGACTGCTGACTGTTGACTATTGATTTGTGTTAATAGCAAACGCTTAGACATTACTACATTAAGCGGCCCATAAGGTTACTGTTACAAACACCCCAAGCTCTTTCACGTGGCCCAAAGGATGAATGTGACACCCCTTAGAGTTGTTTTTTTTTTGACATTATGGTTAGTAACAATGTTGCACAAGCTTCCTTAGTAGAACAAGGCATGCATCGAATTCCTTTTACATATGCAAACATTTCCCAACGTTTATATATCGACTATTAAGTATACTAGTGGGAAACCCCGCGCGTTACAACGGGTTTCCTTTGAAGTTACATACTAAAGCAACTCTTATGGTAGTATGCATTGCAACTTTGATCATAGTAGCTCTCTTCTTTGTAATAATAGAGATTCACAATAGGAATATCTATTTGTAAAAGAGTAACAATGCCAACAATGTAGATTTTGAAAGGCTTCCAATTACATCATGTTTTTATAGCTCTATAGGCATATATATTAGTAGTGTTTCCTTCATAGAGAACAAAGTATTATATTCTCTGGTTCTTCACCCCCAATTTGTACTTTCACCTTAATACTTGAATCCACTCTTAAGTCCGCTGTATTTTTCCAAACAAAATGAAATTGGTAGATGCAGAAGCTGGAGATACCATGCTAAGAGTCATAAATTTGACCGAACTTGGTAAAAGCTATTTTATGTATGTATCTATAACTATAATTTCACGACTAAGGACTATTAAAGAGCATCAACAATACCAACTTCCGGTTTGTAAATAAATGAAAAAGTACATTTTGGTGTTCATCCAAAATGAAATTCTTAAAAGGTTTGTAAGATGGAAAATCAACTTTTTTTTTATTTCACATTGTTGACTACAACCAGATCACCAAAAGTTTTGTAAGAAACAAAAATCACCAAGCTTCAACATAGGTTTTTATAACTGTCTGAGTGATACTTTAGAATTAACTTAAGCCTTTATTTAAGGTTGTAGTAAGAACAAATTTTGGAGTAAAGATATTACCTCAATATATTAATCTCTACACACTTTCGCTTTTGTAGCTCATATGAAAGTAACATAGCACATATGACTTATATAAATGTATCCTGAGTAACACCCATTCTTGTTTTACTTATTTTCCCATGATTAAAAACATTTCTTGTGCACAATCGAAGGTCTAGATTCATCGTATTCGATCAGTGAAATTTTTACATGTTTAACCTCTATTTGATCCGTTTCACATTATTCTATTAATCTAATCTTTTATTTTATCCTTTTGACCCAATAAAGATTGACCGATTTATAAGAGAATGGGTAAAAAATGCCACCTCTGTAGCTCTATGTCTGTACTTCATGTTCATATATACTTAATACTTATTGTAGAGAATAACAAATTAATCAAAAAAATGACTTATAATTTACATCTTAAATAACCTCCTTCTTTTAGTTGGACAAATAGTGCAAGCTGTATCTTGGTACTACATTATCAAAAAGAAACACTTATTACTTGATTTTGATTCATATAAAGAGAAATAAATAAACATATACGTCTTTGGATGCTAAATGGGTTGCTACAAATATGAATAATAATTAATTTAAAATGCATATACTTTATAAAACCTCATTTCTCAAATATGAATAATAATCACTTATATTAGCTATCTAACAACTTCTTACCACTTACAAATACATATACAACTACTTTAAACTATCAAGTTCATAACCATATAGTTTATTGTTAAAATGTTATATGTTCACTAATTCTAAATGTTAAACATATAATATTGGGCTTATTTTACATTTGTTATTTGGGCTAATAGTGTGTTTACAAGTATTGGGCTTGTCAGGTATTTTGGGCTTATTAAAAGATACTGAGTATTACGAGTGGCCCAATGATTGTTCGTGATTAATCTTGATCGTTGGATGAAGTGGACAGAAGGTTCGAGACTGAGCTATATAAGCTCATTCTCTCACACATTTGTCATTTTTTGTATTATTGTTCTCTTTGTTATCTAGGGTTTCTCTCTCGTCTGTATTATCTTCTTACGTCTGTAAGTTTGTATTGTAATTCTTGATCATCTGCTTATCTAAGCAATCAGCAGAAGATATTGTATTGTACGTTTGATTGAGTCTCAGTGATTTGCTGAGAATCTGGGTATTGGGAGGCACTGATTTGGGTTGGATAATTAATAGATTTTGTCCTCTTTTCAGTCGCTATACTCTTGTCTTTCTTGTGATTGTTATTGTGTTGTTTGTTGATTGTGTTGAGAAACCCTAAGTTTTCTATATTTATGACCAAAAGTCAACAAAGTAAATGAAACAAAAAATGAAAACAAAATAAAACGAATTACCTTTACTGAGCTCGAACTCCCCATCGAAAGAATGTTCACCTCTATTATCATCTTCTATGAAGAAAATTTCCGGATCATTGAAACATGAGCGTTGTTCTAGTATTTGTTGTATCTTCATATCAAGTAAATTTGTTCATTTTATAGAGACCCTTACACATAACTATAAGAGTAATAAATATAGGAGTCAAGCATATGGAACGTCATAGGCTTACATAAATACAAGAGTAATAAAAAGTTAAACATATGAAGAGTCATCATATAAATGCATGTATGTTGAGAGTCACTAATTTATATATTCATACCATTGTACAAGTGGATAATGCAATAACAAGGGTACTATATGAAAGTTTTACATGACATTTAGGGTTTAAAGCATGAGTTATTGAGACCTTTGGACTCACATCTTAAAAATGCGATAAAATTACCATGTTAGCAACCTTTGATCCTTAATAAGGTAATAGAGATAAATTTCATCACTAAATCTACAAATGTATTCGTATTTAACAAATCTCTTCCCTAGAAGTTCAAAATGTATCTTATTAGACTATGTGTTGTGGCGCGCAAGCGATCAGCCACGAGCCACAATTTGATCCACGTGGATCGCTCACACCACAACACCCTCACGTGGGCCGTCGCCCGAGCCAGCTGAAGCTATCACACTCGCGTGTGGTAGTGGATGGAATATGACCATTGGAGGGTCACCGGACACTATTACCTAGAGATGTACCACGTAACACGACTCACATGTATGTGACCGTCTAGTGTGTGAGACTCAGCTATAGACTACTAGACTCTACATGCAGTCCTAGTTCATTATAACCTGGCTCTGATACCAATCTGTCACACCCTCAAATTCCACGTGCAGGGTTTTACCGCGAGGCGCGTGACACACCAGGATCCAACCAAACAATGCAATAATCAAACCATGGTCTTAAATACAGCGGAAGCAATGCAAGTTTACAAAACCAAAGCGAAGGTAAAACTTAAGTTTAAGGTTTCGACTCCCAAACATGAACCTAGACACAAGTGCGACTCCGTGCGCCTAATCCGACTGCTGCCTTGAGAAAACATGCTATAAACGTCAACATATAATGCTGGCGAGTTCACAGGTTTTACAAAAGCGTTTCCATAAGTTTTTGAAAGTTTACTCCCGTTACTACTATGTTATGCGAACGTTAGCTAGACGTTATGTTTGTTACTATTAAGATTGAAAAACCATTACTGACAAGTGTTTCTTGTGTTGCAGCCCGAGTTTGTGTTGCTTGTGTTGCTGAAAGTTTAGAGACAATATGCACACGTCCGACCGCCAGTCGACCCGAGTGGGGTTTGTCAGGCCCAATAGATCTATCCACATTTCCCCGTTATGTATAACCACATATTCATGGTTTCCCCTGAGACTTAACATCGTATAGTAAACAAAAGATCAACATAGTATAACATAATCTTTGCGTTTCTAAAATGTGTAGCATGTTTTTCCCCCGAAAACAAAAATAGTAAAAGTGGGGCCGTGAACTCACCTTAGGTTGCGTTCCTTGAAACAGTTAGACCAATGCTATGATAGTCCCTAATACTGGCGACCTATCATAAGATGTGTATGTGTAGCTGGACTAATAACTCATAGGTTAACTAGTCCCTGAATATCCAGATCATAACCATTGTATGTTTGAAAACTTGTTTGAACGTTAACCTAGCCAGACAAGACAAGACCCGACATCCCATTGGTGACCCGACATCCCCCTGTGTTAGCCAAATACAAGTAACCAAAACATGCACTTAATACGCACAACAGTTCACCAAGTTTATCATACAGTCCACATACTACATATACGAGTCCAAACACGTGTTATCAGGTTTCTAGACATGTCACGGGCTTCCCAATATGTTCCTAGGTGTCAAACCATGTTTCGGGGTCTCAAAATACACTTACAGCAGCAAAACACACGACTAGGGATCAAAACATGCGACTAGGTATCAAACTGGTCACTAGGAATCAAACTGGCCACTAGGAATGCTAGTGGCTACCTTTGACAGGCGACTAGGGGCCTAGTCGCCCCCTGCAGTCCTGGAGGCTCTTTTCGCGCGTTTAACCCTCTAAATCAGATCCGAAACATGTAAAAACACCCAACATCAATCCAAAATCATCAAGCAACATATTCTAAATGAAAAAAAACCCAATTGATCATCAGTCTAACACCTTAATTGTAAGCATTTCCCAAAATGAAATAATATTATGAAAACATCACAACAAAGCATGCATAACTTACCCTAAATGGCAACTAATCAGATTTCTTCACATAATCACGTTGCAAATCGTCATCCTACTGTTACTACATCATTCTAGCATAAACCCTAACATCATACAATCATTAAATCAACCCATAACATCCTAATCCTCCTAAATCACTCAACCGGGTCAAAACACATATTATCATCAAAACGCATCATACAACCTTCAAACTCCTAGATAATCGTCCTAAAACCTTATCCATATCAACAACACATCAAACACACAAGAATCCCCATGTTTTAATCATCAAAAATCGTTCTTTGCATGAAAACATCACATAGAACCCATATAAAGGATTAGACTTGTTTCAAAACTGTTTTTCAAAGGTTTTTAAAGACACAAACTTTATACAACCAGATCTGGACCTTTATGGATTAAAAATAACAAGATTACAAAATCTTAGGATGAATAACACACCTTAGATTTTGCTAGAAATGATGTTTAAGGCTTGGAAATGGTAGATTTAGGAAAAAAACGGGTTCCAGAGGTTAAGTATAGTGTGAGAGAGGTTTGGGGCGAGTTAGGTTTTCACAAATGATGTTTTACAAGTCAAGTATGGTATTTATAGCTGTTTCTAGTCGTTTCTGATGTTACACGCGACTAGAAACTACAAGTGGTCACTAGGAATGCTAGTGGCTACCTCTGACAGGTGACTAGGGGCCTAGTCGCCCCCTGTAGTGGTTATGAGTTTTCGGCCCGTTAAACACTATTTTGACACATATAAGCACATATTCACATAATGACAAGTTATGTAATGATTATAAGCACATAATACTTGATAACTAACATGTTCACATACGTTCACCAATCCCCGGGACTCGAGACTTGCGTGTGTGCATTATATCCGGCGATTCTACGAATCACCCATCCTTGTACAAATGGTCATGGACCAACTCCCAATGATCCCTTGGATCATTGTAACGACTCCCAATGATTCCTTGAACCATCATAACAACCTCCGATGATTCCCAGAACCATCGAAACGACTCAACTGACCCAGTTAAGTATAATGTATGCATGACTCGCTAAGGTAGACTTACTAGTTTGACAAAAGTTTCTAACCTGAGTTTGTCGGGTGTCACGTCAAGCTTACTCATCTCAACTTGAAGACAAATGCAAGTACTTTACAAAGAAACAAGAGTTGGCAAGAAACGACATTGAAAGAGCGTTCAGCATTCTTAAAAAAGATTTTCGTTGATTGCCAACCCAATAAGGTTTTGGACACGAGGGAGGATTATGGACGTCGTCTATACTAGTATTATTCTACATAACATGATATTGGAGGACCAAGGCATGGAGATATGTCAAAATTACCAAGGTGATATCCCACGTGCCTAATCAACAATCGCTGATATCCAAAGACTCGACAACATAAACAATTTCAAGAACCGTGAGATACACGGAAACCTCCATCATGAATTAGTCGAGTATTTGTGGGCTAGACGTCCCGATGATCTTGTATTAGATTAGTTTTTAGTTTTTTATAGTTTGGATTATTGTAAACATTAATCAAAATTTTAGTTAAGTTTATTTTTGTATTAATATTATAATTTTTACCAATTTAGAAAGTCTCAAAAAAAAAAAAAAACCCGGATAAAGCTGCTGCTCACCTCTAGCCTCAACAACATCAGGTGAGTGACCAGCAGCTTTATCACTATACCAACTAGGCGCTGACATGACGCAATATGAGAGGATAAATCAATGACTCACCTCTAGCCACAACACATAGTTTTAGTTAAGAATTGATGGTATTGCAATTATTTTTTGTTAATTTCTGATTTGTATAGTTTGTTTTAGTGAAAAAAATATGTCTCTTGTCATGATGTGTTACTATGACTTTTGTGATGGTACATGATATATAACAATGGTTGAGATAGAATTCAGATGAACCACCACAACTATGATAGAGTTCATGAAATGAGACTATTGAAAATATGCAATCAATTGTCTGTCGTTATTTTTAATTCTTGATATATTGTGTGTGAAAGGTATCATGTTGTTGGGTTGCTGCTAAAGTTACAAAAGTTGTTGGGCTTCTTGCTTGTGGGCTTGCATCAGATAGAACACCCATGAATTAATATAAGTTTTCTACATCACCATAGTTAGGCTAACATACTAGTCTGAGTCCGGTTTTTAGGGTTTTTGTTGTTTTTGATGAACTAGTTCGTCTAAGCAATATCTTGTAGATTTGTTCTTGTATTAATGAACATCTTGATGATGGTCTGTCTAGTCTTTTTCATGTCTTGTAGATTAGGTTCATTAACGTTATAATACTCTTTGGTAAGCTAGATAAGTCATGACAACTAGACACTAACAAACTTCGTAGATTAAGGTCACCAACTTGTTCGGGTAAACATGTAATCTCAATGTTGGATAAATTTAGGTACCTCATACACTTAAGACTACCAATGGACTATGTTACTTCTGCAATATTGTAATTAGCTTGGCTTAACACGCTTAGGAATTGAAATTGCGAAAGTAGTTCTATAACTATTTACAAGATCCCTATTAGGAGACGATGCATTATTTAATACATTGAGATGTTACAAGCTAACCTCACATTTTAGGGAATTATTATTCATCAGGCTTTAAGTCTTTAACTCAAGCACCACAGAGAACTTATCTACATGGTCAACCACGCAGCACCTCTACTGCAACTATTTAACATGTTTAAAAATAACCTTGCTAATTGTAAATACAGAATATATCACACCCATTTGAAACACATACCCATGACATGAGTTTGAAGTGATCTTTCACATCCTTGGCATTGTACAAATGTTGGGCAAGTGTGGTTTTACTAATCCCCCTTAGACCAACTATGGACACAACGTCGTCGACACTAATATTTTGACTAGAAGATTCATTGCCAAACAACTTCCCCAAAAATGCCTCCTTATCACCTTCCCAGCCTATAATTTTGAATTCTTTGACTAGTGAACTTACTTCTGGTCGTCACCTTGGTCTATATGATATTTCAACAATATCATTCAAACTTTAAAGATTTTTCTCCTCAATGCGGCTCGCAATTTGGTTGTAATCCCCTCAACTTAGAACGATCATCTTATGGTCGTACTTGTGTTGGCATAAGATTTTTTATTTAAATGGCGTCGCATAACTTTGGTAGCCAAATCATCAAGTACACCATCTATTTCATAAGCCCTATGCTGCAGTTTGTTCAACCATACTTGAACCGATTTGTCTGTTATATGCATCTTACATGCATCGACAAGTACAGGTCGGGTTAGGGCCAAGTTGTTTCTCAGTTTCTTGAGCTCAAAATAGATGCCCGCGGATCAAGCCGACTGATCAAGTTACCAGAAGCCAGCTTCTCAGTTTCCAATAAAGACTTCAACAATAGCCATTAAAATTGTAAGATTTTTTGTGGTTTGGTTTTAGATTGAAGATGATGATGATGATGCAAGTGATTGATTTTTTTTTCTTTTTTGCTTTACATAATATTATTTAAAGATTCATGTTGAACTTTGTAATCCATTCACCAAACCTGTAACAATGAGGGTATAGTGAAAACGAGGATGTATACGACCGTATAACATATGATAGATTACAGATTCTTCTTCTGTCACGTTTCTCCGAAAGTGGACACTAGTGAAAGATCACTTCAAACTAGAGTGAGACTGAAATCAGAAGAAACAAAAAGATTTTGATCATCATCTAGGGTTTTGCAAAGCATTACTGTGATGAAAGTTGCATATAGCTTATATTGAGTGTATAGAGTAAATGAGATGATTGATCAATATGTATGAAAATTGTGTTAACATCAGAAAGTCAATGATCCGTAGAGAGAGTTAACTTGTGTGACGTTAGAAGGTCCAACAGGCACAGGCGAGTAATTACACAATCAGACCTAAAGTATATGTGTATACAGTAAAGAAGCATGCAGATTATTAATGTGTTAGTGAAGAATATTATGGATCAATGCTTGATCATCTTCTTATTGATATGTCCAATATATAGAGATTACAATCCCTATATATAATTATAAACTTAATACACAAGGAACTTAATCCACAAGACTATCCATATATACAAATTGGAATATTCTAGAGTTATTCTATTACACCCCCGTAGTCGAAACGGGAGGTTTCCGTATGTTGAGACTAGATCGAAAGTCATCAAACAAAACTCGTGGAAGGCCTTTGGTGAAAATGTCCTCGATTTGAAATCTGTCGGGTATGAAGAATCCGAACCGTGCCTCTTTGAACATGCTCACGAACCAAATGAATATCTAATTCAATATGCTTTGTACGTTGATGTTGTACCGGGTTACGAGACAAGTAGATGGCACTAATTTTATCACGATACACAAGAGTAGCAGATTTCACTAGGTGACGTAGCTCAAGAAGTAGATTTCGGATCCAACAAACTTCAGCGGCCACATTTGCAACAACTCGATATTATGCTTCAGCACTGGAGCGAGAAATCGTGGATTGTCGTTTGGACGACCATGATAAAAGATTGTAACCCATGTAAATGCAGTAACCGGAAGTGGAACGCCTAGTTTCAAGACAGCCTGCCCAGTCTGCGTCAGTATAGGCTCGAATTGAGAGATCCAAAGAAGTTGAAATTGTTAAACCATGGTCGACTGATCCCTTTATGTAGCGAATGATACGCTTTAACGCATTCCAATGATCAATTTTGGGATCGTGCATATGCATACGTATATGTTGAACCACATAGCTAATGTCTGGCCTGGTGAACGTGAGATATTGGTGGGCACATGCAGGACTTCTGTAAAGGGTGGGGTTATCAAATTGCGGACTGGCAGTGGCACTAAGCTTTGGTTTTGTATCGACTGGAGTAGCGACTGGGTTGCATGAATCCATACCAGAGCGTGATATAATATCCAAAGCATAAGACTGCTATGATAAAAAAATATGCTGTCAGCGGAGCATGAAACCTGAATACCCACGAAGTAGGTAAGAGGTCCAAGATCCTTCATGACAAACTCAACCGCAAGGCTAATAATAAGGCGGACGCGTAGAGCGTCTGTGGAAGAGGTAAGGAAGATGTCATCCACATATATCAATAAGTATGCGGTGTCACCCCGTGATAATATGTAAATAAAGAGTTATCACATTTACTTTGAATAAATCCAATAGAGAAAACAAAATCGATGAATCTTTGATACCAGGCACGGGGGGCTTGTTTGAGACCGTATAGAGATTTCCTAAGTAGACACACATGGTCAGGATAAAATCTGTGTCGAAAACCCATTGGCTGATACATATAAATCGTCTCGGATAAATAACCATGAAGAAATGCATTGGTAACATCCAACTGATGAATCGGCCAAGATTTGGAAATAGCCAAAGATAAAACTGTATGAATAGTAGCCGGTTTGACAACCGGACTAAATGTCTCACTGCAGTCCACATCGACCTCTTGATTTCGACCATCACAAACTAAGCGGGGCATATAACGTTCCAAAGTGCCATCGGACCTGTATTTGTGGCGGAAAAGCCACATGCTGCGAATCACGTGCATATGCTCCTGACTCGGAACAAGTTCCCAAGTTCTATTTTTAATTAAGGCATTAAACTCATTAGTCATGGCATCATACCCTTCTGGTTTGGACAGGGCTTCAAGTGGTGTTTTGGGTATAGGAACGATGGTGGAGGCGGTTAAGTTGAATATTTGTTTTGGTTTGGTAATGCCGGACATAGCTCGGGTGTAACGACCCACGTGGCGCAGTGGATTAGCATTAACAGGTTTAATTGTAATGATTACATTTAACTGAATTTCAATACTAATGAAATACATAAAATGTAGCCATAGCATCCTCTTCTTATCCAGATCTTCTATTTGTCAGCTTTCTTTAATATCTTGTATAAATACCTGACCACATGCTTAAAAGTACGTTAGTATTTTCATACTAGTGAGACATGCCGAGATTTAGACATACTGATAATAATAACTCAAGTTTAACAAACATGCAACTCTTTCTATACAGTTCGGTCATTCTAAGGTGGAATATATTATCGATGGAGCACCATACAAATGCTTATTGTGGTTCCAAACCTCTACTTGGTTTAGAAAAATATATTCCCGTGATACCGAATGGATCCATTCTACGTGATTTCTATTCGACCGAATTCTATTATATAACATGATCATGATCGATGATATTCTATTAACAACTCGATAACACTTTTATAATATAAACCATATAAAATACTTTGATAACGACTGGACAAGCATGTAATCAGCCCAAAAGCTTTATAAATAAAAAGGGGAAGGGTCATGTACTCACCTAAATAATATTATTATGATTTTGTAGTCTATTCTCTATCAGTATATTCCAAGATATATTGTAGCTATTATATTTTAATAACATTAGCGCGTGCAAGGCTTGTGCACGTGATAACGCCGGGGGACAATTCAGTATTATTATTCTTTAATACTTTTATACTCTTGTATAAAATATATATGAGTTGGTTCATTATCGCCATTTGGTTTAATATTATCGTCCCACACGTTTCACGTTTATAATAATAATAATAATAATATAATAATAATAATAATATAAAAGTAGTAAACTTAATAACATAATAATATGTCATAACATTCTAACCTTTCTGTTGACTCCAACGGTGTGAACGGCTCAAACCCGGAACAGAACCAATGTCACCGGTTATAATATTCCAAGCATGGTGAACGATTAATGTGACTGTAAAGGCATCGGTTTTAGACGGGAAGGATACACGATGTTCGGGTATGGATGACAAGTGATCGGAGATGTGTTATTATGATTCGATGGGTTTGACTTGGAATGGTTATGTGAACAGAGGTAACACAGTGAACCGGGTTTACCAAACTACACAAGAGATGGCGATGGTCTGTTGTTACTGTGAGTGGGTGTCGGGTTATCGGAGAAGACTCGGGACAGAACCAATCACCGGAACAGGGTGTAGGGTCACCGGGGACGACAGTGGGTAGCCGGCGAGGAGATTGGCCGGAGATAGGAGTTCGGCCGGAGAAGGTTATCGATATAATAGGTTGGCAGTCGAAGGGTTGTTATGGTTGTTCGTGTGGTGGGTTCGGGTGATTATTGGTTCGCCGGAGACAGAGACCGGCCGGATAATAGGTCGGAGAAGACGATCGGTCATGGTTGCCGCGAGTCCCTCTCTTTCTCGTATCCTTAACTTCTTTCTTATCTCTCTCCCTCCTCACGTCTCTCTCCCTCTTATCTCTCTCTCTTTCCTTTCTATTTCTATTTACTATCTCTTATCGATTCATATGTTTAGTGAGTGTGTGTATATTATCAAGATGGTGTGTAGAATTGTTTCATCATATATGTGTGAATATATAGCAAATAGATGCATGAATGTTGTACAGAGCATGTCTCCTTGTCCATCTTTATATTATAATATGATAAAAGGATGAATGGATAATGATTGGTGTGATGTTTACTTAATGATGAGGTGTGAAGGTTGGTGATTAGTGGATGGTCCAAGAAGAAGGCATGTGTGCATGGCTATGCGTGAGTTCTCAGTAAGAACAAATGCATGAATGTGGTATGTAGGCGTGGAACATAAGCAGAGAAAGGGGCTGACTTGGTGGAATGTATCTAAATGAGGTTGAGATGTAAACAAGTGTGGGTTTGGGCCGGATAGACTTGGTGGGCTGAGATGTTTAACGGGCTGCGTTTTATTGGGTTACATTAGGAGAGCCCATTAATTATAAGTTGTTATCTTGGATTTCTATTCGGGTGGGCTCAATATTATGGGCCGATTTCCGTTGGGCCAGATTAGATTAGTTATAATATTAGATAATTAATTACTTAATGATAGTTCATGTCATAATCTCGGACACGTAATAACAGGGTGTTACATTCTCCCCAACCTATTAGAATCTCGTCCTCGAGATTCGATTGGAATTGTCTTATAATGTTTAATAATTATCTTTTGGTTATTATTTTCAATAATCTATATACTATTATTAGGTTCTCCCCAACCTATAGAACTTGTCCCCCTCTTATTTTTCTGATAATAATAACTAATCCTTATAAAAACAAAATTAATATCTTGGATTCTTAATCTTTCTAATCCTTTCCCGTTTGCTTATATAATCAAGATATGAAGACTAAGACGGTTTCTTACTTCTGGGTGTTTTCTATAATATTTCTTTATCATTGGCCAATCCTTTGGCCATACCGAGTCTTATCATAAAATTCTAAATTCTTATACGGACACGGTTAAAAATTTATGGATGTCTAATCCTGAAGCTTTCCCTTAAGGGTTATATAAATCAGACTATAAAACTAAGGTTGCTTTCTATTTTCAATGGTTTCTCATAATATTATTTATCTTTGGCCAATCCTTTGGCCACATCGATTATCATTATAAACTTTCTTGTGGTGGTATAATATCTTCATACCTTAGTATCTCTCTTAAACAATGATATTCATACTCATCTAATGTATATAGTTTACCTATCTATAGGAATTATAATTCTTATGATAAATTATTCTTAGCTAATCTTCTGGCTATATTGATTCTTATTATGGATTTTCTGGTGGTGGTATCTTAACCATTCTTTCATTATATAACGATGGCTTGGTATACACCAAGTTAATATTCTTGATACGTATCTATTATAATCCTGATGATAATTTATTTATACTTGGTTTGTTAACAATAGTACAAGATATCTTGGATTTTCTTTCAAATTTCTATTAGATAAATTTCTTTTATTGTGTATTCTGAAAATAACCATCGGATAGTCACTTATCAGATTGTCGTAGGCATATACGATCATATAACTCACGATATTTTATTAATCCTCAAATTATCTTTTATAATTTATCGGCTTATGTAGAACAGTATAGATATTTCTAATTTGTTTTATATAATCTATCCGCTTTTTTGAGTTCGATAAGTATAAACAAATATTTTCAGGAGCAGTGAGCTATAAATATTTTCGAGCTGTATTAAATATTCGTGTTGAGACTAGGCTTCGCCGAAATTCAAATAAATAATCGTATAAAGTGGATCTTTATAAAACATTATCATACCGTAGAAATAATTTCAAGAGATTCATGGAGTGGAATCTTCTGATAATCAGGAATGATACTTTATGATATCTAGGCAATAATCTATCCCAAGAAATATGCTAAGAGGCATTCATGTATATACTATAAAATGATCCCTATCGTATAGGATATTTTCTGTGTATGCGAACGATAGAGTTCTCTTATCGATGTGAAATGACCATAATATGGCCGAAGGAAGTCAATCTATTTGTAAGATACTTGATACTCTAGTAATAGGCCATTCTTATATAAAACATAAATATTATGTTGACCAAACTGAAGGATCTCTTGATACTATTCTTAAGGTATTAGCAACATCGGTAATGGAAAGTGCAAGAATTCTCTTCGTCATTTAGATAGCGTGCCTTTTCCTTTATAGTATCATATGTCCCTACACGGAATCCTGTGGGAAACGCCCGAATATACCTCTTATAAGGGTCCGGATCTCTTTTGCCACAGGGGTTGCATGTCTTTTGCCACAGGGGTTGCATAGAGGACATGCAACCATCTTTGATTCTACGTACTGATTTGATCGCTAAGTTTTAACTAGTTCTATATATAGATGAATATGGTTATGAACAAAATTCTTATTTCAGATCTAGGCTACCCTGAACGTTTCTGATTTACAGATTCTCGATTTATAGACGGTGGTTTATCGTTACGATATTTTACACCTTTTTTTATATATAAATCAAGCTCTCTTATCACATTGTCACAAGTTTCAGGTTTCGTGACTCAATGGTTGAGGATACTGAGTATGATAATCGTCCACGAATTTCTACAAATTTCTTAAACAAATAGAGATGATAGTGGTAATACTATTGGTGTAGTATAGTTTCGAACTTTCTCAAAATTTTACTGGATTCTCAAGTCTTCGAACTTGATTTCCAATAATATTATTTGAATGATGCAAAGAAAATAGATATACGCTAGGATATACATATTTTTCTTTATATTCTTTAGAATAAATAACCAACTTCATATTTGAAAACTTAATTTGTCACGATGAGACTTATAAATTCTCAGAAATTAACATGTCGTTAGATTATCTATGGGGCTAATATTCTGGTTGGAGTTTACAACTCGAGTATTGGTTTTTAAGGAAAGACCAAGGCATCGTGAGTTGGAGATAAATGACTAATCATCTTCAGTAGATTGTAGAATCTCACTGAAAAGATATGAGGTAATTCGATATATGTATTATTCTATGAAGTAAAGAATATAATACACTGAGTTTGAGTAGTGATAACAATCGGGTGGGGATAGTTTCTAGGATTCTAAAGTAATGATTGATAATAGTGCTAATAACCGAAGCGTTGATATATAATATGAACATATCGTCTATAGATTTGTTTAGAATCGGGTTTCAAACTTTGAGGAACCAAACTAGATGGTGAGAGTTTTACTGAGAATGAAGTTGAGGTGATACGTTTTTATATCGGAGGTGTTTTTAGACGTGATGTTTTAACAAAAGAATGTTAATCTTTAATCTAGAAAAAGAAAGTGATCGGGATTATTTCCAACGGAAATTTTGAATATCCAAAGTATTCTAGAATTTCTAGTGACCTGTGAGAGACATGCTTTAGCCTATAAGTGAATGTTCATCCCAAGAGTTCCCAGGTAGGCATACGGGTCCCGCGGTTGATTAGGATTTATACGAAATGCCAACCTTAGACAGGAAACTCAGGATACAGGCACTCACCCTTCCAGATTGCACATGTCTTGTTATACTAGTGATCCCAAAACTTTTGGAAAGGAACGTGATTAGATAGTGATTTCATACCGACAGGGTTTCGAGTTGTAATACAAGGAAGTTTTCAAGTGAAACATTTGAATTAAGTCTAACGAGCTAGACTTTTAAACTTTAAGATTTGTTTCAGATGAGATGAAAAATATCTTTTAAATGTCTCGATTTAATACAACTTTAATCTTACTTCTATTGATTCGTTCAGATCGAGATGACACTAATACTATTTTTAGATAATATGAGTTGGATTCTGATATTCTTTTATCCGCTTCTTATAAGATTTCTAAGTTGAAAATAGTTTTCTAGGTTTATAGGTTCAAGAAATGATCTTGCAAAGCGGATAGAACGACGTTTAAAAGGAATTATATATATTTCCGGATATATTCGTGAAAATATTTATATTGATGGTTTCTAAGAATAAGTTTATATTTTTATCAAAAATATGTATTTGCGTTCATTTGGTTTTTATCGGAAGGGAATTCGCAAAAACTGCAGATAGAACGAATTTCGTCGGGGGAATCATATCTATATAGAAACTTGATCATAGGAATGCTCAAGTGGGAGTACAATATTTTTATAAATTTTCTTTAATACTTGGATATATTCTTCTAATTATATCTGATTTCGAATACTTTTAAACATGAATTTCTTCTGAGGAAGGTTACTACCTTTGATTTTCTTATCTTTCAAGTAGATATAAAAGATTTGATAACTTTTCATGTGACAGAATATAAAACTTATAATCGCATTCTTATCCTTAACATGTTGCTCCTATATTTTTCTAATTGATACGGGAGATTGAAAGAATACTTCTATAATAACTTATCTATACTTCATAAAATTCTTGTTTACAGATAATTCGTATTTCTTGTATTTATGATATTTTATACTTTTTGGTATTACCAAAGAATTTTCGAGAAATCAATCGTGCCTGTAAACTCGCAATTTTCTGGCCATTAAAAATTGTCAATTTACCTCACAATATTATTCTAGTAATTTCCTTGATAATTTTTTTGTACTTTCTTATAATTTCTATTAACATAGATTTCTTTTTAAAATAATTTTGGTTGATCTTGGATTAGAAGAGGATTTCTATTAATTAAACCTGCTGCTCTGATACCACCTGTAACGACCCAGGTGGCGCAGCGGATTAGCATTAACAGGTTTAATTGTAATGATTACATTTAACTGAATTTCAATACTAATGAAATACATAAAATGTAGCCATAGCATCCTCTTCTTATCCAGATCTTCTATTTATCAGCTTTCTCTTTAATATCTTGTATAAATACTTGACCACATGCTTAAAAGTACGTTAGTATTTTCATACTAGTGAGACATGCCGAGATTTAGACATACTGATAATAATAACTCAAGTTTAACAAACATGCAACTCTTTCTATACAGTTCGGTCATTCTAAGGTGGAATATATTATTGATGGAGCACCATACAAATGCTTATTGTGGTTCCAAACCTCTACTTGGTTTAGAAAAATATATTCCCGTGATACCGAATGGATCCATTCTACGTGATTTCTATTCGACCGAATTCTATTATATAACATGATCATGATTCGATGATATTCTATTAACAACTCGATAACACTTTTATAATATAAACCATATAAAATACTTTGATAACGACTGGACAAGCATGTAATCAGCCCAAAAGCTTTATAAATAAAAAGGGGAAGGGTCATGTACTCACCTAAATAATATTATTATGATTTTGTAGTCTATTCTCTATCAGTATATTCCAAGATATATTGTACCTATTATATTTTAATAACATTAGCGCGTGCAAGGCTTGTGCACGTGATAACGCCGGGGGAGAATTCAGTATTATTATTCTTTAATACTTTTATACTCTTGTATAAAATATATATGAGTTGGTTCATTATCGCCATTCGGTTTAATATTATCGTCCCACACTTTTCACGTTTATAATAATAATAATAATAATATAATAATAATATAAAAGTAGTAAACTTAATAACATAATAATATGTCATAACATTCTAACCTTTCTGTTGACTCCAACGGTGTGAACGGCTCAAACCCGGAACAGAACCAATGTCACCGGTTATAATATTCCAAGCATGGTGAACGATTAATGTGACTGTAAAGGCATCGGTTTTAGACGGGAAGGATACACGATGTTCGGGTATGGATGACAAGTGATCAGAGATGTGTTATTATGATTCGATGGGTTTGACTCGGAATGGTTATGTGAACAGAGGTAACACAGTGAACCGGGTTTACCAAACTACACAAGAGATGGCGATGGTCTGTTGTTACTGTGACTGGGTGTCGGGTTATCGGAGAAGACTCGGGACAGAACCAATCACCGGAACAGGGTGTAGGGTCACCGGGGACGACAGTGGGTAGCCGGCGAGGAGATTGGCCGGAGATGGGAGTTCGGCCGGAGAAGGTTATCGATATAATAGGTTGGCAGTCGAAGGGTTGTTATGGTTGTTCGTGTGGTGGGTTCGGGTGATTATTGGTTCGTCGGAGACAGAGACCGGCCGGACAATAGGTCGGAGAAGACGATCGGTCATGGTTGCCGCGAGTCCCTCTCTTTCTCGTATCCTTAACTTCTTTCTTATCTCTCTCCCTTCTCACGTCTCTCTCCCTCTTATCTCTCTTTCCTTTCTATTTCTATTTACTCTCTCTTATCGATTCATATGTTCAGTGAGTGTGTGTATATTATCAAGATGGTGTGTAGAATTGTTTTATCATATATGTGTTAATATATAGCAAATAGATGCATGAATGTTGTACAGAGCATGTCTCCTTGTCCATCTTTATATTATAATATGATAAAAGGATGAATGGATAATGATTGGTGTGATGATTACTTAATGATGAGGTGTGAAGGTTGGTGATTAGTGGATGGTCCAAGAAGAAGGCATGTGTGCATGGCTATGCGTGAGTTCTCAGCAAGAACAAATGCATGAATGTGGTATGTAGGCGTGGAACATAAGCAGAGAAAGGGGCTGACTTGGTGGAATGTATCTAAATGAGGTTGAGATGTAAACAAGTGTGGGTTTGGGCCGGATAGACTTGGTGGGCTGAGATGTTTAACGGGCTGCGTTTTATTGGGTTACATTAGGAGAGCCCATCAATTATAAGTTGTTATCTTGGATTTCTATTCGGGTGGGCTCAATATTATGGGCCGATTTCCGTTGGGCCAGATTAGCTTAGTTATAATATTAGATAATAATTACTTAATGATAATTCATGTCATAATCTCGGACACGTAATAACGGGGTGTTACATCGGGCCCTCATGGTTCTGGCCTGTGGGGGCGGTGGTGTGGGAATGGGGCTGTTAATCAGTTGTGAGGTGGGTGTTTGGAGTGTTGGGCCGGTTTAGGGGTTGTGTGGTTGGGAGGCGATTTGGGCCGAATGTGGTAAGGTGGTTTGGGTCGATTGTTGGTCTGTTATAGGTGGGATATGTTGTTCGTTGATGGGTAGAGGTGAGGTGGGTGTTGTTTGTGGGTTGTAGGAAAAAGTGTAGTGGGTAGGGCTGGTTGGTTTGGTGAAGGGCTGGGAGGTGACTGTGGGTTTAGGTAAATATGGTGTGGGTGAATGTAGTCTTCTGGAAATTTATAGTTTTGAAGGGTAGGCTTCGGTTTCTTGGCGAAGGGAAAGATGGTTTCATCAAATAGGACATAACGGTTAATGGTAATTTTATTTGTTTTGAGGTCAAGACATTTGTAGCCTCGGTGATTGGATGGGTAACCAAGGAAAATGCATGGGGTAGAGCGGAATTCAAGTTTGTGAATGGTGGTTTGTGGGATAAGAGGGTAACATAAGCAACCGAACACTTTGAGATGGTCGTGTGAGGGAAAACATGGGCCAAGAGTGTAGAGGGATATCTCAAGGGAATGGGGCCAGTAAGTATTGGACATTGAGGAATGGGCCAAGAGTGTTCGCATGAGGTTATTTATGGTTCGGATTTTCCGCTCTACTTTTCCATTTTGGGAGGAGGTGTGTGGACAGGAAAAGCGAAATTGCATGCCTGTTTGGTTGCAAAAGGTGTGGAATTGGTTGTTGGCATATTCACGGCCAATGTCACAATAAAGTTGTTTTATTTTAGCATTAAATTGGGTTTGGATAAAAGTTGTAAATTTAGTGAACATTGTAAAAACAATTCATTTATGTGTGATAGGATATGTCCATATAAAATTAATGTAATCATCTAAGAACAAAACATAATACCGATGTCCCCCGTTGCTAATGATGGGAGAGGTCCAAACATCATTGTGCATAAGATCAAATGGAAAAATAAGTACTTGTAATTGATTTGGAAAAAGGAAGAGGTGTTGGTTTCCCAAAAATACAAGCAGAACAAACTTTATTGTCTAAACGATTACATTTAATAAATTTAGAAGTTTTCAAAGTTTTCAAAATAGCTGGTCCAGAGTGGCCAAGCCGTTGATGCCAAATGTCTTGTGAGATAGCTGAAAAAGTGGACGCAGTGTTGAGGTGAGTGATGTTGGATGGGCTAAGAGTGTAGAGGTCCCCCGAGCTATTTCACCGTAGGATATGTCTCTTGGTCTGGAAATCCTTCACGGTAAAACCATAAGGGTCAAATTCTATGGGTAATTGGTTATTCGTAGTAAATCAACGAACAAAGATTAGGTTTTTAACAAGGTTAGGTGCATATAGGACATTTTTAAGTTTAAAGGGTGGAGGTAAGGTAATGTCACCCTATCCTAATACCTGAATGGTTTTACCATCACCAACAATAAATTTCGAATAACGCCAGAATTAAATATAGATGGATATTTGTCAGATTGAGGAGACATTGTACCTGAGGTGCCCGTGTCCATTCTCCAAGACAGGTCATTGTGATGTAGTGCCAAGTTATTAAGTACCTGTGCTATGTCAGTTAGCGAGTATGAAGCTGAGTAGGACTGAGCCGAGCCGCTGCCTCCATTGGATGATGGTCGTGGGCGAGTAGACCTGGGCCGCCTGGGCCGGTGGGATTGCTTTGATGTGGGCCGGTGTATCCAATATTGGGATAAGGGCAAGGGGGAGAAGTAGGAGCCCAATTATTGTATTGTTGTTGTGGTGGATTGGCCGAAGCCCAAGTAGGGGGAGTAGGGGCCCAATAGTAGTAACCTTCATACTATTGCTGCTGTGATCGACCACGTCCATGGTTTGGACGGCCACGACCTCTGACAAGCGGCCGGTTGTCATATGTGGTTCAGTTCTGTGGTGTGGATCGAGAAGAGTTTTCGATAGTGGTGTTTAGTGCAGTTCTGGCGGTTTGAGATGAGAGTTTAGCTTGGTTATTTTTGTGGTCTTCCACTTGACAAAGATGATATCGGGTATCGTAGAAGTCGGGTAATGATTGGGTGTTTTGAAGGATAAGAGAGATGTTTTCGTATTGATCGGTTAAGCCGGTAAGTATTTGTAAGACAAGTTGGTTTTGGCCTTTTGGGTGATGTTTGATCCAAGGCTAGTCAATTGGTCAAAAATAAATTTCATAGTTTGACAATAGGCATACATATTGGGAAATTGTTCAAGGCGGGTATTGAAGAATTTGTTTTGGAAGGTTATGGTACGGGCAACCTGGTTGTCAAAGAATAGGTTCTTTAGGCGACACCACGCATCATGAGCGGTAGTGTTGGTTATCATGATAGTGTGAACGAGATCTTGAGTGATGGTACCGTAGATCCATTGTAGAACAATGGAGTCGATACGTTTCCATGACTCAAGATTGGTGGATTTTGCCGGTTCTTTGTCTTTGTCAGTGGAAGAGGAGGAAGAGATGGTGGTACGTGGTAGTAGGTGATCATAAACATCGTAGACTTTGCAATGGATGGTGAATAACTCGTCCCGGGTATTATAGTGTTCGGTTTGGCTGTACAGTATAATAGGGATAAAGTTTTTGATGTTGGTAATTGTGACTACAGGGTGAAGGGAAGACATGATCGAATGAAGGCGGAAAAGAAAAAAGGAATAATCGGCGAAGGAGGTAGCCGATTAGGGAAGAAGGAAAAAAATAGGGTTAGACTCTTGATACCATGAATAATATTATGGATTAATGCTTGATCATCTTCTCATTGATATGTCCAATATATAAAGATTACAATCCCTTATTTTAAGGAATAAATAATTACAAACTTAATACACAAGACTATCCATATATACAAGACTATCCAAATATTCAAATTAGAATATTCTAAAGTTAATCTATTAGTTAGATGTGTTAAATGCTTGGGAAATAATGTGTACTACATGTGTGTGATCTAACATGGGAAAAAGATATTGTGTATTACAGGTTTACGTATCGTTGCGAGAACAAGCTCACCATATGTGTGATTTTAAGGGAATAAAACATGGTTTATAATGGTACTAATTAATTAAAATGTGCATCACCGTGGGTGGTTGAACGTAAAAGTGAACCTCATGGGCAGTTGAACATAATAGTGAATCACTGGTAGTTGAACATAAAAGTGAATCACCATGGGTAGGTGAACATAAATGCTTGTGTTGACCTGACAGGCGTATCTCCCCTAGTTGGGTTAAGGGATAGTGGCTTCGTAGCAGGGCAAGCGGTGCGGAAAGCAGAGACAAAGAAGGTAGAAAAACATGCTAAAGCCTGCGAGGAGAACCAACACGTTTTTGTACCATTGGCTTTTGATACCTTTGGCTCATTGGCACTAGAGGCTACCCGTTTCCTGACCAGGGTACAGCGGGTTATACATAGTAGTGTCTCGGCTTCGGGTGGGCAGGGTTACGTTTTTAGTAGATTAGGATTTGCTACTCAAAAAGAGTTAGCGGCGTAGCTTGTTGCCCGCCTGCCCGTTATCTTAATGTAATTTTCTTTGTCCGGGAATGAAAGAAATCATGTTGAAAAAAAAAAAAGGGCAATATGATAAAGTTGGAATTTGGGTTTTCGAAGTGTGAACCATCTTAGCGAAAGCTAATGATGTGTGTGACATATACTTTTAGGTAAGTCGCCTTAAGCACTGGCGAATCTTGACCCGAAACTTCGGGGGGTCGGAAGTCACTAGTTTCGGGGGGTCGAAAATCAGTTTCGAGGGGTCGAAACCTTATATACCAAAAAATTTATATACGAATTAGCGAAAATTCAGGGGGTCGGCCACCCCTCCCTGCCCCTTAAAAGAATCGCCCCTGGCCTTAAGGTTGACCAAACTCAATCTCGGAATGGGTCTCGAGCAGCAAACTTTTATAAAAGTCACTAGTCGTTTTGGTGTCAACAAGGTGTGTGTTTAATGTGTAACTATTTTGGGTTTTGCTAATACGTAAAGGCCTAAGCCGCCGGCTTAAGTGCAAGTCAAACAAAGCCATTGCTTTGGGCCTCAAGTCTCTTAAGGGCCCCCATGTATTAACAACTTTTATGACTACACATTTAGGTGTGAGAAAAAAAAACAGAAATTCATGCATCACATAAACCAAAGGTAGAGAGGTATCATTTAGTTATAAGTTATCGTTTAGTTTTATTTGTATAATCAGCCTAGGATGTTTATCAATATCGCAATTTCCATAGGGTCGAAAGTAAATTATTATTTTTATTTTCACAAAAGGGCCTCTATTTTAGTTATCGCTTTAGGCCCCCTCAAACGTTAAGCCGGCCCCGGTAAAGGCATTACTTAATGTAATAATAGATATACAAGTTTCTGAATAGAAAAAGAAAAACCTGGGCCTAAATTCTGCTGGGGCTGACGTGGAGGAGGTGAATTGGTTTGCCCGGCTTCTTGGTTGTAAAGTTGGGAACCTTCCTTTTACGTATTTGGGTGTCCCGCTAGGGCTAATATGATACGGGTCAGATTTTGGCAGCCCGTTATAGATAAATTCAACAAAAAACTATCCCTATGGAAAGGTAGATCCTTATCTTTCATTGTTCCAACTTCCAAGCTCCTCAAGTGATCATAAAAAAAAATGGAAGCATTGAGACGCGACTTTCTTAGGGGAAAAATGGTGAAAGGTGCAAACTTAGATGGGTTAAATGGGATAAGATCGTGAAACCAAAGAAGCTTGGTGGTTTAGGAGTCGGTAGCATCGAAGAATTCAATGAAGCTATGCTTGCTAAATGGTGGTGGCGTTATAAAAACGAGGCGTCCAACTTGTGGGTCGACGTCATAAAAGCTATCCATTTCACGGTTCGTGACAAACATTTTGTTCCAGTGAATAAGAATATTTCAGGAGTGTGGAAGGATGCGAGTATTGTTGAAGGCAAATTGCTTAAAAAAGGGATCATTATTAAAGACAAACTTCATGTTGAATGGAACCAGTGGCGCAACATAGCTGGGGCGGGGAGGAGCGGGCGACCCCCCCGGATTTTTGCACAGAAGTTCCGATTATATAGTATTCGTATAGAAAATTTTGAAAATATAGGGTTTCGACCCCCCGAAACTGGTTTTCAACCCCCCAAAACTAGTGACTTCCAACCCCCGATGACTTCCGACCCCCCAAACCTTCGGGCCAAGCTTCGCCACCGAATGGAACTAAACAAGTTTCTGGAGTGACACATGGGTTTCTACTTTCTACTACTCCTTTCAAGACTCTTTTTCCAACTCTTTTCAAGCAGGCTAAAAACAAAAGAGCTACAGTAGCAGAGTGTTTTATTTCTAATGGGCCCATTTCAGGCTGGGCCTGGGACTTTGTTGCGGATCCGGTTTCATCGGCTAAACTGGCTGAGCTTGCCGACAGGTTTCTCTATCCTCTTCTGATGATATGTGGGTATGGGAAAACAAGCATGGGGTTCCATTTTCGACTAAATAGGTGCGGTTCGAGGCCGCGTCTCACGGTAATGTTGAGTCTAATGATGTGGGATTTTGGTGGAATTCGTGGGCTCCGTTAAAAACCAACTACTTTCTTTGGAGAGCGATTGGGTAGAGTGGCGACCGAGAAGGAGTTAATGATCCGTGGCATTTCTATTTCGGACCTCGTTGCGGGATCGAGGAAGAAGATTCGAGTCATGCATTGTTGAGTTGCCTATGGGCTAGATCGATTTGGTGGAATATTTTGGTATGGCTTAAGATACCATGGCCTTTGGGATCGTTCTCTTTATCCGAATGGATTGAAGTACTAATGAAGGCTCAGGGGTCGAAGAAATGGAAAAAAATGGTGTATACGGTCGTGCTCGCAACCATGTGGAGCATTTGGTTGGCCAGAAACGTTAAAGCCTTTGATGGTATATTCATCCCGGTTTTTTACCATGGTAGACCTTATTAAAGAAGTGTTTTTTTCTGGATCTCTCATCGTGGGAAAGTCCCCAATATTTCATGGGCCTATTGGGTCTCTTTTGATGTAAATTGTATGGTGTAATTTTCGTTTGTTTTGTTGGGTGTGTTTTGTTCTCTCCAGCTTCTTGCTGGCTCTTTATATTTAGTTATAAAGTGATTGCCGTTAAAAAAAAAAAAGTCTCCTGTCAATTTATATCGAGTGTGACAATATGAATGTAGATTGGTACTAGAGTCTATGATTTCACAAAGTCTTCTCCCTAGCCTAGTTTAGTATGTGTTATTTTCAGTTCTCTTTATTTTAATCTCTTTAAGAGCATTCACAGTTTAGCCTCCATATTATTGTGAGATAGGCCTCCATATTATATATAATGTGTATAAGTGGTTGTAAGTAGAGGAGATAGAGAATATATAGAGAAGTTATTGTTCATCAGTAAATTTGATATGGAACTGTTCATCCTTTATAATTGTTTAATATTTTTTAAAGTGGTTGTGAATAGAGGAGAGAGAAAAGGTAATGATAAAAGTATAGAATAAATATTATTAAATAGAAAAAAAGTGAGAAAATATAGTGTTTTTAGACTTTAAAGTAATTATGGAGAAAATATGGAGAAGCTACTGGGAATGCTCTAAGAGCATTCACAGTAGAGTCTCCATATTATTGTGAGATAGGCCTCCATATTATATATAGTATGTATTAGTGGTTGTAAGTAGAGGAGATAGAGAATATATAGAGAAGTTAGTGTTCATTAGTAAATTTGATATGGAACTGTTTATCCTTCATAATTGTTTAATATTTTTTTAAAGTGGTTGTGAGTAGAGGAGAGAGAAATGATAATGATAAAAGTATAAAATAAATATTATTAAATATAAAAAAGTGAGAAAAAGTAGTATTTTTAAAGTAATTATGAAGAAAATATGGAGAAGCTACTAGGAATGCTCTAAGCTATAGGGTATCACTGCTTCAAATGCTCTTTATTATAACACAATCTTGATATGATTGGGTAATGTTATATATAAACATTTAACATAACCATCCCATCAAGCTACCAACTATGAACACGGCTCAGTTAGAATAATAATTTGGAATTGGATCTTCTTGTTCTGGTTATTTTTATTACACAAAACAAAGCTCAAAATTGTTTATTATCGGACAGTGGTTTCCTCTAGAATGGTGGCGGGTTGTGTCACTAGCACCATCTACGTTCATGGGTGTAGACGGCCTTTTACCATAGAGTTAACCCAGGTGATCAGGCTTTCATGGGCCATTAAAAAAACGAAATTTACTTCAGACAATTTAGGCAAGTTTGTCCATATATCAGTCAAGTAAACCACTTTATTCTTTATATGTAATTGGAAAGATCATAAAGCTTGTATAGGCATATGAACTGTGAACCAGGTATTCATTCAACAGCACCTGTAAATCAAAGTCCAAATTTGTGATCCACTAAACATGATCTATAATCACAATACTGTTTATTTAGACCCATCAAGAAGAATTTTCTTCATATGGTCAACATAATCTTGCATTTGTTCCCTTGAATGTGTTGGAGATGGATATACACAAGCACAATCTAGCTCCCCATCACGGATTGTATCGAAAATTGCAAGTGAAGGGCCCACACTATGAACCGAAGAACAACCAACGCAATCCAATAAACCGACTTCTTTATGTAAGTGATTGGTGTTTTCGATTAGGGTGTCTTCGAATACAGAAAGGAGTGAAGTTCTTAATGAAGAGGAAGGTGTTAAACCTGGGTTTTCAATGGCTTTGCACATGAGGTAGTTTAAGTCGGCCGTGTCTGTAAAATGTTTATTGTTGTTTTTGGCGTTTGTTAAGGATGTATAGATTCTCCGTGCTAGATCCCATAAGTCTTCCCCTCCTTTTACGTCGTGCGAGTTTATGATGACCGAATGGTAAAATCCTGTTTAAGTCAAACAAGTCAATATTGGTGGTAATTTTGATCAGTTTACTTATAAATGAGATGATTCGGAGAATAGGAAAAAAAAATAGAACTACATTTATCTGTAACAGTGCATACAGGTAACCAAAGTGTATTAGAAAAAACTAAATTATTGTTTAAATGACATTCTTTTTAGGGATGACAATTTTAAATACTACATGAACACAATCAGTTTCGAGCTAAACAGGTCCAGATCATTAATATGTAGATGTGGGTTGACCTAACCAATCCATTTTCACCTGCCAACTAGAAATAATTCAACCCGCTAACCCATGTCATGTTTAAGTTTAAATAGGTCCAGGTTATGGTTCTGCTTTTCAACACAATCAGGTAATTGCGTGTTCCGTTGGGTTATACAAACCATCCAACCAGAACCCGTCACAAATTCTCACCCCTAAATTACACACAAAGTTTTATCAAAAGATAAGTTTTTTTTTTTTTTTTTTTTTCAAAAGAAGTGTTACAGGTCTAGTTGGCCAGACAATTTCTACGCGTACAATAACTATAAGTACATGTTTCCCGTTACCCAATTAGTCCATTTTTTCATACTTTAACTCAGCCACACTATGCACACGAACACCCTCAAAATCACTATCCAACAGGCATGTGTATGCGATGATATGAATCTTACCGATATTATGATCACTAAGAGGAGGATCAAGCTCTGACCGACAATCAATGAGAGTTGCAAGCGAATATTTTTCCCATTTTTCACCAGGAAAGTTTTTAGAAGCATGCGCAGCAATAAATCCAGCTGCTGCTAACAGCCCAAACAGTTTAATCCCTTTTGATTTGCAGCCCTGAAAAATGAATGTCACAATCCAAGAACCGGACAATAACTAGCATAAAACAAGACCGGTTGAACAGAAAATAACCCTTAAAAACTTGCTTTTGGTGCATAGTTTATATGATGCTATCACTATATATTAAACAAGAGGTATGCTTTGACTACTGAGATCAATCTTATTACTTTTAATCCCCAAATTTGCTAACTACATCGAATCTTATGACAGATTCAATAAATATTAAAGTTACACGGGAAAAACGGTAAAGATCTATATGATGACTCGATATGAAAAATAGTACATTTGACCTAAGTCAAACTACACATTTGTAATATTAACTGTCATGTTCCAGTCTAACATCCTTCTTGTATCAAATGCCACGAAACCACAATATATTCTAAGAATTAATGATTTTCAGAAAAGTAACCATCTTTCTTGAATATCATGTATAAAATATTATCACTAAACAAAAACTTTAGTATCTTGCATAACAGCAGTAGCTTGGTTTAAAATGCACACATCATGAGCTCACAATGCGTGATGCGCTAATGAGATCACATCGCTGCAGTTGATGCGATACGATCCATGATGACATGTGATTTAGTCTAATGCTGCGCCCTGACACATGATGCGCCCTGTTATGCACTTAACCACTATTTAAACTAAACCAGAGATGATGAGGTTATCTTATATTATATTGTATACATTAAAAATTAACATGAAGTATTATCACTAAACAAAACTTTAGCATTTTTTTAATAACCAACGCCTCACATATATACTTAAACCAATCAACCAAGCACCAAAACCACTTACATCAACAATCCGACCCGTCTCCTCCGCTCCAATCTTCAACCTCACAAACCTCGTCGAATCCGGAACTCCAACCTCCTTAACCACCAAATTCGAAAACCGAAAAGAATTAACCGAATACCCAATCACATCCTTCCCCCGCACCCAAAACGGCTTATTCCCCTTCCCCGCAGGCACACATTCCTCAATAGCCAACCCCAACCCCAACCCCTCCTCCATCCCACCCCCACCCCCAACCCCACCCTCACAATACAAACCCAACAACTCCTTCACCAACCACGCGGCTGCAGCCCGATCACACACAGCAGTATGCACCCTTATCACCACCACCACTGACCCCTGTGGCTGTTTCAACAGATTATTATTATTATTATTATCCAGCAACGTGTAACAACTAACAAACATGACGTCAGCTTCCGTCACCTTATCATCATCATGAGGTTGGATAAAACTGGTCCAACTGTTAGTATTAAGTTCTTGTTCGATCGTTTGAACAAACGAGTGAACGAATAGATCAGTGGTGTGGATTTGAACAGTGGTTGGGTTGGAGGTGGTGTGGAGGGAGAATTGGTGGGTGGTGGGGTCGAATAATAATTTGGAACGGAGAATAGGGTGGGATGTTTGGAGTTTAATAATGGAGGATTGAAGGAGGGAGAGATTGGGTGGGGTGGAGAAGAGGAGGGATATTATTGTAATGCCGGTGCCGGTTGGTACGGCTTTGCACCAGCTGTGTTCGGTGCTGCCTACGGGTCGGGATGATGCAGACATTTTTGGTGAGGTTGGATTCAGGGGATGGATAGATGGATTATGTTTGTAACTGAAAAATTCACATGGAACGTGAGTATCGTGTTTGACAGGGTAACTGGAAAACACTCTTATCTTTGAAATTATTATATTACTATTATTAATTAATATTAATTATTCATCGAACAACAAACCCGGTCACCCAGATATACCAAATGGTAAAAGGTCACCCATGCGGTCATGTCCGCGAATGCAGATGGCGTTGGTGACTTAGCCCGCTACCATTTTAGAGAAAATCCAACATTCAAAGGCCTAATATGATAAAATTTCTGACTCAACTTAAAATATATTAATAATTATAATAACAATTTGGATTTAGAATTTAGATGACCAGTTGTTTTAGACCATGTATTTTTATGTAGGGATTACAACCTAATCCAAATTCAACACATAGATACGAATATTGAGGGATTTGGGATAGAATGATAGATAAGTTAATGACTTGGTATTAGGCCAGCCGGGGTGGTCCGTGATGACCACCCGTGATACCGTGACCACCGCGAAACACCGCCCCGACTTTTGGATCATGGCTGTGATTAAGAAATGCCGTGATATGCATCACGGTGGCTTCTTTTTCTTGTTTGATAATTATGCACAAAAGACAAAAACAAATTTCAAGTGTTTTGTTTTATTTGTTTTTTTATTTAAAAAACCATTTTTATAAAACCAAGTGTTATGTTTCTTTATCTTTTTTTTAAGTGTTATGTAAACCAAAATATTAATATGTTTTATTTTTACGGGGACCTCGAATCGTGGTCGTGTTCGTGGCTGGAGCAACGCTTTGAACTTAAAAAGAGTTTTCAAAGAGTTTTAGCCGAGTTTGGTGAACTTGTCGGGGGAACACAACGTACGTTTGAAATCTCTCACAAGTACGCGGACCTTCAATCGAATAGGTTTTTACTATGTATTTTTTTTAGTAGTTTTTTATTTTATTTAATGTAATATTTTTTATTTTATTTTATTTTATTCAATGTTTTTATTTTTTTAAAATGTAATGTTTTTAGTTTTTTTTTTTTTTTAAAAAAAGTTTAGTGATGAAATGTGAACACCGCCGCATGTGTTTAGTGATGAAATATGATAGAATGTGATAGAATGAGGTGGTAGAATTTGATTGGGTGTGATGATGTGATGGTAGTGATGGAATGTTTACCACCCCTTATGGCCTTAGCCATTAAGTGATGACTGACTTTATTACTTGGAACATACGTATACATTTACTCGAAATGAATATTACGCTTAGAATTTTCTTTGTTCGCTAATCCACTCATTTTTTATGGTTAACTTGGGTAATAAAATTGTTCGTTATGTTTTTACAAAGATTGAATTACCCAAACACCCATCACATACCATCCTTGGTTTCTGTGCAGGGAGCTTCAGCTGGCCTTATGAGCAGTCTTTGGATTGTTGACAGTGGAGCTTCTGGTCACATGACAGGGGATTTATCGCTACTGTTTGACATCAGAAATATCAATGGTGGATACGTAGCGTTTGCCGGGAATAAAGGTGGATACATTACTATGGAGGGTAGTGTAAGTAATGAGATAGTGAGTTTTGAGAAGATTTCGTACGTGAAGCAAATTGATTATAATCTGCTCAGTGTCAGTCAGATTTGTGATAAGCAGTTTTCGGTATACTTTGATGACAAATCTTGCTATATACTCAAGCCAGGATTCGTTCTACCTTAAGAGTGGGTTATGCTAAAAGCACCGAGAGTGAACAATTTGTACATTCTCGACATGTCAAAAGCTATGACTATACAAGGCCAAGTCACGTGTTTCCTCTCCAAGGCTATTGAAAAAGAATCAATCATGTGGCATAGGAGGATGGGACACATTTACCTTAGAAAGATGAATCATTTGGTGAAGAATGAACTTGTTACAGGCGTAAATGTTAAACATTTTCATTTGAATGACAAGTGTGTGAGTTGTAAGAAAGGAAAGTAGCACAAGCAATCCCATAAGCCAAAGAAAGTCAATTCAGTTGAACTACCACTTGAACGTTTGCACATGGATCTGTTCGGACCGGTCAAGCGTAAAAGTCATGCTGGTGAATTGTACTGTCTTGTGGTTACAGATGACTATTCCAGATTTTCATGGGTTATGTGCTTGCATCATAAGAGCGACACGTTTAATAATCTGAAGGTTCTGTTCACTCGATTGGAAAATATCTATGGTCTGAAGATCAAGAGAATTAGGAGTGATAATGGGACGGAGTTCAAGAACGTACAGATGGATGCTCTTTGTGAAGACAAAGGAATTCATCATGAATACAGTGCTCCGTATACCCCTCAACAGAACGGTGTCGCAGAACGCAAAAACAGGACTCTAATAGAAGCGGCAAGAACAATGCTTGCGGATTCCAATCTTCCAGTAATGTTCTGGAATGAAGCCATTTACGCAGCTTGTTATACTCTCAATCGTGTTTTAACGGTGAAGAAGTTTGGCAAAACTTCTTATGAGCTGTTGAATCGACGTAAGCTAAACTTAGAGTATCTAGAACCGTTTGGAGCACCATGTACAATGCTTAATCCATCTGAGAAGTTCACCCCAAAGGCTGAAGAAGGATTCTTTGTTAGATATGCAACCCCGTTAAAACGGGTATTCAACAAACGAACTCGTCCGGTCGATGAGTGGGCTAATGTTGAAGTTCAGAGATATACTCAAAATGTACAGGGTAGCGGTCCAGACTGGATGTTTGATTACAAGGATTTCTTTGAATCATTCAATCTAGATAGATTGGTTGAAGAGGCTGTACTACGATTATATTACGAGTTCGAAAACGCAGTGACATCACCGTTGGTGCGTCCGATCTCTGTAAACCCCCAAACAGCTTCTAATGATACTAACGCTCCTGCAGCTGAAGAAGAGGTATTTCAGGAAGCTTCCACAACTCTCAATTCATCGGAATCTGAAGATGACGATGATGTTACAAGTGAAGCTGTTCCAGATATTGCTACAAAGACACCTCCAGTGAACCCAAATCCAAATGGTGCTTCATCATCAAACTTGGGTAATGATCTGGATTCGACAGAGAATTTGACTACTCAGACGGGAGTACAAGTACCTGATTATCCGGAATCTCGGATACATCGGATTCACCCGCTCGAGCAGGTTATTGGTGATCCTGGTAGCAGTGTCATGACGAGAGGTCAACTAAGGAATGTAAACTCACCAGAAAACCTTGGCGCTCTTGCTTTATATGCCAAAATTCAAAAATCAGGTTTTCAAAATGACTGGTCTTTTGCTTGTTATGTTTCGCAGGTCGAGCCGCAGACTTATAAGGATGCTCTTTTGGATGACGCTTGGGTAGAGGCTATGCAGGAGGAGTTATTACAGTTTCAGAAACTTGGAGTGTGGACACTGACAGATTTACCTCCATGACGGAAAAAGATAGGAACAAAATGGGTGTTCAAGTGTAAGAAAGATGACAGAGGAGTGATTGTTAGGAAAAAAGCTCGATTGGTCGTACAAGGCTTTCATTAAGTTGAAGGAATCGATTATAACGAGATTTATGCACCGGTTTCACGCTTAGAAGCTACCCGCATGTTTCTAGCGTTTGCATTTTATAAGAAATTCAAGGTGTATCAAATGGACGTTAAAAGCGCGTTTCTTTATGGTGTGGTCAAGGAAGAAGTTTACGTAGGTCAACCACCAGGCTTTGAAGATCCTATTCACTGGGATAAGGTCTACGTTCTAAACAAAGCTCTCTACGGGCTGCACCAAGCTCCAAGGCAATGGTATGAGGAGCTGAGCACGTATCTTCTATCCAAAGGATTTAAGCGAGGTTTGGTAGATTGCACACTGTTCACAAAACGAACAGGAGATGACTTGCTTCTAGTGCATATTTATGTTGATAACATTATTTTTGGTTCTACTAACAAACTTCTATGCAGAGAATTTGAACGTGTTATGCAGGAAAAGTTTGAAATGAGTGCGATGGGAGAGATGCAGTTTTTCCTAGGCTTGCAGGTGGACCAAAGACCAACGGGGATCTTTATTCACCAGACGAAATATGTTTCTGAAGTCTTGAGCCGATTCCAGATGGATGATTCAAAGCCTATGGATACCCCGATACAACCTAATCACGGGATTGGTGTTGATGCTAAGGGGGAGCTAACTGATCCTTTTACATACAGAGCAATCGTCGGATCTCTGATGTACCTCACCGCCTCCGGACCAGATACTATGTTTGCCACATGTCTCTGTGCACGTTATCAATCGAAACCGAAACAGAGTCATCTTGCAGCTGTCAAACGTATCCTTAGATATCTGAAGGGTTGTCCGTCGAGAGGACTATGGTACCCTAATGATGATAATTTTGACCTAATTGCTTTTAGTGATGCAGATTGGGGTGGCTGTGACAAAGACAGCAAATCCACAACGGCTGGATGCCAATTTATGGGGAGCAGGCTTGTGACCTGGCAATGCAAGAAACAAACTGCAGTCGCCTTATCCACATGTGAAGCAGAATATGTCTCAGCATCAAGCTGCTGCTCACAAGTTCTCTGGATACAACAACAGATGGTGGACTACGGTTTGCAATTTCTTAAAACCCCTATTTACTGTGATAATGAGGCCGCAATTGCATTAACAAAAGATTTAGTTAATCACTCGAAAGCTAAACATATCCGGATCAAATATCATTTTATCCGAGATTGTTACGCTAAAGAGTTGATCGATATGGTCAAAATCCACACTGACTATCAACGTGCAGATCTTTTTACCAAAGCTTTTGATAAATCAAGATTTAAATATCTTTTAAAAGCTAACGATATAAAAGAAAAACAAGACTGATCACCACCTCGGTTTATCACTTTTTAGTTTTAGTTTTTACTGTTTTTCAGAAAAATACAAAAAAAAAAAAAAAAAAATCCAAAAATATGTTTTACATTTTAGGAAGAGTTTATTTTCAGAAAAACTAAAAACATTGAAAATTTCATAAAAATTAGAAAAACCCAAAATGATTTCCAGGAGAACAAGGGGAAATGATAGTACATCAGTGGGGATCTAACACATGCTAAAGAAGTGTAATGCAATATAAGGCATGTGTTTGAGTCTGTGTGATGTGTTGATAGGCTTCGTAGACCTATTACTGTGTGCCTGATACATACATATCGAACGAAGTGTTGTGTGGATGAACTCCTCATGGGCATATGGTCTTAGTACCTTAATTTCGTTTGATAGGGTATTTGTACAAAATTCGGAGGTTTCGGGTCGTTATGTTATTAAGTTATCTGGGGATAGCCTCTCTGATCTTCTGCTGTAAGTCATTACGGACCTAGATCAGATAGGGTGTCTTTATAAAAGAGCTGTAAAGCCATATCCTAAAGTTACTGAATTGAGGAACTTTCAATGTATGACGATAATCAAAGATTATCTAATACATCGTATCCAATCATTGATGCAAATCATGATTGATATCAGCCCTCAACCTGGTAGAGTGCACAAGTTACTTTGTAGCATTGCTTTGCTGACCTGTATACCTCTGTGCCTCATACCTTGTAAATTACAGATGACAAAAGCATAATCACACGTTACAATGAGTCTTTGTGCATTTATTTCGTGATACGGGAGTATGTCGTGTGCGTGGGAACCACAGACAATTGAATTTATACTATAAATAATAGTATCAGTCTAAAGCACTGCACAACAGTCTGCATGTGAGTTTATGTGGATCACAATATCAGCAGTTGCCAGATCACACATTGTCTTTAATGATAATAAATCAAAAGATCAATGGTGTGATCAGATTTCTCAAAAACTGATATGATCCCCTTACCGGAAATCACAAAACATTTACTGCTTTTTCCTTTTATTTCTGCATTTTACATTTCTCGTAAAATATACAAAACTCAAAAATATTTTAGGTGTGTTTTTAACAAAAATTTTAGAAAATCCAAAAGATTTTACATTTCTATCTTATTTTTGATAGCTGATGGTGGTTGATGGTGATTTTTTAAAGCTTGTGGACCATTTGAGTTTTGTCATCTTAAAATGAGAAATAATGAATGTTAGATGCTTAAAAGTCGAGAAAATTTTTGAACAGGACTTGATTTCTAGATTTGGTAAAAACTTCAAAAATTCCAATTCTCTTTCGCCCCTTCGTTGGGTAGAAGGTGGAATTTTTCTTGCTCATTCGAACCTTTCAAACGGTCGAATGTAAGTGTTCATGTGTTATTTTCACATTCGAACCATTTGTCTACATTCGAACCTTTAAATAGGGTCGAAGGTGGACAAATTTTCACATTCGCCCTAGTCGTTTGGTCGAATGTGGAGCCTATATATGCCTGATCTGATCATTCGACCCCATATTCAAATTTTTTAAAATTATGATATTAAGGGACTTTGTTGCTTGTAATTTTAAAATCATACCATTGTGTTCTCTGATTCTTGCTAATCATTTCAATGTATCGTTTGCAGGTTATCATCCATTTAACAGTTCAGATTCATCGATTTAGTGTCCGAACCCTAACATGGATCAAAACATGATTATTAACCGTTAATTGTTACAATTGTTGTTAAGGTTTCATTGTTTAAATGTTTAGGGGGAGACTAAACAAAAATCATGGGTTAAAACTTCACAGATTGGACTATTGATTGTTTAAAAATGTCGAACCCTAGATTTTAAGTGAAAACACATAAACAATGAATAATAATCAAAATTGATGATTGGGAAAGGTTAATCGGTCATATCAGTTGCTTTTCAAATCAAAATGGCATGTTAAAACAAGTTGAATCAAAATCTGCAATTTAAAGAAGATGAACAATCTCATTCGCCCAAATCAAAACGGTCGAAAGTGGCCTTTTGGTCGAATGTAGATGTTCAAACGGTCAAAAGAGGAATAAATGGTCGAATGTACAATTTTTAAAACACTGTTTTTCACATTCGAACCTTTAATCCCACATTCGAACCCTAATTTTCACATTCGTACCTTCGGTTGGTCGAATGTAGAATTTCAAAAACAAAAATTTCATATTTTGGTTATTTTGTCCGTTTTTAACATGTTTTCTTTATTTGTTTTGCAGTTTAACTATGTCTGAATCACAGAGTACTGATGTTCCCGCAGGATCTTCAGAAAAGGCAGCTGAGAAGGAACAAGTTGAAGAGTTACCATTTGAAGCAGCACACAATTGCTGTGCGTATATGGGAGATCTGAAGAAACATACTGAGTTCACCGGCATTGTTGATTTCTTGAAGAGAAGTCGTGTGATTGTTGCCCTTGCTACTCCTACCATCATATACAAAGATCATCAACAAGAATTCTGGAAGAATGCCAGAATGGATTATTGGAACAATGAATCTGCTGTCGTAAGTACGATTCAGGGGGAGTTTGTGATCATTTCTGAAGACGATATCAGAGAAGCTTTGAAGCTACAGGATAAGAAGACAGATCCAAGAGTTCTTTCATGGATTGAGCAGAGAAAGTGTTTCCTACGTATAAAGTATAATGGACCGATTACTGATGGTTCATTACACAAAGGGAAGTTATGCCCTCAGTTCAAGTATCTTGCTCACGTTATGCTTCATGTGTTTGGATCAGTGAGTGGAGGATATGATGTTATGAGAAAGAGTATTAGCTCTTTGATGGTTGCCCTTATCTTGAATAAGCCGTTCAACGTATCGGGAATGATACTTGAACATATGCTGGAACCACTCAGAGGTTTGAAGAACAAGAAATTTCTGTTATATCCGAGATTCCTGCAGATGATATTTAATGAGAAGTACAAGAACTTGAGAAGAGATCCTACTCAGATAGTTGTACAGGATCATATGAATCTGAACACGCTAGTAAGAATGAAGGGTTATAAAGGCGTGCCGATGAATGAGAGACCACCACTGAAGAATCTGTTTGGTCATTTGATTAATCCAGGATATGAAGATCCAGGTAAGGATAAAGCTAGGCATGCTAACAATGATTCTGATGAAGACAATCCTTTATGTCCTGTTGATCATGATGCAAAGAGAAAGCGGCAAGTAGTGAATGTTGGCGCAAAAAGTGGAAAAGGGAAAGAGAAACAGGATGACATAGAACCACCACAGAAGAAGGTATCTAGAAGGAAGAAAAGTGTAGCCAAAAAGGGTTTACATTTGGTTGATGAAGTGTCTGTTGATTCTGAAGAGACACAGGAAGATGAGAGATGGGATTCAGAGAATGAGACTGTTAAGAGCACCACGCCCAAGGCCACTGTGGCTGGTGAGTCTGAAAGTCTAAACAAGTCTGTAGAAGAGCAGAGGACAAAAAGTCCGATTGCATTGGATGAGATTGATGAAGGTTTAGGTTTGGGATCTGAAGATTTTGGAGGATCGCCAAAGACGGGAGAGAAACAGAAAAAGCCATTATACAAGAAGAAACAAAAAGTTGTTAAGCCGATGGAGAAAAGAGCTAGAGACATTGAGAATTTGATTGCAGGAAAGAAAGTGCCTGCAGCATCTAGTTCTAAATCACCCATTACATCCCCAGCAGCAAAGAAACAGTAGACATCATCTGTTGCTGAGCATACTGAACTGCCAACTCATGCATTCAATGATGCTTTGGATATAGTTTTGAAAAAGCTGAAGAAAGGAAAGATTCCAGTTGCTGAAGCTTCAACACCAAAGGTTACTGTAGATAGTGATGTGATGACTGCAGTAAACCAGAAGCTTGCAGATATGATGAAGATCATTAATCAGCAACAAGCAGAGAACGAACAGTTGAGGAATAATGATAGAAAGATGTTGGATGTTGTCGAATCTTCACATGAAAATCAAGAAGCTCTGGAAGCAAAGATTAAACGACTTCAGAAAGAGAACAAGAAGTTGTTATTACATGAGCAGAGAAACACCAAAAGGTACATCACTATGAAAGAAAAGAACAAGAAGTTGAGAGCAGATAACAAGAGTATGAATAATATGATAAAGGACTTGTACTCTAAAGCTCCACAACTAAAAGCTGGTAAAGAAGATAAAGAACGTGAAGAGGTAGTTGATTTTGAACCATCAGATGAAGAAGAAGAAGAAGATGATGAGTTGAATGAGGATGCTGGTGATGCTCCTAAAAAGAAGAAGAAAGATGATGGCGATGATGATGGTTCAGGAGATGAGTCGGGTGATGGTAATAGCTTTGCTAGTTCTGATAGTGATGATGATGATGATACTGACAAGCATAAGTATGAGAAGGGAGGATCAGGAAAAGACACAGGAGAATCTAGTTCTAAATCTCTTGGTGGCACTACTGATGATGATAATTGTCACACCCCCAAATTACCACTGGCGGGGTTTTACCGTGAGGCGCATGACAAACCAGGATCCAAGTCAACGGTCACAATAAACAACTCTATATGAAAAGCGTAAAACCATAAACAACGACTTTATAAGCGGAAGCATTAAGAAGTATTTAACAGCTATGCTAAGATCCAAAGTATTCAAAACACTTTTTATTACAAAACGTGAAACTATGCCTAGACGCCAATGCAGACCCGTGCGCCTAGTTCCATTTGTTGCTACCTTAGCGACCTGAGAAAAACATGCCAAAAAGATGTCAACATATAATGCTGGTGAGTTCACAGGTTTGTTCAATATGTTACCAAAACGTTACCATGTCCATACTATATCAATGTTACCAAGTACGCTAGCTAGGCGTATGTTTTATCACTACTACGATTGGAAACCATTACTAGACACGTTTAGCAATGTTTAGCATGTTTAAGCAGCCCGTATGTTCAGCATGATAATGTTCCTGTTCGAGACAATATGCACCCGCCCGGCCCTCCAAGCCGACGAGTGGGGCAGGTCACGTCCAATAGATCTATCCACATTTCCCCCGTTGTGCATCCCCGCACATTCATGGTTTCCCCCGGGACTTCCAAAGATCGTATAGCAATATAAAGTTAAAAACCATAGTATGACATATGTTACCAAAATAGTTTAGTGCATGTTTTCTCCCCCAAAAGTTAAAGCAGTAAAAGTGGGGCCGTGAACTCACCTTAATTAGCGTTCTTTGATTACAAGTAAAGATGTTTAGCCCTTGATAATCCCTCTACCGAAGATCTATCAAAATGTTCACATAAGTGTTCCGACTAATAACCATAAGGTTATCTAGTCCCCGATTGTCCAGATCGTAACCAAGTATGTTTTAAAACGTGTTTGAATGTTTAACTGACACACTAGACCGACCCGACATCCCGTTGGTGACCCATTACCCTAACTAATCAAGTACACATAGATTACACACAAGGTTCAAGAATAAAACACTTAGTTTGTATCAAAAATCTCATTTCTGCATCAGAACGGTCGAACCAGTCAGTTTTTAGTCTCCTTCGCCCGTTTTATATTTCGTTCGACCGTTTGATGCCTCCTTCGCCCGTTAAACCACATTCGCCCAACAAAACCCAGGTTCGACCCTGGATTTCCTCCTTCGCACCTTCAATCGGTCGAAGGAGGCCAGGTTCCCCCTGTTGTGTAAATCTTTCTAAAAACGCTTCAAACACATTCAAAACGACTCGAAACATCATCAAACACAGCAGTCAAGCATGGATAACTTATCCCTACAAAACCCCACCGATTTCCCCCGATAATATGTCCGTTTCAGCCCTTTCCCAAAATGGTAAAGATTATGGAAACATCACTTTCATGCATGAATAATTTACCCAATTTGGAAACTTTTGAAATCGATTCTTATTCAACTTGAAATGCTCAGTTTGTCGAGTGTTCGATCTTTTCTTATCAATTCTATTGATCATAAATATCATGCATCAAGTCTAGATCCGTTAAAACCCCCAAATACCCATAATATCATCATATCCAATCCTAACCCTAAGCAACAATATTCTAACATCAATAACAATCCTATATCATGTTTCTATCATAAATATAGCAGCAAATCATTGAACAACACATAACACCACATAATACAAAATTTACATATGTTATTCATCATGAAAACCTATGTTAAATGATAATGTTTTGATTTAGAAAGATGTTTAAAAGGTTTTTAATCATAAAAACACCCTTAGAACAGATCCGGACAATTAGGGTTAGATGAAAACGAATTAAAATGCTTTTAAAAAGGTTTAGGATCAAGAACACACCTTGGATTCTTGTTTAGATGTTGTAGATAAGTTAGATTATGAAAAAGAAGAGCAAAGACTCCTTCCTTAGTGATTAAGATCGTTTGAGAGCGTTTTGGGATGGTTAGGGTTTGTGAAATGATGAAAAATGACAAAGGTTGGTATTTATACTAATCCTCCTTCGTCCCATTTCAATGGTCGAAGGTGGTCTCCTTCGACCCTTCCACAGGGTCGAATGAGCCCTGTCCTGGTCGAAGGAATTCTTTCAATTTCACTCCCCAGGTTCGCCCACTGACAAAGGGTCGAACCAGGCACAATGTTCTCCTTCGACCATTCGAAGTGGTCGAACCAGAACTCCTTTTTAACTAATTTTCAAGTTTGTCGTGTTTAACGCATTCTAACACATCTTAACACATAAGCAAGCATCCTTAATCTATATTTGACATATTTAAGCATAGATAATCATTTACACATCATTTAAACACATCTATGTATATAATCCACCACACGATCCATAATCTATACATATACTTAATTAGTTCATGTAAGGTCACCAACAACGGAACCCGGTACTAGTGTATTACCAAAACGACTCCCAATGATCCTCCAGATCATTGTACCCTGGACAATCCTAACTTGACCCGGCTCAACTAACCCAGTTAAGTTCGTTTATAAACGTTTCTTGCTAAGGTAGACTTAGATGTTACTAATATGTTTAAGCCAAACATGCCGGGTGTCACATCATCCCCACGTTGAAAGAATTTTCGTCCCGAAAATTGCGCATAGCCCCAAAAGAAAGAAACGGAAAGAACAGAACGAAAAGAAAATTACCGGATGTCACATCATCCCCACGTTGAAAGGAATCTCGACCCGAGATTCATTCCGCTACAGCAGTAACATGCCTTGATTCGAACGCGCGTTTCGGAAAAGATGAGGATACTTAGCTTTCATCTGATCCTCCCGTTCCCATGTGAACTCCGGTCCACGGTTCGAGTTCCAACTGACTTTAACGATGCGGATTTTACTCCGACGAAGGCTATGAATCTTGTAGTCGAGGATCTCGACAGGTTCCTCCACAATGCGAAGACGATCATCAATCTTGATCTCTTCCAGTGGTACAATGAGAGATTCATCAGCCAAACACTTCTTCAAGTTAGACACATGGAAGACGTTGTGCACACTACCGAGCTCCGCCGGTAAGTTAAGTCTGTATGCCACCGGTCCAATCCGATCCAGGATTGCGAATGGTCCGACATAACGAGGGTTAAGCTTGCCACGCTTTCCAAAGCGTATGACGCCCTTCCATGGTGACACTTTCAGAAGTACCCTGTCCCCAACCTGGAACTCTAAAGGTTTTCGACGGCGATCGGCATTGCTCTTCCGACGATCCCGTGCAGCAGCCAAACTTTGACGAATCTGTACGATTTTCTCCGAAGTTTCGTACACAAGTTCCCGACCAGTGAGCTGGCTCTCGCCCACCTCGGCCCAACAAAGTGGTGATCGACATTTCCGTCCGTAAAGAGCCTCGAACGGAGCTGCCTTGATACTAGAGTGAAAGCTGTTGTTGTAGGAGAACTCCACTAACGGCAGGTGGATCTCCCAACTTTTGCCAAAATCGATAACACATGCCCGAAGCATGTCTTCCAAGGTTTGAATCGTCCGCTCACTCTGTCCATCAGTTTGCGGATGATAAGCCGTACTCATATCCAACTGAGTACCCAAAGCCTTGTGCAGAGCCTTCCAGAAACGCGAAGCGAAACGAGAATCACGATCAGAGATAATAGAAACAGGCACCCCGTGCCGGGCAACCACCTCCTTAAGGTAAAGTCGAGCCAACCGCTCGAGTCCATCGGTTTCCTTAATAGGTATAAAACGTACCGATTTTGTCAGCCGGTCAACAATCACCCAGATCATATCGTAACCACTAGGTGACCTTGGTAGTTTGGTGACAAAATCCATCGTGATTCGCTCCCACTTCCATTCCGGAACCTCTGGTTGTTGCAGGAGACCAGACGGCCTCTGATACTCCACCTTGACTTTAGCACAAGTCAAACATTTGCTGACGTAAGAAGCTATATCAGCTTTCATGTTCGGCCACCAATAAAGTATCTTCAAATCCTGATACATCTTATCGGAGCCAGGGTGAATAGAATACCGGGATTTGTGAGCTTCATCCAAAACAAGCTCGCGCAATCCCCCGAACAATGGGACCCAAACACGTCCCGCAAAATAGTGTAAGCCATCGGTCCTGAGCTCAAGATGCTTGTCGGCACTGTGCATAGTTTCAACCTTAAGGTTTTCCCCCTTCAAGGCTTCCAACTGTGCAGAACGGATTCGGTCAGGCAGTGACGAATGAATGGTGAGCTGTAAGGCTCGAACACGATGAGGATTCACAGACTCCTTCCTGCTCAAGGCGTCCGCCACAACGTTCGCCTTGCCAGGATGGTATTTGATGGCACAGTCATAATCGTTCAGGAGTTCAACCCAGCGACGCTGCCGCATGTTCAATACCTTCTGGTCGAAAATATGCCGAAGACTCTTGTGATCGGTATATACTTCACACTTGGTACCGTACAAGTAATGTCTCCAGATTTTCAACGCAAAGACTACCGCACCCAGTTCTAAGTCATGAGTAGTGTAGTTCTTCTCATGAACTTTGAGCTGACGAGAAGCATAAGCAATAACCTTCCCGCGTTGCATCAACACGCAACCGAGACCACGAATAGAAGCGTCACAGTACACAACAAAGTCATCCGTACCCTCTGGCAAGGATAGGATAGGTGCAGAACAAAGTTTAAGCTTCAGCATCTGAAATGCTGATTCTTGTGGTTCATCCCAGTCGAACTTTCGGTCCTTCTGGGTAAGAGCAGTGAGGGGTTGAGCGATCTTCGAAAATCCCTCAATGAAGCGACGATAGTATCCCGCAAGACCTAGGAATTGCCGCACCTCAGATGGCGTCTTTGGTGCTTCCCAGTCTTTAATAGCTTCGATCTTAGCCGGATCAACATGAATTCCCAGTTCATTCACCACATGCATTAGGAATTGGACTTGTCGTAACCAAAAATCACACTTTGAGAACTTAGCATACAACTGCTCCTGTCTCAAAAGTTCCAAGACCAACCGCAGATGTTCCTCATGATCCGCCTTGTTCTTGGAATAAATCAAAATATCGTCAATGAACACGATGACGAACTTATAAAGGTAAGGTTTGCAAACGCGGTTCATTAAATCCATGAACACCGCCGGTGCGTTAGTGAGACCAAAAGGCATGACCAAGAACTCAAAATGGCCATAACGAGTGCGAAAAGCAGTCTTCTGAATGTCAGCTTCCCTGACGCGCAACTGGTGATAACCGGACCGCAAATCAATCTTCGAATAGTAGCTGGAGCCCTGAAGCTGGTCAAAGAGATCATCAATGCGAGGAAGAGGATAACGATTCTTGATGGTCACTTTGTTCAGCTCACGATAATCAATACACATGCGAAGACTTCCGTCCTTCTTCTTCACAAACAAAATAGGAGCTCCCCACGGGGAAGAACTCGGTCGGATGAAACCCTTTTCCAAGAGTTCCTGTAATTGGCTGGACAACTCTTGCATCTCGGGAGGTGCAAGACGATACGGAGTTCGGGCAATAGGAGCTGCGCCCGGAGTAAGATCAATACCGAACTCAACCTGACGATGGGGAGGA
The DNA here is from genome assembly GCA_028751855.1 of Ambrosia trifida. Taxonomy (NCBI): domain Eukaryota; kingdom Viridiplantae; phylum Streptophyta; class Magnoliopsida; order Asterales; family Asteraceae; genus Ambrosia; species Ambrosia trifida. The sequence goes on from CM054122.1 coordinate 82,935,824, forward strand.
AGACCAGGTAAATCATCAGGAAACACATCAGAAAAGTCACGAACCACCGGAATATCCTCGATCTTCTTCTCATCGTTAGTAGAAACGTTAACAAGTGCCAGAATGGCCGAACAGCCCTTCCGAAGATACTTACGGGCTTTCATGCTAGAAATGATACTCAGCGGAGCACCGTTTTTCTCGCCACGAACCGAAAGAATCTCTCCATCAGGGAGAGGGATCCGAATAACCTTGTCAAAACAAACGATCTCCGCGCGATACAACGATAACCAATCCATGCCGACCACGACATCAAAACTACCCAGGGGTACCGGCATAAGGTCAATGGGGAAAGACAAACCCGCCAGTTCCAAGCGACATTCCATAAGGGTGTGTGTCGCTTCGATTTTCTTACCATCAGCCAATTCTATTAAGTACTTAGCCTCTAAAGGTGTGGGTACTATATCTAGCAATCGACTAACATCCAAAGATATGAAAGTCTTATCGGCACCAGAATCAAACAAGACAGAAACATAGCGATCATTAAGAAGGAACGTACCGGTAACTGTGTCTGGATCCTGCTTAGCCTCCGCAGATCCAATGACGAAAACACGTGCAGTCCTGCCTCCGCCGTCATTGTTCCCGCTACCGTTCCCGCCCCTCCCATTATCGCCCTGCTTCAGTTTAGGACATTCACGCTTGAAGTGTCCTGCATCACCACAGTTATAACACCCCTGCCTCCCCTGAGTCCCCTGAGCAGCAGGAGCAGGAGTAGCCGCAGGAGTCTGAGTTGGGGTGAGTGCCACCTTGCAATCCTTAGCATGGTGCCCCAACTGATGGCACCGATGACAACGAGCCCTATCACAACCCCCAGGATGGTGAAAACCACACTTGTTGCACTTGGGATGCTTCCCAACATACCCACTCGTCTTCTGCCCAGAAGAAGACCGAGATGAATCAAACTTCTTCGCCGGCTGAGCTGGCACCACACTCTTTCCCACACTATCCCACTTCCTCTTGTTCCCCTCAGCAACCTTCACAGCAGCACCCTTGGGTGGCAAAACGCCTTCTGCCACCTTCAGGTTGGTCATCCGATGAGCTGATCGGACAACTTCAGCAATAGTGGGAAGATTCCCAGTAGCCACCAACCCAGCAATCTCCGGCACTAGCCCAGACACATAGTGCTCGATCCTCCGGTACTCGGGTGTGTGCAAATCACGGCACAACACCGCCAGCTCATTCCTCCTCACAGTGTATTCTTCAATCTCAGACCTAATCATCTTGTAGCTCCAGACCTCATGCTCTAACTTCTGTATCTCCTCTCTCGGACAGTACTCACCTCTCAACAGCTGCACAAACTCCGCCCAAGGCATAGCAATAGCCTCCCCCAATCCCATGTTCTGTGTAGTAGCATTCCACCACGACAGTGCATGCCCCTCAAATGTCGCAGTAGCATACTTTACCCGGTCCCCAGCAGGACAGTTACACATAACAAACACAGACTCCACCTTCTCCAGCCATCGGAGCAGTCCCACCGCTCCCTCAGTTCCAGCGAAGTTATGGGGCTGATAGTCCCGAAACTTCTTATAAGAGCACTGAGGTGGGGGTGGATTTGCACCAACACCTGAAAAACGGTACACGATTAAAACACAAACGAAAGGACACGAAACCCGAAAATGAGGCAAGGTCGACAGAAATCAACTCACCACCCATGGCATTAATCCTAGCCTGGAAATTTGCCATAGCCATGTTCACTTGCTGCTGTAGCAAGTTGTTCAGCTCAGCTTGGGTCATGTTTATGTTTCCATGACCACCGCCTCCAGCACGACCACCACCGCCAGCACAGTCACCGCCGCCACCACGACGTCCACCACCGCGAGCACCAGACATGATCTAACAAATCAAGAAATCAAGGGATTCAGATTCACTTCCAGTGTCAACCACTAGAAATTTATAAGAGTCAACCTAGGGACAAATCCAGGACTATACATCCAAACTCGAAATTCATCGGGATTTCCATGCATTCCAGTTTATTATTTCGTGTGCACCCGAAATGATAAACTGCTCTACATGGTCCTCCAGATGTACCCCTAATCCAGACCCCAGTCACTGAACATCGTCGCCTAGTAACGTGTGACGATAGGTGCAAGTGTAAGAAGGCATGTGTGTGCTAGAATCAACAAATCAACCCCTCCTTCTTCAATCCAGAAGAAGAAGACAAGAGTAGGTAAGAAACCAAATAAAAGCGGATGATGTAACGGAGAAGCATGATGATGATGTAAGGACACCCCGACAACGTTAGTACGTATCCCACTAATAGACCCAAAGTGTGTGAGCGTCTAGTGTGTGCGACTCGGCTATAGACCAGACTCTACATGCAGTCCTAGTTCACTATAACCATTGGCTCTGATACCAATCTGTCACACCCCCAAATTACCACTGGCGGGGTTTTACCGCGAGGCGCATGACAAACCAGGATCCAAGTCAACGGTCATAATAAACAACTCTATATGAAAAGCGTAAAACCATAAACAACGACTTTATAAGCGGAAGCATTAAGAAGTATTTAAACAGCTATGCTAAGATCCAAAGTATTCAAAACACTTTTTATTACAAAACGTGCAACTATGCCTAGACGCCAATGCAGACCCGTGCGCCTAGTTCCATTTGTTGCTACCTTAGCGACCTGAGAAAAACATGCCAAAAAGATGTCAACATATAATGCTGGTGAGTTCACAGGTTTGTTCAATATGTTACCAAAACGTTACCATGTCCATACTATATCAATGTTACCAAGTACGCTAGCTAGGCGTATGTTTTATCACTACTACGATTGGAAACCATTACTAGACACGTTTAGCAATGTTTAGCATGTTTAAGCATCCCGTATGTTCAGCATGATAATGTTCCTGTTCGAGACAATATGCACCCGCACGGCCCTCCAAGCCGACGAGTGGGGCAGGTCACGCCCAATAGATCTATCCACATTTCCCCCGTTGTGCATCCCCGCACATTCATGGTTTCCCCCGGGACTTCCAAAGATCGTATAGCAATATAAAGTTAAAAACCATAGTATGACATATGTTATCAAAATAGTTTAGCGCATGTTTTGTTCCCCAAAAGTTAAAGCAGTAAAAGTGGGGCCTTGAACTCACCTTAATTAGCGTTCTTCGATTACAAGTAAAGATGTTTAGCCCTTGATAATCCCTCTACTGAAGATCTATCAAAATGTTCACATAAGTGTTCCGACTAATAACCATAAGGTTATCTAGTCCCCGATTGTCCAGATCGTAACCAAGTATGTTTTAAATCGTGTTTGAATGTTTAACTGACACACTAGACCGACCCGACATCCCGTTGGTGACCCATTACCCTAACTAATCAAGTACACATAGATTACACACAAGGTTCAAGCATAAAACACTTAGTTTGTATCAAAAATCTCATTTCTGCATCAGAACGGTCGAACCAGTCAGTTTTTAGTCTCCTTCGCCCGTTTTCAGTCTCCTTTGCCCGTTTTACATTTCGTTCGACCATTTGATGCCTCCTTCGCCCGTTAAACCACATTCGCCCAACAAAACCCAGGTTTGACCCTGGATTTCCTCCTTCGCACCTTCGATCGGTCGAAGGAGGCCAGGTTCCCCCCTGTTGTGTAAATCTTCCTAAAAACGCTTCAAACACATTCAAAACGACTCGAAACATCATCAAACACAGCAGTCAAGCATGGATAACTTATCCCTACAAAACCCCACCGATTTCCCCCGATAATACGTCCGTTTCAGCCCTTTCCCAAAATGGTAAAGATTATGGAAACATCACTTTCATGCATGAATAATTTACCCAATTTGGAAACTTTTGAAATCGATTCTTATTCAACTTGAAATGCTCAGTTTGTCGAGTGTTCGATCTTTTCTTATCAATTCTATTGATCATAAATATCATGCATCAAGTCTAGATCCGTTAAAACCCCAAAATACCCATAATATCATCATATCCAATCCTAACCCTAAGCAACAATATTCTAACATCAATAACAATCCTATATCATGTTTCTATCATAAATATAGCAGCAAATCATTGAACAACACATAACACCACATAATACACAATTTACATATGTTATTCATCATGAAAACCTATGTTAAATGATAATGTTTTGATTTAGAAAGATGTTTAAAAGGTTTTTAATCATAAACACACCCTTAGAACAGATCCGGACAATTAGGGTTAGATGAAAACGAATTAAAATGCTTTTAAAAAGGTTTAGGATCAAGAACACACCTTGGATTCTTGTTTAGATGTTGTAGATAGGTTAGATTATGAAAAAGAAGAGCAAAAACTCCTTCCTTAGTGATTAAGATCGTTTGAGAGCGTTTTGGGACGGTTAGGGTTTGTGAAATGATGATAAATGACAAAGGTTGGTATTTATACTAATCCTCCTTCGCCCCATTTCAATGGTCGAAGGTGGTCTCCTTCGACCCTTCCACAGGGTCGAATGAGCCCTGTCCTGGTCGAAGGAATTCTTTCAATTTCACTCCCCAGGTTCGCCCACTGACAAAGGGTCGAACCAGGCACAATGTTCTCCTTCGACCATTCGAAGTGGTCGAACCAGAACTCCTTTTTAACTAATTTCCAGTTTGTCGTGTTTAACGCATTCTAACACATCTTAACACATAAGCATGCATCCTTAATCTATATTTGACATATTTAAGCATAGATAATCATTTACACATCATTAAACACATCTATGTATATAATCCACCACACGACCCATAATCTATACATATACTTAATTAGTTCATGTAAGGTCACCAACAACGGAACCCGGTACTAGTGTATTACCAAAACGACTCCCAATGATCCTCCAGATCATTGTACCCTGGACAATCCTAACTTGACCCGACTCAACTAACCTAGTTAAGTTCGTTCATAAATGTTTCTTGCTAAGGTAGACTTAAATCTTACTAATATGTTTAAGCCAAACATGCCGGGTGTCACAATAATATCTTTTGGAACGAGAAGTTAAAAGCCTTATCTGAAAAAGATAAGAAATTATATCGCCAGATGTTGACTGATAGAGTCTGGACGATAGAGATGACTCGTAGGTTTCCAGAAATATTTGAGTCAAACGATATGCGTTTTGAGTTGGAGTATAATGATCATGATCTAGAAGACGGAGAAGTTTCTACAGCCGTATCGAAAGAGATATTGGAGGGACTGGCGAAACAAGTTGGTAAATCTCTGGAGGAGTTGATGAGTGAGAATCAGATACCTAATATACCTGAGCAAGAAGCAGGTAATCACTCCGATGATAGAGATGTCCCAGTGTTTGAAGAAGTGGAGATAGAGGATATTACGAGTGAGGAATATCCAGAATACTTCAAGAATGATAAAGATTCTGGATTTCCTGAATTCTCTGATGAACTGTTGAGCCAGGCTGAGAAACTTGCTCGTGAGAAGAGTAAGAAATTCATGGAAGAAGTGTTCAAAGATTTAGATTGTCAAAAGCCAAATGTTGAACAATCTGATGATTTGAAAGAATTATTGAGTAAGCTCAAAGAAAAAGAAGCTAACCGTCCAAAGACTGAAGTTCAAGGTAGCTTTTACAAATTCCACAATGAACAGTTTAAAGGGAAAGCTCTCGGATGGAAGCATTTGAGACAGCTTAAGTGTGTCGCTGTGAAATGGGAGAAAGGAATTATGTACTTCAACAGATTCCACGACATTAAGACACTACCGTACTGGGCTGTTCGCGATATCCGCAGACATGAAATGTCAGGTGCTTCAGTAAGCAACCATCTTGTTGGTTACTTTGCAGATAGAATGGCTAGAGAGAGCAGGATGAAATGGGACGTGTTTACCCCACAGTATCCTAAGAGGATAGTTCATAAGAAGGAGAAGGATGAGATAACGGGGTTGCACAAGGTGACTTTAAAGCATAAACCACCAAAAGTGTTGAAGCATATTCCTTTGATGAAAATTCCACAACACTTTTCTAAAGATTTTATGTGGTGGTACTACGATTGGAAGACGACAGAGGCTATTATCGTTCTGAAGGATGGTTTGAAGGACTTTAAGAAGATTCATATCTTTGACCTGATGTGGTTAATCAATTGCTCGCACGAAGATATCATTATGCTTTATTATAATCCAATCTATTGTGAAGCGAAAGACAGTGAACAGGCATCCAAATACCAACGTGTGGTATTCTTATGCTTTGCGTGGGATGTTAATGCGGGTTGTGGTTTCGACAAGAAACTGGGGAAGTTTGTAAAGATTCAGAATGCTGAAAAGAAGAAGTCTAAACAAACTCATGAACCAGTGATGACGAAGGAACAAAAGACGTTATTGCGTATCAAACTGATGAACAAGACAATGGACGAAGAGCGAAGGCTAAAGCAATTCAAGCAATAGTCGAGGGGGAGTTTGTAGATACACATGTTGCGACTAATGCTATTGAATTTCGAATTTCAGGATGTTTTGTTTTTGTCGAGTGGTCGAAGGTAGAGTTTAGATGGTCGAAGGAAGAAACAGACGGTCGAAGGTGACACTGGGAGGTCGAATGAAGATTTGTATATATGTATGTCCAGATTCGCCCTATATGAACGATCGAACCTGCACATTCGACCAAGCTATTTGGGCGAATGTGCAGGTCTATATAAGGCAATCTCAATTTTGAATGTTTAACTTTTGGTCATTTGTTTTCCCTCCTAGTGTGTGTTTCTCCCTAGGGTTTTTGTTGAGTCTGTAATCAAGTTATATCATTATAAACGAGTCTTGTAAAGATTAATCCATAATGTTTATTAATGAATTGAATGTGTTTATGATGATTTGTTTGTTTTGCTAGTTTTATTATCATTTTGTGATCAATTCAGGGATTCCGCACCTGAATTAAACTTGTTTAATCATTATCTTTGTTGATTAGCCGATCCTTTACGCATACTCCCTCGCATTCACATACCCTCCCTCCCCTTGTTTTAGCATCGGCCGACCACCACAGTCCCTGGTGGTGGCGGCGCAGCTCTGTGACCCCGAAAAACAGCAACAATCAGCAGCAACTGGTGGATCGTGTGGTGAGGCGGCGTGGTGGTTGTAGTTCGGCTCGTGGGAGGTCGGGTTCAGGCCGGGTTAGAGGTGGAGGCGGCAAGAGGTGTAGGGGTCCGATGGTGGTCCTTTGGTGACTGTTTAAGTGGTGCTTGTGGTGGTTGTGGTGGTTCCGACCGGCTGTTCTGCTCTCGGGTCAGGTGGGTTTGGTTTTAACTCGGGTCTCGGGTCTTGACTGTTATCTCGGGTCTTGGGTCGCACATGCCTGTCAGACCCGGTTCAAGTTGTACAGGTTGTTCTTGGGTCTTGACTGTTATCTCGGGTCTTGGGTCGCACATGCTGGTCAGACCCGGTTTAGGTTGGTCTCGGGTCAACATAGTGGTGGCTGCTATTGTGGTTCCGGCGTGGTGGTTGCTTCCGCCGCGTGGAGTGGCCGATTGGTGTCGTTCAAGGCATTCTTGTTTGGGTTTGTTTAGTGGGTTTTGGGTTGGGTGTACGGTGGTGACTCGAGGGCTGCCTTGTTGTGGCGTCGATGGCAGTGAAAGGTGGTTGTTGTTTTGGGTTTCGTCCGGGTCTCTGGTTAGCCTCATTCCCGAGTTCGATTCGTGTTGGTTCAACCTCGTGTCATGGGCTAGGCTAGATTGTTTGATGTTCGGGTCAAGCTCAGCTCGGTATTTAGACTCCGAGTCAGATCTGGTTCGGTTCGGTTTGTTTGGATGTTCGGGCCAGGTTCGGGTCCGGTCGACTGCTGGTCAACGCGGCGGTTGAGGCGGCTTCGAGTTACACGGGTATGATTCGGTACAACTTACATTCGTGTTATTATTACTTTTTATTTGTAGATATTATATATTTATAAATATATCGATATTGATGAAATAGTTTTGACTCGCGAACGGACTGAATAATAATAATAAACAGTAACTATATATTAAATCGGACGATTGGTATTGGATATAAAAGGCGTGACTTATAAAATCGATATCGGACTAAATTGGTTGGACTATAATATATATATATATATTGTTTTGTGTATTTTTATAAATAAGTATAGTTTATATAAAAACGTCGAAATGTATAAGTCTCGTTTGATTTGGAATTGCGGATAAACAAATTGAAGTCTTGTATTGGATATTGATTTTTGGGAAAATTGTAGGCGACTTGTGTTGCCTGGTTTGTACGAAAACAGAGGAAACTCTGCCGAAATTTTATAAAATTTATAAGCATAAACGAAGGCGATATTTGTTGTATATTTCATTTTAAACAACCTTCAAGTATTTTGACAAATGTAGTTTTCTACAATATCGCAAAAGGTTTTCGACAAATGATTTCTTGCAACATTTAAAGAAAAACGTCGAACACTATTTCCAAAACAAATACATATTATTTATTGAGCGTTAATTGTGTCAATCTTTAAAGATTTTAGTAACTAAAACATTTCTATTTTAACGGTTTGAATTACAAAAACGCTCGACGTATTGGAGAAAGAATTATACAAAAGTTAATATTTTGAAACCTTTAAAGGCTTGCGGATTTAGGAAAAGAAGCGACACTTGTTACGGATCGATTTTAAATAACTATACTTTTATTTTTATCAAAGAGTATTTTCCTAAAATATAATTATAAGATGAGTTTTAACTCAGGATAAGTTATACATTTCGTGGTATTAGTCCAACATGGTTTACACACGAGTAGTGACAGGTGCGCAACTTGGGTACTATGTCGCGTGTTAACGCATAAGTAAGATAAGTCACGATTGGTTCATCGAGTTAAAACATATTAGGACTCGAGTTAATACACACGAGTTTAGATAGTTGGATAAACTATCTTTTAGCCGGATAATAGGCTAGGCCTATATGTGATAGACTTTTAAGGTGTCCTTTGTTGGTAATAGGGCACGAGGAAGTCGGTCAAAGCTTCAGGCTTTGTTTGCTAGCTAAGCGAGGAAATTAAGGTGAGTTCATGACCCCACTTTTTACTGTTTTATAAATGTTTTCGGGGGGAAGACATGCTTCTTTTATGAAACCTGAGGAATTTAAAGCGAACAAGTTTTTGAGAAATGAAATGGGTGCGTGAGTGTCACAACCCCACTTTTAGTGATTTTACTTTGGTATGAGAAACATGCTACTTACTTGGAACTTTAAAGATCATGTTATACTATGGTTACTTTACATTACTATACGGCGTTTTATGGAAAGTCCCAGGGGGAAACCATGAATGTGCGGGGCACAATGAGGGAAATGTGGATAGATCTATTGGGCCTCACAAACCTCACTCGACGGCGGGGCCGGGCGGGTGCATATTGTCTCTAGTCCGGGTTTACCAAGGCATCGGTAACCCAGTCATCTCGGCATGCTTCAACTACTGGTTCATGTTTAGTAATGGGTTCCCAACCGTAGTAGTAAAAACACTTAACGTCTAGCTAACGTTCTCATAACCTAGTATTAACGGGAATGATCTTTTCAAACTTATGGAAAACTCTTTTGTAAAACTTATGAACTCACCAGCTTTATGCTGTCACACCCTCAAATTTCCACTTGCGGGGTTTTATCGCGAGGCGCATGACAAACCAAGATCCAAGTCAACGATCACAATAAACAACTCTATATGAAAACGTAAAAACCATAAACAACGATTTATAAGCGGAAGCATTAAAGAAGAATTTAATCAGCTACAATAGTATTCCAAAGTATTCAAAACACTTTTATTTCAAAACGTGCAACTAAGCCTAGACGCCAATGCAGACCCGTGCGCCTAGTTCCATTTGTTGCTACCTTAGCGACCTGAGAAAAACATGCCAAAAAGATGTCAACATATAATGCTGGTGAGTTCACAGGTGTATTCAATATGTTACCAAAATGTTACCATGTCCATACTATATCAATGTTACCAAGTACGCAAGCTAGGCGTATGTTTTGTTACCACTACGATTGGAAAACCATTACTAGATTGTTACCATGTGTTCAGCCCGATGTGTTGTAGCCATGCTACGAGTGTTACCAGTTCGAGACAATATGCACCCGCCCGACCCTCCAAGCCGTCGAGTGGGGTTTGTCAAACCCAATAGATCTATCCATATTTCCCTCGTTGTGCATCCCTGCACATTCATGGTTTCCCCCGGGACTTTAAAAGATCGTATAGTAGACAAGTTTAAAACCATAGTATGACATATGTTACCAAAATAGTTTAGTGCATGTTTTCTCCCCCAAAAGTTAAAGCAGTAAAAGTGGGGCCGTGAACTCACCTTAGATAGCGTTCTTCAGTTATAAGTAAAGATGTTAAGCCCTTGATAATCCCTCTACCGGAGATCTATCAAAATGTTCACATAAGTGTTCCGAGTAATAACCATAAGGTTATCTAGTCCCCGATTGTCCAGATCGTAACTAAGTATGTTTTAAAACGTGTTTGAATGTTTAACCAACACACTAGACCGACCCGACATCCCTTTGGTGACCCATTACCCTAACTAATCAAGTCCACATAGATTACACACAAGGTTTAAGCATAAAACACTTAGTTTGTATCAAAAATCTCATTTCTGCATCAGAATGGTCGAACCAGTCAGTTTAAGTCTCCTTCGCCCGTTTTCAGTCTCCTTCGCCCGTTTTCAGTCTCGTTCGCCCGTTTTACATTTCGTTCGACCGTTTGATGCCTCCTTCGCCCGTTTTACCACGTTCGCCCAAACAAAACCCAGGTTCGACCCTGGATTCTCTCCTTCGCACCTTCGATCGGTCGAAGGAGTCCAGGTTCGCCCCTGTTGTGCAAATTTTCCTAAAAACGCTTCAAACACATTCAAAACGACTCGAAACATCATCAAACACAGCAGTCAAGCATGAATAACTTATCCCCACAAAACCCCACTAATTTCCCCCAATAATACGTCCGTTTCAGCCCTTTCCTAAAATGGTAAAGATTATGGAAACATCACTTTCATGCATGAATAATTTACCCAATTTGGAAACTTTTGAAATTGATCCGTATTCAATATAAAATGCTCAGTTTATCGAGTGTTCGATCTTTCCCTTAGTTCTATTGATCATAAATATCATGCATCAAGTCTTGATTCGTTAAAACCCCCAAATACCCATAATATCATCATTTATCCAATCCTAACCCTAAATAACAATAATCTAGCATCAATATCAATCCTATACCATGCATCTATCATAGATACAACAGCAAATCATTGAACAACACATAACACCACATAATACACAATTTACATATGTTTATCATCATGAAAACCTATGTCAAATGATAATGTTTTGATTTAGAAAGATGTTTAAAAGGTTTTTAATCATAAAAACACCCTTAGAACAGATCCGGACAATTAGGGTTAGATGAAAACGAGTTAAAAATGCTTTTAAAAGGTTTAGGATTAAGAACACACCTTGGATTCTTGTTTAGATGTTGTAGATAGGTTAGATTATGAAAAAGAAGAGCAAAAACTCCTTCCTTAGTGATTAAGATCGTTTGAGAGTGTTTTGGGACGGTTAGGGTTTGTGAAATGATGAAAACATGACAAAGTTTGGTATTTATACTAATCCTCCTTCGCCCCATATCAATGGTCGAAGGTGGCCTCCTTCGACCCTTCCACAGGGTCGAATGAGCCCTGTCCTGGTCGAAGGGAATTCTTTCAATTCCACTTCCCAGATTCGCCCATTTACAAAGGGTCGAACCAAACAATTGTTCTCCTTCGACCACTCGAAGTTGGCGAACCAGAATTCATTTTTAACAAATTTTCCAGTTTGTCGTGTTTAACGCATTCTAACACATCTTAACACATAAGCATGCAACCTTAGTCAATGTTTAACATATTTCAGCATGGATAATCATTTAAACACATCTACGTATGTAATCCACCACACGACCCATAATCTACACATATACTTAATTAGTTCATGTAATGTCACCAACAACGGAACCCGGTACTAGTGTATTACCAAAACGACTCCCAGTGATCCTTTAAATCATTGTACCCTGGACAATCCTAACCTGACCCGACTCAACTAACCGAGTTAAGTTCGTTTATAAACGTTTCTCGCTAAGGTAGACTTAGATGTTACTAAAATGTTTAAGCCAAACATGCTGGGTGTCACATCATCCCCTCGTTGAAAGAATTTTCGTCCCGAAAATTGCGCAAAGCCCCAAAAGAAAGAAACGGAAAAGAATAGAACGAAAAGAAAATTACCAGATGTCACATCATCCCCACGTTGAAAGGAATCTCGACCCGAGATTCATTCCGGTTCAGCAGTAACATGCCTCGATTCAAACGCGCGTTTCGGAAAAAGATGAGGATACTTAGCTTTCATCTGATCCTCCCGTTCCCATGTGAACTCCGGTCCACGATTCGAGTTCCAACGGACTTTAACGATGCGGATTTTACTCCGACGAAGGCTACGAATCTTGTAGTCGAGAAACTCGACAGGTTCCTCCACAATGCGAAGACGATCATCAACCTTGATCTCCTCCAGTGGTACAATGAGAGATTCATCAGCCAAACACTTCTTCAAGTTAGACACATGGAAGACGTTGTGCACACTACCGAGCTCCGCCGGTAAGTCAAGTCTGTATGCCACCGGTCCAATCAGATCCAGGATTGCGAATGGTCCAACATAACGAGGGTTAAGCTTGCCACGCTTTCCAAAGCGTATGACGCTCTTCCATGGTGAAACTTTCAGAAGTACCCTGTCCCCAACCTGGAACTCCAAAGGTTTTCGACGGCGATCGGCATAGCTCTTCTGACGGTCCCGAGCAGCAGCCAAACGCTGACAAATCTGTACGATTTTCTCCGAAGTTTCGTACACGAGTTCCGGACCAGTGAGCTGGCTCTCGCCCACCTCGGCCCAACAAAGTGGTGATCGACATTTCCGTCCGTAAAGAGCCTCGAACAGAGCTGCCTTGATACTAGAGTGATAGCTGTTGTTGTAAGAGAACTCCACTAATGGCAGGTGGATCTCCCAACTTTTGCCAAAATCGATAACACATGCCCGAAGCATGTCTTCCAAGGTTTGAATCGTCCGCTCACTCTGTCCATCAGTTTGCGGATGATAAGCCGTACTCATATCCAACTGAGTACCCAAAGCCTTGTGCAAAGCCTTCCAGAAACTCAAAGCAAAACGAGAATCACGATCAGAGATAATAGAAACAGGTACCCCGTGCCGAGCAACCACCTCCTTAAGGTAAAGCCGAGCCAACCGCTCGAGTCCATCGGTTTCCTTAATAGGTATAAAACGTGCCGATTTTGTCAGCCGGTCAACAATCACCCAGATCATATCATAACCACTAGGTGACCTTGGCAGCTTGGTGACAAAATCCATCGTGATTCGCTCCCACTTCCATTCCAGAACCTCTGGTTGTTGCAGGAGACCAGACGGTCTCTGATACTCCACCTTGACTTTAGCACAAGTCAAACATTTTCTGGCATAAGAAGCTATATCAGCTTTCATGTTTGGCCACCAATAAAGTATCTTCAAATCCTGATACATCTTATCGGAGCCAGGGTGAATAGAATACCGGGATTTGTGAGCTTCATCCAAAACAAGCTCGCGCAATCCCCCGAACAATGGGACCCAAACACGTCTCGCAAAATAGTGTAAGCCATCGGTCCTGAGCTCAAGATGCTTGTCAGCACTGTGCATAGTCTCAGCCTTAAGGTTTTTCTCCTTCAAGGCTTCCAACTGTGCAGAACGGATTCGGTCAGGAATTGAAGAATGAATGGTGAGCTGTAAGGCTCGAACACGGCGATGATTCGCAGACTCCTTCCTGCTCAAGGCGTCCTCCACAACGTTCGCCTTGCCAGGATGGTATTTGATAGCACAGTCATAATCATTCAGGAGTTCAACCCAGCGACGCTGCCGCATGTTCAACACCTTCTGGTCGAAAATATGCTGAAGACTCTTGTGATCGGTATATACTTCACACTTGGTACCGTACAAGTAATGTCTCCAGATTTTCAATGCAAAGACTATCGCACCCAGTTCCAAGTCATGCGTAGTGTAGTTCTTCTCATGAACTTTGACTTGACGAGAAGCATAAGCACTAACCTTCCCGCGTTGCATCAACACACAACCGAGACCATGAATAGAAGCGTCACAGTACACAACGAAGTCATCCGTACCCTCTGGCAAGGATAACATAAGTGCAGAACAAAGTTTAAGCTTCAGCATCTAAAATGCCGATTCCTGCGGTTCACCCCAGTTGAACTTTCGGTCCTTCTGGGTAAGAGTAGTGAGGGGTTGAGCGATCTTCGAAAATCCCTCAATGAAACGACGGTAATAACCCGCAAGACCTAGGAATTGCCGCACCTCAAATGGCGTCTTTGGTGCTTCCCAACCCTTAATAGCTTCGATCTTAGCTGGATCGACATGAATTCCCAGTTCATTCACCACATGTCTTAGGAATTGAACTTCACGTAACCAAAAATCACACTTCGAGAACTTAGCATACAACTGCTCTTGCCTCAAAAGTTCCAAGACCAACCGTAGATGTTCCTCATGATCCGCCATGTTCTTGGAATAAATCAAAATATCGTCAATGAACACGATGACGAACTTGTCAAGGTAAGGTTTGCAAACGCGGTTCATCAAATCCATGAACACCGCCGGTGCGTTAGTGAGACCAAAAGGCATGACCAAGAACTCAAAATGGCCATAGCGAGTGCGAAAAGCAGTCTTCTGAATGTCAGCTTCCCTGACGCGCAACTGGTGATAACCGGACCGCAAATCAATCTTCGAATAGTAGCTAGAGCCCTGAAGCTGGTCAAAGAGATCATCAATGCGAGGAAGAGGATAACGATTCTTGATGGTCACTTTGTTCAGCTCACGATAATCAATACACATGCGAAGACTTCCATCCTTCTTCTTCACAAACAAAATAGGAGCTCCCCACGGGGAAGAACTCGGTCGGATGAAACCCTTTTCCAAGAGTTCCTGTAACTGGCTGGACAACTCTTGCATCTCAGGAGGTGCAAGACGATACGGAGCTCGGGCAATAGGAGCTGCGCCCGGAGTAAGATCAATACCAAACTCAACCTGACGATGGGGAGGAAGACCAGGTAAATCATCAGGAAACACATCAGGAAAGTCACGAACCACCGGGATATCCTCGATCTTTTTCTCATCGTCAGTAGAAACGTTAACAAGCGCCAGAATGGCCGAACAGCCCTTCCGAAGGTACTTACGGGCCTTCATGCTAGAAATGATACTCAGCGGAGCACCGCTTTTCTCGCCACGAACCGAAAGAATCTCTCCATCAGGGAGAGGGATCCGAATAACCTTGTCGAAACAAACGATCTCCGCACGATACAACGATAACCAATCCATACCGATCACGACATCAAAACTACCCAGGGGTACCGGCATAAGGTCAATGGGGAAGGACAAACCCGACAGTTCCAAGCGACATTCCTTAAGGGTGTGTGTCGCTTCGATTTTCTTACCATCGGCCAATTCTATTAAGTACTTAGCCTCTAAAGGTGTGGGTACTATATCTAGCAATCGACTAATGTCCAAAGATACGAAACTCTTATCGGCACCAGAATCAAACAAGACAGAAACATAGCGATCATTAAGAAGGAACGTACCGGTAATTGTGTCTGGATCCTGCCTAGTCTCCGCAGATCCAATGACGAAAGCACGTGCAGTCCTGCCTCCGCCGCCATTGTTCCCGTTACCGTTCCCGTTCTTCCCATTGTCGCTCTGTTTCAGCTTGGGACAGTTACGCTTGAAATGTCCCATGTCACCACAATTATAACACCCCTGCCTCCCCTGAGTCCCCTGAGTAGCAGGAGCAGGAACAGGAGTAGGGGTACGAACTTGGGCCGACGGAAGTGTTGCCCTGCAATCCTTGGCCAGGTGTCCAAGCTGGTTGCACCGATGACAGCGTGCCTTATCACAGTTCCCCGAGTGATGGTAACCACACCGGTTACACTTGGGATGCTTCCCGATATACCCACCTGTCTTCTGCCCCGAAGACGATCCAGACGACTCAAACTTCTTTGCCGGCTGAGACGGCGCCGGTACAACACTCTTTCCCATACCATCCCACTTTCTCTTGTTTCCCTCAGCAACCTTCACAGCAGCACCCTTGGGTGGCAAAACACCTTCTGCCACCTTCAGGTTAGTCATCCGATGGGCTAATCGGACGACTTCAGCAATAGTGGGAAGATTCCCAGCAGCCACCAACCCAGCAATCTCCGGCACTAGCCTAGACACATAGTGCTCGATCCTCCTGTACTTGGGTGTGTGCAAATCAGGGCACAACACCGCCAGTTCATTCCTCCTCACATTGTATTCTTCAATCTCAGACCCAACCATCTTGTAGCTCCAGACCTCATGTTCCAACTTCCGTATCTCCTCTCTCGGACAATACTCACCTCTCAACAGCTGCACAAACTCCGCCCAAGGCATAGCGATAGCCTCTCCCAATCCCATGTTCTGAGTGGTAGCATTCCACCACGACAATGCAGGCCCCTCAAATGTCGCAGTAGCATACTTCACCCGGTCCCCAGCAGGACAGTTACACAAGATGAACACAGACTCAACCTTCTCCAGCCATCGGAGCAGTCCCACCGCTCCCTCAGTTCCAGCGAAGTTATGGGGCTGACAGTCCTGAAACTTCTTATAAGAGCACTGAGGTGGGGGTGGATTGGCACCCACACCTGAAACACGGTACACGAGTAAAACACAAACGAAAGGACACGAAACCCAAGAAAATGAGGCAAGGTCGACAAAATCAACTCACCACCCATGGCATTAATCCCAGCCTGGAAATTAGCCATAGCCATGTTCACTTGCTGCTGTAGCAAGTTGTTCAGTTCAGCTTGGGTCATGTTGATGTTTCCACGACCACCGCCTCCAACACGACCACCGCCGCCACCACGACGTCCACCACCGCGAGCACCAGACATGATCTAATCAAATAAAGAAATCGAGGGATTTAGATTCACCTCCAGTGACAACCACTAGAAATTTACAAGGGTTAACCTAGGGACAAATCCAGGACTATACATCCAAACTCGAAGTCCATCGGGATTTTCATGCATTCCAGTTTATTATTTTGTGTGCACCCGAAATGATAAACTGCTCTACATGGTCCTCCAGATGTACCCCTAATCCAGACCCCAGTCACTGAATATCATCGCCTAGTAACGTGTGACGATAGGTGTAAGTGTAAGAAGGCATGTGTGTGCTAGAATCTACAAATCAACCCCTCCTTCTTCAATCCAGAAGAAGAAGACAAGAGTAGGTAAGAACCCAAATAAAAGTGGATGATGTAACGGAGAAGTATGATGGTGATGTAAGGACACCCCGACAACGTTAGTACGTATCCCACTAATAGACTCAAAGTATGTGACCGTCTAGTGTGTGCGACTCGGCTATAGACCAGACTCTACATGCAGTCCTAGTTCACTATAACTATTGTCTCTGATACCAATCTGTCACACCCTCAAATTTCCACTTGCGGGGTTTTACCGTGAGGCGCATGACAAACCAGGATCCAATTCAAGGATCACAATAAACAACTCTATATGAAAACGTAAAAACCATAAACAACGATTTATAAGCGGAAGCATTAAAGAAGAATTTAATCAGCTGCAATAGTATTCCAAAGTATTCAAAACACTTTTATTTCAAAACGTGCAACTAAGCCTAGACGCCAATGCAGACCCGTGCGCCTAGTTCCATTTGTTGCTACCTTAGCGACCTGAGAAAAACATGCCAAAAAGATGTCAACATATAATGCTGGTGAGTTCATAGGTTTATTCAATATGTTACCAAAATGTTACCATGTCCATACTATATCAATGTTACCAAGTACGCTAGCTAGGCGTATGTTTTGTTACTACTACGATTGGAAAACCATTACTAGACTGTTACCATGTGTTCAGCCCGATGTGTTGTAGCCATGCTACGAGTGTTACCAGTTCGAGATAATATGCACCCGCCCGGCCCTCCAAGCCGTCGAGTGGGGTTTGTCAAACCCAATAGATCTATCCACATTTCCCCCGTTGTGCATCCCTGCACATTCATGGTTTCCCCCGGGACTTTAAAAGATCGTATAGTACACAAGTTTAAAACCATAGTATGACATATGTTACCAAAATAGTTTAGTGCATGTTTTCTCCCCCAAAAGTTAAAGCAGTAAAAGTGGGGCCGTGAACTCACCTTAGATAGCGTTCTTCAGTTATAAGTAAAGATGTTAAGCCCTTGATAATCCCTCTACCGGAGATCTATCAAAATGTTCACATAAGTGTTCCGACTAATAACCATAAGGTTATCTAGTCCCCGATTGTCCAGATCGTAACTAAGTATGTTTTAAAACGTGTTTGAATGTTTAACCGACACACTAGACCGACCCGACATCCCATTGGTGACCCTTTACCCTAACTAATCAAGTACACATAGATTACACACAAGGTTCAAGCATAAAACACTTAGTTTGTATCAAAAATCTCATTTCTGCATCAGAACGGTCGAACCAGTCAGTTTAAGTCTCCTTCGCCCGTTTTCAGTCTCCTTCGCCCGTTTTCAGTCTCCTTCGCCCGTTTTACATTTCGTTCGACCGTTTGATGCCTCCTTCGCCCGTTTTACCACGTTCGCCCAAACAAAACCCAGGTTCGACCCTGGATTCTCTCCTTCGCACCTTCGATCGGTCGAAGGAGTCCAGGTTCGCCCCTGTTGTGCAAATTTTCCTAAAAACGCTTCAAACACATTCAAAACGACTCGAAACATCATCAAACACAGCAGTCAAGCATGAATAACTTATCCCCACAAAACCCCACCGATATCCCCCAATAATACGTCCGTTTCAGCCCTTTCCTAAAATGGTAAAGATTATGGAAACATCACTTTCATGCATGAATAATTTACCCAATTTGGAAACTTTTGAAATCGATCCGTATTCAATATAAAATGCTCAGTTTATCGAGTGTTCGATCTTTCCCTATTAGTTCTATTGATCATAAATATCATGCATCAAGTCTAGATTCGTTAAAACCCCCAAATACCCATAATATCATCATTTATCCAATCCTAACCCTAAATAACAATAATCTAGCATCAATATCAATCCTATACCATGCTTCTATCATAGATACAGCAGCAAATCATTGAACAACACATAACACCACATAATACACAATTTACATATGTTTATCATCATGAAAACCTATGTCAAATGACAATGTTTGGTATTTATACTAATCCTCCTTCGCCCCATATCAATGGTCGAAGGTGGCCTCCTTCGACCCTTCCACAGGGTCGAATGAGCCCTGTCCTGGTCGAAGGGAATTCTTTCAATTCCACTTCCCAGGTTCGCCCATTTACAAAGGGTCGAACCAAACAATTGTTCTTCTTCGACCACTCGAAGTGGTCGAACCAGAATTCATTTTTAACAAATTTTCCAGTTTGTCGTGTTTAACGCATTCTAACACATCTTAACACATAAGCATGCAACCTTAGTCTATGTTTAACATATTTAAGCATGGATAATCATTTATACATCAATTAAACACATCTACGTATGTAATCCACCACACGACCCATAATCTACACATATACTTAATTAGTTCATGTAATGTCACCAACAACGGAACCCGGTACTAGTGTATTACCAAAACGACTCCCAGTGATCCTCCAGATCATTGTACCCTGGACAATCCTAACCTGACCCGACTCAACTAACCCAGTTAAGTTCGTTTATAAACGTTTCTCGCTAAGGTAGACTTAGATGTTACTTAAATGTTTAAGCCAAACATGCCGGGTGTCACATATGCTGACTTTTAAGTATGTCTTTCAGGTTTAAACTTTGGTAATGGCACGGTTGAAGTGGGCGACGTCTTGGGATCGGGGATCCTAGAGGGTTAGAATTGGCGTTCAGGAAACAAAAGAGTCTTAGATGCATCTTTCCGTTACATGGCAAAGCTACCAACCGACGAGGGAAAAGTCGGGGTGTGACATTCGTGATCACTTCTCACCCGAACCAAGATACGATGAAAAAAGTTTTAGATGGCGTTTTCGTATGAGTCATAATTTATTTATAAGAATATCAAACGATTTAGAAAAAAAAAATATGAATATTTTCAACAAAGACCCGATGCGCGTGGTGAGATGGGATTTACCACGTTGCAAAAGGTCACAACCACGCTTAGACACTTGGGTTATGGACAAACTTCCGACATAATGGACGACTAGGGAAAGTTTCCACTATTTTTGTCCGTACGTCATTGAACTATATTTAAAAAAAATATTTGATAAAATCTACATTTAGTGACGTACAACAACTTTTGGAGTTTCACGAAGAAAAACATGATTTTCCCGGGATGCTCGGGAGTTTAGATTGTATGAAATGGGAGTGGGAACTTTGTCCAACTGCATGGCAAGGCCAACACTCGAGCAGATATCATAAAAAGCCGTGTATGATGCTTGATGCGATTGCATCACAAGATCTTTGGATTTGGCATGAATTTTTGGTGTGCCCGTTCGTTGAATGATATAAATATTCTTAATCAATCACCAATTTTCAACGATCTTGTAAACGATGTTGCACCAAAATGAACTTTTTTCGTAAACGGAGTAGAATACAAGTACGAGAATCTTTTAACAGATGGAATTTACCCTAAGTGGGCCGTGTTCGTAAGATCTTTTACACGGAGGACTACGTTAGACGATAAGAGGAAAAAGTTGAACAAAGCTCAAATGGCCACACGAAAAGACATTGAGCGAGCTTTCGGTGTTTTGCAAAAAAGATGGTGCATTTTGTCTATGCCATGTCGAATGTGGGAAAAACCCCCAAATAAGAAATGTGATGTACGCATGCATTATTTTACATAACATGAATTTGGAAGACGAAGGACGTGCAATACGCGAGTACTTTGGTGAGGAAACGCAATCAAGTCAAGGAAACATTACTGATAAAGAAAGAAGCTTAAACAACTTCGAAATCAAGAATAGCCAAACACATCACAACCTTCAAGCGGATTAGGTTGATCATATTTGGAGTCTACCAAGACATTACGAATCTGAAGATAACGAGTAACGATAATTAAAAACATATTTGGTTCATGTATTTTTTTCGTTTATGTATTTTTTTAGTTCATGTATTTTTTTTATTTAAGGTTTTTTTTTTATTTTTAGTTTTTTTATGGAATTTTATTATTAATAATTATGATTTTAATTATGTTTTTTTTATTAAAAATGTGTTTTTAATTAGTTTATTAAAAAATAAAAATAAATAAATTCCATGTGGCACTTCCCCACCCCCCCCCCCCTCCTTCCACTCCCCACAATTTTCACCTTTCACACATGGGCCCCACAAGTGCCACATGACGCTTCATGCCCCCCCCCCTCCGTATTGTTTTAGGGTGGATTGAAGAAGTCTTACGGGTCTTGTTTTATTAAAAGAAGTTATTTTTTTTCAAAAGAAGTCTTACAGGTCTAGTTGGCCAGACAATTTCTACGCGTACAATAAGTACATGTTTCCCGTTACCCAATTAGTCCATTTTTTCATAATTTAACTCAACCACATTATGCACACGCACACCCTCAAAATCACTATTATTTTTTTTTTTTCAAAAGAAGTCTTACAGGTCTAGTTGGCCAGACAATTTCTACGCGTACAATAAATACATGTTTCTCGTTACCCAATTAGTCCATTTTTTCATAATTGAACTCAACCACATTATGCACACGCACACCCTCAAAATCACTATCCAACAGGCATGTGTATGCGTACGCACCTAACATGATATGAATCTTACGGATATTATGATCAATAAGAGGAGGATCAAGCTCTGACCGACGATCAATGAGAGTTGCAAGTGAATATTTTCCCATTTTTCACCATGATAGTTTTTAGAAGCACGCGCAGCAATAAATCCAGCAACGTGTAACAACTAACAAACATGACATCAGCTTCCGTCACCTTATCATTATCATGAGGTTGGATTAAACTGGTCCAACTATTAGTATTAAGTTCTTGTTCGATCGTTTGAACAAACGAGTGAACGAATAGATCAGTGGTGTGGATTTTAATAGTGGTTGGGTTGGAGGTGGTGTGGAGGGAGAATTGGTGGGTGGTCGGGTCGAATATTAATTTGAAACGAAGAATAGGGTGGGATGTTTGGAGTTTATTAATGGAGGATTGAAGGAGGGAGAGATTGGGTGGGGTGGAGAAGAGGAGGGATATTATTGTAATGCCGGTGCCGGTTGGGATGGCTTTACACCAGCTGTGTTCGATGCTGCCTACGGGTCGGGATGATGCAGACATTTTTGGTGAGGTTGGATTGAGGGGATGGATAGATGGATTATGTTTTTAACTGAAAAGTTCACATGGAACGTGAGTATGGTGTTTGACAGGATAACTGTGAAAACACTCTTATCTTTGAAATTATTATATTACTAGATATTTGCCCGCGTGGACACGCGGTTCACCAACATACAATTATTTGGAGTAGTATAACGTATAAGAAAAATACAGTAGAAATATTTTATTAAAATTTAAAACCAACGAATACAAATTTTATTCAAATATCACTAAATATTTCCTTATACACCACATTTTTTGTTTTAGTTTTGACATTCCTATCACCATAAAGTATAAGTAATTTCACCTCTGCCCTGCTTTTAACTCTTGACAATGCGACATAAAGTTGGCCGTGTGAGAATACAGGGTCTCTTAAATACAATCCAACCTTCGATAGAGACTGTTTTTGGCTTTTATTGATGGTCATTGTGAAACATACAGATATTAGGAATTAACGCCTTTGGAACTTCACTGGAATCTTGTTATCAGATGGTATTTGAGGAGCATTATCTAGTAAAAAATAAATAGTAGTGAAAAATATTTAAGATAAAATTTTAAAAGTAAGACACCGTTTGAGTCAGATAATTTAAAATTCGATCTAAATGTTATAATTAAGTCTAATTGTTACCATTATAGATAGTAAAATATGAAATACGTAAATAGAACATTTAATATTTGAATATTTATAAAGTTTAACTGAAATCTATCAATTCAAATTTTTGTATTCAAAATTTTAATTTTAACTTGTAAATAATTTGAGAAATTTGTAACTAAAACTATTATTTGTTAAATTTTAAATATATTAAGAAATATCAAATTAGTATATCTCTATTTTAAAGGTAATAGTAGGATTGTTTTTTACAATTATTAACTTAACTTTAAAAGTTTGAATTTTTTTTAAATATTCAAATCATTCAAAATTCGAATTAAATGCTATAATTAAGTCTAATTGTTACCATTATTATCTAGAATTCAAAATTTAGAATCTTTATAATGTTAACAAAATTTTAAAATTTATATTATAGATATTGAAATATGAAATTATATATTTAAATAGAATATTTAATATTTGAATAGATATAAATTTTAACTGAAATCTATTAATTCAAATTCTAATAAGCAAAATTTGAATTTTAACTTGTAACTGATTAGAGAAGTTTATAATCAAAACTATTATTTGTTAAATTTTAAATATATTAGGAAATCTCTAATTATAATAACTCTATTTTAATGGTCATAGTAGGATTAGTTGTTACAATTATTAATTTAAATTCAAAGTTTGAAATTTTTTTAAATATTCGGATAATACAAAATTTGAATTAAATGTTATAATTAAGTCTTATTGTTACCATTATTATTCAAAATTTAGAATTCTATAATGTTAAAAAAATTTAAAATTAAAATTATAGATATCAAAATATGAAATTATATACTTAAATAGAACATTTAATATTTGAATATTTATAAAGTTTAATTGAAATCTATCAATTCAAATTCTATAAATCAAAATTTGAAAGATTCAAATCATTCAAAAATTTGAATTAAATATTTTAAATGTGTTAAGTAAATCTAAATATAAATGTTACCATAAATCTTAAATTCAATTTTTTGAGATTAAATATTTAAATAAAATATTTAGTATTCAAATATTTTTAAAGTTTAACATAAATCTTTAATTTCAAATTCTAGTATTTAAAATTTTAATTTTTACTTGTAATTAATTTGAGAAAGTTACAACCAAAATTATTAATTGTTATATTTTAAATATATTAGGAAATCATAATTTAAAGATAATAAATAGTTTTGTAATGGTTACCGTTAGAAAAAATTACACCTTTAGTCCTTATGGTTTCTACCAAATTTCAATGTAAGGTATTAAGGTTTTATTGTTTCACTTTAAGGTATTAAGCTTTTAATTTGTTTCAATGTCAGGGATTAAGCTTTTAATTTGTTTCAATGTCAGGTATTAGGAACTAACCTAGTTAAAACTTAACTAAGTTTGAGGGGTATTATGGTCCATTCACCTATATATTTTTTTAACCAATTAATACATATATTAAAAATAATAAGAAACTGGTCAGGCCCAAGGGTCGAACCCGGCAACATCATTGTACAAGATAACAACCCAACCAGCTGATCTACATGATCAGTTGGTTTAATAACCAGCATAAATGATAAAAGAGAGGTGTGGATCGTAACTATAGGGATACATTTAGTGCCTTCTCATTGTCTCACACCTTCAATGGCAATATCGTAAATATGGGGATACATTTAGTGCCTTCTCATTGTCACTGTAACTGCTATTTACAACAAAAATGTTCCTTTACAATGACAAAGAGATGGTTGCGTGTCATCACCACCCTTCACTCACACTTTAAAAAGGTGACTACATACTGAGCTTTACTTAATTTCAATTATTGATGACGGTTTTAATGCTGATCAAAACGAGTAATCTCGCCATATGTTTTCAACAGTCTGTGAAGATATTTACAGAACTTAACAACAAAATAAGATTTTTAAACAAAAACTGGTTGATCAAAATATGATTTTGGCTTATAAGATTACTATAAATTCTGCATACTATTAATTGTGCGCAAACAGAGAGATAGAGACGAGAGAGCAGAAATCAAAGAAATCAATAGTGTATGCTATATGCAGTTGAAGAAACTCATGTGCCACAACTACTAGATCTTCAAGTTTGATATCATACACTTGTACTTTATGCTTATAACCTTGTACCCTGTTATCAAGATCACACATTTGTCTATCTTTTTCTTTATAAACGATGTGGGTTTTCAAATCTACTCCTAAACCAACCAATGTTGAACAGGGGGATGATGATGATGTTTTGCAAGGGGATCATTGAACAGGGGGACATTGTAGGGGAGGTTTACAGGTGAGATTTGAGAACAACGATGGTTTGGAAGGGCTGGGTTTAAATAATAAACTGGGTTTTAAATGTGATATTATAATAAACATAAAACATGAAATTGAATGGACGAAAATACCCTCACATGAAAGGCACATGAGGGTCAAGTCAGTTAACTTTTAACGAGGATAGTGACTAATACCCGACATTGATACAAATTAAAACGTTAATACCTGAAGATGTTACAATAAAACCTTAGTACCTTACATTGAAACTTAGTGTAAACCACAAGGACCAACGGTGTAATTTTTTCTTACCGTTATTAACTTTAATTCAAAATTTTAATTTTTTTAAAAGATTAAGTCATTCAAAATATGTACTTAAAAGCATAATTAGTATGCGTAATTTGTTACCATTATTAAACAAAATTCAAATTTTGAAATTTTGTCTAATTCGTATTTAAATATTTCGAATTTTAATTTGAAATTTGAAATTGATAATTCGTCATTTAATTGATTACCAATATAAGCTAAACTAATATTAGGATAATATAGGGTAATTAATAGGATCAATTAATGTATTAATAAGAGTTTACACAACTTATGTAAGGACTTTGAATCATATTAACTGTGTACATAAAAGGATAATTAGTATGTGTAATTTCCTACAATTATTAACTAAAATTCAAAATTTTAAATTTTGTCAAATTAGAATGTAAACATTTCGAACTTTAATTTGAAAATTTGAAATTCAAAATTCAATATTTAATTGATTACCAATATAAGTTAAACTAATATTAGAATAATATAGCACAATTAATAGGATCATTAATATATTAATTGGAGAGTTAACACTACTTATGTAGAGACTTTGAATCTTATTAAATGTGTAATTAAAAGGATAATTAGTATGTGTATTTTCTTACCATTAATAACCAAAACTCAAAATTTGAAATTTTATATAATTCAAATTTAAATATTTTGAATTTTAATTTGAATTTTGAAATTCAAAATTCTAAATTTAACTTATTACCAATATAAATTACACTAAATTTAGGAAGTGAGTAATTTGAATGTAATAAGGAAATTTAATGAGTTCCTAATTTACGTCAGTTTCCTTTCTCATTCTCATTTACTGCTTTTTGTTTAAAAAAAAGTAAAAAGAGTAAAACTTGAAAAAGCGACATATCTTCAATTTACCAATATCTCCATCATACAAAGCATGAACATAAAAAACAACGTTGAACATGACATATTTAGCAAATTGCCACTAACGGCGTTTTAAAAATACCTTTTAAAAACGACCCAAATTGAAGACTTTGTTTTCCCAAACCATTTTCTTCTTTATAAATTTACGCATAAATCCAAAAACAATACATTATTATTGATTAAAAAATTAAACTTAAAATCAAGCCTAGCAAAAATTGAATTAATAATATAAAAATCACTTTAGGGGACATAAATTGAAATTAGTTATCTATAACTAAACCTGATAATCGTTTTAGAGGTATATTGAATGTAATTCATAACACGAGCATGAGAAATATTGATTAGCAACTAAATATAAAAGATTAGAAACTCTTACCTGAGGTGAACAGTCTTTGGGATTGAGGCTAATAATCGTCCGTCCTGTATATCAAGATGAAAAAACTCGTGTATTAAACGATTCATCCATCAATAAACGATTCATGATGAAAGCATGAATATAACATAATAACTAGAACACAAACTGTAAAATCAAACCAAAAACGTATGTGCAAAATCGATCCAACACTTACCTCTCAAACTTATAGTCGTCATCATGTTTAGTCAAAGAACAATTTAACCTATACGATCCATTTCCATAGGTGCTTGCCTGAAAATCTAAATAAAATGACATTATTCAAATAATTGATTCATATAAATAAGCAACGCGCAACAGACAACAGTAACCTAAAGAGAGTTAAGTAGACAACATCGTGTGATTGTGTGAATGTTGATTTGCATCTATAGAAGGTAGTCATCTACACCAAGTCACCGAACGGTTTAAGATGCATGGGGTCCGGTGAAGGCCAGCTTCGATGAAAGGTGATGGTGGACTGGCTTCCGTCGACGTTTATGAACATCAAACGAAAGAAAAATCAAGACCAAGAACAAAATTTCAAACAAACTGTTTGATTATAAAAACTAACTACATATTTCAAAATCAAAAATCAAACCTTGACTTGTATTTAGGAGAATGATCGGTTGTTTAGGAGAATGGACAATGATGGTGTTAAAAGTGATTGTTTTTAAAATATAATATCACCAAAATTAGGTGTATAAGAAAGTTAACGTGCCTTGACCGATTTTGACAATAATAATAATCATAATTACTTACCTAATTTAATTTTGACCATATTTATGTTTTAATTGAATTTTGGAGTAAAAAAAAAAAGTTTATAAATTCAATTGCTGAGACACGACACAATATGGGAAGGAGAGATAATTGATGGTGCAATATGGGACTGCCATGTGTCACAATAGAGTTTTATTTATTAGATGTATAGAAGACTATTACTAGTCTAACGGCCCGTGTAACACACGGGGTTGAAAAATTATATCATACATTTTTTCAACTAATACAAATAAAGTCAGAAACTAATTCATGCCTAATAACAATTATTGAGCCTAAAAATGCAGTAATTAATACGGGCCTAATACACATTGTTGGGCCAAAATCTAAAAAAAAAGACCCAAAACAAATTTAGACCGTTAAAACATGAAGACCAAGAACAACTTTAAGGTAATCGCTTCTTATAACTCTTAATTACGTGTACTATTTCATAATTCAATCAACACACACATCTGTCTTTGTGTGTGTGTGTCTATATCATATATATATATGTATCCATACAAATTGTTGGGCCTAATACGAATAATTGAGCCTAATAAGAAATAAAATCCCAAAAGTAATTTGGTCCTAATAAACATTATTGGGCCATATCCAAAAGAAGTCCAAAAACAAATTGAGGCCTATAAACATTAATGAGCCAAATCCATAATAAAACTACTGAAGAAGAAGTTACAGCCTCTGAAAGCTTAACTATTGATGAAAATCCTCTGATGAAAAAACCTCTGATAATGAACTACTGATGAGGATAGGAACACTTCTGATGACTAAACTTCTTAGAACATGAACTACTGATAATAAACTAACGACTTATTTGGTTTCAGTTTATGTCCGTTAAATACTTGAGTATACGTTTACAGTTTCAGTTATTTATCAGTTAACTTTGTCATATATATGGTCTATGTTTAATATTTATAAAATATATTGTGATAAATTTTATAAACTTTTTAAAAAAATTTATTATATAAAAAAATATCAATTAACTTTCTTAATTTATAATGAAATACTCAATATGAAATTAAACAATACCAACCGTCGCTTTCAAACATGCATCTCTGTACACTTCTTTGATCTAATCAACAAATTAATAGCCACAACAAAGATAATGATCATTATTATTGAAAATTGTAATTGTCACTTCATCTTCCTTACACGTGGTTTAATTATATCTATATATAACCTTCATAATCTAAGAAATGACAAAGCAAAGAAACACAAAAAAAATAAAAATAAAAAACACAAACAACAAAAACAAAAACAAAGAACAAAAAATGGAAAACGTTGTCCATTGGCGATTCTGTCCCTTCAACAGTAGGTATTTCGTCACCCTATGCGACATCACACGTTTCACACCCTCAAATTCCACGTGCGGGGTTTTACTGCGAGGCGCGTGACATACCAGGATCCAAGTCAACGGTCACAACGAACGACAACTATATGTGAAAAGATACGTAAACCAAACCATGCAATAGTTTAAAAACCATGGTTCAAAACACAGCGGAAGCAATTTAAGTTTACAGAAACCGAATAAAGATAAAACATGAGTTTAAATTTTGACATCCAAAACGTTAAACATGAAACATGATCCTAGACGCGAGTGCGACTCCGTGCGCCTAGCCCAACTGCTGCTACCTTAGCGACCTGAGAAAACATGCTAAAAACGTCAACATATAGGCTTGTGTTGATACTATGCTTGTGTGTACGCTAGCTAGGCGTCATGTGTGTTACTCATACGGGTGAAACCATTGCTGACTATGTTGTTACTATGTGACACCCTTATGTTCCGGACTACCGTCATCACCGGTAGGCCTTGTGTGTTCGAGACAATATGCACCCGCCCGGCCTCCAGCCGTCGAGTGGGGTTTGTCAGGCCCAATAGCGTATCCACATTTCCCCGCTACATCCCCGTATTAGTGGTTTCTAATGGACTTTTGATGAACCATACAGTAATGAAATGTGAGCCATAGTATAACATGAAAATGTGTGTTTATAATGTAAAACATGTAAATGTGTGATCAAAATGTATAAGCATGTTTCTCCCCCGAAAACAAAACTAGTAAAGTGTAGGGCCGTGAACTCACCTTAGACTGCTCCTTCCGTTTAAACGTAAATCTGATATGTGTGTGATATCCCCAACTAATGGCGACCTATCAATGAGTTTAAGTAAGTGTGTTGACTACTAACCCGAAGGTTAACTAGTCCCCGATTGTCCAGATCTTGACCATGTGTGTTTAAAAAGTGTGTTTGAACATTAACCAGACATAACAAACAGACCCGACATCCTGTTGGTGACCCTTTACATCAATTAATCAAGTACATAGGATTAACACATAAGTTTCAAGCATAAAACACTTAGTTTGCATCAAAAATCGCATATACGAAGTCATAAGGTCGAACCGGAAGATTTATGGGATTGGTTCGACCCCAAGGGCTTCTGGTTCGACCCATGGTCCCTTGGTTCGACCCTCATGATGTCCATTCAACCTATTCACAAGTTCATTCGACCTAACACATGTTTATTTGACCCTAACACATGTTTATTCGACCCTAACGTAAGTTAATTCAACCCTAACACGTGTTAATTCGACCCTAGACATGCACATTCGACCCCAGGCATTTACCTTCAACCTATTTGAGCTACATTCGACCCCAACAAGGGTCGAATGAGTTCCACGTTTGACCCTCTTGCTGCAAAACTTCATAAAACGCACCAAACGCATCTAAACAGTCCGAAAACATCACGAAACATCACCAATCACAGCAGTCAACTATCATTAACATATTCCCACAAAACCCTACCAATTTCATCCTGAAATCCGTCCGTTTTACAAGTTACCCAAAATGGCAAATTATGGAAATGTCACATCATACGCATGCAATCTTTACCCGATATGGGAACTTATCGAATTTATCTATCAAATAGCTCAATATGCTCAGATTATCATGTGCAAGAAAACCCCGAATCATATCATTATCAATAACATCATGAACAAGCCCTAGATCTAACCCAAAATCTCCAAAGTGAGCAAAACATCATCAATAACCAATTGTAACCTATCTCAATCATAAATCATCATCAACAACAGTCCTAGATCATTGTTATGACATCTACACAGCAATCAATCATCAAACAATACATAACACAACACAACATAAAACACCATTAAAACATGTTAATTTGTATGAAAACTCATTGTTTATGAAAAGGTTTTGTTTAGGAAGATGTTAGAATGGTATTTATCCATGAAAACATGTTTGAATCATATCTGGACCTTTGGGATTTAATGAAAACGAATCAAAATGCTTTAAAAAGGATTTAGGATGAAGAACACACCTTAGATCTTTATTTAGAAGATGTTTGTAGGTTAGATTATGAAAAACGAGAGCAAAAACTCCTTCCCTAGTGATTAAAGTTGCTAGAGAGTGTGGTTAGGGTTTGGTTTCGCTGATTTTTTGGTGGATAGTTAATAAAGGACCGGTTAAACCGAACAACATTGAGGGAGCAAATTGATGCTTGGTTTTCTGCCCAGTTCAATTGGTTTTGTTTCCGTTCCGGCAAGTAGAGTTTTTGCTATTGAATTTTCAGCTCTAAATGTTTGACTTTGAAAACAACATGTCTATATTAACAGCAGGTAATTATTTTTTCTATTAGTGTAAGGCCGTATCATTATTCATCTACATAGCTTTGATTTAGTAGTAGTGAAGGCATTCGAATTATATAACTGGTTTTAAAATCATGTAAATATTCGTACTCTTTAGCATTGTTATATATTCTTACGCGTAAATGAGTAGTGAAAGTAAACATGTATGTTGAATCTAACAAGAAGAATCAGATTACAATAAAGGCTCTCACACTTAGTATTTTAATTTTAATTTCATCTTTTGTATTCGTTGGTGGGGTTATGACGACAAATAATGCAAATCTAATTGTGGTTAATTGTTATTGATATGTTTGTTTAGTTGGATCTGCTTTACTTTTGATGTAGTAATATGTAAGACTATGGCTTTTTTTATAATTTAGGGGGTTGATGGATTACTTATGTTAAGTTGATAGGTGATTGTATTAGATGGTGGTCGTTGTAGTTCTGAGATAGGAGCGGTGGTGGGGGTGTAGGTGCTATGAGAGGCGGTTGCACTTCCTTTGAGGAAACAACTCTGGTCAACGTTTTTGATTGTTAAGGGATGATGAATTTGGTTAGTGGTTCATTTTCAACACGTGTGTCATATATCGGTGATTCCCAAGCTATCTCCGACTTGGTAAGCGAACCGGTTGTGTTCCGCTGCCGTAGACCCGCCGCAAAGCGCGGGAATCACCCTAGTTTAAATGTAATTGTCACTTTATTTGCACTTCATTTTTCCCTTTATAGAATGCGATTCTAAGGCGTATCTTGATGAATGAGAACTATTAATCCACTGGGTTTTGCTTTTATTACTATCAGTTGATTTGCAAGAAAAAAGAAAAAGTTAGGTTGATGTTAGCCATAGCAATTTTGAACCATTTAAATACATATGGATCGATTTGGGCTATATTTTATTCCCAACTAGTCAAATTGGTAAGCTAAAAGATTTAAAAAAGAAGACAACAGGCCAAACATGTCACACCCTTTTGTCCAAGTCCAAAACGTGTTTGTATGAAAAATCTTTTGAATTGCTTTACGAGAAGTTTGTATAATTATAGTTTCATATTAATATTTGACATGGTAGCTATTCATAGTTTACTTTTTAACAGTATAAAATAATGTGTTTGGAAGTTGACCTAACCAGTTTGAAAAATATATAAAAAGGGACCCATTATCTGAACTGTGCATTTTGCAATCCGAATTAACGTTCTGATAGATTCTTTTGTTGGCAAGGTCATGTTATTGCTTTATCTTATCGTAGATAATTTCCGAGATTTCAAATCTACAAACATTCTATTTAGGGCTGGCCAGGCTTGGCCTGTCAGATGAGCTAAGTCCTGTATCAACAGCAGTACGTTAAAACTTAAAACCATCTTTCAACTATTTATGTATTGCAGGCTGGACAAATAAAACAAAACCACCCATTATAGCCCGAATAAAATATTTAACAGGTAGTTGGAACAGTTGGATATGCAGCTCCAGAAGAATAAGCCCAAAGAGGACCACTAACATACAAAAGTGACGTTTGGAGCTTTGGGATCTTCTTATATGAAGTTATCACGGGTCGAAGACTGTTTGACCGTAACAAAACAAAAAATGAGCAAAAGCTCTTGGATTGGGTGAGACGACACCTCTCCATCGACCCTAAAAAAATTCCAGAACATTCTAGACCCTCGGCTTGCAGGGAATTACACAGTCAAATCAGCTCAAAAGCTGGCAGCTGTGGCTAGCAAGTGCTTGCATAGACAACCAAAGATGAGAGTGCCGAGAGCTTGGAGGAGTCATCACTGTGTCTTGAAAGCACGTCGACCCCAAACATGGTGTTTTTGAGAGGTCAATAACAAAGGAATTATAGAAAGGCTCCGGATCCGATTGTCGGAGAGAACAAATGGATGTTTTGTTTGGGTCATAAAGTTATGAGCATTGATTAGCGAAGCCTGCATTGGTGCACATGGACATTGTTTGTATAGGAAGTCTTCAAACGATACTTTAATATGTTGGTGTCTTTCTGAATGGTTTGTACTTATAAAATGTAATGTTTTAAATATCATATGAATGACAGGTTGATTAAGTTTGTAAGTTGTTGCTGCTTGTGATTTGGTTTGAATATAACTAAGAGATGTGCTGTAGGCGTTGTCAAAATCTCAAATGTGTGAACAAGATTTTCCTATGTTCTGCAAAATCTATCATAGCACTTATTTCTACAAGCTATTTGTAGAAATAAAGATAGGTACATCTCTTATTTATATTTGTATCAATGAAAGATAGTATAGGTTGAACAATTGATAGTTGCAAGTACAGGAAACCAAGAATGGGAGAGAATGCCCAAACAAGGTCATTATAGTACCCAATCAAGGTCATTATAGCAGCAAACCTATTATTTTCATTGCAACTCAAATCATTATGTGAATATCCTCATACGCTCCATCCTGTTCAACCTTTATAACATTCGTGTGTGCCAAACCTGCATGTTTAAAAATTATTTCAGCACAAGAACAATGAAGAAAACAGCAAATTGGAAAGACTTAACGAAATACAAGCTTAGTGAGAAACATACAATCAGTGTTGAAAAATAACTTTGCAGCATGTTTTCTTGTCTTTCCTGTTGTAAGCTCCTGCAAAGTCACTGTTTCAGGAGCTTACTGTCACGGAGTAACTCTCTTGACTCACGTGCGGCTCTTAGACTCCTTCTAAGATCAGCCTTTGACCCGACTATGATACGATTCGGAAGTGATAGATGTAAGAGTAACAAGATTGGTAATCAAATAAACCTTTATTGATTACAAGGAAGAGTAATACAAGAGCTTTACAATGCTTTTACAAGGTGAATGCCTTAGGGTCTGTTTGGTATGGGGTAATGGAATGAGAGAGAGAATGGAATGGAAGAGGTAATGGAATGGGAGGGGTAATGGAATGGATCATTACCATTCCATGTCTTATTTGGTTATCATGTGGGAATGGAATGAATTCTTACTTTGTGTTATTTGGTATGTAAGAAAAAACGAAAATATAAAATCGATGGTGAGTGGTGGGTGGCGGCAGTGACGGTGGTGGGTGGCGGCGACGACAACAGTGGGGGTGGCAGTGGGCGATGGCGGTGACGATGGTGGGTGGGCGACGACGGCAATGGTGGGTTGCAACGGTGACGGTGAGTGGTGATGGCAATGACAATGGTGGAGGCAGTGGGTGGCAGTGACGCAGGTGGTGGTGGTGGTTAGACGGTGGTGACAATGGTGGGTTACGACGATGGTAGCAATGGTTGTGGGCAGCGGCAATAGGTGGTGGTGGTTGGATGATGACAACGATGGTGGGTTGTAATAATAATAATAATAATAATAATAATAATATATTTGTTTCCATTCCTTGAAGGAATGAAAAAAAAACACCACCTTACCAAGGAATGGAAATTCTTAAAATGGAAGGAATCACATTCCTTATGGAATGATTCATTCCATTACTACATGGTAACCAAACATGTTTAATTTCATCCCATGGGAATGATCCATTCCATTCCACCTTTGATTCCTTCATACCAAACGCTACCTTAATGTTTTTGGAGGTGCCTAGCAAATGTGACATGGTCACCTATTTATACTAGTCCCTCATGATCTAGATTATTCTAGAGTTTTCTATACATAATATCTATGATGTTTACATAGAACTTTCTAGAATCCTAACATAGAACTTTCTAGAATCCTAACCCTTAACATCTTGGATATTTTGTTGGATTCTTCTAGTCCCTTCTTGATCTTTTCCATGCTTCTAGGCTGGTCTAGTGCAGCCTAGAATGTTCTAGAATGTTGCACTTTGGTGTAGCCCAAAAAATTGCCTTCTGATCAGAAAAATCTGCATTTTGAGCCGATTTATATGCGAGTCGTGACATTCTCCCCCACCTACACTCATGACGCCCTCGTCGTGCCTCATTAGTGGTGTTTGACCCACTCTCCTTAGTCACAACACGTTCATGTCTATTGTTGGTCCCGAACACAAGTCGCATGGCCGACGCCGTTTTACCTTGACGTTTAGTGTCACGCTCCATTTTTACCATGTACATTTGGCCACTATCCATTATGCACAGAGTATCCATAAACGGTATTGGAAAGGCTTGTACCTGCGAGAGAAAGTCCATCCCGAGTACCAACTTATAATCGTCCATGGGAACAACTGATAAGTCCATTGTGCCTTCCCAGTCCCCGATCTTGGCTTTGACCCCTTCCACCATACCGTCAATCAGTTTGGGGTCCCCGTATGCAACCTTGATCCATGCTAACTCCTTAGCTGCTTTGAGCCCGAGCCTTGCTGCCTCATCCTTTGCAACATAATTGTGACTTGCTCCTGTATTGACCATTGCTCGTGTTGGCACCCCATTTATTTCCAGGCGTACGAAATGAAGCCCGGAGGCTTTTGGCTCTATAGTCGGGTTCGTAGCATCCACCTTTGCCACTCCTGGCCCTGACTTGCTAGTGTTTCTATTGCACTTAGCTCCTTGTGGTTCTCCGACCGCCTTGCCTTTGGTACGATTTCTAGTCTTCCTCTTGCATCCCTTAGGCTTTCTCTTTGGGTTTGTGGCTTGCCCATGTGCCACTCCTAGCCCCGATTTTCCCATAGAGTTAAGGAGTTGTATCACCCCAAGTCGTACCTCTTGATCCTCCTCTTTTTCATGTGCAATCATCACGTGCAGGCTGGCCTTCTTCGGACAAAACCGGGCAATGTGTCCTTGTTTCCCACAAATGAAACACCCATCATCTTGATTAGTGGCGTTACATGCATCTTTCTTTCGGTTTTGATCCCGCTTAACTCCCCCACCATGCTCATGATTATTCCTTTCATTTGCTGGTTTAGATGGTGAACCTCCCTTAGGTCGTGTAGACTTTCAACAGCGGCAATGGCTGAAGCTAGATCTTCAACCTTGCGACGCTCTAACTCGGTCTTTGCCCAGGGTTGTAACCCATCCAGGAAGTAAAACAAGGCATCCTCATTCGAAAGGTCCGGAATTGCCAAAGTTAGAGTAGTGAATTCGGTTACATACTCTTGAATTGACCCTTCATGCTTGAGCTTACGAAGCCGACTCTTTGCCTCATGTTTAGCATTTACCAGATAGAATTGTCTTTTAAGGTCCCGAATAAATTCAGCCCAAGTATTGATAGTGCACGTACCTCGCTCGACATCCGCGTGTCTACGACGCCACCATAAAGCCGCGGTATCCTTCAGGTACATTGTGGCCGTCTTGATCTTAGTCGCGTCGTCCACAATGCCGACCCCCTCCAAGTATCGCTCTATCTCCCAAACGAAGTCGTTAACAGCCCTTGCCTCACGTTTGCCTTCAAACGGACTTGGTTTAGGGACTTTGACCTTCGGAGCGAAAGGGTTAGCATCCCCACTCATGCTAACCAAGGCCTTGCCGCATTCATTCACCTTGGCCTCTAACCCAATGAAGCTTCTATGGCAGTCTTGGGACAACTCGTCCATGTCTCGACGCAGCTTAGCGATCTCCTCCTTAACTATCGCCATCACCTCATTGCGGAGTACTTGGACAGCCAACTTCAAGTCTTCTCGGAGCTCAAGAAAATCATTGCCTAACGAATCGAGCTGCTCGAGTGTGTCGTTGACCTGCAAACCCATCCCGGTTATGCTTTTTTCTATGTCCCCAAATCGTTTCTCCAAGGCCCTCTCCTTGGACACGCT
Source organism: Ambrosia trifida (assembly GCA_028751855.1). Classification (NCBI taxonomy): domain Eukaryota; kingdom Viridiplantae; phylum Streptophyta; class Magnoliopsida; order Asterales; family Asteraceae; genus Ambrosia; species Ambrosia trifida. The sequence goes on from CM054122.1 coordinate 82,972,691, forward strand.
TCTGCCCTTTTTCCCAGCTCCTTGTCGTGTTCTTTCCCGACCACGTCTTCCTTCTTCCTGTGCAACGTTTTCAATCGTCGCAACAACATCAACCTTGTTAGGATCTGTCGCCATCCCAATGAATCGACTTGCTCTGATACCACTTGTCACGGAGTAACTCTCTTGACTCACGTGCGGCTCTTAGACTCCTTCTAAGATCAGCCTTTAACCCGACTATGATACGATTCGGAAGCGATAGATGTAAGAGTAACAAGATTGGTAATCAAATAAACCTTTATTGATTACAAGGAAGAGTAATACAAGAGCTTTACAATGCTTTTACAAGGTGAATGCCTTAGTGTTTTTGGAGGTGCCTAGCAAATGTGACATGGTCACCTATTTATACTAGTCCCTCATGATCTAGATTATTCTAGAGTTTTCTATACATAATATCTATGATGTTTACATAGAACTTTCTAGAATCCTAACATAGAACTTTCTAGAATCCTAACCCTTAATATCTTGGATATTTTGTTGGATTCTTCTAGTCCCTTCTTGATCTTTTCCATGCTTCTAGGCTGGTCTAGTGCAGCCTAGAATGTTCTAGAATGCTGCATTTTGGTGTAGCCCAAAACATTGCCTTCTGATCAGAATAATCAGCATTTTGAGCCGATTTATATGCGAGTCGTGACATTACGCTGCCCCAAAGCGTAGTTGTAATGCTTGGTACAGTTGACTGTACAGAAAAACATTTTGTTAGCAAAATCAGCTGATCCTTGTTGGATCAAACTAGTGGATGTTGCAACATTCTTTAAGAGGTACTTCTTACCTATTGATAAGATCCTCTACGCCATATCCGTTCAAGTCCTCGTTATAAGAAGAATCAGAACCTGAACCAGCTTCATTGTTTGTAGGCTCATCTTGTATCGGCTCCAGTGGAGAGTTGGGCTGATCTTGTTGTATAGGTGGAAAGTGGGGTTGATCTTGTTGTATAGGCGGAGGAGAGTGTGGTTGATCTTGTTGTATAGGCGGAAGAGAGTGGGGTTGATCTTGTTGTATAGGCGGAGGAGAGTGGGGTTGATCTTGTTGTATAGGCGGAGGAGAGTAGGGTTGATCTTGTTGTATAGGCGTAGAGGAGGGTAAACGAGAGACAGATCCATAATCTGTAGGCGCATTAGCTGTAACTGCCTTGGTGAGTACATTAGTGTCCTTATATTAGAAATAATTTTAAGTAGTATATTGTCAGAGAAATATTTTATATGTACCGGAAAATCGAGGATAACTGTAGGGATCCAGGTCCTCGAGTATAGCAATTGAATTCGAGTCATCATCAAGCATATTAGCTGTAATCACAAGTGTCCTATTCCTTTTGATCAGACTATCCCTCGACCTCCTTGTCCTTAGAATATCAGCATCAACTTTTTCAATCCAACTCCTCATCTCATCATTAGTTAGGACGGTGGCCCGATCAAACTTTACTCTCTTCCTCCTTGGTGGATGCTCATCTACATAAGAATCAGAAGATTGAGGATTCTCAACAGCTGCATGTGGATAGGGTACATGAGCACTTGACAGGTCTTCTCTTGTCATATCTTCATTAGCATGCATTTCGATATCTATTCCCACACCATCAGCTACGCCTACATTATCAGGCATTTCATTACCCGCCGGCATTTCAATATCACCCACTACATCATTAACTTGCACATTTTCATTTCCCAAAGCATCATCTTGGATTTCTACATTATCAGGCATTTCATTACCCGCCGGCATTTAGATATTGCCCACTACATTATCATCGGGAATATCTTCAATATTAATTTCACCCTCGTCCTCCACATCGATCCTGTTATTTTCACCATTAAGTTATATATGAATAGGGTCAGTGATTACATTCAAGTGATATTGATTACAAGTCAATCTGTGAAACCAGTTAAAAGCAAAGATAGTTTATCATGTAAATAGACAGTTAACTTGCAATATTTATAAGCACAAGCATTCCCTTATCATAGGTAAATAATACACCTCTCAAACTCTTGTAAGCGAAATGCCCCAATCTGTGGTAAAGGAAACTGATCATCTAGGGTGATATCATCTTTGTTTGCTGAGAATACAAAATAAAAATATCAATCTGTGAACACTTGGCAAATCATAAACCTTGTGTGTACAAGCAGATACATCTATGAATTATTTTAGACAAATTTGTACAACTTGGTGTTCATCAGCAGCTTCTGCAAGGATGTGGGTGATGTCGGGTAAATCCATTTTGTCAAGCCCCTGTAAACAAAAGACACACAACTTTAAATTTTTAGCTTTTAGTGTTGAAAAGAATAGTAACTTTTATCAGTTTGTTCCACAAACAAAATTACCATGTCCGAGAAAGTGTAAGCCCTTTTGTGCATCCCCATTGGTGTGTACGAGTTGGAAAATAGCAGTAAATAGAATAAACTTAGTTAAAACATGAAGTCAAAGTATATTGAATCTACAAATGTAAAGAGCACGTGTTGCATAGAACTACAGAACATAAATAAAACTAATAGACCCGATATAACAGGGTAAATTATGTCACAGTTGCTTTTTCTGATAACATAAACCGGATTAGACCCACAAATTTAGAAAGTAAAACCACAACATAAGTAAGAAGATCAACATATGGAATGGACTTGAAGACTTACTCAGATTGCGCCTCCTAAGACTTGCCCTTGGAAAGCAAAGTAGGATTTGACTTCTTAAAAACTTCTTTAACTTGCGCCTCCTGAGACTGGCCCTTAGCAAGCAAAGTAGGATCTGACTTCTTCAAAACTTCTTTAACTTGCGCCTAGAAAAATCATTTGCCCAATTTTTACTAGACATAAACATGAACATAGAGAAAGGAATTTGAGTGAGAGCGCACCTCAAGATGAGTGACATCGTCTGTAAAGAACAAAATTGTGATTAGTGAAAGTAATTAGGTTTTGCAGCAAAATACAACTTAAATAACGAGCAAAGCAGGTTATCGAGTATCACCTTGGAGAATATTTACTTTGCCTTGGATTGCAATGGCGACTCCATCTAATATGAGGAAAAATGAATTTCAATCCCAAATATGTCTAATTCAATGAAATACATTGACAGGGATTAACGGAAATTACGCATGAGGATTCCAGATTGTCGGAGAGGCAATTGCAGTTTCAGAATTTGGTCACTGCAATGGTGTAAAAGTTAAATGGCCCAAGTAGATCATCAATAAATTAGAATCACGGAAAACAGGTTTAACGCCAACAAATGAACAACAGATGGAATCAAATCAAACCAGAGGTCGACGATGTTAAGCTTTTTGAGATGCGCCCTATCGATTTTTTTCCGCAGTGCTGCAGCCCTCCTTATTGTTATCATCACAAAACGAAAATCACAGATTATGAATTTACAGATTATAAATGATATCAAATAAAAGTAATCAAACAATTACTGAATATATGCAGTCAATCAAAGGATTAATACTTACAAACTTGTTCACAAACTCTAAAAAAAAAACTACGCAAACAAACAGAGACTACAATACGTTAACTAAAACTGCAACTAATCGGAGCCGACATGCATGGATTATTTGCGCAGTTTTAGTTAACGTATTGTAGTCTCTGTTTGTTTGCGTATTTTTTTTTTTAGAGTTTTTGAACAAGTTTGTAAGTATTAATCCTTTGATTGACTGCATATATTCAATAATTGTTTGATTACTTTTATTTGATATCATTTATAATCTGTAAATTCATAATCTGTGATTTTTGTTTTGTGATGATAACAATAAGGAGGGCTGCAGCACTGCGGAAAAAAATCGACAGGGCGCATCTCAAAAAGCTTAACATCGTCGACCTCTGGTTTAATTTGAATCCATCTGTTGTTCATTTGTTGGCGTTAATTTTGTTTTCCGTGATTCTAATTTATTGATGATCTACTTGGGCCATTTAACTTTTACACCATGAAAGAACGAACTATTTCATCAAGATGGCTACCGGTGAATCTGTCCGTGACATGACAAGCAAGTTCGTGAAATTGGATAAGTTTGAAGGGCAAGATTTTAGGCGGTGGAGGAAGAAGATGCACTTCCTACTTACAATTTTGAAAGTTGCTTATGTTCTCTCTACTCCGTTTCTGGAAGAAGTGGTGGATGAAACCATTGATCAAAAGTTTAATGGGTATATGTTCTAAATTTTCTGTTAATGATAATTTAATGGCACAAAAAAGGTATGTGTTCTAAATTTTCTTTTAAATTTTCTTTAATGGCACAAAAAGGTATGTGCTCTAAATTTTCTGTTAGTGATAATTTAATACACTTTAAAAAGGATTGTTTGAATGTAACCAAGGTTCCAAATTTGATTAAGTGTTCTATTCATAATAATTTAATACAATTTGAAAAAAATGAACATGGTTCTAATAATAATGGAAGTTACGGCCCATTTAATTTACTATCCAATAAAACCTACAAAGAAAGGCCTACGGCCATAAATATAAATGACAAAAATAATTTGGGCCATGAGTTATGTACAAATAAAAATAGCATGGGATTAAATGTTAGACAATTATTTGAATGTTCAAATTCTAAACAAAAGGTGGAACATGGCTGTTATAAGAAGCAGCAAGTAAATAGCGGCCCAAATTGTTATTATTAGACCATGTGTTGTATGTTCTGGGTATACGAAAAAACTTGTTGTCTAGTATTGTATTAAATAATTATGGGTTTAAACATGTCATCGAGTCTGATAAGTTTATCTTATCTAGACATGGAACCTTTGTTGGATATGGATATTTATGTAATGGTATGTTTATGTTAAATATCAACGTCCCATTTGCTAATGAATCTGTGTGTATTGCTTCCTCTAGTAACCAAGTAGATAATGATTCAAGGCTATGGCATGTTAAATTAGGTCATGTTAATTATCTTAGAATGAAAGATATGTCTAAAATGAGTCTAATACCTGCTTTTGATATGAGTAATTGTAGTAAATGTCACACATGCAAATTGACTAAAATTACTAGAAAGCCATTCAAACATATTAAAAGAGATTCTAAGGTATTAGACTTGATTCATTCGGATTTATGTGACTTCTATGGCACGCCTTCACCTGGAAATAAAAACTATGTTGTTACGTTTATTGATGATGCCTCAAGGTTTTGCTATGTCTATTTGTTACATACAAAAGATGAAGCTCTTGATAAATTTAAAATTTATAAACAAGAGGTAGAGCTCCATCGAAGTGGTTTGATAAAGACTCTTCATACAGATCGAGGTGGAGAGTATTTTGACCCAGTATACTTTCAGTCTATTGGTATTATACACCAAACCACTACTCCTTATACACCATAACAAAATGGTGTAGCAGAAAGAAAAAAATAGGACACTGAAAGAAATGGTTAATCCCATGTTGTCCTATTCTAGTTTAAGTAAAGGATTCTGGGGTGAGGCTATGTTAACAGCCTGTTATCTATTGAATAGAGTTCCCAGTAAAAAGACTAAGGTAACTCCATATGAACTTTGGTACAAAAAGATACCTAAATTGAGTTATCTTAAAGTGTGGGGATGTAGAGGTGTTGTGAGGCTCACTGAACCTAAGATACCAAACATAGGTGAAAGAGGTATAGACTGCATCTTTATAGGATATGCTGAGCATTCCTATGCTCACAGATTCTATGTCATAGAACCAAATGACTATGTGTCAGTAAACACTGTCATTGAATCAAGAAATGCAGATTATGATGAACATCGATTCTCTTCTATACCTAGACCTAGAGATATGGTTCCAAGTTCGAGTAACTCTCAAGGTAATATCCAAGCAAATGATACACCTCCTGGGCCTAGAAAAAGTTCTAGAGTGAGAAAGGCTATGTCTTTTGGTGATGATTTTCAACTTTACTTAGTTGAAGGATCAAGAGATGTCATTGAACATCAATATCAATATTGTTTTAATATTGAGGAAGATCCAAAGACGTTCAGTGAAGCAATGACTTCAAGGGATTCTTCTTTTTGGAAAGAAGTTATCCAAGATGAGATTGATTCCATCATGCAAAATGATACATGGAAACTCTCAGATTTACCCCTGGATGTAAACCATTGGGGTGTAAATGGATTTCAAGAAGAAGATGAGAGTGGATGGTAGCATTGATAAGTTTAAAGCTAGATTGGTTATCCAAGGCTTTAGACAAAAGGAAAGTATTGATTTCTTTGATACCTATGCCCCTGTTGCAAGAATTTTCACTATTAGATTGTTGTTAGCACTTACTACTATACACAATCTTGTGATTCATCAAATGGATGTGAAAACTGCATTCCTGAATGGTGAATTAAATGAAGAGATTTACAATGAAACAACTTGAAGGCTTTGTTACGCCTAACAATGAAAACAAGGTTTGTAAGTTAATAAATCTCTATATGGCTTAAAGCAAGTGTATATATAATAAAGAAAAAAAAACCGTTCAAAAAAAAAAGAAAAAAAAAAAGAAACCCGTCGAAAATGTGACCGTTTAAAATTCAACCGTTGCTTGCTTCCTCCACGTGTATGCTTTGGATTGGATTTTGACAATTGTTCTAGCGGTATATTTATAACGCCATCAATGATTTTTTCACGCATAGCGCCCCCCGTAGCGGTGCAGGGGGCGCCATCTTTCAAAATCACACCACATAATGCCCCCACTTAGGAGGTCTTAGGAAAGAAGTAAACTAACACGAATTTGTTGAACACCATAGGAAAGAAGTAAAACTCCGGGGGCCTCGGTTGATGAACAGGCTAAATTTCCAGACTGTGAAAATCAAAATAATACATACTTAGGCATATTATCACAAGGCCAAATGTATACATAACTAACAAACTACCTTCCATGAACACCGATTTGCTTCAATGAACAACGACCACCATCAACTTCTCCCATTTTCTTGTGTATTTACTAATCTATGGCTACATCATCATCATTATCACCGTACTCATTTAATCCCACCAATAGCAAAGCTAAGGTAGGGTTAGACGACGGTAAGATGTAGACAACATTCCCTTCACCTTTTGGAATAGAGAGGTTGCTTCCATTGAGACCTATGGCTACATGAAATACCAAATCAGCAATTCTATTTAAACCAAGAGTTAGAATTAACCTGCCAAGTCTAGCGTAGAACAAACAACTGCTTAGACAACTCACTGCATTTCTTAATAGTTGCGGCTCTTGAACTTACTGTTTTGGTTACAATTGCTTCAATTTAGATGTCATCCTATCTGCAATTGATACCTACTGCAGTGATGCAGCAACCAAACAACACAAAAAGATTTAGCCCAGCAATGCATAACATCTTTAACTAACAGGTTTTCTCATTTCACTAGCTCCTAGAACACAACTTTTGAATTACAGAAACCACAAGTTAATAAAAACTACAGATTTAATTAAACTTGATTCATATCAAAGTAAAACAGACTACATAAGTTAAACTTGATTCGGTTGCAAAATCAAACTGGCTACATATTCAAAAGAAAGAAATCACGAAATGCGAAATGGATAAGTGAAGGCTTACTATCCTGTTTATTAGAGTCTCCATAGTACATCGTCGTTTTGCTCCTAAATACATATCAACAAGTTCCCATTTTGTTCACAAATCAGAAGTTCGCTTTGTAAATACGGCGAGGTTTTAAATGGGTATCAAACCAACAAATTTAGGGGCATTGGGTTCAAAATCTATTCTCATTCTCATTTCACCTTACTATGACTGTTGAAGCACTTTAAATGGTCACCAAATGATATTTTATTTCTCAGAATGATTCGAATAGTAAAACCGATATTCAAACTTGATAGCTGCTTTGCATCTTCTATTCAGTATTATTCACTGCATTTTGACTTCAACCTTATCAAGTGATTCTTGATGTTATATTTTTCTATAAATTAGACAAAGAAGTGGTTACGGGTCATCAACTTAACCAGACCCGTAACACTCGTATGTAAACTATTTGAAACAAAAGTTTCAGAAACAATCATCAATTCTATCACCAGTAATCTTTACATGAACAAACACCATCTTTGAAATGATGAAAACGGGTAGGATCTCGGATAATAAACCGCCTGTCTACAACTTTACTAACCAACTTTATAAACACATGACAATCTCCGCATACCCGTAAATTCTTTATCACAAGAATATCCTGCCCAACTTCAGTTACCAAAAGCGCAAATGCGATAGCCAATCTTTCACTGTGAACCATGTTGCCGCTAGTAACGTTGATTAAATCATCGAGTCGACTCAGCATTGCGTAAATCTCATCTGTTTGTGGATGATTATGATCACCAGCTACAAAAAGATGAGTTCTTCCTTTATGTTCAACATAACTATAACCCGGATCCTTCTTTAGCCTCCTTTCTCTCATCATAACCCGTACGCGTAAAATACCTTCTGTATTGTTGACTTCCGTGTATAAATTCGACAATAAAACATAATAACCGATATTTGTGGGCTCAACCTTAATCACACGCTCAAATGCATATTCGGCTAAGTCAACGTTTTTATGAATCTTGCAAGCACCCAAAAGAGCTCCCCAAACCGCACCATCGGGCTCCATTGGCATTGTTTTAATGACCTTTTGAGCTTCATCAAGCCGACCCGCCCGACCCAAAAGATCTACGACACACGAGTAATGTTCCGGGCCCGGTTTCAACCCATATTTCATCTTCATTGAATCAAAATAACCCAAACCAATATCGGTTAACCCTGCATGACTACACGCAGACAAGACACTAACAAAAACTGTCCCGTCAGGCCTAATGTTAGCCCGTATCATTTCATTAAAAAGATGGACCGCAGTCTCACCTTCCCCATGCATACCATACCCGCCTATAATCGCAGTCCATGATACCAAATTCTTTTCTACCATACTATCAAAAATTTCTTGGGCTTTTGCTAGATTCCCACATCTAGCATACATATTAATCAAACCATTTTTCAAGAAAATGTTATCTCTAAAACTACTATTTTGTATCTTCTTTTCTACATCCACACCGATCTTTTGCGCACCAAGGTGCGCACAAGATGATAGCACGCCAACAAGCGTGATCGCGTCACCATCCAAACCAAACAACTCCATATCCCGATAAACCTCTAACGCTTCAACCGCATACCCATTTTGCGCATACCCATTAATCATAGCATTCCAAGTTCCCAACTTTTTAACCGGTACCCAATCAAACAACTTCCTCGCACTTTCTTTCAATCCACACCGCACATACATCGTAAGCAAACAATTCACAACATTAAACTCACTATCCAACCCACATTTTGCTACAAACGCATGCAAACACTCCCCAAACATTAACATTCCTGGATCAGTACACCCAGGGATCAAACCAAGCATAGTAACCGCATCAACCCGAACACCCAACACCCGCATTCGACAAAACAACTCAAACCCATTTGAAAACATCTCGTTTCGGGTATACCCAGAAACAAGTGCATTGAAACAAACTGTATTTTGTGAGTGAGGACTTTCATCGAACAGTTGGTGTGCATTTTCAATTAAGCGACATTTTGAGTAAAACGAAATTAAACCCGTTTGGACAAAAGGTTCTGAGAGACACCCAGTTTTAATGACGTGGCAGTGGAGCTGTGTGCCGGAGATTGGGAGGGATAGGAGGGCACAGGCCTTGAGGAGGACTGGGAATGTGAAGGCGTTAGGGGTGGTGTTTGATCGGAGCATATGACGGTAGAGAGTGAGGGATTGTTGGTAGTTTCCTTGTTTGGTTAGGTGTTGGAGTTGGGTGTTCCATGATGATAGGCTGGTTGTGTTTGTTATGGTTATTCGATGGTGTCGGGATAGAAGTTTGGTCATTGCATGTTTCTCCATCATTGGAACTCTGTTTCTACGTATTTATATCTGTTATTTGATTGATCAACAATAAGGATATCAGTGTATAAACTCTTTTAACCGTCCTGTCTAGGTAGCGTGTAGTGCTTACTTCCCTTTGAGATATTGGTGTATAGATCCTTCCTAAGCCGGACAAGGAGCTTCTGTTACTACTAATTGGCTTGATAGTTCTTAGTAACGGAGGTCTATGGCAGTCATGTAAAGGCGTGAACAGATCCTTATAAGCTATACGCTTAAAGGGCTAGAAGCTATAGAAGTTCTACAAATAGCAGTTCTTATAAATTTATGGCACACCTCTTTAAGTTGGTAAGGTAAAAGGGAGGTGTGTCTTTGGGGAGATAGCTCGGGGACGTGATGTGACGTCGGGGACCGAATGAAACACCCCCCCCCCCCCCCTCGATTTGATTTCGGGGAAAACGGGGACTTATCACCAATCACACCGATTGTTTTGATTGGTTATTGTTTTTATATTATTATTTTTTGTAAAGGAAGGGGGAAGGAGGGGAACCATTTCCTTAGTTTGGGGGAGGGAAGGGGGGAAATAATGTGGTGCTTATAGGTATTTGGGGGAGTTGGGGGAAAAGGGGAACACATCCGGCAACAATGCAATTTAATTTTAATACGACACTCAAGAAAATATATTAATGCTTTTTATACGAGCCTTGATGCATAAATAACTTGTTATTTACTATTTTATCCCTCATGTAATATAATTTAACTTAATTTTATTGCATTGTTCTTATAATAATACATTTGATACTTAATACGTAGTAATACGTATTGACTGGGTCGGATCGGGTTAGACATTTTGTAATGTCATAACAAGTCACATAAAAAGTGATATTTTGGTTTGAGTCAAGAGACATCACGTTCGGGTTAGAACATGTCACATAATATTTAAGATTTATTAATTAATTAAATTTTGTATTTTAATCTTTAATTTCTTTCATTTTTATAATAATACGTTTGGTAGTTAGTAATACTTAATCATTTTTCTTTTAATATTATACTTGATTGTTAATATTACATATTCATTCTTCTTTTATAGAATGTTTAGTATCTAAGATGTCGTGCAACATGTCACGTCAAAACTAGTCACACAAAAGGGTTATTTTTGTTTGAGTCAAAATAGGGTTGGGTTATTAATTAATTCAATTTAATATTTCAATTTTAAATTTCTTCTATCCATGTTATTTTAAAATACGTTTGGTATTTAAAAATACGTATTGGTTAGCTCGGACAGCATGTCGAGCCAGAACTAGTTATAGCAACCCCCCTCCCCCCACGGCCCAAACCATTTTCTAAGCGCCATTAGGAGGCGTGATTGAATGGTTGCAAGCACAATAACGATGGCTAACGACATGATTAAATGGGCCTCTTTGTCACAACCAATCTTTTTTTTTGTGTGCTTCTCTTTTTCTCTTTTTTTTTTCTTTTTTTTAATTAAATAGGTTACTGAATGCAACATTATTCGTAATTGAGCCCCTAGAACTCCATTCCATACCATACCATACCATATCATATAAACCAACAAAAAGGGGTTATTTTTGGGTATGGTGGAGTGTATGGAAACTAAAATTGTTTCTCATTATTTGGCCTCACAGTTTCGTAAGAAGTGATGGAAACGGTCACCTAAAATAACAAAATTTCGGCCATCTAGGGTGTGAATTTCTGACATGACCCGAACACACGACCCCAATCTCTTTCACTCCACGCCACCAATCTATCTCTCTCTCTCTCTCTCTCTCTCTCTCTCTCTCTCTCTCTCTCTCTCTCTTTTATTTATCTGCTACCATTTGAATAAATAGGTAGTGTCCGGTCAAGTGAACTCAATGACAGTCGTTTGAAAAGATTTGATGTGTTGTTGATTGATTGAAGCCCGTCTGAAGTCGTGTAAATTGAAAATAGATGTAGTGTTTAGAGCTAAGTAGTTAATGCGGAAAAATATCGGTTATCGGTCAATGACCGATATTTGATATATCGGTTTTCGTGGTGAGATATCGGTAGAATATCGGTAATACATATATATATATATATATATATATATATATATATATATATATATATATATATATATAACACTAAAGAAAACTATAAAGATATTAAACAAGCTTAACTCTTAATGAAATAAGAAAAAAAACAAATAAACAAAGTTTTAGGTTAAAATTGAAAGAAAATAAACAAGGAAAGTTTTAAGTTAAAATTGAAAAAAACAAAAAAGCTTGAGGGTGTAACTAGTAAAATGGTACTAGGTTAATTAATTAATTAAGTTAAAATATAAGAAACACAGCCGTCATATGGTTCATCCTTCATATACTTCTGCTTCTACATCATCATCAATGGTAAGCTCACATTTCTTCACCTTTATCTCCATTCTTGAGCATAAATTGGCCAAAAAAAACAAAACAAAACGATATAATCGGTTAAATCACCGAGATTATCGGAAACGAGATAATGACCGATATTTTCTACTGATATAAACCTCTAAGGCCGATAACCGAGATATCGCCGAGATTAACTGCTTAGGTTTAAAGTTCAGACGATGGTTTGATGTCATTGATGACTTGAAAGTTGAGAAACATCTAAAGTCGGGTAGATTATACATAAATGAGGGTTTAAGTCTAGTATATTAAAAATGAACAAAAGGTTCAGAAATAGCTCATGGTCCGAAAACTAGTTTATGGTCGAAAAACTTTTATGGTCAGAATCCCTCTCATCAGTTCGGAAACACATTAATGCTCGGAAACAACCTTCTGGTTCGGAAACACCCGATGGTCCGGAAACCCTTAAAGCTTTGGAAACAACCTCTGTTTCGGACACACCTTGATGGGTTCGGAAACTCTTAATGCCTCAAAACAAGCTGCTTGGTCGGAAACTCCTAATGGGTTCGGAAACCCTTATGCTCCGGAAACAAGCTTCATGGACGGAGACTTCATTATTGAGCCGGAAACCCTTGTGTTTCAAAACAAGTAATGAGGTCGGAAACCCTTTATGGGTCAGACACATGTTGATCATTCGGAAACACATTATGGCTCTGAAACATTATATGATTCAGACACAGTCTTATGGGTTGGACACCCTTATGCTTGGTCGGACACACTTATGATCCGAAACAAAGTTGTTTAGTAACAGCCCATTCCCGTACCGCGATATTGTCCGGGCATGTACCGATTTTGCATTGGTCGTAGGCAATTCCCATACCGATGTGGGATCGTTACAATCGGGACATGCCTACGACCAATGCAAAATCGGGACATGCCCGGACAATATCGTGGTACGGGAGTGGGCTGTTACATGTTCCTTCGGTGACAAGTTTCTAAACGAGTTGATTTTGTGGAACCAATTATATCTTTAATTTTGATTTGGATTTGTTTAATCCGGAAACAAGGTTATGGGTTTGGAAACAACTTATTGATCCGGAAACAGTTATAGGTTAGGAAACCCTGATCGGTCCGGAAAACAATCTTGTGGGTTCGGAAACAGTGTTTGATCCGGAAACAGGCTATGGGTTCGGAAACCTTGATCGATCCGGAAACAAGTCTTGTGGGTTCGGAAACCCTTATTTGCTTCGGAAACCCTTTATTGTTTCGAAATCCTTAATTTGTTTATTAATCCGGAAATCTTATCATTAAAGTTTAAAATTTGATTAGAAAATTTATGGATTATCATTAAAGTTGTTTCCTTATTTTAAGGATAATCTTTAGGTTGTTACATCCCTTGATTTTAGGAAACTACAAATCAATCCTAAAACTAACCAAAACATAAGAAATTTTTGGTTTTCTTAATATGTTCATGAAGACCGAGAAAATAAGAACATAAAACTAACCAAAACATAAACCGAGAAAATAAGAACATAATATATAATCCAATGTCCAGAATCATAAATCTACGGACAAAACGTTAATAAAACTCATAAATCAAACCATGTTCAATCTCGATTTCATTATGAGATCAAAAAACAAGATTCAAATTTTTTCCTTCGATCAGCCGATTACGGCTGATTAGATTTTTATCCGAAAAAACTTATTAATTTTGGGAAAAAAAACATGAAACCCCGAAATCATTATTTATTCAGGTATTAATATTGTTTTCCGATTCAAATTCCTGAACTAATGGAAAACTGACAGTACTGATATGAACATCGCTCTGATACTACATGTTGATCAATTTTGTAAGTATGTAATGGAAAACATGAACGTGAACCTAATAGATCCATGAGACCTACTACTGATGCCGAAAGATACTTGAGGTCGACATACTTGTCAGTAGATTTGGGTTCCCTTTAGGATATGCGATTATGATAGATTATGATTTCTTGATGAAGAAATTGATTAGAGAAAGGGAAGAGGAGCCGTATGATTATGGTGTTATTGTTATGATTTGTGGCTATTCTAAACCCTAATAAGCTCTCCTTATATATGCATACACAGGGGACACCCCAATAAGGCCCATCTAATGATAAGTCCACCCATCAAAGACATATCTGTTATGGGCTTAGGATAATATTAATAATTGATCGTGATTATATAAATAATTATAATGGCTATCGATAAATATACAAACGTTACGTATATTTATTCCAACAAAAAAACCATACACTATATACCCAGGTTCAGGTCGGGTTCGGGTTTTCAATACCCAGTTTTTGGGTATACCCGGTTTCAGGTGTTAAATACCCTCTTTTCGAGTATAAAAAAACCCTATTCGTGTGTTTTTTTTTCTTCTTTTTTGTAGTTTTTTTGTGTTTATTTTATTTTATTTTTGTTCCTACGCTATTTTTCCATATAAACTTTGTAAGTTTAAGTAAATAACATAAAAATACATACTTTAATATTAGATTCCTAGAAAACATATGATCAGAATTTGTGGTTTTAACTACCCATAGTGAGAGTACCTTTGTGGAATGGTGCAATGGAGTACAAAAACATAGATAGTTAAGTCTTTTATTAATAATCAAATAGAAGTACAAGATACATCAAGTACAGAACATAGATAGTTAAGTCTCCATTGATAATGGAGTAATTCATCGTCTTTATTTAACGTCTTCGTTTGGTAATTTGTCGTCTTCGAAGTAGCAACGGTGAGATCCACCGTCAACTATGAAGGTGAGATCCACCGTCAACTATGAAGGTGAGATCCAGTTTTGCAACGCCATTTTTTTTGTGAGACCCGACACCTCTAAACGTTACCGGATTTTTGCGTAGCCGTTATTGACAGAGGGATGAAGTATGACATTACGTAGGTGACGGATCTGACACTTCGAAAAGGACTATGAAGGTATAAATGTGAGAAGAAGAAAACAATCAAACAATTATTATGTTGACTTTTGGTTCAGGTTGTTTCTAGAAAAAGAAAACAAACCTATTATAATAACCGGGTTTGTGTATTCTAAAGAACCAGGTACGGGTATTATAACAACCGGTTTCGGGTTTAAACCCGGGTTGAAAAAAAACCCAGTTTCAGGTTCAAGTTTTAGGTGAGCTAGGTATACCCGGACCCTACCCGGGTAGGGTCAGGCATTGGTTCGGGTATTTTCTTCAGGTTTGGGTATTTTGTGCACCTCTGGGTTGAAACAGGGCCATCTATGAGATTTCGGATGCCATGTGCAACAAATATAAGAAGCACTTAACTGTTAATTACGTTATTATTTTTGTGTTTAAAATGGCTAAAGTAATTTGGGTTGGGTTACATGATTGATTAATGGGTTAATGGTAAACGGTAATTGTCTTATTGAGCTCCCTTCAGAACATGAAAACTAAACTCATCATCATCATCATCATCATCATACTCAGTTAATCCTACCTATAGCAAAGCTAAGGTAGGGTCTGAGGAGGGTAAGATGTAGACAGCCTTACCTCTACCCCTAAGAATAGAAAGGCTGCTTCCAGTGAGACCCCCGGCTCGATGTGGTTTGGTATCACGCCTTGGACATAAGGCACAGAACACTTAGCAATCGGGACAAACCCAATCGGTGCATGTACCCCTTTGTCTTTTGGCTATCCACGCCACCACATGATGCATGATTAACCGTCTGTCGTTTTTAACGTTATTTTCACGAAATTAGTAAAATAACGTTAAAACTAGTGCAACTTTACTTTTGCCCCCCACTGGCCACACATATATACATTATATGCGCACACCGTAAGTGGGGCGTACATGAAAACTAAACTACGTCTTTTAATCAACCTACGCTACCTGCGCGATGAATTTTTAATTTGGGTTGCACGATACTGGATCCTGCTCCCTCCTACTGATAGCATCAATACATTGAGCCTCTCTATTCAAAAGAAGCCATTGACAACCCTCTTACACAAGTTGAGAGAATGCTGAACATAACTAAATGGTTCATATGGTTGATTACGTTCGGTAAATACTTAATAGTTCTTTAACAAGCAGGGGTGACAATAGTGTTGGTTTGACGGTTTCAGGTATTGTTAGGAACTAACACCCGAATTACGGTCAGGCAAATGCTTTTGACCAAAAGAAGTGCCACAAATTAACATAAAGCTGTTCTTTCTATAATGAAAGAAGACTAGACACAACAACACATGATATTATTAGTAACCTTAGAGCAAACCGAACACTAGGGAGCATTAATGCTAGCCACCAAAGCTGGAATACCAGGTTCAGCAACCCTGAGAGCACCGGTTGCTATCCTACGTGTCAGATCCTCCGCATCGACTTTCATCACATCCCTCCTCATACCAATATCAGCAGCATAACGACTAGCACAATACACACTAACAGCAGTCGCCACCATCCCATAAACATTTGTTGTCACCAGTCTAAGCGGCGTTGACAGAACTGCTGCAAGGGGCCCGCCAATGATTGAAACCGCCTGCCCGCTTTGACCCATCGTCCTTTGGTCAACAACAAGAAGACCCGTCTTGCAATAGATTGCAAAATCTTCACAGTTATTCTTGAACACATTATAGCAGCCAAATCCGTTATCAAGAAGGTATTTTGCTCGGTGGACCACGATTTCATTCGGGTCCGAGATTGCAAGCGTGCAGGTCCCACCACGGGCTTTTGCAAGAAACACAGCTGGAGTGACCGCGTACTCAAACCGGTACAGAATCCCACCGGAAAGGAAACAGTTCAGACAAGAGGACACAACTCCATTGGTGTCATTGGTGTCATTGGTGTGGGTGCAGGTGGTGCAGGGGACTAGGGACCGGCGTGGACCTGAGCTAACCAAGAGCACATCGAGCACCGTTCCAGTTCCTACCTCTTGACCACGTCTAGTGAAATGAACAACCTTGTCATCACCAACATATATACCTGTTGACATTTATTCACACACAAATTGTTGTCATATTCCTTCAAATTGACCTAAAAAAATCCTATACGAAGATCCGACCAATCTATAATCATCTTATCCACGTCACATTAGGAAAAACCACCGATAAAAAAACCAAAATTATTAATAATAACAAAATTGAAACCCTATTTATCCCCCAAATTGGTGTCGTTCGCGCCGTGCTGCTCGGGCGTCCACAACGGACAGTCTTAGGACAATTACAATAGGGGGCAGGTAAACATAAAACAACTGCGCCACAACCCTCTTTTGAATAGCAAAACCGATCCTACTAAAAAACAAAGTTACTACACCGCAACTACCCCTATTGAATAGCAAAACCGATCCTACTAAAAAAACAAATTTCTAGGTCCTAGGTGGTCAATCTCCGGACACGAATCTCCATAATAAAAGTAAATTACTTTAATTTGGCGATTTGTGGCCGGAGATTTGTGTGGATATAACGCAATCAAATACCAGAAATTAATTGATAAAGAATAAAACAAAAGTAGAACAAATAGAGTAAATAATAATACCGTGATGGGCATAAATATAAGCAGTCCGCCATGAGTATATATGATCTCCTGGTTTGAGACTCGCTCTATCCAATCTGCATATAATAATAATATTATTCATCAAATCATCCACCAACAACAAACACATCAACCAAAAAAAAAAATTATGGAGAAAAAAAACCCACCTGTTTGAGAGCAGACCCATCAAATTATTCTCCTGTAAACGATGATGATGAACAATTGATCTTTTCACCGTTTCACGTTTAGTGTTTGTGTTTTTTTTTTTTTTTTCTTTGAGGATAAAGTTGGGAAACCGTTTTGGTTTAACAGAATTAATAAGATTATTATTATTATTTGTAAATGACGATTTTGCCCCTTACACGGTCCTTCGTCGTTAAGGAAATGATGTGGGGTACGGGGATGGGTGAGTATGTCGGTAGAAAGCAGTGGTGAAACTGACACGTGGCAAGGTGCCGGTTTAATATTATGTGTGGGCTAATCTAATAGGCTATTAACTTATGTGGGCTACGTGAGGAGATGGGGTTTTTGTTGGGCTACATTTGTTTACCCATGACTTGTTTTGGTTTTTGTTGATGGTGTATGGGCCATGTGTGGTTGTTATATTGGGCTTTGGTTGATGATGATTTGGACGTTTGGTGTGTGTTTATTGCATGTAAGATGTTGATGAATTTAATTATGTTTGTGATTTCAATATTTATAAGGTGAATTAATTCAGAAATAAAATGTTTTAAGATAAGTCGATTATCTTGCTTCTTGATCGTCTTCCCCCGTTGAATCGTTGTAGCATGTGGTAGATTTAGAAGAAAAGTTGAAAAGTAGTGCGGACTAAAAAAACTTGTTTAGGGGTAGTCGTTACATGGAAATAAGAAAATATATTTGCAGAAGAAGTGCACTTTGCTAAGACCCAACCTACTAATTTTTATTTTATTTTAAAATGGCTAAATTTTGTCCACAATGGGATTTGAACCCTCATTACTTAGAAAGAGAAAGCCTTATCCAACACCCTGTTACCACTGTTCAAACACTTTCATTAACGGTCAAACCCAGTTCCCAAGGGTGGTAATTAATATTTTTCAGTTACTTCTTAACTGAACTTCACTCTATCACATATCACATACGTTATTTTGTAGTATACACTCTGTTGTAAAACAAGGTCTCAAAGGCCGATTACTCACCGAGTAATCGCAACAAGCAGTGGCGGATACAGAAATTTTTTATACGGGGGGCACAATACGGATCAATTTAAAACGTGCAAAAAACGACGATAAAATAACTTAGTTAATTGAATATTTAAATGTGATAACAGCATACCAATTGTCCTCTACGTGTACATCTAACGGAAGCGCTCAATTAAATCTTCATTAGTAACAATTAGCAACATTGAGAAGTTCATCCACTTCTACAACACATATACATTACACTCGCGTCCAAGAAATCATTACTAAAACGATTGCGCAAACTTGACTTTACACGTTTTATCACCGAGAAACACCTCTTCACAAATTACAATATGTATATTTATAAATTAAATTAATAATGTTTGACAAACACAAATAATTGGTATTAGTTAAATTATTATATAGTTCAGCAAAACAAACAAAGAGACATAACTTAAAACGTTATACAATAAACAAATCTGTTAATCATGTGTTCATGATTAAAAAAACAAACCATCAATATATACTTTCATAGCATCATACCAACACAGCAAAATTCCGACAGAACAGGGAGTCGGGACTCGGTGAATGGCCGTTGTGTTCTGGTGGATTTTGGTCGGACTTCGGAGAGCCACAGGGAGGGCTGTCGTCGCGCGGTGGACTTTGATGATTGATCGGATTCCGAGCATAGGGACTGATTGATCAGACTATGATGATTGATCGGAATTTGATTCAGAAAGCAGAGCACAGGGCAGAGAACAGGAGAATTATGGAATATCGATCAACGACTACCGACTACGAGGGCTTTTCAAGTTCAACCGTGGGCACTGCAGCTCTGGGCTTTTCATTTGGGTGGGCACTTGGCTTTGCGTATAGAATATAGGGTGGCTTGCATATAGAATATAGGGTGGCGCAACGGACCTTACGGTGGGCACCAGCCCACCATGAAATGAAGGTGGCTCCGCCACTGGCAACAAGGTAGGTTGCTGAGGACCGAGTACTCTACGCCTAGGCTGAGCACTTCCCGAGTACTCTCCGACTAGGCCGAAAACTCCCCGAGTACTCCCGACTCCGACTAGGGAGCGCCTAGCAACTTTTTCAACCATGAGTATACATCTAGCTCGCTTTTCCATCACCAATCAATGCTTCGCCATGTCGACTTAATAGGATAGATTTGGCATGGCCGTTTGCAGCTTCTTGTCTAAATTTTTATAACTTCTACCGACATCCTAGAATCATGTCCTAGGTCTCTTTTATCATCATAAATTTTCTGAATACCGCAGTTATCCCTATCAGTTACTCCATTCCTAGAAATATACCAAAAACAAATCAAAGTAGACTTCATTTAAAAAAATGTATTTTGATCAAATGATAAGATGTTGATAGAATACATACAAGAAATACAACAAAAGTCGATGCTAAAACGAAATAAAACATGCATAAAAATGCTCATAACGAGTTTAAATTATCCTAAAGTATGAAAGACTTCATCAAAAGGAAACACGTTAAGGAAATACATGATTGTGCTTACACATGTAGTGAACTTGATAAACCTGGCCGTAAATTTATGAAAATAATTAGTAAAAATTTTAAATTAAATTTAGTCGCAAAATAATCACAAAATGTTTTAGAGGGTGTTTGGGATTGAGTTTGGAAATGCAAAAGTGCTTTTGGTCAAAAGTGCTTATTGGCTTATGATTTTTTAAAAAAGAGTTTTAAAAAAAGTGTTTGGATTAGCTTTTAGGATGAGAAACGTCAAAAAGTTAATAAATTGTTGTTTTTTTAAGTGTTTCGCTTACCTTATTGTGAATATTGGTTATATGGGTGGTATATTTGTATTTTTTTTTTCCAAAAGTCAAAAGCCAAAAGCCAAAAGCCAGGATTTTTAACTTTTCAAAAACAACTTTTCCACCCTTAAAAGCTAAAAGCCAAAAGTCAAAACAGGAAGTGCTTTTGGGTTACACAAACAACTTATTGACTTATTGGCTTTTTGGAAAAACTAATAAGTCAATAAGTTGTTTTGAAACTCAATCCCAAACACCCTCTTAGTTAAGTCACAAAGCGGTCGTAAAAATGTTTAAAAAATCACAAATTTAAACATATATTTTCAACGTTTGTCGTAAATATATGAAAAAATAATTCAAAACTAAGAGTCTAACCCCATCACAAAAAGCTAATAAATAAATAAGATTAAATTACACTTTGTATTCTTTATATATTATCAAAAGCATGAGAGATGTCCGTTAAAAAATCAGTTTATGTCCAACATCTCAGTTTCCTAAATATCTTATTTCATTATGCAATAACCCGGCTAATAATTTAGTTATCCTCAAATCTCCCAAGGTCAAAATGGTCCATTCACCTCCCTTGAATAATAAGACCTTTTAATTTACATGTTTGGCCTGAACCCCACCTATACAAACCCTCATATGTCCAAATTGTACCCTCCCACCTTCTAAAACCCTCTACACCTGAAATCGCCATGGATGATCAGGACGAGCATCATCATTAACATTTTATGATTTGGGAACACCTTTCACAAGAGGATGTTAATGATTTAATTCATTGCTATTGAAATTCTGAATGTTTACATTGATTTTTTTACTTGAAATGTCGATTAACGCCATGACCATTTGAAAATGCAGCGGGGATTCCTTCTTTATTCTCCATCATGCTTCATTAGAGTGATAGGTTCACATGTTTTCCAGATAGGGCATTTGTTGAAGGTGACAAAAATTACGTTGATTTTTCAAGATGAAGACAAATTTTATATACATGAGATGGATCGTATCATGGATAAACTAGGTTATCAAAAGGATAATGAAAGGTATTACCATTATCTAGACCTTGGTTCTGATCTTGATTTTAGTTTTATTCTTTAAGAAGTGACAGTGATATGATAGGATTTCTTAAACTTATTTCTGTATATAGGTTAAATAATGTTTATTATGAGTACAGTGTAACAACTGTGCACACATATTTCTGCCCACTAACTAAAATTAAAGTTGAAGAAATCACTAATGAGGAGATACTAGCAACGGATAACATCAATGTTGGTAAGAATATGTTGTTTTTAGGCTGGAATGGGAAGACCAATGAAACTGGATATGAACACAAATGAAATTGGAGAGAGAAGTGTGTTCCGACATGATCATTTGGATGATCATAATGATTTACGTGAATACATTGACAATCACAACATGAACTTAGATGATCCTAATTTTGAGCAATTCTTTTGGTGATCATCCAAAACATGATAATTTTTCTAGTGAAGCCCTTAACGTGAATGAAGGTATGCATCATGTGAGCAGTGATACTATAAGTGAGGATGATAACAATGACTTCACAGTAAATCAGGGGAACAATATAAATGATGTTGAAACATACACGAGGGATTCCTTTTGTTTTTTACAGATATAGTTGATGAAGGTAACCAGCTGTAACACTCGTCCATTTAAGTAATCAATTTCAATCCATTTACATAAGAAAATAGGTTAAGTACATGTATGATTACCTTCAAAATAACTTCCGTTAACATAAAAATTCAAAAGTTTGTCACACATGTTTATACACACCATAATTAGTTCCATAATATAATATTTATGTTTAGAGACATGACACTAAATAATTGTTGAAAACCATTTACAATAAAAAACTAAGATTTAACCCAACAACTTGATGTAACAAAAAAGGCTGATAGTGCATTATATGTATGTCCTCAGCTAGTGATTAGTCAGTTTAGGTCGTTGGCTAGATTAGATAACGTTTATTGTGTTTTTAGTGTGACAATGGGCAAAACTGTGATTTAGAGGTATAGGGAGACCGAGGCCTTAGTCTCCCTAATACAAGGAGACTGAGAGGTGGAGATTGAGACTGAGTATAAATATATGAGTCTCCCATCAAGCTCAATAGCCTTAGCCATTTTGTCAAGTCTTATGTGCGTGTTTCTAAGGTGTATCTGGATTCTCTGCGTGAGATTAATCAAATGGAGTTTTGATTGAGCTTTATTGTTTCTTATTCATCTATAATCATCTCTCCTAACTATTAAAGTCCAAATTATTGTTTCCGCCTTTAATTTGGATTAAAATCAGTGGGTTAAAGTTCTTGTTCGACCAAGAACACAGTCCTACAGAAGCGCATATGTATAACATGACTTTTTTCAAATTGAGGATTTACCCTTATGTAATGACTTAACAAAGTTTCACAAGATTCCATTCTAGTTACAAAAATTTTATGTCTATCCAAATTCACATTCTTGCTATCATAACCCTTCAAGATATAATTCCTTTCAATATTCCATACAATTCCATTCATTCCATACAATATTCACACAATAACAATACATGAAATTTACCTCATGTATTGGAGATAAAAAACTTAAAGCTTCACCTTGATTCCAAACATTTTATCTTTTCCACCCATATTGACCAGTTTCAATGGGTCAACTAACATGCCTATCTTACGCAATATGACATTCTAGCTCATTCCATTTGAAAACACTGCACGACTCAATTAAGACAACAAATCAACCAAAATGTAAACTAGGAGAAATTACCTCGATCTTGAGTTTCTTTTTCTTCTCGAGTTGCTTGTTTCTTCCTCTTTCACACCTACACTCAATGGATTCAGATTTAGAACTCATAAATTCATTAATTAGCAAGCTTTACATTCAATATTCATTCTTAAACTCATAACACAAGTAACATACATTCCAATCATATTAAACAAGTGTTTTGTACAATAAATCCTCTTGAAATATTACAAGCCAATTCATCAAACATTTGGTGTGTGACACCCGACATATTCTGGTTAATATTTTACAAACATATAAGTCTACCTTAGCGAAAAACATTTTATTAACGTACTTAACTGGGTCAGTTGAGTCGGGTTACTTTACGTATTGTCCAGGGTTCAATGATTTAGAGGATCATTGAGGTTATTTTGTGTACACACGAGTCTTGAGTCCCGTTGTTGGTGAATTACATGAATTGAATTGATTGACATATTTAGATTGATCCATATATGTTATATAATGTGCAAGTACGTGTTTAAACGATGTTCATATGATTATACATGCTTAACATGTGTTAGGATTGCATGTTCATGTGTTAGGATGTGTTAAAACGCGTTTAAACGACAAAACTGGAAAAGTTGGAAAACTTAGAAACTGGTTCGACCCATAGGGGGTTCGAACCACTTGATTAACGGTCCATTCAACCTCCTCACAAACTCATTCGACCTCTGCACAGGTCGAATGAACAGATAGTATAAATACCATACTTTGCAATTTTTCATCATTTCACAAACCCTAAACGACTCTAAACACTCTCTCTCGACCTTAAACACTAAGGATGGAGTTTTTGACCTTGTTTTTCATAATCTAACCTACAAACACCTTCTATATCACAAGCAAGAGAAGATCTAAGGTGTGTTCTTAATCCAAAATCCTTTTCAAGCATTTTGATTCGTTTTTATTAAACCCCAAAGGTCCAGATCTGTCCTAAGATGGTTTCTTGATTAAAAACCTTTCCAACACCTTTCTAAACAAAACCTCATCATTAAACATAAGTTTTTATACAAATAAACATGTGTTAATGGTGTTTTAAGTCGTGTTATGTGTTGTTTGATGTTTGGATGATGTATAAATGTTATAACAATGATCTAGAACTGCTATAGATGATAGTTTATAGTTATCTTAGGTTAAAAGTTGTTGGATGATGATTTTTTGTCTATTTTGGGGATTTCGGGTTAGATCTAGGGGTTTTTTTCATGATGTTATTGTTAATAAAATGATTAGGGGTTTTCATATACATGATAATCTGAGCATATTAAGCTAATTGTTAAGTGATTTCAACAAGTTTCTATTTTGGGTAAAGTTTACATGCATTGATGTGACATTTCCATAATTTTCCATTTTGGGTAAGTTAAAAAACGGACTGATTTTGGGATAAAATTAGTAGGCTTTTGTGGGGGATAGATTAATGATACTTGACTGCTGTGACTCGTGGTGTTTCGTGATGTTTTCGGACTGTTTATATGCGATTTGGTGCGTTTTAGGAGGATTGAGCTGATGAGGTCGAACTAGGAAGTTCATTCGAACTTCGTGAGGTCAAATGAAAACCTCTGGAGGTCGAACCAACATTAATCAGGGTCGAATGAGCTTCAGTTAGGTCGAACGAACATGATTTAGGTTGAATAAACACGTGTTAGGGTCGAATTAACATGTGTTAGGTCGAATGAACTTGTGTTTTGGTTGAATGAACATTTATAAGGTCGAACCAACTTATAAATGGGTTGAATAGACTTGCATATGGCACGAACTAGTCCGGTAACTTGCTGATTCGACCTTACGACTTCATACGTGCGATTTTTGATGCAAACTAAGTGTATTATGCTTGGAACTTGTGTGTTAACTTTATGTACTTGATTAATTGATGTAATGGGTCACCAATGGGATGCCAGATCTGTCTGTTGTGTCGGGTCAACAGTAAAACACGTTTTCAAACGAACTTAGTCACGATCTGGACAATCGGGGACTAGATAACCTTAGGGTTATTAGTCAAAAACACTTATACGAACTTTTATGATAGATTCCCGGTAATAGGAACTATCAGGACTTGTTGGTAACTCTTTTATTTTGAAGACGCAATCTAAGGTGAGTTTCACAGCCCCACTTTTACTGGTTTTACTTTCGGGGGAGAAAACATGCTATGAACTTATGTTTCAGAACTTGTGTCATACTATGGGTTACTTTTTGGGTTACTATACGATCTTTGGAAGTCCCGGGGGAAACCATGAAACAACAACTATATGATACTTAAAACAACATAAACTGCCAATTAAGTTTTCAAAATCTATCCATCGCTGCGGAAGCGTAAAACTTTATTACAAACCAGAAGTAAAACATAAAGGTCTGAAAGTACTAAATGACATGCAAGTGAATCCTAGACGCCGTGAGACTCCGTGCGCCTAGACTCGATCCAGCTACCTCAACGACCTGAGAAACATGCCAAAAAGATGTCAACATAAAATGCTGGTGAGTTCACAGGTTTTATAATAAGCGTTTCGTAAATCCTTTGAAAACCGTTACCGTTACTACTATGTTGTGTGAATGCTAGCTAGGCGTTAAGTTAATTACTACTACGGTTGAAACCATTGCTGATTGTGTGATACCCCTCGGACTACCGTCATCCCCGGTAGGCCCTGTGTGTTTGAGATGATATGCACCCGCCCGGCCTCCAGCCGTCGAGTAGGGTTTGTCAGGCCCAATAGCGCTATCCACATTTCCCCGGTACATACCCGTATTAGTGGTTTCCTTGGGATTTAGATGAGCTGTATAGTAATATAAAGATAGCCATAGTATAACTTGAAATTATGTGTTAAAAGTGTGTAAACATGTTTCTCCCCCGAAAACAAAACTAATAAAAGTGGGGCCGTGAAACTCACCTTAGGTTGTGTCTGATGTGTTAAGAAAGATCTGACGCGCGTGTGATAGCCCCAACTAGTGGCGACCTATCAATGAGTTTATATAAGTGTGTTGACTACTAACCCAAAGGCTAATCAGTCCCCAATTGTCCAGACCATGACTGTGTATTTTGAAAACATGTTTAAACGTTAAACCGACCAAACCAGACAAAGCTCGACATCCAATTGGTGACCCGACATCCCACATGTTAGCCCCATACAAGATATCATGCAACATATGCAATTAAACACTTAGCATGCGCAAACATTCACCCTATCTAGCATAACGCCCAATTAACGCATAAACAAGTCCGAACATGTATAACTAAGTTATTGGACATGTCATGGGGTTCCTAACATGTTCCTAGGTGTCAATCCATGTTTTGGGATGTTAAAAGACACATATAGCAGCAGTACACGCGATTTGGAATCAAACATGCAATTAGGAAAAGTCAACTGGTGATTAGGAAGGTCAAATGGCGATTATGATTGCAATCACCAGACATACTGGCGATTGGGTTCCCAATCGCCTCATGTTACACACGATTGGGGGCCAATCGCCCCTGCTGCACTATGCCGTCTTTTTTGCGCGTTTAACCCTCCAAATCAGATCCGAAACATGTGGAAACACCCAATATCAAACCCAAAACATTAATCCAACTATTTCAAGCAAAAACCCCTAATTTATCATCATCCTAGCCATCCTGAATGCAAGCGTTTTCCCAAAATAGCATAACTAGCATGTAAACATCACATCAACATGCAAAACTTACCCTAAATAGCAAATATTCAGATTTCATCAAATAATGACGTTGTCCGACAATATCCTACTGTTCTAGCATCATCCTAGAGTAAACCCTAACCTCAAACAATCAATAAAACACAACATCTCATCATCAATCCTCCATGATCATTCAAACGGGTCAAAACGCCTAATATCAATAATACACATCAATGAACCTTCAAACTCCTAGGTTAACATCATATCAACTCATTTAGATCAGAAACATATTAATAATACAAGAACAACCATGTTTAAACGATAAAAATCCTATCTTGCATGAATACATCACATATAACAAGCATAGAGGTTTGGGTTTGCTTAGAAACTGATTTTAATGAGTTTTCAAAGACACAAATGTTTAGAAATCAGGTCTGGACCTTTAGGGATCAAAACAATATCATTACAAAGGTTTGGGATGAAGAACACACCTTGAAATTGTAAGATTATGAGATGTAAAGCTTGGAAATGTGATTTCTTGATAAAAAACTTGTTGCAGAGGTTGAATAAGGTGTGGGGTGGCTTTGGGATGTATTATGGTTTCACAAATGATGTTTTAAAACATAAGGGTGGTAATTATAGGCGTTTCTAGTCGTTTAGTACGCGTCAGGCAATTACAGTGCAATATAGGCGATTAGGGTGTGTAATCGCCTATACCTACTAGCGATTAGGGCTCTAATCGCCTTTAAACTTCCCAATCGCCCATCTTATTGGCGATTAGGCTAATCACCCCTTATTTACATGCAATTACGCGTAATCACCTATAATGTCATGCAATTACGCGTAATCACCTAAAATGTCATGCAATTACGCGTAATCACCTATAATGTCATGCAATTACGCGTAATCACCTATAATGTCATGCAATTACGCGTAATCACTATTTTAACACATATAAACACGTATTCACATACCGACAAGTCATATAATGATTGTAAGCACATAATGCATGATAACTAACACGTTCCCATCCGTTCACCAATTCCCGGGACTCAAGATTTACGTGTGTGTGTTAAACCCGACGATTCTACAAATCGCCAATTCGTGTTCACATGGTTATGGACCGACTCCCAATGATCTCGTGGATCATTGTAACAACTCCCGATGATTTCCGAAACCATCATAACAACTCAACTGACCTAGTTAAGTATGTTTGAAAACATTTTTCGCTAAGGTAGACTTATGTGTTTTATAAAATGTTAACCTAAACGTGCCGGGTGCACAATGAATGTGCGGGGTTGCACAACGGGGGAAATATTTTGACAATCGGTAAATTTTCTTTTCGTTTCCTTCCTTTTTGTTTCTTTCATTTTTGGGCTTCGTGCAATTTTCGGGACGAAAATTCTTTCAACGTGGGGATGATGTGACACCCGACATGTTCGGCTTAAACATTTTGGTAAAACATAAGTCTACCTTTGCGAAAAACATTTATTAACGGACTTAACTGGGATTAGCTGAGTCGGGTTATGTTAGGATTGTCCAGGATTCAATGATCTGGAGGATCATTGGGAATTGTTTTGGGAATACACTAGTATTGGTCCCGTTTTTGGTGAAATTACATGAACTGAATCAAGTATGATATGTAGATTATTAACATACGTGTAACATAACATGATAATACGTGCAACAAGGTGTGAATATGATTATACGTGCTTATATATGCTTAACATGTGTTAGGATTGCATGTTTATACGTTAGGATGTGTTTAAATGCGTTAAAACGACAAAACTGGAAAACCTAGAAAACATAAGTCTTGGTTCGACCCATAGCGTGGGGGCAAACCTGGCATGGGCCTTGGTTCGACCCATAGCATGGGGGCGAACCTGGATGAGAAAACAACATAAGGTTCATTCGACCTTGTACAGGGGGCGAATGTGGTACCTTCGACCTTGTACAAGGGGCGAATGTGGATTAGTATAAATACTACACTTTGTCATTTTTCACCATTTCACAAACCCTAGACGCCTCTAAACACTCTCAAACGATTTTATTCAGTGAGGAAGGAGCTTTTGCTCTTATTTTTCATAATCTAACCTACAAACAACATCTAATCAAGAATCCAAGGTGTGTTTTTAATCCTAACCTTTTAAAAGTACTTTGATTCGTTTTCATCTAATCCCAAATGTCCAGATCTGCTCTAAGGATGTCTTTATGATTTAAAACCTTTCAAATATATTTCTAAACAAAACCTAATCATCAAACATGGGTTTTCATATCCATAAACATATGTTAGTGATGTATTATGTGATATTATGTGTTGTTTAATGATTTGCTGCTGAACTAATGATAGAAACATGATCTAGGGCTGCTATTATTGAGGGTTTATGATTGTTTAAGGTTACAATTAGATGGATGATGATATCATGTCGAATTTGGGGATTTTTATACACATTAAAACTATTGGGGGTTTTCATATACACATTAAACTGAGCATTTTAAGATGATTATGAAAGGATTTCGAAAAGTTTCCAAATTGAGTAAAGATTTCATGCATGATGTGACATTTCCATAATTTTGCCATTTTGGGAAAGTGTTAAAACGAACTGGTTTTGTGGCAAAATTTGTGGGGTTTTGTAGGGATATGTTATTCATGATTGACTGCTGTGTTTGGTGATGTTTCGTGATGTTTTTGGATGGTTTTGATTCGTTTTAGAACACTAGGAACACGACAGGTCGAACCTGGCCCACGTTCGACCAGCGGGGGGGGGGGGGGGGGGGGGGGGGGCGAACATGGAAACTAGGGGTCGAAACTGGACTAAAAATGGGCGAATGTGGAAACTAGGGGCAAACGTGGGACATAAGGGTCGAACCTGGACTTATAAAAACCCTGGTTCGACCCTATGCAACCTAAAATGGGATTTTTGATGCAAACTAAGTGTTTTATGCTTGAACCTTGTGTGTAACCTATGTATACTTGATTAGTTTGAGTAATGGGTCACCAACGGGATGTCAGGTTGGTCTAGTGTGTCGGTTGAACAGTCAAACACATTTTTAAAACATACTTGGTCATGATCTGGACAATCGGGGACTAGATAACCTTATGGTTATTAGTCGGAACACTTATGTGAACATTTTGATAGATCTCCGGTAGTTGGGATTATTAAGAGCCTGGCTAGTCTTATTTATTTGAAGAACACAACTTAAGGTGAGTTCACGGCCCCACTTTTACTGCTTTTACTTTTGGGGGAGAAAACATGCACTAAACTTATTTTGGTAACATATGTCATACTATGATTTAACTTTGCGTTGCTATATGATCTTTGA
This sequence comes from Ambrosia trifida, assembly GCA_028751855.1. NCBI lineage: Eukaryota > Viridiplantae > Streptophyta > Magnoliopsida > Asterales > Asteraceae > Ambrosia > Ambrosia trifida. The sequence goes on from CM054122.1 coordinate 83,003,032, forward strand.
AAGTCCCGAGAAACCATGAATGTGTGGGGATGCACAACGGGGGAAATGTGGATAGATCTATTGGGTTTGACAGGCCACACTCGATGGCTTGGAGGGCCGGGCGGGTGCATATTGTCTTGAACTTGCTAAACATTGCTGAACACTCGGGCTGGACATTGGTAACAGTCTAGTAATGGTTTTCCAATCGTAGTAGTAACAAAACATACGCCTAGCTAGCATATTTTGGTAACATTGATATAGTATGAACAGGTTGGAACTTGGTAACACTTTGTAACACTTTGGTAACATTTTGAACAAACCTGTGAACTCACCAGCATTATATGTTGACGTCGTTTTGGCATGTTTTTCTCAGGTCGCTAAGGTAGCACAAACGGACTAGGCGCATGAGTCTGCATTGGCGTCTAGGCTTAGTATCATATTTTGAAATAAATGTTTTGAACACGTTGGTATATGGTTTTGTACTGATTAAATGCTTCTGCTACGGTTTTATATATATAATGAGAACTATGTTTTGAGTTTACGTATTTCATATAGTGCTGTTTATTGTGACCGTTGACTTGGATCCTGGTTTGTCATGCGCCTCGCGGTAAAACTACGCAAGTGGAAATTTGAGGGTGTGACAAATATGGATAGATCTATTGGGCGTTACCAGCCCCACTCATCGACTGGAGGTTGGATGGGTGCATGTTTTCTCGACCTATGCTTAACTTGTATTCATTATTCGGGCAGCTTAAACATATGCTAAACTTGCTAAACGTGTCCAGTAATGGTTTTCCAATCGTAGTAGTAGCAAAACTTACGCCTAGCTAGCGCACACTTGGCATAGTATTGACAGGATTGAACTTGGTACACTTTGGTAACATTTTATGAAAAGCTGTGAACTCACCAGCATTATACGTTGACATCTTTTTGGCATGTTTTTCTCAGGTCGCTAAGGTAGCATCACATGGACTAGGCGCACGGGTCTTGCATGGCGTCTGTTGGGTCTGCTGACCTGGAAAAGAACAGATGATTTGAAAAGCCAAAACATACTATATATATGATCCATAATAAATCAGTGTTTTCAAGTTATTCCCCCCAAAAGACTGTTGACTTCTAACAACTGATGTTCCTCCTAACAACTGCTGGTGTACAAGTGCTGATCACAAAGAACTGTTAAAGAAACAACTGTTGAGCTAAAGACTGTTGAAGACAAGGTCTGTTGGAGCCAACAAGACTTAGGCTCCAAATAGTGGATACAAGCCATCAGAGTTTTACCCATAAGTTGTTTAGTCATCAGAGCTTTTATGTAACAGTGTCTGTATTCATCAGTTGTTTTATGTTGTTATATATCTGTCAGATGTCGCTTTCTTAGGTGATGTCAGCCATGGGTCATCAGAGGTTTAGTTTGTCTATAAATAGAACAGTGCATGTACTGTTCTATTCATCACCCCAAACATTCTCTCAGACAAACAATTGTGAGTGATCAGACTGAGGGGGGGGGGGGTGGGATAATTGTGTAATCATTCTAATTCGGGTTGACTAATGAGAAGTTTGATTCTAAAACAATTATCCCGTTTGTTTTGATTAATAGTTTACTATTTCTGCTGAACTTTCCATATTTGTTTATCTTCATTCGTATTTCACTTATTAACTGTCAAAACAAATCAAACTCAGATCCTAACAATTGGTATGAGAGCTGGGTCAATTAAATTCGATCTAACCAATCAATTTAATATAACCAGATCAGCTCACAATTATTGATATCGTTTGTTTGTCGGATTGAAAACAAAGTAATAGTTCATTTACGTTCAAAGTTTTTTAAACACACTTTGTTTTACAAACAATCAGAGAATGGCTTCAATCAATCACGATCCACATAACACTGGCATGAAAAACAAGCCACCGATGCTTGTCAGATTTGAATACAATATCTAGCAACGTCGTTTGAGCCATGTTCTAGCTCAATAGAATACTGGGTGTTGGAAGTTGGTTATCTTCGTACCACATGTTCCGACGGTGCCGAGTACCGAAGATCCCAAGATTCAAGAGCCAAAGAAATTAGAAAACTACTCTGAGCAGGATTTTCAGAAAATTGAGTTAGATGCTAAGGCCTTCAGTATTGTGGCCATGGCTCTACCAAATGATATCTATGCTGGGCTGTTACATTGTAACAGTGCAAAGGAGTTGTGGGATGCTTTGAAAGAACAATTTGGTGGGACTGAGGAGGTTATTGAAAACAACCGTGAAATACTTAACCAACAATATGAAACATTCAGTCATGTGAAAGGAGAGTCATTAACTTAACAATTTGAGAGGTTTAACTGTCTTATTAGTGAACTAAAACTGGTGGGTCTAACTTATCCTAATTCAATATTGAACCCTAGGTTTTTAAGATCATTACCAGACAAATGGGACACTATTGCTATAGTTATGAGAAACTCAATTGGTTTCAAGGACCTATCTCTGACCCAACTTCATGGTAAGCTCTTGACCTATGAGAGAGAGCTTAACCAGAAAAAGAAGCTTCAGGACTCTGGAAAAGTGTCTAATGATTATGTATTTGGTAATACAACACTTTTGGGTCAGGATGAGGTGTCTAGTAATAATAAGGATCAGAGTTATGATCATTTCATTGACATAACTTCACGTTTTAACTCTGATTCTTATTCACCCAACTATGCTTTTACAGCAAGTGGTGGTGATATCCAGGCATCTGATAACATATCCTTTGAGTATAATGACCTTCAATACTTTGACCCTGATGATTTGGAATAAATGGACATAATGCACCAACTGGCTCTGCTCAATGTTAGAACTAACAATTTCTACAAGAAAACTGGCAGAAGATTTCCAGGTTTAACTGGCAGGTCAAAGGTGGGGTTGGATAAATCTAAAATGACGTGTTATAAATGTCATAGACTTGGTCATTTTGCTAGGGAATGTAGGAGTCAACATGGTACACCTATGATTACCTATCCAAATCAAAGGCCACAGACTAACACTTATCAAGTTTCCCATAATGCCCCTGGACCAAATGTGCAAAACACTGCTCATTTTGCACAGTCCTCATCCACTGTTCCTGTCCATTATGTCCAAACCACTATTCCTCAGATTCACTATGTTCAAACCCCTGTTTCTCAAGCACAAATGCCAATAACTGCTACTCCACCCTCTGCCCCTGCAGAGACCAGTCAACAGAGCTTCTTCACACAAGGCTTTGTTGATTGGAGCAGTTTACCAGATGAGTTAGCAGATGAGAATTTTGCTCTTGTTGCCAAAGCTGAAAATGAACCAGAAAATTTTTGTTTCATGGATTTGGACACAATAGTAGAAGAAGTTGAATCCGAGGATGTGGTGTCTGAATATGAAAATGTGACTAATGATGTTGGTGATGTAGTAGTTCCATGATGAAAAATATGAAGAAGAGGTTGTGAATCTCTCAGATTCATGGGGGTGATAATGATTGTGAGTGCAAGTGTGATGGTGCATTGATGGCTGTTGCTAAGGTATCTTCTCAAATCTTAAATGATTTGTGTTTAAACAAATGTGTAATAGCATTTGCAAACATTAAAGAGGTGAATGAAAACCTTGGAAAGAAAATTTTAGATGATGAAGTTCAATTTGAAAAACTTTCAAAAGAGTTAAAATCAAAATTGACTGAAAAAGAATATGAAATCAGCAGTTTAAAACATGAAGCAACTATAACCAAAGACCAGCTCCAAACTATGATAACAAAATATCAGAGTTGTAAAAAGGACCTTGAGTCCACCTAAGTTGAGTGTGAAAAATGGGTGGAATCATGTAGAGGTTTTGAGATGCTCCTCAACAAACAGACCAAAAGTCATGTGAAATTTGGCATTTGTTGTGAAACCACTGCTCAACCTTTTCAAAACACTGACAAAAGCGAACCAAAGTTGGTTGTGGTTGTTTCAACTAATTTGGAGGGTCAAGAAATTAAAATCACTGAACCTAATGGTAAGAAAATTGTTCTTGAAAACCCGAGGGTTCCTCATCTTTTAGTGAACTTGAAAAATATGAGTTTAAACCAACTTGGTTAGATGAGTGTGTTGTTCTTGAAAACTTCAAACCAGTTGATTTTGAAACCCCTGATGGTAAGAAAGCACCACAGGCAAAGGTCATTCCCTTGAAAGATCTTCCAGCAGATGCTCAAACATCTGTTGAAAGGAAGGATGAAAAAGGGAAGAAGAAAGATAAGGGTGTACACTTGTTTTGTGATTTCTGTGAAAAGAAGAACCATGTCACTAAAAACTATTTTCTTCTAAAAGCATATGATATCAACAAAGGAACAAGTGTGTGTGATTCTAAAGCTACATATATGTGGTAAAAAGAATCATAAAACCAAAGAGTGTCTTTATCTCAAAAATTTTGATGTCAAAATACAAGAGTATAAAGCTAAAACTCTAGCAATTCAAGTGGCTAATACTCCAAAAGGAAAGCCCAAACAGCCTTTTGCACCAGCCCAAACATCTATTACCAAAAGTCTTGAATCATCTACTCCCAGGGATGTCCAAGTAACAGATGCTCCACCCTCAAACAAGTATCCAAGAGGACATGGACAACCACCTTGTCATAGTCTGTCACATGTTTATGAAGAGCCCAAGAGGCCTTCAAAACCAAGAGTGAACAGGAATCCTTATGGTTACTATCATCTGACAGGAAATGGTCAAACATCTGTTGCACCAAGTGTTGACATACAAACACTGGCAAATAGGCAGCAACAGTTGTTGAACTTGGTTCAAACCACGGATCATTCTCCTAAGCTTGAGGCTGAAAAGTCTGGGAACTCATCCAAAGCCAACTTGGCTTTGGAAACTCACCAAAACTAATCCATTACTGATGTGCAGGGAGCTTCTGCTTGCTTAGATAGTCTATGGTATGTAGATAGTGGAAACTCTAGGCACATGACAGGATGTAGAGCCCTACTTCTGGACTTCTTAGCTCATGGAGGGGGTGATATATCTTTTGGTAATGATTCTAAAGGTAAAGTGTTGGGTTCAAGGACTGTTCAGGTTGGGAAACTCAAGTTTGAAAATGTCAATCTTATTGATAATCTTAAATTTAATCTTCTTAGTGTCTCACAAATGAGTGACAAAGGCTATGGGTCATTCTTCACTAAGAAAACTTGTAAGATTATTGGGCCAGAAGTGGTTAAAAATATTGACACTATCATAGCTGAGAGCAAAGCACAACTTGTTGCTCACAGGAGTGGCAATGTGTATGTAGTTGATATGTTGAAGGATAACCCTATGGCAAATGTCTGTCTGTAATCTGTTGCCTCAACTAAAGAGACAGAATTGTGGCATAGGAGACTGGGTCACACCAACCTTCAAACTATCAACTCACTCTCTAAACAAAGCCTTGTGAGAGGCCTTCCATCAAAAGAATTCAAATGTGATGAGCATTGTGTCTCCTGTTTAAAAGGAAAGCAACATAAAAGCTCTTACAAATACATTGATGAGTCCAAAACAAGTCAATGTCTTCAATTGTTGCACACAGACTTGTTTGACCCAGTTAAAATCATGAGTCTAAGAAGAAAAAGATTTTGTCTTGTCATAGTTGATGATTTTTCTAGGTTTACATGGACTTACTTTTTACACTCTAAGGATGAGACTACAGGTATCTTGAAGGACTTTGTCACCAAAGTTGAAAAACAATATGACTTGCCAGGAAAAGTTTTTATAAGTGACAATGGAACAGAGTTTAAAAATAAGGAGTTGGATGATTTCTGTGCGACAAAAAGGATTGTGAGGCAGTACAGTATTCCAAGAACACCAGAACAAAATGGGGTGGTTGAAAGAAAGAACATAACTCTCATTGAGGCTGCAAGAACTATGCTAGCAGATTCTGGTTTGCCACTGTCCTTCTGGGCAGAAGCTGTAAACATTGCTTGCTATGTTCAAAACAGAGTTTTGATTAACCCTAGACATCAAAAGACTGCTTATGAAATTCTGTTCAAAATCAAACCACTGATATCATTTTTTAAAATTTTTGGCTGCCCAAGTTTCATTTTAAATCTTAAAGATTCCATTTCAAAATTTGCAGCCAAAGTAGATTGTGGGTATTTTCTGGGATATTCTTCTACTGCCAAGGCCTATAAAGTGTTCAACATAAGGACTAGGACAATAGAAGAAACTTTGAATGTAAAGTTCAATGAACTTTCATCCTTAAAAATCCCAGTAAATCCTGCTGAATTGTTTGATTTAGAAAAAATTAAATTTGAAGATATTACTACTAAAACTAACAGTGCAGGTATTTCACAGTCTCCACAACAGGATTACAGATTTGATGTTGTAATTCCTGTTCACTACAAAGTCACTTCTGCATCAGGGGAAGCAGATGTTCAAAACACCTGTAGAACTCTGCCACAGCTGTGTCAACCACTGTTGACCAGTCTTACCCTAAAACCACTACCTCATCCAGTTCAACCACTGTTCAAACATCTGTTGACAAAAGTCCAACCTCTATTGACAAAAGGCAGTCTAACTTTACACCACTTGGACCCATTCCCCCACTTCCATTTCAAACATCTGTTGGCACTACAGAAGTACAAAAAAGATGTTTTAACAACAGAGTCACCAAACCTCTATCCCTCACCTCAAAATGCCATCATACCATACCAGGGAGATCTAATCTACCTATGAGCTCATCCACCAGACCAAATCATTGGCAACATCAGAGAGGGAGTGCTCACAAGGAGCCAATCCTCAAATATCAGTCTATTTGCAAGCTTTCTATCTCTCACACAACCTATCAAGTACCAAGAGGCACTGAAAGACAACAGTTGGGTATAGGCCATGCAGGAAGAGCTCCTTCAGTTCTAAAGACAACAAGTATGGGAACTTGTACCACTGCCAAAGGATGTTTGTCCAATTGGCACAAAGTGGGTCTTTAAGAACAAAACTGATGAAAGGGGCATAGTTGTCAAGAACAAATGTGCATTCCTTTATGGCAAGAAGAGGGGATAGACTATGATGAAACCTTTGCTCCTGTATCTAGGCTAGAAGCTATCAGACTCTTCCTAGCCTTTGCTATCAACCACAACATCAAGGTGTATCAGATGGACATCAAATGTGCATTCCTTTATGGCAAAATTCAGGAAGAGGTCTATGTATGTCAACCACCTGGTTTTGAAGACACATTCTATCCTGATCATGTCTACAAGATCAATAAAGCTTTGTATGGACTAAAACAAGCACCAAGGGCCTGGTATGAAACTCTTTCCACCCTTCTCTGATCCATTGGTTTCACAAGAGGTAAAATTGATAAAACTTTATTTCTAAAATGGAGAGGGAAAGATTTAATGATTGTTCAAATATATGTGGATGACATCATTTTTGGGTCCACATGTAACAAAATGTGTGAAGAGTTTAGGGAACTCATGACAGCAGAGTTTGAGATGAGTGTTATGGGTGAACTTTAGTGCTTCCTTGGTCTCCAAGTTAAGCAGTTGCAAAATGGTACATTCAATCACCAAAATAAGTATGTTAAAAACTTACTAACAAGATTTGAGATGAATGACTGTAAGCCATGTAGTACACCCATGAGCACTGGCAAGCTACTCACTATTGATAACAAAGATGAACTGGTTGACCAGACACATTATAGATGCATGATTGGGTCTTTACTGTACCTAACTGCATCCAGGCCAGATATTATGTTTGCCACTTGTGTCTGTGCAAGATCCCAGGCATCACCTAGAAAGTCAAATCTTATTGTTGTGAAGAGGATATTCAGATACCTAAAAGGTGCTCCCACACTTGGTATCTGGTATCCTGCTAATGGAAACATTGAGCTTTCAGGTTATTCAGATTGTGATTTTGCTGGTTGCCACACCACAAGGAAGTCTACATCAGGTGGGTGCCAATTTCTAGGGAATGCCTTAGTCTCCTGGCTAAGTAAAAAGCAAGCAGCTGTTTCAACCTCAACAGCAGAGGCTGAATACATTGCTGCTGCAAGCTGTACAACCCAACTCATGTGCCTTCAAAATCAACTTCTGGATTTTGGTATAACTGCACTAAGGACTCCACTCATGCTGGATAGCTAAGCTGCTGAAAATATCATCAAAAATCCAGTCTCTCACTCCACTACAAAACACATCGATATCAGACATCATTTTGTGAGAGATAGCTATAAAAAGGTTTGATTTCTCTACACCATGTTCCAACAGAAGATCAGCTAGCAGATGTGTTGACAAAAGCTTTAGACACATCTACCTTTGAAAATTTGATCTCTCGGATTGGTATGCTAAACATGGATTAACAACAAAAATGTTTTCTTAAAATAAAAACATTACAATGTTTTTAGAAAATCAAAATCCATCCTTAAAAATAGTTTTTGGTTGAAAAAACTGTTAAAGATAAAACAATCACTGCTTCATTCATTCTATCATCTGTTGGTTGAAAAATCTGTTTCAAACATCTGATCAGATAAAACAACCATTGTTTGGTTGAAAAATCTATTTCAAACATCTGATCAGATAAAACAACTGTTTTCCACTATATATATATACATAAAAAAATCATCAGTGCTTTGGCAAACCATCAACAGCTGTTTGCCACGTATGCTCCATCAGATGTTTGCCACGTCTGCTCTCAATATCAGTGCTTTGGCCACATCAGCGGTTTCATCAGAGGCTATAAAAACCCTGTTTTTCCCAACAGTTGTTACACTGTCTCATTGTATTCAAAATACTGAAACTGCCTCCTTCATCCACAAACCCTCATACAAATTCCTTCATTCATCTGACTCAAAATCCACTACCATGGATCTGCAAGCAAAAGCCCCCCACAATTATCTACCATATCTGGTTAAAACAGATGAAAACACTCCATTTCACACTATCATTGATGTAATCCTCAAATCCAAATGCTAAGTTCCTACTTCAAGACAAAAAGCCAACAACCATTATTTCAAAAATTGGAGATACAAATGTCACCATAACCCCCCAAACCATATCCACAACCTTCTCTCTAAACGACTTGGCAGGTATTGATTCTTTTTCTAAGGCTGAACTTCACACAGAGTTCTTAGAAAGGGGTTATGATTCACAAATGACTGGTGCAACAATTTACAAAAACAATTTCCCACCAGTCATTAAATTTTTCTTTCATACACTCCTTATCTGTCTCTCTGCTAAAACTACTTCTTTCAATGAAATCCCATTGAAAGTTCAGTAACTGGGATATGCAATGCTGTCAGAATCTGACTACAATCTATCCCAAGCACTGTTTCTAGATTTAGTAGCAAATGTGAAGGGAGTCAAGTCTGGGTCAAACAATACTTTCTTTTATACCCAAGACTTCTAAGTTTCACCCTACCAAAGGTTTTACCTGAAAAGGATTTTAAAAGGGGAGAATCATATAAAATGAAGAGTCTCCCCCAAGAAACTTTTACAAGAATGCTGGGTCCAAACACCCAAGAAAAAGTGTCAAAAGTTAAAGTTTCCAAAACACAAGCAAAGGGTGTTAAGACAACAACTGTTGTCAAAACCTCTGTTGCTGAGCCCACTGCTCCTGGTGATCATGGCACTACATCCAGTGCTGTGAAACCCACACCAACAACTTCCAAAAAGAAACTTCCATCCACCAAACCCCCCACGAAATCAAGAAAGGGACCTCTGGAAGATGAGATACCAGAGGAAAACCCTGTTGTAGCACAAAAGCAACAACAAACCACTGTTGATACTTCCTCTCAACAGATGGATATATCTCAACCCAGCCAAACTCCTCATGAATCCTCACAAAAGGATCATGTTGTAAGCCAAGGGGACACACATCATGAAGCATATGAGTCACTTGACTATATGTTCAAAAGCCCTTCTCCTGGGGCTGCTTCTCTTTTCACTCCCCCACCTTCACCATCACATGTCCTCCCTACCATTCAACCATTGTTCAAAGCCATTGATAAAACTCAGGACAATCCCAGTTCCTCTCCATCACCTATCACTGAGAGTATACTTCAACAAGTGACTGGGTCTAAGAAAAATCAATTGGATAGCCCACGAACAGAGGAGGCCACACCTTTTGAGTTACATGTAACTCAAGGTGGTTTTTCAAGTGAAGCAGCCATTACTGCTGTAGAGACCATTGTCTCACAACAGGACAGTGGTTCCATCCCTAAGACTTCCTTGAAGGCAACAACTGATGAGGCCACTATAGTGACTCCAAAATCAGTTGGAAGTCCCCAGAACCAAGACAAAGAGGCATCTGGTTCTTATTTTATGGACTCACCTCTTAGAACTGAACCAGTTAAAACTACCACTTCTGGTAGGAACCCAGATGATCAAATTAACTTAGGTGATGTGTTAAAATGCTAGGAATTGACGGAGAGAGTTACATCCATTGAAACATCTGTTGCTGAAATCAAGACAGATATCAAGACAATAATGCAATCTTTGGCTGTCCTCACCAAAAGTCAACCATCCACAGAAGATATTGCTAGTGAGCTATGGAAGTGTGTCAGCCCCATCATCATAGCTCATCGAAAACTAGCAGATCAAACACATGAAACATATATGGCTCAAATCAGAACCATGGTAGATGCTAGGTACACAGATACCCAAGCAGACATCAAAGCCATCAAAGATCATCTGCTGAAGACCACTGGCTCTGCCCCCCACAACTATCTTAAGAGATGAAGATTATGATGAATTCACTACTGATGATGCCAAAAAGGGGGAGAGTGGCAGAGATGGATTGCCTAAGCTAGATCCCTTTGGATGTCCACATTCTCAAAAAGGTCAATCACAAAATTCTGCTGCCAACAAACCAGGGTCTGCTCCAGCTCCACAACAACCCACTGATCAAACCACTGCTACTGCTGTATCTGTCAAAGCTGGTAAGGCAAAAGAAATTGATGAATCTGCCAACATCATTGCTGAAGAGGCTGCTAAAGCTAAGCAAAAAAGGTCTGATACTTTGGAAGTCAAGGCAGAGGCTCTAGTATAGAAGAAACAGGAACAACAGCAGGAATTTGAAGATGTTGGTTCCTCTAAAAGGAAGAAAATGCCTGCAAAACATGTTAGACAACCACCATCCAAAACCAAAACCTCTGCTCCCAAAACATCTGCTAGAACCACTGCCACCACCAAAACTTCTGCTACCACCAAAACCACCACAACCTCTGAACCAACCACTGAACCCATAACAACAACCTCCACTACACCACCCATAACTATGCCACCCATATCACCATTACAACCCCAACATCTGCTGGTCCTACACAAGTGCCAAGAGATGTTAACACATTCACTACTACCCAAACACCATCATCACCTCTGATCCTGTACAAAAGGAAGAGAAAATCAACCGTTGTGGTACAGGATGAGAATATAGAAACCACACCTACTCCCATTTCATCACCAAAATCTGCATCCATTCCAGCCATTCCACTTACATCCTTTTCACCACACACTTTCTAATTTGCTTCCCATAGACCACCACCATTCATTACACCATTGGCTGCTCAATATCTTCTTGAGCTTAACCTACTCAAGGGGGAAATTCAATCCTTCTACAATACTGAGGATCCACCAAAAAGAACTTTACAATCTCTCCCAAATATGCCTGTACCCAGAAACATTGATGAATACTTGAAGTTTAAAGCAGAACAGACAGATTTGATCATCAAGGAGAGATGCAAAGGAAAGGATGACAGGACTGTTCAGGGCATCCATTCAGCAGAGCTTAGCAAATTGAGAAGGATTGAAGATTTTGATAAGACCCTGAGCAATTCTATGTCAAACATGCCACTCAGTAGTGATTTGGAAAGGGTAGTCAGGGAATCTATTCTTGATCAGATCTTGGAAACCATGCCTTACAAAGCAAATAAGAAACAATTTGCAGGCTGGACCACTCATGCCCTTTAAGAAGAACTGTACAAAATTGAAGAGATGACCAAGAATCCTACTCAAAAGGCTTCTGCTCTTGATTTTAGAAAAGGCAGAGACCCAGTCAGAGCCTTGAAATATAAAAGAATGAGGGAAGAGATAATGGCTGCCAAGTATGGAGAAATGAGGTATGTGGCAAGATGGCCTGAGCTGAGACTGGTTGAAACATACAAGAAGCTTGAAGAGAATAGAAAAAATGATCCCACACTACCAAGAAAACCAAATTATCCTGATGCACCAGTGGTTAGAAGATCTCGGACCTTTTCACTTGATAACCAAACAATGCAACATCTGATCTATCCATTGTTGCCAAGAGACAGTACAAAAGGCAGAAGCAGAAGTCTAAATAAGATGAAAAAGAGTTTGCTGACACATTTGTGAAAGAAGGGATCTTCAACCAAGTCCATTACTTCTCTGACCCTATTTCTGAAGAATTCAGAAGAATCATTGGCAGACCTCCATCACCAAACTCATCCCAAATAAATCTGCAACTCAAGAAATCATCAGGTTAAAAAATTCTAAAGTGGAAGGTCAACAAAGACACCAATGAATTGAATCTGCTCAGATCTGATGGAGAAGCTCAGAAGTTAAGAATGGATGATGCATATGGTCTGTGTGCAGATGATCTCCAAGACCTTCTAAACTTAGAGCTTGAAAGAGATGCTGAAGACTTATTCTCCTTAAACTTTGAATTATAATTCAAAGGGCAAATTAGAGAAAGTCTGATGAGGAATAAAGATCAGCAATAAAGGTTGAGTTTTGGCATCATCTGTTCTAGGGGGAGATTGTTGGGTCTGCTGACCTAGAAAAGAACAGATGATCTGAAAAGCCAAAACATATTATATATATGATCCAAAATAAATCAGTGTTTTCAAGTTATCCCCCCCAAAAGACTGTTGACTTCTAACAACTGCTGTTCCTCCTAACAATTGCTGGTGTACAAGTGCTGATCACAAAGAACTGTTGAAGAAACAACTGTTAAGCTAAAGACTGTTGAAGACAAGGACTGTTGAAGACAAGGACTGTTGGAGCCAACAACACTTAGGCTCCAACAGTGGATACAAGCCATCAGAGTTTTACCCATCAGCTGTTTAGTCATTAGAGCTTTTCTATTTAACAGTGCATGTATTCATCAGTTGTTTTATGTTGTTATATATCTGTTAGATGTCGCTTTCTTAGGTGATGTCAGCCATAGGTCATCAGAGGTTTAGTTTGTCTATAAATAGAACAGTGCATGTACTGTTCTATTCATCACTCCAAACATTCTCTCAGAAAAACAACTGTGAGTGACCAGGCTGATGGGGAGTAATTGTGTAATCATTCTAATCCGGGTTGACTAATGAGAAGTTTGATTCTAAAACAATTATCTCGTTTGTTTTGATTAATAGTTTACTATTTTCGCTGCACTTTCCATATTTGTTTATCTTCATTCGTATTTCATTTATTAAGTGTCAAAACAAATCAAACTCAGATCCTAACAGCGTCTAGGGCTTTTAGTGCATATTTTGAATAATCATTTGAGACTACAAGATGATATTAAATTTAAATAATATTTACTTATAAAAATATATTAATATTATTATGTACAAACATTTAATCTATATTATCTTATTAAGGAGGAGTGATGTACAACATGGTAATTTGCATTTCTATACAACTTAACAAGCAACATGTACAACATTTTTAAGCAAAAAAATTAAGGGTATTATTGGCATAGTTGTGACAATTAAGACACTTAGAAGGGTAGATTAGTAAATTTAACATAATTCAATACCTCGCATCCTAAAATCTTATCCCAATTATGCCTTTATGTCCAACTTTTAAAACACAAAATACAACCTAACCTATGATGCATCTTGAATGCTAATAGTCTTTTCATAACCCAAACAAAATCTTAGAGCTAATTTTATGCTTTGAAACATTGTTTTGTCTAAAAAAATTTATGTCTTCATTAGATGAAAAGAGAAAAAAATCAATGAGAAGTTAAGATGCTTGCAAGATATGGTTCCCGGATGCTACAAGGTATAAAGATATGAGTTAATCTTTATATACATATATACATTTTTTTTCTACTTATTCATATGTTCTTTGACAATTACAAAAATTTTTCTTCATAATATATCATTGTTTTGCTCCATTTAAATGTAGTTATTTGCTATAGACAATGGGAATGTCACTGATGTTGGATGTAATAATCAACTATGTTGGATCGTTGCGGAATAAAATTGAGGTAATTTAATTGTGCAACTAAGAATTTAAACAATAAACAAACAATATTCAGAATTATTGATGAGAAAATATTTTTCAAAATTAATTAATACAGTTTTTTCTCTTCTTTGTGCATTTTTAGTTTTTCTCCATGAAGCTTTCAGAAGTCAGCATGTTCTATGACCTATTGACCTCAACGCTACTGAATTGTATGAATTGTATCAATGTTATAGTCCTACAAATAGTGGTCATGTATTTGGTATTATAATTGAATCAACCCGAATCTTTATCTTCTATACTATATTATAAAGCATCAGTGAAGGATACCCGCAAAATTTAAGTAAATACAACCTTTATTGCTTATAGTACACTGCTTATTGAAGTCATTTAGGGGGGGTAAAATTGTCTTTCTACTTAAATATTACATTGTCGTAGAAATTAATTTCAACATAATTATAAAATTGACGAGGAAATTAACAATAATGTGGTGACTCTTTACATTCACAACCTCCATGTCTTTATTATGTTTGTATCAATGTTATAGTCCTATAAATAGTGGTCATGTATTTGGTATTATGTTTGAATCAACCCGACTCTTTATCTTCTATATCTATACTATATTATAAAGCATCAGTAAAGGATACCTGCAAAATTTAAGTAAATACAACCTTTATTGCTTATAGTACAATGCTTATTGAAGTCATTTAGGGGGTAAAATTGTCTTTCTACCTAAATATTAAATTGTTGAAGAAATTAATTTAAACATAATAATAAAATTGATGAGGGTAACAATAATGTGTAACTCTTTACATTCATAACCTCCATGTCTTTATTATGTTTGTATAAATGTTATAGTCCTATAAATAGTGGTCATGTATTTGGCATATAAATAATGTGATGACTCTTCACATACATAACTTACATATCTTTCAATGTTTATAGTAAATAAATTACATCATATATTATGTATTTATATATTCTTTTTAAATTTATGTGGTTGCAGGATGGTATGATGTGACACTTCTGCACACAAATGAATATGTAGACTTGAAGTTTGCCAACACACCCAAACCAAGACACGTTTCAACACATTAAAGTGAGCGATATATGTAGGCTTGACGTTTATACGAGCAAATATGGTAGAGATACTTCATGAGCAACGTCATCATCTTCCTCGATGTTTTTTTTTGTCTTCTCTGCTACTATAAGCTTCTAGGAATATAATTTAAGTTTCTGATCTCACGAAGTCACCAATTGCTTACATATCCAAACGAAGACAAGTTCTTATCAGTTGATTTGGTAGTTTTAACTATATTGATTACTAATTTGTTTGGTTTAATAATTTGTTACGGCGCTTGTCAAACTAACATAAAACGAGAGTATTTATGAAAAACATTGACTCCGCTGTATCTCGCGGGTGCCCTAAAATAATAGAAATATGTTGCACACTACAAACTGCATTTTAGTAATTACATCACTTCCACTACAATCTTATGGTCATTAAGAGATACAACGCCACTTCACTACGCTAAGCACCGCTCTACGATGGCATACTTATCTGCCTTTGAGATACATAAAAAGGGTCCCACCAAAGGACGTGGCCCAATATAAGAGTGTTGCAAGGAATAGCATGGCCTATTGTGATGTACTTATTTAATATATTCAGAACATATACTTATGAGTTTCAGTTTTTAATAACATATATTTTATACATAGTTGTTTTTTACTTCATCATAACGAATAACCAACAAACACGATGCACGAAGGGCAAAACAGATGCACCCGCTGCAACGCGCGGGCATTCCTACTAGTATTACTAATAGATTAATTATTCAAGACTAATGTAAAGTCGTACCCAAATGAGTGTCTAAGACAGATCAAGTTAGAAAGCACTTTCTAAGAGAATTAATGACACCCATCGCATCACACGGGCTAACCCACCAGTAACTACTAGTTTAAATAGTGATTCTAAAGACAATTTGCATAACCTTCATGGATTTAGAATTCTATGATCTCTCATTCAAAAACTGTTCTCCCTCAAATGACAATCTACAATTTACAAATTACTTTAGGTTTGTTAGGAAAATATGATGTGAAATCCATAAACACTAAAGGTTTTGGCCTTCAATCTGACCTTGATTAGGACTAAATTATAAAAACTGCACTTGAGCCGCCGCCAAGGCCCCCCCCCCCCCCCACACACACACACACCCCAACCAAACCCAAAAAAAAAATAAAAAATTACTGTAATTACTGTGTTCGCAAATTCTTTTTAGTTGTTCATCTTTGACTTAAGTATATATTGTTTTGCCTACATTGTTTTCCTTGATATAAATATGCTAAAAATTGGGCTGCTTTAGTGAATTTCTTCTGAACTATATGATAATAATATTTGACACATATAATAATATAAATACTTCTTTTCAAGGGACTCAACGACATATGTTTTGGTTGTATATTTGCAACTCTCTTTTTCCGAACTAGATATATTTACACATCTAGTTATCGTATGTTACACTAACCTTTTGACTTCTGAAAAAAAGTAAAAGGTGTCATGCCTTTATTTGTACCGTAAAATATTAACTTATATCAACTATAAAGTTTTTTTTTTTTTTTTTTTTTTTTTTTTTTTTTTTTTTTTTTTTTTGAACGGCAACACTTTATTAAACGAAATAAAGAGCCAGCAAGCAGCTGGGAGGAAACAAGCAAAAAACCAGGAAACAAAAGAACAAAACAGGCCAAACAAAGCCTCCCCGATTACACACTTGACGCAATGTCAAAGTTAACCCAATTCTCCCAAGATGGCTTCGGCACCCTTGATCGGTTACAAACCCAGAGATAAGAATCCTCCTTGATAAATTCAACAACTTTGCCGACCGGGATAAAAGTGCCTTCGAAAATTTTCGCATTTCGAGCAAGCCAAATACGCCACATCGTCGCACAAGCTACGGATAAGATCAGACGCTTCCAAGACATGGAGCCCGGGGCTTCTTTCAACAGCAGCAACATATCATAGAGGTTGGAGGCTTCAAGCGGAAACGGCACACGGATCCAAACGAAAACGTGCCACCAAATCGACTTCGCTAACACACAACTCCAAAGGGCATGCTCAGTGTCCTCAATACCATACCCGCAACGGGCACAAGACAAACTATCCAGTTGAATCCCACGCTTAGCAAGCTCGGTCTTAACCGCAATTCTCCCCCGTAAGGCTCTCCATAAGAAAACGTTACATTTCGGAGGAACCCAAGACTCCCAAAAAACATTTAAACCGTCCCCAGCCCCATATCTAATATGGTCAATCTGCCGCCGAATACTACGAACCGAAAATGCCATCCCATCATCATTTTCCCATCTCCAAATGTCCCTATCCCCACTGAGGGAGACGTCTTTGATTAAAGTCATCAATCTAGTAAAAGAAACCCATTCCTCAGCCGAGTTAAAACGCCTCTTCCAGCCACCCAACCAGTTGACGCACGAATTGATTTTAACAAAAGTATCCGCAACCAAAGCGTCTTTATCGGCGGCCAAAACAAATAAATCCGGGAACAAAGAGCACAACGGGTCGGGAGTAAACCAGCGATCTTTCCAGAACTTGACCAACTTACCATTACCAACCTTCACACATAAGAAATCGGACATATTAATACCCACCGAGAGAAGAGCACCATCAACATTACTAATATCTTTCCATAAGCCGGGTATGGATTTCTTCACCGGAATAAGCTTATTCTTTAAAGAGTCCCCATGAATCGCAACAACGACTTTAGCCCAAAGATGATCCGGGCCATTCCTCAAACGCCACCACCATTTGGAGAGCATCGCAATGTTAAAATCACGAATACTCCCTAACCCGACCCCTCCACGAACCTTAGGACGAGCGAGCTTTTCCCATTTTATCCAGCGGACTTTATGTCTGTTCACAGAAAAGCCCCAAACGAAATCACGCCTTATGCTCTCCAATTTTTTAATAATGCTAACAGGGGCTGCAAAAATAGAAAGATAGTATGAGGCCAGGGAACCAAGCACCGATTTTGCAAGCATAGCTCTTCCAGCCAAGGAAAGATGCTTAGCCTTCCAAGAGGAGAGCTTCCGGTTGAACTTTTCGACGACCGGGAGCCAATGTTTAGCCAACTTCATGTTGGCACCGATAGGGACGCCAAGATAAGTAAAAGGGAGAGCTCCAGCTTTACAACACAGCAGACTAGCAAACCTGGACACCTCCTCCTCGTCGACACCAACCCCAAATAGCTGACACTTGTGCCGATTTAAGCCAAGACCCGAGATCAAACATACCCACCGAAGAAGGCGATTAAGACTATGAATGTTATCCTCCGACCACTCACCAATAAACAAAACATCATCGGCATAACAAAGATGGGAAAGAGTAGGGCCATTATTAGGTAACTTGAGACCATGGAACATACCCAAATCAACCGCGCGATTCATCAACAAAGAAATTAATTCCATGGAAATAATAAACAAGAAAGGGGATAGGGGATCCCCTTGGCGAAGACCCCTCTTAAAGTCGAATTCTTTAGTCGGAGCCCCATTCACAAGAACCGACCCCTTACTCGATTGAAGGCACCCTCTAATCCAATCAACCCACTTAGCCGGGAAGCCCATATAATCCAACATCCGAAACAAAAACTTCCAATTAAGGGAGTCGTAGGCTTTCCGAAAATCCACCTTAAAGATCAATAATTTAGTCTTAGACTTCTTAGCCCAAGACACCGGCTCGCTAATCACAAGTGGGCTATCAAGAATGTAACGGCCTTCGACGAAAGCCGATTGGGTGGAGGAAATAATAGATGGCATCACACACTTAATACGCCTCATCAAAGTTTTTGCTAAGATCTTATACATCGACCCCACAAGCGAGATCGGACGATAGTCATCTAACGCCTGAGAATCAGTAACCTTAGGGATAAGCGCAATAAAAGATGCATTGCAGCCCTCAGAAATCTTCCCGTGACTGTAAAAATCCTCCATAACCTTGGTAACAATCGGCTTGAAATGAGACCAAAACTTCTTGAAAAAACACATCGGGAAGCCATCGGGACCCGGAGCTTTCCCACCTTCGCAACTTTTCACCGCGAGCCATATCTCATCAGAGGTGAATGGGGCAATAAGAGCTTCGGCCTGGGCTTCAGAGATCCTCGGCAGCCCATGATTAGAAAAAGATGGTCTACGCCTAAGCGGCTCGGCGAATTGAAAGCTGAACCATCTTCTAATCTCTTCCATAATTAAGCTAGGCTCCGTCTTCCAAACGCCATTAATCGATAAACCGTGAATTCTGCGGGAGGCTATGTTGTTGATGACCCCGTGGAAAAAGGAAGAGTTTTCATCCCCGAACCGAATCCATTTGAAACGCGCCTTTTGCTGGAGGTCTTTAGCCCGTTTCAGCTCAAACTTTCTAATTTTAAGCCTCATTTCAGCCCTGTGTCTAATCTCATCAGCAGACAACTTAGCAAATTCTGCCAGAGAGTCAATATGGGCAACAGCACTTTGAAGGGCTCTTATCTCCTTATCTTCAAGAGTCGAAGCTCTTTTCCTCCACTCCTTGATGTCAAGTTTAATGTCCTTAAGAACCCAAGCAAGGTACTTATCCGATTTACCCACAACAATCCCATTCCCGATACGGGAAGAAACAATAGCGGAAACCTCCGGAGAATTAAGCCAGGATTTAAAGAATTTAAAAGGGGGCGGACCAAAGTCCGAGTCAACACAAGACAATGAAACCGGGCAATGGTCCGAGGGACCTTTGCTACCAACCTCAACTTTCGCATCCGGCCATAACATCATAAACTCGTCACAAACAAAAAACCTGTCGAGCTTACTATACTTAGCCTCCCTATTATCAGAAATAAACGTAAACCGCCCCCCAATCATCCTGTACTCAATCCACCCCACACGGCTGAGGAAGCCATTAAAAGCATCAGCAGCATTCGCATCGAAAGTGGAATTGAGTCTCTCGTTTTCGGACCGAACATCATTAAAGTCACCAAGCGCTACCCACAAACCATCAAATCGAGACATAACCGAGGCAATTTTATCCCAAAGCCGCCTCCTTAACATAACATCATTAGGAGCGTGGACGTTGATAATGTTAATTTTCACCTGAGCCCCAATCAAATGCCCCGAAACAATAATAAAATTCTGGTCCACCAACGACTCACTACTGGAAAAAATGGAGGGATCCCAGATAGAGACCAAACCCCCAGATCTCCCAATCGCATCCGCTGCCACAAACATAAACTGAGATCTACCCCAAAACGAATCAAGCACCGAGGAAACGTGAGTCTCCTGAATACATAAGAAAGAAATCTTACCCGCACACCTCAATCTCTTAATCCACCCCGGTTTATCCGAGCCGGAAACCCCCCTAGCATTGATGGTTAAAAAATTCATAAGGACACAGCTGACTCCTTCTCCCCCTTAATAAGAGCTCTGACTTGATGGTCGAGACCTTTAACATCAACACCCAATCGGTCACCATAATTCATAGTGGCATTGACTTCGGAATCAAGAAAATCACAGACACCAGCCTCCCCACAATCTTGAACCGGCGGAGAATTAATAGTAGAGCACGCAACACCGCCATGCCCCTGAAGTTTAGCACGCAGGGATTCCTCACCATCACGCTGGATCAATTCATCAAGGGAAAAGGGATCTGAATCAGCTGAGGTATTCAGGTCAGGGGTCTTAAAAGACTTATACTCGGAAAACCTGACTTTCCTTTTATCCTTGGCCCGAAGCGTAACGAAACTAAGCCCATTAACATTATTAATTTCCGGATTAGGCGGCCCAACTGGAGACTGACAGGCCTCTTTAGAAGGAGTGAGAGGCAGAGGCCCAAAAGGAATGGGTGGGGAACTCTTCAGGCCCGGATTTTTCAATGGCGGGGACACAGAAATAATGGGACTCTCCTCGGAAACCGAACCAACACTATTCTCTTTCATGCATTTAATACAAAGGAGATCCTCAGCCGCAACCCTATTCAACCCCATGCAAGACTTGCATGGGAAACCAAAAGCCACCCCAACATCATCATTGGAAGCCTCCCCATCATCATCATTGCATGACTCTTCAAACTCCACCTTAACCGGAGAGGGCACCACCTTGGGACTAATAACCGGTTTCCCAACCGGCGAGGCAGCCGGAGAAGCGTCCGAAAAAACACCCGAGTGAAAGGAGGGTTTCCAAAGACCTTCCACTTCTTGCACCCATACAGTGAATGAATGACCTCCCCAAGACATCAAGAACTCTTTGGTGATGGGTTTCCCGGACTGAACCACGACAGCCATAGTACATTCCGACATATCCAAATCATTAACATCAGCTTTAGATTTGCAAAAAAGTCTACCACACCGTTCTCCGATCTTGTTGAAGACGTGACGATCCCACAAACAAGCTGGAACCCCAACCACCTTGATCCAAGCGATCCGATCAAAGGTCGGAGGAATACCTTCCCAAACATACAATCTAGAAAAACATTTGGACCAAAACTCGTACTGATTCGTAAGGAACTCTTCGGCCTCAATACAAGTTCCAAAAGTGATAAGCACCTTAACCCCCCCAAGATACCTGATCACAGCACCAGGGTCCAAAGCCTCATTCATCATCTCCTCCAATTTCAGAAGGGCCTCCATATCTTTCGCCTCCCCGATAAGGGATTTGAATTCAAGTTGTGATTTAGATTGTGTCTTCATAGGAGGAAGCTCAATACGGCTGGGGGCCAAAGACGGGGAAGGGCCCAGTCTCAAGGACATACTATCACGGTACGAGCACTGCATTGGCTCATTCACGGCTGGTCTGGGATGCATACCGGACGGCCCCAGCCTAGAGAACACCGATGCTTCATTTTTCTTAATCCAAGTGGGATTCCTACTACCATCTCTATTAAATTTGGCAATGTTAATCGCCAGCACAGCCCCATCCAAAGTCGTACCCCGTAAAACGTCTAGTTAACTAATGAACAATGCCTTTGTTTTGAACTAGGTATATTTACATCTAATTGAATATGATATGTTACAATGACCTTTTGACTTCTGAAAAGAAAGTAAAAAAGTGTCGTGCCTTTATTTATTTTATTTCTACCGTAAAATATCAACTCAAAGCAAACTTTTTTTTTTTTTTTTTTTTTTTTTTTTTGAATGTTGAGTTTCAAACGGTAAACCTTTAGTTAGAAAGTCATCTCTACCTAGGATCGAATCCTTCGCCACATGAGTTTCTCCTTTCAAACCAAATGGTTATTTTTTCGGTAGAAGACTGAATCGAACCTGTGACCCCGGGCAGAAACCACGCAAATATAAGTAAATCTTTCCACCTCCGTTGCAATCACTAGGCTAGAGTATCATTAGCAACTCAAATCAACTATACAAACAGCTGAATCTTAATTATGTGTGACTTTCTTTTTTTCCCTTTTTAACAATGCATTTAAATATGTAAAAATTTATAATTTTTTTTAACAGCTAATTTATCCCCTATTTTTATTACACAATTTATTTCATCTCATGTTAAATACACATATTTTTTTTTACCTCTTATAAGACTTGAACTTTTAACCTTCTCTTTAAAACATTAACACTTTTACAAACACACTAAGACTATCAGGAGTGGGGGCGGGAAGGGGGGGGGGGGGGGGGGGGGAACACCGCCGCCGGTAGGGGCGGGAGAGTGGCGTAGGTCTTGGGGCGGGGGTGGCTTCACCGGCGTGGGGCTTGGGGTGGGGGTGAGGTGGCATGCTTTTATTGGTCAGTTTTTTTTTTTTTTTTTTTTTTTTTTTTTTTTTTTTTTAACCTTAACACAATATAATATTATTTCCTTCTCCCCCTCTCCCCCCCTTTCACTCCCCACAATTATTTTCCCCCCCCTTAAGGGTCCCACAAGTGCCACATGGCGCATCATCCCCCTCTTTCCCCCACCACTCCTTGTAGTCTAAAGATGTGGAGCATAAAAAGTTACTAGTAAAAATGCCCGCGCGTTGCCGCGGGTGTTTATGTTTTTGCCCTGCTTGTTGCGCTACAAGTTTCGCTTATGTTATTTATAAAATTTATGTGCTAATTCAACAATATATCAATTTTTAAAGGACAATTTATTATCTGACCACCAAATGCAAATTGGTATATATTTCCCTCCTCGGTTCGAGAGAATGGTAAACTGTAATTTTCAAGCTCAATAAATGATTTTGGTGCTTCTATACTCATATACGATAGCATCTTGCATCTTGATCACCTAAAGAAATGAAAAACCTTTGTCATCATACCAAAACAAAAATAAAATAAAGAATAAACAAATCTTTTGCAACAATATTATCTATAAGATAAAGCATATAGAGAGAACATGCAAAATATAGGTATTGACCGAGTGAAATGTTATGTGAACACTAATACATGTGAACTGTGGTTCATTACCTTGACACCGTCCATACAAACCGATCAGTTGTAGAACAAGTACCTAGCAAGTAGCTTCCCTTAACTACCTCATACATGCATAATAATAATAATAATAATAATAATAATAATAATAATAATAATAATAATAATAATAATAATAATAATAATAATAATAATAATAATAATAATAATAGAGATGACTTGCATTAGTCATTTGTACAATTGTAATCAAATGTTGCACATAGGGGTATAAAGGGAAGTATTTGGCAAAAATATAGTTATTTACCTTGTGACCTTTTGTATGTCATCTTAAAATGATGGTGAAATTACTTTCTTAGCTATCTCTCCTCCTTAGACTAGTGGGAGTGGGGGCGGGAGAGGGGCGGGAAGGGGGGGAACACCGCCGCCATAGGGGCGGGATTGTTGGCGTGGGGCTGGGGGCGGGGAGGGGATCACCGGCGTGGGGGGGAGAGGAGGGACACGTGTCAGCTGCTGGTTGGATGATCATTATTTGAATAGATTTAATTTATTAAAAAAAAACCAACAATCTGTTTTATTAAAAAAAAAGAAATTTAAGAAATTAAAAAAAAAACAACATTTAATTCATTTTGAAGGCCGTTTTTTTTAAAAAAAAATTTAAATTAAATAAAAAAAATAAATAAATAACATTACATAATTAAATTACTTAATAACCATTACACACTAAAACAACCATTACATAATCCTAATAATTCCTAAATTACTTATTTAAACATAAATAACTCCTAAATTACTTATTTAAACATAAATAAATCCTAAATTACTTATTAATCCTAATTTTCTCCACTATGGAGAGTAGTTGTCCCATTCTCCGGGGAAGGTGATGCACTCGGGTGAGACGGAACGCGAGCTATCCCGTCCATCAGATCTCGTATCTGAGGGGAAGTAGTAGTACTCACGAGGAGGGGTAGGTTGGTTATAGTAGACGGGCCAGCAGCTCCTGCTTGAAAACCGTCACCCATGTTATTCATTGCTTTAGGGAAGAGGAATAGGTGTGACTGAGAATTTGGTAAGGTGTTGTATTTATAGGGTTAGAAGGATGAAACAGTGGGGGGGAAACTTTGAAATTCAGAGTTTCAAATTCAAAATTTCAAATTCAAACTTCTGGGTGGGAAAAATTAATGTTTGTACTGTGTGGAGCAGTGGTGGGAAAATTTGAAATTCAAAGTGTAAAATTAAATATTAATTAAAATTTTATTACTTTAATATTAATTATTTTTTTATTAACTTAATATTAATTATTTTTTTATTAATTTATTATATTTTCCGGTTTATATTATTATTATTATTATTGTTATTGTTATTATTATTATTTAATTTATAAAAAAAAAGAAAAAAAAAGAAAAAAGAAATGCCAAGTGTCACTTCCCCCCACCTCTTCCCCCCCTTCCACTCCCCACAATTATTTTCCCCCCCACAAGGGCCCCACAAGTGCCACATGACGCTTCCCCCCACCTCTTCCCCCCACCACTCCTTATAGTCTTAATAAGGTAGTAGAGATAGTGGTAAGAATCCATTCAACCCCTACCCCACCTCATGTATATACATAATAACTTTATTAATTGTAACAGTTAAATAATTAGTGGTGATCAGCTATAAAAGCACAAGATGTGAATGCTGATCAACTTATTTATTATATACTTTATAACCTTTTATTCAGTTTGTGCACTTTCGGTCAAAAGGAATATATATACCATAGTTTGCAGTTTCATCGTCCTTGGTGACATTTAAAATGATGAGTGAGACAAAATCAAACAAATTCTGGACTCCTCTTTTTACCTAATTCAAATCTTAGTCTCGGGTTTCCAACATTCAAGCATATTTTACTATTAATCGACACTGAATATTCTTATAGTGTATCAACTCTGGGTTTTGGCAACAGGGTTAATTTGATCTCCTTTATGCTTTAACACAGATTATTTAATTGTATTGGGTTGGCAATGAGTTAATATATGCATATGTCATGCAGTCGATCTTTACACATTTTGGTTTCTGACACTGCTACCTTAATTATTTGATTATTAAGGGCAAATTAAGAAATTTGCTTGATCAGGTTAATTCATCTTTGAAAATAGTAGTTATGTATAAAACCGTGTTTATAAATATTATAAATAATGCCAAACCTAAATACAAGTTCCCTAGTGTAAATACTAGAACGCTCATACTTATGTTTTTTTACGCACGTTGCGCATTGCAGGTGTCAAGTAATTTATTTTTAATACCAGTTTACTAATACAACCAATATATCAATTGATGAAGAGCAATTTAATATGAACAAAAGAATTTACATAAAAAATAACGATCACCATATGTTCAAATTACATCCCTTTATATTTTCATAATACCAAAGTAAAATAAGATAGTACTCCATGTTACATCCCTTTGGTACCCACCTGCACCATGGATTTCTAACGGACATATCCGCTGGTGAAAGTCATTTGTTATGTAGTAATAACCGTCTTAGATTATATGGTGCTTAGCAACCTTCAAACCTATGATATAAAGCTATACCACTGTTAATTTGCTTCATGTTTGTAAAACTTCATTTGCGTTACCGTAAAATTCAAGCCACTCTTTAGTTTACTACATAATCTGTGATATTCATGGTGCATATATGCAATGCACTAATACGGAAAATTCATTTGTAGCGGATCGCAGTTGTGGTATTTATTGTCAATATTTTAGTCCTCTCTCTCACACACGCACCCAAAATAAACTAATTATATGAAAAGGAATCTTAAGGAAACTAAGAAGCAGTACATTTTCTTGTGACCTTTTTAATGGCACATTGGATTCTAAATATATGCTCTCTTCATTTGATCATCCACATAGAAGCTTCTTGAATGATTAAATATAGGAATCACAAAATGTTGAGTGATATGAATAGTTTTCTATAGGATCCCACCATATTATTCTCTTCCTACTATGAATCCATAAATTGCCAATGGTATACCTTTATAAGATTAAATTAAATAGCTTATCTTATTAAATAAGTTATCTTAATTATAAGTGATACGCCAATTTCCTGTTCAATATGATTGAAAGTTGTTTAAATTAATTTGATTCATGTAAACTGCTATCACTCTATCCAACAACCCAAAAACTGTATCCCAAACACATGCAATTGCAACTCAGTTCACCTTAATCGGTTATCAATCTAATACCATTTATAAATAATGCCATGATGATAATTTATTATTAGTAAGGTGCTGTTCGTTTTTTCTGCAGGAAAAGGTCTGCAGTCTGTAAGAAGAAGATTGTTTGTTTGTTAATGTCTGCAGACTGCTGAAATAAACTGAAATTTAAATAAACTAATTTTTTACAGCAGTCTGGTGGTAGACGGTGGTGGTGGTGGACCGTGGTGGGGTGGTGGACCATGGTGGTGGTTGTGGGTGGTGGTGGTGGACGGTGGTGGTGGTGGGTGGTGGTGGTGGACGGTGGTGGTGGTGGGTGGTGGGTGATGGTGGTGGACGGTGGTGGTGGAGGACGGTGGTGGTGGACCTTGGTGGTGGTGGATGGTGGTGGTGGTGGGTGGTGGTGGACGGTGGTGGGAGCTGGTGAACAGTGGTGGTGGTGGACCGTGGTGGTGGTGGGTGGTGGTGGACGATGGTGGTGGTGGTGGTGGATGGT
This sequence comes from Ambrosia trifida, assembly GCA_028751855.1. Classification (NCBI taxonomy): domain Eukaryota; kingdom Viridiplantae; phylum Streptophyta; class Magnoliopsida; order Asterales; family Asteraceae; genus Ambrosia; species Ambrosia trifida. Next base: position 83,030,197 of record CM054122.1, read on the forward strand.
AGTGGTGGACCGTGGTGGTGGTGAACGGTGGTAGGTGGTGGTGGACCGTGGTGGTGGTGTTGGTGGACCGTGATGGGTGGTAGGGGTGATGTTGGACCGTGGTGGTGGTAGACGGTGGCGGTGGTGGTGGACGGTGGTGGTGGACCGTGGTGGGTGGTGGTGGACCGCGGTGGGTGGTGGTGGTGATGGTGGACCATGGTGGTGGTGGTGGTGGTGGTGGACGGTGGTGGTGGTGGTGGTGGGTGAGGAGAAGAGAATGGAAGGTCAGGAAGACCTTTTTAAGTGAAAGGTCTTCCAAAAAACAAACAATATGCAGACCTCAAACGTCTCGCGCGTCTATATGGCGCAGACAAAAAAGGTCAGAAGTGCTTCTGAGCAAAAAAACAAACAGCACCTAAACTTCACTATAGACATACTTTTAATAAAATCATGGATCTATATATTACATCCAAGAAACATATATACACATGAATCTTTGTATGGATGAAGCCATAAACAATTTTAGTAACCCGATTTTCTATGGTAATTGAAATATATAGTCACATATTTTAACAACACTTTTTTTAATGACAAAGAATGTCATGTGTAAATTCATCTTTTTGAGGCTATGTCTAAGGTCGACTTATCGACCGCCATCAGACTGTACCCTCTGACCATGTGTAGTGGTTCTATGTCTAAATTCACCTTTTTAGGGTATGTCTAAATTCACCTTTTTAATTCATGTATTATATAGTCACATATTTTACCCACCATATTATTCTCGTCAGATCATATGCGTAGTGGTTCAAGCCATTTAGAGGCATTTTTTTGCCATGTGGACGCCACATCAGCAAAGAAACTTTTAGCTAAAAAATGGTGTAATGGTTTAAGCCCATTACTTACTCCTTCAATCATTACTTAACAATTTAATTAATTTGCAATTTTCCATTCAATTATTTTTAAAATAAAAAGGAAACCAGTTAATAATTAAAAAAACATAAAATGTTTCATTAAAATTTATAAAAAAAAAAAAACACAAAACATTTCACTAATTTGTAAAAGTACATAATATGAATAAATTAGTGTTATGAACTTTTATGCATGATTGGTGTAAGAATCGATGATATAAAAAAATAATAATAACTTAGATTTTTATAATATTTAATCATACTTACGGGCATACAGATCATAATCTAATTTTAATCATACTTACGGGCATACAAATCATAATCCATATGATGAATTATTAACTATGTTATATAATACATGGCAGTAAAAATAAATAATGCTGTAAGTAAAAATAATATACATTGATAACGTGGAGTAATTAATGCGAAGCACTGAATAAGAAAAATGTCAGAGAAAAGTCAGAGAAAAGCAGGCGTTAAGCATATAACGCCATGCACACAAAACGCTAGTTTAACGCCCGTAGGAATGGTGTATATGGCGTGAACAAGGTTTTTCTTTAGATAAAAACGCCCCATTACACATGGCCTTGATCAGTTATCAATCTAATACCATTTATAAATAATGCCATGATGGTAATTTATATTAGTAAGCTTTACTATAGACGTACTTTTAATAAAATCATGGATCTATATATTACATACCAAGAAACATACATACACATGAATCTTTGTATGGATGAAGCCATAAACAATTTTAGTAACCCGATTTTCTATGGTAATTGAAATATATAGTCACATATTTTAACAACACTTTTTTTTAATGACAAAGAATCTCATGTGTAAATTCATCTTTTTGGGGCTATATCTAAGATCGTAGGGTTCAATGAGACGGTTCCAATGACTCTTGAATGAGTTCAATCGGAGTCCGTTTGATACATTTCATACAACTCCCTATTTTTCTTTCACTGTGTATTTAATTCTAACCCTAGTTTAGTATAATAGTTTGTTAGTTTCCTTTATAGAACTTAAACTATGTTAACTGAAATGTTTAAACCTTTTAAAACTTAAACTTATTATGACTTTTTATTAGTTTTACTTATTTCTTTAATAAATCCTTAACTTAAAAACTTTAACGCTTTCCAAGTTCATCGAAAGTTTATATGCGTTTAAATTTATATAAAAATCACAATAAAATTTAAAATGATAAGATTCGCTTAAACGTCCAAACACAACATGTTAAAGTTATGATTCGATGTACGTTTACGAGTAATAACGAAGCACAATCCAAGCAAAGATATGTAATTCAATTTTTTTTTATTAAAACTCAAAATGATTAAAGTATGAGGAGTAAATGTAAATACAATAAAGTCTAGGAAACATGCAAATATTACACAACAGAGATCCCCATCGTATGATCATCCTGTGGCCTACGAGATCTAGGCCATGGGTCAACAACATGTCTGTAGGGCTGCTTGGATTCCATGCCCTAAAGGACCTCGCCAAAATAGTAACAAAACCCTTGCAGAGATTGTGTGATGAAAATTTGGGTGTCAGGAACTCGGAAAAATAAGCGACGAACTTGTATACTAAGTTCGCGCTGCTGTGTCTAAGGAACTCGTGAAGATAAAACAAGTCTTGTTGAGTGACCCTTATACACCAATGTAGATATCAATGTAGTGGTCTCATAGCAGGCTGGCATGCTGCCTGGGAGACTTTTGGCATGGACGGTCGAACTTCCCTTTCACGATAGTGCCAAATTGGCCGCAACACATTAGTGTTCCTCCAAATCAGAGCGTCCAAAATGGCCGAGTCAGACGCCGCATCCAAGAGTAAATATCCAAAGCAACCACAAACTGAGGCAGTGTTAACGATCTTCTATGCCCGAAAAACTGGAACTTGACCACAATCATGGACTAGATATGATCTAGCCTCTTGACCATGTATCGACGAAGCAAAATGTCGACAGAAACTCTAATGTGATCTCCTGATGAGCATGTTGACGCCCCACCTCAAGCGAACGATACCACCGTGACATAGATAGTAGAATATCCTGAACATGCTCTATGTCGCCAATGGCCCGCAGAAAATCCTGGTAGATTGTACACGGGGTATCGAAATGCATCAAACGAACACCCCCATATGTCTGTAGGTGATCGTGCCCTACGAAAAGTCAGAAATCTATACTCCTGTCTCTACCTAATCGGGAAATAACCTCCCTATCCTCCTCATCACTGCCCGTCACCCTCTCCCCCCGCGTCCACCCCTAGCTCGACGCACACCCTGTGCTGAAGATGTGGTCATGTTGTGTGCAAAAGTCAACAATGACATGTGTATACGATAAAGAAAAACAAAATTTAATTAAAATATCAAAAATTCAATTAAAAATGATAAATTAAAAAAAGTACTTAAAAAATGTACAGTATAACTCTACCACGCTTATTAACTCTACCACGATTGAGTACTACTTGTGGAAAAAATATACATTATGCTCTAGGACCTTTGTCGTGTGATGTGATAGTATACGGGTCGTATAATGTTATATGGTCTGAATTTAGGGTGTTAAATTAAGATTGGGGGTTTACCTTTATTAGCACGCTATAAAATGTTGTCTTAAAGTTTTTCTAAGGGTATGTCTACTAAGGAGCTTTTATGAGCTTCAAGTTTCAAGTTTTTAAGAAAAAACTCTTACGTAATAAAAAAAATTTTTTTTGGTTGAATGAGCTTGAAACTTTTAAGTTAAAAGAAAAAGCTCTATTGAAACGCTACTGGTATTAGCGTTTAAGAAAAAGCTTCTATAAGCTACAAGCTTTTAATGAGTAAATGATACAACTACCCATTTTACCATTAAAAAATAAAAAAAAAACATGCATACAGGCTTTTAGTTAGGCTCATTTTGGTCATTTTATACATTTTGGGTATGTTTGGCAATGAGATTTTAGGAGCTTCTAGCTTCAAGCTTTTAAGAAAAAACTCATACTCAATAAAAAGCCTTGTTTGGTTGAAGGAGCTTGAAGCTTTTAGGTTATGAGAAAAAACTCTATATTGAAACGCTATTAGTACTAGCATTTAAGAAAAAACTCCTGCCAGTTACAAGCTTTTAATGAGAAAATGACATAAATACCCATTTTACCATAAAAGTAAAATAAAAAAACATGCATGCAAGCTTTTAGTTATGCACATCTTGATCATTTTACATACTTTATTAAAATCTCCAGTGACTTTGCCAAACACCAAATATATTTAAAAAGCTACAGCTACTAGCTTCCATCCATCAGCTTCCAGCTAGTTTTGCCAAACATACCCTAAGTATCTAAATTAACAGTATGAATTCTTCGTATTATCGTGTTAGACTCTTGATTATTTAGTGTAGGACATGGGTCACGATTTTATAAAAATAAAATTGATAAAAATAAAAGAGACACACTCTTTATACAATTGAAAAATTGTAGCACCTCCGTGTAAAAATCCAAACAAAAATAATATAAATACATCATAAAATGTAAGTAAATAGAGTCAAACCGAAGCTTTCATTAAGAGCTTGTACCACGTCTTCTTATACGAATTCTGCTTCGTCTTTAAAGAGGACTTGAACCGCGTTCTTTTGTATAATCCTTCTTGGCTGTAAGAATGAACAAAAATAATGTTGACGGTTGTGGCTGAGGCACGTGTTTAACATGTTTCCCTTAAAACATATTCCGCGCATCTACTAAAGACAACGCATCTGTCTCCCAAGGTACAACAGCCGAAGCAGTCTGTACTGCCGAAGAAGGCCACACGCCCGAGGTTACACCAAGTAAAATTGCATTGTTAGAACTTGTAGAATCTAATAGAGAGTACTTCTCTCTATAATACCCAACATATGAGACGTATCTTCTCCAATAACTCTTCTATATGTATTCTAATATGTATACTCATGTCTTTCTCTTGTATGTCTCTTATTTTTTCAAATGTGAGACACCCAACCTACTAATTTATAAGAGCCATGATTATCAAGAGTTTTATTTAATTAGGGATTTAATAAGAGATATAAACCTATAATAAAAGCAATTTAAGTGACATAAAAAACAAGTTTCTTACATGAAGAGTCTTATTAATAATATTACTAAACTCATTAATAATATTACTAAATTAAATTCCATTCACATATTTATTTATTCCAAATTTTCAACATTTAGCACATATACAATGTGGTGTTTATTTTATAACTTCAATTTAATGTCCATAATTAGTGAAAATGGTGGTAAGAAGATGGGCACGTCATGTCTGAGTCATACACTACCTTAATACAGTAGGGACTAAATGAAATAAAGGTATGCTGGAGAGATGACTAGACATATAAATTTATAATATAGTACGAACTTTCTTTTTTCCTAATAGATAAAGGCCAAGTTGTTGGTTCAAAATGCCTACAAAATATGTGTGGTGTGTCATATGCAAGATCTTCCATACTCTCTCTCATCCACCACATTCATCATCATCACTATCTACTTGTTCAACTGTTTAAGATAACAGTGTAAACTTTTATTTTGCTAAAAAGGTGAAGTACATGGAGCAATATTGTGATCACATTCCCAAGTTCTTCAATATAATTATTCACAAGAAGATAGATTTGATAATATAATAAATTGGAGGGATCCATGCAACAAAATTAATGTTGCGAGGACACCGTGATAAAAATGTATTATATTAATTTTTCAATATACAGCTTTTTTAATGAAAAAAAAAAAATTAATGTTTAGTCGTCTCTATTAAACTAAAAAAAAAAAAAACATACATACAAATTTTAATTGTGTATGAAACTTACATGTGTAGGTGACCAAAATTGTTAACGTGGGCTAGCCTACTTGATAGAGACATATGTTTCTTAGAGAAAAGAGTCAAGGTACAATTTTTGACATGGGTGTAACTAGGGCTGATATATCGCATCAGACACGACCTATTAAGACATGAATACGAAACAATAAATATGAACACAACACGATAACATATCATGTCGTTTTTTCCAAACACGAACCTGTTTATAACATGTTAATACGATAAGACAGGATAAGACGCGATAAGACAATAATCTGTTTATAAACATTAACCCTTAAATCGTATCCACAAACCTGTGAATGAGAGACTAAGCGATGCTGAGGTTGAGAAAGAGGACAGGTGAGGGGTGACAGTGGATGGGGACGGTTGGCAGGTGAAGACGATGGTGGACGAGGACAGTGAAGTTGAGAAGGATGAGGATAGATGAATGAGTGATGTATATGTCTGTACTTTGTGATTTTAAATTTGCAAATTAAGGTTCCTTCATATTTAGTCCACGCATATGTATAAGGTATACCCCTACCCCAAACATATATTTTTTAAATAAAATTACTAACATGTCTTAACGGGTGCTTAACATGTTAATAGATTTTTAACCTGTTTATACACGAAAGTTGTTAAGGCCTTATCATGTCGACCTGTTAAAGACACGAAACCTGTTAAGGTCATGTAGGTTCGTGCCATTTTATCGTGTTTGTGTTTGTGTTTGAAGTTGCCTAAGTGATCTTGCATTGGTTTGATCAAAATAACGATCACAAGATTGGAAAATGTGACACCCATCAACGAATCAAGTAAAGATCCATACACACACATTACTTAACTATGTCATTTCATGTGCATAATAGAAATTTTTTAGCACTTACTATACGATCCCTAGTCTAGCAAAACCCGAACTATTGTAGAAATTCAGTACATTATCTGTTTACGCATACAACACCCGAACTATCCGAAACAGTTGGCATTGAACAATCAAGCCAATCACACGATCAACAGAGAGTAACCGGATATCCAATTACTACGTACAAACAAGACAACAATACATGTGACAATACCCAAGTGGGAGATTACTCAATTCCACTCAAAACCCAAACAATTCTCAATATGTTTTATGAGAATAACACACACACAAAACCCTAAAACAATGTTAAAGTGCAAACATATGTAAAAATGGGTTAATTATATTTACCAACACATGTTTATTCATCTATTAACATGTGAATTGGTAACATGGATAATATTATTACAACAACCCATGTTATTATCACCCTAGGCTATACAAATGCACATGTTAACACTCGAAATCAATTTCTATAGCGAACTAAGATTATTTTTGGAGTCAACTATAACTAAACAAAACATTTTCGAAATGTTTTCACAAAGTACCACCTTACATTGCCATGCACCTCTCAAGTTCCCAAGATTCTCCACGACTACACATTGGTATAATATTTCATTTACTGACATTCATATATATATATATATATATATATATATATATATATATATATATATATATATATATATATATATATGCAATTAACAGGATCATGGCCATCACCGTCAACCTTACTTTGCTCTCTTATTACGAGGACGATTACCTCGTGGATGTTACACCTGAGGACGACCCTCATCCCGTTGCCCCTGCTCATCCTGACCCCGTTCCCTATGAGGCTTCGGATTACCCGCATGACAGTTTGGGATTCATCATGGATGACTCTGATGAGGATGTGGACCCCCAACTTGTTGACCATCATGTCTTTAACGACAATAAGGATGATGACACCCCACCTGCACTTGCCGACCTAGGCGTTTATCAGGAGGCTATCCCAGCCGAGGACCCAGCCCCAGCTGAGGCTCCTCATGAGGCACAACCCGCTCCCGACCATGTGTTGTCCATTCGCACTTTCTGTTACTTCCCGGGTGGGAGACGCTATGCGTGCATTCCCCTGAAGCGTGTGCACCAATCAATTGTTCTTGCTATCCCTGCTCTTGTCCCTGCCCCAGCCCCTCTTGAGCCCGTCGACCCTGTGGTCCATGGCGAGCCTGACATTCCTGCAGACCCGATCCCTGAGGAGCCGGCTGTGGAGGCATTTGTGTCTGAGCCTGAGCCACCCCGCAAGTTGCAGAGGAGGTCCCCCGCCCGTAAGTGGCCATACCTTCCCTCACTTGTAGGTGACTTGGCCCACAGAGACGAGGAGGATGACGTAGAGGATCTTCCGGCCGTCCACTGTTCATGGAGAGGGGTGTTCTCGTGTCACACGATGCATTGTTGGTCAGCATAGGCCTAAGGAATCGAGAGCTAGATGAGTACGCTGAGGAGGCAGAGCGTGGACTACTTGCTGCTGTGATAGGACGAGCTGAGGCAGAGAGACGTGTGGATATGCTAGAGAGCAGAGGTTCACGGAAGTTAACCAGCGGATGAGATCTGTAGTCGCCGCTCTTGCTGCTGCATTTCCGTCTTCATCTCGTTAGGATACACATGATTGTACTTTTTGTTATTTTGTTTTGTGGTTTGAAACTTATACGGCTTGGCCGTAATCTTTTGTGTTGTACAACTGATGTAACAAACTACGATTAATGATATGGTATTTTGGATTCCTGGTGTATCTTATTTATTCTTGTATCTTGTGGTTGTGATTGACTTACTATTCATGGTTATATTTGGTTGTTATATTTGTGTGCATGACAATAATTGTTAAATATGTGTCTTATACTTTTGATATGATGTATTAGAAGGAAAACATGCAAACTCGACAATCGGCAAGAACCGCTGAAGGCGAGCCACTCCCGATCACTCCTGTTGAGTTGGCCAGAGTGATTGCTGAAGCAATTGTGCGACATGGTGCCATTCGAGCTGATTCCAGCAGCGGTTCTAGACATGCCGGTCGTCGAAGGGGAAGCAATATGGATAACGGTAGGGATCATGGTCTGAATTCTCTACTTAATATTCCTACGCCAATTTTTTTGTTGTTAATATTTACTATTGTATACACATAAGTTGAAAACCTAATTCGGGGATGCTCTTACAAGACTTTCATGGCCTGCAAACTATGGACTTTTCATGGTACTGAAGGCGCTGTCGGAATCGTCCGATTTTTTTTTACCCCTAGTTAACCAAAATTAACAAACCGAAACCTAATGGTTCATATATTCTTAGTTTTTATATTTCCATTTCATATACTTCTAAGCAAAAAATTTAGCCAAAATTTGGTTTTGTTTATTAAAAAATTTAACTAAGCCGAACTAAAAACCGTCAATCTTACAAAATTGATTGGTTAATAAGATCAATTAATCGATTACAAACTACCATGTATATAGTAGCCTTTAATAAAGTAAATACGCATGTATATGCATATGTATACGTGTGTGTATATATTATAGAATAATGTGTTTGTAAAGCATAATATATTTGTTGAGGGGAAAGAATAGAGCACGAAGAGGGAACTGAAAAACATTTGTCGCTAAGGCAAGTTGCAATAACCAAATAAGGATCTCCGGCTAAATAGTGGAATACATCGCACCATCTCCACTTTGCTCCTCGTTTTTCTGTCCCTTTTTCTTTAATATTGTCTGTAGGACAAAGACAACCAGGGTAAATCCGTAACAACTCTCCCATTATGTCTCTCATGCTTATTTAACCGGTTCAACTCATGCTTTAGGAACCAATGCTTACACATAGTTGTATTGATCTAAAAATCTAGACTTGTCACATTAACATGGCACATCATTTCAAACTACACAATCTTAATTTTTTTCTCCAACACTTAAACGACTCCAAACCTCCTTATCAAACTTTACTTTTGTATAAAAAATATGTTAAAAAAGAATGTATGTGTGTGTATGGCCCCCACCTCACTCAAACCAGACCAGTCCGTTGGACTAATCCACTCAGGACAACCTCCTCCAACGAAGCATGTCGTTCGTCCGCTTTTGTGGTTTGACAATCCGGACACCTGCAACTAGGGTTGTTCACCAGCCGAGTCAAACTGAGCGGGCCTTTGCTTGTGCTTGGCTCGTTTACAAATCGAATCGAATCGAGCTGAGCAGCTTGTTTACAATTGAGCTGAAAACTGAGCGAGCATTTTTCGAGTGTGATTTTTCCCGAGCGAGCAACGAGCGTAGAGTCATTTGGACAACCATTAAATTGGGATGTTTCCTTCAATGTTTTCGTTGTCGGGTGACAACGAAGGTCGAACTGTCCGATGATGACACTATCATTGAGGTCCGGGTGTCCGATGATGAGGCTTAGGTTGAGGCCAGTGAGGTGATGAACATATTGTAGAAAACAATTGTCGCTTTGTGGCATAGAGTGATACCATGCGACGATTAACAATGGGTGAGTAATAGCATAAAGAAGTCAAGATTGTCACTTCTCAACTTAGGGTTTTACTATTAAACTTAGTGTTACATTTTTATTGGATTAAGCGGGCAAGTTATATTTTATTTGCATATATTGAGTCAAATATTATGTATAAAGCAATAAACATTATTGTGATTTGTGTACATATATAATTATATATAATAAATAAATAATAATTTATTAGAGCCGAACGAATCCGAGCGGACCTTTGTTGGTGCTTGGCTCATTTACAAACCGAACTAAGCCGATTGGATCATTTACAACCGAGCTGAAGATCGAGCAGACAACTTTCGAGCAAGCGGCGAGCAAGTCACGAGTGATGAGCGTTTTGAACAGCCCTACCTTCAACTCAGCCGCGTTGGAGGTGCTCTTATTGTTAGATAGATTGGTTGTCTTATAATGTTTTATGTATACCTAATTAGAGGTGCATAAATAGGGTATTTTTAATACCTGATTCCGGGTTTTGTATTGTAGAAAAAAACTAGGTGTTGGAAGAACCAGGTACGGTTTCGGTTCAGGTTCTTATTAAAAATTAAAAACCATACTTTGTGTATTTGGTTGCAGATCGGGTATTATAAAACCGGTTTTCGGGAATTAAAAAAACCCAATCCAAATATTAAAAAATCAGTCCGCAACTATTTTTAGTGTCTTTAACTTTATTTTATTTTATTTTGCTTAAAAACCATTAAAATCAATATGTAACATATAAACAAATAGCATAAAAGTGCATATATATATTAGAAATTATCTAATCTGTCAATAATGCAAATAATAGTGTTTTGGGGTGTCACACCACGCCAATAGCGAAAACACGTGGCGAGACGTTCGAAGAGCATCAAGTCAAGATTAACACAAAACACAAGTAATTAAGAAAAATGATCATTTATTTAAAACATCGAAAGGAGTTTCAATTTTCATACATTATGTGATACCCCACATTTTCAGGTTAACACTTTTTACTGAACTCTAGTTAACTTACATATTCATATGTGGTTAAATACTTAACTAGGGTTAGTTAAGTAGGCCTAACATATGTTAGATGATATTAACATATGTTATAAGTAGGAAAACCCTTGTTTTATCACACACACGAGTTCTGTATCCCGAACGTTGGTGATTTATCTGGCAAATATAATAATAAGCACAACTGAATTATGATGAACGTAGTGTTACATGTTTATGTGGAGTACATGCTTATGTGAATTACCGCTTCACTGAAAGTTAATATGTAAACCATGTAAATTACATGCACCTTATGATCAATGTGTTATGAGATGATAAAAACAATGAGTTCTATGTAAGGTAGGATGATTAATATTATTGGGTCCAGTATTTGGCTAAAATATGATTATTGGGTCCAATTAGTGGGCTAAAAGGGCCCTAAAACATGATTGCTTGGGCAACAAGCCAAGCCCTCTTATAATTAGGAGACAAAAAAAAAAAAAAAACCCTAATCCCCTTCTCCTTGTTGCGCAGTGAACCCACCCCAATCCCCTTTCTCTTGATTTTCAACAAACATCAATCCTATTCATTCCTTCAAGCTAGTTTGGATGCAATCTCTAGGCTTTAAGGGCTCTTGCATTGAAATGTATAATCTTTACATGTTTTATGATGATTATTAAGGATTGAAAAGTTTAAAAATCATAGGGCATGCATACATATAAATCGCATAATACATGTTAGTGGGAGTTCTTGAATGTTCATTGTGATTTGATGATGATGATGATGATGGTTGTTAGTAATCATAATTAGGGTTTTTATATGATAATATATGTGTTTGGTCATGATAATATGGATTATGCATGTGTTAGAGATTTTTATGCATAACTAGGGTTTATGAATAACTTGGGATGCAAGTTTCAGTTTCTCTGGCAGATTCATTAGGGTGTTTTGTAGGGTCTGTATCTTGATGTTAAATTGATTTTTTTGATAATTTCTTTGCATAATTGTATTATACATGATCTTAGATTTTCATAATGGGCAAAACCATCAGATTTGGATATCGTTTGAATAGTTTTTGGAATTTTATTTGATTAAAGGTCATATCAGATTTTCGGAGTTATAAATTGCGTCAACTTTAAACGAATATAACTCGAGTTTTACAAAGAATTAAGTTATAAATTTGGACAGCAGGTCAGTATTGGAAAAACTTGGCTTTTCCAAGTGGATTCACCCCGTTTGGGTGAATACACAATTTTTGGGATTTTTTCTACTAAACTGACCTGTTGTGGAAATTTTCTGGACATAATTGTGTTGTACGAATTTTAATAATTTTTTTGTTTGGTTTTGAGATAAAATAAAAATATGGGTTATTAAATGAATCCCAAAGAATATTAAGTAAAAATTTTGGAGTTTAACTCATTGATTAAGTATTTTAAATAAATTAGTTTTCGTGATGCACAATCTGTCCTAAAAACTCAGATTGTGTATTATATGTTATGTGACTATTTGGAGTCTTATATGGTATGTATTTGACATGAACTTGTATGAATACTTATAGGGGATGTGTATATGGTATAAAACTGATAATAATCATTATGATCACCAACGGGATACGTAGGACTTACTTGTGCATGTAGAGTCACTAGGTGTCACTACACGATTTGAACTTTAGAAGTTTTGGACAAACGAGTTGCATGATGTATTGGTTGTGCACGTATACTCACCTAGTGACACTTGTAATAGGGAGTAGGTAGCTCGTTACTGTTTGAGGGATTTGGATCATTCAAGTGCAACCTAAGGTGAGTTTCACTACTTTTTCTCAAAAGCATGCGTCTCGGGTTTGAGACAACGTACTTAACTTTTTCTAGTCCGGTTTGGGACTACTTACACATCCCGGGTTGGGATGCTATGACTCCTTGTGTGGTTTGGGTTTTTGACTCCTTGTGTGGGTCGGGTTTTACTAGTTTGCAAACTGTGTCCTTGATGAACTAAACCAACTCTATCTCTGTAAGTCCTTCACATACCGAATGAGTTCCTGGGTTATGGCAAGCGGGTTATTAGTTGATAGCGCTATTAGGTCTGACAAACCTCACACCGGCTCAGAGGAGTGCGGGAGTGAACTATGACTTAACAAATTTATCATTGTTGATAGGCAATGATGTAAGGCATGCAACTCACATTTGTGACTACACGTACATCAGCAGTTCGGTATATCGGTATTAGTTATCATGAATGGGTTAGCTACCCTTGACATGCGATGAACTAGTGTTTACACGGTTTTTGGAACCAATGCAATTACTTACGATTTTACTTGTTTACGTGGTTTTGAAAACCAGCGCGTTTACATACTCATTTACTTTACTTTGTGAACTCACCAACTTTATGTTGACACACGCTAGCATGCTTTTGTAGGTAACTAGGTTTGGTGCACGACTAGGCCATGCATCATGTTATGTCATGGGATTATAAACATTTAAACTGCTTTTGATATTTAATTACTTACTTATGGTTTTGGGCGCGGTGTTTTACGCAGACTTATATTTTAACTGTTTTGTTATTCGCTTCCGCTATACTTAATTTGGGTTGGTTGAAACTTTTAAACTTGGTTTTTCTATAACGAACTAAATGGTTTGGGCATTTAGAGTCGTTCATGTGATTTATGGCTATGGGATCCTGGTTTGTCATGCGCCTCGTGGTATAAATCCCGTAGTGAAAATTTGAGGGTGTGACACATTACTTAAACAACATGGCAGGGTGGGCTCTACGTGCTAAATGACAAATCAATGGCTCCCCCATAGGTAGCACAATGTGCTCGACGGAAGCTACAAACTCCTCGTCGTCGGATCGGCTCCTGCGACGACTTGGCTCTAGGAACCCGCCAAACTGTCCCTGTACATATGACGTGAGTCTCATGCCCTGTGGCACTTGGATATGGGGAGCAAGGATGGGTACATGATCGACGTGGGCGTGACGATCAAATGGGGACTCGGCAGACTCAGACGGGGCAGGGGCTGGGTGAATGGGCCTCTGCACCCTAGGGAGAAATCTCTAACGGATGGAACTGGGTGTGAGTGGGACAATAGGTGGGTCAGCTGGTGGAGAATCAACAGACGGCTCACTGGTAGCAGCGGCCAGAGAGGTAACAGAGTCAGAGTCAAACTCGTCCATAGACGGGTTCTCCTCCTCCTCGCTCGCGTCAGGGTCCTCAATATCATCGCCGCCCACATCCTTAGCGGTTGCCTCGGGCTCCATAGCAACTGGTAAATCTACGGGGTCCTTCTCTGGGACTGCCTCCTCGGGGTCGAGGTCTATGATTTCAACTAGCTTAGCGGGAACGACATCTACAATCTGAAGGCTACTATCAAAGCTGGGTATTGGAACCGCGTGACTACCAGTAGACATATACCGGAAAAAGAATCATACTACATATATATAAGTCATCAATTTAGTTATAAAGTTAGGCCTACATCTATCACAACATTCCTAACCTTTATCCTCTAACATACTATATATTGATAACCATGGCTAGTTCGGTCGGAATATCCCATTATACAATTTTCCTTTCTTTTCCAAAAATTACTTTGTTGTGTTCTTAGTTTTTAGAAAAACTTTACTCCTCGAACCAAACTGGTTATAGTCTAGATTTTTTAAAAACGCTAGTTCGCTATAAACTTGGCTCTGATACCACTCCTGTCACACCACACCAATCGCAGAAACACATGGCGCGACGTTCGAAGAGCATCTAGACAAGATTAACACAAACCATAAGTAATTAAGAAAAATGATCATTTATTTAAAACGTCGAAAGGAGTTTTATGTTTCATACATTACTTAAACAAACATAATATTTAATCAAAAGTAGAGGTTTCAAAATTATATCCCAACCCCATGGTAGATAGAAGTAAAACCCCCCAAAATATCCGACATCAATAGTACTATCCAAATATTCCACCGGTATTCAATTTCACACAAACACACGAATAAATGGTTACAGTAGCGAGGACTCACCCCGAGTGGCGAATAACAAACTCAAGTATTCAACATATCACATATTTCCCTAACTTAACATATCTTTTCCCCGAAAATGAAAACAGTAAAATGGGGCCGTGAAACTCACCTCGAGTAAGCGTGCAAGCCAAAAAGTCGAGAATAGCAAGTCCAAGGTCAAACACCTACAAATGTCCTAGATGTATAAATCACTAAGTCTATAGCGCGTGTGTTTCGGCAAGTTGTACGCCTAACTCCCAACTCCCAACACCACTATTTAGTTCAATTCCCCGTCTAATTAAACGTGTATCCTAGGTCCGTTGGTGATGGATTACCCTTGGCATAAGTTACACTTACATTTCTGTATTAATTAACTCACTTTACATCATTATCGACTCGACTCACTTTACCGTATAATTATTTTCCCATTAAATAGTTATACTAGGGTCTTGTCGATCGATATTACATTTTTAACACTCGACTCGACTCATTTTACCGTATATTTACTTTCCCATTAAATAAATATACTAAGATCTTGTCGATTCGAACATTGTGAAGTTCGTATACTTGTTTTAAACGTGTAATCTACATAGATTATTTACGTTAATTCTCACATGAATAGATTTCCAACACTTAGGAAAGTGTTATGTATTTTCACCCAAATTATATATTTTAGTTCATAAAATATAGGTTTTCATATCCACATTAGACGCAATAACATATATACGTATCTTCTAGGAAGTTATACAATATATACTTATTCGTTCGTTTTACTTTTTTGTCTGTTAAAACGCCGTGATATAAATACGTTTACATCCGATTATCTTGTATTTATATATTTTCATGTCCCGAATAATACAAGTTATATATATATGTATATATATTTGTAGGAATAAATACTTGTCGTAATATTATTTTTTCCTACATCCAAAATATATACTTTGTCATTTTTTTTAAAGTTTCCAACAATATGTTTTCTTAAAATTAATCATCCTTTAATTCCTATATAATTTACTTGAAACTTTATAAATCACATTTTCATTTTCAAAATCAAGACTTGATTATTTACAACAAAATACAATCTAACATTTTTATATTCCCATATATACAAAAGTGTTCATTTTTACACAAATTTTTACCAAGTCTTTAATTTACCAAATTATTATAAAAACCTTTGTTTTTATATTTTTCCAACATGTTTGGTAATCTAAATTTTTATAAAATCTTATTTTATAAAAACACATTTTTATACAAAAATTACATTTTTGTAAGTTTACTAAGTTTCCACAAAACAACCTTCGAAAGTTAAAATCTTCCATTTTTAACACATAACTTTCCAAAGTCACATTTTTATGTCTAAGTTTCTAAAATGTCATTTTATGTCCCTCAAATTTTAAAGTTAAAAATAATTCCTTTAACTTTTAAAACTTACATTTTCTTATTAGATCTTTCAAAAATGACAATTTTACAGTAAACTAGCAAACTTGTTTTTGTCAACTTTGTCAATATGGATTATTATTATGATCCAAAACTAGTAATAGTCCAATATAATCTTATTAGGGTTAATAATATGTGTATTTACTGTATTAAGTCCAAAATGTCCAACATATCCATTTTTAGAGTTTCAAAGTTAGTGTCTTTAAAGATGTAGTTTTTATATCTTGTAACATTTTTAAGTTCCATCATATTATTATATTTTAGATGGTTATATTAAGATGATTGAAACTACTTTTAAGTATGTTCAAGTTATTTTTATAAAAATCATCCAAGACATCTTCAAATACATGTGTATGTGAACTTTTAAAAACTACAAAATCACTAACATTTTTCAATAAAACTCACGGCCATATTGTATATTTTATAAACCCATGTTAAACTTGTAAAAACATATATTATCTCTTGATCAAAACCCTAGTTATGTGTTATGTTTAAATCTTTAACATATGTAAGATTATGTTAACTTTTTTAACTAACAAAAACATTAACAATAACTTATATAAACTCACGGCCCATCTATCCATTTTAACACTTCCATTTTAGTCTTGTAAAACATATGTTTTATTATGTGAAAACTCATTATCCTAACCCATGTACAATTTGCTTCTAACACATTATAATTAAAAACATACATAAACAAGAAGCAAAGATAAGAAACTTACAACTAACACAAGGCTAGGGAAGACTCAAAACTCAAGGGGAAATGAGTTTTAAGTGTGTCCTCCAAGGGTTAAGCTCCAAGTTTCTTGTACACACTTTATTAAGGTATTGAAAGGATATGATTTTGTGAGTGTTTTGATGAAAAACAAAGATGACTGGTGGGGAGGTGATGGTGGCCATAGGTTATGAGAAAGAGGAAGAAAAAATGTGTTTTTGTTTGTGTGTGATAATATTTTGGAGAAGTTGGTGGTTTATAAAACGCTTAACTTGTACTTAGATTAGACAAATGTTCAAGCATGCTCCATCCTCATCATTTTGGCAAGGTAAGGAAGGAACCACAGGGTGTCACATGCTCCCTTAGGGTGGCCGGCCCTTTGGTGGCTTGGTGGGACCTACTTCCTTGTAAAAATATCTCCTAATTGTTTAGTTATAATCTAACTAGTTCGTTCAGGGTTTTCGGTGTTTTATCGTGTGTTTATTACGAGCCATTCCGGACATATAATTGACTCCCAATTACCCTTAAACATGGAATATTTTAGGCATTGGTAAGTTATTTAGGTTTTAATTGGGTGAATTTATGAGTTTCGCGCGTATCGGTGCGATACGCAAACTTTATTCATTACCGGAAGATTTGTGTTTGGAGTTTCCACATATAGTTTTGGAGTTCCAAAATGTAACATCGCACATTTTTCCCCGAGTGTTAAGTTAATCAAATCACCACTTTACCCACCAAGTACTCCTTATATGATTTTGAGAATAATATATATATATATATATAAATATACATATATTTCTTTTATTTATCACTTTATAACATAATAATAATAATAATAATAATAATAATAATAATAATAATAATAATAATAATAATAATAATGATGATAATAATATTATTATCAACCTACATAACCAAACCATCCCTTTGGTTTCGGAGCCCAACAGGTGGCCCAAAGTTCTGGCCCAACAGCAGTTGGCCCACACTCCCCTTACTTAACAAAAAAAAAAAAAAAATAAAAAATAAAAAAAAAATAAACTGCTGCTCCCAGGACTCGAACCCGGGCAGTCAGCCGAGTCAGAAATCCCACGCACACCACGTAACCGTCTGAGCCACAGCATCTTCTTGGTTTAATCCCAACACGTTTAATATAAAAGGCCTTCTAAGAATTTAGCTGTTGTAATCTCTGCTCCTGCGCGCTGCTATATGCGACCAAACCCAACCCTTTTACTATTGTTTGACTCTTAATTGATGCTATACATGGACACAATTGACTCGCCCAACGACCAACACTTAATTTCCGCGTCCATTACACGTAATTACTCCCAATTCTTAATCAATTACGCGTATAATTATTGAATAGGGTCAAACTTACCATATGTACAATCCCCTCGCCTTAGTATAAATTGAATCTCCTTTGGCAAGCTAAAAGTGCCAAAAACTCTATCTTAATCCTCAATTTCTGTTTCCAATTCATCATTTGAAGCTTTTGAGTTCGTGTTAACTTTCTGCTTTGACTAATCAATTTGCACGTAATCGTGTTTGTAAGTCAGTTTTTATTGATGGGTTTTGATATTCGGCATATACACAACATTAACCCTAAGATTAATTGGGTTAATGTTGTGTATTTTGTCCAATTGGAAAATCTAGGGCTCGTGTAATCAAATTGGGGAAGAACACGATTTTACTTATGTTATTTATTTTAAATAAACAGAAATCAACACAACCACTGGTCTGGACCAAGTGGTTGTGTCTGGTACCCCTCAACAAGGCCACGCGGGTTCGATCCCTGCCATGGCAACTCTTTTTTTTTTCTTTGTTTTGTTTTAATCAAAAACAATTAATTATATATATATATTACTTATATTTTATAAATACATTTTAAAATATTAAAACTCTTTTAATAATTCTACAAAAATTATTTATTTAATATATATAATAATTAAATCAAGTTTATTCTATTATATTTATAAAAATTCCATTAAAATATCAAAACAATTTTATAAATTTCCACAAAAATTATTCTGAGTTTATATAATGATAAAATTTTCTGAAATGATTTTTAATTCTGAAAATCATTTATTTAATATTTTTTTATCAATTTTTGTTAGTTTTAATCATAATTAAATCATAATAAATCCAATTTTTAATATTTTTGCACCAAAATTTTATACAAATTATTTCTGATTATTTGAAACAGAAATATGATTTTTAAACTAATAATTCTTTAATTTTAGTATTTTTAAATATTAAAGTTAAATTTTGACAAATTGTTATAAATAGAATTAATATTCTATTTTAAAGAAAATAATTTTATAAAAATTATTTTTATACTTTAAACTCATTATTGTGATCACCTTAAATTAAAATTTTATAATAAAGATTTTTGTCTATTTATTTACTAAATTTCTCTCAATTATCAAACATTTTATTAATTAATCAAACGAGCATTTATCCTCAATCCGAGGCCCTAGAACATATACATTTGTAGATAGACTTAGACATATTTATTACCTTATTATAGGGTGATATTTGGCATTGTTGGGCAACACATATTCTATATCACGAGACTTGACATTTTAAGGTGAGTTTACATAGCCCCTTTTCTCTATTTTCACTATTTTTGGGGTGAAACATGTTTAAACATTTTATACTATCATTTACTCATATTTACTTGTGATTCAAGTACATCATCATTCTATCATTTGACTATAACAAAAAGACACAGTACAATCATTAACAATGATCAAGCCGCCTGTTTAGATTATAGCGCTATAGGTCTGACAAACCCATCCCCCCGCATAAATTCAGGGATGATCGATAACAGTAACAACATTTAACTAACTTGCGAGTTAGTCATCAGTCGACACAAGGTTTGATTGTACAAAGACGCATTGTTACATGTTTGCATCATACTCTATCATCATACAACTGGGAATGTTGTACAAACTATTATTATCAAGTATTTACAAAAACCTATGTATTCTCACCAACTTTTGTTGACCCAAAATATTTTCAACTTAACATGTTTCAGGTTCTACTTGCTTGAGGATTTGAGTTAATGCTTGAAGATGTGTGCATAGTATTATTCATTTTGATGTACGAATTCTTGTAGAACAATTGTATGTAATTTATTTAAATTATTTAATGAAATTTATTATTCACCATGAGCTACTGAACAATCATCACTACGTGACATCCCGATGTTTCCGCCATCGGTTGGGGTGTTACACAAAATACATATTATTTCATGTAAATTCCCTTTGTTTCATATCCCGAGTGTTCGGGATCATTTTCGGTTAATTACTCGTTATCGGGTAATCACCAACGTCCGTTCTGGACAAGTTTATTTGCACGCGATTTCGTCGTGCTTCAACATTAAACATGTGCATTCCTATGCATCTTATGGGGAATTTGCTATTCTCTAAGGCTTAGTTAAAACATTTAGAACGAAATTGCACTTAATTACGTTAATTACGCATAATTAATTAGTACGGGATTACCTTAATTTTGTCGTTTGTCAAATGGGGCTGTTTGGTAATTTCCTTTGGGGGTTTCTTTTGTACGTTTGCTTTTGATTCAGTACTGCTTTATTCGCTTCTATGGCTTTGTTTGCTTCTTTGGATTCTATTACAATCTGGAGAGGCAATAGAAAGAGAGAGAAATCAAGAAAGAAATAGACAGATCGTACATGGAGATGAAGCGTTGGGCTCCTAAGCGCGCGTCAACGATCATCTTCCTTTTAGCTACCGAGTCTGCCACCTACGTTGCGCTTTATCGTTTGTCGATGGTTTAGTGTGTGGGTAGTGGTAATCGTCCCCGTTAATTGTCATCTCGTCTCCCGCTGGTCATCTCATATGGACTTTGGTCGGTGAAGTGATCCAATTTTTATAGTTTCTACCTACGTGGCATGCCACGTGACAGATGACATGTAAAAAATGTCCCACGTGGCAGATGGCGTGTAAAAGTCAGGACCCACATTTAGTTTTCTGCCTACGTGGGCAGAAAACTAATTGGGTTAGTTTTGGCCTAGTGAAATAAAAACCAAGACAAGTTGAACCTATTAGATTCTTATGTTCAAGTTGAGATTATTACCTTCCAACCCGACAAAGTTAGGATTATTTAATTCCAATTCCCAATTAAAAATAAAAAAGCTAAAAACCCCAATGAACTATCAAACACAAAACAAACCTAAAGGAACGTGTTACCGAACGTTCACGAACATAAATGAATGAACGTGACCTCTGTTCATTTTCCTTCATTTAGTAAACGAACTTTCCGCCAGACAGTTCACAAATTGTTCGCTGAACCTTTGGTTTGTTTACAGCCCTAGACTTTGACATGTATAAACTAGATTGATTTGTGTAAATATGTATGACTGTATGTATGTGTCATTGCTTTTTTAAAACTAAATAAATAAGGAAAAAGGCCAAAATGCCCCTTTATTTTCATTAGTTTTTAACAAGGGTAGTCATTTGGATTGATTTGGCAACGTTTGGGAGACCTCAGTGGTTCAGATGAGAAAATAAAACCTTTTTGGATGAATGTCGCCAAAATGGGAAAACGTCATGGACGATTTTGGCTATTCACTCTTAATTTTGTAATTAATTTGGAATTTGGTTTATCCAATTGGGGTTTTTTCACTAATATTTCGCAAATACATAATGGCTTGGTATGATTGAGAGGCTTTAGTTTCCATCCCCATTTGGACCACTTCTAAAGTAATTGTGCTATTTTTTTATTATTTGGTCGGGCATTGGTACCATTGAATGCATTGTGATAAAAAAAGGAGCATGACATGTTTAACTTATTTTGGGGTACTATGAACTCTTGAAAGTGTTGTGCGGGAGTAAAAACTACGTAAGTTCTTTAAATATATGTACTTTTGTAACTTGAAAGTGAAATTCAAAGAGTTCCAAACAAATTTTTAATGTTCCAATTATTTTATGTTGTTACTAATCCCATAATGTGATAAAGTAAATGTTGTTTCTTTTAATTATATCAAGTGCTGACTGTTTTCACGTCATCTTATTACATATCGCTAACTCAACGGTTGATTGTTATTTCAACATCATATTGTTAGGATTAAGTGGCGCAGCGGAATAACCGATTCACAACGAACACGCAATAATAAACGAGAAAATATAAAGCACGACACACGAACACGAGAATTTTACGTGGTTCGGTTCTAGTGGGGAACCTACGTCCACAAGCTGCAACTAGGGATTTATTATTAAGCTCTGACAACTATTACAATTACATAGACAGGATATATATATAGAGACTAATCTAGGGTTTATGCTTGGTGAACAAGAAAACCTAAATGGGCTTTCTAAACATCCAATAAAAGAAGCCCAATAGCATAACTAGCCTAAGGACTTCACACCCAACACTCTCCCACTTGAAGACCTTGCGATAAACACCAAGTCCGCCAACAAGCACAAAGCAATCCATGTCTTCAGTAATCTGTAAAGTTCAAACACACAGGAACAGAAGTCTTCCAGGTCCAGCTCCCAAGAACAAACCAAACTTCAAACCATGTATCCCCAATCAACCTAGTTACAGCTGGCCAATCATCATCAGTAAACAGAAAGGCCCGTTGAAGCCCCAAATGGCTTCAACCCGGTCTCACAAGACCCCGTCTTCACATCCTTAATCCCAACTGATTCCCATAGACACAAACCATTAGATACAGGGATTCTCAGAGGAACACTCCCCACTAGCAGAAACTTCTCAGGAGAGATTTCATTCGGAATCCTGGTCTTCTGAACCCAACGTCGATTTCCAGACGGTGTCGGAGCACTCCCCGTGCTCCCACTGCTACAAAAATCCCGTACATGTTCAGACCTCCGAATACGCTCAAGCTGATTACCTGAAGTCCCGGAGTCCTTTTCTGCAAACTAGACTCGTTTAACTGTCGAATCGGCGAGCCCAACTTTAGCGTTCGTCTTAACAGGGGCGGTCACTTCCCCAGACGGAACAGGCACCATATACAATGACCCCTTCTTGAAACCGCTAGCAAGCACGAGATTACCTTTAATGACCTTCCACTTTCCACCACCAAACTTGACGTCAAAACCTTATTTGTCCAACTGCCCAACGGAGATCAACTTCGTTTCAAGCCTTGGAATAATCCTGACGTTACACAAAGTCCAAGTAGTGCCCAAAGTGGTAACCAGATCCAAATCTCCCATGCCAGTCACATCAAGAAATTCACCGTTTCCTAGCCTAACCTTGCCAATATCGCCCTTTTTAATATTCCGCATGCCATCATTGCTATGGGTAGCATGGAATGATGCATCGGAATCCATGACCAAGGATTCCACACTGCTTTCAACACACAGTATCAAAGCGTCATCCTCAGAATCACTTACCGCAGCAGTGTTCAATCCACCAGAATTCTTCGATCCTCCGTCAGAATTCTTGTTCGGACATTCATTCCTATAATGCCCCTTTTCGTTGCAGTCCCAACAACGCACACTTGGACGAGCCCTAGACGAGCTCCTACCCCGACCCTTGCTGCTCCCACTATTTCTACTATTTCCCCTTCCCCTGCCAACATGTAACATCTTAGAAGATGACCCTTTAGTATTCCTGCGGCGAACATCCCCCGCCTAATACCAAATCCCGGATCTTTTCAAATGTTAACCCTTCAGGCCCAACTGAGTTAGTGACAGCTGTCATCGTCTCGGACCAACTATCAGGCAGTGAAGATAGCAAAATCACAGCTTTGGTCTCATCATCGAATCTCATTCCCACAGACGATAATCTAGACAAAAGAGAATTCAAATTATTTATGTGCTCGGTCATTGAGCTTCCCTCTTTCATTCTCATCGTGAACAACTCTCTCATCAAGAACACTTTATTAGCTGCAGACGGTTTTTCATACATATTCGACAGAGCCAACATCATACCACGAGCCGTGGTTTCAGACATGATGTTAAATGCAACGCTCCTCGTCAACGACAATGTAATAACACCTCTAACTTTCTTGCCCTTGGCATTCCACAGAGCTTCTTCAGCTTCATCCATTTTCTCCGGTTTTTCTTCCAGTACATTATCCAAGTCTTTTTGACCCAACAATGCATCTATCTGCATTTTCCACCAACTAAAATCCGAACCGTCAAACTTTTCAATCACCAATTTTCTGTCTTCAGCCATAATGACAAACGAAAAATAAGATCAAAGTAACTCGGTTCCAAGTTGATAATAACCGGTCAAAAACTGACAAACAAACCAATCCCAAACAACCCGACCAATAACCCGAAAACTTGAACAACCAAAACCCGAACAACAACCCAAACAAACCTTAATCGATCAGAAAACAAGAACGAGTGAACCTGTCTCTCCTGATCTTGGCTAAACGGTTGTAAACGGCACGTTCCCAGCAACGTCACAATTAGCGGCGTCGATTCAATTGGTCTAACCTGGTACTAATCAATCAGCTTGTCAAAAAAGAATAAAAATAAAACAATGATGTTAATGTGTATCACAGGAACTAATAAAAGAACAAAACAAATGTTGCTTTGAATTGTTCCACAAGATCGTTGGTGGCAGTATAGGTATAAATCAACTTGTGAGTTATTAAACCTTATCCAATTCAACCCCACCCACACTCTTGTATTAGCCCAAGATTAATCCCTTCGTAAACTCCAAATCAGATTTGTTGAATGGAGCACAACCCCACAAAAACATGAACCTTATTTTTATTCTTTGATCGCAAGACAGAAAAAAAATTGAAACCTTTCCTTGATCGATTTTGAACTGAAAATCCGGCGGCTCTCAAGGGTTATCACAAACCCTTACCTTCAATCTTCAAAATAGAATAAACACCTCTGCGAATCGTTATGTGAATCCAACGAGCCGTAGCTCTGATACCACTTGTTAGGATTAAGTGGCGCAGCGGAAGGACCGATTTAGAACAAACAAGCAATAACAAACGAGAAAATATAAAGCCCGACACACGAACACAAGAATTTTACGTGTTCGGTTCCAGTGGGGAACCTACATCCACCAGCTGCAACTAGGGATTTATTATTAAGCTCTGACAACTATTACAATTACATAGACAGGATATATATAGAGACTAATCTAGGGTTTATGCTTGGTGAACAAGAAAACCTAAATGGGCTTTCTAAACATCCAATAAAACAAGCCCAATAGCATAACTAGCCCAAGGACTTCACACCCAACACATATTACATATCACTGGCATCTGCAATAGGTTGATATGGTGGAAGCAAATTATTTTTATTTTTAAATTGTTTTTTAGTGAAAGGTTTTTTTTCCTTTCCTTCAACTTTTAATATTGTAACCTTTTCCCCCATTTATGTTTGCGACTTTTTATTTTGGGCACCAAACTTTGTTTAGTGGTCACATGTGCTCCCGCAAGTTTTTTATCCTTACCAAAATCTTTCAAGGTTGTCACCTTCGTTTTCTTAAAAAAAATATGCAATATTACTTTGAACCCATCGAATTTCTAATACAAGTCAGTATAAATGTGACTTCGTCTACGTTTAACGTCACATAAGTCACTTAGTGTTAGAAATTAATGTTTTTGTTTTATGTTTTTTTGAAGTTGGACGTCATACAGTTATCCTTTAGCATTGTGTTTGGTGGTTACATTTGGCACCTCATATATTTTTCTTTTTTGTTCTTTTATCTTTTAGCAAAAGGTTCTTTTTCTTCACCACAACTTTTCAAAGTCATCAACTTTGCCCCCATTTTCTAAAAACCTTTTACATTATCACTTTGACCCTCTAAATTTTTTAATACAAGTTAGTATAAATTCAACTTTGTTTACATTTTACGCAGACGGTTTACTTGGTTTTAGAAATTCGTGATTTTGTTTTATGTTTTTTTCTCAGATTTGACACCGTGCGGTTGCTACAAAACATAGTGTTTGGTGGTGATATTTTGTTCCAAGTTTTTTTCTCTTTTTTATTTTGTGCCTTTTAAAAAAAGGTTTTTCCTTCCCCTTAACTTTTAAAGTTGTCAATCTTGACCCCCATTATCTAAAAAATTTATGCTTTATCACTTTCAGAGTGACCCCCTCGATTTCTAACGTCTATTGGTTTAAATTTTAATTTGACTACGTAATGTCACATGATTCACTCCGTGTTAGAAATTCGTGTTTTGTTAACTCTTTCCCCATTTTCTTCATCACTCGATTACTATTTAGCATGGTTTTATGCTTCTCACAAAACTGGTAGCATGGTTTTACGCCCCACCTCACAACGTGGAGGGGGCAGGGGCTTAAAATTAGTTTAAAATATTACAGAGACAATTAATAAAAATATAAGAACCATAACAATATTCAAATATTTCTTATTTTTTTTAAAGAAAATTCATGTTAAAAGACGTCTTCTTTTAAAAAAATACTTGATGTAACTTACATATTTTTAAGCGTTTTGAGTGAAGAAAACAAACAAGCGTTGTTATACATGTTAATTCACCTATTATATGTTGTAACATACATATTACAACAAAGCTACATATTTAAAAAAGATGTAGTAGGCGTTTTTTTTTGCTCAAAACTCTTAAAACATGTATGTTACATCATGTATTAAAACAAAAATCTTTTTAACATATGTTTCACGTGTTTTCTTAACTAAAGTGGTTTTCATTATATATACACACACACACACACACACACACTATGTTATAATGCATAAGGGATGTGTAGTTTAAGATACCCAAAAGTTAAGAAATTTATTTTCATTAACAACCCTAAAATGAGGGTAAAATAGTTATTCAAACAGTTTTACACTTAGCACCTCATTTTAGTTACTTTAGTTCCCTCATTTTTAGTTAGTAGTGTGACACCCAGCATATTCAGGTTAATACTTTTACAAACATATAAGTCTACCTTAGCGAAAACATTTGTCTAACGTACTTAACTAGGTCAGTTGAATCAGTTTACATAACGTATTGTCTAGGGTTTAATGATTCGGAGGATCATTGGGGGTATCATACGCACACACGAGTGTTGAGTCCCATTGTTGGTAAAATTACATGTATTGAATTAGGTAATACATGTTTATATGGTGTTTATATGATTAGACATACTTAACATATGTTAGAATTGCATGTTTATGTTTTAGAATGTGTTAACATGTGTTAAAATGGGTTAAAACGACAAAACCGTAGAGAATTGGACTCCAGGATTATAGTTCGACCCATAGGGGTTTCGAACCAAAACCATGATGGTCCATTCGGCCTATGATAAGGTCGAATGAACACTCATTCGACCCTTGAAGGGTGCGAACCAACCATGACTATAAATACCATACTTTGCAACTTTTTCATCATTTCACAACCCTAAACCGCCCCCAAGTGCTCTCTATCAACCCCAAACCTGTAGGGAGGAGTTTTTGATCTCGTTTTTCAGATCCTAACATAAAAACACGCTTTGCATCATAAACAAGAGAAGATTCAAGGTGTGTTCTTGATCTAACTTTTTTAATTATTTTTCATTTGTTTTTATCAAACCCTAAGTGTCTAGATCTGATTCAAGAGAGTTTTTATGAATAGAAACCTTTCTAACACCTTTCTAAACAAAACCTTTTCATACAAAAGTCCATGTGTTAATGATGTTAAAGGAGATGATATGTGTTATATGATGTTTGAATGTTGTATAGATGATATATAAATAATCTAGGTCTGTTTTAGATGATGATATATGATTATTACAGGGTGTAATTGATGATTGATGATGTTTTACCCATTTTGGGGGTTTTGTGCTAGATCTAGGGTTTGTTCTTGATAGTATTGTTGATGAAATGATTAGGGGTTTTCATCTACATGACAATCTAAGCATAATAATCTGTTTATGAGGTATATTTGATAAGTTTCCATTTTGGGTAAAGATTACATGCATTGATGTGACATTTCCATAATTTGCCATTTTGGGTAAGTTGTGATTACTTCATGAAACGGATGGATTTCGGGATATAATTGGTAGGGTTTTATGGGGATAGGTTAGAAGTAATCAACTGCTATAATTTATGATGTTTCGTGATGTTTTCAGACTGTTTTGACGCGATTTGGTGCGTTTTGTGAGTTTTTGCAGCAGTTTGGTCGAACCAGAAACCGGTTCGCACCCACGGGAGGTCGAACCAACACATAAGAGGTCAAATGAACACCCAATAATCTCATTCGACCCTCATAAAGGTCGAATTAACATGGTTCTTACCGGATTCGACCCCACGACTTCTTTTTTTTTGATCGGCGAACAACTGTGTGGCAACCACCCTTGCGGGGCGCCGTGCCCAAGAATCGACTACTCGACCTCCAGCAGCCCCCGCCTTCTCCCGATGTGCGGAAACCCGAGCCCCACCCGCCCTAAGGCACGACAGTGTTATAGAACTCGGTAAAACCTCGCCGCCCGTCAGATTCGAACCGGCGCCACCCGTATTCGATCTTCACCCGGATACCAAACCATAAATGTTGGAAGTGGGAATTGAACCCATGATCACCTAGGTGAACATAAGGCCTCTCCACCACTCCACCACTATGGATGGATGACCCCACGACTTCTTAAATGCAATGAATCATAATTAAACAATCTAGGCGTACAATTTATTTGATCGCTTTGTTGAAAGTAGTCACATTTGGACTTTTATCAAAATTCTTCACCTGGTTGGTACCTTTCAAATTTACATACTCGACCTCTCTTATCCTAGAACCCTTTTGGTTATTCCCATATCTGTTCTTATGGTTGACATGATTTGAACCAATTCCTATATATATATATAGGGGAAGGATAAATTGAAAACCCTCTTGAGTTGAGAAAACCTTGGAAACCCATGTAAAAAATCATTTTTTTTTTGAAAAATATAACCAATGTAAAATACATGTTTTTAAGCATTTTGGGCCAAAAAAATATAAAAAGCGCCGAAGGGATTTTTAAAAAAAAAAATAAATAAAGTACATATAGTTTACACACAAGGTTCAAAAATTGACCCCTTTTGAACCTTGTGTGTAAACTATATGTACTTTATTTATTTTTTTTAAAAAATCCCTTCGGCGCTTTTCATATTTTTTTGGCCCAAAATGCTTAAAAACATGTATTTTACATTGGTTATTTTTTTCAAAAAAAAAAATGATTTTTTACATGGGTTTCCAAGGTTTTCTCAACTCAAGAGGGTTTTCAATTTATCCTTCCCCTATATATATATAGGAATTGGTTCAAATCATGTCAACCATAAGAACAGATATGGGAATAACCAAAAGGGTTCTAGGATAAGAGAGGTCGAGTATGTAAATTTGAAAGGTACCAACCAGGTGAAGAATTTTGATAAAAGTCCAAATGTGACTACTTTCAACAAAGCGATCAAATAAATTGTACGCCTAGATTGTCTAATTATGATTCATAACTAAGTATCTCTCGATACTATGAAGTATGTAGGTGATGTCTCACATAATTAACATATAAAACATGCATAACAGTCTCATAATAGGGTAGAATTAGGCTTAAATTAGGCTTAAATTACTGATATTGGGTGCTTAATTCGTTCCTATTTGTATTTCTCATGAAACTGGACCTCCAAGCCAGAAACAGAGGATTTTCAGGCAAAAACTGGAGATTCCTGAGAATACGAGACTTGCAGCATGTTCCCTATATGTTTGAAGACCATCCTGGGACTTAAACAGTGATAAACTAGTCCGGGAGTGACCCAGCACGTCTATGCACACTTACACGGAGGCCCTGCACGCTAGAAGACAACGCAACAAACTTGGGGAACAAGAAAACTTGCTGAAGAAGTTAGCACGCCCGTGCTCACACATGTGGCACGCCCATGCTCAGAAAAAAATATAGACAAGACAGAACTGCAGCAACAGAACGTACGTGTGATAGCAAGCCCGCCCATGCCACCTATGGCACGCTCGTGCTTGCCGTGGAAGCTTTATAAATAGCAAGCTACCCCCACCATTTGATCATCCCATTTTCTCCTAGACTTGAGCCTTCTTGGGTTGACTTCCAGGAGTCTTGCAGAGATCTTGGGGTCCTTTGGGAGGCCTTTGGGCCCTCCTAACATACCCACCTAGGTTAGGCCTCGTCCTACCTTGATCATCTTTGCCGAGCATGGGATCGTAGAGTAGCATATGCAATAAACATCGAGGGTCGTGAGGATCATACTAGATGCATATCACTTGGAGATGGAGAGCTTATCTATGAGCAGCCATGTTCATGTGTTGATCATTTGTTATGGTTGTATCTTTCTATTATTCTCGAACCCGCTTCAATTTGTAGAGTTTTATTATTATTAGTAGTTGTTTATTTTTAGTTATTTGTTGTTATTATCTTCTTTCTAATACTTGTTTGTTTATTTTGTGACAGGTTTAAATGATGATTAACTTAATAACTTAAAATCAACCTTAACTTGATTAATTAACTAGAGGTTTAATCAGCTTCTGGTTGTCCCGAGCTAGATCCAAGGCGAGAAAACCGGTAGTGAGACAGATCCTTCGGGCTTATATTATCCAAACCAGGTTCTAAGTAATGGCTTCTGAAGTGAACCAGATCTGAATGACACATTTCTGGTACTTACCAGATGACTGAATGATCTTCTTGGTAAAGGGCGGATTCCCTACGGGTGCACCAGCGATCTTCGGATTGCACACCTTTAGGATTATGTTCCACCTTTGTCAAGAGTTTCATTCAGCTCGGGAGGTTACGGGTTGGGTTTATTAAGTCATCAATCATCAAACCAACTTTATATTTACCAGGCCAATAAATATTAAAGTGTCATAAAGATAAATAAAACAAGAATTCTAGTTCTAGGTCTCGTCAGAACAAAACCGTTAACCAATTGGGATACACGTCGCCAGAGTTGACTGTAAGAGAGATCCTTCAGTCTTCATGATTGTTAACCTACTTAGGGGATACGAAGTTGCCAAGACTGACTCTAAGGAGAGATCCTTCGGTACGGGACGCGAGAGCTAAGGGAGGTGTACGGTGTTCCAAGACAGAAGTGAAGCTTCCATTATAAGAAGAAGATAAGTCTGAGGACCAGAGACTTGACCGCGGTTTGGGGAGCCTACTATATGCAAGGCCCTGCCGGAGTACCTTCGTGCTGACGGACATTAGGAGGTTGTGCATTCTACTCAGTAGTGGCCCCACTTCTCTATCAAGGAGTCAACACTTCAAGGTCACTCTCATCCTCCTCACAAATAATTAATTTAAATTTTTATTTTTAATAGTAAACTTAACTACTTATACGGAGGGCCCCGAAATGTGCATATTAGTTTACTCTAGTATTTTATCTTTTTATTTTATCAAACTCAAATCCTTTTTAAAACTATTTCTTTTAAGAACCCCTCCGTTTTATTTTCTCTTTTAAAACCCGATCGGTTATCTGATGAACGGTTGAGTAGGGGAAAGTGTGTTTTTGGAATACGATACTCGGTATTTGCCCTAGCAAGCTATACTATATGTAACACCCCAACCGATGGCGGAAACATCGGGATGTCACGTGTTAATGATTGTTCAGTAGCTCATGGTGAATAATAAATTTCATGAATTGATTTAAATAAATTACATACAATCGTTCTACAAGAATTCGTACATCAAATTGAATAAAACTATGCACATAACTTCAAACAATTCTTCAAGCAAGTAGAACCTGAAACATGTTAAGTTGAAAATATTTTGGGTCAACAAAAGTTGGTGAGAATACATAGGTTTTTGAAAATAGTTGATAACAATAGTTTGTACAACATTCAAAGTTGTATGATGATAGAGTATGATACCGACATGTAACAATGCGTCTTTGTACAACCAAACCTTGTGTCGACTGATGACTAACTCGCAAGTTAGATAAATGTTATTACTGTTATCGATCATCCCTGAATCTATGCGGGGGATGGGTTTGTCAGACCTATAGCGCTATAATCTAAACAGGCGGCTTGATCAATGTTAATGATTGTACTGTGTCTTTTTGTTACAGTCAAATGATAGAATGATGTTGTAATTGAATCACAAGTAAATATGAGTAAATGATAATATAAAATGTTTAAACATGTTTCACCCCAAAAATAGTGAAAATAGAGTAAAGGGGCTATGTAAACTCACCTTGGTATAGTATTAGGTATTGAGGAATAGTATAAGTGTAGCCCAATAGATTGCCAAGTATTACCCTATGTATAAGGCAACAAATAAGTCTAAGTCTAACTAGTTTTATAAGTATATCCTAGGGTTTCGATTTGGGGATATCCAATTGTTGAATTTAAAATGAAATGTTAATTAAATAAAGGAAAATTTGATATTTAAATAAAAGAAAGTCTTTTTATAAAATTTGAATTTAGAATGTTCACAATAATGTGTTCGAAGTATAAAAATAATTTTTATAAAATTATTTCCTTTAAAATAGATTTTTAAATCTATTTATTACAAATTGCCAAAATTTAACTTTAATATTTAAAAATACAAATATTATAGAATTATTATTTTAAAAATCATATTTCTGTTCTAAATATTTAAAAATAAATTGTATAAAATTTTGGTGCAAAAATAATAAAAATTGAATTTATTATGATTTAATTATGATTAAATCTAACAAAAATTGATTAAAAAATATAAATAAATGATTTTTCTGAATTAAAAATTATTTCAGTAAAGTTTAATATTGTACAAACATAGGATAATTTTTGTAGAAATTAATAAAATTGTTTTGATATTTTAATGGATTTTTATAAATATAATAGTATAAAATTGATTTAATTATTATAAATATTAAATAAATGAATTTCAGAAAAATAAAAATTGTAAATAAAACTTTTATCTCAGATTTAATAAATATAATTTTTTTTAGAATTTATAAAAAGGTTTTAATATTTAAAAATGAATTTATAAGATTTAAATGTAATATATATATAATTTGGTTTCAAAAAAGGAAATTAAAAGGAGTGGAAAAAGGGACGCCCAGCAGGAATCGAACCCGGGTGCCCTCAGTCAACAACAACGATCACAACCACTTGGCCAAGGCCTGTGGTTTCGATTATCCCTTGTTTAATTAAATTAAATACACTGTATCATTCCAGTTTATCCCCAAATCAAATGCACGAACCCTAGATTCTGCAATTGATCGTATTACACAACATTAACCCAATTAATCATGGGGTTAATGTTGTGTAGGTTCCGATTAATGAAACCCATATCAAAAATAACACTTACAAACTCGTATCGATTGAAATTGCACAGTCAAGACCCAAAGTCAATTTACGAACGAAGACTCACAATCAGTGACTTTTTAAGGGAAATTGGAGGTTGGAAGAGGAGGTTCGGCGAGTAGAGGTGGTGGCATGATGTTCAATTTATAGTCCTATGGTCTGGATGAAGGATTTGGTATGTTTTGACCTTCATAATGATGTTGACGTGTTAATTGGCTAAAATAGTATGGATTGCAGGCTAATTGAACGTGTGCTGAGTTGTAAATGGCCGATAATCCTGTCGAGATGCCAATCACGGATCAATCACAAGTCAAAGCTTGTGATTATGGAAGGTATTTGATCTCAGTTGACTTTCCAAGTCAACTGAGATGAATTCAAATTCGTATAAGGCTAAAACGTGTTGGGTTTGATAACAAGTAAGAGTGTAGAGCAGTTGGTTGTTTGGGTGCGTTGGGTTTGGCTCGGCTCTGGTTCGAACCCGAGCAGAAACGTTTTATTTATTTATTTATTTATTTTTTTTAAATAAAGCTGATAAGGGGGTGTGGGCTCAGCTTTGGGCCCAATACATTGATGGGCCGTGTTCTGGATGTATCTGGGCCGGGTTGTTTGTGTAGTGGGCTTATTTTGAAGCTGATTTTTAGGCGTATTATTATTATTATTATATATATATATATATATATACACATATAGATATATAATTATCATTGTATAGGGGTTCAAAATATCACCAAAAATAATAGGGCTTGTCGTTTTAATCCGTAACGTATAAAAAGTTAAATGCGAAATGTTACAGTCTCCCCTACTTTTAGGAACTTCGTCCCGAAGTTAATGGAAAACCAGGGTTACAATTGGCCAACTACCGAAAACCTTGATAAAATTTCACACTACCTTAACGTACCTGTAAATTCATGATTACATTCCGGACCGTAATTACCAATTTACCTTACATTAGGGTTTTGCGTCCTTTTATGACTTTACCGATTGTTAAGCAGGTCTGATAGTCTCCGCCAGTCGTTGAGCAGGTGGTAGGGCCTCTCCCGACTGTTGGAAAGACATGATGACCTCTACCAATCGTTAAGCTGGTTGTTTGGTAGTTAACTAATTGTTGTACAAATAAGCAAGTATGATTATAGATATAGCAATTAGTTCACATTCAGACAAACATGCACACAGATGTTATGATAATACTTGAATTTTATTACTTGAATCAAATAGCGTCAATACATAGAATAAAAGCAACCAATAGTCAAATGGTGAGACTTGCGGTTAGGTAGCTGGAGGGTCTTGATCTCTGTTTAGTTTAGGGCATCGGTTACGGAAGTGATTTGGGTCTCCACATTCATAGCATTGACCATAGTTGTATTGATTAAGGTTAGCAGCTTGAGCAGGGTTGGTGGGTTGGTTGGCATTAGGATTTGGGGTCTCGCGACATGTATTAACTAGATGGCCATACCTACCACAATTGGTGCACAAGCGACACGCTAAAGTAGTGGGATGATGTCGGTTGCATGTGTTACACAATGGATGGTTCCCTGTATAAGGTTTCTTGTTAGAAGCTTGTGTAGTGAGGTTGACATCAGGATCCTTGGCCTTACGCTTCTGATTCTCAGTAGTTACCGCGGCTACAATACTTGTTTTATTGCCTTTCCGAACTAAGGTCTCGTTCTTTACGTGATTATCAGTTAAGGTAGCTGCTAAACGTTTGGCTTCCTCCACGGTGGCAGGATTCCTTCCCCACACCGTGTCCTGGATTTGCATGGGCAGACCACCGATGTACTTCTCGATGGCTACCGACAGGGGAGTGACTTTGTGGGGCAACAATAAGCTAAGCTCATGAAAGCGGGTGTTGTAGGCAAGGTTTTCCCCACTATCTTGAGCTAAGGTGTGGAACTCATCCTCAAGCTTCTTAACTTCATTGCGAGGACAAAACTCTTCCTTCATGACCTCCTTGACTTGGTCCCATGTCATAGCAAGAGCAACTTCGGCCCCACGAGTACGTTTTTCTTCATTCCACCAAGTGAGTGCTCGTTTATGGAGAACACTCATGGCGTAACGAACCTTGAAGTTGTCGGGGCACTCACTGTTGATGAAGGCATTCTCAATACCCTCAAACCACTGGAGGAGTCCTGTAGCTCCTTCTTCACCACTAAACTTTGGAGGGTTACAAGAGTTGAAATGCTTAAGGGTGCAGGCTGGGGGTCCATTTCCATTACCATTGCCGTTCCCGTTCCCGTTCCCGTTCCCGTTGCCGTTCATTTGGATGACCTGAGCGAGTAAATTGGGAACCAGAGTTGCGATTTGCTGCGCCATTTGTTGAGAAATGATCGCAGCCAGTTGAGCATCGATACCATTGTTGTTGTGGTTAGGAACTTGGTCATGGTTATGGTTGTGATTGCTACTTCCTTCATCATGATTGTCACCACTGTTAAGATGAGCACTGCGACGTGGAGGCATGATCTGTAAGAGACACAATGAAATGAATGAGGTTACATAAGGAATGTAATCATTTATTCATTAATTAAAACGAATAAACGAAAACGTTGACTTATCAAAGATTCTAAATTCTAATAACATATGAAGATATGCTTTAGCCTATAAGTGAACACTCATCCCGATAATTCCCAGGTAGGCATCCGGGTCCCTCGTCTGATTGGGATATATGCGCAATGCCAGCCTAGACAGAAGACTCAGAATACAGGCGTTCACCCTTCCAGATTGCACGTGTTCGTTATTAAAATCTAGAACTTCGACGAGATCTCAAGGTGGTTCAGGTTAAACCTGAGGATTTTGCCTTATTAGTCTAAGAGTAAATCCAGTGATGGAGAGCAACCTTCTTGTAGGGATGAAAGTAGAGATATGAAGTAGGAGGGAGATAGAGTATAGCAAGTAAAAGAAGCATGTACTGGTTAAATCCTATGGTTATAGACTAGATTATTTTTCTAATAACCTAATTCCCTATAACCATGGCTCTGATACCAATCTGTAACACCCAAACCGATAGCGGAAACATCGGGATGTCACGTGTTAATGATTGTTCATTAGCTCATGGTGAATAATAAATTTCATGAATTGATTTAAATAAATTACATACAATCGTTCTACAAGAATTCGTACATCAAATTGAATAAAACTATGCACATAACTTCAAACAATTCTTCAAGCAAGTAGAACCTGAAACATGTTAAGTTGAAAATATTTTGGGTCAACAAAAGTTGGTGAGAATACATAGGTTTTTGAAAATAGTTGATAACAATAGTTTGTACAACATTCAAAGTTGTATGATGATAGAGTATGATACCGACATGTAACAATGCGTCTTTGTACAACCAAACCTTGTGTCGACTGATGACTAACTCGCAAGTTAGATAAATGTTATTACTGTTATCGATCATCCCTGAATCTATGCGGGGGATGGGTTTGTCAGACCTATAGCGCTATAATCTAAACAGGCGGCTTGATCAATGTTAATGATTGTACTGTGTCTTTTTGTTATAGTCAAATGATAGAATGATGTTGTAATTGAATCACAAGTAAATATGAGTAAATGATAATATAAAATGTTTAAACATGTTTCACCCCAAAAATAGTGAAAATAGAGTAAAGGGGCTATGTAAACTCACCTTGGTATAGTATTAGGTATTGAGGAATAGTATAAGTGTAGCCCAATAGATTGCCAAGTATTACCCTATGTATAAGGCAACAAATAAGTCTAAGTCTAACTAGTTTTATAAGTATATCCTAGGGTTTCGATTTGGGGATATCCAATTGTTGAATTTAAAATGAAATGTTAATTAAATAAAGGAAAATTTGATATTTAAATAAAAGAAAGTCTTTTTATAAAATTTGAATTTAGAATGTTCACAATAATGTGTGCGAAGTATAAAAATAATTTTTATAAAATTATTTCCTTTAAAATAGATTTTTAAATCTATTTATTACAAATTGCCAAAATTTAACTTTAATATTTAAAAATACAAAAATTAAAGAATTATTATTTTAAAAATCATATTTCTGTTCTAAATATTTAAAAATAAATTGTATAAAATTTTGGTGCAAAAATAATAAAAATTGAATTTATTATGATTTAATTATGATTAAATCTAACAAAAATTGATTAAAAAATATAAATTAATGATTTTTCTGAATTAAAAATTATTTCAGTAAAGTTTAATATTGTACAAACATAGGATAATTTTTGTAGAAATTAATAAAATTGTTTTGATATTTTAATGGATTTTTATAAATATAATAGTATAAAATTGATTTAATTATTATAAATATTAAATAAATGAATTTCAGAAAAATAAAAAGTGTAAATAAAACTTTTATCTCAGATTTAATAAATATAATTTTTTTTAGAATTTATAAAAAGGTTTTAATATTTAAAAATGAATTTATAAGATTTAAATGTAATATATATATAATTTGGTTTCAAAAAAAGAAATTAAAAGGAGTGGAAAAAGGGACGCCCAGCAGGAATCGAACCCGGGTGCCCTCAGTCAACAACAACGATCACAACCACTTGCCAAGGCCTGTGGTTGTGATTATCCCTTGTTTAATTAAATTAAATACACTGTATCATTCCAGTTTATCCCCAAATCAAATGCACGAACCCTAGATTCTGCAATTGATCGTATTACACAACATTAACCCAATTAATCATGGGGTTAATGTTGTGTAGGTTCCGATTAATGAAACCCATATCAAAAATAACACTTACAAACTCGTATCGATTGAAATTGCACAGTCAAGACCCAAAGTCAATTTACGAACGAAGACTCACAATCAGTGACTTTTTAAGGGAAATTGGAGGTTGGAAGAGGAGGTTCGGCGAGTAGAGGTGGTGGCATGATGTTCAATTTATAGTCCTATGGTCTGGATGAAGGATTTGGTATGTTTTGACCTTCATAATGATGTTGACGCGTTAATTGGCTAAAATAGTATGGATTGCAGGCTAATTGAACGTGTGCTGAGTTGTAAATGGCCGATAATCCTGTCGAGATGCCAATCACGGATCAATCAAAAGTCAAAGCTTGTGATTATGGAAGGTATTTGATCTCAGTTGACTTTCCAAGTCAACTGAGATGAATTCAAATTCGTATAAGGCTAAAACGTGTTGGGTTTGATAACAAGTAAGAGTGTAGAGCAGTTGGTTGTTTGGGTGCGTTGGGTTTGGCTCGGCTCTGGTTCGAACCCGAGCAGAAACGTTTTATTTATTTATTTTTTTTAAATAAAGCTGATAAGGGGGTGTGGGCTCAGCTTTGGGCCCAATACATTGATGGGCCGTGTTCTGGATGTATCTGGGCCGGGTTGTTTGTGTAGTGGGCTTATTTTGAAGCTGATTTTTAGGCGTATTATTATTATTATTATTATTATTATTATTATTATATATATATATACACATATAGATATATAATTATCATTGTATAGGGGTTCAAAATATCACCAAAATTAATAGGGCTTGTCGTTTTAATCCGTAACGTATAAAAGTTAAATGCGAAATGTTACACTATACACGTCAGGTTCTCTGCCTATGTGTTGGTTTTAGTTTCAGACTATCGTTTACTCTATAAATTTAAAACTTGTAAAAAGGTTTAGTAAAAATCAGTCATTTTCCCCCAAACCAATTTTTGGGGTTTACACTATCAAGTTTTTGGCACCGGGGAAGTTGACATCTTTTTAAACTATTAAAACCATACACATCAAGTTTTTGGCGCTATTGCCGGGGAACACAATGATTTCCAAAGAAAAACGCAAGTCATTTGACTGATCGGTTTATTTTTACGTTTTATTTTATTTTCACTTTATTTTTATTTTTATTTTTATTTTTGTTCTTTTATATTTTTCTTTTTCATTTTTATTTCTCCTTTATTTTCGATGATTGCAGTTGTTTTGAGCATTCTTTGCATGTTTCCTTCAAGATTAGCTACCTCGGAGAATTCCCGTGAAGGAAGCTGATACCACCAATTTCATCAACTTTCTTTTTGGAGGGTTTTTGTTTCTTTTTTGTTTTCGTTAGAGAAAGGTTTGTCATTCCTTGAGGATCGCCATGTAAGTACGGAAAAAGTGGAAAATAAGCCGGGGGGAAATTTTTCAAAAAATTAAAACTTAAAGTGTTTTCGAGCTTAAAATGGGGTTTTAAAAATTATTTTGGAAAAAAATCGAATTAAAATTTTTAAAACCGGACCTTTAAAAACAGTTTAAAAAATTGAAAAACCCGAAAAACGGGAGGTTTACTGGGGAGCACGCCCATGCCACTTCCTGTGGCACGGTCGTGCTTAAGCTGAAAATGGTTCTGTTTGGGTATTTAAAAGTCTTTTGACTTTTCAACCCTCATTCCTCTTCTTCCCCACTTCGAACCACCGTCGCCTCCCCTTTAAAAATGCCATTTTCCACAATTTTTCTTCATGTCAGGCTCTAATATTCAATACAGGGTCTGTATAGCCAATCTATAACATATTTTAAGTGTTTTTATGTCCAGATCTGCCCAGATTCTTGAGTTTTTATGTAGCTTGGTTTCTTGAGAAAAACCTTTGTTTTCTAGTTTCGCTAGCCCGAGATTTTGCCTTAAACCTTAGGGAAATGATTAGGGTAGTGCTAGGAACACAATGGGGTTAAAAATTTTGCGAAATTTTTTTTCGGGAATTCTAACAGGTTTGAAAACCGTCACCTCAGTCGGGTGCACGACTGTGCTCATCTTGGGAAGGGGCGTGCTCATCTAGGAGACGTTGTTTAAATTTCCCTCGTAACCAGCCTTACCCACCAGAACGTGTAGGGCTGTGCATACTAGTGTGCATGGGCGTGCACCTCTGTAAACCAATCAGAACTTTTTAAGTTTCAAGTTTTAACCTTTTTTTGTAGTTTAAAATCAGTTTTAGGGTATTTTAGGTAAAAACTAGTTTAAACAGTTAAAACCAGTCAAAAACCAGACTGCAGACTGAGCCGCACGGCAGTGCTCATCACCTGAGCGCGGGCATGCAGCCACTGGACCAGAATTGATTAATTTTCTACAGCATTTTAAACCTGATGAAGCTAAACCGATTCAGTTATGTTTTGCAGGATATGCCAAGAAGATCTGCCATGTTAGAACTACCACCACACCAGGTGGCTGCAGTCGGGGAATCCATCCCAGATGACATCCACCCCTGGTTATACTCTAACCAGGAAAGTGAAGAGCAAGACGCCTGCAGGGGCTTACTTCTACTTCAGTCTAGGCAGATTGGTGATTATCGCGCTGTTGGTTACGATTATATGAGATCTGTGGGATTGGATCCTCGATTCTACAACATCCTATCACCCAATGGCACCACTTCTTCCAGATATCTGAGCATACCTATCAGGAGCCAACTCTCGATTTCTTAGTTTCCTTCTTCTATACTCAGCCCATTACAGCAGAGCATAGAGTTACGAGGCAGTGTATGTGGTTTAGGTTGGGCAGGTGTTGGTACACGATGATATTGGCAGAGTTTGGGGTTAAACTGGGGCTACATCATCTAAGGGAAATTCATTCACCAATATTCACCGAAAGCTTGTTTGATTGGACCAGGGATGTTCGGCCAAAGGACTTCCGGAGGTAAATCTCTGAAGTTTACTACAATACAAGGAAACAAAAGAGATCCAGCTTTCCTGATCCTCTCCATCGATGGATACATATGATCATTGCTTGCAGTTTAGGATGTCGCACAGACGGTACCGATAAAGTACATGAGAAAGAGATCTTCTATCTCTTCAGCATCATAAGAAGCAGACACTGTAACACCCGAACCGATGGCGGAAACATCGAGGTGTCACGTAATGACGTTTGTTCAAAAGTTCATGGTACTAAAGTGTAAATATTTAAATTCATTATTAAAGTCATACATCAAAGTCAAACCAATACATCAAGTTTCAAACCAAACGATACATAAAGCTTGTTTATTAAGTCTAAGTCCAAGCCTTAGTGACAATCAACAAGCGTTCCCTGAAACATGTACAAAAATAAAACGTCAACAATAATGCTGGTGAGCACATTTAGTTTTGTGTACATATAGTATGAGTATAAAAATGTTTACAATTCATGTGTCATGGGTCATTCAAGACAACTATGGAAAACACGTAAGTACACAATACGGGTCAAAATCAAACCTCTTATGTGACAAAGTTTAATACATTAACAATGACCTAGGACTTCCCACCACCATAGGTACTTTACACTAGGTGAGTTGTCAATTCCAATAGCGCTATCCATTGTTAAAGTCGGCTAGCTAAGTTGATGATTTTGTAATGATTGCAAGTATACTACGTTTATGTTTAAGCATAAATCACAAGAATTCAAAGCATAACATGTATATGAATTGTATGTGAAAATGTTTATAAATATGTGTAAGTGTAAGTTTCATAGGTGTACATGTTTCACCCCAAAAGTGTAAAAAAGAAAAAGGGGGAAAATATACTCACAGTTTTGTTAAGCGCGATAAATACAAACAAAACTCGAACAAGATAACAACTGGTAATTCCGAAGAACTCAACCTATACGTATAAGAATACTAATAAGGGAAAATAACTTAAAAGTCTAAGGCATCAAGTATCTAAGGCATTAGGGTTTGCTAGGCATTTGTGGGGAAATGAAGTTTTACGATAATTCGAATTTAATAATAAATTTTGTATTCAAAAAGTTTAACATGATTTAAATTCTAGTGTATACAGAATTTAATTATTACCATTTAAATATTCCAAGTAATTTATCCAAAGATTTTAGTTAATTCTTTTAACTAAAATATATATTAATATTAATTAAAGTTTATTACGCAAATGAATATAAATTACACAAATGAATCCAACGATAACACTTATAGTTTTTCAACTCAAGAATATTTCTTTTTTATAAGAAAAAAATGTTTATAAAACAGATTTTATAAATTATACATAATTAAATGATTTATTATGCCTAATAACGCATAAATAAGATTAAAAATACAAGATACAATTAAAAAAAATACTATTTTTGTGAAAAATAATCATTTTCTGATGTAGAATAATGAATATAATTTTCCCATAAATTTTCTAAATTTATTAGCATTTAAAACTGATTTAATAAATTTAAATCAAGTTTTAATGATTAACATAGGAAAATTAATAAAAATAAATGTAAACTGAACTAGTAATTTTTATTTCTATTTCAGATGATTAGAAAATAATTCCCAAAAATTTTGAGGCTAAAATTACGAAAAATGAATTTTTAATCAATTAATTATGATTAAAACAATTTAAATTAATAAAATTAAGAAAATAAATTGTTTTCTAGAAACTAAAAATATGATAATTTTCTATGGGGTGCCAAGAGTCGACACCTAAATTTTTATAATTTTTGGATAAAAAGGGAATTAGTTATGATTATTTTAAGATATGAATGTATTTATATATATAAAAGAAATAATATATATATATATATATATATATATATATATATATATATATATAAGAATAACAAAAGATTTAAAAAAAATAATGGTCAGGCCCGGTTCTAAAGAGGATCGAACCCGGGTCTGCCCAAACACAACACATAAACAAGACCACTCCATCACAAAGCATCTTAGTTGAAGATATTGAATTAGTGCTATATTTAAAAGATAACTAAAAGCTCTTCTTCTTCCCCAAACAATCCTATAAACCCTAACCCTAACCTAGATCCAATAAACCCAAGACAGACATATTTGAACAACGAAGTTTAGGGCTTTCAAAGAATAACATATAATGATTAAAACGGCATACAAACGGAAGACTCACTGGATTGAATTGGGGCCGAAATTTGAGAAAGAATATGCGCAGTTTGAACCAAAATTTAAGAGGCTATGCAGGTTAATTCTGAGATAATTTTTTTAGTGGTATTGTGCGCGAATGAAAGCAGGGAGCGGTCGACATGATCTGTTCATATAGTTGAGTAAAAAACAGACATTGATTCGAACTTTAAGGTTTGAACGTTACAGGCCATAAACTCATGATTAAAGCTTGATTAAAACATGATTAATACGCCTATAATTGCTTGAAACTGATGGAGGATGATGGATAAATGATTATTAAGCAATTAAAACGTTAATCCGCGCATTAAAACTCGTCTTTGATACTTGCCGGAACGATGCCGGTTCGGTGACAAAATCCGGCCGGAATCTGGGTTTTGGGCGGGGGTTTGGGTTTGAAATATAACTTTCGTTTTTTTGACAATTATGCCCCCTGGATTTTAAGTAAAGGTCAATTGTATTATGTTTTGGTTAGTTTCTTTTATAAAACTTAACATGAGCTAACTTTAACTAACTAGAAGTTTCCAAAATTATAAACTAACTTTTTCTTTTTAATTCTTGTTTTTATAAACTTAACTTAATACTCTTTATGTTTTGTAACTTCCAAACTAAAAACTTTAACGTTTTCCATAATTCTTTTAATAACTTTATTGCATGTT
Source organism: Ambrosia trifida (assembly GCA_028751855.1). Taxonomy (NCBI): domain Eukaryota; kingdom Viridiplantae; phylum Streptophyta; class Magnoliopsida; order Asterales; family Asteraceae; genus Ambrosia; species Ambrosia trifida. The sequence goes on from CM054122.1 coordinate 83,073,948, forward strand.
TTATAAAAAAAATGTATGACAAAGAAGAATCACAATAAATTATAAAATGATATGACTCGCTTAAATGTCAAAATGCAACATGATTCAGTTACGATTCGATAAATGTATATCACTAATACGAAACACCAATTCAAACAAAGATGTAACGATCAACGTAATTTTAAAAAAAATTATTTGAAACGATCCAAGTACGAGGACTATAAGTGTAATAAAATAAAGTCTAGGAAACCTGCAGTTGTCACAAACACTGTAACCTTGCCCATGCAGTGGCCGAGCTGTTCACTAAGTGCTGGGAAACCGCTGCTACCAGCCATATCTTCGGGGGGACCTTACATTACACTCCTAGCCGTCAGTCTGGAGATACTTCATCCCCAAGCATTAGCCCAGTTGACTGTGGTAGGCAGGACCCGTCCCATCGACACCTAGGAAATGAGGAATATCGGGGTTGCAGATTGGTTTGACTAGGTTTTGAAGCTATTGGATAACAAGCAGAGGTTATGTGATGAGGAAGCCGTGTTTGACGAAACAACAGCAGCAGAAACAGGGAGTGCATTGTCATCAACAATAGCTGCAGCCAGACAACCAACATCAGCAAGACCATTGCCAGATGCCATGCAGGGTCGACAGAGCCAGCCACGGAGAGGCCTACCCCGCTCTATTTTGGACGGACTCGATACGCTCATAACACATATAACTTCATGCACCAGTTCCAGCTCCCATGCACGCAGCCGTTCCGTCTGATCCCCTCTCTCGCAGGTTTATATGATGTGACTCCTAACAGTACTTGATGGTTTGACTTTAAACACTATTTTTCTTTTCTTTGTATTTTTCCTTTGTCTGTGGTTGATGATCAATATATGTATGGTTGTATGTTTGCATGCTCGGTGCATGCCTGGACACGTTCCACCCACTAATGCTTTGGTATCAGTATCTATCTTAGCACTTAGCTTTTATTTATCTTTGTTACTTAATTTTATTTTCTAGTTATTTTAGGACAGGTTGTGGACAGCTTGATATTTTGGAGTCGCCATTTCAACGTCTTTGTTTTAAGGATGCAAGTTTCGCTCACACGCGAGTGGACTTGTCACTGTCAGGAGAATATTAGTTTCTTTTGCCTTTTTCTCCATTTCTGCACTTAAAATTTATACAAAAATTTTAAGTGTAGGGTGGACCATTATTGCAGCTTATTTTATTATATCTAACGGGTCATTTGTCATTGATTATGTGTTATCTGGTACCCTCTTAGACGCTTGATACCCGTAGCGTCATTCACAATCATTTTTGGCAGATTAGTAGAGTCTATTAGACTCGCCCGAGTGATCCCTATTAGGCATTTTGTCGAACGGTTCACATCAAAGGACAGTCAAAATTAGACGATTTTAATAAAAACCCAATAGATCCACATAAATAATAAAAATAAAGTAGAAGAATAGGTTTCATGACAAGTAGAAAAACACCCTTAAAATTGTGCTTAAAATCGATACCTTATCCTACCCGATTGTTCATGAGAATTTCTTGAGCCTTTTCCGAGCACCACACTTGCATTATATATATCATATATTGCTCATTTTTTTTGCTTGAGAGATTTCCGACCTTAGTCCGACTCGGTTAGAACTTGTGTGTTTATGCATATTCTTGTTTTAAAACCAGTAACTAGATAAAAATGATAGAGGCAATTAGGTATTTCACCCAAAAATAAATCCTTCCCTTAGAAAACCATTTTGAGCCTGGGCCTTTCATTTTTTTACCCAATAAAATTGAGTCTCGGTCATGCGTCAGCATAGCAGCTTCAAGATTTTGTCATCACTAAGGGCGTGAGACCACAAGTTTGAAGAAAAGGCAACACTGTTGACAAAGGAGGGAACAACACAAGACGGGGCCAAGAAGGAGATCTTCTAAAAAAACGTAGAAGAGAGCCAAATTATAGAAAGACCCACAAAAAGAGAGCCCAAGATATAAAAGTTCTTCAAAATTAAAAATTTGGTCTTTGACAGGTGAGACCTTAAAGAACTGGAATTATGCTCTCTCTCTCTCTCTCTCTCTCTCTCTCTCTCTCCCTCTCTCTTGCTCTCTACTCTCTCTCCCCCTTCTCTCTGATCTCTCAAGATACATTCGCTGGATGAGCACTTGCTTCGATGTTTCCACCTCGCCCAGCCACGTCTGCCTCCAGAGCTGTTACAAATTGTTTTCGAGAAAACGGCAGACGAAAGAAAAAATTGGGGTGGAATATGGAACAAAATCCACCCTTTTGTGGACAGTCAAAGAGCACTGCAAAAAGACAGGCCAAAAGATACGATAAATGCATGAAGTGTGGCCATTGGTCTCATGAGGGCAAGTGCAACAACAATTCGACCTACTCACAGTTCGAGTACACTATGCTGATCCAAGAAGGCTCTATTCGATACCGGGCCGAACTCAAAGTTAGGAAAGGAAGCAACATTGACTACACTGTGAAGAGCGAGATAACCATGATGAAGGATCTCGGAATAAACACCCGACTCCTCTCAGAGATCGCAACTGAAAATGTTGCGCGACACTACCGCCCTCCTCCACGACTTGCTGCTTCGTCATCTTCATAGCCGTGAAGACCTTTCGTGATTCGGTGACTCGTCCCCCTTTGTAAAAAAAGGTGTTTTATCTTTTACACCCCCACATTACAACCCGAATAAAAGTCCTATTGATTTGTCTTTGTTAGTCGGTTTAGAGACAAGGACTTGATATGCATACAAGCCTATGACTTGAGTCGGCTTCGGTACGGACTTGAGTGTTCACCCCCAAAACTCACTAAAATGCTAAACCCGAGTGATGAGTGAACATTGTGAGTAGGTATAGGTTTGAGCATAATCGTACGGGTTAAGTAGGCATGTCATGCAATTTTATTTTTCTCATAAAATAAATGGATTGAGGGTTTGTTAATTACAGTAAGTCTTAGGTGTACTTGTGTCTGATTGCTTGAGGACAAGCAATAGTCTAAGTGTGGGGCATTGTGATGTCTCACATAATTAACATATAAAACAAGCATAATCAATCTCATAATAGGGTAGAATTAGGCTTAAATTACTTATATTAGGTGCTTAATTCATTCCTATTTGTATTTCTCAGGAAACTGGACCTCCAAGCCGAAACAGGGGATTTTCAGGCAAAAACTAGAGATTCTTTAGAATACCAGACTTGCAGCATGTTCCCTATATATTTGAAGACCATCCCGGGACTTAAACAGTGATACAACCAGTCCGGGAGTGACTCGGCATGCCTATGCACACTTGCACAGAGGCACTGCAAGCTAGAAGACAACGCAGCAAACTTGGGGAACAAGAAAACTTGCTGGAGAAGTTGGCACGCCCGTGCTCGCACAAGATAGAACTGCAGCAACAGAACGTACATGTGACAGCAAGCACGCCCATGCTATCTATGGCACACTCGTGCTTGCCCTGGAATCTCTATAAATAGCAAGCTAGAAAGCTAACCCCCACCATTTGATCATCCCATTTTCACCTAGACTTGAGCCTTCTTGGGTCGACTTCCAAGAGTCTTGCAGATATCTTAGGGTCCTTTGGGAGTCCTTTGGGCCCTCTGTAACATCTGACCCCTCTCACCATCAATATTGTCCTCTTTGCCCTGATGGAGACTTCCCAGGAGGTCACCCATCTTGGTACTGCTCCCACCGGAGCACGCTTAACAGTGGAGGTCTCCTCTCATCCACTAACATTATGCCCCAAAACGCGTTGGTGATTTAAGAGGCAAGACATTACTTATGAACCAAGGATATCCCCTGGCCACGGTCGATGTGAGATTTTCCTGGGGTGTCACACCCTCCTAACATACCCACCAAGGTTAGGCCTCGTCCTACCTTGATCATCTTGGCCAAGCATGGAATCGTAGAGTAGCATATGCAATAACCATCGAGGGTCGTGAGGATCATACTAGATACATATCACTTGGAGATGGAGAGCTTATCTATGAGCAGCCATGTTCATGTGTTGATCATTTGTTATGGTTGTATCTTTCTATTATTCCCGAACCCACTTCGATTTGTAGACTTTTATTATATTAGTAGTAGTTTATTTTTAGTTATTTGTTGTGATTATCTTGTTTCTAATCCTTGTTTGTTTATTTTGTGACAAGTTTAAATGACGATTAACTTAATAACTTAAAATCAACCTTAACTTGATTAATTAACTAGAGGTTTAATCAGCTTCTGGTAGTCCCGAGCTATTTCCAAGGAGAGGAAACCGGTAGTGAGACAGATCCTTCGGGCTTATGACATCCAAACCGGGTTCTAAGCAATGGCTTCTGAAGTGGACTAGATCTGAATGACAAATTTCTGGTACTTACCAGATGACTGAATGATCTTCTTGGTAAAGGAGGGATTCCCTACGAGTGCACCAGTGATCTTCGGATTGCACACCTTTAGGATTATGTTCCACCTTTGTCATGGGTTTCCTTCAGCTCGGGAGGTTATGGGTTGGGTTTATTAAGTCACCAATCATCAAACCAACTTTATATTTACCTGGCCAATAAATATTAAAGTGTCATAAAGATAAATAAAATAAGAATTCTATTTCTAGGTCTTGTCAATACAAAACCGTTAACTAATTGGGATACACGTCGCCTGAGTTGACTGTAAGGGAGATCCTTCAGTCTTCATGATCGTTAACCTACTTAGGGGATACGATGTTGCCAGGACTGACTCTAAGGAGAGATCCTTCGGTACGGAACGCGAGAGCTAAGGGAGGTGTACGGTGTTCCAGGACGAAAGTGAACCCTCCATTATAAGAAGAACATAAGTCTGAGGACAAGAGACTTGACCGCGGTTTGGGGAGCCTGCTATATGCAAGGCCCTAGTGAAGTACCTTCGTGCAGACGCGCATTGGGAGGTTGTGCATTTTACTCAGTAGTGGCCCCGCTTCTCTATCAAGGAGTCAACACTTCAAGATCACTCTCGTCCTCCTCACAAATAAATTATTTAAATTATTAATTTTAATAGTAAACTTTACTACTTATACGGAGGACCCCGAGATGTGCATATTAGTTTACTCTACTATTTTATCTTTTTATTTTATCAAATTCAAAACCTTTTTAAAAACTATTTCTTTTAAGAACCCCTCCATTTTATTTTCTCTTTTAAAACCCGATCGGTTATCTGATGAACGGTTTAGTAGGGGAAAGTGTGTTTTTGGAATACGATACTCGGTATTTTCCCTAGCAAGATATACTATACACGTCAGGTTCTCTACCTATGTGTTGGTTTTAGTTTCTGAGTGACTATCGTTTACTCTATAAATTTAAAACTTGTAAAAAGGTTTAGAAAAAAATCAGTCGTTTTCCTCCAAACCAATTTTTGGAGTTGACGCTATTAAGTTTTTGGAACCGGGGAAATTGGCATCTTTTTAAACTGGAATTGTTTATTTCGCTTAAGAACTGAAAAAGGGAGATGAAGAAAAATCCTCAGACACTGTTCAGAGTTCAGAAGAACGAATCAGTGGGGCAGAAGAGATTTCAACTAAGGAAAGTTAGAACTCCAGTTCAAGCTCTTTGATTGATGAAGTAGGTTCAGGTGAATAAATTGAATCATCTTCTAATGAACGAAGTTCTAAGTTAACGAGCAACATAGATGTAGAATGTTCAACATTTGGAAAGGATGATTCAGAGGAAGAAATATAGAGGAGAGAGATGCTGACACTCCAATTCAGTTAACTGAAAATCAGATTAACCAACATACTTATGAAAGTTCTAACTCTTCTAAACCTAAATTTGATATATGTATAGAATTCGAGGGTAAGATAGAAACATTGAAGGATCGTAAGATTAACTTAATGTGTGATCTTAGAATGTGTAATGATGCCAATGCTGTTTTGAAAAAGAATGAAAAGGAATTTAAAATCACAGCCCAACTCTGGAAGAAGGATGTATGAGAATTAAAGAAAACGGTTTTGAACAAACAAGATGCAATTAATAACTATATTTTTGAGTTAGAAAAAGTTAAGAAAGAATTGGCTACTACCAAGTGTGAGTGCCAGACAATAAAAAAGAAACTTGAAAGCTACTCTAACTCTACATATATGTTAGATCACATCATTGGCAGTCAAATCATAGAAAAATCTGGGAATGGGGTATGTTACAATGCAGTTACTCCTCCTTTGCGTGACAATTACTCAAAGTCACCAGATGAGATAGATCTCACAAATTTTGTGGTCACAACTCCTGTTGTTGTTGATCCATCTGAGATCAAGGAGACTGGAATTGTAAAATATGAAATTTATGTGTTGGTCAAAACTTATTATGAAGATTCTGAAGAGGAATCCGAGAGATCAGGTTTAGGATTAGTTATTCCACTTGAAAATCACATTGAATGTGATCCTGAACCCAAAGTCAAAAAATAGCATGGACAACCTAAACAGGCTAAACAATAAGCTGCTCCTTAGAAAACTCAACATAAACAGCAAAACCAACAAAAGAAAAGTCTGGGAAGAACAAGTTTGTTCCCAAGACAAAAGAAGTGAAATTTGTCAAATCTAGGGGTACGGATCAGGTGAAATATTTTGAAAATCACTCAAATCTTGCTTACTTTGAACAAAAGGATCAACGATTTAATGCACCTAGATCTTATGACATTGAAGCATCCCTAAGTACCACTAGATTTGGAAGTTCTAGCCCGAGATCTTCCCAGCATAGCTTGGTGTATTCATATTATGTTCTTAATACTATGAAAAATGGAGGCCATGATTTGAATGCAATGAGGAGGACACATTAGATCTCATTGTCCCTATCTGAGAAAGATGAAGGCTAGAACTTATGAACCCATGAGAAAGAACAACATAAATCACTTTGATTCTTCAAACCAAAATTTTTATGATAATTATTATCAAAATGAGAGACGAAACCACTTTAAGAGAAAACAAAGAATTGTTGTTGAAAATCCAAAGCTCGGGGTATTCAAGTATGAACCTCATTGCTATGAAGAGTGGAGGTCCTTCTTTGAATCCAATGAGGTAGGACACATTAGATCTCATTGTCCCTATCCGAGAAAGATGAAGGCTAGCACTTATGAACCCCTAAGAAACAACAACATAAATCACTTTGGTTCTCCAAACCGAAATTTTTATGATAATTATTATCAAAATGAGAGACGAGCCACTTTAAGAGAAAACAAAGAATTTTTGTTGAAAATCCAAAGCTTAAAACTAAGAAGGTTGTAAACATAAGGTTTTAAAGCCTAAGACAAACTCTAAGGATAGTACAAAAGATGGTCCAGAAGCACAACATAAGACCAAACCCAAATCTACAAATCCAAAAGTTTTCTAAGATAAAATTTCGTAGGTTTGGAAACCTAAATCAGTAAATTCTTCTGAGGCTTCGACATCAAGCAATCCAACTCCTACTCCTCACGATAGGTGGATGGAGCTACCTATGATTGATGACCTAGGCCGAACAAAGACCATCAAGGCTTGGTTCCCTCTCCGGAACTAATCTTTGAGCGAGTGTGCAGGGTGTTCCAGGATGAACTATCAGCAATCATTTGATTGTTGACAGTGGGACATCTTAGCACAAAATAGGTGTCATATCGTTCCGATAAATAGATCAAAATATCTTTGGAGGATATGTAACTGGTGTATCGGTTTTATAGTAATTCAAAAAATATCATTTTTTTGGTGCCAAAAACTTGGATGTAAAAACATCAAAAAACATTGGTTTTGGGAAAAAGATGGTTGTTACTAAAACAATATCAAGTTTTAAATTTATAAGCAAACGATAATTACTTAAAAAACTAAAACTAACACACAGGCAAAGAACCAGACATGCATAGCATATATTCTATGGTAAATATCGGAGTATTGTATTCCAGAGAACATACTTCCCCTAATCAACATTCCATCACTTTTATTAATCGCGTTTTGAAAAGAAAGTAAAACGGAGGGGATTAAAATGAAAAATAGTTTTTTAGAAGGTTTTGGTTTTAAAAATAAAATAAAAGATAAAACAGTAGGTTTAGAAAATGTGCTAGTCTTAGGCACTCTTCGGAACGGGTGGATCGCGTTGACCTTGGTGATTCAGTCAATGGTGGTTACAAAGTCGAAGCTGAATCCGCAACATGTGGATATCAGTTCATGGGAGGTCATTACATGTGTTTCATGCAACATGTGAAGCCGAATCAGGTAGCTGTATCGAGCTGCTGTCTCCAGGTTCATTGGATACGTCAACACACATGCGTAACTACGGTTTGCATTTTCTTATCACCTCCTATTTTTCTGTTGATAATGTAACTTCCATAGAAATCACTAAGGATCCAGTAATTACAAAGTCCCCACTAACTACCAAATTGCCAAAAATTTTACCAAATCACTTGACAAATCAAAATTTGACCATTTTTTTAAAGGTAAATGGGATTTTGGAAAATCTGAGTAAACCACATCAGAAAATTGGTTTTCGTTTAATCGTTTTTGTATCATAAAATCCAAAAGGATTTCAATTTCTTTAAACTTTTTGAATTTTAGGGGGAGAAATTTCCAAAAAAACACAAAAAGACAAAAACATCAGAAGAATTAAAAAATGAACTTTTTCTGTGAGAAAAAGAGAAAATGATAGTACATAAGTGGACTGTCTGATCTCCGCAAACATTAACTGCAAAAGATAATCGGTCTTATAAATGATGTATCGGTATGCTTGAAAATCGTTTCAAAGTTGGCATGGTGATATAAACATTAACAACTTAAAGTCAAGTGGTTTTTTGCCTCATTGGCATATGGTCTTAGTACCAAAATCGTGATTGACAGGTTGCAAAAACCTGATGTTTCGGTTCTTTAAGCTATTGACTCATTCGAGAACAACTGGTCGAATCTCGGGGTATTCGTATTCCGATCGAACCGACCAAGCATTCTAGAAAGAGCAAAAAGATATATCTATGTCAATCCCTTATTCTCAAACAATAAACGAGAATACTAGCTGAGCAGTGCGAGCATCTTTCATCTCTAGCTAATCCTACCGGAAAACCAATGTGCGTGTGTAGTATACTATAGCTAATATTGATGCTTATGGTGCATGTCCACGAGGATAGTGTATGAGGATCAAATTGTTGAAAACAAAGTCGTTGATCAAACAAGTATATCAATTCAGGTGCGGAATCCCTGAATTGATTACGAAATGATAATAATATCAGCAAAACACACAAATCACTTTCAAATTTTCCATTTCATTCATAAACATGTTGATTAAACTTACAAAATGTTGTTTACAATGAAATAAAGTAAATTCAGACTCAAAGAAACCCTAGGGAGAAAACACACTCGAAGGAGGGAAGTAAAATGACAACTATTAACTTTAAAAACGGATTCAGCCTTTATATAGACCTGCACATTTGACCAAACAACCGGGCGAAACAACATCAGTCTTCTACAAAACTTCTCCTTCGACCTGTTCTTCTACCTTCGACCATATTTATCTACATTCGACCATATACTTTTCCACCTTCGACCTCCCGAAAACAACAAAACATAATGAATGTGCAATCCAATAGCACTAGTTGCATAATATGCATCAACAAACTCCCCCTCGACTATTGCTTGGATTGCTTAAGCCTTCGCTCTTCGTCCATTCTCTTGTTCATCAGCTTGATGTGCAGTAAAGTCTTCTGCTCTTTCGTCATTACTGGTTCATGAGTTTGCTTCGGTTTCTTCTTTTCTTTCTGAACTTGAACAAACTTTCCCAGTTTCTTTTCATAGTCTCACCCCGCGTTAACATCCCACGAAAAGCACAAAAATACCACACGTTGGTATTTTGCAGCCTGTTCACTATCTTTTTCTTCACAATAGATCGGGTTGTAATACAGCATGATAATATCTTCATGAGAGCAGTTTATCAACCACATTGGATCAACGATATGTATATTCTTGAAATCATTCTTCCCATCTTTCAACAAGATAATAGCCTCTGTCGTCTTCCAATCATAGTACCACCACATAAAGTCTTTCGAGAAATGTTGTGGAATAGGCATCAAAGGTATATTTTTCAAAACTGTCGGTGGATCATATTTCAAAGTAACCTTGTTCATCCCTGTTATCTGATCTTTAATCTTCTTATGAACAATCCTCCTCGGATACTGTAGGGTGAACACATCCCATTTCGTCCTACTCTCTCTTGCCATGCGATCTGCAAAGTATCCAACAGCATCGTTGTTCTTAGTAGCACCTGACAACGTATGTCTGCAGACATCACGTACAACCCAGTAGGGTAGTGTTTTAATGTCATGGAATCTGTCGAAATACAGAATTCCTTTTTCCCACTTCACTGCAACACACCTCAGCTGTCTCAAATATTTCCACCCGAGAGCTTTTCCTTTAAACAGTTCATTGTGAAATTTATAGAAAACACCTTGAATCTCAGTCTTTGGTCGGTTGGCCTCTTTCTCTTTCAACTTCCTTAATAAGTTCTTCAGATTGTCAGATTGTTCAACGGTCGGTTTCTGACTATCTGAGTTCTTGAAAACTTCATCAATGAACTTCTTGCTTTTCTCACGTGCAAGTTTCTCAGCTTGGCTTAACAGTTCTTTAGAAAATTCAGGAAATCCAAAATCCTTATCATCTTTAAAGTATTCTGGATATTCCTCACTTGTAATATCTTCTATCTCAACTTCTTCAAACACCGGAGTATCTCTATCATCAGAGTGATTTCCTGCTTCTTTCTCAAGAATATTTGGAATGTAATTCTCACTCATTAACTCTTCAAGAGATTTCCCAATCTGTTTAGCCAGACCTTCAAGTATCTCTTTAGAAACTGCTGCAGAAACTTCACCGTCTTCAAGATCAGGATCATTGTTCTCAAGTTCGAATCTCATGTCACCTGATTCAAATATTTCTGGAAATCTTCCTGCCATCTCAATCGTCCAGACTCTGTTTGTTAACATCTGACGATATAGCTTCTTATCCTCCTAAGATAAAGATTTGATCTTCTCATTCCAGAAGATATCATCATCATCAGTATTACCACCAGGAGCTTTCGAACTAGATTCTCCTGCATCTTTTCCTTATTCTCTCTTTTCACACATATACTTATCAGTGTCATCATCATCGTCATCATTCGCAGAGCTTTTATCATCTCCAGAATCATCACTTAAACCATTATTTTATCACCATCCTTCTTCTTTTTCTTAGGAGCATCACCGGCATCCTGTTCAAGCTCTTCATCATCTTCTTCATCTTTCTCAGACTCAGATGGTTCAAAATCAAAAAGCTCTTCTTCTCTTTCTTTATCCTCGTCTCTTTCTTGTAACTGAGGAACTCTTTCATACAAATCATCAATTAGCTTCCTAAGCCCTTTGTTATCTTTCTTCACCTGCTTGTTCTCAAGTTTTAAAGCCATGTATCTTCTAGTATTTCTCTGCTCATGCTTTACCAACTTCTGATTCTCATTCTGGAGTAGTTTATTCTTTGCTGCTAACTCTTCCTGACTCTCCTGTGAAGATTCAACCACATCCAACATTTTTCTATCATTCTTTCTCAACTGATCAATCTCTTCTTGTTGCTGATTAATAATTTTCATCATCTCTGTCAGCCTTTGGTTAACTGCAATCATCACATCACTCAATACAGTAACCTGTGGAGTTGAAGCCTCAACAACTGGAGTCTTTTTCTTAAAGTTGTTTAAGACTCTGTCCAAAGCAGCATTGAAATCATCAGTTGGAATATCAGTTTTCTCAGCAGCAGATGATTTCTGTTTCTTAGCTGCTGGGGATGTCACGGGAGACTTTGAGCTAGATACTTCAGGAACTTTCTTTCCTGCAATCAGACTTTCAATTTCCTTAGCTCTCCTCTTCTTAGGCTTTTCAATCTCAACAGCCTTAGCTTTCTTCTTGTATATTGGATTCTTCTGTTTTTCTCCAGCCTTTGGTGATCCACGAAAATCTTCAGAACCCAATCCCAGACTTATATCAATATCATCCATCACAACTGGACTCTTCATCCTCTGTTCTTCCAAAGTTTGATTAAGACTCTCAGATTCACCAGCCACAGTGGCCTTAGGTGTGGTAATCTTAACAGTCTCATCAGCAGAATCCCATCTCTCTTCCTCCTGAGTCTCTTCAGAATCAATAGACTATTCATCAACCAAATGTGTTCCTTTCTTTGCAACACTCTTCTTTCTTCGAGATGTTTTCTTTGGTGGTTCTGCTTCAACTTCTGTCTCCTTACCTTTACCTTTACCTTTACCACTCTTGGCACCAACATTAACAACTTGTCGCTTTCTTTTGGCTTCAGGATCAATGGGACATAATGGATCATCATTATCAGATTCATTATTCGCATTCCTTGCCTTATCTACACCTGGATCTTGATAATCTGGATTGATCAAGTGACCAAACAAGTTCTTCAAAGGTGGTCTTTCGTTTACAGGTACACCTTTATAACCCTTCATTCTCACCAATGTGCTCAGATTCATATGATCCTGTACAACAATCTGAGTTGGATCCTTCCTCAACTTCTTGTATTTTTGATCGAAAATCATCTGCAGGAATCTAGGATAAAGTAAAAACTTCTTACTCTTCAGACCTCTCAACGGTTCAAGCATGTGATCAAGTATCATCCCGATACGTTGAACGGCTTGTTCAGAATTAGTGCCACCATCAAAGAGCTAATACTCTTTCTCATGACATCGTATCCTCCACTAACAAACCCAAATACATGCAGTATCACATGGGCCAGGTATTTAAACTGTGGGCACAGTTTACCTTTATGTAGGGCTCCATCTGTGATAGGTCCGTTATATTTCATCCTCAGAAAGCACTTCCTCTGTTCTATCCATGATAAGCATCTCGGATCAGTCGGCTTGTCTTTCAGTTTCAAAGCTTTCCTGATGTCACCTTCAGATACAATTACCATCTCCCCCTGAATCTTGCTGATAATTGCTGTTTCATTATCCCAAAAATCGATCTGTGCATTCTTCCAGAACTCCTTTTGATGATCTCTGTAAATGATAGCAGGTGTGGCAATAGCGTTTACAACTCTGCTCTGCTTCAGGAACTCAACGATACCAGTGAATTCGGTATGTTTCTTCAAATCTCCAAGAAACGCGCAACAGTTGTGAGCTTTTTCAAAATGTAACTCTTCCTCCGGCTTCTTCCCGGCAGCGTTTTCAGATGAACCTGCTGGAATATCAGTACTTTGAGGTTCAGCTATTGATAATCTGCAAAAACAAAACACGAAAACATATTAGAAATGGACAAAATGTACAAAATTGAAAATTTGGATTTTGGAATTCCACCTTCGACCGAACGTTTTGGAATTCCACCTTCGACCGAACGTGGGTTCGAATGTGGAAAATATAAGGTTCGAATGTGGAAATACGGTTCGAATGTGAAAAAGTTGGTTTAAAATTGTACATTCGACCTTTATTCCACTTTCGACCATTTGAACAAGCCTCGTTCGACTAAAAAATCACATTCGACCTTTTTGAATTGGTCGAATCAGGCGGTTCATCTTCCAATTTTTCAGATTTTTAATTTGACCATTTTAACATGCTATTTTGATTTGTTTAGTTGCTAATAGGTCCAATTAAGCTTTATCAATCATCAATTGTTATTATTATTCAATGATTAAGTGTTTTTCCCCAAAATCTAGGGCTCGATAGATTTTAATAATCAAATCAACAATCTGATAGGTTATGACCCTTGATTTTGTTATCTTCTCCCCCTAACACACTTAATTATTGAATCCTAATCAAAATTTGAGTCTAAAACATCCTCTAAAACCACAATTGATTCACAGTTAGGGTTCGGACATAAAACCATCGATTCTGCCTTCAAAACGTGTAGATTACCTGCAAATCTTAGATAGAAATGATCAGACAATGTCAAGGATCACAATGATAAGGTGTAAAACAAACGAGCAACAAGGTGTTGGTATCACAGAATTTTGAAAAAAATTTCGAATGAAGGTTCGAAAGTGCAGATGAGGTTATATAGGCTCCACATTCGACCCTTTTACTTGGGCGAATGTGAAAATATTTCCATTTTCGACCCTATTTAAAGGTTCGAAGGAAGAAATATGGTTCGAATGTGCAACAGACATTAGAACACTTACATTCGACCGTTTAAAAAGTTCGAATGTAAAGGGAAAATTCCACATTCGACCCATCGAAGTGGCGAATGGAGATTGGAATTTTTGAATTTTTTACCAAATCTCAAAATCGAATCCCGTTCAATATTTTTCTTAACTTTTAAGCATCCGACATTCAACATTTCTCATTTAAAGATCACAAAACTCAAATGGTCCATCAAGTTTCAGAAAATCACCATCAACCACCATCGGTTATCAAAAAATAAAGTAGAAATGTAAAATCTTTTTGAGTTTTTGTATTTTTGACAAAAAGTATAAAATGCAGAAATGTAAAGATAAAGAAGTAAATGTTTTGTGATTTCCGGAAAGAGGATCATATCAGTTATTGAGAAATCTGATCACACCGTTGATCTTTTGATTTATATTATCATTAAAGACAATGTGTGATCCGACAACTGCTGATATTGTTGTCCACATAAGCTCTCATGCAGACTGTTGTGCAGTGCTTTAGACCGATACGGCTATTTATAGTATAAACACAGTTGTTTGTGGTTCCCACACACACGACATACTCCCGTATCAAGGAATAATTGTACAAAGACCCATTGTAACGCGTGATTATGCTTTCGTCATCTGTAATTTACAAGGTATGCGGCACAGAGGTGTACAGGTCAGCAACTCAATGCTAGAGAGTAACTTGTGCACTCTACCAGGTTGAGGGCTGATATCAATCATGATTTGCATCAGTGATTGGATACGATGCATTAGATAATCTTTGATTATCATTATACATTGAAAGTTCCTCAATTCGGTAACTTTAGGATTTGGCATTAAAGCTCTTTTATAAAGATACCCTGTCTGATCTAGGTCCGTAATGATTTACGACAGAAGATCAGAGAGCCTATCCCCAGATAACTAATAACATAACGACCTGAAACCTCCGAATTTTGTACAAAAACCCTATCAAACGAAATTACGGTAGTAAGACCATATGCCCATGAGGAGTTCATCCACATAACAATTCATTTCACTACAAAAAAAAATGCCATTTAGTGACACATTTTTAATGGCATTTAGGGTATGTGACACTAATAAGGTTTTTAGTGACACTTTTTGTGTGCCATACTTGCTTAACAGGTACTTTTAGTGGCATTTAAATGTTATGCCACTAATTTTGATTTTTAGTGACACTTTAAGTATGTCATAATTGTTTGATACGTACTTTAGTGGCATTTATTTTTGTGCCACTAATTTAGTGACACACATTTTTAATGGCATTTAGCGTATGTGACACTAATAAGGTTTTTAGTGACACTTTTTGTGTGCCATACTTGCTTAACACGTACTTTTAGTGGCATTTAAATGTTATGCCACTAATTTTGATTTTTATTGACACTTTAAGTATGCCATAATTGTTTGATACGTACTTTAGTGACATTTATTTGTGCCACTAATATCATTTTGTTAATGGTACCATTAGGTGCGACAAATGTTGACACGAACCATACTCGACACGAAAAAGACAGTTTTTGGGTCGACAAATACGACCCGTTTAAAAATTAGGTTGGGTTCAGGTTGACTCATATTAAAAACAAACGTAGTTCGGGTTGACTCGTATAAAAACGGGTTGGTTCGTCAACAAGTTTTAAGTATTTTGAAAAAAAAAAAACTTTCATATTTTTTTATTTTTCTTCTATTTACTTGTCTTAACCGTACTCACCATCAAAGGCTTTATAGAAACACACTTATAATTCGTCAACATCCAGGCCCGGCTGAAGCCCAATTATTTTGAGGCTAGGGCTTTGGGCCCCCAATTCTACAAGGCCCCCATTATTTTGAGGCTAGGGCTTTGGGCCCCCAATTCCAACACCACTATATATCTCCTTCTTCTAATAAAGGAGTAGCTAGGGGGCACTTGTCCTCATACTAGAGCTCCTCACTACTATTGTCCACATGTCAATCACCCCTCTTATAACCTGGATTTCTGCGCCCGACCCATTGACCCAATTCAGATTATTAAAACCCAAGTAACAAAACCCTTTCATCTTAAACTCTAACAGTCACAGCTTTCTAACCCTACCTCTCCATCTCCTTCATTACACATCCTCTCAATCGTGACCAGTTATTTACGGAATCAACATCTCTACAATCTAGCATCCGACCCGAATGAATTATAAACCATCCAAATGAAACCCTACTTCCTATTTCACCCACTTTACCAATCGCCTCTTCTACAAATATTTACATTCTCTTCTTCTCATACCCATCAATAACTCACGGCAAGTCGTTGTTTGATGTATATCTCCTTCATATGATGTCATATTATCAGTTTCTTTTCCCGGTTATGGTTTCAATTGTAAGGGTTGATATATTTGCTTTCAAATAACAAATCTTTCGATGGACGATTTGTTTTTTTTTTTTTTAATATTTTTGTTTACTTTAAATCACAGATTGTTTATTGGGATTTGGTTTCAATTCAATTTATTTTTCGTGTTTGATATCGATTATATATAACACCACTGAAAATACAACATCGTTTGTTTACAGATGGCATGTTCACCTTTTCCGGTGGTATGGTTTGTTTTCTTAATGTTTTCATTCTTATCCGAACAATATGTCAGGAAGTACCAAGTTGCAGTCAAAGTTAACACACCATGTTATCTCTTGATTGATTCACTATTGCCTACCAACTGTATGATAAAATGTCTCAATGAACATGTCAATTGGTTTGGTTCTTTGCAACTACTTGTAAAATCTTTTGTTATTATTGTGCCATTGTGGTGCTAGATGATACATTATTTTTTATGTTGATTTGGAATGCTATGCATTATATGTCCATGTTTACTAACTTTGAAAAAATAGACATTTCAAGGTATGCATCTAAATGCTAGTGTTTTGTATTATTCTTATGCCACTTAATCTTTTCATGTAATATATTTGTACTTGTGAGGAATTCCTTTATTCTTGTTGATTGTCACACCCTCAAATTTCCACTTGCGGGGTTTTACCGCGAGGCGCATGACAAACCAGGATCCAAGTCAACGATCACAATAAACAACTCTATATGCAAAACGTAAATAAACATAACCATTAATTTAATAAGCGGAAGCGGTTCAGTAGCATTTAATCAACTATGCTATCATCTCCAAAAGTTGTTCAAAATACTTTTATTACAAAACGTGCAACTATGCCTAGACGCCAATGCAGACCCGTGCGCCTAGTTCCGTTCATTGCTACCTTAGCGACCTGAGAAAAACATGCCAAAAAGATGTCAACATATAATGCTGGTGAGTTCACAGGTTTGTTCAATATGTTACCAAAATGTTACCATGTCCATACTATATCAATGTTACCAAGTACGCTAGCTAGGCGTATGTTTTATTACTACCACGATTGGAAACCATTACTAGACACGTTTAGCAATGTTTAGCATGTTTAAGCAGCCCGTATGTTCAGCATGATGATGTTCCTGTTCGAGACAATATGCACCCGCCCGGCCCTCCAAGCCGACGAGTGGGGCAGGTCACGCCCAATAGATCTATCCATATTTCCCCCGTTGTGCATCCACGCACATTCATGGTTTCCCCCGGGACTTCCAAAAGATCGTATAGCAATATAAAGTTAAAACCATAGTATGACATATGTTACCAAAACAGTTTAGCGCATGTTTTCTCCCCCAAAAGTTAAAGTAGTAAAAGTGGGGCCGTGAACTCACCTTAGATAGCGTTCTTCAATTACAAGTAAAGATGTTTAGCCCTTGATAATCCCTCTACCGGAGATCTATCAAAATGTCCACATAAGTGTTCCGACTAATAACCATAAGGTTATCTAGTCCCCCATTGTCCAGATCGTAACCAAGTATGTTTTAAAACGTGTTTAAATGTTTAACCGACACACTAGACCGACCCGACATCCTGTTGGTGACCCATTACCCTAACTAATCAAGTACACATAGATTACACACAAGGTTCAAGCATAAAACACTTAGTTTGTATCAAAAATCTCGTTTCTGCATCAGAACGGTCGAACCAGTCAGTTTTAAGTCTCCTTCGCACCTTTTCAGTCTCCTTCGCCCGTTTTACATCTCGTTCGACCGTTTGATGTCTCCTTCGCCCGTTTTACCTCATTCGCCCAACAAAAACCCAGGTTCGACCCTGGTCTTCCTCCTTCGCACCTTCGATCGGTCGAAGGAGGCCAGGTTCGCCCCTGTTGTGCAATTTTTCCTAAAAACGCTTCAAACACATTCAAAACGACTCGAAACATCATCAAATACAGCAGTCAAGCATGGATAACTTATTCCTACAAAACCCCACCGATTTCCCCCGATAATACGTCCGTTTCAGCCCTTTCCCAAAATGGTAAAGATTATGGAAACATCACTTTCATGCATGGATATTTTACCCAATTTGGAAACTTTTGAAATCGATTCATGCTTAGCTTAAAATACTCAGTTTGTCGATTATCCGATCTTTTCTTATCAATTCTATTGATCATAAATATCATGCATCAAGTTTAAATCCAATAAAACCCCCAAATACCCCAAAATTCCAATCCTAACCCTAAACAACAATATTCTAACATCAATAACAATCCTATATCATGTTTCTATCATAGATATAGCAGCAAATCATTGAACAACACATAATACCCAATTTACATATGTTATTCATCATGAAAACCTATGTTGAATGATAATGTTTTGATTTAGAAAGATGTTTAAAAGGTTTTTAATCATAAAAACACCCTTAGAACAGATCCGGACAATTAGGGTTAGATGAAAACGAATTAAAATGCTTTTAAAAAGGTTTAGGATTATGAACACACCTTGGATTCTTGTTTAGATGTTGTAGATAGGTTAGATTATGAAAAAGAAGAGCAAAAACTCCTTCCTTAGTGTTTTAGATCGTTTGAGAGCGTTTTGGGACGGTTAGGGTTTGTGAAATGATGAAAAATGACAAAGGTTGGTATTTATACTAATCCTCCTTCGCACCATTTCAATGATCGAAGGTGGTCTCCTTCGACCCTTTCACAGGGTCGAATGGGCCCTGTTCTGGTCGAAGGGAATTCCTTCAATTCCACTTCCCTGGTTCGCCCATCTTACAAGGGTCGAACCAGACGATTTCTTTCCTTCGACCACTCGAAGTGGTCGAACCAAGACCCCCTTTTTAAACAGTTTTCCAGTTTGTCGTGTTTAACGCATTCTAACACATCTTAACATACAAGCATGCAACCTTAGTCTATGTTTAACATATTTAAGCATAGATAATCATTTACACATCATTTAAACACATCTGTGTATATAATCTACCACACGACCCATAATCTACACCTATACTTAATTAGTTCATGTAATGTCACCAACAACGGAACCCGGTACTAGTGTATTACCAAAACGACTCCCAATGATCCTCCAGATCATTTTACCCTGGACAATCTTAACTTGACCCGACTCAACTAACCCAGTTAAGTCTGTTTATAAACGTTTCTCGCTAAGGTAGACTTAGATGTTACTAATATGTTTAAGCCAAACATGCCGGGTGTCACATCATCCCCACGTTGAAAGAATTTTCATCCCGAAAATTGCGCAAAGCCCCAAAAAGAAAGAAACGAAAAGAACAGAACGAAAAGAAAATTACCGGATGTCACATCATCCCCATGTTAAAAGGAATCTCGACCCGAGATTCATTCCGCTTCAGCAGTAACATGCCTCGATCAAACGTGCGCTTCGGAAAGAGATGAGGATACTTAGCTTTCATCTGATCCTCCCGTTCCCAAGTGAACTCCGGTCCACGGTTCGAGTTCCAACGGACTTTAACGATGCGGATTTTACTCCGACGAAGGCTACGAATCTTGTAGTCGAGAATCTCGACAGGTTCCTCCACAATGCGAAGACGATCATCAATCTTGATCTCTTCCAGTGGTACAATGAGAGATTCATCAGCCAAACACTTCTTCAAGTTAGACACATGGAAGACGTTGTGTACACTACCGAGCTCCGCCGGTAAGTCAAGTCTGTATGCCACCGGTCCAATCCGATCCAGGATTGCGAATGGTCCGACATAACGAGGGTTAAGCTTGCCACGCTTTCCAAAGCGTATGACGCCCTTCCATGGTGAAACTATCAGAAGTACCTTGTCCCCAACCTGAAACTCTAAAGGTTTTCGACGGCGATCGGCATGGCTCTTCTGACGATCCCGTGCAGCAGCCAAACGTTGACGGATCTGTACGATTTTCTCCGAAGTTTCGTACACGAGTTCCGAACCAGTGAGCTGGCTCTCGCCCACCTCGGCCCAGCAAAGTGGTGATCGACATTTCCGTCCATAAAGAGCCTCGAACGGAGCTGCCTTGATGCTAGAGTGATAGCTGTTGTTGTAGGAGAACTCCACTAACGGCAGGTGGATCTCCCAACTTTTGCCAAAATCGATAACACATGCCCGAAGCATGTCTTCCAAGGTTTGAATCGTCCGCTCACTCTGTCCATCAGTTTGCGGATGATAAGCCGTACTCATATCCAACTGAGTACCCAAAGCCTTGTGCAGAGCCTTCCAGAAACGCGAAGCGAAACGAGAATCACGATCAGAGATAATAGAAACAGGCACCCCGTGCCGAGCAACCACCTCCTTAAGGTAAAGTCGAGCCAACCGCTCGAGTCCATCGGTTTCCTTAATAGGTATAAAACGTGCCGATTTTGTCAGCCGGTCAATAATCACCCAGATCATATCATAACCACTAGGCGACCTTGGCAGCTTGGTGACAAAATCCATCGTGATTCGTTCCCACTTCCATTCTGGAACCTCTGGTTGTTGCAGGAGACCAGACGGCCTCTGATACTCCACCTTGACTTTAGCACAAGTCAAACATTTGCTGACGTAAGAAGCTATATCAGCCTTCATGTTTGGCCACCAATAAAGTATCTTCAAATCCTGATGCATCTTATCGGAGCCAGGGTGAATAGAATACCGGGATTTGTGAGCTTCATCCAAAACAAGCTCGCGTAATCCCCCGAACAATGGGACCCAAACACGTCCCGCAAAATAGTGCAAGCCATCGGTCCTGAGCTCAAGATGCTTGTCAGCACTGTGCATAGTTCCAGCCTTAAGGTTTTCCTCCTTCAAGGCTTCCAACTGTGCAGAACGGATTCGGTCAGGCAATGACGAATGAATGGTGAGCTGTAAGGCTCGAACACGACGAGGATTCGCAGACTCCTTCCTGCTCAAGGCGTCCGCCACAACGTTCGCCTTGCCAGGATGGTATTTGATAGCACAATCATAATCGTTCAGAAGTTCAACCCAGCGACGCTGCCGCATGTTCAACACCTTCTGGTCGAAAATATGCTGAAGACTCTTGTGATCGGTATATACTTCACACTTGGTACCGTACAAGTAATGTCTCCAGATTTTCAACGCAAAGACTACCGCACCCAGTTCCAAGTCATGAGTAGTGTAGTTCTTCTCATGAACTTTGAGTTAGCGAGAAGCATAAGCAATAACCTTCCCGTGTTGCATCAACATACAACCGAGACCACGAATAAAAGCATCACAATACACAACGAAATCATCAGTACCCTCCGGCAAGGATAAGATAGGAGCATCTGAAATGCTGATTCTTGTGGTTCATCCCAGTCGAACTTTCGATCCTTCTGGGTAAGAGCAGTGAGGGGTTGAGCGATCTTCGAAAATCCCTCAATGAAAAGACGATAATAACCCGCAAGACCTAGGAATTGCCGCACCTCAGATGGCGTCTTTGGTGTTTCCCAGTCTTTAATAGCTTCGATCTTAGCCGGATCGACATGAATTCCCAGTTCATTCACCACATGTCCTAGGAATTGAACTTCACGTAACCAAAAATCACACTTCGAGAACTTAGCATACAACTGCTCCTGTCTCAAAAGTTCCAAGACCAACCGCAGATGTTCCTCATGATCCGCCTTGTTCTTGGAGTAAATCAGAATGTCGTCAATGAACACGATGACGAACTTATCAAGGTAAGGTTTACAAACGCGGTTCATCAAATCCATGAACACCGCCGGCGCGTTAGTGAGACCAAAAGGCATGACCAAGAACTCAAAATGGCCATAACGAGTGCAAAAATCAATCTTCGAATAGTAACTGGAGCCCTGAAGCTGGTTAAAGAGATCATCAATGCGAGGAAGAGGATAACGATTCTTGATGGTCACTTTGTTCAGCTCGCGATAATCAATACACATGCGAAGACTTCCGTCCTTCTTCTTCACAAACAAAATAGGAGCTCCCCACGGGGAAGAACTCGGTCGGATGAAACCCTTTTCCAAGAGTTCCTGTAACTGGCTGGACAACTCTTGCATCTCGGGAGGTGCAAGACGATACGGAGCTCGGGCAATAGGAGCTGCGCCCGGAGTAAGATCGATACCAAACTCAACCTGACGATGGGGAGGAAGACCAGGTAAATCGTCAGGAAACACATCAGAGAAGTCACGAACCACCGGAATATCTTCGATCTTCTTCTCATCGTCAGTGGAGACGTTAACAAGCGCCAGAATGGCCGAGCAGCCCTTCCTAAGGTACTTACGGGCTTTCATGCTAGAAATAATACTCAGCGGAGCACCACTTTTCTCGCCACGAACCGAAAGAATCTCTCCATCAGGGAGAGGGATCCAAATAACCTTGTCAAAACAGACGATCTCCGCGCGATACAATGATAACCAATCCATGCCAACCACGACATCAAAACTACCCAGGGGTACCGGCATAAGGTCAATGGGGAAAGACAAACCCGACAGTTCCAAGCGACATTCCCTAAGGGTGTGTGTCGCTTCGATTTCCTTACCGTCAGCCAATTCTATTAAGTACTTTGCCTCTAAAGGTGTGGGTACTATATCTAGCAATCGACTAACATCCAAAGATACGAAACTCCTATCGGCACCAGAATCAAACAAGACAAAAACATAGCGATCATTTAGAAGGAACATACCGGTAACCGTGTCTGGATCCTGCCTAGCCTCTGCAGATCCAATGACGAAAGCACGCGCAGTCCTGCCTCCGCCGCCGTTGTTCCCGTTACCGTTCCCGCCCCTCCCGTTATCGCCCTGCTTCAATTTGGGACAGTCACGCTTGAAATGTCCCGTGTCACCACAGTTATAACACCCCTGCTCCCCTGAGTCCCCTGAGCAGCAGGAGCAAGAGTAGCCGCAGGAGTCTGAGTTGGGGTGAGTGCCACCTTGCAATCCTTAGCATGGTGCCCCAACTGATGGCACCGATGACAACGAGCCCTATCACAACTCCCAGAATGGTGAAAACCCCACTTGTTACACTTGGGATGCTTCCCAACGTACCCACTCGTCTTCTGCCCAGAAGAAGACCCAGATGACTCAAACTTCTTCGCCGGCTGAGCTGGCACCACACTCTTCCCCACACTATCCCACTTCCTCTTGTTCCCTCAGCAATCTTTACAGCAGCGTCCTTTGGTGGCAAAACGCCTTCTGCCACCTTCAGGTTAGTCATCCGATGAGCAGATCGGACAACTTCAGCAATAGTGGGAAGATTCCCAGCAGCCACCAACCCAGCAATCTCGGGCACTAGTCCAGACACATAGTGCTCGATCCTCCTGTACTCGGGCGTGTGCAAATCAGGACACAACACCGCCAGCTCATTCCTCCTCACAGTGTACTCCTCAATCTCAGATCCAACCATCTTGTAACTCCAGACCTCATGCTTCAACTTCTGTATCTCCTCCCTCGGACAGTACTCACCTCTCAAAAGCTGCACAAACTCCGCCCAAGGCATAGCAATAGCCTCTCCCAATCCCACGTTCTGAGTAGTAGCATTCCACCACGACAATGCAGGCCCTTCAAATGTCGCAGTAGCATACTTCACCCGGTCCCCAGCAGGACAGTTACACATAACAAACACAGATTCAACCTTCTCCAGCCATCGGAGCAGTCCCACCGCTCCCTCAGTTCCAGCAAAGTTATGGGGCTGACAGTCCCTAAACTTCTTATAAGAGCACTGAGGTGGGGGTGGATTGGCACCAACACCTGAAACACGGTACACGAGTAAAACACAAACGAAAGGACACGAAACCCAAAAATGAGGCAAGGTCGACAGAAATCAACTCACCACCCATGGCATTAATCCCAGCCTGGAAATTAGCCATGGCCATGTTCACTTGCTGCTGTAGCAAGTTGTTCAGTTTAGCTTGGGTCATGTTGATGTTTCCACGACCATCGCCTCCAGCGCGACCACCACCGCCAGCACGGCCACCGCCGCCACCACGACGTCCACCACCGCGAGCACCAGACATGATCTAGCAATCACGAAATCGAGGGATTCAGATTCACTTCCAGTGTCAACCACTAGAAATTTACAAGAGTTAACCTAGGGACAAATCCAGGACTATACATCCAAACTCGAAATCCATCGGGATTTTCATGCATTCCAGTTTATTATTTCGTGTGCACCCGAAATGATAAACTGCTCTACATGGTCCTCCAGATGTACCCCTAATCCAGACCCCAGTCACTGAATATCGTCGCCTAGTAACGTGTGACAATAGGTGTAACTGTAAGAAGGCATGTGTATGCTAGAACCAACAAGTCAACCCCTCCTTCTTCTATCCAGAAGACAAGAGTAGGTAAGAACCCAAATAAAAGCGGATGATGTAACGGAGAAACATGATGATGATGTAAGGACACCCCGACAACATTAGTACGTATCCCACTAATAGACCCAAAGTATGTGACCGTCTAGTGTGTGCGACTCGGCTATAGACCAGACTCTACATGCAGTCCAAGTCAACGATCACAATAAACAACTCTATATGCAAAACGTAAATAGACATAACCATTAATTTAATAAGCGGAAGCGGTTCAGTAGCATTTAATCAACTATGCTATCATCTCCAAAAGTTGTTCAAAATACTTTTATTACAAAACGTGCAACTATGCCTAGACGCCAATGCAGACCCGTGCGCCTAGTTCCGTTCATTGCTACCTTAGCGACCTGAGAAAAACATGCCAAAAAGATGTCAACATATAATGCTGGTGAGTTCACAGGTTTGTTCAATATGTTACCAAAATGTTACCATGTCCATACTATATCAATGTTACCAAGTACGCTAGCTAGGCGTATGTTTTATTACTACTACGATTGGAAACCATTACTAGACACGTTTAGCAATGTTTAGCATGTTTAAGCAGCCCGTATGTTCAGCATGATGATGTTCCTGTTCGAGACAATATGCACCCGTCCGGCCCTCCAAGCCGACGAGTGGGGCAGGTCACGCCCAATAGATCTATCCACATTTCCCCCGTTGTGCATCCACGCACATTCATGGTTTCCCCCGGGACTTCCAAAAGATCGTATAGCAATATAAAGGCTAAACCATAGTATGACATTTGTCACCAAAACAGTTTAGCGCATGTTTTCTCCCCCAAAAGTTAAAGCAGTAAAAGTGGGGCCGTGAACTCACCTTAGATAGCGTTCTTCAATTACAAGTAAAGATGTTTAGCCCTTGATAATCCCTGTTGGGTTATATTGAGACCACAGTTACCAGAATAGAGACTTTTGAATGATTATTGTAAAGCTTAATAGTTGGAGGACCTTACAAGTAATTATAGCATAGTTTAGTATGCAAAACCCTAAGTTGCGCACTTAAATGGACGGGCCCTGCGCACTTGTGTTAAGTGCGCAGGCCCAGATCTTGGCTATATATAGAGTGCATGTGCACAGCTAGGGTTTTAGGGTTTTGGAGTTTATCTTTGTAGCACACTTTGAATAGGTGCGTACTTATTGTAGTATTCCAAGGTTATTCATCTTCAAATCAGATATGGAATCATCATGTTATTCATTGTGTGTGTCGGGTCTTTCAATATTCATCTAGTTTTCTTTGTTTCTTGGATTAATCACTTGAAACACCTAACTAATAGGTGTTTCCAAGTGATAACAATCTATTGCATTCAACAAGATCTAGTATTTCGGGACTACAATTTGGTATCAGAGCCTTTGTGCTCTAGATTGTATCTACTTTAAGATACCAAAACCCTCATCTTGTTAAGCTTTTATTATCAAGATTATTTTCTTTGTAAACTTTAAAATTTAGGTGTTTTTCTCATATTTTGGTTTCAAATTTTGTGAAAATCGTGTTTCTAAATGTTTAAAGTATGTTATTTTGATCAGAAAATGGTTTGGAAAGGATTCAGCTGAATTTTATGTTTGTTACAGCTCGTACTTGCGCACTTATTTCATATATCCTGCGCACATATCTCATAAGCTGAGCACTTGTTTCTTAGTTTGAGTACTTGGATTATATTTTGCACACTTGTCATTTTGTACGCATCTAGGGTTTCTGCGCACTTGTTGCCTTGTGAATTTGGTTTATGCGTACTTATTGCACTTTAATTTGAATTTTCTGCGCACTTATTCATTTAAGTTGATCTCTGCGCACTTGTTCATCTAAGTTGATCTCTGCGCACTTATAGCATCTCATTGTCTTGAGTACTTATCTAGGGTTTTTGCATACTTAAACAGAAATCTTGGATTTGTGCGCACTTACTGAAGGTGTAGTATTGAGTACTTGGCTAGGGTTTCTGCGAACTTAAAATCTTAAACGAGAGTTTAAGTGAGTCTGCGCACTTAATTTAGTGCGCAGGCTGATCAGTAAACACTGAGCACTTATAATGCCCAAGTGTTGACTGATCTGCGAACTTATAGCCACACGTATACTTCCGAGCTGCACACTTAACTAAGACTACAACTTGACAAGGCTGTTTATACTCTTACAGGTTGCTGCATACTTATCCAGACTGTTGTGAACTTAAGTGTGAACTTAATTGCACACTTAGCTGCGAACTTGCTGTGTACTTACGGACTTGGACAATCTTTTGGACTGATAATTAAAATCTGTTAAACCATGTTTCTAAAATTCATCTAAATCATGGCTGGTAACAATAATCAATCAACTGTTAACCCTATCACACAACAAGACCTGGAAACCGGAACTACTACAAGAGTACCTAAGTTAAAAGGTGCTGAAGATTACGGGACTTGGAAAAACAGAATGAGGTCATTCTTTTACGTGACAGACTTCACCCAATGGAACTCTATCCAGTTGGGCCCACACATTCCCATGAGAACCACTGCCACTGGAGAAGAATTCAACCCTGATCCAACCACCTATACCGATGTTGACAAACAATTACTTCAAAGAGATCATAAGGCTTATGGTGCTCTAACCATGGCCCTATCTAATGATGTTTACAACATGTTTGAAGAGTATGGAACGGCACATGATCTGTGGTTTGCATTGAATGAATACTACGAAGGGAATGAGGAGATGCGCCAATACAAGCAAGACATGGTGCAAAAAGAATATGATATGTTTGGTAGTATTCGTGGGGAAAGTCTGAGCTCGCACATTGATAGGTTTATGAGCATGTTAACAAAGATGAAGAAGGCTGGAATTCCTGTGAACAACAGAAATTCTATCAAGAAGCTGCTGGATTCATTGCCAAAAGAATGGAGCATCCAATGCATGCTAATCAGAAAAGAATATCTTGATGCCCAGTCTACATTGGCTGATCTCATCAACACATTGAAGTCCTTTGAGATGGACATTACAAAAAGAGAGATGAATCAGACCAATCCAAAGGCAGTTCCCATCACTGCAATGAAGAACTTAGCGTTAATGACTCCAGTGGGCAATATGGTTTCAAGCTCATCTCACGTGTATGCTGATGGAACAATTGGTGGTAGTTCAAGTTCAGGAAAAGCTGTCCCATACTCTCAACCCAGTGTCACTAACCCTCAGCCGTCAACTCTCAATCCTCAACAGACAAAGCTGACAACTGAACACGTTGAACTTTTCAACGCTTTCATGACCAGCTTTGAAGCATTAAAGACTGGTGATCTAAAAAATGATATGATGAGCCCTGAGGAAATGTATCAAGTTGACCCAGACGATATGGAGGAAATGGATTTGAAATGGCAGATGGCCATGATCACTTTGAGGGTGAAGAGGTTTCAAGATAGAACCGGTAGAAGAGTCGGCATGGGGAAAGCGGGGTTTGACAAATCTAAGATCAGGTGTTATAACTGCAAAACTCTCGGACATTTCAAGTATGAATGTCCAACTCTGAATCAAGTTGAAGCCAAACCAGCAAAGAGAGTGGTGGCAATCACAGAAGGAGGAGAAGTCAACCAGCAGAAGGCGCTCGTGGTTCAGGATTTCGATTGGGGAGAGGAAGTCGCTGTGGCAGAAGCTGAAGTTAATAAAGCACTAATGGCAAAGATCTGCACAAAGTCACCTCTTGGTGTGAGCTCTCTGGAGGGGTCATCAGCTGAAATGCCAAAAAGAGAAGAGATGGAGAAGGCTGGTTTAAGAAGCGTGTTGAGTGTGAACAAAGGGAAGGAGACTGCTGCTGAGGAAGCTTTTGTAGCTGAAAAGACTTCCACAAGCAAGGACGATCTGCAATCACAGAGCATGAAGAAGAAAGCTGAAGAGAGAGACCTGGTAAGTATTCCTCTCGAAATAAAATCAAAGCTGTGCTCACCAAGGTGTGTTACAGCCGTTGCTTACTGTTTGTCCCACAATAGGAGAATTTTAAGAGAAATGGATGACATACGAAAAATCAATACTGAAATGAAAGAAAATGAGTTAGCCTATCAGCGAAAGTTAAATGCAACAATTGCTGAAATGCACACTCTAAAAGAATTTGTTCTCAGAAAAGATTTTTTAATAAATGACTTAATTGAAAAACTAGAAAAATCTAGAAATGAAACCAATCATCTCCAAATTGTTGTGGACAAATGGAACGTAAGCAAGCATGCTCATACTGATATCCTTGATTGTTCAAGGAAATCTTTTGTCAAAGATGGAATTGGGTATAAGGATAAAAAGGGAATTGTAAAATCTCTGTTTTTACCCTTGAGCAAAAGTGAATATATACCCATTCCAAAACCACATCCAAAAAATGATCTTTTTGAAAAAGAATGTGTCACATCTGAGTCACACTCTAATATGAGTAAAAGTAGTGCAGATATGACCCAACAGGATCAGGTGGACGATGATGACAGTTGTGGTGGTCAAACAATGGGGTTAGGTCACCCAGGTGCCAATTACTCTACAGTGAATTGGTTCATCTGGAGCCATGATAAGTCAAACATTTCTTTGAATTCGGATGACTGTAATAACTTAACTAATTTGGATGACTGTAATAGTTTATCTAGGATGGATAACTGTAATAGTTTATCTAGGCCGGATGACTGTATTACTTTAACCTCTAAACTTGATTTAAAGGGTGTTGTGGACCCAAATGATAGGATGAATCCTATCAAACGATCGGATGTTTGTGTTGAAAATGTTATGCCTGTTTGTGTTGATCTTAATGATGCATTCTGTGATAATGAAAATGTATATAGACCATCTCCATTTGTTCCAGAACTAAAAAGAAACAGGTTTGGGAAATTTCTTACTGAAGAAATTCCAGAGTTTACACCATCATCAACAGATATGTCATGTTCTGAAGAATCACAAAGGGGACGTGATTTCTGATGCATTGACTTTAGAAGATGTGAACTATGTTCCAGAATTGTGTTACAATCTGCTGAGTGTATCACAAGTCTGCGACAAAGGAATCTCAGTGTTATTTAATGACATGGAGTGCATCTTTCTAAAGCCAGGATTCATTCCTCCTACCAACATGATTATGCTTAAAGCTCCTAGACAAAATAATACTTACGTGATAAATATGAGGGATGCAAAGTCTGAATGTCAAATGACATGCTTACTTTCTAAAGCATCCGTGTCAGAGTCACTGCTTTGGCATAGGCGATTAGGACATGTTAACTTCAAAAATATTAATAAGCTTTCAAAACTAAATCTTGTGAGAGGTCTTCCTTCTAAGGAATTCCCCTTTTCTGAAAAATGTTTAGCATGTGCCAAAGGAAAACAACACAAAAAGTCGCATAAGTCCAAAGTTGTGAATTCTATAGACTCACCTCTTCAATTATTACACATGGATCTGTTTGGTCCTATTAGTGTTAAGAGTCTAGCTAAAAAATCTTATTGTTTGGTGATAACAGATGATTTTTCTCGATTTACATGGGTGTACTTTCTGGAATACAAAAGTGAAGTTGCTGAGATTCTGATGCTGTTTGTTCCTCTCATTGAAAACATAATAAAGACAAAAGTTAGATCAATCCGAAGTGATCACGGAACCGAATTCAAGAATCAAAGTTTCGTGACTTTCTGCAACAATAGAGGAATTCATCTTCAGTCCAGTGCTACGAGAACTCCTCAACAGAATGGTGTTGCTGAAAGGAAAAATCGTACACTTATTGAGGCGGCCAGAACCATGCTTATCGACTCCAAACTGCCGATCATTTTCTGGGCTGAAGCTGTGAATACCGCCTGTTATGTTCTTAACAGAGTCTTAATTGTAAAGACGCGCGGGAAAACAGGTTATGAGTTGCTTTTTAAAAGAAAACCTTTGATTGACTACTTCAGGCCTTTTGGATGCTCATGCACGCTGCTTAACAATTTCGAGAACATAATGAAGTTCGATGCAGTTGGTGATGAGTGTTTCTTTGTTGGATACTCCTCGAGTCAAAAAGCTTATAGAGTATACAACAAACGAACCAAAATGGTTCTCAAGTCTTTTTATGTTGATTGGCAGGAATCCAACTCTACCAATACAGGAGCCGGTCCTGACTGGTTCTTTGACGTGGATGTTGTTTTCAACAATTTCAGCATCATTGATGAACAACCATCTGAAAATCAAGCAGCCGATCCTTCTCCTCTTGAAGATACTCTTTACTCTTCAGACGACGATGCAGCACCTTTCACCACCCGCTTCTCTCCACTCGTAGCTGATCCAATTGTTCCCCTTCAGACCACAAATGGTGATGTAACTGTTGAAACTACTCCATCTCCTGAAGTTACTCCAGCTTCAGAAGAAACATCTTCAGCACAACAGTCTGCAAATGATCCATCCAGTTCATCAACTCCTACAGATCATCTTTCCAATCTGCCTTCCCAAATTCAAGAAGAACCAAACATGGGATTTAAATCTTTTAAGGATCACCCTGTGGAGAACATCATTGGACCAATCTCTGAGGGTGTTCTTACTAGAAATCAGGCAGACAAACTGAACATTGCACTTTCAGCCTTCCTATCTCAGACGGTACCTTTCAGCATTGAAGACGCTGTCAGAGATGCAAGTTGGGTTGAAGCCATGCAGGATGAGCTGTATCAGTTTAGAAAGCTAAAGGTTTGGGAACTTGTGGACTTACCTGAAGGAAAGTATCCTATTGGAACAAGATGGGTTTTTCGCAACAAAATGGATGAACGAGGTGTGGTAATTAAGAACAAGGCTCGTTTAGTCGTTCAGGGATTTCGTCAACAGGAGGGCATTGATTATGAGGAAGTGTTCGCTCCAGTTGCTAGACTTGAAGCCATTCGTATCTTCCTGGCTTACGCCTCATACAAGAACTTCAAAGTCTTTCAGATGGATGTGAAAAGTGCATTTCTGTACGGGAAGATCAAAGAAGAAGTCTATGTTTGTCAACCCCCGGGTTTTGAAGATCCCCATCATCCCAACAAGTATTACAAACTGGATAAGGCTCTCTACAGACTTCATCAAGCTCCTCGAGCTTGGTATGAGACCTTATCGTCATACTTGCTGCAGAATGGGTACACAAGAGGGAAGATCGACATGACCTTATTCACCAAAGAAGTCAACAAACACTCTATCCTTGTTCAGATTTATGTTGATGATATTATCTTTGGTTCCACTGATGAAAATTTGTGCAGGGAATTTGAAAGCATCATGAAGTCTCAGTTTGAAATGAGCATGATGGGAGAATTATCGTTTTTCTTAGGCTTGGAAGTGCAGCAAAAAGAAGACGGAATTCTCATCCATCAAGCAAAATATACAAGAGACATTCTGGCAAAATTCAACATGACCGACTGCAAGCCGTCCAATACTCCTTTTGCGGCCCAAACAACACTTGTACCAGATCTTCAGGGGCCTTCAGTGAATCCTCATACATATCGATCAATGATTGGCTCCCTGATGTATCTTACAGCTAGCAGACCAGATATAATGTGGGCAGTTGGATGCTGTGCGCGTTTTCAGTCCAATCCTAAGCAATCGCATGAGACTGCAGTAAAAAGAGTCTTCCGCTACCTCAAAGGAACACCTAAACTTGGTTTATGGTATCCTAAGAGCGATAACTTTGATCTAATCGCTTACTCTGATAGTGATCATGCAGGTTGTAGGATAGACAGAAAATCTGTCTCTGGTGGCTGTCAATTTCTGGGTAACCGGCTAGTGTCTTGGCAGAGCAAGAAGCAGACCACCGTGTCAATCTCTACTGCTCAGGCCAAATACACAGCTGCTTCCAGTTGTTGCTGTCAGGTGTTATGGATCCAAAATCAGCTTTTGGACTACGGTTTGAATGTCATGCATACACCTATTTTCATTGATAATGATGCATGTCGTGACATCGTGAAGAATCCAATTGATCATTCTAAAACCAAACACATTGAAATTCGGATTCACTCAATTCGCGATGCACACGACAAAGGGTACATACAGGTGTTGCCTATCGATACTGCTGATCAAAAGGCAGATATCTTTACAAAAGCTTTTGATAAAACCCGGTTTCATCAGTTGGTTTCATGGCTTGAGATGATAAATTTTGAATAAAAAAAAATTGTATATTTTATAAAAAATCTTCTTTTCTTTTAAAACAAGATTTTTGGGGGAGAAAGAAAACCGGTCTATTCTTATTGCAAAATTAATTCAGGAAATGATAGGAACTAATCATATCTCGTCAGCATGTGAATAGGACCCAGAGGATGTTGTGGCCTCAAGCAACGATGTGTCGGTAGATTCAGCCTGAAATCAAGTAAACTGCCACTAGGTGATTAACAATGAAGATCTACACGGAAAGCTGGATTCCCACTGTGCTTTAGGTCTGCACAAGCTGAGTCCGGTCATACATAGGTTGAGAAATTAAAAGACACAGAAAATTTTGTGCATAGGTAAATCAAAAGACACCTAAGAGTGCAAGCTACCAATGCGGGGCTAAGAAAAACAAAATTTTTGAAACTGAGCAGCAAAAGACACGCAATGTTAGTGACGTGCAAACATACATAGATAGCTCACCAAATGATCAGATGATCATCTTCTCTGCTTATGGTAACATAGACCTGAAGCTCTCATCATCTGATCAAGATAATGATCATCTTCTCTGCTTATGGTAACATAGACCTGAAGCTCTCATCATTATATTTCAATAAACCTTGAGGATCGGTAGGCCAATACCTAGCACACTGTGGGGTCCATAAAATTTTCGTCAATATTACCGAAAAACATGATAAACAGTATCACCAAACACATGTTGAAAGAGAAAAGGCATGGATTTAAGTGGACAAGCATACCGACTATTGTTCTTAGGCTGCAGCTATCCAACGGGAAGTTGAAACGGGTTCCAGCAGGTATGGTTAGTATGATCTTGAATGCAGAAGGTAAGATTTGGTAAAACCCCCTTTATCTAAAGGATTTGGGCCTTAATTTCAATTTCTGGGCCAAAGTATGGGTATCTGCGTACTTGTTGGGCCCTGCGCACTTAACTCAAGTGCGCAGGCCCATTAGCTCATGTATATATATACTGGTCAACTACGGTCAAAAAAGTTTTATCATCCCAAATTTCTTTTTACAAACCCTAATCACCCAATTCATCGTTCATAATCATCATCATCATCACCGTTCATCATCATCATCATCATCACACCATAATCACACCCTTAATCACACCTTATCAAACCTCGTCGCACTGTTATTGTT
This sequence comes from Ambrosia trifida, assembly GCA_028751855.1. Taxonomy (NCBI): domain Eukaryota; kingdom Viridiplantae; phylum Streptophyta; class Magnoliopsida; order Asterales; family Asteraceae; genus Ambrosia; species Ambrosia trifida. The sequence goes on from CM054122.1 coordinate 83,107,818, forward strand.
TCTCATCTACTGCTTAAGGTAGATCTTATGTTTCTAATAATTTATTGGTTGTGATTACAGGTTATAAATGGATTTCTTGATGAATCTGTTGGTTTTCAAGCTATTAAGGGTTCTTTGAATGTTTGAAGATCTGCGCACATGATATATGAACAAGTGCGCACTTGTCTCATAGAGACTGCGCACTTGTCTCATAGTCATATAAGTGCTCAGGAACCCTAATTAGCTGCGTACATAACTGTGGACTTGAAATCTTGAACGAAGGTTCAAGTGTCTGCGTACTTGCTTAGTACGCAGACTTGACTGTGTGGACTAAGGGGTTACCATGCCCGAGTGGACTTACACTGCGAACTTGTTTTGGTTTGAGCACTTGACTATGTTAACCTTGATTGGACCTGCGCACTTGATTTGGACTGCGTACTTGATACTCTTGGACACTTGGACTCTAAACAACAACATATCTTTCATATTGACTATTAAGACACTTGAAAGGACTGCGAACTTAAAACCGGACCTTAATAATCTAACAACTGAAATTCAAACGTTCCATTGACACCGATGACACCGATCCATCAATTCTTAATCCAATGACCGTTAAAATTTAAAATCTAAAAAATACTAATAAAATCTAGGTCTAAGTTCGTTGTCCGTGTAAGTTTAAGTCTAAAGTCAATTATCCGAGATCTAATTGGCTTTTCGTGCTCTTGGCTAAACAGATGGCACTTGACTGGGATCCTAGGGGCATGCACAATCAACCAATGAATCTCGATACTGAGGATGTCAACTTTAGAGATGTCGTGGCTTGGATAAGACGCAGTAAAGTCGGATTTACTGTGCAGAACGCTGAACCAGTTTATGTCTCCCACATTGAAGACTTTTGGAGATCAGCTAGAGTCGAAACAGTATCAAGGGTCAAGCGTATCAATGCAACTGTCAGAAACAAGCTTGTGATCATTACTGAGGACACGGTTCGAAATGTGCTAAAGCTGCAAGATCAACCTGGAACTTTCAGATTCATGTCTAAAGCTGACATTCACCAACAATTCAAGATCTTCGGCTATAAGGGTGAATTTGACAAGAGAGGCGACATAAAGAAGAGTCAGCTTACTAGAGACTGGAGACTTATCAGTCACGTATTCTTGATGTCTCTATGTCATAGAAAGGGAGGATACAATGCGCTGAGTGCTGAATGGGTGACAACTATGATTAAGATCTGCAAGGACGAAGTGTTCAATCTGTCAGGCATGATCTTCGACTATATGGTAAAGAATGCAGATGCTGGTTCAGGGAAGTGGGCTATGTATCCGAGGTTTGTCCAGATGATGATAAACACTCAGCATGAGGGTCTGCCTGTCGGTGACGAATACATATTCACCAGAGGGGCGAGATTCTTCACAGAGTGCAACACACCGGACTGGGAACCAATGCTAGAAAACATGTATGTGGCCCAGCGATATCCGGTTGTTATGGAACTGTACAACAAAATCAAGAAGCGAAGATCAGATGCTGCAGGACCCAGACCACAATCCAGAGCTGCCCCTGCACCTGGATCATCTGAACCCACTCCTTCAGCCCAGCCGACGGCTGAAGAGATTGCCCTAGAAAAATCAAGGGGCAAAAGGGTGGCGACTGAACTAGCTCCATCAAGACCCAGCATAAAGAGAAGACCAGCTGGTTTACTGCAAGAAGGGAGAGACACGTTAACACCCGAACAGCTTGAAGCCGCTAAAAATGTGTCAGATCCCCACTGATGTACTATCATTTTTTTGTATGTCACTAAATGGCATTTTTTTGTAGTGTTTGATATGTATGTATCAGGCACGCTGTAATAGGTCTACGAAGCCTACCAGCACATCACACAGACTCAAACACGCGCCTTATATTACATTTGACTTCTTTAGCATGTGTCAGATCCCCACTGATGTACTATCATTTCCGTTTTTTCTCCTGGAAATCATTTTAGGTTTTTCTAATTTTTATGGCTTTTTGACTTTTTCAATGTTTTTGGTTTTTCTAAAAATAAACTCCCCCTAAAATAAAAAACATATTTTTGGGTTTTTGAATTTTTCTGAAAAACAATAAGAACTAAACTAAAAAGTGATGAACCGAGGTGATGATCAGTCTTGTTTCTCTTTTATACCATTAGCTTTTAAAAGATATTCAAATCTTAATTTATCAAAAGCTTTGGTAAAAAGATCTGCATGTTGATAATCAGTGTAACACCCCAACCGATGGCGGAAACATCGGGATGTCACGTAGTGATGATTGTTCAGTAGCTCATGGTGAATAATAATTTCATTAAATGATTTAAATAATTTACATACAATGATTCGTACATCAAATTGAATAAAACTATGCACATATCTTCAAGCAAATCTTCAAGCAAGTAGAACCTTAGCAAAACGTTATCTCTTGAAAAGTAGTGTGTTGCCCAATGTATCAAGTATCACCAAAGCTGTTATGATGACGTTTGATCAGTCAAACTTGAAAGTCAAAAGCACGATTGCAAATCAAGATCAGAGGGTGATTCAGAGGAATTGATGGTTGAGGAAGATGTATGAGTGAGTTGTGAATGTTCGCAGAGGTTCAATTTATAGTTACATCGATCGAGTCCTTGAATTTGGTATGTTTGACTTCGTTATAAGTGTTGACGCGTTTTGGAACATAATTGGGAATAATTGAATGGTAATAGACAATCATAGAGCTTGAAGATGACCGAAAATCACGTTTCCTAAGTCAACTATGATAAATTCCGTGTTAAAATGGTAATTGATTGGTCAAACTTATAAAACTATTACCATATCTGTTGCTGCACGATAACAGGGAAGAAAAAGGAAGAATTGAAAGTGGGCTTAAATACAATTAATGCTGGGTAAAAATCAACAAGGGTGTGTGGAGCAGATGGGTAACACGCGTGTGTGTGGGTGTTGTGACTCGGGTTCGAAACCCGGCAAAGGCAATGTTTTATTTTTGGATTAAATCAGAAAGGGGAGGGAGGGATCTGGTGGGCCGATGGTTTCTTTGGGCTCAGACTTGGGCCGGTTGTTTGGGTTGTTCAGTGGGCCTATATGGCAAATGAAGTTGAAGGTTTTATTTTTTTTTTTTTGACATATTATTATTATTATTATTATTATTATTATTATTATTATTATTATTATATACACATATAGATATATAATTATCATTGTATAGGGGTTCAAAATATCACCAAAAATAATAGGGCTTGTCGTTTTAATTCGTAACGTATAAATAGTTAAATGCGAAATGTTACAATCAGTGTGGATTTTGACCATATCGATCAACTCTTTTGCATAACAATCTCGGATAAAATGGCATTTAATCCGGATATGCTTAGCTTTCGAGTGATTGACTAAGTCTTTAGTTAATGCAATGGCGGCCTCATTATCCCAGTAAATAGGGGTTTTTAAAAATTGCAAACCATAATCAACCATCTGTTGTTGAATCCACAGAACTTGTGAGCAGCAGCTTGAAGCTGACACATATTCTGCTTCACATGATGATAAGGCGACTGTAGTTTGTTTCTTGTATTGCCAGTTCACGAGCCTGCTCCCCATAAACTAACATCCAGCCGTTGTGGACTTGTTGTCTTTGTCACAGCCTCCCCAATCTGTATCACTAAAAGCAATCAGGTCAAAATTATCATCATTAAGGTACCACAGTCCTCTCGACGGACTACCCTTCAAATATCTTAGGATCCGTTTGACAGCTGCTAGATGACTTTGTTTCGGCTTCTATTGATAACGTGCACAGAGACATGTGGCGAACATTATGTCCGGTCCAGATGCGGTGAGGTACATCAGAGATCCGACGATTGATCTGTATGTAAAAGGATCAGCCAGCTCCCCCTTAGCGTCAACACCAATCCCGTGATTAGGTTGTATCGGGGTATCCATCGGCTTCGAATCTTCCATTTGGAATCGGCTCAAGACTTCAGATACGTATTTGGTTTGGTGAATAAAGATCCCCGTTGGTCTTTGGTCCACTTGCAAGCCTAGGAAAAACTGCATCTCTCCCATCGCACTTATTTCGAACTTTTCCTGCATAACTTGTTCAAATTCTCTGCACAAACGTTCATTAGTAGATCCAAAAATAATGTCATCAACATAAATCTGCACTAGAAGCAAGTCATCCCCTGTTCGTTTTGTGAACAGTGTGCAATCTACCAAACCTCATTTGAATCCTTTGGATAGAAGATACGTGCTCAACTCCTCATACCATTGCCGTGGAGCCTGGTGCAACCCATAGAGAGCTTTGTTAAGAATGTAGACCTTATCCCAGTGGATAGGATCCTCAAAGCCTGGTGGTTAACCTACGTAAACTTCTTCCTTGACCACACCATAAAGAAACGCGCTTTTAACGTCCATTTGATACACCTTGAATTTCTTATATGATGCAAACGCTAGAAACATGCGAATAGCCTTTAAACGTGCAACAGGTGCATAAATCTCGTTGTAGTCGATCCCTTCCACTTGATGAAAGCCTTGTACAACCAGTCGAGCTTTGTTTCTAACGATCACGCCTCTGTCATCCTTTTTGCACTTGAACACCCATTTGGTTCCAATCTTTTTCCTTCCTGGAGGTAAATCTGTTAGTGTCCAAACTCCCAGTTTCTGAAATTGCAATAACTCCTCTTGCATTGCCTTTACCCAAGCGTCATCCAAAAGAGCATCCTTGTATGTCCGCGGCTCAACCTGTGAAACATAACAAGCAAAAGACAAGTCATTCTAACAACCTGATTTCTGAATTTTAGCATATAAAGCTAGAGCGCCAAGATTTTCTTGTGAGTTAGCATTCCGAAGTTGTCCTCTAGTCATAACGCTGCTACCAAGATCACCAATAACTTGCTTGAGCGGGTGAATACGATAAATCCGAGATTCCGGATGATCAGTTACTTGCACTCCCGTTTGAGTAGTAAAATTCTCTATAGAATGCAGATCATTACCCAAATTCGATGATGAAGCAACATTTGGATTTGGGTTCACTGGAGGTGTCTCTGTAGCAAAATCTAGAATAGCTTCATTTGTGACATCATCATCATCTTCCGATTCTAATGAATTGAGAGTTGTGAAAGCTTCTTGGAACACTTCTTCTTCAGCTGCAGGAGCATTGGCATCATTAGAAGCTGTTGGAGGATTTACGGTGATCGGACGCACCAATGGTGATGTCACTGCGTTTTCACACTCATAATATAATCTTAATACAGCCTCTTCAACCAAGTTATCTAGATTGAATGATTCAAAGAAGTCTTTGTAATCAAACATCCAATCTGGACCGCTACCCTGTACATTCTGAGTATACCGTTGAACTTCAACGTTAGCCACTCCTCTACCTGATGAGTTCGTTTGTTGAATACCCGTTTGAGCGGGGTTGCATATCCAACAAAATATCCTTCTTCAGCTTTCGGTGCGAACTTCTCAGATAGATTAAGCATAGTACACGGTGCTCCTAATGGTTCTAGATACTCTAAGTTCGGCTTTCGTTTATTCAACAGTTCATAAGAAGTTTTGCCAAACTTCTTCACTATTAACACATGATTCAGAGTATAACAAGCTGCGTAAATGGCTTCATTCCAGAACATTACTAGACGGTTGGAATCCGCAAGCATTGTTCTAGCCGCTTCAATTAGAGTCCTGTTTTTACATTCTGCGACACCGTTCTGTTGAGGGGTATACGGAGCACTATATTCATGATGAATTCCTTTATCTTCACAAAGAGCATCCATCTGTGCGTTTTTGAACTCCGTCCCATTAGCACTCCGAATTCTCTTGATCTTTAAACCATAGACATTTTCTAAACGAGTGAACAGAACCTTCAGATTGTTAAACGTGTCGCTCTTATGATGCAAGCACATTACCCACGAGAATCTGGAATAGTCATCGGTAACCACAAGACAGTATAATTCACCAGCATGACTTTTACGCTTGACCGGTCCGAATAGATCCATGTGCAAACGATCAAGTGGCATCTCAACTGAATTTACTTTCTTTGGTTTGTGAGATTGCTTGTGCTGCTTTCCTTTCTTGCAACTCACACACTTATCGTTCAAATGAAAATGTTTAACATTTACGCCTTCGACAAGTCCATTCTTCACTAGATGGTTCATTTTTCTAAGGTGAATGTGTCCCATCCTCCTATGCCACATAATAGATTCTTTTTCAGTAGCCTTGGAGAGGAAACACGTGACTTGGCCCTGGGTTGTCATAGCCTTTGACATGTCGAGAATGTACATATTATTCACTCTTGGTGCTTTCAGCATTATCCACTCTTTTGGAAGTACAAAACCGGGCTTGAGAATGTAGCAAGATTTGTCATCAAAGAATATAGAGAACTGTTTGTCGCAGATTTGACTAACACTCAGCAGATTATAGTCTATCTGTTTCACATACGATATCTTCTCAAAACTCACAATACCATTACTCACACTACCCTCCATAGTAATGTATCCTCCTTTGTTTCCAGCAAATGCTACATATCCGCCATTTATGTTTCTAATGTCGAACAACAGCGATAAATCCCCCGTCATATGACCAGAAGCTCCACTGTCAACAATCCAAAGACTGCTCACATGGCCAGCTGAAGCTCCCTGCACATATCAAGTAAAATCATTAGTTCTTTCGGGGGACCCAAGCCTGCTTGGTCTTGGGTCTTTGAACATTATGTTTCAAAGATTCTTTATCACAAACACTTGAATTTAAATTGACCGTTTTCTGATCAATCAAATCCTTTTCATTTTCAGATTTTTCATGTACTTTTGAATTCGAAGCACTTTGAGATCCCACTGGTGACCAGAATTGTTCCAAACGTTTCAAGATCCGTATCTGAGATTTTGGAGTCTCAGTCGGTTTCTTTACTTCATTCTTGAAGGAAACTTTCTTGGTTACCTTCTCTGATTTAACAGAGACAGGTCCAACTGTTGGTTTAACTGCAGGTTTTAATGGTACCTTTTGCTTCTCAATAGTTGTGTTCACCACTGGTTTCTTTAAAGGTTTTTCCATTGCGATCCGGTTACGACGATCATATGTCATCTGACGATTATCCCTTTTTTGATAAAATCTGCTTTGGTTGTAAAAAGGTGTTGGTTGTGGGACAAAGCGTCGTTGTGGATAACAATGATTGTCGACTGGACTTTGATACTTTTGCTTCACTTCAACCTCGTGCCTCTTGTGCCTCACGTACGGGCAGTGAGCAAGTAAATGCCCTCTCTCCCCACACTTAAATCACGCACGGTACTCTTCAAAGTTATTCTTGGCGTTCGACTTTGCATAAGTAGTGATAGGATATTGGTCATCCACACACCTTCGTCTTAAACTCTCAGGAGTTGGGTCCTTTGAGTAAGTCGGCTCAAGAAAACTATACGCCTTCTCCTTTGACTTAATAAAATCTGTGACATGAACCTTTGGTTCTTTTGGAACATCCAAATAAATTTTCTTCAAGATCTCTAGAGGTACATCATTGGTTATCTCGTGTTTTGGGAACCAAATAGTACTCTCCTGCCAAATTTTCTCAATCTTGGAGTAATTGGCAAACTTAATTGGATATTCCTCGTCAGAAATAATCTTATCGGACACTTCCATCCGATAAAACACTTTGACGGGTTTGTCACTCGGTTCATTCTTTTCAACTTGCTTAACTGACTGATTCACTCGATGAACGTTAGCCATTGGATGAATAATCTAAGAAGGTGAAACCGGTTCATTGGTGATAATGTGATTTTAGGTCGAAAGTGGACTTTATTCCGGTCGAACCTAGGAGTTTTTAGTGTGTTGTTGTTCATTCGACCAGATGATTGATCCTTATGGCTCTAATACCACTTTGATCCTTATGGCTGTGATACCACTTTGTATGAGGATCGAATTGTCAAAAACAAAGACGTTGATCAAACAAGTATATCAATTCAGGTGCGGAATCCCTGAATAGATTACGAAATGATAATAATATCAGCAAAACACACAAATCACTTTCAAAGTTTCCATTTCATTAATAAACATGTCGATTAAACTTACAAAATGTTGTTTACAATGAAATAAAGTAAATTCAGACTCAAAGAAACCCTAGGGAGAAAACACACTCGAAGGAGGGAAATAAAATGACAACTATTAACTTTAAAAACTAATTCAGCCTTTATATACACCTGCACATTCGACCATACGTATTGGCGAATGTGCACGTTCAACCAAACAAACGGGCAAAACAGCATCAGTCTTCTACAAAACTTCTCCTTCGACCTGTTGTTCTACCTTCGACCATATTTATCTACATTCGACCATATACTTTTCCACCTTCGACCTCCCGAAAACAACAAAACATAATGAATGTGCAATCCAATAGCACTAGTTCCATAATATTCATCAACAGATAGTGACCTGGATTGGACAGTATGTAATCAGACACGCGCACTGTACTATAAATAATACGGACACTTATGGCGCTTGTTCACTGGGATAGTAACTCGGATCGAACACGCCTGACCGGTATCTGCCCTCACCCTGACCGAGATTGAAACAATCTCGTGTCTTGTAAACGGATGATCATGGCTTATTCACCCGTTACGACGAAACTTTGCGCAATACTCGAAACGGGAATGTGTCGTGTGTGTGGGAACCACAGGCCGCAAGTATAAATCTTACAAATTAATTGTATCTAATGTGCCGGCGAGAACCTTTGATTTTTAAGTTTAGGTGGACAACAATATCGGTAATGGTTTGTTTACTGGTTATCCTAACTTAATCTAATCAAACAACGGTTATCATGGCAGGTCCATATACTTATATGATTCTCTTACTGGAAATCTCACAAAAATATTGTTTGTAAATAGTGATTTACAGCTTTAAAGTTCTTAGTTTTTGAAAAAATCCAGAAAAAAAAAAAGCTTAAGCGTGTTTTAGCTTTAATTTCTGAACAAAATACAAAAGATTTTATTTACAATTTATTTTAGATTAATTGATACTGGAATGCTAAATTGTTTAATTGGAATATCAGATCCGAAGCCGAAACACACTTATTTAACTTTTTCCAAACACTCAAGGGTCAAAATGCAACTTTCATAGGTTAAAGGGTTAAAATTGACAAGTTTGAAAGTTCAGGGTGAAATTTGAAAAGATTCAAATGATCAGGGGAAGAATGAGTCGTTTCTCCAAATGATTTTTTTTGGTCCAGACGTAGGACGGTCCTACACATGGAAGGCTATAGGCGTATAAGGTCCTATGCATGATAACCTTCAGATGTAGGGGCGGCACCATATGTATTTGCCTTAGTCTCCAAACTTCATAACTCTTGCTCAAAACTTTTACTCTTGATTTATAATACGATGAAGTGTTGCTCATTTATCGTATGATTTTTTGTGTGTGCTTATTAATCATCTTTTACACATATAAACTTAGATCTAATAACAACCGGTTCATTGATTTCACCTTTGAACTGGATTGGGTTGTGACACCCGGCACGTTTAGGTTAACATTTTATAAAACACATAGGTCTACCTTAGCGAAAAACGTTTTCAAACATACTTAACTAGGTCAGTTGAGTCGTTATGATGGTTCCGGGAATCATCGGGAGTCGTTACAATGGTCCACAGGATCATTGGGAATCGGTTCATAACCAAGTGAACACGGATTGGTGATTTGTAGAATCGCCGGGTTTAACACACACATGAAAATCTCGAGTCCCGGGAATTGGTGAATGGATGGGAACGTATTAGTTATCATGCATTATGTGCATACAATCATTATATGACTTGTCGGTATGTGAATACGTGTTTATATATGTTAAAATAGTGATGTCGCGTAATTGCATGACATTATAGGTGATTACGCATAATCGCCAATAGGTATAGGCGATTAGAGCCTAATCGCTAGTAGGTATAGGCGATTATAGCCTACTCGCTAGTAGGTATAGGCGATTACAGCCTACTCGCTAGTTGGTATAGGCGATTACAAAATCTAATCGCCTATACTACACTGTAATTGCCTGACGCGTACTAAACGACTAGAAACGGCTATAAATACCTCCCTTATGTTTTAAAACATCATTTGTGAAACCCTAATACGCCCCAAAGCCACCCCACACCTTATTCAACCTCTGCAACACGTTTTTGATCAAGAAATCACATTTCCAAGCTTTACATCTCATAATCTTACAATTTCAAAGTGTGTTCTTCATCCCAAACCTTTGTAATGATATTGTTTTGATCCCTAAAGGTCCAGACCTAATTTCTAAACATTTGTGTCTTTGAAAACTCATTAAAATCAGTTTCTAAACAAACCCAAACCTCTATGTCTGTTATATGTGATGTATACATGCAAGATAGGATTTTTATCATTTAAACATGGTTGTTCTTGTATTATTAATATGTTTCTGATCTAAATGAGTTCATATGATGTTAACCTAGGAGTTTGAAGGTCCATAGATGTGTATTAATGATATTAGGCGTTTTGACCCGTTTGAATGATTATGAAGGATTGATGTTGATATGTTGTGTTTTGTTGATTGTTTAAGGTTAGGGTTTACTCTAGGATGATGCTAGAATAGTAGGATAATGTCGGACAAAGTCGTTATGTGATGAAATCTGGATATTTGCTATTTAGGGTAAGTTTTGCATGTTGTGTGATGTTTACATGCTAGTTATGCTATTTTGGGAAAACGCTTGCATTCGGAACGGTTAGGATGATGATAAATTGGGGGTTTTTGCTTGAAATAGTTGGATTAATGTTTTGGGTTTGATATTGGATGATTCCACATGTTTCGGATCTGATTTGGAGGGTTAAACGTGCAAAAAGACGGCACGATGCAGCAGGGGCGATTAGGGAGTCCTAATCGCCTGTACCATGGACGATTGGCCCCCAATCGCATGAACTACAGGCGATTGGGAGCCCAATCGCCAGTATGTCTGGCAATTACAACTCTATTCGCCATTTTGACTTTCCTAATCACCAGTTGACTTTTCCTAATTGCATGTTTGATTCCTAATCGCGTGTACTTCTGTTATATGTGTATTTAAACGTCCCGGAACACGGTTTGACACCTAGGAACATGTTAGGAACCCCGTGACATGTCTAATAACTTGGTAACACGTGTTCGGACTTGTTTATGCGTTAATTGGGCGTTATGCTAGATAGGGTGAATGTTTGCGCATGCTAAGTGTTTAATTGCATATGTTGCATGATATCTTATATGTGGCTAACACGTGGGATGTCGGGTCACCAATGGGATGTCGGGTTTTGTTTGGTTTGGTCGGTTTAATGTTTAAACATGTTTTCAACATACACGGTCACGGTCTGGACAATTTGGGGACTGATTAGCCTTCGGGTTAGTAGTCATCACACTTATGTAAACTCATTGATAGGTCGCCACTAGTAGGGACTATTACACACGTATCGGATTTCTATTTTACCGAGGACGCACTATAAGGTGAGTTTCACGGCCCCACTCTTTTACTGGTTTTACATTTTTGGGGGAGAAAACATGTTTTGTTCTTTAAGCGTGTGTCAATTGTGTTTGCAAGTTCATGAGTGTTCATTTGGGTTCAAGGCATTTATTTATGTTCAGTATTATATGGCCTATGTTGTGGTAGTTCGTTAGCCGCGATGCGGTAGTTCGTTAGCCCCTAAGTGGTAGTCCGTTAGCTATGATATGGTAGTTCGTTGACCATGGGATGGTAGTCCGTTAGCTATGATAGAGTAGTTCGTTGACCATGGGATGGTAGTTAGTTAACCGCGGTGGGCGATAGTTCGTTTGGGAGGTTCGTTATGGAGTTGAAACGTTTAACGAGTGTTTTCATCGGTCGGTTGTATCATGATAGTCTTTCAAAAGTTCATGAAACGTTTTTACTTAAAAACCTGTGAACTCACCGGCATTATTTGCTGACGTTCTTTAGCATGTTTTTCTCAGGTCGCTAAGGTAGCAGCTATCGGTAGGCGCATGGAGTCTCACGGCGTCTAGGATTCACTTGCACATCTTTTTGTACTTTCAGACTTTTATGTTTTACTTTCGGTTGTAATAAAGTTTACGCTTCCGCAACAATGATTAGATTTTTGAAAACTTAATGGGCAATTTACGTTGTTTTTATCATTTAGTTGTCATTTATTGTGACCGTTAACTCGGATCCTGGTGTGTCACGCGCCTCGCGGTAAAACCCCGCACGTGGAAATTTGAGGGTGTGACAGTTGTAGTATCTCAAATTTCTTATGTTAGAGGGATCTGATCGATCCTACAAGACAGTTGAATCTCTCAAACTGTTGTGTGAGTGTCTCTCGCTTGAAATGTGAAAATGTTTCATAATGCTGATTTATAATTTCTCTATTGTTTTCCAACACTTCATCAATACCACCAAAATGTTCATTAAGTTCATCCCACAATTCCTTGGCATTCTCATAATGGAGCAATCCAGCATAGATTTCATTTGGTAAGGCCATAGCCAAGATATTAAATGCCTTTGCATCTAGATCGAACCTTTGAAAATTTTTCTTGGAGTAAATTTTGGGACTTTTCGTCACTTCAACACTTGGCCTTTCAATACTGAGTATTATGGGACGATATGGTCCAAATAATACCAACCTCCAACAACTAGTGTTCTGTTGGGATTAGTGATAGGTGTAACACCCAAACCGATGGCGGAAACATCGAAGCGTCACGTAGTGACGATTGTTCAATAGCTCATGGACTAAAAGTGTAAATATTGATACATTGAATTGAATAGTTTATTACATTAAAAGAAATTACAAGATATAAATTATAAAGTGGCAACTAAAACCGAAATACAATAAATCTCAAATCTAAGTCTAAGTTCCAAAAGCTTAAAAGTGATCTCAGAACAACCTGAAACATGTATGAAAATGATTTTGTCAATACAAAAATGTATTGGTGAGCATACCCTGTTTGAATACATATAGTAAAAAAAGTGCTTCGCAATTTATGTGCTATGATATTTGTAATATGTAAAAGGGTCAAAATCAAGCCTCACATCGTTCAATAATCGTTCACACATCGTTCAAGAAAAACCATAACAATGACCAAGGACTTAACTTGTTCACGTAAGTCAACCAAGGGATATAATTCGTAGTACTACTTATTGTTTGGTGCGGCCCAAAGGTTAATGACTTTGACAAATCGTTCATACAATTCACACAAAACGTATCAAAGAGCACATTGCTTTGTAAATAACATACGTAAGTTTAATAATAACGGTACGCGAATCACCCCAAAAGAGTAAAGAGTAAAAAGGGGAAAGATCGGTTGGGGTGTTACAATGGGCCCTCCTTTTTTCCATATTTTAAATTCATTGCGAACGAGGATTAGTAGCTTATTTGAAGATCATGTATTGTGTGCATAATTTGGAATTGACATTTTTTTGAGTTTTATTAAATATAAATCAGAGTAGTCTAATTCTCTTTGACTTTGGTCTAAATAAAAAGAATATCAATGAGCTCTGGTTTATCATTTGAGTTGATGATTGAATCAAAACAGTGATATGTGGCTCTAATACCAATTGTTGGATCCTGAGAGTGAATTCTGTGTGTTGTGATTGAAAACTAATTTCTATTTATTGCAATTATACTAATAAGTAAAGATATAATCAGTATTCATCAATACACATCAATTATAGTGTTTGAGCTTGAATAAAATAGGTGATGTCAACACAGATTTAATTCATAGATTTCAAAGTACAAATTGTTTTGATCACTCCCCGTTACCAATTGCTCTCACACCATCTCTCTCTACATTCATCAAGTTTTATTCATGTTGGCTACTTTGATTTCAATCAGGCGAATGGATTCTGTGTGTAAAGATGGTCAACAAGTACTGAATGTATTGTTTTATTTATAGAGAGAAAGTGGAGAACAGCTGGTGACGTCACCATGAAAGTTACATCTAACAACTATTAGATACGCAACCACTAGCTATTTATAAATCACAGTTGGATAGTTTTTTTACAAATGATTGGACTATATTATCTAATAAAAATAGCTGGTTTTGACAAATAACTGGTGTAAACTAGCAGTTTGTCGAATAGCTTTACCAGACTCACCTGTTGATTATTGTTGACTAGCATTTGATGTTTCCAGCACTTGTGGTTTTATTCATTTAGTTGTTGACTAGTCAATTGATTGATTAGTCGATTCAGCTCTTTTAGTCTTCCAGATCTTTAGTCTTGTAACCAGCAGTTGTGTAGACCAATAGTTTACCGAGTGTTATTGATGAAACCTTCAAGGAGGAAATGTGCTTTGCACATGAAATCTTTTTTTCTTTAGGTATTTGGACAGATAATGTACATGAGATTTTGACCTTCATCGTCATCAATTCTTTCATAACCCAACAATCTCCCCCCTAGAACTGCTGATGCCAAAGTCTTTCGTATGATACTTACTTTTATTTGAGTGACAATGAATGGGAGTCTTTCTCTGTTCTAGCTTGAAGTTCGACTGCAAAATTGTTCCTGAATCTTCATTTGGTTTTTCTTTTGCTAGCACTTGGTCAACCATGCCTATTTCCAAACATCTTGGTCATAGACCTAACTTAAGAACCATCTTTTCTGAAATTTCTTCATACCTCTTAATCTGATGTATCTTAGCTTTCTCAGACACTCGGGGTTAGGCATTGATTAAGGCTACGTTTAGGACCTCTGTTAATCACACCCAACTGAGTAATATGGACTGACTTCAAAACCTGTTAAATAAGCTGCAGATTTTTTATCTGGGATGTTAAACAAGGATTTGGCCTCCAAAATGATGAAGAAGGACACTAATGAGAATACATGTGAACTGCAGGGATAAGAAGTTTAAACATTTTCTACACTAACGTATAACAATTTTGATATGTGTAAAATGAATTTTGATATGTGTAGAATAAAGTGTTTATAACAAATTAATTAAAAAGAGAATAATGAATGTAAGAAGGGTAAAAATATATTTAATGTTTTACCATTATATCATTTCTTTTTTCTCTTCTCATATTATTTTTTCTCAAATAATCATCTCCATACATACATATATACATACATACAAACCCCAACCCTATTTGTTTTTAAACTTTTCATGTGACCATAAATGATGTACTTTGGATTTTGCCTAACGAAAGTACACACGTTATTTATGTATATTTTCAAATGTAGAGAAACTTTTAGTTTATTACATACTAGATTTATATCCCGGGAGCGTCTCGGGTTGAAAAATCTAAAATGACATATCAATTTTACATACGAAATTGACTGATGTGCTTTACAGTTACATGTAGGAAAGCTTCGGGTAGCACCTAACCTAAAATAATTAACAATGTATCTCTAATGTTAACGGCTAACCTTAAATAATGTATAACTCTAATATTAAAACCTAACCTAAAACAATGTACAACTTCAATGTTAACACCTGTTGTAAATAGGATTCATATTTATTGGTTTGAACATAATTAACGACTTGCCTATACATGATTAATGAATAACCTGAATACTTTGTGTTTTTTTACTGTATGAACAAAACCTCACAAAAAAAATAATCGTTTTTTTCTCCGTTTTTTATATAGCACTATGGTACTCGTTGGAAAGATAATAAAACGCTCATTAATTTGGTGTAATTTTTTTCTTTACATAATTTCGTATATAAAATATATTAACGTTTAAAAATTATGAGAGCAAACATTAGAGAGAAAATTACAATTTTATTTTTAAATTCTTTTTTTCATAAAATAACTCATTGCCACATATCATCCTACATGGCACTGTCATTGAATATCACTGACACCCGGTTCCAAAACGAATTTCTTTGGAAATCGACAGCATGAACCCATGTGTTTCTCACTATCAAATATGCTCTCGTTAACGCGATCTCCTCATTTACATTCCACAGGACCGCCATTTTAACGATACGATGCAAGTATAACCGGTTTTGGTGTTATTTTGGCATTGAAGTTATTGGGTTTTTATAGACCAAAATCTAACGGTACGAATTCTTGAAGGTTCCAACGGTTTAAATTTTAGTAACGGTAACAAAATTAATTACGGTCTGCAATTAAAAAGGTTATTTTTTTGAATTTAAATGAAAATATAAATTAAAGAATCAGTAGAGTGTCACTTCCAAAAAAGTGGTCCAGTTAAGTAAATCAGTGAAGTGATGTGCCAGTGCAGGATTGGTTCAAATCAGTGAAAGAAAAACTTACCTCTGGTAGTGTCCCTTCCCCCTAATGAGACGGCTGCTTCCTTCCGGTTATGGTTTCCGTGGATCAAATCAAGACCGACGTGTTCTCTTGGGTTTGCCATAGGTCCAACCTGCAGTCCCTCTCATGGGACAATTGGGCTGCCTTCAACATCGCTAACTTATTGTAATTTTGTTTTTGGTGTTTGGTGTTTGTATTTCCAGTCACTGGCTGGCTCTTTATATTTATATAAAGCGATTGTCGTTCGAAAAAAAAAAAAAAAAACAATTAGTTAGACGGTTTTATATACGTAACATATGGTTGTGTTTGTAAACAATAACTAATGACTCAAAAAATACATATATGAAAAAATAGAATGATCAAAATTTGTTCCGCGTATTTTCAAATATTTAAGAGTTCAAAAATGATATCGTCCGTGTGTGTATATATTTATATTAATTAATACGAAGTACCTTTTATATACTAATAAAGCTTTTATTAATTAATATAGAAACTGATCCGAATAAATAATTTATTTGTGCATTGGTGCACCAATCCATTTGTTGTAATTGTTGCCTATTGAGAACTGTCCAAATTATGAACACCACCCCTTGTCTGTCAACTCTCTTTATGATTTACTCTCCGTATATATATCACACCAAGTTCATTTCACTTGATAACCTATCATTCATTTGCTCTCTGTTTTCATTAGCAACATGGAGAGTGCCAACAAATCTTCTTTTCACCTAAAAGCTCTTATTCTAAATTTCATCATGAGAATAAAGAAGCTTGGAAAAGACGATCCAAGAAGAATTGTGCACTCATTCAAGGTGGCACTAGCCATCACATTAGTCTCCATGGTTTACTATCTTAGACCATTATATAAAGGCATAGGTGACAATGGTGTATGGGCTATCCTGACCGTGGTAGTCGTGTTTGAGTTCTCTGCCGGTGAGTTCTTGATATCATTCTTCGAATAACAGAACTTGCTATTGATATCATTTATGTAATCTTACAATATTCCTGAATATTTGGTTCACTTTTTTGTTAGGTGCAACCTTATGCAAGAGTATGAATAGAGGTTTAGCCACTTTACTAGCTGGTGTACTAGGCATTGGGGCCAATTACTTGGCTAGCCTATTTGGCACAAAAGTTGAACCCATTGTTCTTGGATGTCTTGTCTTTCTTCTTGGTGAGATCTTTTACTTTACAAACAATAATAATTATAATGATGCTATCCTATATGAGTTATTATTATATATAACCGTTTAACATTATAATCACAGTCGCATCTGCCACCTTTTCAAGATTTATACCTCACATAAAAAAGAGATATGACTACGGGGTGTTGATATTTATCCTCACATTCAGTCTGGTCGTTGTTTCGGGTTATCGTGTTGACAAAATAGTAGAGCTGGCACACCAACGACTATCGACGATCCTCATAGGTGGTGCAACTTGTATCGTGATCTCCATATGTGTTTGCCCTGTATGGGCCGGGGAAGATCTTCATAACCTTATTGTTTCCAATTTGGAAAAGCTTGCTTGCTTCTTAGAGGGTACATATAGTTAGTTATAAAAGTAACATAAACAATATACAATTTGTAATCATGTAATTAGTCTCCTATATATGTTTCATCTTAAATTTCAATCAAATCTACAGGATTTGGAGGAGAAATTTTCGAACTTCCATTAGACGAAGATATTGTTGTTAGCTCTAATGAACCTGACAAATCATTTCTTACTGCTTACAAGAATGTTCTTAATTCTAAGGCAACCGAGGAATCACTGGTCAGTTTACAAATCACTACTTCTATATATTTGCGTGCGTGCGTGTGTGCGTGTGCATACATATATATGCATGTATGTGTTCGGATATTGAGACTACTGATGAAGTGTTACTAATTATTAATGTGTGAAAGCAGGCAAATTTTGCATGGTGGGAACCAGGACATGGAAAATTTCGGTTTAGTCATCCATGGAAACAATACTTGAAGATTGGACTTCTTATGCGGCAATGTGGATACCACATTGAAGCTCTTAATGCGTATCTTGATAAAAAGTTCCAAGTATGAGTTGATAAAACATTTCCTTTCATTTTTTTA
The DNA here is from genome assembly GCA_028751855.1 of Ambrosia trifida. Taxonomy (NCBI): domain Eukaryota; kingdom Viridiplantae; phylum Streptophyta; class Magnoliopsida; order Asterales; family Asteraceae; genus Ambrosia; species Ambrosia trifida. Next base: position 83,126,063 of record CM054122.1, read on the forward strand.
AAATTATTAATAAATATATATATCTATATATATATATGTGTGTGTGTGTGTGTGGTAAAAAAGATTTGATGGGCAAAGAAAATTAAGTAAATAGTTATTCATTTTTAAAAATAGACGATAATTTTAAGGGAAAAATAGAACTATCTGGATCACCAATGAGAGATTTTTTATTTTCAGCTAATTTTTTTTATTTTATAAAAGACACGTGATAATTGTTAATGCATATTTACATATTTAAGGGGTGATGTTCACTAAACTAACCACAAAATGAGTACATATCAAATGTTTCTTTATACCATGCTGATTTTCAGATTCAACTACTTGCAAATATTACCTTATTTGCACTGATACAGTTAATTATATGAAAATATCAACACAAATTTTCATTATATTTGATTAACTTTTAAATTTGCTTTGATGTAACATGAAAGTTTTACTATTTGATGATATAACTTGCATGTAATTGCATGCAACATTATGATATTGATTTTCCAAATAAAATAAAACTTTAAATTAATATAATTTACAAAATACGCATCATGCATATATACAAAGCGTATGCATAGATATGAAGCGTGTTCATCACAATTGTCAAGTCCTTACCCTGATACAATAACCGTCTGCGAAGACATCCTGGTGCAGTGGTGAAGCTTGGTTTCGAAATCGGTGGGGCCGGACTCAATTTTTTTCTATCGGTAGTGGCAAATCGGTGGGGGCCGAACTTAACCCGGACTCAATTTACCTATGAAAATCGCAAATTTATATCACTGCGCCAGAAAACAGGGGGCCAGGGCCACCCCTGGCCCTTCTTATCCTTCGTCCCTATCCCGGTGGCCGGCCGCTCCTCACGTGACAATGCATGGTGGTTAATGTAGTGGTGATAGTATTAAGAGGGGATATGAATTAAACATTATTATTTGTAAATCAAATAAACGTACAATTATCAAGAACAATTAGCTACCAACTAATATAAGAATGTGGTGTAGCACAAGTCATGATCACTTTGAACATTAAATGTAACGTGTTCGTTGAATAAATCATTGTGAAAGTTATATGCTATTAAAATGATAGTTTGGTAAAAGTCATTGAAAGTAATAGTGATGTATATACACTTTGTTATCATACAACCTACCCGAACTAATAGATGTTTTTTTTTTAACGTTCAACTTCATTAAACATAGGTCCTCAAAATGAGAAACTCTGCCCAAACCGGTTATATCAAGGAATAGGTACATCAACTATTTTATTATTCAAGGATAGGTGATTCATAGTTTTAGTTTATTAGTTCATTCCTTTAATTCTTGAAGTGAAAGTTAATTACAGCTACAAAGGTTGAAAAAAAAACAATTGCACTTACTACAATAATATTATATAAACCTACTAGTTCTTTTCTTGAGTTAATTGCCAATTTAGTCCCTGAGATTTGTCGAAAATTGCCATTTTCATCCAAATTTTTTTTTTGATCAATTTAGTCCCTATGATTTCATTTTTTTGTCATTTTAGTCCCTATGGACTAACAAGATTTGGATGAAAGTGGCAATTTTTAACAAACCTCAAGGACTAAAATGACAAAAAAATGAAACCACAGGGACTAAATTGACCAAAAAAAAAGATTTGGATGAAAGTGGCAATTTCTGACAAACCTCAGGGACTAAATTAGCAATTAACTCTTCTTTTTTTTTTATATATGGATTCAAGTATCGTAAGGAATAGAAATTTACCTTTAAAAAAAAAAACTAAAAAAACTAAAAAGGTTAAATTCTATATACCCGGAAAAAGGAAAAGAAGTCCTATCTATCTATGAATCTATTTATCTATTTACTTTTAAATAAACAAGTCCATCGAACTCTAATTTATATATATTCTCCACCAGCTAATGTAATCTCTCTTCACGTGTAACAGGCATCCTCAGAGTTTAGTAAAAAAGTTCAAGAACCTTGCACAAAAATGAGCTCCGAGGCAGGAAAAGCATTAAAAGAATTAGCACAATCAGTGAAAACATTTTCATGTCCTTCAAATTGTTCCATGCATCTACAAACATGTAAAAAGGCAGTAGATGAAGTGAATACGAAGTTGAAAGCTTCAATGGTCGGAGAATTCGACGTTCTTGAAATAATACCGATTATCACAGTCGCTTCAATACTCATTGAGATAGTTAAATGTGTGGAGACAATCTTTGTGGCCATTGAGGAACTATCCGAACAAGCTCATTTCAAAAAGTTATTGAATGATGGTGAAAAATCACAGGTTCACATTCATGGTGGAGCTGTAGCATCTGTGGATGATCATGAAGAACAAGAAGATGAAGGTTTTGTTACAGTAATTATACACAAGATTACTTCAGAACCACGAAAAATTGAGGACAATCGAGGATGAGATAAGTTAAATTGTGTATATTAAACAATTAACGTAGTACAATCTGATTTGTTAACATAACATTTTGCATAATCTTAGATTAATAAAGATGTTTTTATGAATTTTTATGCATATGTGTTAATGTGATCCGTTTAATGCAATAAAAACAAAAAATTGTAAAATTTCTTTATTTGTTATACATATGTGTTAATGTGATCCGTTTATTGGAATACAAACAAGAAATCATAAAATTTCTGTTACATTTTAATCTGGGAAAATAACCGTAATAAACATTGACAAAGTTAATCACTAAAATATACATTTTGGAGGCTAATATGTAGGGGTTTCGTTACTTAAACGGCTAAGATTAGAAAAAAAGGCTAATAAAAAAGTTAGGAGGAAACGGCCAAGGGAATGAGGAAAGAGCTAAAGGAAGGATGAAACTTGTACACATTAACCTCCGCAAATATGTTTATGTTGGTAAGGAAACGACTAAGGAGAATAAGGAAGCCTCTACAATATAGTCATCACAAATATATATTTTGGCTTATTTAACTTGGTTAAAGTTTATTTTTGTGATTTCCTCTTTTAATTTTGGGTCCGTTTATTTAGACAACTAGGGTTTTTATCTACACAACCCCTTATGGCCCATCAGGGCCTCCACGGCCCGTCGAGCCCCCACCAGACAGAAACGACGGCCCATCAGGGCCTCGACGACCCGTCGTTTTACCCTAATACATTTCCAATCATTGGTAATCATTGGCAATGACTGAATAATGATTGTTTGGTTTTTATAAGTGTAGTGTGGGTGTTTAAGATGGGTTAGAGATGTGAATATAAATGTTTGGTTTTTTATAAGTGTTTAAGATGGGTCGGAACAGTCCGGTTCGTTCACGGGCCGGTCGGGTCGGAACAGTCCGGTTCATTCATGGGCCGGTCGGGTCGGAACAGTCAGGTTGGTTAACGGGCCGGTCGGGTCGGAACAGTCCGGTTCGTTCATAGGTCGGTCGGGTCAGAACACTCTGGTTCGTTAACGGGCTGGTCGGGTCGGAACAGTCCGGTTCGTTATCGGGCCGGTCGGGTCGGAACAGTCCAGTTCGTTAACGGTAGGGTTGAGCAATAAACGGTTCCGAACTGTGAAAACCGAGGAACCGACGTCGAACCGCTAGAACATAACCGAATTAATGTTATAGGTTCTGGTTCCGGTTCTCATAATTTGGCAAAATCGGTTCCCGGTTAAAACGACGGGTCCGGTTAAGAACCGCTAGAACCGGTTTGAATTAAAATAAATATTTAAAGACCTATTTATTTGTTTGTTGAAAGTTATTGTTTTTCTTACTATCTTCCTAACTATCATCATCATCGTCAAAGATAGAAGTATATATAGGTTTCCTAATAAGTTCGCATGATAGAAACTAATGTCACTCGATGAGCCGTTAGTGCTCTTTTATGTCAAAGATAGAAACTATATTGTTTTTTTTTTTTCAATTAAAATTGTCTGATAGATGTTCGATTATTGTATGTTTGATTATTAAATTGTCTCTTAACCATTAGAATTTGATCAGTTTATGTGATTTGTAACCATTAGAATCTGATCAGTTTCTATTATCGTTTAAAACATTTTATCGTTGCTACTTTTAGTTTTAATGGTTTGAACTTATGTTGCAATGTGATATGTTTTGGTTGGTTTGATTGTTTTTGTTTGTTTTTTTATTTAATTGTTAATTTTAGGATTTTATTGACAATCGGTTCCGGCCTAGAACCCTTACATGAGAACCATTTAACCCGGTTCTGAATCGAACCGATTAGTAATTATCGATTTCGGTTCCGGTTCTCATATTTTGGTATAAACGGTTCCTGGTTCAGTCCGGTTCGGTTTGGTTCGGTCCGGTTTTGAACCGTTGCACAGCCCTAGTTAACGGGCCGGTCGGGTCGGAAAAGTCCGGTTCGTTCACGGGCCGGTCGGGTTGGAACAGTCGGGTTCGTTCATGGGCCGGTCGGGTAGGAACAGTTCGGTTCGTTCACGGGCCGGTCGGGGCGGACCAGTCCGGTTGGTTAACGGGCCGGTCGGGTCAGAACAGTCCGGTTCGTTAACGGGCCGGTCGGGTCGGAACAGTCCGGTTCGTTATTGGGCCGGTCGGGTCGGAACAGTTCGGTTCGTTAACGGTCCGGTCTGGGCGGAACAGTCCGGTTCGTTCACGGGCCGGGCGGGTCGGAACAGTCCGGTTCGTTCACGGGCCGGTCGGGTCGGACCAGTCCGGTTGGTTAACGGGCAGGTCGGGTCGGAACAGTCCGGTTCGTTCACGGGCCGGTCGGGTCGGAACAGTTCGGTTGGTTAACGGGCCGGTCGGGTCGAAATAGTCCGGTTGGTTAACGGGCCGGTCGGGTCGAAATAGTCCGGTTGGTTAACGGGCCGGTCGGGTCGGAATAGGGTCGAAACAGTCCGGTTTGTTATCGGGCCGGTCTGGTCGGAATAGTCCGGTTCGTTCACGGGCCGGTCGGGTCAGAACAGTCCGGTTCGTTCACAGGCCGGTCGGGTCGGAACTGTCCGGTCCGTTCACAGGCCGGTCGGGTCGGACCCGTCCGGTTGGTTAACGGGCCGGTTGGGTCGGAACAGTCCGTTTCGTTCACGGGCATGCGCACACAGCTTAAAGAGGAGATGCACGATAACGTAGACCTGTGGGTTTCAATCCGTAGCATGCGTTCGTATCGTTTGCTTTTGTTATCAAAGATCATTTCGTCAAGATTGAGTTAGCAGTAGGCGCCCCAATGCCAAAACTGAATAGCACATGGTGTGAGTTTCGATATGAAGAGGCAAGTGAGTGGGAGACGATATATGACGACCGTATACAAAGGGTTGATGTTCCACCACCTTAATACTTCGACTTAACCTAGCTTATCGTATGTTACTGTTTTCATCATGTATACTAAAATATTTAACGGAAAAAAATTATTGTGTACACTAATTTATGATTATGAGAAGAAATTACTTTTTATTTCTTATAAAAAAACACAAATTTTAAGCTTAGAATACAAAAAACGTGCTAAAAACAAAAAAAAAATAAGGTTCTCAAGGGCCATGGAGGCCACAATGGGCCGTCGAGGCCTTAGAAATGGAAAACGATGGGCCGTGGAGGCCTCCACGGCCCAATCCAAAAACTATCCACGGACCGTCGAGGCCTCCACGGCCCGTAGAATCACCAAATTTCCCCGAGAAGCTTCGTGTTTTTTATAAAAGTTGAAAAAAAAAATTAAATTTCCACGGACCATCGAGGCTTCCACGGCCCGTAGAATCACCAAACTTCCCCAAGAAGTTTCGTCTTTTTTTATAAAAATTAAACAAAATATAAGTCCACGGGCCGTCGAGGCCTCCACGGGTCGTGGTGAAACACCTTTTCAGACTTTTCAGTCTGAACTCCCTGCTTTTCAGAATGACACCTCGTACCTCGTATCACGACGGGCCGTGGAGTCCTCCACGGCCCGTCGTTTTTCACTTTTTTGTATTATGACGGGCCGTGGAGGCCTCCACGGCCCGTCGTTTTTCCCTGATTTGTCCACAACGGCCCATCAAGGCCTCCACAGTTCGTAGAAAGATTGTTTATGGGTTTTTTTAGGTTGTGTAGATAGCATCACCGTTAATTTTTACACCCATCAACTCTCAACTTTTACCCTTTATTTTTTTAATCCCTTAACTTTGAATGTTTGTTTTTTTGAGCATTAACTTTACACTTTTTTTTTAACCCTTAACTTTAAAAGTTAAATTTATTACGCCACCACCCCCTCAAGGTTTTTCCCAGTGCAATATTATTTTATTTCTTTATGACATCACCCAGTTTTAAACTTTATGTATTAACCCCTTGCACTATTACCCTCTCATCTAAACTTTGTGTTTTTACCCCCACACTATTACTCAGTTTCTACCACGCTACCCTTACGGTTTTACTGACGCTATTATTCAATTTTTACATCTCTTCGATCTTGAAAATTTCGTATGGTTAACTTATCATGTGATACGGGTCTAATTACTGGTTGTTATTAAAGAGTTGTATAATAGTTCGTTGGCAAGTCGCTTCTAAGCCCAAGACAAGATTTGACAAGTTGGCTTAGCCTATACAGTTCATTAACTATTTTTCTACATGCCCAATTTCATAGCAATGCTTTAGTAACCCATATCTTAGCGTATAAGGTGTATTAATTACTACTACTATCATTACTACTACCACCACCACTATTAGGATTATCACCAGTGACCGATTCAAGATTTTTTTTTTTATTTTTTTATTGAGTTCACTTTTTTAGAGGCTCTAATTTTATATGAACTAACTTCAAAGAACTTGGGTTGGTTCAGGGGTTCTGGTAGGTTTGAAACTTCGAGTCAACTAAGGTTCATCACATAATAAAAATATGATATAATAACAAAGATTATCAAAAGCTATTTTCAAGGGTTTACTAGTTGAAGATGATGATGGCGATTGTCTTTGAAAAAAAACTTGAAATATGAGTCTTACCGACAAATCCCCGTTTGCCATCCAATGAGAGAGCAATGGCAAGATATTCATTAATGGGCACTGACGAATATTAACGTCAGATGACCGATATACCACATCACTAAAGGATTAAAGACATAATGTTCGCCGATAGCTTATCAACCGCTTCTTCACCAATAGATCACCGACATAATATCAAATTATACGATTATAGTTTTCACTTAAGTATATTGAAAAAAAAAAATTGTAACAATATATAGAATATGCTCATACAATAGTAACATATTTAGCTAGAAATTGTAATATTTTTTTCCTTTCCATATTTTCCACCACAAAAGGGAGATATCCAACTTTTTCATCTCACAGCCAATTTAGTATAAAAAGTACAAAAAAAAAAAATGCTTAGGTTGCATGATATGATTGACATCCATGTGAAAGATAGGCTTTGAACGGGTTGCTCGGTAAATTACCAACTATCAACCTCCCTTTTCGAAGATCTTCTGTACCGAAACACAAAGAAAAGTGTTTCAGTCGGCATATGTTACATTTTTTGGGTATCGAATTGGTTTTATGTTTCATACTTCATACCGTGGCCTTATAAGCCATTTATTGTTCCCGCTTTTTATTTGTGGGCTATGGGCTGCGGACTATGGGCTTTGGCTTTTGCGTTCGGCTATCAAAATAAGATTTAGGCACAACAATACTGATTTTATAGCATATTATTTTGTATGGCCTGTGAACAATGAAATTTTTATTACTTATTTTTTTAGTTTTAATTTCAGCCATCAAAATCTATCTATACATATAATATTTAGGAGCATTTTGGGACACTTGGCAATCATGTAGGCTACTAGCATTTAATGGTCATCCCTCATGGCACAATGTGGTAATTTATAAAATTTTCTTTTTTTTTTAATCAAAAATCGAGTAAAATACATATACCCTAAAAAAATAACACGGACATAATACATTCATATTATCATCGCCTCCTTCTTCCCAAACCCTAATCTCACAAGGGCGATTCAACGCGATTAAACATAATCTTTCTCTCCAATCCAAGGTAACTGTATTTTGATTGTTATTTCACTAAATCGATGTTCATTGATCGATTATTCTTTCTTTTGTTTCACAGATTTTCAAACTATGTTTTTAAACTTTAGATTAATGTTAATCTTTTTCTCTGTTTTATGTTTTATTATTGTTCTTTTTTTTCGATTATTATTGTTCATTCTTATTAATCGTTTTGTATTTCAGATATGATTTAGGGTTGATGTTTTAAGGTTACGATTTAAAGTTTAACTTGATGTTTTAAGAAATCTAAGAATGGATTGTTATGCTTTTAGGTTTCAATTTAGGGGTTTATGATTTAGGTATTGATTTAGGGCTTTTTTTTCTTTATAGAAACCTTAGGACCGTTTTTTATGATTTAATTTTTGATTAGTGGTTTATGTTTTAGGTATCTATTTTAGATTAATGTTAATCTTTTTCTCTGTTTTATGTTTTACTTATTGTTCTTTTTTTTCGATTATTATTGCTCATTCTTATTAATCGTTTTGTATTTCAGATATGATTTAGGGTTGATGTTTTAAGGTTACGATTTATCGTTAAATGGATGTTTTAAGAAATCTAAGAATGGATTGTTATGCTTTTAGGTTTCAAGTTAGGGGTTTATGATTTAGGTATTCATTTAGGGCTTTTTTTTCTTTATAGAAACCTTAGAACCGATTTTTATGATTTAATTTTTGATTAGTGGTTTATGTTTTAGGTATCGATTCATGGTTTAAGGAATACTTTAGGTTTGCATTTAGTAAAAATTGTTCAATTGATTTAGTCTTCAATTTATGTTATAAGGAACCTATGAATGGATTGTTATCATACATTGTTTGGATTAGGTTTGCATTTAGTAAAAGTTGTTCAATTGATTTAGTCTTCAATTTAGTCTTCAATTTATATTCTTTATGTTATACTCATATAAACATTACTTTGCTGATATGTATTTGCGATTATCTTTTGTGGTTGCTACAGGTGCATACACGTTTGGAATACAATGGTTTATGGATTTTGGATTGAGTCGGAGGGTAACAACCGTGTTTGTATTGTAAGATATCTGTTACATTCTAAAATGTATATAGTACAGTATGTTTATACTTTTTCTAATAATATTTTAATGTTTGTAATTCTTATCAGGCGTTACCAAAACTCTATCAAAAGTGGATCGAAGATTATGGTTATCCTACCGGTAACACCAAAATCCGTACCTTGGACTCTAAAATCTATGATATTAAAGTGTTGAATATTGCTGGCAAGTGGTTCTTCTACAATGGTTGGAGAACAATGATTACTGAATTGAAGTACCCATCTGGGTGTAACTTTCTATTTCAGTATGAGGAAAATCTTCGCTCTTTCAGGATGATAACTTTCCATCAAGATGCAGTGTATGCAGCTGGTAACTTTTTTTACTGCCGATTGTCCGATCCTTATACCAGTGAGAAGCGTCTGGTATGTGTTTTTTTTAATCAAATAACATCATTATATTTTATTATACAATTTGTTGATAAAAAAACTTATTTTAACTCCTGTCAACATTTTTTCTGTTTTTACCAGCATGTTAGTTGTTACGTTGTTCATGGTTTAATGAACAGACAACTCCCGTTGGACCCAATTGCAGTTAGAGCTCCTCCACGTAAAAAGTTTCAGATACAGCTAGCAGTTGATGATGGTTTCTTTTATGTCACTAAAGGATGGCGTTTCATTAAGGAAACTTTTTCAATCACACTTGATCATCTCATTGTCTTCGAAATCGTAAATGAGGTCTTCTCTGTTTTCTTAAATATAAATTATAAATCTTTAGCTTTATATTTATTTCTCGCTGTATAGGTCATAAGGCTGATAAAATGTATATACTTCTTTTTGGTTTAACAGAGCACATACAATATGTCGATTTTTGAGAAAAACAAGCTTACTCTTCCTCCTGAACTTAAATGGGAAGCTGAAGTTAAGGAGGAGGATGATGATGAAGATTACTCTGATGAAGATATCATTGTTGTTTCTACTGATGATAGTGAGGAGGTTGTCGTTTCTGATGATTTCAGTGAGGAGGATGAAGAGGACAATGATATGGAGGAAGAGGATGATGATTCTGAGGAAGAGGAGGATGTAGGTGTGCCAGTGGTGTTCGTTGTTGACAGGCACTATGTAAGTAATAATATTTATTTTTTAAATGTATTAACTTAGATGTATTTTAGTCCTGTTTACATACTACACTGATTTTAATTAATCGATTGTTTTAGGGTTTTGATTTATGATTATGATTTAGGTTTTAATTAATTCTGCTTACATACTGATGATTATTATGGAAAATATGTTTTTGGTCTCTATCTAGCTTTCATGTTTTAGGTTTATGATCCGATTGATGTTTTATAGAAACCTTAGAATAGTGGTTTATGTTTTAGGTATACATTGATGGTTTAAGAAATAGTTTATTGGTTTGTTACTATTTAAGCGTTCAACTTAGAATGAGATGATGCATTTATGTTATAGGTTTGTATTAAGCTTGAATGTTTTAGGTTTACATTTTAGTAAAAATGGTCTTTAATTGTGATATGGGTCATCTGTGGTCATCGTTCTCAACTGCACCAATTTAGTTGTTTATTTAGACTTTGTTTACCTTAATAGTTCAAACTGCACTGAAATCGTCTTTACTTGTGATATGGGTCAAATGGCATTTACTATGTAAGTGCAATCATTTATTTTTTAAATCTATTAACTTAAATGCATGTTAGTCGAACAGTTTTATTTTACGCCTTTAGATGTTATTGCAGCCATAGTAGTGGTTTATAAGTTGATGACCTCCTAATATGGGTCAATTGTTGTTACTTAGACTTATTTAGATGTTAAATGTTAGTCTGTTGTCAATTATGGAAAAACTGTTGTTGCTTACTTAGATGTCTACTTATGTCATATCCAAATGAGATCACAAGATATATTTATATATTATTATTGTATAACTTTCTAATATTTGTTATTTGCGTAGCGTATGAAGACCCCTTGGGCAAGGGAAAACGGGTTGTGCAAGAAGAGGGCTTTGACCATTCGTGATGGTGAGGGTTTTAGTTGGGGAGTGTCTGTTGGGAGGGAAGGTGAACCTGGAAAGTACCGTTACAACATAAGAGGTATGTCAACTTTCGTAGGTGATAAGAACTTTCAGCTTGGTGATCAAATGCATTTCCAGTTTTTCCAAAAGCAAGGTGTGTTCGAGTTCTCTAATGTTGTTAGCGGTAATGGTAGTTAGTTTGGTTATCAACTGGTTGTTATGTGGTTTGAAGACAATACTTTTTGGTGGGTAACTTTTTTAAGTTAGAACATGATCTATCGTTGGTAGTCACAAACATTTCCACGTTTACTGCTCATGTGGCAAGTCGTGGTTTTTGGGTTTATATATATGTTGATAAACAATAAATAAGTAGGTTATGTATATTGTAATGTTTTTGGGTTGTTTAGCCAGTAAGTTAGCAATGTTTGGATAAGTTAGTAAATCTATTATCTAAGAATCTAAAATAACTGAATTTTCATCTTAAAATTTTACATTTTGATACAACTAAACTATATTTTGTAACATTAGTTGTCCAAGTCTTTTTAACAAAAAGGTTTTTTTGAACATTAATTTTGTAAACTTTTGGTAGGTTTAGTTGTCATGTATGATTGTGCATATGATGTTTGGTTTGTCGTGATATATGTTTATGCTAAACCTTTATTTGTTGTTTATGAGTAATTATGAATTGTGAACTCTTTAGGTAGTAGTAATACAATTACAATCATATGGATTTTTATAAAAAAAAAAAAGTCATCATACATTTTTATATCAGAAAACTTTTTTAACAATCATGTGACATTTTATATTTTTTAAAGTTGATAATTTTTATTAAAAGTCAAATTTTAGCAACATTGACTTTTCCAAGTCAATCATATTAATGACAGTTTTCCTAAAATATTTTAATTTATTAATTGGTAATAAATATAAATTCCGTTTATATTAAGAAGTTTAAGTTATCTCAATCATTGTTAACAAAATAAATTTAAGATTATTACAATTAACTAACAATTAATATAATTGTATCATCAAAATATTTTTGGTACATTTCAATTATTTAAAATCAACCCTTTATAAAGTAAAACCAGTTTTGTAACATAAGAGGTATTTAAATTCAATGTTTGGCTATTTTAATTAAATTGTATTACAGTTTTACAATTCTTTTAAATCGCTTAGTTTAAAAAACGAATAATAAACAATTTTTTTCCAAAAAATAAATTCTTGATGAATAAACGAACTTTACCTATAAAAATTGGACAAACTTAAATGTAAATTACTTTTCTTTTATAAAGCCGTTAGTTAAAAAAATTTATAACAAACAATTTTATTAAAAATATAAAATGAATTATACTAAGTTTAAAATGTACCATACCAAAACGAAATTTAACTTAATAATGGAAACAGTTAAATGTAAATTAATTTTCTGGTCAACTGTTATATTAATGTTGTCATAATTTAGGAATCTTTAGTCAAAAAGTCATCATACATTCTATGACTAAGTTTGTAACATTTTTATATTACCAAACCTTTTTTAGCAATAATTTACATTTTATATTTCTTAAATGTGTTATTGTTTATTTTTAAAATCAACTTTTAGTAACGTTGACTTTTCCAACTGAATTATATTCATCACAATTTTCCAAAAATAGTTTAAATTATTATCCTTAACTAAATAATGTAAACATGTAGCAATGGTAATTATTATTTTCTTTTTTAAATCAATAAACGAAATTTAACTTAATAATGGAAAACTTAAATGTAAATTGATTTTCATTTCTAACTGTTACTTTTAAAAAAAATTTCACAAACAATTTTATTAAAAATTAACTTTTACTTATACACAGTTTCAAATGTACCATACCAAAAAATCGTATGCATGTAAACAAAATTTAACAACATTAACTTTTAACTTAATAATGTAAACATATAACAATGTTAATTATATTTTCATTATAAAATTAATTTAAACGAAATTTAACTTAATAATGGAAACACTTAAATGTAAATCAATTTGTGGTCAATTGTTATATTTATGTAGACATAATTTAGTAATGTTTACTAAAAATAAAAAACTTTACATTTTTATTACATTTTTTTGTTAAACCTCTATAAATACATATTAGATTGATATTACCTAATACTTAGATACCATAGAGTTGTAGCATTATGGATCCAAACAACATTACTTTTTTGAATGACATCACTTGGCGCATGACTAAATATACTATCAAAGTTAGGGTCCTTAGGCTTTGGAAGCGAGAAAATCGAAAGAAACCTGGAGAAATTCTTTCTCTTGATATGGTTCTTATGGATGAACAGGTTTTGTTTTTAACATATTTTTTTTAATTTGCTTTTTTTCTACACATTTGTTTGTTGCAAAAAATTGGTTGTTAATAATTTTTTTTTTCTTTTCAAACAGGGGTCGAAAATGCAAGCTATTGTATGGAGTAGATATATGAAGAAGCATGAAAAATTCTTACATGAAAATGAAACCTATTATATTTATAACTCACAACTTGCTGAAAACAAATCTACTAAACATTTTTCTAAAGAAGATATGCTCTCATTTACTTTTGAAACTAATGTTTCAAAGTGTAGTAAGTTTGATGGAAGCGAATACGGTTTTAATTTTTCATCTTTTGAGTCAATTAAAGGTGGAAATCTGTCTACAGAACAAAGAATTGGTTTGTTTTTATTATACTAACGAAATGTATTTTAATCCTTTTCTATATTGATTATGTATTCGTATAAAACTGTTTTAACTTTTTTTTAAGATTTCATTGGCTATGTTGAAGAATGGACTCCACCAGAACCAACAGAAACTAAAGCTGGTTGGAAAAGCAAGATGAACCTTGTCTTGATCGATCTAGAGTATGTATTTCATATCTGCTACGAATATTTTGGTATAAAACCCTTTATAATTTTCCTTTTAACATACATTCTGTTTATATGTAGTGGCATGAAAATGACCTGTTCTTTGTGGGAAGATTATAGTCATGAGATGTTTGAATACATCAAGCAGAATGAAGATGAAGTTCATGTAGTCCTTATTGTTCAATTTGGAAGCTTTAGCAATTATAAAGGTATGTTATATATTACTTTTTTTAGAATTTCCGATTAGATATTTTTGTATACCGGTATTTGTTTTACCTGTTTTAATATTTTTTTTTCAAAGGCAATGTAAGTGTTCAAAATGCTTTCTTTATCACTCGCCTTTTTATTAATGAAGACATTGAAGACATTCGTTCTTTCAAGAAAAGGTAGAATAGTTATATTTTTTTGTGTTTTATTTATATGTTTTGAGTTGTTTAAAGATATATAAATATATATTTTTTTAATTACAGTTATATTGAAAAGTTTATCTCCAGCGAATCATGTTCTGCTCAACGATCCCTGGGATCGTCTGGTAGTATGAATATGTCTGATGAATTTTTGAATAAAACAACTTTTAGCAGTATTCGTGATCTTCCATTGATAACAGAGGTTCGTATAAAATTAATTTTTTTTTTTACCTAATAACTTTCTTTCCAAACACATTTCAAGGTTATTCGTGACATTTTTAATTTTGGTTTTGCAGGTTAACAAACAAGTAATTGTTGTTGGAACAATCAAGGGGGTGGATCCTAACGAAGATTGGTATTACCTTGGTTGCGAGTTCTGCAACCACAAGGTTGAGCCAACTTTGAGTTTACCAGATGATGAAGAGGTGAAGGACGTAACTTCATTTAAACAAGTTTTGATTTGCACGAATAAAGGTTGTCCAAAACAGATTGTCTCCGGTGATCCAGTGTAAGAATTCTATTCTCTATACATAAGTTATAATTGTATGATATTTTTTTTTTTATGTTTTAGTATTCATGTTTACGTTTACTAATTTTTTTACATATAGATCTGATTTTTTAGTTTTGGTGTTTTAGGTATAGGATTCCAATAAGGGTACAGGATTGTACTGGAATTACATCCCTTACATTGTTTGATCGAGAAGCAAAAAAAATGTTGGGCATGTCAGCGATGCAGCTTCTTGAGAAAAGCAAACAGGTAACCTATTTTTTTGAGCTTTAAACAATATATGTAATTGTACTTTGTATTACTTATATGATGTATGATCTAGGTTTCTATTGAAGAGAAAGTAATTCCTGTTGAGTTTTATGAAATTGAAGATAAGAAATTTGCTTTCAAAATTAAAGTAGGGCAATTTAATATTGATAAGCATGTTGATGGTTATGGTATAAGGAAGCTTACAAATGATTCGGAAATTGTAGCTTCTCTTGAAGAACGGTTCCTTGACATTCAGGTTATTATTATGATTTAAATATTTTCGTTATAATTACTGTTATGAATCGTTATTATTTTTGTTGTTATTTAGTTATTGTTTAAACCCTTTTTACGTTAATCGGTTCTTTATTACATTTTTTTTTAGATCGAACAACCTCTGCTTGAAAATATCGATGTAGGTGACTCTTCAACACAGAATACGGTCTCTTTGAAGGTTAGTAGTTTACTTGGTCAAACATGTGTTCAGATTACATTTTAATGTAGTTTATTCTAACAATTTATACATGGCTTTTAAAATTGTAGGATTCTGTTGGAGATAACACTACTCCAGAATCATCTTCTAGAGTTAGTTTGATTCGTGATGAAGCTGAGATAAAGCGTAGCTTGGACAAAGTTTACGAAATGGATGATGATGCAAGTCAGTCAACAACTAAAGTCCTCAAGTCTGAAAAGTTCATTTCCCGTAACAAATCACCTGAGAACACGGTCTTGATTCCTAAGGTTGAAAAATAGGATCAATTACCCGTTTTTTTTGAACAATGGTTTATTGTCAGGATTTTTATTTCCTGTGTGTTGACATTTTGTTTTCATTTGTGTTTGCTTTGATTTTGAGACAATTTTCATCTACATAAATTGCGTGTTTACATTTGATGTTTGTTTATTATATTGGTAAAAATTCTACATGGTTGAATTGTTTTTTAGGATTTTAAGATTATTGTTGATAGTTTATAAGAGACCCTGTACTCTTATATGGCTAGCTTTATGGTGCTTTATCAAGAGTAAAAATCATGACTGGCGTTAAGTTACTTATACTTGACACGGATGACAAGGTGAAGAATAAAACAAAAATGTTTTTTATAAAGAAATATTTTTATGATATTTGATTAGAAGCAGCGCAGGAGTGAAATTACTTATACTTGATGCTGATGGCCAAGTGAAGACTAAAACAAAAAATGTGGTGTATAAAGAAATATTTAATGATATTTGAATAGAATGTGTATTGGTTTCTTTTAAATCTTAATAAAATATTTCTGCTACATTTTTTTATATGTTTTACCACTCGAAATAATTGTACGTTGGTGAACCGCGTGTAACGCGGGCAAAGATCTAGTTTAAATAATATACGTTTTTATCTCATTTAATTTGCATTTGAACTGATTTTTCTCTAATGACCTGTGTTTCCTAACTTTAAAAAACTTTGAACAACATTGTGAGTCTAGCTATTTTTTGTCTCGACGTTCCGAATAAATTTTGTTAAAAACATAGTTTTATTCAAAGTATAGTACTTTTGGGTATAGTAAGCATGTGAGTGCTGATACCACACCGGTACCGTTACGAACTAAACAAATACCGACATTGGTATGATTACGGGCATTATCGGAGATGGTAACGATATTTGTTTTTATTGTTGCTCATATTAATTTTAATGGCAAGTGAACAATAAAACATTTTATTATTTATTTTAATGTTTCATGTTATACTTTAAATTATATGTATGGGAGAATGGTTGACACATATAGTGTTAACCATGGGGTGATAAGAGTAAAAAAAAAAAAAAAAAAAAAAACCTATTATGGTTATGAAAGAAGTATTCATAGAACTTTTTCAAACGCCAAAGTCATAGCCTTATTAGTTGCCACAAAAGATATTGTTGACGGCAATGAAAGTCGCTAGGCTCTCGTTATAACAACCATTTCAATGGATGTAGTGGTCATACATATTTAACGCCTAAAATTAAATATCATTGGCTAAGAGAAAGGGGACCACAATCATCAACAAATTTGGCGTTAAATATTTAACGCTCAAGACAAAATGGGGAGTTTTTAGTGCCGATGGGGCTGGTATTGGGGGCCTTAACGGGCTCTAAATTGGAATTCACGCCCTTTTTAGCGCTGCACTACGCATGGTCTTAGAGTAAATTACTATCTAGGTTTATTGTGTTTTATTGGTTTTAACTAGTGTTGTTCAAATCGTTCGCCGCCCTTTTTAGCGCCGCACACACACACACCTGATATATTTTACTTTGTGAGAAATGTGGATTCAGGTAGTTAAAATTTGAAAAATCAAGTGCTTACGTAGTTACATTTACATTTTAGACTTAAGTTGTTAAAATCACTAAACACAGAAGCTCAAATAGTAATAAGTAATTAACTTAAAACTTTAAGAAAGTAGCAATGTAGATTAGAGTGGTAAGGGTGTTTGGGGTGGTCCGTGAAGCCACCCCATGATGAACTGTCATCTCGGGAAATACCGCGCCCCCCATTTTCATGATCCCAAACATCACACTCGAGATCATATCACGATCTTGGTAAAGAAAAAACTAGTTATTGGATGTGTGTGTAACTGTCTTTTGATTGTTTGAACGTTAAAAAAAATATTTTTACCCTATAAATATATCACATCTTTAAACCAATTTTTATCCCACTCAAAAACACATACAACCCTGTTGGGTCAAAAAGGATTGATAAGTATTTTAACCTTAGTCTAATATCCTCTCTGCATTTTGTTATATAAACAAAGTACTAAAGACTGAAAAAGAAAGTACTGAAGCTGACTGAAAGTACTGAAGAATAAAGTCCTGAAGATGTGCAGACAAACATCAGAAGAACAACTTTGATGATTTACTCATCAGAAGTTGTTTGCTCTTCAGTACTTTCCATAGAAGGTTCTCACTGCCTTTTACTTCAGTAGTTTGTTATTATATTGGTTTCTGTTTACTTTATAGATATTTATGCTGCAAGTACCAATACTACAGCTTGTTGTAGTATTATACTATTAGTTTTACACTTTCTATGTACGTTTGCTTTTGTGTATAAATAGATGTGTTCACACCCACTATTATACATAGACTTCCACTTTAATATATGATAACCATTTTAGCATTCACAATTGTTATAACATTTACTATTTTGTTTCTCATATATACTTATGCTATTTTAGTTTGTCCATTTAAGGGGGAGCATTTACTGAATCAAAAAAAGAACTATTAACTAAGAACAATTATATTTATTCCGCTGCATATTTACTTGAAATATAAATTGTTCAATCAAAACACCATGGCTCTCGAATTAAAGCAAGGGCACAATCAACTAGGTTACTTCAAAAAGGAGAAAGCATGGTCTCAATACGATGAAATCATTGATTTAATCGTAAAATCTTACTACACGACATTCGCTGTAGACCCACCAATCCATGTACAAACTCTGAATATGTTTTGGGCCTACGCTGTAGCGGTCACTGTCGATGACAAGATCATCTCCCTCAAAACGACAATTCAAGGGAAGACAATGGCTATTACACCAGATACTCTGGGTACAAGTTTAGGTCTCAGGGATGCAAAATCCCTAGAGCACTTCACATCTGGTGAAGTTCAACTAACCATGATTGAGTGTGGTTATCAAGGTACACTTTCAGATGCTACCATTTACAACAAAAAAAAATGATGCACCTTATAAACTACTTTTTCATTACATAACCATTTGCTTCAGTCCTAAAACTGGCTCTTATGATCAGATGCCTTCTGGTTTACAACAAATTTTTCATTCAATTGTAAATGAATTACCATTCAAGGCATCTTCATACTTTTTCAAAGAAATCATTTTACAGCATCAAAAGGCAAATAAGAAATTTTTAGCTTACCCAAGGTTCTTAATGCATTGCATTATCAAAGAACTGGGTGAAGGTATACTTGTGGGTGATGTTTCAATACTTAGACCTCTGACTTCACAAGTATACTCTAGACATAATAAATCGGCCAGTAGGCCAGATGATGACCAAGGGGAACAAGAAAAAGTCCCCAAGGAACCCACATCATTAAAACCCACTTCTCTAAAAGCTAAAAAGCCCAAGAGAAAACTTTCTAAGCCCACCAAACCAAAGAAGACACCCCATAAGGATGAGATGCCTGAGGATGTAAATATGCATTCTGCACTTGACAAGGATGCAACTGAAACAACTGAAACTTCCTCTCAGTTACATTCCCCATCTCCTTCACCCAAAAGAGCTAAAACTTTTGATATAAAGTACACAAAGAAGAAATCCAAAAAGGATAAAACTTCTGAACCAACACCTGAAACCCAAACCACCAAAACTACTGCTATACAAATTGATGTTGCTAAAACCACTGAAACACACACCATTTAACACCAACATTCCCTAACACACAGTTGAGATTGCACAAGTTCTCTATGGATTGAAATCCAATATCTCATCTCAAAGTGGCATTCCCCAATCACCACATCAAACAGGAGAACAAACTTCTGATATGGCCATAGATGATGATATTATCAATCCTAACCCAAGAGATGAGGATGAACCAAGGTCTCTTAGCGCAATTTTTGAGACTTTAGGTACAAATGAGGCTGCTACTACTCTTATACCACCCCTTGGTGGATCTGATGTCTGTAGTAAAATCAATAAGACCTCATTTATGGCAACTACTGATGAAGGCCATGTGCCTAAGGCAGTAAATCCACAGAACCAAGAAAAAGGGGTACATAAGACTACTAGGTTGGGCCTAGCTCATGATAAAACTGATGTTATACAATTAGAGATTTAGATGGTTCCATTCATTTGGATGATGATTCATTTTTCAAGGAATTGGCGACTAAGACTTGTGAAGGTCCCGAATCAGATATCTCTAAACTCAAAGAGTTAGTCACAGATGATTAGGTTAAAGACCACTTGAACCCTACTTCCCCAAAAGTGGCATCCCCAATCTTTATTGATAGGGATCACCAAAAACACCCCCTCCACAATCACAAAAGCCTACCCAATCATCTTCTGGTGCTACAAACATAGACCTAAACCAACTATGCAGCCCAGATGATCCTTTGTACCAGATGGTCCTTTGTACCAGATGATCGACAATCTCATATCATCCCATCTCCAAACTTTTACAACTGCCATGGAATTGAAGAATTCTACACAGTTGGAGATGATAAACATTGCTATGGAGATAAAAATCAGAGAGTTGTCAAGACAAATTGAAAATAATAGAAGACAACTAGAGAATTTATCTGGTGTAGCTCCTCCGGCTCCTTGGTTTCTAAAAGCCGATGAAGCCAAAAAGGGGGAGAAAAATAAAGCACCACAAAAAATTTCCCTTGAAGAATCTAAAAAGGCCAAAGAAGCTCAGATGCTAAAGGATGCTAGAAAACTTTCTGTAAAGACAAAACAAGAAATTTCCTTGAAAGAAAGGCATGATTATCAAGAAAGATAGGAAAGGCTCCTTAGAATGCAAGCTGAAAAATATTCCATTGCCAATAACACAAATGCTGAAGGGAAATAAACAACTGAAGACAATCCTTCAGTAGTTGCAACTCAAACCATCTCTCAACCTTCTACAGAACCCATTGCCCAAACTAAAACTCAACCAATCACAACTTAAACTCTTATTCCCATAAAAACATCAATTCACAACCCTCAGCCTTGTGCATTTAACTCTGAAGAAATAGAGAAGAGACTGTTGGAAATCAAGAGAAAGGCAAAAGAAAATGAGATATGGAGCATGATAGAAGAAAAGGAAGATTTAAGCTATGAAGAAAACTCATGGAATACGAGAATGAAATCCAAGAAATGGCTGAACGAGAAAGGCTTGTTGAACAACAAATACAAATAGCTGAAGAAGACAAAAGACAACAACTGATGAATTAGATTGTCAAAAACAACAAAGCCAAGAAGTATTCTCTTAGAGATCTCTCAACAAAAGAACTTGAATACAAGGTGAAACTTATACAAGGCAGGCAAAGTAGTGAAAAGGAAAAAAAAGTTGAGAAGAGCTCAGATTGTTGAAGAGTTGGCAGCAAACGACTATGGCACAAAGACTCAACTCTCAAAATGGAAAGATATTGATCTCCATGAGACCTACAAAACTTCAAAACTTTGCAGGAACAAAACCCAAAAAAATTCAACACATCAAAAGTTTCTTAAACTTCTGAAGCTGCAAAGAAACCAACAGCCAAACCAGCTACCAAAAAGCCTATGCAAGCAGAGGAACAAGTCAAGACTCAATTCAAAATGATACTCTTAGAATGTAACACCATAGTTATTGAACACTTATCCTATGAAGAAAAACCACTAATCATACAAGATAGGGATCCTACCACATATGCCTATCAGCTGAAACAAACCATCACTGATCCAAAGCAGACCAAGGTAATCACTGAGCATCATATACCCATACCAAGTGAAGACCTTGGTATTGCAAAAGTTGAACACATCTGAAGATCCAACCTGATTATCAATGAAATGGAACATTAACCACAATCAGGTTTATCTTTAACTCTCATGTGCTTTGAAAGAAAGGATGCTACATTTAAAGTCACCAAACACAAAGAAGAACTGCAGAACCTATCAACAGAAGATTTACTTGCAGTCCAACAACTGAAACCAGAGCATGGACCAATCCTTACAAGAATACAGAACATGGATATAAAATATTTAATGATGAAAGAAATTCAGAACATCCTTGATAGAAGAAGGGAAAGAGGATCTAAATAAAGATTAGATAAGATTTTGGCTTCATCAATCAAGGGGGATTGTTGGGTCAAAAAGGATTGATAAGCATTTTAACCTTAGTCTAACATCCTCTCTGCATTTTGTTATATAAACAAAGTACTGAAGACTAAAGAAGAAAGTACTGAAGCTAACTGAAAGTACTGAATAAGAAAGTCCTGAAGATGTACACACAAACATCTGAAGAACAACTTTGATGATTTACTCATCAGAAGTTGTTTGCTCTTTAGTAGTTTCCAAAGAAGCTTCCCACCGCCTTTTACTTCAGTAGTTCGTTGTTATATTAGTGTCTGTTTACTTTATAGATATTTCTGTTGCAAGTACCAATACTACAGCCTGTTGTAGTATTATACTATTAGTTTTAAACTTTCTATGTACGTTTGCTTTTGTGTATAAATAGATGGGTTCACACCTACTATTATACATATACTTCCACTTTAACATATGAGAACCATTTTAGCATTTACAACTGTTATATCATTTACTATTTTGTTTCTCATATATGTAACACCGCAAAATTTTTCCCAAATTCTAAACGTACTTTATATATATATATATTTTTATTTTTTAACGTTCATTATATAACGTACCTAAGTTTTATTTCACGACTACACAACTTATATATATATACATACATATATATATATATATGATAATAATAATAATAATATTAAAAACAAATTTCAGATTTTATTAGTTAAAATAAATAAGACACAGATTTTATTATTTAGATCTAGTAAACCCAACCCAACCCAACCATATCCCTTGTTTCCTGAAGCCCAGTTAAGGCGGCCCAAGACACTGAGCCCACTGAACCTCGGCCCAACTCTCCCACCCCCTTTTACCTGCTTAACAAAAAAAAAGATCGCTGCCCACACGAATCGAACCCGGGTCACTCACATACACACACACCAACCTAACCAACCAAGCTACAACTCATATCAGTTTTATCTCCACACCTTTATATATTTATACACAGCTAAAACTATTTCTTATTCCCTTTCTTCCCTCGTCGAGCAGCAGCAACAGATGTATTATTATTTTTTTTTTATTTCTTCTTTTCTTTTTCTTTTTGACCATCCAATTAACTATATTAACACCCTAAAAATTTATATATGGAGTGATTGCATGATTACCGGCCTTGTAAGACCTTGATTACACGATAATTTCAATCTATCATTGACCAATTGTTCAATCATACGCGTATAATATTAAACGAGGTCAACTTTCCAATTAACATTAACCAGCGAACATCAGTATAAATTGAGGCATTCCGTAGCTTAACAATTCGCTCACAACTCTCTCTCAATCTCTATTTCTCTCTGTCTCACTCTGATCGTTGCAATTTTGCTCGTAGTTTGACTTTAGCCTTGACCCGTCTATTATCATCAATTCTTCACAGTGGGTATGATTTCTTGTGTGGGTTATAGTCATCGGCATTCAAGCAACCATAGCCCTAACATTAATCGGGCTATAGTTGCCTGAATCATTCAATTGTAATTCTAGGGTTTAACCATGTTTAATTTGGGGATAAACTAAATCGTGCATAATGTATTTAATTATTTTGAAACTGAAAATCTCACAACCACCGGCCTAGGCCAAGTGGTTGTGACCCTGGTTCTTCACCCAGGTCACCCGGGTTCGAGTCCCGGCTCTGACCGGTTTTTGTGTTCTTTCTTTTCTTTTCTTTTTAAGCAAACAATAATTATATATATATATATTAATCCTTTTAATCATTTAAATTCTTTTTAAAATACCAAAACTATTTTATAAATTCTAAAAAAATTATATTTGTTTAATCTGTAATAAAAGTTTTATTTGTAATTTTTATTTTTCAGAAATTCATTTATTTAATAATTATAATAATTAAATCATTTTTATACTATTATATTTATAAAAATCCATTATTATATCAAAACAGTTTTATTAAATTCCCCAAAAATTATCCTAACTTTTTATAAAGTTAAACTTTACTGAAATAATTTTTAATTCAGTAAAATCATTTATTTTATATTTTTAATCAATTTTTGTTAGATTTAATCATAATTAAATCATATTAAATCCAATTTTCATCATTTTTGCACCAAAATTTTATACAAATTATTTTTAATCATTTAGAACAGAAATATGATTTTTAAAATAAGATTTCTTTAATTTTAGTATTTTTGAATATTAAAGTTAATGATTGACTATTTATAAATAAATAGATTTAAAAATCTATTTTAAATGAAATAATTTTATAAAAATTATTTTATTGCTTCAAACACTTTAATGTGCTCACTCAAAATCCAAATTTTAATAAAAAGACTTTCTTTCATTAATTATCAAATTTTCTTTATTTAATTAACATTTTAAATTAAATTTAACAATTGATTATCCCCAAATCGAAACCCTAGGATACACATATTAGTTTATTAGACTTAGACTTATTATATATTACCTCATTATAGGGTAATATTTGGAATCACTTTGGGCAACACAATTATCATATCTTTTCAACAAGTTAACATTTGCTAAGGTGAGTTTTACATAGCCCCTTTTATTTACCATCATTTTTGGGGTGAAACATGAATTGCACATCATTTTTACTCAATTATCAAAAACCTATGTAATTCTCACCAACTTTTGTTGACCCAAAATATTTTCAACTTAACATGTTTCAGGTTCTACTTGTTTGAAGATTTGCTTGAAGATACGTGTATAGTTTTATTCAATTTGATGTACAAATTCTAGAACAATTGTATGTAAGTTATTTAAATCATTTATGAAACTTATTATTCACCATGAGCTACTGAACAATCATCAATACGTGACATCCCGATGTTTCCGCCATCGGTTGGGGTGTTACAATATACACTTGTGCTATTTTAGTTTGTCCATTTGAGGGAGAACATTTACTTAATCAAAAAGTGAACTATTAACTTAGAACAATTATCTTTATTCCGCTGCACATTTACTTTGAAATATAAATTTTTCATAAGAAATGTCAAATATACATCCCACAAACCCACCTACATTTCAACCCAAGCAAAAACATTTATCAAATAGAAGGTTCCTGCTAATCTAGGCGAACTCACTAGGTTTCGTTTACGAGATGAACCAATAACTCCCCAACCGTTTCCATTTCATTATATATCCACAATACCTATCCCAGCCCCACATGTCAATCCAAGTGGCAACTAGTCAATTCAGTTTATCTCCCAACTCAGTGGACGACCAAATTATCACTGTTTCACGTATCGCTAGCCAGGCCACCAAAATCTTCCATATTGCAACCCGGTTCGTGATCCCGATTCAGACGGTGAAGAAGAATACACACTTGAAGATGAATATATGGAAGAAGAAGAAATACAAGTGCAATCTACTCGTGAAAAAAAATAATTTAAAAGCCAAACACGAGAGGCGTCAACATTGGTCACAAGAAGAAGAGGTGGCATTGGCAAAGGCTTATTTTACATATTTCTGGTGAAAATTTCTTCGGAAATCAACAATCAAAGGATACCTTTCGGATATGAGTAATCGCACAGTTTGGAAAACTAGTCGGTGAAACTACCCAGGGCTAAAATCAAATCATGGGTAAATGGACATATTTAAAAAAAAAAAAAAAAGAGTCATTCAATGTGTTATACGTACGGTATATTATTAATCATGTATTTTTTTCTTATATTACTTTGCTACATTTTTAATAAAAAGTGGGTCGAATGATATGGATGTCGTAAAGAATGCCCTAACTGAATATGCAAAAGTTTAAACAAGGAAAGGGTTTTTATCATTGGGGGCATCAGAGATTGCAGAACATTCCAAGTGGGTTCATATTCCATTTATGGATCTTCAACGGCCAACGGGTAGTCATCATGCTCGTTTTAAAATGTGGATAAAAATATCCAAGTCGGGAAATTTCACAACCTCAACGGATGGGTTATCAAGCAACATTCTCAGAATCAATTTAAATGACGATCCCACTAATGATACAATGCCGACGAGAAGGCAGCATCTGAAGAAAATATCGAGTCTTCAAGTAGCAAAAGGAGAGATGGCTCGGTGGATTCCATGATCGAAATCAAGTTATTAAAAATTGGTGAAAATGGAGGAGAATAGAGAACGGCGCATGATGTTGGCGTAATAAAAAATAAAAGGAGATGACACGTGCATGAAACAGTTGTGGGAAATAGAAAAAAATAAGGATTTGAAGGTTATGAGTGAATCACATAAAAATAGCGTCGAACGATACAAGGCGATTGTCATTAAACGCAAGTGATAGATTTGTGTGAAGTGGGATTGGCCCGATAACTTTTAGGTTGCATTTTTTTAATGTTTTTGTCGTCTTTTTATTTGTAACGTTTTGATTTTATCTAAAGAAAAAATCAAGTCTTCAAGTAGCAAAAGAAAAGAAGGTTGGGTGGTTGCCATAACCTTCAAATCTGAGGAAAAAAAGTTAGTGGTGTTTAGTTATGATGGGTGCCCCTTGTTTTTAATGATAAAATATGAAAAAAAAACTAAGGTGACACATGCTGATAAAAAAATCTTAGTGATCTTTAGCGATAACCACCTTATCCCCTAAGGCTGGCTAGTGTGGAATGGAGCCTGTAGGGAGCTACATTCCGCCACCTTAACGCCATGTATGCACCACGTCAAAAGAGGGTCTTATTCCCCTCTTTCAATAACTATACGGAAATAAAATAATGCTCCTTTAGTTAAAAAAAAAAAAAAAGAGAGAGAGAAGGATTTTTTGATTGGTAGATTTAATTGGGCCCCACCAGACATGGTGTGGAATAGAGATCTTAGGGGCTCCATTCTTCCACATCACCGCCACCTCACTCTCATGTCAAAAGGGGGCTCCGTTCACCCCTTCCAATAAAAACCTACGAAATAGAATAAAACATCGTCAATCATTACTCAATAATTTTTTTATTTAATTTTAACAGAATAAAATAAACTTAAACAAATAAGAGTACATAATATTAAAATAAAAATACATAACATGAAAAATAAAATTACGTAACATTAAAAATAAAATTGTATAACCTTAAAATGAAAATATTAAATATTTTAGTTTAATAAACGTTAGCGTCGACTATAAGTTCCCAAAGTTCTAAATTAGTAAACAACAGCTGCCATTAACACTTGCGTATTCGGCATAAATTCTTCAGCAACATTGTCATCATCTCCAAAGTTGTCTATCCGTCTACTGTAGATTCAGTGAAATCTTTCAAGCACTAATGATATATTCTCCCACTTCGACGATATTTGATGCCTTGTAGGCGCGGTTGCATAATCCATTTCCTCATCAATTTTATCCTTAACAAAATCCCAAAATTCAGTATCAAATCCATGTGTTGTAACATTGTCTGACTTTCTGACGTGTTGAAGCACAAAGGGTATAGCGAACTCCTTGTCTTCGGTCCAAACGGGAACCCGTGCAGGCATTTTGGTAGTGAAGAGTTGTGGTTTATAAAGTTTGTAAAATATAGGTTAATAATGAGAAGAATTAGTGAAGAATTGCGGTCTTTTAACAAAAAGGAGAAATAAATGATTTATGTAATGTTAAAAAAAATGGTTTAATTTTTTTAAAAGTTACCATTTGAAAACGGCAATATAATAATAAACGGCCCATCACACACCCGTCAGTCATTGTTATTGGGCTAGCGTACCTTTAATGGTGTCGGACAAACAGAGGGGCGCTATTGAAAAAACGATTTTGACCTATAAAACATTCTTTACCAAAAATTTATTGTTAAACATTTGATGTAGATACATGGTCAATGGTAGATAAAGAAGTAAACCGTTGACGGCGTAATTAGCATCAAACACGTATGAGATTGGAAAAAGATTTTAAACAAAACAACGGGTAAAATAAAATTATAGAAAAAAATCAATACTATTGACATCTCCACTAAAACCAAGCTAAGTTCACTTAAATTTTTTTTTATTAACCACAAATTTTTACTATTTGTGAGACTTGAACCCATGACCTCTCCCTTAGATGTTTCTAAAATCTTTCCTTCTACCATTGGGCTACCAACCCCAATAACTAAGTTCACTTAATTAATTTTCATTTTTTAGGATTCTCAAAATTTATTATTGTTAAGAAATGTTACGTGCAAGTATGTTAAGTTTTTTATGCATAAAATTTATGAATATATTCTTATTTACCTTATGTTGGTGTTTATTAAACTTTTATACTTGCATTAATAGTTCATGTGCTTAAATTTATGATATACAAACTTGTACAAGGTGAAGTATAATAGATTAACGTCTACATATTTTGATAGAGTGAAGATTGAAGAAAAAAGTAATTTTAATACAAGGATACATATTGTGAAAGGCCAATGATCTCCAGCACAGTTGGTTTGAGGTAAGGTGAGTTTTCTCTTAGGGGTTCCCATCCTGAGGTAGGTAACAAGTTCGATTCATGCACACTACAAAAAAATTCTCCATGACAGTTTGAGCTTAGGTAAGGAGGACCCCGGTGTGTGTAGAGATTCGAACTTAAGACCGTTAGGTTAGAGTTGTATAAGGATTTCCACTGAACTAAGCCTTTAAAAAAATACATATTGTGAAAAAAAAATAGTATCAGTCAATATTGTTGTAATTCTCATGACTTGATATGAAATTACTTCCTTTTATTTGCTAAACATGTTATTTTAAAAGGTTATACAGCTAAAAGCCCATAATTATTTGAGCTTAAAAAGTCATGCAACACATCTTGTTTGTACAACTATAATTTGATGTTTGCCATATACTTCACCAAAAGTTAGTAACGTGTAAATTCCTACTAATTCCTAAATTTATTATTTTTATGAAAAATGTTGTCGGTAAAATTTTATGAATAATTACATTAAACAATTGTAGTGAAAATTACAAAATATTAGTTTTATTTTTTTACATTACAATCTAGATATATGTTATGTTAAAATATAATTGTGAAGCATGTTAGATAGTTGGATTATATTAAGGAAAAATTATGATATAGACGTTTGTCCAATCAAAGTTAATAAAATAGTTATCAAGCTAGGCAGGTAAATTTGTCGGCAAAAAACGCTAGCGAAGTATTAGCAAAGTAGTCGATGTGTATTTTAGGATAAAAACAATGGTAAAAACTGTTTACTATTGTAATTTTCCCTTATACTAAGGCGTCTTTGATAGTCACTTAGACACTCAGTCATTGAATTTCTAAAGGAAACCTAGTACCATGTATAAGCTTATGAGCTTTTGGAATTATCAAAAACCTTAAATAGAGTACAACACAGTTTGAGCAACCGCATCCATTATCATCCCTACCAAAGAATTAAGTGATGTAGAAATGTAGATGTGATAGAACAAAGAGGTAATTCATTATTCATTATAATAGATAAAGTGCTATGTAACAGTTAAAAGATAGATGATCGGGTTTGCCAAAAACATGTAGGATACCACATTTTCATGCTTTGATCGAATGGAACATTGCCATGTTACTTGTTTAAATCATTACCTTCAATAACCTTATGTCTCCATCAATGCTTCCAAAAGCCACAAACACTCGGTACTTTTAACATTTTTATATTTTTAGTTTTCTGATTTTGTTATTCAACAAAAAAATCTCTTTTAATCATATTGTATTTTGGTAGTTCAAGTTTTCCAAACCCTAATAGAAGTTATTAATCACATGATTGCAGTAGCAGAAGAATCATGGGAGGTTAAGACGATTCACAGACTATCCGATCATCAAAATTTGTTGGATTTTTACATGTGAAATATGAATAAAAAAACGTGAGTTAGACCTCTAGTTATAATTAGTATTGAAGAGAACGTGCCTTATGATAAACTCTAACGTTGTGTTCCCGAGTTAACTTAAAGATGGAAAAGAAAGGAAAAGAATAGAAGGAAATGAAGGGAAAGGAAAAGAAAGGATAAGTATCATTTCCTTCCGTTTCCTTCCAAATCGGAAGGAAAACTAAACTAAAAGATTTTGTCTAGATTTCTTTCTATTTTCTTTCTTTTCCTTCCTTTAATGAAACTCGGGAACACACTATATTTTGTTTTCCTTTCTTTTCCTTCCTTTAATGAAACCTGGGAACACAATTAAATTTTTCTTTCTTTCTTTCCTTTCTTTTCTCTCGTTTAGTTAACTCGGGAACACAACGTAAGTATAAAGTTTTGGTTCCGTTATTGTATAAGTTGTCGATTAACTTTAAGCTTGTTTGGAAAAGTTCACTTAAATCATAAAAGCAAATATATTTATATTTTTTTTCTCCTTTCTTGTTGGCGAATATAACAAGTGATTAAACTTTTTCTTGATAATAACATATGTTAACAGTTAAGTCATTATATTAAAGAAAAATCATTACTTTAACAAGTGCCAACTGGAGATGTTGAGTGCATTCACTATTAGCTTCGTGATTTTGTATAAAAAAATTGACTATTTAATTAGTTTATTCAAAAGAAACACATATTGAGTCATCATGACAGTGAAGGACAGTCCAGTCTCTATTGAAAAGAGATTAATTAATTAACTGAATCTATTTAAGAATCTGTAAATTGCCCATACTTTGTGAAACACAAAACCTCTCAAACACAAACAAGCAAAGTAATCAAATATCTAAATACATCAAGAAAGCAACCATGAAAGCAATCTTAGCAACTTAAATGGCATGGGATCTATTAAAATGCATTTGGCTTATTTAAAAATGATATCTTGATGAGCCTCGTCCTACTTTATGGGCAGATATATATTATTTTCTTTAAGAATTTGCCTTTTGTTTTTGTTGAATTGCCTAATCAACAACGTTAGTGCTACACTCCTACCTTATCGTTTCAATATAATAATAATCTTCTGAGGTGATAGTGCATTTCCTTTTGAGATATTGATCGACTTAGATATATATATCTTTGTGTGGGTATACTTTGTGATCCATCAATATAAAAAATTAATAGAATGATTGCGGGTTTCCTCTTTTTGTACAAGTTTAATATTATGCTAGCTACGTATAAACCGGTCACCAAAAGTGTTCCCTTTTCGTTAGCCTACATGAGTTGAATAAAGTTGACTCTAGAAGACTTTGAATTTTCCTAAAGCTAGATCATAAACCCTATTTAAAAATATCTTTCCTCAATTACATCCATTCAAAATTTATGTCATCTTCACAATAAGCTTCAGGTTTGGTATTTTATAAGGTAAATTTTGTTTGTGTTGGATATACCGATGTATTAATTTGAGAAATGTATATATAGAGCACCTCCAATGAGTCTCTACTAATGACCTTGTAGCCTGGTGGTTACAAGTGAGGTGGGAAAGGTTTTCACCCCCTAGGGGATTTCCTTGCCCGGAGTTACTAGTTCGATTCCTGTCATGGACATAATTGCCATGGGTGGTAGAGGTGGGTTTTACCCCTCAGCGACACCGAATTTAGTAGGGTCATTTCGAACTCACGTGGCTTACCTAACCGCTTAACATGGATGTTAGCAAGTCAGTGGGGAACTAGTCGATCTACACCTTTCAAAAAATAAAAATAAAAAAAATTAGAGCACCTCCAATGAGTCTCTGTCACACACACAAACTCGTTTGGCCCCATCTTTTCTCACAAACCCAACTCACTAGCCTCTCTCTATAGATCCATATCAGATATCACACGACACACCTCATTTCGCACCGCACCATCTCTCCTCATGTAAGGTCTCAATTACCGGGCATCTTATAGTCGGGTCCCTTGACAACGTACTTTTAAAAAACTAGTTCTTTTATAAACACGCAATAAAATTTAATTAAAATAGTACAATTTATTTTAAAAAGTCACTTTAGTAATAAATCTCAAAACAATACGAATGTCTTTCACCACAATCATGAGTATCTCAACCGCTAGCCTAGCGCATCCCTGACCCACATCGCATACCTATAAAATAATTTAACATACATGCAAAAATTAGTAACGCTGAGTGAGTTCTAACAGTTTTGTTATACGTATTTAAGCCATATTATAAATCAAACTCCATCATCATGAAACCATATATTGGTAAACAATTAAACATTTTGACATAATCACATTACCTAAAACGACCCACAACAATAACTGACTTGCCACCTAACTTGACCATAACTATGACACTATAACTTCTTTCACACGTCCAACTATTTCCCCTTTAATTCGATGTGCTGCTACACACCACTAGTTCATTTATATGAATGCGAATATAGTGTAATGGGCACTCCCCAAGTAGAATTCAACACATGGAACTCTGTATAATCATCTTTACCCAGTACAAAACACATACCCACCAAATCTATGAATCAAATAAATTAGATAAGGTGGAAACCTAACACATAATTGGTCGGATCACCAAGAAGGGACCCCTCTTTCGTTATTATAATGCAACCCTTTTATGGACAAGTCCACCAATGGCCCGTCTCATCCTCAGCAAAATTAACAACTCCAAGGATATGTTGACAACGCCACTTAGATAGAGGACCCCCAACTTGAGGACATGTCGCCACCCTGAAGGTAACAACTACATAACGAGTAACCCGTACAAGCACCTCAAAGATGCTACATCATAGAAAATCACTTAGACACCTACACACATGCTTTGTCTATGGTCTCATCACACTATAACACAGATTAACCACATACCTCTTATAATCATAATTAAACCTCACCCATTTAAGTTCTAATACCATGACTAATCGTTTTCACGTATGGATCCCATAAACATATCACTTTGACTATATAACTCATGATAAACTACCATAAGGTAAATACTCGATCCTATTATACTTTAAACACGAGACTACACACCTCAACAGACACACTCTTAACCAAGGTGTCTCTAAACCTCTTGACTCGTTCACCCATTATAGAACCGACTTGTTTGAAATGTTTATAAAGCATTTAAGTCATAAAGCTTGTTAATTTAATAGACATTGTGACACTTATGAAAATATGTTAAAAGCATGTATGATAGCCCCACAAGTATAAATAAAGAATATAGGGGGATTAGAACACACTAGTTGCAATGCTTCCACATCCATAAGTTAATCATTATTTGATAATAATGATGATAGAATGATTATTATTGAATAATAATTATAAAGGTGAATTTATTATGGGATAATAAATATGTTGTGTGGATAAATAAGATTCAAGTCGTAAAGCTCGTTAATTTAATCGACACCATGACACGTATGAAAACACGTTAAAAGCATGTATGAAGGCCCCAACTATATAAATAAAGAAAATACGGGGATTAGAACACACCGATTGCAAACCTTCCAAATCCACAAGTTAAACCTTTTGAATCGCTACTCGTTCATACGAACCTTGTAACTAAATAACCCATGATTACAATTCATTCAATTAAGTAACGCTTATGTTCCGCTACGGTGGGATATGCTGTGACACCCCAGGAAAATCCCACATCGGCCCTGGCCAGGAGAGATCCTTGGTTCATATGTAATCCAATGCCTCTTAAATCACCAACGCGTTTTGGGGCTTAATTTTAGTGGATGAGAGGAGAACTCCACAGTTAAGCGTGCTCAGGTGGGAGAAATTTCAGGATGGGTGACCTCCTGGGAAGTCTCCACTTGGGCAACCAAAAACAAATCCGTGAGCTCTGGATGGGCAAAGCGGACAATATTGGTGATGAGAGGGGCGGGGTGTTACAGATTGGTATCAGAGCCAATGGTTATAGTGAACTAGGACTGCATGTAGAGTCTAGACTATAGCCGAGTCTCACACACTAGACGGTCACATACATTTGAGTCGTGTCTTTTGGTAAACATACTAACCTTGTCGGGGTGTCGGTATCCTTACCACACAGTGTCACATTACCTATCTCATTCTTGGTTATTCCTAGCTTCATTTATCTTCTTCTTCGGGTTTGCAGTCGAGGGAACATGTTTGTTGATCTTTTGAGTTGGTTATATCTTTCTAAGATGCGGGTACCGGGTGACTTGAGGTTTGAGCTCGGGGCACGCCTTGAGGACCATGTAGAGCAATTTATCATTTCGGGTGCACACGAAATCATAAGTTGAAATGCATGGAAGACTTGGTGGATCTCGTGTTGGGATTAATGGTCACGTTCGAACCCGATCCTAGGCTTTTCATATTCTCTTGGTTTAGCGTTGGTGATGGGTCTGAGTATTTGTTCCTTGTTCTTTCTCAGAAGATGTCAGGACGCACTGGAGGACGCACTGGGGGACGACGTGGAGGCCGCACTGGTGGGGGTAGAGGTAGTGGTAACATCACCTTGACGTATGATGAGCTCAATGAGATGATGCAGCAACAGCTGGGCGTTGCACTAGCTGCTTTTCAGGCTGCCCAGCAGACTTTCATGGGTGCTACTGCCCCTCCGGTTCAGGCAGGTGTTGCCTACAAGCGGTTTAAGGATTGTCAGCCTCTCAGTTTCCAGGGTACGGAGGGAGCTGTGGAGTTGCTTCGGTGGTTGGAGAAGACTGAGTTGGTGTTTGCTTTATGTGAGACTCCAACAGTGGATTGGGTGAAGTTTGCTTCGGGTACTTTTGTAGGAGCCGCCTTGACGTGGTGGAACTGCGTCACACAAACACTTGGTCTCGGGGAGGCCAACACCATGCCTTGGGCGGATTTTGTGCGTAGGTTGAAGGATGAGTACTGCCCGCGAGAGGAGATCAAGAGGTTAGAACAGGAATATGGGAATCTTAAGATGGTTGGTTCTGAGGTGAAGGAGTACACGATCAGGCACAATGAGCTAGCAGTGAAGTGTCCAGGTGTGTCTACACCAGAGTATAGGAGGATAGAGTAGTATCTTGCGGGTTTGGTGCCAGAGATTGCGGGATTGGTGTCTGCTAGGGATCCTACTACTATATCAGAGGCTGTGCGGTCGGCTACTAAGATGACCAACTTGAAGATTTCTGAGGGTGTCTTGCCTCCTAGGGGCTCTTCTGTGAAGGCGTCGGCAGAGAACAAGAGGAAGTGGGAAAGCGTGGATAAGAGTTCATCGGGGGTTCAGCGACAACCGGCAGCGAAGAAGGCTGAAGCTTCTGGGTCAGCGTCGGACCAGAAACAAGGGGGCTATGCTGGGAAAAGCCCTAAGTGTGGGCGTTGTGGGTTTCATCACTATGGTACTTGTGAGAGTTTTCGCTGTGAGCGTTGTCAGAAGACGGGGCATCTTGCCAAGGATTGTAGGGTCAACTTTTTCAGGACGACTCAGACTACTGCTATTACTACCCCTGCTCCACAGGGAAACCAGGGTTGCTTTCATTGTGGAGAAGCGGGGCACTTCAAGCGAAGCTGTCCCAAGTTAAATCAAGGGGGCACAGGGACTGCAGGGAAGGATGGAGACAATGAAGGCGGTGGCCGGTTTACTCGTGCTCATGCTTATGTGATCGGTGCTAGGGAGAACCAGGTGGACCCAGACACTGTTACCCGTACGTATTCTCTCTTATCTCTTGTTACGCCTTGGTTTTACTTTTATCCGCATTGTTGTGTGTTCGTGTTTTCGGGTGTTTTCTTTGTGGTTTGGTCTCTGTTTCTCATTCTTTGGGTCGATGAGGGTCCTTTGGGGATGCTACTTGGACGGTACCGGTGGGTTAGTTATACCGATCATAGTAGTCTCCAGTAGGCCTTCGATCGGGGGTCTCTTGTCTCATACTCACATTTGGGAAAGTGGTTTCCCGGTTGTTACTGTCACGTTTGGTTCATGACCTTCACTTGTTGTATTTTGGGAAACGTTACTTGGGCACACACAGAGGTCGACACTCATCACTGTTGAAGCCGAAAGAATCTCGGGACGAGATTCCTTTCTACAGGGGGATGATGTGGCGACCCGGAAAATTTTTCTTCTTATTTGTTTTCTCTCCTCGACTTCGGGAAATTTTCGGGACGAAAATTCTTTCAACAGGGGGATGATGTGACACCCGGCAATTTCCGGTAACTAACTTTTGAAAACTTAGTAAGTCTACCATAGCGAGTCGCACATACGTTACACATAACAAGGTCGGTCGAGTCGAGTCGCACATCATTAGGGTTTTAACATACGCAAGTCTCGGGTCCCGGGAATTGGTGATCGGGCGGGAACGTGTTATTTATCATGCATTATATGTTGGTAATCATTATGTGACTTGTCGGTATGTGGAAACGTGTTTACATATGTTAAAATAGGGTTTAACGCGCCAAAAACCCGGACACATAGGCTATAGGCGATTAGGCTATGTGTGATAGCCTAATCGCCAGTATGATAGGCGAGTAGGGAGGAGCTAGGGGCGAATAGGAGGCTATTCGCATGAAGCTTCATGCGAATAGCAGCCCTAATCGTCTGAAGCTGCTGCGTACTCGCCTGAACTGCTCAGAACGATTAAAAACGCCTATAAATACCACCCTTGACCTCCAAAACATCATTTATGCTACCCTAGCCGTCCCATAACCTATATCAACCCACAAACACCCTCTGGAACCTATTTTTACATCAAAACAACCATTTCCAAGCTTATTCCATCATCTCCTCTTGAATACAAGGTGTGTTCTTCAAACCCAAACCTTTAAATGATTATATTTTACTCCCTAAAAGTCCAGACCTGACTTATAAATGTTTTTGTCTTTGAAAATCCATTAAAACCGTTTTTAAACAAACCCACACCTTTACATGTGTTATATGTGTTATATGTGATTAAAGATAGAATTTTTAGGATTTAATCATGGTTGTTTTTGTGTTATTATGATGTTTATGGCTGTTACAAGTTAGTATGATGATGTCCTAGGAGTTTGAATGGTTTTGGTTGTGTATTGTTGATACTTGATGTTTTGACCCACTTGAAGGATTTTGGATGATTAAGGATGATATGAGGTGTGTTGTTGATTGTTTGATGTTAGGGTTTGCTGTAGGATGATGCTAGAACAGTAGGATGCTATTGGACAACGTGGTTATGTGATTTAATCTGAATAATTGCTATTTAGGGCAAGTTCTTGCATGTTGATGTGATGTTTACATGTTAAGTTACTATTTTGGGAAAACGCTCGCATTCGGAACTGTTAGAACGATGAAAACTTAGGGGTTTTGCTTGAAATATGTTTGTTAATGTGTTAGGATGATTATTGGGTGTTTTTACATGTTTCGGATCTGATTTGGAGAGTTTGATGCGCGAAAGTGCGCTACAGACATGCAGAGGCGAGTAGGATCCTACTCGCATGAAGCTTCATGCGAATAGGACTCCTAATCGCCTGAAGCTTAGGCATTTACAGTCCTAATCGCCTATACATAAGCAATTAGAACCCTATTCACCTCAACTACTAGCAAATACAATCCTAAATGCTACTTTTACTAGTGATTACAATCCTAAATGCTAGTTTGATTCCTAATCGCGTGTAATGCTGTTATAAGTGTATTTTGACATCCCGAAACCCGATTTGACACCTAGGAACATGATAGGAACCCCGTAACATGCCTAGTAACATAGTAACACGTGTGTGGACTTGTTTGTACGTTATTCGACCTATGTGTTAGAATCATTGAACTATAACGCATGTTAAGTACTAAGTTGCATGTTTTGTGTATGTTTGTGTATGAGATGAACACGTGGAGTGTCGGGTCACCAATGGGATGTCGAGTCTTGTCTTACGTAGTCTGGTTGTCGGTCAAACACGCTTTTCGGACACATAATGGTCATGGACTGGACTTAGGGACTAATGAACCCGACGGGTTATTAGTCTAACTTGACACATATCTTATGATAGGTCGCCAATAGTTGGGGCTATCATATCTTACAGACAGTTTACTCTTAAACGGAATACGCAACCTAAGGTGAGTTCACGGCCCTACATTTTACGGTTTATGTTTTCGGGGGAGAAACATGCTTAAAACTCTTTTATGACTTATGGCTTGTTAAACTCTTATGGCTCATGACTCTTTATCACATTATACTATGGCTTACTTATCGTACTATACAGTTCATCAAAAAGTCCCTTAGAAACCACTAACATGGGGTATATGGCGGGGAAATATGGATAGCGCTATTGGGAACTGACAAACCCCACTCGACGGTTGGACCGGGCGGGTGCATATTGTCTCTAACAAAACTAGGTCTACCGGTGATGACGGTAGCCCATAGGAAACTAAGGGTCACTAAACGGCTTAGTCAGCAATGGTTTCACCCGTATGAGTATCTTATTCTGCGCCTAGCTAGCGTTCTCACAAGTATAGTAGTAACTGTGATGGTAACGGTTTTCGAAGGTACACTTTAAACGTTTAATTAAAACCTGTGAACTCACCAGCATTATATGTTGACTCTTTTAGCATGTTTTCTCAGGTCGCTAAGGTAGCAGCTATCGGATAGGCGCATGAGGTCGCACTGGAGTCGTCTCGCGTCTAGGGTCTCAATGCACGTTTTGGAATTATGAACTTTTGAACTTATGTTTTATTTCTGCATGACTTTTGTAAACTTTAAATGCTTCCGCACTGTTGAATGTTGGTTTTAAACTTATGCATGGATTTTGTTTACGTATGTTATTACATTTAAACGTCGTTTATTGTGACTGTTGACTTGGATCCTGGTGTGTCACACGCCTCGCGGTAGAACTCTGCAGGTGGAAATTTGAGGGTGTGACATATGCCACAACTTAAAGAACTTTTATAGTTGCATTAAAAAATCAATAATTGAACACTTATTTCCAAAAATTTGTGGCCCCTTATACGTGCCACTACGATGGGATGTGCCACAACTTATATAATTAACTATTAATTACATAAACTTATATTTTATTATTTAATAATAAAAAAACCCATTATCATTTAACAATTAAACAACAATCGTATTTATCCACACAACATATTTATTATCTAATAATAAATTCACTTTTATAAATATTATCCAATAATAATCATTCTATCATCGTTATTAGTAAATAACTAGGTTAGAGTCCCGTGTGTACACATGGTAAATGCCCAAGTCAAATGAAAGAGAATTTCCATAAATATTGTATTATAGTTTAAAAAAACCAATATATAAAAGTTTATAGTTTTAACAAAGGATTCAAATGTGGAAACAAAATGGGCTAAAAGTCTTATAAAAATAAATGTTTGTCATAAACAATTAAACTATTAACTTGCGCATAATTTTTTTCCATAAGTGAATATATGATATGATTCTTTTGAAGGAAGCCAACATCTTTAGTATTGTTTTCATATAAGTTCATAAGTAACCCAAAAATAATTCAACAATTACTTATATTTGTTTAAAAAAATTCATAGCTGTTTCAATTACATACAGGTAAATTTGACTTTCGATGATTTAACACTTCTGCGTCCAATATTTCATAACACATTTGGAATGATTTAACAATTACTTGCACTATCATCATTATAATATAATAGGGATATACAAAAAACTGATAAGCATAACCATAGCAAAACAAAAGACCACAAAATACTACATTAACAGTAATCATGCAATAGTAGTTAATTTATAACTATTCATCATCTTCAAAAGTTAAACCACCAACTATTGTCCAAACCCAAAAAGAAAAACCAAATAAATTAAACTAATTACCCTCTCCTCTAACAACATTAGACAGTATGAATAAACCTTTTTTTCTTAAAGAACCGAAAATGCATTTCATCACCAGTATCCAATTCCTTAGCTGCAACCACAGACATCATCCCTTGAATATAGTAACGTTCGTTTGCATTTGAATGCTCCACACCAACAGCTACAGACCAACTGCCACCATCACCATCAGTAACTTTTAACTTCTTCTTCCTGTTCAAATCATTCTTAACAGCCTAAATCTTCTTCATACATTACAAAATAAAGAAAAATGCATAATTAACTTGAACATGGTCAATTTTACTCTAAAAAAAAGTAAAGTATTAGAAACATGTAAATCAAGAACTTGGAGTTATGAAATGATTATCAACTCAGAAAACAACCAGCACGCCTAAATCATCTCAATAACATCCTCATTCTGATTATCAACATTCATAGCTTTTGTTTCATCATGCTCATTGTTGACATCATCAGAAAGAATAATGATGTCATCATCCTTATAAAAAAATTTCATCAGATTCCTTTATCACATCATAAACGCATAGTTCGGGAGGAGGTGTAACTTGTTTTTTCAGAAATAGTGACATATCATATGTAGTTTTGTTAATAATCTAAAAAACAATGAGATGTTCACTAGTGATTGAAAGCTTTTCCATGATATAATATCATCCTTTAGTTATGTAAATGAAACCTTGCTCTATCTCAATCTTGGGGTAGGTCGTATCCACTTTTGGGTATTATATTTATAGAGTCTAACTTGAAAATGAAAAATTGCTATATGACAGTAGGTTGAAGTAAACGCGTGAAATGTGCACAATTATGTCATGATTGATGATCGATTTGGAGTATGATTGATTGACAATTAATTGCAGGTCATAGTGAAAGAAAACTCGTTTACTATTGAATGTCTATTAATTTGTAAATTTAAATAGTTTCTAAAAGTGGATACATAACATTTGATCGATTTGGAGTATGCTTGATTAATAATTATTTCCGGAAATGTAAATTAGGCAATCATTAAATATCAATTACCATGTTACCATATTAATTTTTTTTACAAAACTTAATACAAAGCATTAAAATTGTTAGAATCATTAAATTAATTATTAATTTTCAAAATATAAAATGTGCTCAATTATGTCATGATTGATTTGGAGTATGATTGATGGAGAATTAATTGCAGGTCATAGTGAAAGAAAAGTCGTTTCTTAAAATAATCACTATTAAATGCCTGTTAATTTGTAAATCAAAATAGTTTCCAAAAGTGGATAAATAACATTTGATCGATTTGGAGTATGCTTGATTGAAAACTATTTTCGAAAATGTAAATTAGGCAATCATTAAATATCAATTACCATGTTTCCATATTAAATTTTTTCTACAAAACTTAATACATAAAATTCAAATTGTTAGAATCATTAAATTAGTTATTAATTTTCGAAATATAAAAATGTCAACAATTTAATATCAATAACCATATTTCCATGATTTTTTTTTAAAAAAAATTGAATTTATAAATTACCTATTGTGCAAAAACCTTACAATCTTAACAACTTCGGTTGGGTTGAACACCAAGTAATCCCTTTGTATATAGATCGGAAAACAAATATGGTTTTCATAAATTCCATTTCATGAAGTTATTCTAAACTCAATCTTAAAAACCTGGTTCCAAATTTTTAAAAAAGAAACTTAGCGCCCAAGTTTTGCACAATCCATATCTTAAATGCAATCAATGTCATTAACAACTTTTCCTAATATGTTTGCACAATATTTGGAATGAGCATCTTTAATTTCAAAATTCAAAATTCAGATCCAACCAAACCATATTCCATAAGCCGACCAAAACTTAAACAGATTCAACCATCCTCCATCCAACAAACACTGGTTAATCTTATGAAGAACCAACTTATGAAAAGTTCTCAAGAACATGATAAGAACACCATGATAATCTTAAGAACTCCTACTCGCAAACAATCCCCTATTCGGGAACACTATAAGATTAATATATCCGAATGACTAACCATGAGTTAACTAAAACGATAATTAATCATGGAGTTCAATCCACGGCCAGAAACAATACATGAATCTTCAAATCAACCATAACACCTAAACCCAAGATGAATCATTCTGCCAAAAAACCAACTCAACCAACAATCCGATTTTAAACAATTAATAACTAACCCCTCAAACTTGAAAAAACAATCGACCATGAATATATCCACAACACGTAATCAATCCTAACATAATAAAAAAACATAAAGAACACAACAAACACCCTCGACAACCAAGAATATTTAAAAAAAAATATTAAGCCCTAGATTTCACTTATCAAATACCAAGTACCCCGACAAACAAAAAATTTATTAAAAACACAATAAAAACTGGATCTGATTCAAGGGTCTGGTAAAACAATTGATAAAACAAAAACGCCTATGAATCTGGATTCCATATTATCAAGGATATATAGTATTAAAGAATGATTAAACAAATCTCTCTCTCTCTCTCTCTCTATATATACTAGTATGAATGCCCGCGCGTTGCAGCGGGTGCATCTGTTTTGCCCCTCGTGCATCGTGTTTGTTGGCTATTCGTTATAATGAAGTAGAAAACAACGATGTATAAAATATATGTTATTGAAAACTGAAACTCATAAGTATATCTTCTGAAAATTTTAAATGGGTACATTGTTCCTTACTATTCCTTGCAACACCCTTAGATTGGCCCACGTCCTTCGGTGGGACCCTTTTGATGTATCTCGAAGGCAGATAAGTATGACATCGTAGAGCGGTGCTTAGCGTAGTGAAGTGGCGTTGTATCTCTTAATGACCATAATATTGTAGTGGAAGAGATGTAATTACTAAAATGCAGTTTGTTGTGTGCAACATATTTCTATTATTTTAGGGCACCCACGAGATGCAGCAGAGTCAATGATTTGCGTAGATACTCTCGTTTTATGTTAGTTTGACAAACGCCGTAACAAATATATTGGACCAAACAAATTAGTAATCAATATAGTTAAAACTACCAAATCGTTTGATAAGAACTTGTCTTCTTTTGGATATGTAAATAATTGATGATTTCGTAAGATCAACAACTTAAATTCTATTCCTAGAAGCTTATAGTAGCAGAGAAAACAAAAAACCATCGAGGAAGACGATGACATTGCTCATGAAGTATCTCTACCATATCTGCTTGTATAAACGTCAAGCCTACATATATCGCTCACTTTAATGGGTTGAAACGTGTCATGGGCTGGGTGTGTTGGCAAACTTCAAGCCTACATATTCATTTATGTGCAGAAGTGTCACATCATACCATCCTGCAACCACGTAAATTTAAAAAGAAGATATAAATAAATAATATATGATGTAATTTATTTACTATAAACATTAAAAGACATGTAAGTTATGTATGTGAAGAGTCACCACATGGTTGACAATATCAAGTTAAATAGGAAGAACATCGACCTCTTGGAGGAGAAACAACTCAACTTGCATAAATTGATGATCGCATTAAATATTATTGAATCTCCGTGCGGAAACAAACAATGAAGCGACGATGTACCAAATTTTGTGTGGAGCTGGAAACCCTTCAA
Organism: Ambrosia trifida; assembly: GCA_028751855.1. NCBI lineage: Eukaryota > Viridiplantae > Streptophyta > Magnoliopsida > Asterales > Asteraceae > Ambrosia > Ambrosia trifida. Next base: position 83,168,866 of record CM054122.1, read on the forward strand.
ATGCCATCTTAAACTTGATGTTAAATTACCACTTTATCTATCTAGTTTAATGTTATATAATGGCACCATAAAGGACTTAATTAAGAGCATGGTTTTATTGAAATTGAATTGGTGTCATGAAAGGAGGTTACATGTTAAGTGTGATATAAAGTGTGGATTACACACATATACAATGAGCATTATATCTTGTACACAAGGAGCATAAAGGGAAGAAAATTACCAAAGATTAGACATTTGTGAAGACACCCTTAAACTCCCATCTTAAAACTTTGATAAAATTACCTTATTAGACACCTTTGGTCCTTAATAAGGTAATAGAGAAATAGAGACATATAAATATTTGTCAAAGAAAACATAGAATTCATGATGATAGAAAAGTACTAAAGAGTTAAGAATCAAAATCAAGGGAATAAAAACATAAAGAGATAGCACGTATTGAGTCTTATAAACAACATGTAGCAAAATGCTTGATACTTAAAAAAATTGGTACTTCAAACAAAAATCACATCTGCTTTTGAAAATCTTTATAAGAGTATAAGGAGATGATGAGACCTTTCGCATTATCCCGGTGATCTCGAATCCATCTTTTGCCATTTAGAGACAATATTAATCCCACCTGTCAATTATCATCGATCACCATAAATCCACGAGCTCATTTTTTTTCCATTAACACGGTTTAATGGTTAAAAAAACTATTTGACCAATTAAATCAAGATTACTAAAAAAATACTAATTAACATCACAATGTTTGCGTATCAAGTTTCAGTGGAAATAATGTTTGCGTATCAAGCTTCAATGAAATGCCATAGAGAAAAAAAAAGAAACCAATAAATAAAATGAAAGATATGGAAAGAAAATAATATTTGCGTATCAAGCTTCTAGAAATGCCACAGAGAAAAAAAAAGAAAATGATAAATAAAATGAAAGACACGATAAGGAACCTGTGATAATAGAGGGTTTTGAGGCCGGGAACCAAGGAATTGCGTTTGGTGATTTATGTGATGATTGTTGTTGTTGTTAACCCCATATAGATAATATAAGAAAAATGTGTTACTAATGAATTGATGATAATGATGATGAAAGGTTGATGATTATGAGTATAAGGAGATTATGAGACCTATCGCGTTATCCCCGGTGATCTCGAATCCATCTATTGCCATTTAGAGACAATATTAATTCCACCTGTCAATTATCATCAATCACCGTAAATCCACGAACTCATTTTTTTCCATTAACACAATTTCATGGTTAAAAAAAACTATTTGATCAACTAAATCAAGATTCCTAAAAAAAAATACTAATTAACATCACAATGTTTACGTATCAAGCTTCAATGAAATGCCATGGAGAAAAAAAAGTAATAATAATAAATAAAATGAAAGATACGGAAAGGAAATAATGTTTGCGTATCAAGATTTAATGAAATGCCATAGAGAAAAAAATGATAAATATATAAATTGAAAGATATGGTAAGGAACCTGTGATGATAAAAGGGTTTTGAGGCGAGAAACCAAATAATTGCGTATAGTGATTTATGTGGTGATTCTTGTTGTTGTTGACCTCATATAGATAATATATAGATATATAAGAAGAAGGAGTTACTAATGAATTGATGATAATGATGATGAAAGGTTGATGATTATGAGAGGTTGATGATTATGAGGGGTTGAAAGGTCTCACATTTAAGATGTATCATAGGTTGTATTTTGTGTTCTAAAAGTAGGACATGAGGGTAGAATTGGGATAAGATTCTAGGATGTGAGGTATGAGACCAAGTAAAATTACATTGCTACCCTTCTTAGTGTCTTAATGTTACAAAAAGTTCCAATTATACCCTTGTGATATAAGCTTAATTTACTTGTACATGTTGCTATAATAGTTGGATGATGTACAAAATTACTATGTTGTACATCACTCTTTCTTTATAATGTATTATAGATATATATATATATATATATATATATATATATATATATATATATATATATATTATTTGTAGATTAAAAAAATAAACAATTGAAATAGGGTTTGGGTTACTTGATTGAATAACATTGAAGACAACGCACAAGCTTGAAGCAGATGGAGGAGACGCGATCCTTATTAAGATCGGAATTAGGCGAAGGAGAGTATTCGTAATCAGAAACAGGAAGAGGAAGATAACTATAGGGGAGGCGGTTTTGGGGATAAAAAAGGAAAAATAGGTTTTTATATGATAGATACTGGATTTAACATGGAGCTCCATATTTAATTGGAACCTAGGTGAACACTCTAAGAATGTTCCATTCAACCCTAGTCAAAGTGTTATCTATACTGCTATACAATAGGTTTTGAATGAGCAAAAATGTCATTTCATATTCACTTATAAGGACAAAAGAGTAGAGATTGGAATAATCACATCTTTCTGGTGAGGGTTTTTTTTTTCCTTCTAAATTATGGTGCAAATCTTCTTATTTTTCTTTACGAGATCAAGTAAAAACTTACAATTTGAGAGCAGATGTGTGTGAGTTAGTTATTAAAAAAGTTAAATTAGTTTTTTTAAGTACTTATGGTTCCATAGGATATACAAGGGCCCCGGTTGTGTATTACGGAAATAGATAATGGTTGTATGTGTTTGGTGATAATCTTGCCACAAGTTATTCAGGTGTATCTTTGCATATATATTGAAACTCATATATGATATGTTTTTTTCCCGTTTATTTATGGTTCCACAAAAAGAATGATGAGGAATGGGATTAAACAAGTATAATGTTTGAATTAGCATACGCTATCTAGCTTTGACAAGCATGAATTTTAGAAAGAAAAAATAAAAATAAAACAATTCAGGGGTTGGCATAAAAAACTGTAACACAAAAAAGTGTTAAGAGCATTCTTAGTAGGATTTATATCTCCAATTTCAATTAAATAATATTTATTTATATTTTTATTATTACATTTTATCTCTACTTCACTCACAACCACTTAAAAAAGTTATAGAGGTTGAATAGTGCTTATTCAAATTTACTGATAACAATAACTTTTCTTTCTTATTCACTCATAACCATTTACTACCACTTATTAAGATATAGAGATTTAATTCACATAAATATACTAAACTAAATGTGAATGCTCTCGGTGGTCTTATAGATGTTTGGGATTGAGTTTGGAGATGCAAAAGTGCTTTTGATCAAAAGTGCTTATTGGCTTATGACTTTTTGAAAAGGAGTTTTAAAAAAAGTGTTTGGATTAGCTTTTGGGATGAGAAACGTCAAAAAGTCAATAAATTGTTGTTTTTTAAGTGTTTCGCTTAACTTATTGTGAATATTGGTTGTATGGGTGGTATATTTGTAATTTTTTCCAAAAGTCAGGATTTCTAACTTTTCAAAAACAACTTTTCCACCCTTAAAAGCCAAAAGCCAAAAGTCAAAACAGAAAGTGCTTTTGGGTTACACAAACAGCTTATTGACTTATTGGCTTTTTGGAAAAGCCAATAAGTCAATAAGTTATTTTGAAACTCAATCCCAAACACCCTCTTAACATAATTTTGTATACCAGCCGTGACAGAAGGTACAGAGATAATTAGATAAAGAAATGTTTTGGTACTTCCATTAATAAATCATAGCCATAGTCACCATCAATAATTTTATATGACCCGTTTGAAATGGGTATAAATACCTGGGACCATGCCATGAATCAAAGATATAATATCATGCTTACATAACAAACAATTATATAACTCTATACGGATGTAGAGAGGCCACGTACATCAACATATATTATATTTGTTTAACATATAGTATATCTAATAAAATTAAAGTCGAGATCAACGTAACCCGACCTTATACAATCTAAAGAGTTACACGTTGGTACACGAATCAGATAAGTTTATATTTGGATGGATTATTATTTGTGAAATAATAAAGTGTTTAGACTCGAGGTACTTAATAGTAAAGTACTTTATTATTATGGGAGAATTTTAATTATTAAATAAAAGAGGTTACAGTTTGACTAGTCAAATGGTCATGTATATGACTTTGACTAATCAAGTGGTCAAGTGCTTTGACTAGTCAAATAAGTGTAAGACTTTGACTAATTAAGTGGTCAAGTATATGTTACACTTTGACTAATCATTATGTGTAATTTTATCTTTATAAATAAAGATGATAGATCAAACTCTAACCACATGTTTGATAAAGATAAAAACTTCACCCTCTTTGTTCTCCCTTGGCCGTCACCACCTTCACACGGCTTCCCCTCCATTGTCGTGAACAACCACCATCAGCCCACTCCCCTTCTTGGTTTGATCGTGCTCGATTGTGAACTTCCTTCTAGCGAGGATTCGTTGTAACTTGCGTGTTACAATTTCTGTGTAGTCGTCAAAGGTTGATTACTTAACCCTCTATGGTTATTTATTATTTGTTTGTTTATACGCGTCTAGCTGATATCCTGATTGAGAATATTTTATTAATCTGATTAATAAAATTAAACATATATTATATATATAAATCGGCCAAATATATATTGTATATGTAATTCGGTTTTGTAAATAAATATAACCCACTTCCGCTTCGTATATGATACATTGATTCCCAACAATGGTATCAGAGCCACGGTTAAGCGCGTATAGATGATAAAAGTTATAATTTTGATCTATGTTTTATTTGTCAAAAAATATTTATTTTGACAAAAGATCAAAAGCTTTTGATTGTTCATGGATTGTGATGTGAACCGAGCCCTAGGTTTTTTACCCTTGTCATGGTTGTGTTTGTGATGTTTTATTTTTTTATTGATTTGTATTTTATTACGGATATTGGATCCGGTGTAATAGATAGGATTAGAATAGATTTGGTTTTATTGTATTTTCAAATTTATTGTTGTAATCCTTCAAGTAGAAGATCAAAAGGAAGATAGAAAGGCGGACAGGTTCTATGAAGATAGAGATCTCAGGTCAAGTGGGAATTATCAAAATAGTTTTGAAACCCTTTTAGACTAGTTCGTTTCGATTCTGACTAAAACGAAACAGGCGACCTATTAGGGGCTCGATTCGTTTAATTTTATTATTATGTTTTGTGGTTATGTTTTATTTATTGTAAATAATCTAGATAACCCAAAATAAATAAATTTTTCAGAATCATGGCAACAGTTTTATTAAAACAAGTTTTATAAAACTGAAAAGCATATTTAATAAAAGAGAAACAAGTTCATTCGCGTTAAGACGACCAACGTAGTTTAAATAGGGTATTTAAAACTATACCGTGTCTAGTGTTGAAAGGAGTTTCAATTATCGCGAATTATATAAAATTAGATTGTATAATCTATTGTGTGACTTGCATCATGCTACGAGTTATTCAAAATATTTAAAGTAAATATAAAATAAATCTCAATTTTAAATTGATGTTTTTTTGCCACCCTTAACGAGTTAACACTTCATTCTAAATCGAACCCAGTGCTGAACCCTGCAACTGGGCATTGATCGTGAAAGAAGGTAGTCATCACGTTTCCTGTGTAACATAGGCCAGTGTTACAGTTAACAGTAAAGGACCAAACATCGCTTATTCATCAAGTGGGCATAGTTGGGGTTAAACACACATCGCTTTTAGCGATAACCCCAAATGGAGAGTTATGTAGTGGACATAATTAACAATCGTGGTTTACCTAACTAATCATACTAGTGGATAGTTCTAAGCCAGTTTACTGTGTATTAATGAATCGGGGTCTCATCCTAATTAATTTTGCTTTTGGGTCATAAAATAAATTAGGATATTTAAAACATAAGATACTAATAAATTAATTTTTGAACTTTGTAGATGTCACCTGAAAACAATTCTGCCTCCCAATTCTCTCTCAAGTCCATCTTAGAGAAGGACAAATTGAACCACTCCAACTTCATGGACTGGAACCGCAACATGAAAATTGTTCTCAAAGCGGAGAACAAGTTGTATGTTCTTGAAACGTCGGTCCCTGATAAACCCATCAATCAGAACTCTGTTGCTTATAGAAACTACTCTAAGCACTTTGATAACTCTTTGAAAGTCTCATGTCTGATGCTAGCATCCATCATCCCTGAACTTCAAAGGACCATGGATGAGATGATGGCATACGAGATGAATCAGCACTTGGTGGAAATGTTCCAACAGAAGGCTCGTCATGAGAGGTTTGATGTGATGCGATTACTCATAACCACTCATATGCAAGAGGGTACATCAGTTAGCACTCATGTGCTAAAAATGAAGGCATACGTTGATCACTTGGCTCGTCTGGAATCCCCCTTGAGCAATAAGTTAGCTGGGGATATTATCCTAAACTCATTTCCTAAGTCATATGACCAGTTCATTATGAACTACAATATGAACGGGATGGAGAAGACACTTGTAGAGCTGCATCAGATGCTCAAAATTATTGAGGTAAACATACCTAGCAAAACTGCACCAGTGTTAATGATCAGGGAGGGTCTTATTAAGAAACTTAACACCAAGAAAGATGGCAAACAAGGTAAGGGAAAGGGAAAGGGCAAACATGTTGCCAATAAGAAACCTCGGTAAGATGCCAAGTATTTTCATTGTGATGAAACTGGGAACTTGAAGAGGAACTGTGCTAAGTATCTAGCTGAGCTAAAGCAAGCTAAGGCTTCAAGAGGAGAGTCCTCATGTATATATGTTATTGAAATCTTTTCTTTTTCTAGCAAAACATGGGTGTTTGACACAGAATGTCGTTTCCACATTTTTAATTTTTTGCAGGGACTAAGAAATATTAGAAAGCTGAAACAGGGTGACTTGGAGGTCCATGTTGGCAATGGACAAAGAGTTGTTGCGAAGGCGATAGGAGAATATGTTCTTCTACTTCCTTCTGGTTTAGGACTTGTTTTGAACAATATTTATTACATTCCTAGTGTGACTAGAAATATTGTTTCAGTTTCTGCTTTGCGTGGACAAGGTTTTTGTTATCATTTTAATGGCGAATTTATTTTTGATTATTTTAATGATGTGTTTTACTTTGATCCAAACCCCAATAATGGAATCTATGAGATAGAAATCCAAAACGATAACATATTATGCAACATATCCCGTAAACGTAATAAGTTGGACTTTAATGATATGTATATGTGGCATTGTCAACTTGGTCACATAAGCGAGAATCGTGTTAAACAACTCAAGACCACATGAATCCTAGATTCCAAGGGTTCAGAGTCATTTGGCAAATGCGAATCATGCTTGAGTGGAAAGTTAACAAAAGCACCTTTTTTCAAATGTTGGAGAAAGAGCTAGTGATCTATTAGGACTTGTACATACAGATATATGTGGTCTATTCAGAATACTGTCAAGACATGGAGAAAGATAATTTGTTACATTTATTGATGATTTCAGTAGATATGGTTATGCTTATCTTATGAAGCATAAACATGAAACTCTTGAAAAATTTAAGGAGTACCAAAACGAAGTAGAAAATCAGCTAAATAGAACTATTAAGATGCTTCGATCAGATTGAGGCGGTGAGTATCTTAGTCAGGAGTTCATCGACCATCTAAAGGATTATGGAATAGTTTCACAACTCACTCTACCTGGAACAACACAACATAATGGTGTGTCTAAGCAGAGAAATCAAACTCTATTAGATATGATTCGATCAGTGATGTGTCAAACAACCCTTCCAAAATCCTTTTGGAGTTATGCTTTGGAAACTTCCACAAGACTTGTGAATATAGCTCCAACCATGAAGGTTGACAAAACGCCTTATGCGATATGGCATGGAAAGAAACCTAATGTATCCTATCTTAAAGTCTGGGGATGTAATGCTTATGTCACTCTAGAATCTTCTGTTAAACTAGATCCCAGAGGCAAACAAGTGGTTTTCGTCGGATATGCTAATAAGACCAGTTTCCCATTCTACCACCCCACTAAAAATAGGATTTTCACTAAACGCAGAGGCACTTTCTTGGAGGAAGAACTTCTGGCACGAGGGATTGGAGATAACCATGTGGATCTTGAAGAAATTCGAGAATCACAAGTGACTGAACCAGTTATTCAGACATAACCAAAAGTAACCGACCAGGTTGTTGAAGTTGAGCTTGAGAGGACTCAAGAAACAACAGAAACACCAAGTGTTTGAAGAAGTATTAGGGGTCGTCGTGCACCTGAAAGGAATGAAGATATCTTCATGATTGATGAAGCTGACCCTGCTACTTACAATGCTGCAATCTTGGATTAAGAATCCAAGAAATGGCAAGAACTCATGAATGCAGAGATGCAATCCATGTATGATAACCAAATCTGGGATTTGGTTGATCTTCCTAACGAATGTCGAACTATAGGAAACAAATGGATCTTCAAGAAGTAGACTGACATGGATGGTAATGCGCAAACCTACAAAACAAGGCTTGTAGCGAAAGGTTTTACTCAGACGCTAGGAATTGATTATGAGGAAACTTTCTCGCCAGTGGCCACGCTTAAGTCTATTAGAATTCTACTTTCCATTGCTGTGTATTATGACTACGAGATATGGCAAATGGATGTCAAGACCACGTTCCTTAATGGACACTTACTTGAAGATGTCTATATGGTTTAACCTGAAGGTTTTGTTGATCCAAAGAATCCTAATAAGGCGTGCAAGATGAGCAAATCCGTCTATGGATTAAAGCAAGCGTCTCGCAGTTGGAATCTTCGTTTTGATCAGAAAATCAAAGAGTTTGGTTTTATCAAGAACGTAGATGAACCATATGTTTACAAGAAATCTAGTGGGAGCTATATCCCTTTTCTCATACTGTATGTAGATGACATACTAATCATTGGAAACAATATCTCTATGCTTAAAGATGTTAAGACCTGGTTGGTAAATGTTTCGCAATGAAAGATCTTGGTGAAGCCACTTATATTCTTGGAATAAAGATATATAGAGATAGATCAAAGCAGTTATTGGGTCAAAGTATATATATTGATAAAGTCATACGACGCTTCTCAGTGCAAGACTAAAAAAAGGGGCTCTTGCCCATGGCACATAGAACCATTCTTAATAGTAAGCAGTGTGCAAACACTGAAGAGGAAAAGAAGAAAATGGAAAGAGTTCCATATGCTTATGTTATTGATTCTAACATGTATGCTATGTTATGTACAAGACCTGATGTATCGTATGCTCTTAGCATGATGAGTAGATATCAACAGAACCCAGGAGATAGTCACTGGGCTGCAGTGAAGAACATTCTTAAGTACTTGAGAAGGACTAAGGACATGTTCTTAATATATGGAGGACTGGATGAGGAGCTTCCAGTTAAGTGGTATACTGATGCAAGCTTCTAGACTGATCATGATGATTCAAGGTCACAAATGGGATATGTTTTCATTCTGAATGGTGAGGCTGTTACTTGGAAGAGCTCTAAGAAAAGTGTGGTTGCTCAATCCACTTGTGAATCAGAATACAATGCTGCATCGGATGCTGCAAAGGAGGCTGCCTGGAAGAAGAAGTTCATTACTGATCTTGATGTTGTGCCTAGCATAAAGAAACCAATCGAGATACTGTGTGACAACACCGGTGCCATTGCTCTTTCAAAGGAACCAAGGTCACATCAGAATACAAGGCATATACTCAGAAAATTCCACTATATTAGAGAGATAATAGAGCGTGGAGACATCGTAATAACTAAAGTTCATACAGATCTTAATCTGGCTGGCCCCTTTACTAAGCCTCTACCTCAAGCTAAACATGAGGAGCATACTGGAAAGATAGGGCTTAGAGTTGCTAGACATTGGGCATGATCTGTAGTTAGTATTGGTGTTTTATTTTGAACTATAACAATTACATTGAATATTTATTTGACTTAATGAGTTAAATGCAAAATAATATATTTTGTAACTGTGTTTATTATTTGTATGTTTATATCCTTGAATAAGAGTATTCTAAAATATTTGTAGTCGATCAAATTACCTGGGAATGAATTTGAATAAAGACTATTGTGAATTAAAATGGTTGCATTCATGAGATGAATAACTCAAGAGTTTGAGAATCATAATTCACAGATATCATTAGGGAATGATATTGGATGTAACTCTCTTTAAAACGATCTCCATGGATTTGTGTCATGAGATGTTTTGATATTGATATGTTCAATTTGTCCTTTTTCTTAAAGAAAATATTAAACAACATTAATCAAGGACTATCTTTGATGTTATCTAACACTGTCCTGAAACATGGGTAGTAACCCGGGTAGCGTTGGTAGAAATCCAAGGTTAAGTGGGAGTTGTATGACGCTAATGGAATTTTGTACTTCTATAGGATTAGAATTTTAGACATTCTGGCTCCCTTGTTAAGTCAAACTGGTATAAACGCGAGGCCACGCTCAAACTAAGGTATTTCGTTAGATCACTTTGAACTAAAGACGAGAATAGAGAATAGTTGATCACTATATAAGAATGAATGATCTATGTCCTATAATCAACAGATGTCTATACAGAAGGGACTTATTGATAGAATTATCAGGGCTATAGTATTTGGTTAAATAAAGCGTTACTTGAACTCAAAAAACTAGTTGACAGCTGTAAAGTGTCATACTGTGTTGGGTGCAGTGCGATGCAGCTAGGCATCCAACTCTACGCACGTTGACTCATTTAATTAAAATCGTCCAACTAGGAGATTATTGGACATATAGTATGTCCGACGTAATTAAAGTCTAGATCAACGTAACCCGACCTGGTACGATCCGAAGAGTTACACGTTGGTGCACGAATTAGATAAGTTTACATTTGGATGGATTATTCTTTGTGAAATAATAAAATGTTTAGACTCGAGGTACTTAATAGTAAAATAGTTTATTATTAAGGGAGAATTTTAATTGTTAAATAAAAGAGGTTACACTTTGACTAGTCAAATGGTCATGTATAGGACTTTGACTAATCAAATGGTCAAGTGCTTTGACTAGTCAAATGGTCAAGTGTAGGACTTTGACTAATTAAGTGGTCAAGCACTGGTTACACTTTGACCAATCATTATGTGTAATTTTATCTTTATAAATATGGGTGATATATCAAACTCTAATCACATGTTTGATAAAGATAAAAACAACTTCACTCTCTTTGTTCCCCCTTAGCCGCCACCACCTTCACATGACTTCCCCTCCATTGTCGTGAACAACCATCATCGGCCTACTCCTCCTCTTGGTTGGATCGTGCTGGATTGTGAACTTCCTTTTAGCGAGGATTCGTTGTAACCCGCGTGTTACAATTCCGGTGTAGTGGTCAAAGGTTGATTACTAAACCCTCTATGGTTGTTTATTATTTATTTGTTTATACACGTCTAACTGAGATCCTGATTGGGAATAGTTTATTAATCGGATTAACAAAATTAAACATATATTTTATATATAAAAATCGGCCAAGTATATATTGTATATCTCATTCGGTTTTGTAAATAAATATAACCCGCTTCCGCTTTGTATATGATACCTTGATTCCCAACAATATTTATATAGACACATTTTTTTAAAAACATCCATGCGTGTTGTAATTTTTTCTTCTCTGCCATTCTGTTTATTACGAAATCATATTTGTAGTTTTCTTTTCTAATTTGTCAAAAACAATGTTTTTATAGTTTACTAGAATATGGATTTTTCGTCGCATGTGGCGTACATTCTGTAGGTTTTGGTTCGATTCATCACATTATAGTATGGTTGAAAACATTTTCAACCAAAGTAGTCATGTTGAAATTCAAAAACAACGACATCTCATGTAAACGCGTTAGATACAAATTTCATATCTATAAAATTCAACATCGACATCTCATCCAAATGTGTTATATACAAATTTCATGTGTGTGTGCGTGTCAATTGACAAAAACTGCAAGGCGCAGAACCATGACTGTAATTGATATGTTTTGTTTTCCCAAAACATAACAATATAAACTCTTTTTACGTGTTTATGTGATTAGCAAGGATGTTGATGGAAAGTCTCACAAACAACTTTGCTGATCACTTGGACACCCAAAAAGTCATTGCTGAAAATGTTCATCATTCCCACAAAGACTACAAACAGTATACACTTGCAAGTAAAAAGAGCTATATGTACAATAACAAAATAAACAAAGGAAATTTATGAGTGGCTCAGAGTTTCTAGAACACATTACTGCAAGGTGGGTTGTAGGTAGAAACCTACCATCCACAATCCTTGCCACACATACTCATCGACAAGTGGAAAATATATTGTACCCATCACAACCAAGAGAAAAAGACGAAATTTTTGGCATTTGAACAAATGCGTGTCACATTCCGTAGTTCACAAAAGGCATAAACCTAGCATCCCCGGTCATTGCCACACCATACTCTTCAAGAATCGAGAAATATATTGTAGTCATTGCAGTGAAGGCAAACAAGATAAGACCAAAACAAAAACTTTTAGGCCACACATGTAAGACTAAAACAACAATCTACAAAACATCAAATCGGTGACATTCAAACCCCATAGTAAAACGATGCATGTCACATTCCATAGACTTCAACAGATAAGTGTCATCTTAAGTATACCACTCACTGTCATTACCGATAACAGGAAAACAAACAGCATTTGGAAAGGAGTACACCACCCCCAATATGTACGCCTTACTGTTCAAATTAGTGGCAGCCTGTCACACCACGCCAATGGCGGAAACACGTGGCGCGACGGTTCAAGCGTATAAAGTCAAGGTTAACGCAAATCATAAGTAATTAAGAAAAATGGGTCATTTATTAAGGCATCAAAAACCATGTTTCACGTTTACACATAAACGAAATTGTTTTTAATACAAGTAAGGAGGCTTCTCAAATATATCCCAAATCCTTGGGAAATAAAGGTGAAACCCCTTCAAAACACCCGACGCCCAGTTGAGAGATTCCCCTGACCCAGCTCGCCATGTTGTCCATCTTTAATCAATTACCTGAAAGATATGTTTAAAATTCGTCAATATATAAATATTGGTGAGTTCACAGGTTTTAGTTTCCAAAACTTTAACTCTTGGGAAATACCATGTTGTGACAATTTATAGGAGTTGCAAGTTCCTACAATTCTACTTGAGCCTATAACCAAACCAAGACAAATAATAATAATGCCCCGCTCCAAGTCGTTACTCGGTATCCTACGACTCAATTTCAGAATACGTGCACCCCAGGCATACGCCGATGCATAATCGACGCTATCGATTAGGGGTGGGCCTTGTCAGGCACCAATAGTACTATTCAAATATTCCTTTGGTTTCATTTCCTTGAATTAATGATTATAGAAGAGAGGTCTCAACCCCGAGTGGCGATCACAACTCAAGTAATTATTCCGTCAAACATTATCCCTAACATATCTTTCCCCCGAAAAACGTAAAATAGTTTAAAATGGGGCCGTGAGACTCACCTGAATCTGTGTCCGGCTCAAAAGGAAAGATAGCAAATTTGTGGTCTCGCAGCTACAAACGTCCTAGACGTATAAGTCACTATACCTATAGTGCATGTGCCTTGGCAAGTTGTACACCCAACTCCCCGACCACGTGTTATTCCAATTCCCGTTTAATTAAACGTGTATCCTAGGTTCGTTGGCGATGGATTACCCTTTTCTTACAAGTTATATATTATTCTTGTTAATATCCTTTTAACTTGTATATTATTATCCTCGATTCGACTTCACCTAACGTATAATTATTTTCCCATTCAAATAATTATACTTAAGATCGCATCATTCGATATAATATATTCTTAACACCCGACCCGACTCACTTTGCCGCATATTTATTTTCCCATTCAAATAGATATGCTAAGGTCTTGTCGTTCGGTAGTATATTTTTAACGCCCGACTCGACTTACCATGCCGTATATTTATTTTCCCATTCAAATAAATATACTAGGATCTCGTCGGTTCGGTATACACACACACACACACATATATATATATATATATATTTTGACTACTCGTCTCGGTTTTTCCTTCCCGCATATCTACTTTCCCATTAAGTAGATATACTAGAATTTCGTCGAGTCGAGCATATATATACATATATAAACGTGTAATTTTTCTTGTTAAGTCCATACGTTGTTTAACGTTTTATTCCTTTACGTTATGTTTTCTCCCACGAATGTTTTTCTCCGACACTTAGGAAAGTGTTGTGTAATTTTCACCCATGTTATATATATTTTACTTCCAAAAATATATATTTTGTTATCTTGCCGCAATGGCATTTTTCTCTTGCTTGTCCGTTCATCCGCTATAGTTAGTTTATGTATCCAAGTCCGATAGTTAATTTTCCAAGTTTTTCCCAATATGCGTTTTATAGAAATATTATTTATATTTCTAATTCTTTAACACATATTACTTGAAAGATTCAAAATACTTTTGTATTTTTAACCCAGCTTGTTAACTTAAATACAAAAATGTTTTCAACACTTTTATATTCCCATTTATATAAAAGTGTTCATTTTTGTATAAGTTTTCTCAAGTTTTTAATCTTGTTCAACATTTTTATAAAACCTCTATTTTTATAAAATCCTTATGTTAATACAAGTCCATATTTTTATAAACTTCCATTTTTATAAAAATACACTTTTTATACAAATTACACAAGTAGTTTACTAGTGTTTACCAAACCATCCTTGGAAAATCATTATTTATGTTTATGACACCAAACTTTCCATTGTTACATTTTTGGATCAAAGTTTCTAAAATATCCATTTTAGTCCCTCAACTTTGAAAGTTACAACATTAGTCCCTTAACTTACTAATGTTGCATTTTTTTATCCTAACTTCCAAAGCTAGCATTTTTCTCCCAAATTAGTGGACATTGAAGAATCATCTTCTTAATGTTAGATTATTTTTCCATCATACCACTTTTAATAGTCTTATATTCCATAAATAAGGCTACTAATATGTGTGTTTAGTGTTTTTGTCCAACATATCCAAATTTCACTCATCCAAGTGAGTAGACTTTAATTATGTAACTTCTACATTTATGATCTTCTAACATATTCCAACTTATATTAGACTTTAGATGGTCATTTTATGATGATTAAAACTACCTTTTAGCATATTCAAGCTACTTTCACAAATCATGTTTAAATCATCATTCTTCATAAGTGTATGTGTAGATTTTATAATTTTTAGAAATACTACATTACTAACATCAAATCTATGATCCATTTACATGTCTTTAATCATTCATTTTACTCTTGTAAAATATATTAAAGCTTATGTTCAAAACCACATTTTAACCCTTCATGTACAACTTGCTTCTAAGAACACATAACATGAATATTAATGATCAAAGCAAGGTTAAGAAGCTTACTACTAGCACAAGGCTAGGGAAGACAAAAACCTTGGATTTGAATGGGGTTTAGTGTGTTCTTCCAAGTGGTTAAGCTCCAAGCTCTTGAAACACACAATGGGGTTTTGAAAGATGGATATTTAGAGGTGATTTGGAAGTGTTAAACTTGAAAGGAAATTGTGTGTGTGGGTGGTATATGCTACGGCCAAGAGGGGAAGAAAGAAGGAGATTTTTGCTTGAATGTTCATGTATGCACACTTGTATCTTTATAATATCCTTTCCATATCTCTAAAGATCACATGTATCTTCCATGGATTATGTGAAATCTAGTGGAGATTGTGTGGTGTATTAATGATCTTGGGAGATTATGGAAAGAGGGTGTTTGGCCGTGGGTTTTAGAGAGAGAAGGAGAGGATTTTGTGAATCTTGACAAGATGTGATATTCTTCCATGTAATCTAATTAGATTTATATTAATCATTAGTGTAATCTCATGAAATGATCTTGTGTTGGCTTCATAAGGCCATTGGCCGATTTTTTTTCTTACAAAAGCATGGATTAGGCTTGCTTTTGTACCATCAAATCTTACCCAATGACCATCCATGCATATTTAATCCCATGATTATCTCTAGGATACAAGTGGGTTATTTAGACAAAAGAGATTGTGCATGGGGGGGGGGGGGGGGGTTAGGCCGGCCCCTTAGGGGTTTAGGTGGGGTCCACAACACCAAATATTTACCCATTATTTGTTATGTTAAATCCCTCCTCGTTCGGGTGTCGTTCGGGTATTTTTCGGGTTTTAACCGCGCGTTATTCGAATACTAAAAATACCTTTAATAACCCTTAAACATAGCCTAGGTTAAGCGTTGATTGGTTATTTAGGCTTTTGTCGGGTGAAATTATAAGTTATACGCGTATCGGGTGCGGTACGCGCACTTTATTCGTTACCAGGAGATTTGTATGAAAAGCTCCCACTTATGGCTTTGGAGTTCCAAAGCCCATTATATTTTGTGAAATTACCCTTTATTTTATATCCTGGGTGTCCGGGATCCTTTTCGTTTATTTGATTTTTACCGTGTAATCGCCAACGTCCATACCGGATAAATTTACTCGCACATGATCCCATCATGTTTTGTCATTAAACGTATGCATTCCTATGCATTATTTTGGAATTGCTATCTTCTAAGGCCTTGATAAATAAATCAACACATAATTGCATTTAATTACGTTAATCACATATTAGTTAATTAGTACGGAATTACCTCATTTTTGCCGGTTGTTACACAGCCCCACTAGCACATGGGTACAAACCAAGACCATTGCAACTAAGTTTCAACATCAACAATAGCCAACAAAGCAAGCCCCCCCCCCCCCCCCCGCTAAGGTGTCCAGAACCGGCCATTGGTGGCGTGAGTATCCTAACTAGCGTCACACCACAACACAAACACAAACATTAGCGACAACTAACAAAACAACCCCTAAAAGTTGCATGCCAACCAAGGTTGCCTGAGCCACAGCCAAACGAGTAACAACCAACAAAGCAAGTTCCTCTAGCCAAGATTGCATGAACTATCCACCAGTGTCACACCCTCAAATTCCACGTGCGGGGTTTTACCGCGAGGCGCGCGACAAACCAGGATCTAAGTCAACGGTCACAATAAACGACACTATATGATACGTAAAAACGACATAAGCAAACCATTAAATTTTCATAAATAATCCATCGCTGCGGAAGCGTAAAACTTTATTACAACTCAAAAGCAAAACATGAAAGTCTTATAATACTCAAAATGAAATGCAAATGGATCCTAGACGCCGTGAGAGTCCGTGTGCCTATACAATGCTGCTACCTCAACGACCTGAGACAAACATGCTAAAAATGTCAGCAAATAATGCCGGTGAGTTCACAGGTTTTTAAATAAAACGACTCCAAAAGTTTCAAAGAATACCCTTGGCCAAACCAGGCCGCATGTATACCAACCAGATGAATACCTGTCACTACTACGATTGGAAAACCATTACTAGACACGAATGCAAGAATTCATGAATACACTTGCCCGAACATACGAATGCAAGAATACAAGAATACAAGAATACCTGAAGAGACAACATGCACCCGTCCGACCTCCAGTCGACGAGTGGGGCCGGTCACGCCCAAATAGATCTACGCATATTTCCCCCATTGTGCAACCACCGCACATTCATGGTTTTCCCCGGGACTTTAACAAATCGTATAGCAACCCAAAGGAATACCCCAATATATAAAGAATTCAAGAATACCAGTACGTAATACCATATAGTAACCAATGACCACCTTGTAAGCTTTACCAATATGAATACTTAGCAAATCATAGGTTTTATGAATACCAAAACGTAGTTTGACACATCTTTTATGAAAACGTAAGTTGACGCACTTTAAAAGAATATAAGTACACAACATGTTTTCTCCCCCGAAAGCAAAACCAGTAAAGAGTGGGGCCGTTAAACTCACCTTAGAGTGCGTCCTCAGTAATATAGAAATCCGATACGTGTGTGATAATCCCTACTAGTGGCGACCTATCAATGAGTTTACATAAGTGTGATGACTACTAACCCGAAGGCTAATCAGTCCCCAAATTGTCCAGACCACGACTGTGTATGTTGAAAACATGTTTAAACGTTAAATGGACCAAACCAGAAAAAACCCGACATCCCATTGGTGACCCGACATCCCACGTGTTAGCCACATACAAGATATCATGCACATATGCAATTAAACACTTAGCGTGCGCAAACATTCACCCTATCTAGCATAACGCCCAATTAACGCATAAACAAGTCCGAACACGTGTTACTAAGTTATTAGACATGTCACGGGGTTCCTAACATGTTCCTAGGTGCCAAACCGTGTTCCGGGATGTTAAAATGCACATATGACAGCAGTACACGCGATTAGGAATCAAACATGTAATTAGGAAAAGTCAACTGGTGATTAGAAGGAGTCAACAGGCGAGTAGAAGGCTAATCGCCTAATACATCAGGCGATTAGGTGGCTAATCACCCCTGCAGCAGGCGATTGCAGCTCCCAATCGCCTGTTGCAGGTTCATGACGTGTTTTCGCGCGTTAAACCCTCCAAATCAGATCCGAAACATGTAAAATCACCCAACATCAAACCTAAACTATTAACCTACCCATTTCAAGCAGAAACCCCCAATTTATCATTATCCTAGCCGTCCCGAATGCAAGTGTTTTCCCAAAATAGCATAACCATCATGTAAACATCACATCATCATGCAAAACTTACCCTAAATAGCAAATATCCAGATTTCATCACATAATGATGTTGTCCGACGATATCCTACCGTTCTAGCGTCATCCTAGAGTAAACCCTAACCTCAAACAATCAATAAAACACAACATATCATCATTAATCCTTCATAATCATTCAAACGGGTCAAAACGCCTAATATCAATGTTACACATCTATGAACCTTCAAACTCCTAGGTTAACATCATATCAACTCATTTAGATCAGAAACATATTAATAATATAAGAACAACCATGTTTAAACGATAAAAATCCTATCTTGCATGAATACATCACATATAACAAGCATAGAGGTTTGGGTTTGTTTAGAAACTGATTTTTAATGAGTTTTCAAAGACACAAATGTTTAGAAATCAGGTCTGGACCTTTAGGGATCAAATCAATATCATTACAAAGGTTTGGGATGAAGAACACACCTTAAAATTGTAAGATTATGAGATGTAAAGCTTGGAAATGTGATTTCTTGATCAAAAACGTGTTGCAGAGGTTGAATAAGGTGTGGAGTGGCTTTGGGGTGTATTAGGGTTTCACAAATGATGTTTTAAAACATAAGGGGGTATTTATAGGCGTTTCTAGCCGTTTAGTACGCGTCAGGCGATTACAGTGCAGTATAGGCGATTAGAATGTGTAATCGCCCATACCTACTAGCGATTAGGCTCTAATCGCCTATACCGATTGGTAATTACGCGTAATCACCTATAATGTCATGCAATTACGCGTAATCACCATATTAACACATATAAACACGTATTCACATACCGGCAAGTCATATAATGATTGTAAGCACATAATGCATGATAACTAACACGTTCCCATCCGTTCACCAATTCCCGGGACTCGAGATTTACGTGTGCGCGTTAAACCTGGCGATTCTACAAATCGCCAATCCTTGTACACATGGTTATGGACCGACTCCTAATGATCCCGTGGATCATTGTAACGACTCCCGAAGATTCCCGGAACCATCATAACGACTCAACTGACCTAGTTAAGTATGTTTTAAAACGTTTTTCGCTAAGGTAGACTTATGTGTTTTATAAAATGTTAACCTAAACGTGCCGGGTGTCACATCATCCCCCTGTTGAAAGAATTTTCGTCCCGAAGTAAAAGAGAACGAAGCGATAAAAAGAAAAATTTTCCCTGGTCGTCACATCATCCCTCTATTGAAAGGAATCTCGCCCCGAGATTCACTCTTCGACAGTAATGAGTGTCGACCTAACCCAAGTAACGTTTCCCAGAATGCAAACGAAGGGATAACCATGAACGAATAAAGATAACAATAGATACTCCAAGCCGGGGAACCGCCCTCCCCAAGTTGAATGCAAAACAACGAATCCTCCTGATCGAATGCCTACTGGAGACTACTGTGATCGGTATAAATGACACACCGGTACCGTCCAAGTAGCATCTCCAAAGGACCCACATCAGACCCATGAATGCAAAATGATAACCAAGTACCAGACTGAATGCACATGATGAATACGAAACGCCAAATAATGTGAATGAGAATGAATACAAGCATAATGAGGATCAAGAAAAGAATACTCACCCGTAACAGTATCAGGATCCTCCATGTTCTCCCTCGCACCGATGATGTAAGCACGTGCATTCCGACCTCCACCTTCATTGTTTCTGGCACCTCCATTTGCCCCAGCCCCATCCTGAATCAGCTCCGGGCAGTACCGCTTAAAGTGTCCCACCTTACCACAGTTGTAGCAACCCTGCCTCCCCTGACGAGCGGGAGCAGGAGCAACAGTCTGAGCTGGTAGTGGCTGTAGAGTGACCCTGCAGTCCTCAGCATGATGTCCAACCCGCTAACAACGATGGCAGCGATGTAACACCCCAACCGATGGCGGAAACATCGGGGTGCCACGTATTGATGATTGTTCAGTAGCTCACGGTGAATAATAAATTTCATTAAATGATTTAGATGAATTACATACAATTGTTCTAGAATTTGTACATCAAATTGAATAAAACTATAATACGCGAGATTAATTGTCACGAGTAAATTAGTCAATAGTTTATATATATAGGTTTAAATCAAAGGTTAATTAAGGCAAAAATTGTGGGTTACGGCTGTTTACACAGCAGCGACCAGCAGAGGAGGAAGACAGCTTATTTTTAGAAGGTTATTTATACATTTCGTGTTAGGATTAAAACAAAAATGAGTTGTGGCTCAGTTGGTGTAGGAGCGCGTGTGTTGTGTATGCTGGGCCGGTCAGGTGTACAGGTTCGATCCCAGGGAGGATCATTTTTTTTGTTTTTGTTTTAAACAGAAGAGGGGCAAAGGAATGTGAGCTGGGCCAGGTATGGGCTTCTGATGGTGGGCCTCCGAATTTTCTAAAAGAACCAATGGAAGGGAGTGGGCTTAGGCTATGGTATTGGGCTTATGTAGTGTTTGGGTTTGTTTTGAAGATGAAGTTTATAATGTAGGTATTATTTTTATTATGATGACTATTATTATTATTATTATTATTATTATTATTATTATTATTATTATTAATAATAAGAAAAAAAATGCATTACATATATATATATATACATATAGGTTGCGAGTTAGAAAAAAAAATAAATATAGACTTGGGCACATTAAGGATAGAATAAGGGCTTTTTCGTATAGAAATTTGGTGAAAATTTTGCGATGTTACAGTCTCCCCTACTTTTAGGAACTTCGTCCCGAAGTTAAGAGGAAACTAGGTTTACAATTGGTCAACCACCAGAAACCTTGATAAAATTTCACACTACCTTAACGTACCTGTAAATTCATGATTACGTTCCGGACCGCAATCACCAATTTACCTTACATTAAGATTTTGCGTCCTTTTATGACTATACCGATTGTTGAGCAGGTTCGATAGTCTCCACCAGTCGTTGAGCAGGTGGTAGGGCCTCTCCCGACTGTTGGAAGACATGATAACCTCTACCAATCGTTGAGTAAATTGTTTGGTAGTCAACTTAATTGTTGTACAAGTAAGCAAGTATGATTATAGATATAGCAATTAGTTCACATTCAAACAAGCATGCACACAGATGTTATGATAATACTAGAATTTATTACTTGAATCAAAAGCGTCGATACATAGAATCAAAAGCAAACAACATTCAAATGGTGGGGCTTGCTGTTAAGTAGCTGGAGGGTCTTGATCTCGGTTTAGTTTAGGGCATTAGTTATGGTAGTGATTTGGGTTTCCACATTCATAGCATTGACCATAGTTGAAATTACCAGGACGATTAGGATTAGTAACCTGAGCAGGGTTGTAGATAATCGCAGCCAGTCGGGCATCAACACCTTTGTTGTTTTTGTTGTTGTTGTGGTTGGTGTTGTGGTTGTTGTTACTTTCCTCTTGGTTTTCACCACTGTTATTGCGAGTGCTACGACGTGGAGACATGATCCGTAAGGGACACAATGAGGGCATGAAATGAATGAGGTGATACAAGGAATGTAATCATTTATTCATTAATTAAAACGAATAAACGAAAACGTTGACTTATCAAAGATTCCAGATTCTAATAACATATGGAGACATGCTTTAGCCTATAAGTGAACACTCATCCCGAGAATTCCCAGGTAGGCATCCGGGTCCCTCGTCTGATTGGGATATATGCGCAATGCCAGCCTAGACAGAAGACTCAGAATACAGGCGTTCACCCTTCCAGATTGCACGTGTTCGTTATTAAAATATAGAACTTCGACGAGATCTCAAGGGGGTTCAGGTTAAACCTGAGGAATTTGTCCTATTAGAGTAGATTCACTGATGGAGAGCAGCCTTCTTGTAGGGATGAAATTAGGGGTAAGAAGTAGGAGGGAGATAGAGAATAGCAAGTAAAAGAAGCAAGTACTTGTTAAATCCTATGGTTATAGACTAGATTATTTTTCTAATAACCTAATTCCCTATAACCATGGCTCTGATACCAATCTGTAACACCCCAACCGATGGCGGAAACATCGGGGTGCCACGTATTGATGATTGTTCAGTAGCTCACGGTGAATAATAAATTTCATTAAATGATTTAGATGAATTACATACAATTGTTCTAGAATTTGTACATCAAATTGAATAAAACTATACACATATCTTCAAGCATCAATTCAAATCTTCAAGCAAATAGAACCTGAAACATGTTAAGTTGAAAAGGTTTTGGGTCAACAAAAGTTGGTGAGAATTACATAGGTTTTTGATAATTGAGTAAAAATGATGTGCAATTCATGTGTCATGTCAATCTAGTCCATATGTGAGAACATACTAGAAATAAATCGAGTGCATAATCAACCCTGATGACTGTTATAAAATGATACATACCATACGCTCATGGTCCAATTGAATATGTTATACGATAACAAACACCCACGCTACCTTTGTAGGAGGCACGTATCCGGGTGGGATTGTCAGTCCAATAGATCTATCAATGTATACCGTCGGCTTGTACGGAGTTAATGATTATGCTAGAATGGTGCTTACTCTAATCATGCTCAAGACATAATGCAACATAGAAAACACATAGACACATTGATGATTGAATTGCAATGATAATGTTATAACATGTTTCACCCCAAAAATGGTGATAAATAAAAGGGGCTATGTAAAACTCACCTTGGTAAAATGTTATATCTGTTGAGAAATGTGTTGACCAAATGTATCAAGTATCACCCTAACATGAGGTAATAAATATGTCTAAGTCTATCAATCCTAAAAATGTATAAGTTTCTAGGGCTTCGAATTGGGGATAAATGCTTGTTTGATTAATGTGAAAATTGTTTAATAAATGAGAGAATATTAGTAAATATATAACCAAAAATCTTTTTATGAAATTTAAACTTAAGATGGTTACAAGAATGTGTTTAAAGTGTAAAAATAATTTTTATAAAATTATTTTCTTTAAAATAGATTATTAAATCTATTTATTACAAATTGTCAAACTTTAACTTTAATAATCAAAAACACTAAAATTAAAGAATTATTATTTTAAAAACCATATTTCTGTTCTAAATGATCAGAAATAATTTGTATAAAATTTTGGTGCAAAAATATTAAAAATTGGATTTATTATGATTTAATTATGATTAAATCTATCAAAAATTGATTAAAAATATAAAATAAATGATTTTTCAGAAATAAAAATCATTTCTGAAAAGATTAATGTCATAACAACTTAGGATAATTTTTGTGGAAATTTATAAGATCGTTTTGATATTTTTATAGATTTTTATAAATAAAATAGAATAAACTTGATTTAATTATTATAAATATTAAATAAATGAATTTCAGAAAAGTAAAAATTGTAGATGAAACTTTGACATCAGATTTGTTAAAAATAATTTTTTTAGAATTTATAACAAAGTTTTAATGATTAAAAATGAATTTACAAGTTTAAATGAAATATATATATATATATATATAATTGACTTGTTAAAAAAAATAAGTGGAAAATGGGTGCCCAAGCTGGGACTCGAACCTGAGTAGTCTCAGTCACAAGTATCGAGCACAACCACTTGGCCTAGGCCTGTGGTTGTGTTTTAACTCTGTTTAAATTAAATAAATACACTATGTTGAATCAGTTTATCCCCAAATCAAGTTTACAAGCCCTAACTTTTCCAATTAAACGATTTACACAACAATAACCCAATTGAACATAGGGTTATTGTTGTGTATAGGTTGATGAACAAAACCCATTAAAAATAAGTAACTTACAGAAACGATTTGTGTTTAGATGTCCGGTCAACTGAAAAGTCAAACACGAACTCGATTGCTTCGAAAGACGAATTAAGAACAGAAATTAGAGATAGAGAAAGAGATTTCGGCGAGTTTAGCGTGTAATGGGAGGTCCAATTTATAGGAAAAGGTTCGGGTTGATGATTTGGGTAAGTTGACTCGTCATGAATGTATTAACGCGTAAATTGGTAAAATTTGGAATGTTTTTTACCGATGTTAATGTGTATAATACGCGAGATTAATTGTCACGAGTAAATTAGTCAATAGTTTATATATATAGGTTTAAATCAAAGGTTAATTAAGGCAAAAATTGTGGGTTACGGCTGTTTACACAGCAGCGACCAGCAGAGGAGGAAGACAGCTTATTTTTAGAAGGTTATTTATACATTTCGTGTTAGGATTAAAACAAAAATGAGTTGTGGCTCAGTTGGTGTAGGAGCGCGTGTGTTGTGTATGCTGGGCCGGTCAGGTGTACAGGTTCGATCCCAGGGAGGATCATTTTTTTTTGTTTTTGTTTTAAACAGAAGAGGGGCAAAGGAATGTGAGCTGGGCCAGGTATGGGCTTCTGATGGTGGGCCTCCGAATTTTCTAAAAGAACCAATGGAAGGGAGTGGGCTTAGGCTATGGTATTGGGCTTATGTAGTGTTTGGGTTTGTTTTGAAGATGAAGTTTATAATGTAGGTATTATTTTTATTATGATGACTATTATTATTATTATTATTATTATTATTATTATTATTATTATTATTATTATTATTATTATTATTATTAAGAAAAAAAATGCATTACATATATATATATACATATAGGTTGCGAGTTAGAAAAAAAATAAATATAGACTTGGGCACATTAAGGATAGAATAAGGGCTTTTTCGTATAGAAATTTGGTGAAAATTTTGCGATGTTACAAGCGAAACTTATCACAGTCTCCCGTATGATGGAACCCACACTGAGTACACTTAGGAAGCTTCCCAGTATACCCGCCCTGTCTCTGCTCAGATGATGAACCTGTAGCCTCAAATTCCTTCGGCTGCTGCTGAGGCTGAACTGCACCTTCCCAATGCTCTCATATTTCCTCTTGTTGCCATCAGAGGTCTTCACCACAGTACCCTTAGGAGGCAAAACACCCTCCTGATCCTTCTGTTTGGTTAGCCTATGAGCCAACGGAATGGTATCCCGAAGTGTAGTAGCATCATTCGCGGTCACCAACCCGCGAATCTCAGGCACCAACCCACTAATGTAGAACTCAATAGCCTTATATTCAGGAGTCACAGAATCCGGGCACAAAAGTGCCAACTCATGGTAACGAGTGGTATATTCCTCGACCTCATATCCCACCATCTGATGATTCCACAGCTCATGCTCCAAACTCTTAATCTCATCCCTGGGACAATACTCCATCTTCAAACGAAACACAAACTCAGTCCATGGCAACGCATGGGCCTCAAGTAAACCAATAGTCTGCACAGTCGAATTCCACCAAGTCAAGGCAGGTCCCTCGAATGTCCCTAAAGCATACTTCACACGATACTCCTCAAGGCAGTTACACATGGAGAAAGTGGACTCGACCTTCTCCAACCAACGAAGTAGTCCCACAGCTACCTCAGTCCCACTGAAGTTATGGGGCTTGCAGTCCTAGAACATCTTGTAAGTACAGTGGACTGGAGGAGGTGGAGCTGGTGGAGGATGAAAAGCATTCCCACCATGGCCCTGCTGGGCGGCCTGGTGTGTAGCAATAGCAGCTGCCACATGCTCCTAAATCAGGCTGTTCAGCTCAGCCTGGGTCATACTAATGTTGCCTCAACCCCCATTGCGTCCACCGCCATTCCGACCACCAACACGCCCACCACGACGTCCCCTAGCGCGACCAGACATGTTCTGCCAAAACACGAAACAAGATACTCAGCACCACTACTAGATCAAACTACTAGTGACCAAACGAATTTAGAACGGGGTTCCAGCATGATCATCTGTCCGAACTCGAAGTCCACCAAGATTTTCATGCATTTCGATTTATGATTTCGTGTTCACCCGAAATAACAAATCGCTCTACATGGTCCTCTAGGCGTGCTCCTAGCTAGAACTTCCAATCACTCGACACCCACATTCCTAAAAGAATTTGTTATCGCACCAAGGTCCCCAAAGTGAACAATCACTCAGGGGTGTACTATAACAAGTACTAGTGCAGGATAGTGTGTGTGTGTGTAGGCAAGTATGTACATTAGAGCATAGAGGGGAGATATCCAAATCCCGGAAAAATCTCAAGAATGTGCCGAAGCCACCCCAATGTACACTACTGCCAAGTATAAGCGATAAGCCTCTTCATCCTCAAACCCGAAGAAGAAGATAGAATAAGTGTAGAAATAACGAAAGATAGATAATGTGATACTACGTGATAAGGACACCGACACCCCAACAAGGTTAGTACGTTTACCAAACGACACGACTCAAACTATGTGTGACCGTCTAATGTGTGTGATACTCGGCTATAGTCTAGACTCTAAATGCAGTCCTTATTCA
Organism: Ambrosia trifida; assembly: GCA_028751855.1. Classification (NCBI taxonomy): domain Eukaryota; kingdom Viridiplantae; phylum Streptophyta; class Magnoliopsida; order Asterales; family Asteraceae; genus Ambrosia; species Ambrosia trifida. The sequence continues at coordinate 83,195,634 of CM054122.1, forward strand.
CTATAACCATTGGCTCTGATACTAATCTGTCACACCCTCAAATTCCACGTGCGGGGTTTTACCGCGAGGCGCGCGACAAACCAGGATCTAAGTCAACGGTCACAATAAACGACACTATATGATACGTAAAAACGACATAAGCAAACCATTAAGCTTTCATAAACAATCCATCGCTGCGGAAGCGTAAAACTTTATTACAACTCAAAAGCAAAACATGAAAGTCTGATAATACTCAAAATGAAATGCAAATGGATCCTAGACGCTGTGCGACTCCGTGCGCCTATACAATGCTGCTACCTCAACGACCTAAGACAAACATGCTAAAAACGTCAGCAAATAATGCCGGTGAGTTCACAGGTTTTTAAATAAAACGACTCCAAAAGTTTCAAAGAATACCCTTGGCCTAACTAGGCCGCATGTATACCAATCAGATGAATACCTGTCACTACTACGATTGGAAAACCATTACTAGACACGAATGCAAGAATTCAAGAATACACTTGCCCGAACATACGAATGCAAGAATATAAGAATACAAGAATACCTAAAGAGACAACATGCACCCGTCCGACCTCCAGTCGACGAGTGGGGCCGGTCACGCCCAAATAGATCTATCCATATTTCCCCCGTTGTGCAACCACCGCACATTCATGGTTTTCCCCGGGACTTTAACAAATCGTATAACAACCCAAAAGAATACCCCAATATATAAAGAATTCAAGAATACCAGTACGTAATACCATATAGTAACCAATGAACACCTTGTAAGCTTTACCAATATGAATACTTAGCAAATCATAGGTTTTATGAATACCAAAACGTAGTTTGACACATCTTTTATGAAAACGTAAGTTGATGCACGTTAAAAGAATATAAGTACACAACATGTTTTCTCCCCCGAAAGCAAAACCAGTAAAGAGTGGGGCCGTGAAACTCACCTTAGAGTGCTTCCTCAGTAATATAGAAATCCAATACGTGTGTGATAGTCCCTACTAGTGGTGACCTATCAATGAGTTTACATAAGTGTGATGACTACTAACCCGAAGGCTAATCAGTCCCCAAATTGTCCAGACCATGACTGTGTATGTTGAAAACATGTTTAAACGTTAAACGGACCAAACCAGAAAAAACTCGACATCCCATTGGTGACCCGACATCCCACGTGTTAGCCACATACAAGATATCATGCACATATGCAATTAAACACTTAGCGTGCGCAAACATCCACCCTATCTAGCATAACGCCCAATTAACGCATAAGAAAGTTCGAACACGTGTTACCAAGTTATTAGACATGTCACAGGGTTCCTAACATGTTCCTAGGTGTCAAACCGTGTTCCGGGATGTTAAAATGCACATATGACAGCAGGACACGCAATTTGGAATCAAACATGCAATTAGGAAAAGTAAACGGGTGATTAGAAGGAGTCAACAGGTGAGTAGAAGGCTAATCGCCTAATACATCAGGCGATTAGGTGGCTAATCGCCCCTGCAGCAGGCGATTGCAGCTCCCAATCGCCTGTTGCAGGTTCATGACGTGTTTTCGCACGTTAAACCCTCCAAATCAGATCCGAAACATGTAAAATCACCCAACATCAAATCTAAACTATTAACCTACCCATTTCAAGCAAAAACCCCCCAATTTATCATCATCCTAGCCGTCCCGAATGCAAGTGTTTTCCCAAAATAGCATAACCATCATGTAAACATCACATCATCATACAAAACTTACCTTAAATAGCAAATATCCAGATTTCATCACATAATGATGTTGTCTGACGATATCCTACCGTTCTAGCATCGTCCTAGAGTAAACCCTAACCTCAAACAATCAATAAAACACAACATATCATCATAAATCCTTCATAATCATTCAAACGGGTCAAAACGCCTAATATCAATGTTACACATCTATGAACCTTCAAACTCCTAGGTTAATATCATATCAACTCATTTAGATCAGAAACATATTAATAATACAAGAACAACCATGTTTAAACGATAAAAATCCTATCATGCATGAATACATCACATATAACAAGCATAGAGGTTTGGGTTTGTTTAGAAACTGATTTTTAATGAGTTTTCAAAGACACAAATGTTTAGAAATCAGGTATGGACCTTTAGGGATCAAATCAATATCATTACAAAGGTTTGGGATGAAGAACACACCTTGAAATGGTAAGATTATGAGATGTAAAGCTTGGAAATGTGATTTCTTGATCAAAAACGTGTTGCAGAGGTTGAAAAAGGTGTGGGGTGGCTTTGGGGTGTATTAGGGTTTCACAAATTATGTTTTAAAACATAAGGGGGGTATTTATAGGCGTTTCTAGTCGTTTAGTACGCGTCAGGCGATTACAGTGTAGTATAGGCGATTAGAATGTGTAATCGCCTATACCTACTAGCGATTAGGTTCTAATCGCCTATACCTATTGGCAATTACGCGTAATCACCTATAATGTCATGCAATTACGCGTAATCACCTATAATGTCATGCAATTACTCGTAATCACCATATTAACACATATAAACACGTATTCACATACCGGCAAGTCATATAATGATTGTAAGCACATAATGCATGATAACTAACATGTTCACATCCGTTCACCAATTCCCGGGACTCGAGATTTACGTGTGCACGTTAAACCCGACGATTCTACAAATCGCCAATCCTTGTACACATGGTTATAGACCGACTCCCAATGATCCCGTGGATCATTGTAACGACTCCCGATGATTCCCGGAACCATCATAACGACTCAACTGACCTAGTTAAGTATGTTTGAAAACGTTTTTCGCTAAGGTAGACTTATGTGTTTTATAAAATGTTAACCTAAACGTGCCGGGTGTCACATCATCCCCCTGTTGAAAGAATTTTCGTCCCGAAAATTTCCCGAAGTAAAAGAGAACGAAGCGATAAAAAGAAAAATTTTCCCCGGTCGTCACATCCAGCGACATGAAAAGCTAAGCAAACATCAGACAACCACATAAACATCAACAACGAATAACAAAGCAACCCGCCAAAATAAACCGCACACGAACACCCACAAAAAAAAATCAATTTTTATCCGTCATCACACATAAAAAACACAAACCAAACAACCAATCACTTGTAAAACTATAAACCCGCATCAATTGATCATCAAACAACCAAAAGATTGAAAGATTGGATAAAGGGTACCTGCAAACGAACCCATTATGTTTAATGACCCGATCCCATATATGATGTACTCGAAAGATGAACATGCAAGTTGAATAGTTCACTAGAACCTCGTTGCATCTCCATAAAAAATGCCCATGTTCCTCCAACCAAAAGCATCATCAACATCTATGAGAAACCTTAACTGTCAAGGCGGAGGCGGAGAAGGTGGGGTTTTGGTGGTTTTGTACATAGATAATGTACACCACCCACCAACGTCAAGCGACAGTGGTTTCTAGAGAGAGAAAAAGCAGGGAGACCAACGGTTATAGAGAGAAAATGAAAACAAAAGTTTCAAGGTAGTGATGCCTTCAAATAAGGTTTTTAATGGGCATTTTTTTTTTTTTTTTTTTAATCAAGATACTCCCATTAAGTGACCCTCTCCTAATGAATTTATAAATAGTCATTTTTTATTTGAGGTAGGCAAGAAACTCACCTACTATATCATTGTTGGAGTTTTCAGATAACATTATTTTCAAATGATCGTCCAAATATTGTCCGAAAATTTTTAAACTCATATGCGTAACGGAAAACTTTTTAATTAAGGGATCTACTTATACGACAATCACTACTTGTTGCTTTTAACTTTTAAGTGATAATTTACACATCAAAAGTCTGGTGCAAGTAGTAACCATAATGTAGTCCAAAAGATGTTTGTCAGAAGTTTCGATTATATAGTATTCGTATAGAAATTTTTTGGTATATACGGTTAAGACCCCCGAAACTGGTTTTCGACCTCCCGGTAACTTCCGACTCCCCAAAGTCTCAGGTCAAGCTTCGCCACTGGTTGATTCAGTTATCAGGTTGGGCCAGACTGAGGCATGAGGTGATTGGTCGATTTGGGTTTGTTCCGATATAGGCGGTTGGTTCGCTTATCAGGCCGAGCTACACTAGCTAAAATTAAATTACCAACAAGCTAGTTAGTTTGAGCTTCGTTATTTTGCGTAGACGGGATGCATGATGTTTGGTTAAATGGGTTGTACACATTTATCTAAGCTTTGCAAACTATCGGGCAAATACGAGTTTGGATTATTATATAGCGTGTACTGATTTTTTTCCCTGGAATTGTATAAAAGAGAACCAACTAGCAATTTACTAGCTGATACAAAGCAACTCACTTACAAGAATATTATAAGTGGATATTGAAGCCACTAACTCCACTTAATGTTTATATTACAACTTCATTAGCAAATCAAAAAAAAAAAAAAAAAACCATCTAACAATCAAATAAAAATATTTATTTCATTCCTTTTGTTGTTGTTTTCAAATGGAAAGGCTCTAAGTTTTGTCTAATTGGAAGTTGATCTAACATAACTCTTCAACATAAAATGTTTACTTCTCATGATCAACATTTAGAAGATTAAGAGGGCGTTTGAGATTGCTTTTTAAATATGATTATGCGTTTTCCTGTAATAGGGGTACTGTAGTAGGGGTAGTGTAGCTGCTTTTAAATTATTGTGTTTTGGTAGGCTAAAAATCTATTTTAAAACTCAATCCCAAACACTAAAAACTGATTATTTGCGTTTTCAAAATGCAATAATCTAAAATCTATTTCAAAACTCAACTCCAAACACCCTCTCTAAGCCTAGCAGTATGGCTTCTCACAGCTTTTACATTAAAAACATCTTTTGCATCTAGACGCCAAAACTAACCATTTGGAGAATCAGATCAAGAAATCAATTGTAAATCGCACAAAGGTTCAAACAAGTTAGAAGACTCGATACCACCTCTTACAGGCCTATGTGAAGGCCAATTCTATCAATTCAAGCACCTACAAGGCCGGATATAACGATGCTTATGAACATCCAAGTTATATAATAAAAAACAATAAGAAAGAGTTTAATTATGCATCCGACACTAGTGCCAAAAAAATGTATTTTCACCATTTTCACTTTCTTCTTCAAAGTAGTAAAATGAATCACATCATTATCATTGAGCTTGATAATAGACTTTTTGGTCCTCTACCATACTCCATTACCTTTGACTAGCCAAGAACAAAAAAAAAAAAAAAAAACATGACTGCTTTCTCACCATAGATAGCTTTGATAACTTGGACCCACATAGCATAAGGATTGTTAATTAACATCCACCCCTTTTAAAAAAGAGCAAAATTGTATTGGCAAATCAAACAAAATATTAATATAGGGGGTATTGGTGTAAATAACATATAGTATGTACTATCTCTATGTAAACTAGGTAAAGGTTTAGGGGTAAAAATCTATTGAAAGGATGCAACTAAAGCATCACAGATCACATGTCCAACACTTGTAGCCCAGTTGATTAAGGGCCTAAGTTTTTTATGGGAGGTTTGGGTTTAATTCCCACTAGCTACATTTGGAGGACATTATTGAGAAATGAGGGATGACTCCTCACGAGGGTTAGGAGTTCGAGTCCTGATCTCGCCCGGGTTTTACCGGTTCTCCACAGCGGGTCTTCGGATGGGTGGGGATCGGGTTTTCCCCGGTTCGGAAACCTCGTGGGCAAGCCTGGTTACCCTGGCCAGCACCTTGCATAGTCCTGGGTGAGGGGGGGAGTTCTTGGGTTCGCCAGTTTATGGGTCCCATGAGTAGTCGGGCAGAAACGTTTCGTTGGGCGTTCAAAAAAAAAATCACAGCGATCACATGAAGGCGCCAAAAGTATTAGGGTTACGATGCTTTATGGTGATGCAAGGTTTCAACTTCAATCAACCAAGGGACACACCAATTCAATTAAGGATTGCGTCTATTCATCAAGGGTTGTGTCTATTAGAAGGTGTCGTTCCAATTAGTATAAATAGGGTTTATGTATTCAAGGTAATTAGGATTCATACACCACCTATTTAGAATTCATACACCCTGGTCCACATCACATACCAATAGGATGCCAAATACACTAGAATATGATGTCACACCCCCAGAATGTGACGCAACAGGGTGTATGAATCCCATAACCCGTATTCAATTGTATCATCACATTCTATGCAATTCAACTGAAGTTCATGTTAGTTTCTTCTTCATTTGTTTTACGTTATTGATTTACCAACAGTGATATCAGGGCGGTTATCGCTAGTAGGAAGGAGCATGTGTTTTGAAGTTGTGGTTCTTTATTTCCTCACAATAGTGCATGGTGGATTTGCAAGTTGAATACGATCGAATATGCATGGTAGATTCTATGCATGGTATTCCCACTAAAGGGGCAATTGATGCACGACATGACCTCTAGTCTAAAAATTTGTAGACAACGATGCTTTAAAAAAAATAAACGTTTTTGGCAATAAAACCATGTATTCCCTTCAATTATATTCTTGTATTTTAGTGATTTATGTTTGTAGGTTTTATCCATCAAACGTAAAGCATGAAGGAAAAGCAACAACAATTTCGTAGAAGCTTATCATAAAATCTGATTATGCTTGAAATGTATGTGAACTAGTTTTTTACCCCGTTACGCGCCGGGCATTGATATTTGCGAGTGATTAATTAATGTAGCCGATAGAATAACCGTAAGTTGTTTACGTAAGTCCATAGTTGTTACATTGGTTTTCGTTGTACCGCCCGGTATCACATATCCGTTAAGTATTAAAGTAACACGAATTATTTGAAAGCGTATATATCAAGTCTTCCAAGTGATATCATCTCATTATAACACTCGCGACCACCATTACTAACACCATCAAAACTAAAACCAAAACTAAAAAATGAAAATCCAAAATGAAGAGTAAAAATAAAATTAAAAAAAATCTTGAAAGAATAATTTAGGTTCAGAGTTGGTTAAGTAATGAAACCATGAATGCAAGGGAGTTGCAAGTGAAGACCTAGCATCCTTCAACCTTGCCACATCAAGGTTACATTTTCACAAATTTTTAATCAGAAATTGGCACACATCATAACCTTAATCGGATCAGCATGAGTAATACAATACCAAAAGAGTATTCAAATCACAGGAATACCACCGACCATGAAGTTATCATCAACAAAACCAAACTACCAACACATGCAACACCAAAAAAAGGGAAGCACATAACTTCTTAAAAACAATTGTACTGTCTCCAAATGCACAGGGTACAAACAACAATGCACCACAAAGTAAAATAGAGGTACAATTTACAACAGTAACAGACATTCACAAAAGATGGTTAGTAATAATAAGCATATTAATTAATAAAACATTAACAACGCCGGCGCCATAGACTGTTGTACAACCGCCCGGAAAAGCAAAACGACTCAAAAGCCACAGTCAACGGCAACCAGAGGCAACATCACAATATCTTAAACCTAGTGGTACCAAGCTGCATAAACAACAACACCATCAGAGAACCGCCGCCTGCCGGAAAGCAAACATGAGAAAGAAGAGGAAAAGAATAGCGAGTAAAGGGCAGAACCGCAGGCAACGACGACTCCCCATCTCTTTCTCGGGTTCTCTCTCTAGAAACTCCACCCCTCACTGTTTCTCTCTATAGAAAATAAGTGAATCATTGTTGCTACAACAAGGAAAATGACCGGGATTTGGTTAAGAGATGTTTAGGTTTATAAGTTAAGGGTATGTTAGGTTAAAGTTATGATTAAGGGGATCCTCTAGCTCCTGGAAGGACCTGCACAAGGTAGCAGACACCGTTAGCCTTAACGCAGGAGGGGGCCTCCTGCGTTTGGACTCCGGTTTGAGAATAAGTATATATTCGGTTGGAGTATAGGAATAAAGTAGAGAGTGTAAGAGTAAGTAGAAGAAGTGAGAAGTGTGTGTGGAATGACAACCTAAGGGTCTCCTTATATAGGCAACGGAATTCTGCCTAGGAGCTCCCTTATGGTAGCATCTTTACTATACCTGGTTAAGATTGACTCTCTTTTGTTCCCTGCAGTGAGACTTTGCCCATTTAGTACATTTTCAGCTTTTACTACTTCCTAGGCATGGCTTGGAGCTGTGTGATGTTTTGTCTCATGCTCATAGTAATAAGCCAAAGTACCTTTTTACATTTCCAATGTTTTTACTGTTTGCTTTCTGCTGCATAGCTACCGTATGGCAGCCGGGCTGCCTTATATTAGTTGTTCAACTCCAATAAGTCAGGCGAACCTTAATACTTCATTTTTGCTTTCTTTTTTTTTTTTTTTTGATAAGGGACTAACCGTGGTCGTTTTAGGACCCATGTCATCAGCCCCCCAGTCATAAGCATTTGTATAGAAGTTATAAGTGCTTGTGACTTGTAAATTATCTCCTGCCTCGGTGGCAATGTAAGGCTACCTTACCTTGGTACCGAGGAGTTATCAGAATCCAAGCTCCCTCTTGGGAGCCTTGTATTTGTGTAGTGTCTTCGCCAATTTTTTATGTGGATTTTTGTCCCTGCGTTCCTCATTAAGACCCTATTGACCATCATTGCTTTCTTGGGGGCAGACTTACGTCCCATCAGCTGCTGCGTGTGGCTGCTGATTTGACGGGCGCCCTAGGCTGATGTCATCCTACTGGACAACTGGGCGGTTTACTTCCTTGGTAACCGTTTTTGATCATTAAATTCAAATTTTGAATTTATAAAAGGGGATAACTCCTCTCAATTTCTCATTCTATTCTCTTTTTAGTAAAACTTCTCTCTTTCACCCACGATCACCTCTTTGTCGGCGTCTTTCTTTTCTTCTATAAAACTTGGGAAGTAACTTCCTTTTCCTTCACACTTGCTTTTCATTATGTCTAAAAACGATCTTGCTTCTCAGTTTACTCGGTTATCTAAATCCGATGCCGAACAGTTTTGTTCGGAGGTCGGTATCCCTGTGTCTTTTTAACCCTCCGTTCCGAAGGGGAAGACTCCAGTAACCACTATTTCCCCTGGCAAGATAGCCGTTTACACTCGTCAGTTCGACCAGGGTAACCTTCGGTACCCCTTTTCTATGTTTTTTCTGAACGTTCTCGAGTATCATCAGCTTGGTCTTGATCAGTTGTGTCCCTCTGGTGTAGCCCGAATCATCCACTTTGAAATTGTGTGTCGTTGTCTCGGTCATAAGCCTTCTCTGGCCATATACCGTCGATTCTTTAGGCTGGCTAAGAACGGGAACTGGTTTACTATTGAAAAAACTCAGTACGAACCGGCCCTGATTTCGAGTGTTATTGGTCTTGTGTCTACGTGGAAAGATAAGTTTTTCTTTTTGAATTCTGGCTTTCTGCCCTCTAAGGCTCCAAGGAGGTCTTCTGATGCTCCTCTGAACGAGAAAGAGCCTGACCCTGACACTCTTGATCAGAAGCTATTGGAAAAGCTTCGTGTTTTTTCTACCCGTCTCCGCACCTTTCCTGAAGATTTCCTAGTTATGATGGGTCTGAGTATTAATTGGGATGATCCTGAAACTGAACCTATGATTTATCATGGTAGGGAGGGTGTGTGTCGTTAAGGCTTACTTTCTCTCCCCAACTTTTGTTTACTTGTTCCTTTTTCTGATCTCTTCTTTTTTTTTCTTTTTTTTTCTTTTTTTTTTTTTTTTTGCAGAAATGAGTACCCTTGATTTCCTTGCTCTAGACGACATTGTTGATGTTAAGTTCAAGGTTCGTGCCTCGGGGGAGGGTAAGAATGTGGTTGTGAGGACTGAGCATGTCCGTTTCCAAGGGGAGTATACTAGCGTTATTTCATCATCTTCAACTGTCGCGGAGCCTTCGGGGAAGAAGTCTGTTACTGTTCGTCGCTCCAACAAGAGACTTCATGGAGTTTCTTCTGGCCCAGGGAATATACCTGCTATCCCCTTGGTCATTGAAGAGGAGGATGAAGATTCTTCCTTGATAGCCTCCGCTATGGGATGCATACCTGCCTCAGGGAAAGGCAAGCTAACATTATCTTCCCCTAAGAAAGATGATGCTTTGTTCAAAAAGCCTAAGGATGTGGTGATCAAGGGTGATGATCAGAAGTTATTGTTGTCGAAAGCTGAGGGTGGTGAGAGTTCAAAGCCAATTGCTGATGTTGGTGTTCATTCCCTTGTTCAGGGTCATGGTGAAGGAGTATTTGTGCCTAATTGGGGTATTAAGAGTACTGACGTGTTGAAGAAGGCTTCCGTCTGTCGTGATTTGATTGACCATTGCATCCCTGATGCAGAGAGGGCCACACACAGGGAGTGGGTGGACAAGGATATGATGAAAAATATGTATTATCATTTTGGTCAATTTTTGTCTTTGTTCCCGGACGGGATGGCTAGGTGGGGTGGTTTGTGACTTCGGAGTGGGCAAGTTGAAGGTGCTTATGAGAAGCATGAGGTTGAGTTGATGAAGGTGAAAGATGAACTAGCTAAGTATGCTGCCCGGGAGAAGGATCTGGTGCATGAGTTAGCCGTATCCACGACCCAGCTTAGTTTGGAGAATGAGAAATTTGACAAGATGTTTAAAGGGTTAAATGATGAGAAAGCAAAGGTTGCTGAGGAAAGGGAGGGTCTAGCTCGGGCTAGGGAGGCAGTTAAACAAGAGCAGGTTGCTGTGGAGAAGGTTGGCATGGAGCTTAGGGCTCAAGTGGATCGTTTGACTGAAGAGAAGGAATGGCTGGTTTCTAAGGGGGTTGCCCATTTTGTCACCAACTTGCTGCATTCCCAGGAGTTCAATGCTCTGTTGGCTGATATTTACGCCAAGGCTATAGCCTTCGGTCGTCATGGGGGAATTCAAGCTGGTTTCAAGGCAGCCGAGGAGGGTCAGAAGATCGAGGAGCTACCATCCTTTAAGCCTTCTTCTGGGGAAGAGTTTGTGAATGCTGTGAAGGCGATGGAGCTTTCCACTTACCCTTATATTGCAGCCATTTCTAAGGCTTCCTAACAACCTATCTCCTTCCTGCAAGATTTGGAGCCTGAAGGTTTGAAGAAGGAGGTGGCCAACGAGGTCTTCAGCTCCTATGTGTCAAAGAGGCCCCTTAGGATCATGTTGGAGGGGGCTGATGGTGGGGAAGGTAGTTCAAAGGGTCTAAAACCTGCTGATTCATCTAAAGTTCCTGATTTGGAGCAGGTATTTGAGAGTCCTTCCCCCCTTCAAGGTTTGAAGATTGATTCCACCCCTCCTGCTGGTGAAGATGATCCGTTTGCTGGCCTTGACACTGGGGACCTTTATGGAGATGTTGGTAATCAAGTTCTGGCTTTCACTGGTGAGGGCGATACCACCGATGAAGCCGAAGATTCTGTTACCCCATGATCTAATCATGTTTTAAGCTTTCATTATGTTTTAGCAGTCTTTTGTAATGAAACTCTTTTGTACCTAGCCTTAGGGCTTTTATCAATGGGAATGCTCCCCCTTTAGGGGTGATGCCTTATTTATGTTCAATGTTTGGTTGTGCTGAATATTTTGCTTGTCGTATATAGTGTTTGCAATGTCTTTAACCTTTTGCCTTGAGGTGGATGCTGCAGTCACCCAACCCAGGCTACTAAGCTAAGGAGCCGATGCAATACTTATCCTATCAGCTTGTTTGTTTGCAACCATATTTAATGGTTGTTTATGTGAAATGTTTGTTTTTGTGTTTGATGTGAACATGTATGAGCTGTCTTGGTGTGAGGAGCTCACCCTCTTTCATGGGTTTAGTATTCCTTTAAGGACTTGTCCCATGGAGTTATGGATTGTATTAGGAACTCACCCTGTATACAGGAAGGTTATTAGCCTTGTTACCTGTTGAGCAGTTGTGGCCTAGGAGCTCATCCCCGTTTTATGGGTAGGTATAGCGTCGGATCCCATGGAGCCTGGTTAGGAGGGGCTCACCCTTTGATAAGATAAGTGACAAGTGCATTGTTTTTAAAACAGAGTTCATTCATTCATTAGTCATTTCATTTGGAATACATATCAACGCTACAACCATTAAACATAGAATTGTTTTAAATGTTTGTCATTCCAGTGCCTCGGGACCATGTTGCCATTGGGGTCGGCTAGCTTGTAGGATCCTCCTTTGTGGGCTTCCTTGATGACGTAAGGACCTTCCCATCGAGGGCCTAGCTTCCCTACACTCTGCTGCCTCCTGGCTTCATTACATCTTAACACAAGGTCCCTTGGCCTAAAGACCTCTTTTCTAACCCTTGTGTTGTAGTAGGCTTCGAGTTTCTTTTTGTACCTGGCCTCCCTGATGGAGGCTTGGTCCCTCGATTCTTCAAGGAAGTCTAGGTTGAGCAAGACCTCCTTGTCATTGTGTCGTGTGCTTTTTCGAACATTTCTTCCTGAGCTTACCCCTATCTCTGCTGGTATGACAGCTTCGCTTCCGAAGACAAGGCTGTAGGGTGTCTTCTGGTGGCTTGTCTTTTCCATGGTTCTGATAGCCCACAGAACACTCGGGAGTTCGTCAACCCACTTCCTGCCATATCTTCCCAGTCTTGCTTTGATACCTTCAATGATGCTTCTGTTCCTACGCTCTACTTGTCCATTGGACTGGGGGTAAGCTACAGAGCTGAAACCTTGCTTGATGCCCAGCTCAGAGCACCAGCTGCTGAATGGCTTTTTGGCAAACTGCTTTCCATTGTCGGTTACGATCTCCCCTGGTAGCCCATATCTACAAATTATTTGTTCCCATACGAAATTTATCACATGCCTCCCTGATATGGTGGCTAGCGGCCTGACCTCCGGCCACTTGGTGAAATAATCAACAGCTACCAAAAGGAATTTCACCTTTCCTAGAGCCTGTGGGAAGGGACCCACTATGTCCATGCCCCATTTATAGAAGGGCCAGGCAGAGATGATGGGTACAAGATCGTGTTTTGGGTTGGTCTTCACCTGTCTTTGCAACTGGCATGCTTCACACTTTCGGATTGTCTCGAAGGCATCTTTGTGCATGGTTGGCCAATAATAACCGAGGTTCATAAGCTTTGATACCACAGCACGAGGCCCGACATGCATTCCACATATCTCCTCATGTATCTCCCTGGTGAGATAGTCACTTTGATTGGGTCCGACACACCTGAGCAGGGGTGCCAAGTATCCATTCTTGTAGAGTTTGTCATCTTCAACCACATATTGCCTTGCCTTGATGACCAACCGTTTTGCTTCTTGCTCGCTATCTGGTAGCTTCCCTTCTTTAAGGTAGGACATAATGGGGGTCATCCATGTGGATTCTGTTTCAGTGACTGTAACATCGCGAATTTCCCCTAATTTTTTTTTTGATAAAAAGAATGTATTGTTTTAAACAATATATGTTTTAAATACCTTAAACTAATAATTATTTATATCTCGACACTTTTGTACGTTTTAAAAATATTTCGAGTCACTTTCGGGCTTATATAATCATATTATGAATTTAGAATAATATAGTTTTAGGGAAATAATTGCCAAAAAAAGATTTGTGTGGACCGGGACTCGAACCCGCGTCCACAGCCAACCAACACACAGTGACAACCAACTGAGCCAACTATCATCTTGTGTAGTATTTTAAAAGAAAATAAACTTAACACATTCCTTAAATTGATTAGTCAAAGTCTTAGTCAAACAGTCAAAGTCTTAGTCAAATAGTCAATTCATCATAAAACCTTACTTTATGGTGTTGACCAATTTTAATGGCTAATTGACTCCAAAACTAGTATAAAAACCCACCTATGACCCATTATACTTTGCACCTCTGAATCGATTGTTTCAATCCGATTAAACTTTCCCTCATACCTTTCTTCTATAGTCTATTACTTCTACAATTGAAGCTTTGATTATAAGCTCTTGTAATTGGCGAATTGGAAGCTTGATATTCTTTCTTTTTCGTTTTCTTCAATTTGGACTAGCTACGTTGTTGAGTCTTTGGGATTCGCCTCGCATACATTCACAACACATTATTCTATTTTTTTTCACAAGACATAACATTTTGCTAAGGTGAGTTTTACATAGCCCCTTTTATTTATCACCGTTTTTGGGGTGAAACATGTTATAACATCATTATTGCAATTCAATAATCAATGTGTCTATGTGTTTTCTATGTTGCATTATGTCTTGAGCATGATTAGAGTAAGCACCATTCTAGCATAATCATTAACATTGATCAGCCGACGGTATACATTGATAGATCTATTGGACTGACAATCCCACCCGGATACGTGCCTCCTACAAAGGTAGCGTGGGTGTTTGTTATCGTATAACATATTCAATTGGACTATGAGCGTATGGTATGTATCATATTATAACAGTCATCAGGGTTGGTTATGCACTCGATTTATTTCTAGTATGTTCTCACATATGGACTAGATTGACATGACACGTGAATTGCACAACTTTTTTATTCAATTATCAAAAACCTATGTAATTCTCACCAACTTTTGTTGACCCAAAACATTTTCAACTTAACATGTTTCAGGTTCTATTTGCTTGAAGATTTGAATTGATGCTTGAAGATATGTGTATAGTTTTATCCAATTTGATGTACAAATTCTAGAACTATTGTATGTAATTCATTTAAATCATTTAATGGAATTTATTATTCACCATGAGCTACTGAACAATCATCATTACGTGACATCCCGATGTTTCCGCCATCGGTTGGGGTGTTACAGATTGGTATCAGAGCCTTGGTTATAGGGAATTAGGTTATTAGAAAAATAATCTAGTCTATAACCATAGGATTATAATCAGTACTTGCTCCTTTTACTTGCAACCCTACTTGTTTCTATTCTCTATCTCCATCCTACTTCTTATCCCTACTTTAGTCCCTACAAGAAGATTGTTCTCCATCACAAGATCTACTCTTAGACTAATAGGACAAAATCCTCAGGTTTAACCTGAACCCCCTTGAGATCTCGTCGAAGTTCTAGATCTTAATAACGAACACGTGCAATCTGGAAGGGTGAACGCCTGTATTCTGAGTCTTCTGTCTAGGCTGGCATTGCGCATATATCCCAATCAGACGAGGGACCCGGATGCCTACCTGGGAATTCTCGAGATGAGTGTTCACTTATAGGCTAAAGCATGTCTTCATATGTTATTAGAATCTGGAATCTTTGATAAGTCAACGTTTTCGTTTATTCGTTTTAATTAATGAATAAATGATTACATTCCTTATATTACCTCATTCATTTCATGCCTCATTGATACTTCATTGTGTCCCTTACAGATCATGTCTCCACGCCACAGCACTCGCATTAACAGTGGTGACAATCATGAAGAAGAGAGCAGTAACCACAATCCCGACCACAACACTAACAATGGTGGTGATGCCCAACTAGCTGCGATTATTTCCCAACAATTGGCGCAACAAATCACAACTCTGGTTTCTAACTTGTTGACTCAAGATATCCAAATGGATGGGAATGGCATTAGAAATGGCGTTGGAAATCACGAAAGGAACAGGACCTTAGTTCGGAAAACAAGTATCGTGGCCGCGGTGACTACCAAGAATCAGAAACGTAAGACCAGGGATCCTAACGTAAACTTCACTACCCAAGTTTCTAACAAGAAGCCTTATACAAGAAACTTTCCATTGTGTAACACATGCAATCGACATCATCCCACTGTTTCAGCATGTCGCGTGTGCACCAATTGTGGTAGGTATGGCCATTTGGTCAACACATGTCGCGAGACCCCAAACCCTAATGCCAATCAACCCACCAATCCTGCTCAGGCTGATAATCCTAATCGATACAACTATGGTCAATGCTATGAATGTGGGAACCCAAATCACTACCGTAACCGATGCCCTAAACTAAACTGAGATCAAGACCCTCCAGCTACTTAACAGCAAACTCTGCCATCTGAATGATGTTTATTTTTCTCTTTAATTCCATGTATTGACATTTCTATTTTCAAGTAATAAAATTCAAGTATTATCATAACATTTGTGTGTATGCTTGTTTTAATGTGAATTAATTGCTATATCTATAAACATACGTGCTTACTTGTACAACAATTAGTTGACTACCAAACAATCTACTCAACGATTGGTAGAGGTTATCATGTCTTCCAACAGTCGGGAGAGGCCCTACCACCTGCTCAACGACTGGTGAAGACTATCGAACCTGCTCAACAATCGGTAGAGTCATAAAAGGACGCAAAACCCTAATGTAAGGTAAATTGGTAATTACGGTCCGGAACGTAATCATGAATTTACAGGTACGTTAAGGTAGTGTGAAATTTTATCAAGGTTTCTGGTAGTTGACCTATTGTAAACCTAGTGTTTCTCTTAACTTCGGGACGAAGTTCCTAAAAGTAGGGGAGACTGTAACATCGCGAATTTCCCCTAATTTTTTTTTGATAAAAAGAATGTATTGTTTTAAACAATATATGTTTTAAATACCTTAAACTAATAATTATTTATATCTCGACACTTTTGTACGTTTTAAAAATATTTCGAGTCACTTTCGGGCTTATATAATCATATTATGAATTTAGAATAATATAGTTTTAGGGAAATAATTGCCAAAAAAAGATTTGTGTGGACCGGGACTCGAACCCGCGTCCACAGCCAACCAACACACAGTGACAACCAACTGAGCCAACTATCATCTTGTGTAGTATTTTAAAAGAAAATAAACTTAACACATTCCGTAAATTGATTAGTCAAAGTCTTAGTCAAACAGTCAAAGTCTTAGTCAAATAGTCAATTCATCATAAAACCTTACTTTATGGTGTTGACCAATTTTAATGGCTAATTGACTCCAAAACTAGTATAAAAACCCACCTATGACCCATTATACTTTGCACCTCTAAATCGATTGTTTCAATCCGATTAAACTTTCCCTCATACCTTTCTTCTATAGTCTATTACTTCTACAATTGAAGCTTTGATTATAAGCTCTTGTAATTGGCGAATTGGAAGCTTGATATTCTTTCTTTTTCGTTTTCTTCAATTTGGACTAGCTACGTTGTTGAGTCTTTGGGATTCGCCTCGCATACATTCACAACACATTATTCTATTTTTTTCACAAGACATATCATTTTGCTAAGGTGAGTTTTACATAGCCCCTTTTATTTATCACCGTTTTTGGGGTGAAACATGTTATAACATCATTATTGCAATTCAATAATCAATGTGTCTATGTGTTTTCTATGTTGCATTATGTCTTGAGCATGATTAGAGTAAGCACCATTCTAGCATAATCATTAACATTGATCAGCCGACGGTATACATTGATCGATCTATTGGACTGACAATCCCACCCGGATACGTGCCTCCTACAAAGGTAGCGTGGGTGTTTGTTATCGTATAACATATTCAATTGGACCATGAGCGTATGGTATGTATCATATTATAACAGTCATCAGGGTTGGTTATGCACTCGATTTATTTCTAGTATGTTCTCACATATGGACTAGATTGACATGACACATGAATTGCACAACATTTTTATTCAATTATCAAAAACCTATGTAATTCTCACCAACTTTTGTTGACCCAAAACATTTTCAACTTAACATGTTTCAGGTTCTATTTGCTTGAAGATTTGAATTGATGCTTGAAGATATGTGTATAGTTTTATCCAATTTGATGTACAAATTCTAGAACTATTGTATGTAATTCATTTAAATCATTTAATGGAATTTATTATTCACCATGAGCTACTGAACAATCATCATTACGTGACATCCCGATGTTTCCGCCATCGGTTGGGGTGTTACAGTGACAATATCTTGGACCTCTTTGTCATCAATGGATGGTTCCCGAAGCACCTCAACCAGGACCTTTTTTGTTAAGTGAGCAAACGTTAGGGAAGCCAGCTTGCTCAGGGCATCTGCCTGCTTGTTCTTAGTCCTTGATACTTGTTCTAGTGTGAAGGCTTTGAATTCCTTGATGAATTCCTTGACCCTGTCTTTATACTTGACCATTGAGGGCTCCTTAGCTGTGTACGCTCTATTTACTTGCTTGACTACAAGGTTTGAATCGACGAACACCTTCAATTCTTGTACTTTCATGCTTCTTGCCAACCTTAAACCGGCTAGTAGGGCTTCATATTCAGCAACATTGTTGGTGCAGGGGAAGTCTAGACGGAATGCATAAGTGTACTGAGTTCCGTGGGGGTCCCTGATTACAAGACCAGCCCCGGAACCTTCTACACTTGAGGCTCCATCAGTGAAAAGACACCACTTCCCTTTGAGGTCAAGTTGTACTTCTTCGACCTCATTCATCTCTTCTTCTGTCTGCAGGACGGGTATTTCGGCTAGAAAGTCAGCAAATACTTGCCCTATGTAAGCCCTTCTACGCATGTATTCTATCTTGTGCTCCCTAGGCCAACAACCCATTTTGCCAACCTCCCCGAATCTTCCGCTTTTTCTAAGATGAAGCGTATGGGTTGGTCGGTGATTACCCTCATTGGGTGAGCTTGAAAATACCGCCTTAGCCTCTTGGCCATGTGCACAAGTGCTAACACAAGCTTCTCTGTGGGAGTGTAATTGATTTCAGCATCCTTTAGGGCTCTGCTGACGAAATAGACAGGCATTTGCTCCTTCCCTCGATCAACCAAGAGAATAGAGCTGACTGCTTCCGATCCTACAGACAAGTAAACTGTTATTACTTCCCCTTTTTCGGGTGCTGCTATTTCTGGCAGGGAAGCTATGTGTTTTTTAAGCTCAAGGAAGGCAGCCTCTGCCTCTTTTGTCCAACGGAAATCCTTTTTATCGGCACAATTCTTGAGTGTTTTAAAGAAGGGCAAGGATTTTTCCTTGGATTTGAGCAAGAAACGTTTCAGGGCAGCGATTTTACCATTGAGGCTTTGTACTTCTTTCTTTGTAGCAGGTGATTTCATGTCTATGACAGCTTGGACTTTGCTTGGATTTGCCTTGATGCATTGCATTCCGACTATATGACCGAGGAACTTCCCTTCGTTAAACCCAAATGAACACTTTACCGGATTGAGTTTCATGTTTATCCCTCGGAGGTTATCAAAAGTTTATTGGACGTCCTTGATCATTGCCTCCCCGGACTTGCTTTTGATTACCAAGTCATCTACGTAGGCTTCCATGTTTCTTTTGATCTGCTTGGAGAAGGCCTGGTCCACCAATCGTTGGTAAGTGGCTCCTGCATTTTTCAAGCTGAAGGGCATCATTCGTTAACAAAAGATCCCCTTATCGGTGTGGAAGGCTGTTTTCTCTTCGTGTTCCTGCTTCACCTGAATTTGGTGATACCCCTTGTAGGCATCTAGGAAGCACTTGTACTGGAAGCCAGTTAGAGAGTCGACCTTCCAATCAATTTCGGGCAGGAGGTAGTAGTCTTTGGGGCAGGCTTTATTAAGATCCTTGAAGTCAACGCACATCCTCCAAGTTCCATCTTATTTGGCTACCATTACTGGATTTGACACTCATGAGTGGTAATGAACCTCCCTTAGGATGCCGGCTTCTACCAACTTTTCGACCTCTTGACATGCAGCCTGGCTCCTGGCAGGGGCCAAGCTTCTTTTCTTTTGGACGACAGGTTTATAGGAGGGAGCTATGTTAAGAGAGTGCTCAGCCAAATCTCTTGGGACCCAGTCATATCTCCGGGACACCATGCAAATACATCTTGGCTTTCCTGCAAAAGGTTGATTAGTTTAAACATAACCTTATCAGGGAGTAGGTTATTTACTTTGATGGTTTGCTCCGGATAGGCGGAATTTATGCTGACTTCCCGAATGGGGCTGTTGGCTGGTACCTCTATCTCCCGAGGATGTTTGGCTTCCTCCACGGAGGCTATTAGAAGGGCTTCAGCTGACGGCTTCAAGGTTGCAATTCCGTTGGGGGTTGGAAGTTTCATGAGGCCATGTGTTGTTGAGACTACAACATCGAAGGTGGCGATGCCCATTCTTCCAATGAGGATGTTATAGCTTGACGGGTATTTGATTACGGAGAAAGTCAGCTCCTCCGTTCTTGACAACTCCCCATCTCTAAACCAGACGCTTAAGGTGAGCTTCCCTAGGGGATGTACCCGTTCCCCAGAGAAACCCACAAGAGATGCATCTGATGGTTTGAGTTTGGACTTGATTTTTGGGCTCAGTGATTCGAAACACCGTTCATACATTACTTCTGATAAGGCACCACCGTTCATGTACACCCTATCTACTAGGAAGCCATCCAGTTCAGCTTCCACTATTACGGAGGTAATGATCAATTCGTCTGGAGCAGGAGGGAGGCAGATGTATTGTTTTTTCCAAGGCTCAGTGCGAGCCCTCTTGATCTACTGGGTCCCCTTATATCTGATCATGTTGACCTCCTTGTCTTTCTTCCCGTCATCCTTCCTTCCCTTGATGTCTTTGATCAGGTGAGCCAGCTCACCAGACTTATTAGCCTCTTCTATTCTCTTTTTCAACAGATAGCAGTCGTTTGTGTGGTGTCCGGTGTCGTTGTGGAAGGCACAGTGCTTGCTGGCATCCCTCTTGTTGGCAGGCTTGGACAAAGGTCTGGGAGGTCGAAAGGTGTACTTGACCTCCTCGGTGGAAAGTATCTCCTGAAGGGTCTTGGTTAGGACTGTGAATACCGTCGTCTTTCCTCATTCCTTCTTGACTCGAATGGTCTTCCAGATCGTTTCTCGTTGTAGGGTTGGAAACCAGGTCTTCGGGAGCTTGTTGAGCGGTCACTCTAGCTTCCCCGATCCCGTTTCCTGGTATTCTGCCGAGTGAGAGCTTCCTCTCCCTGAAGTTGAGGAACATCCTCATGAAATCTTCTTAACAACTTTTTGGGGCGGATAGCCCCCATGAATCCCGACACTCGAATCTTTTCCATGGCACCACTATATTGTAGGCCTTCCCTCTTATACCTCTCGATGAAGCTACGGAGATCCTCGTGTTCTCCTTGTTGGATCTGATACAGTATGGCAGCATCTTTAGTGCATTTCCTCAGGGGATTAAAGTTTGAGGTGAAGCTTCTCCTCAGATCATCAAATGAGGAGACGCTCCGGGCAGGGAGGCCATAAAACCATAGGCGGGCCGGTCCTACCAATGCTGCATAAACATGTGGCAACACTCGACGTTGTTCCATTTTTCCACAGTAGCTGCTCCAGAAAAATACGTTCAGGTGGTCGTCGGGATCCTCAGTCCCATCGTATGTTTTCACGTTAGCTTGCATTTTTATCTTATTGGGGAAATCAAAGTGTGCTATGTGCTCGGCAAAACATTCTAACGACTTGGGACGGTATGGCTCCGAGGGGGTAGCCTCAATTTTGACTTCTGCCGTAGAGGTTGGAGCAAGGGATTGGGGAATACCCGAGCCCTGACCCCCGGGAAGAGATGTTGCTGGTACTTGGTTTAACGGAAGTGGGTACTGCCACGGGTATCCTCCGGGCCATGCAGGGGAATATGGCGGTATATAAGGTGAGTATTAAGGCTGGGAATAGTTGGGATACGTCGTTCCTGAAGGGGTAACAGGCCCTCTAGCAAGGCATCCAGCTCCTGCCAAGGAGGTAGCAATGGCACTGCTGGCTAATGGCAGGGACCTTAGAGCTTCTGCAAAGGAGAGAGGTGTTGAGGACGACAAGGAAACTTGTGTGGTTTCCAACAACTGTCTTGTCGTGTGTTCTTGGACCCCTGGGGAGAGCACAGTACTGCTAGGACCTTCCCCTGAAAACTTACCTCCCTGACTGTTCAAATAAGGGTGAGGACTTGCGTCAATACGTTGGGTTGCTGGGGATGTGGTAGTTCCCCATAACGGAGGAGCAGGTGAGAGGGTGAAAGTAGGCTCTTCGTCATAAGACAACCTGACTTTTACACCTCTGGACCTTTCCTCCCATACATAGCCATTCAGGAGGTCTCGGAGTTGCAAGAAGTTTCTTCGTACTCCCTCAGGGGTGATATCCATTCGTTCAATAGGTAGCAACACGTCATCTCTAGGAGACGAATAAACAGCCCTTGAGGCTGGTGGAGTTTGATAGTAGAGCATGTCTCCTAGAGACGGTTCGACGTGTGGTCCGACCGTTCCAGGTGTTTCATGGCCTGCAGCGTCACCGGAGGTGTGACTGCTGGCCGGAGTTTCTTGAAGACTCCCGTCTTGACGGCTATCTCCACCGGTCATCACAAAATAACGTTACTTAGGAACAAATGGGACTGAAGAACTTTCAACAGCTTTGTTTAAAGTAGCGACAGCCCCACGGCGGGCGCCACTTGTTGCTACAACAAGGAAAATGACCGGGATTAGGTTAAGAGATGTTTAGGTTTATAAGTTAACGGTATGTTAGGTTAAATTTATGATTTAGGGGATCCTCTAGCTCCTGGAAGGACCTGCACAAGGAAGCAGACACCATTAGCCTTAACGCAGGAGGGGGCCTCCTGCGTTTGGACTCCGGCGTGAGAATAAGTATATATTCGGTTGGAGTATAGGAATAAAGTAGAGAGTGTAAGAGTAAGTAGAAGAAGTGAGAAGTGTGTGTGGAATGACAACCTAAGGGTCTCCTTATATAGGCAGCAGAATTCTGCCCAGAAGCTCCCTTATGGTAGCATCCTTACTATACCTGGTTAAGATTGACTCTCTTTTGTTCCCTCCAGTGAGACTTTGCCCATTTAGTACATTTTCAGCTTTTACTACTTCCTAGGCATGGCTTGGAGCTGTGTAATATTTTGTCCCATGCTCATAGTAATAAGCCAAAGTACCTTTTTACATTTCCAATGTTTTTACTGTTTGCTTTCGGCTGCATAGCTACCGTATGGTAGCCGGGCTGCCTTATATTAGCTGTTCAGCTCCAATAAGTCAGGCGAACCTTAATACTTCATTTTGCTTTCTTTTTTGATAAGGGACTAACCGTGATCGTTTTAGGACCCACGTCATCAATCATAGTTCAGTTATGGCAATTGGAACGACCAGTGTTACGACAGTCACCGGAAAAACATTAGAGAGAAGGCAAAGTCACCGATGTTTAGAGAGAGATATATGTTAGGATAAGGAAAGGCGAAAGGAAAAAAAAGAGTGGGGTTAAAAGTTGCACGTGTCTGAATTGGTGAGGAGGCCATCACCGTTAAATTCGGCCATCCAGATTTCAGCATCACAACATAACGACACCGTTAAGTCACTATTGCAAAGCATTTGGTATATATATATATATATATATATATATATATATATATATGACCATATTGAATCACGTTATGGGACAACTTCATACGCTACTATTATATTTGCTATATATGAACAAGACATTTCACATTATGTGACAACTTTGTACACCCATAACAATATGTTTAGAGTAATCTACACAGATGGTCCCTGTGGTTTCCCCAAATTTAAAGTATGCTTCTCAGCTTTTCAAAATTACACATATGTGACATGTGCTTTTGTATTTTGTTGCATCGATGGTCCCTGACTTGGATGATGGCTAAATTTTTCAGTTAAGTTCTTGTAAAATTACTAAATTACCCTCTTAAAAAACAAATATTAAACTATCTATATATCTCTGTGTCTCTCAATCCCCACCACACCCATCTACCACCACCATCATCGCCGACCACCACCACCACCAAACCAACCACCTACGCCGTCACCTACAACAACACAACCACCATCACAGACAACTTAATTCCAACTCCCCCATCATAATCCCCTTACTGCACCCATTATGGTATCACCCTAATACATTCCTAAACCTAACCCATCCAACATTAGTTATGGATTATATCATTGCTACACCGGCGACCACCATCAGACCTTCCATGTCTTCCCTGTGCTTGTACTCGTTTCCAATCCATCATTGAATTTACCACAATAATCCCATCACTCTTAGATATCAACAGCCGCTAACCGGCTACCATCAGAGCATCCAATGGCCGACGACACATGAATATCATCTGGGAGGACGTCAATCGATACGGGATTTTCTCCATAATTGTTATCTGTCTCTATAATTTCAAAATTTGGGACAAAACCTAGTTCCCTTACACTAAACTTCGGGCTCATCATCAAACCATGAAGCTCCCTCCACGGACAAATTTAAGGAGTCCTAAAACACAACAGATGACTCGTGTTACAAGTTTGAGCCTTTTTAAGCAAGAATAACGTGCATTGCCCAAAGTATGTGAGGAGGAGGGGGTATTTGAGGGCAGAGACGGTGATAGTGATGGTTCAGGTAGGGTGGTGGTAGTGGTCGGAGGAGGAGGTAGTGTTGGTGGTTTGAAGTGGGGGTGGTGATGGTGTTGGTGGTGTGCACAGGTGAAGGAGAAAGAGGTTTTATTTTCGATATGGTGAGGGTATTTTGATCATTTTACATGACTTAACTGATAAAGCTTAACAACGTTAGCCGGTAGGGACCAAAATGTTATAAAATGCTAACGTTGGGGACCATTGAAAATAGATGGGGCATCTGTGCAATTCGTGCAAACAACAGGAACCATCCGTGCAGTTTACACATATGTTTATGAAACATATATATTTTATAAAGAGATTATAAACTTTCAATTTGGAAGCTAGTAATGATATCTTACACTTGTTTATGTTTTGAAAATAAGTAAATGATTTTTTATGAATCGGTAAATATATAAATTTTATATTTTAATTAGAATTTAAGGGTGCTTTAGTTTTTCTACCATAAAAATCAAGAACAAAAAATAATCAAATCTCCATACTAGAAAATCCAACACCAGTATTCAAACCCTGATGACGTGGGTTCTAAAACGACCACATCTAAACCCTTGTCAAGAAAATAAAGCAAAGTGAAAAGTGTTAAGGTTTGCTGGACTTCTTGGAGCTTAACAGCTAACATAAGGCAGCATGGCTGCCATACGGTAGCTATACAGCAGAAAGTGAATAGTAAAAACATTGGAAATATAAAAAGGTGCTTTGGCTTATTACTATTGGCATAAAACAAAACATCACACAGCTCCAAGCCATGCCTAGGAAATAGTAAAAGGTGAAAATGAATTAAAAGGGTAAAGTCTCACCGCTGGCGACATAAAGAGAGTCAACCATGACCAGGTATAGTAAGGATGTTACCATAAGGGAGCTCATGGGCAGATTTCCATTGACTATAAAAGGAGACCCTTGGGTATTCATTCCACACACACTTCTAACTACTCCTTTTACTCTCATACTCTCTACTTTATCACTCCAAACGAATACATATTTATTCTCACGCCGGAGTCCAAACGTAGGAGACCCCCTCCTGCGTTAAGGCTAACGGTGTCTGTTACCTTGTGCAGGTCCATTCCAGGAGCTAGAGGATCCCCTAAATCATAACTCTAACTAATTTACCTTTAACATATAAACCTTCTCTTAACCTAATCCCGGTCATTTTCCTTGTTGTAGCAACAAGTGGCGCCCACCGTGGGGCTGTCGCTACTTTGAACAAAGCTGTTGAAAGTTCTTCAGTCCCATTTGTTCCTAAGTAACCTTCTTTTGTGATGACCAGTGGAGATAACCACCATTACGGGGGTCTTCAAGAAGCTCCGGTCAGCAGTCACACCTCCGGTGCGCTGCAGGCCATGAAGCACCTGGAACGAACGGACCACACGTCGAACCGTCTCTAGGAGATATGCTCAATTATCAAACTCCACCAGCCTCAAGGGCTGTTTATTCGTCTCCTAGAGATGACGTGTTGTTACCTATTGAACGAATGGACATCACCCCGGAGGGAGTACGAAGAAACTTCTTGCAACTCCGAGACCTCTTGAATGGTTATGTGAGGGAGGAAAGGTCCAGGGGTGTGAAAGTCAGGTTGTCTTACGACGAAGAACCTACCGTTACCCTCTCACCTTCTCCTCCGTTATGGGGTACTACTACCTCCCCAACAACCCAATGTATTGACACGAATCCTCACCCCGACTTGAATAGTCAGGGAGGTATTCTTTTAGGGGAAGGTCCTAGCAAAACCATACTCTCTCCCGGGGTCCAAGAACACACGACAAGACAGTTGTTGGAAGCCACACAAGTGTCCTTGTCGTCCTCAACACCTCTCTCCTTTGCGGAAGCTCTGAGGTCCCTGCCCCTGGCAAGTGGTGCAGTTGGCACCTCTTTGGCAGGAGCTGGATGTTACGTTGGGGGACCAGTTACTCCTTCCGCAACAATGTACCTCAACTACTCCTAACCTCAGCACGTACCTTATATACCGCCATATTTCCTTACATGGCACGGAGGGTACCCATGGCAGTACCCACTTCCGCTAAACCAAATACCAGAAACGTCTCTTCCCGGAGGTCAGGGGTCAGGTATTCTCCAACCCCTGGTGCAAACCTCCATGGCGGAAACCCGAACTGAGGCTACCCCCTCCAAACCATACTGTCCCAAGTCGTTAGAATGTTTCGCCAAACACATAGCACATTTTGACTTCCCCAACAAGATCAAAATGCCAGCTAACGTGAAGACGTACGACGGGACCGAGGATCCCGACGACCACCTAAACGTTTTTTCTGGAGCAGCCACTGTGGAGAAATGGAATAACGCCGAGTGTTGCCACATGTTCATGCAGACATTGGTAGGACTGGCCCGCTTATGGTTTTGTGGTCTCCCTGCCCGTAGCATCTCTTCCTTTGATGATCTGAGGAGAAGCTTCACCTCGAACTTCAACCCCCTGAGGAAATGCACTAAAGATGCTGCTATACTGTACCAAATCCAACAGTGGGAACATGAGGATCTCCGCAATTTCATCGAGAGATACAAGAGGGAAGGCCTGCAATATAGTGGAGCCACAGAAAAGATTCGAGTATTGGGATTCATGGGGGCCATCCGCCCTAAAAAGTTATTGAGAAGGTTTCATGAAGACGTTCCCCAAACCATGGAAGAAGCCTTTGAGAGAGCAGAAGCCTTCCTTCGAGGAGAAGAAGCTCTCACTCGGCAGGATACTAGAAAACGGGATTGGGGAAGTTGGAGAGACAGCTCAACAAGCTCCCGAAGAGCCAACTTCCAACCCTACAACGAGAGACGATTTGGAAGACCATTTGAGTCAAGAAGGAATGAGGAAAGGCGACGGTCTCCCAGACCTGGAAGATACCAAGAAAAAGAAAGGCACGAATTCACAGTCCTAACTAAGACCCCTCAGGAGATACTCTCCACTGAGGAGGTCAAGTATACGTTCCGACCTCCCAGACCCTTGTCCAAGCCCGCCAACAAGAGGGACGCTAGCAAGCACTGTGCCTTCCACAACGACACCGGAGACCACAAAAACGACTGTTACCAACTGAAAAAGAGAATAGAAGAAGTCGTTAAGTCCGGAGAATTGGCTCACCTGATCAAAGACATCAAGGGAAGGAAAGATGAGGGGAGGAAGGACAAAAAGGTCAACATGATCAGATACGAGGGAGCCCAACAGATCAAGAGAGCTCGAACCGAGCCCTGGAACAAGCAATACATCTGCCTCCCTCCTGCTCCAGACGAGTTGATCATTACCCCTGTAATAGTGGAAGCCGAACTGGATGGCTTCCCAATAGGCAGAGTGTATATGGACGGTGGTGCCTCATCAGAAGTAATGTACGAACAATGTTTCGAGTCACTAAACCCAGAAATCAAGTCCAAGCTTAAACCGTCAGATGCTTCCCTCGTGGGTTTCTCAGGGGAACGTGTACGTCCCTTAGGGAAGCTCACCCTAAACGTCTGTTTCAGAGATGGGGACCTATCCAGATCGGAGGAGCTGACCTTTTCTGTAATCAGGTACCCGTCAAGCTACAATGTCCTAATTGGTAGGATGGGCATTGCAACCTTTAATGCGGTAGTTTCAACAACGCATGGTCTCATGAAGCTCCTAACGCCCAATGGGATCGCAACCCTGAAGTCGTTGGCTGAAGCCCTTCTAATAGCTTCTGTAGAGGAGACACAAGCTCCTAGTGAGATGAAGGCAGCAGCCAGTGATCCAGTCAGGGAAGTCAGCATAAACCCTGCCTATCTGGAGCAGACCATAAAAGTAAACAATCTGCTCCCTGATAAGGTTATGTTTGAACTAATCAAGCTTTTGCAGGATAGCCGAGACGTATTTGCTTGGTGTCCCGGAGACATGACTGGGGTCCCGAGAAGTCTGGCAGAACACTCCCTTAACATAGCTCCCTCTTACAAACCTGTCGTTCAAAAGAAAAGGAGTCTGGAACCTGCCTAGAGCCAGGCTGCTTGCCAGGAGGTAGAAAAATTGGTGGAAGCAGGGATTTTAAGGGAGGTACAGTATCACTCGTGGGTGGCAAATCCAGTCATGGTGGCCAAACAAGATGGTTCCTGGAGGATGTGCGTAGATTTCAAGGATCTCAACAAAGCTTGCCCTAAAGACTGCTACCCACTACCCGAGATCGATTGGAAGGTCGACTCCCTCACTAGCTTCCAATACAAGTGCTTCCTGGACGCCTATAAGGGGTATCACCAGATTCAAATGAAGCAGGAAGACGAAGAGAAGATAGCCTTCCACACAGATAAGGGAATCTATTGCTATCGAAAGATGCCCTTTGGCTTGAAGAATGCAGGAGCTACCTATCAAAGGCTAGTGGATCGGGCCTTCTCGAAACAAATCGGGAGAAATATGGAAGCCTATGTAGATGATCTGGTCATCAAAAGCGAGTCTAGGAGGGCAATGATAATAGACATCCGGGAAACCTTTGATAACCTCCGGGGCATAAACATGAAGCTCAATCCAGTAAAGTGCTCCTTTGGATTCGAGGAAGGGAAGTTCCTTGGTCACATAGTCGGGAAACGAAGCATCAAAGCAAATCCAAGCAAGATCCAGGTTGTCCTAGACATGAAGTCACCCTCCACGAAGAAGGAAGTGCAGAGCCTCAACGGTAAAATCGCTGCCTTGAAACGTTTCTTACCTAAGTCTGCGGAAAAGTCCTTACCTTTCTTTAAAACACTCAAGAATTGTATCGACAAGAAGGACTTCCGTTGGACTAAAGAGGCAGAGGCTGCCTTCCTTGAGCTTAAAAAACACATAGCTTCCCTGCCAGAAATGGCATCTCCTGAAAAGGGGGAAGTAATAACAGTTTACTTTCTGCAGGATCTGAAGCAGTTAGCTCGGTTCTCCTGGTTGATAGAGGAAAGGAGCAAATACCCGTCTACTTCGTCAGCAGAGCCCTCAAAGACGCTGAAATCAATTATGCTCCCATGGAGAAGCTTGTACTGGCACTCGTGCACACTGTTAAGAGGCTAAGACGATATTTCCAAGCTCACCCAATGAGGGTAATCACTGACCAACCCCTACGTTCCATCCTTGAAAAGTCGGAAGATTCGGGGAGATCGGCAAAATGGGTTGTTGGCCTTGGGGAGCACAAGATAGAATACGTACCTAAGAGGGCTTACAATGGGCAGGTGTTTGCTGATTTTTTAACCGAGTTGCCCGTCCTGCAGACAGAAGAAGAAATGAATGAGGTCGAGGAAGAACAACCTGACCTCCATGGGAAGTGGTGCCTCTTCACTGACGGAGCCTCAAGTGTAGAAGGTTCCGGGGCTGGTCTTGTAATTAGAGACCCTCACGGAACTGAATACACTTATGCCCTCCGTTTAGACTTCCCCTACAACAACAATGTTGCTGAATATGAAGCCTTGCTAGCCGGTTTAATGTTGGCAAGAAACATGAAAGTACAAGAGTTGAAGGTGTTTGTTGACTTAAACCTGGTAGTCAAGCAAGTGAATGGAGGATACACCGCTAAGGAACCTTCAATGATCAAGTACAAAGACAAGGTCAAGGAACTCGTCAGGGAGTTCAAAACCTTCACGCTAGAGCAAGTGTCAAGAACCAAGAACAAGCAGGCAGATGCCCTGAGCAAGCTGGCTTCCTTAACGTTTGCTCACTTGACAAAGATGGTTCTAGTTGAGGTGCTTTGAGAACCCTCCATTGATGACAAAGAGGTCCAAGATATTGTCACGGAAACAGAATCCACATGGATGACCCCAATTATGTCCTACCTAAAAGAGGGGAAGCTGCCAGATAACGAGCAAGAGGCAAAACGGTTGGTCATTAAGGCAAGGCAATATGTGATTGAAGATGGCAAGCTCTACAAGAAGGGATACTTGGCACCCTACTCAGGTGTGTTGGACCCAATCAAAGTGACTATCTCATCAAGGAGGTACACGAGGGAATATGTGGCATGCATGCTAGGCCCCGCGCCGTGGTATCAAAGCTTATGAACCTCGGTTACTATTGGCCAACCATGCACAAAGATGCCTTCGAGACATTTCGAAAATGTGAAGCGTGTCAGTTGCAAACACCGGTGAAGACCAACCCAAAGCACGATCTTGTACCCATCATCTCTGCCTAGCCCTTCTATAAGTGGGGCATGGACATAGTGGGTCCTTTCCCACCGGCCCCAGGAAAACTGAAGTTCCTTTTGGTAGCTGTTGACTACTTCACCAAGTGGCCAGAGGTTAGGTCATTGGCCACCATATCAGGAAAGCATGTGGTTAATTTCGTATGGGAGCAGATAATCTGCAGATATGGACTACCAAGAGAAATCGTAACCGACAATGGGAAACAGTTTGCCAACAAGCCCTTCAGCAGCTGGTGCACCGAGCTGGGCATCAAGCAAGTCTTCAGCTTAGTAGCTTACCCCCAGTCCAATGGACAAGTTGAACGTATGAACAGGAGCATTGTAGAGGGTATCAAAGCGAGGCTGGGAACGTATGGAAAAAAATGGGTTAACGAGCTCCCAAGTGTTCTCTGGGCTATCCGAACCATGGAGAAAACAAGTCACCAAAAGACACCCTACAGCCTCGTCTTCGGAAGCGAAGCTGTCATACCAGCTGAAATTGGGGTAAGCTCAGGAAGAAGCACACGACGAGATGCGCAGCACAATGATAGGGAGGTCCTGCTTAACCTGGACCTCCTCGAAGAATCAAGAGATCAAACCTCTATCAGAGAAGCTAGGTATAAAAAGAAGCTCGAAGCCTACTACAACACGAGGGTTAGAAAGGAAGTCTTCAGGCTGGGGGATCTCCTGTTGAGATGCAATGAAGCTAGCCGGCAGCAGAGCGTATGGAAGCTAGGTCCCCGATGGGAGGGTCCTTATGTCATCAAGGAAGCCCACAAAGGGGGATCCTATAAGCTAGTTGATCCAAATGGCAACATGGTCCCAAGGCACTGGAATGACAAACATTTGAAACGATTCTATGTTTAATGGTTGTAACGCTACTATGTATCCCACAAGAAACAGCTAATGAATGAATGGACTTTTAAAATAGTTCACTTGTCACGTATCTTATCAAAGGGTGAGCCTCTCCTAACCAGGCTCCATGGGATCCGGCGCTATACCTACCCATGAAACGGGGATGAGCTCCTAGGCCACAACTGCTCAACAGGTAACAAGGATAATGACCTTCCTGTATACAAGGTGAGTTCCTAATACAATCCACAACTCTATGGAACAAGTCCTTTAGATGGAATACCTAGACCCATGAAAGAGGGTGAGCTCCTCACACCAAGATAGCTCATACATGTTCATAACAGGCATCAAAACGAACATTTCATATAGATAACCATTGAGAAAGGTTACAAACAAGCTGATAGGATAAGCATTGCATTGGTTCTCTAGCTTAGTAGCCTGGGATGGGTGACTGCAGCATCCACCTCATGGTAAAAGGTTAAAGACATTGCAAACACTATAAACGGCAAGCACAAATATTCAACACAACCAAACATTAAACATAAAAGGCATCACCCCTACAGGGGGAGCATTTCCATAGATTAAAAGCCCTGAGGCTAGGTATAATAGAGTTTCATTACAAAGACTGCCAAAACATAACACAAAAAACTAAAACATGACTGGATCACGGGGTAACAGAATCTTCGGCTTCATCGGTAGTATCACCTTCACCGGTGAAAACCAGAGCTTGGTTCCCAACATCTCCATAAAGCTCCCCAGTGTCAAGGCCAGCAAACAGATCATCCTCACCAATAGGAGGGATGGAGTCAATCTTCAAAGCTTGAAGGGGGGAGGGATTTTCAAATACCTGCTCCAAATCAGGAACTTTAGACGAATCGGCAGGCTTTAGACGCTTCGAGCTACCTTCCCCACCATCAGCTCCCTCCAACATGATCCTAAGGGGCCTCTTTGACACATAGGAATTGAAGACTTCGTTGGCTACCTCCTTCTTCAAACCTTCCGGATCCAAACCTTGCAGGAAAGAGATAGGTTGCTGGGAAGCCTTGGCAATGTTTGCAATATAAGGATAGGTGGAAACCTCCATCGCCTTTACAGCACTCACAAACTCCTCCCCTGAGGAAGGTTTAAAAGATGGGAGCTCTTCGATCTTCTGACCCTCCTCGGCTGCCTTAAAACCAGCTTGTATTCCCCCATGACGACCGAAGGCTATGGCTTTGGCATAAATATCAGCCAACGGAGCATTGAACTCCTGGGAGTGAAGCAAGTTGGTAACAAAACAAGCAACTCCCTTTGAAATCAGCCATTCCTTCTCTCCGGAAAAATGATCCACCTGAGCCCTAAGCTCCACACCAACCTTCTCCACAGCAACCAGCTCTTGTTTAACCGCCTCCCTAGCCCGAGCCAGACCTTCCCTTTCCTCAGCCACCATCGCTTTCTCATCATTCAAACCTTTAAACATCTTGTCAAACTTCTCCTTCTCCAAACTTAGCTGGGTCCTAGACACGGCCAACTTATGCACCAGATCCTTCTCCCATGCAACGTACTTAGCTAACTCCTCTTTCGCCTTCACCAACTCAACCTCATGTTTCGCATAAGCTCCTTCAACCTGCTCACTCCGAAGTAATAAACCACCCCACCTAGCCATACCATCTGGAAATAATGACAGAAACTGACCAAAATGAAAGTACATCTTCTTCATCAAATCTTTGTCCGCCCACTCCCGGTGCATAGCCCTTTCTGCATCAGGGATACAATGATCAATCAAATCTCGACAAACAGAAGCCCTCTTCAACATGTTAGAACTCTTAATGTCCCACTTTGGTACATACACTCCTTCAATTTGACCCTGCTGAACAGGGGTATGAACACCAACACTGGTAGCCGGCTTCAAACTCTCACCTCCTTCAGCTCTCGACATCAATAGCTTCTGATCCCCACCCTTGATTACCACATCCTTAGGCTTTTTGAACAAAGCATCGTCCTTCTTAGGAGAAGACAAGGTCAGCTTACCCTTCCCAGAGGGAGGCACTCATCCCATGGCGGAGGCTATCAGGGAAGAGTCTTCATCCTCCTCTTCAATGACCAAGGGAATAGCAGGTATATTCCCTGGGCCGGAGGAAACGCCTTGAAGTCGCTTGCTGGAGCGACAAACAGTAATAGACTTCTTCACTGAAGGCTCCGCAGCAGTAGAGGGAGACGAAGTAATACCAGTATACTCCCCTGGAAACGGACATGCTCAGTCCTTACAACCACATTCTTCCCCTCAGCCGAGGCCCGGACCTTGAACTTGACATCAGCAATATCATCCAAAGCAAGGAAATCAAGAGTACTCATTTCTGCACAAAAGGAAAAACATCAGATAAAATAGATAAATAAAAGAGGACAAAAGGAAATAAGCCTCAACAACACATACCCTCCCCACCATGATAAATCACAGGTTCAGTCTCCGAATCATCCCAATTAACACTCAGACCCATCATGACCAAAAAGTCTTCAGGAAAGGTGCGGAGACGGGTAGGACAAATTCGAAGCTTCTCCAACAACTCCTGATCAAGGGTGTCAGGATCAGGCTCCTTCTCATTCAGAGGAGCATCAGGAGACCTCCTTGGAGCTTTGAAGGGTAGGAAATCAGAGTTCAAGAAGAAAAATTTATCTTTCCAGGTAGACACAAGACCAATGACGCTGGAAATTAGGGCTGGTTCACACTGAGTTTTCTCAATAGTAAACCAGTTCCCATTTTTGGCCAACCTAAAAAACCGACGGTACATAGCCAAAGAAGGCTCATAACCAAGACAGCGACACACTATTTCGAAGTGAATAATACGGGCTACACCGGAAGGACACAACTGATCAAGACCAAGTTGGTGGTATTCTAAAACATTAAGGAAAAACCTAGAAAAAGGGTATCGAAGATTACCCTGATCAAACTGACGGGTGTAAACAGCCACTTTGCCAAGGGAAACGGAGGTTACCGGAGTCTTTCCCTTCGAAGCAGAGGGTTCAAAAGACAACATAATACCAATTTCCGAACAAAACTGTTCAGCATCGAACTTGGATAACCGAGTAAATTGAGAAGCAAGATCGCTTTTAGCCATAACGAAAAACAAGAGTGAAAGAAAAGGAAGATACTTACCAGTTTTTATAAAAGAAAATAGAGACGCCGGCGAAAGAGGGGATCGTGGGTGGAAGAGAGAAGTTATGCTAAAACGGGAATGAAATGAAGAATTAGGAGAAGTTATCCCCTTTTTATAAATTCAAAATTCGAATTTAATAACCAACAACGGTTACCAATGAAGAAATCATCCATCTGCCATATAGGATGACGTCAGCCTAGGGCGCCCATCAAATCAGCATCCATAGCAGCAGCTGATGGGACATAAGTCTGCCACCAAAAGTAATGATGGCCAGCGATATTAATTATAAAAGTCATCATGAGAAACAAAGGAACAGGAATTAAGATAAAATATTGGCAAGGACATTGCACAAATATATAGCTTCCATGAGGGAGCTTGGGATCTAATAATTCCTCGGTACCAAGGTAAGCTTCGCTAACGCTGTTACCGAGGCAAGAAACGACTTACAAGTCACAAGCACTTATAACTTCTTTACAAATGCTTATGACTGGGGGCTGATGATGTGGGTCCTAAAACGACCACGTCTAAACCCTTGTTAAGAAAATAAAGCAAAGTAAAAAGTGTTAAGGTTTGCTGGACTTCTTGGAGCTGAACAGCTAACATAAGGCAGCATGGTTGCCATACGGTAGCTATGCAGCAGAAAGTGAACAGTAAAAACATTGGAAATATAAAAAGGTGCTTTGGCTTATTACGATTGGCATAAAACAAAACATCACACAGCTCCAAGCCATGCCTACGAAATAGTAAAAGCTGAAAATGCACTAAAAGGGCAAAGTCTCACTGCTGGCAGCATAAAGAGAGTCAACCATGACCAGGTATAGTAAGGATGCTACCATAAGGGAGTTCCTGTGCAGATTTCCATTGCCTATAAAAGGAGACCCTTGGGTATTCATTCTACACACATTTCTCACTACTCCTTTTACTCTCATACTCTCTACTTTATCACTCCAAATGAATACATGCTTATTCTCACGCCGGAGTCCAAACGCAGGAGACCCCCTCCTACGTTAAGGCTAACGGTGTCTGTTACCTTGTGCAGGTCCATTCCACGGGCTAGAGGATCCCCTAAATCATAACTCTAACCTAATATACCTTTAACATATAAACCTAAACATCTCTTAACCTAATCCTGGTCATTTTCCTTGTTGTAGAAACAAACCCAAAACAAGAAACTCTTTAAAATTGCTCACCTACACACACACCAACTTATAGATTCAGAAAACACTGTTACATAATTGCACACAAATACAAAACCGTATCCCGTACTAACCGGAGAACATTTTACCAATGACGGTGCCTAGGGTAGGGGTAAGGATGATGAATGTTACCGATGGTATGTGGGTGAGAATGGAATGGTGGTGGTGATGGTAAATCAGCAGTTAGGGAAGTGTGGAAGTGACCGGGTGTAGGGCCGGCCCAAAAAATCATGTGTCCGGGTCGAGCTGCAATATCAAATTGATGGATCAAATTTTGTTTCCACTTAGATTGTAGTCTAACGGTAAAGGGAACAAACCCTCTTAAGGAAGGTTGAGAGTTCGAATCCCACAAAAGGTGAAAATATAAATGGGTGAAAGTTTGACAATTAAATGTTTCATAACAAAAATAAAAGTTAAAAAGGAAGTCAAAATCAACCGGTAAAAAGCAAAACAACTAAGGTAGCGTTTGGTATGAAGGAATCAAAGGTGGAATGGAATGAATCATTCCCATGGAATGAAACTAAACATGTTTGGTTACCATGTAGTAATGGTATGGATAATTCCATAAGGAATGTGATTCCTTCAATTTTAAGAATTTTCATTACTTGGTAAGGTGGTGTTTCTTTTTCATTCCTTCAAGGAATGGAAACAAATATATTATTATTATTATTACAACCCACCATCGTTGTCATCATCCAACCACCACCGCCTATTGCCGCCACCCACAACCATTGCTACCATCGTCGTAACCCACCATCGTCACCACCGTCCAACCACCACCACCTGCATCACTGCCACCCACTGCCTCCACCACTGTCATCGCCACCACCACCCACCGTCACCGCTGCAACCCACCACTGCCGTCGTCGCCCACCCACCATCGTCACTACCATCGCCCACTGCCACCACCACCATTGCCGCCGCCGCCACCCACCACTCGCCATCGATTTTATATTTTCGTTTTTTCTTACATACCAAATAACACAAAGTAAGAATTCATTCCATTCCCACATGATAACCAAACAAGACATGGAATGGTAATGATCCATTCCATTACCCCTCCCATTCCATTATCTCTTCCATTCCATTCACTATCTCATTCCATTACCCCATACCAAACAGACCCGAAGTGTCTAAGTGTGAGCCCTCTTTATTTCATGTTCTTCATCCTCTCTAATCCTACACTCATTAATAAACCTACAAAATTTTTTTCTCAAATCATTTCATTCTTAACATCTCTCAATTAGATTAATACCTGATTAACAATTTTTGGGCTTGAAAATACCAAAATCCATCAAATTAAGGACATCGGTGTTAAGTAAACTTGGATTACCGGAGGGTCAACGTGCCCGTGAGAAATTGGGCCTGGGCCAAGAGTTCTCCCCGTACCCCTTAAGGGTCGACATTGATCGGGTGCAAGTGATGATTCAGATAAAAAAAACATCTTATCATTGATAATGGCTCCTTGGGTGTTAGCGGTGAGGATGATAGATGTTAGCGATGGTAGGTAACATAAGTTAGTCGGATTGAAAAAGAGGAAGATTTTAAACGGACCATCAACGTGTAAATTATGTTGGGAAAGCGATGAGGATGCGGACCAGGTGTTTACTTCCTGTAATGTAGCGGCGAATGTTTGGAACAAGGTGAGCTCGTGGATGGGTATAGCTTTGATTTACGCGTATAATGTTAAGATCTTTTGGAGCTTCACGGGTCAATGGGCAACAATAAAAAGAAACGGCAACTTATAAGGATTATCATTTATGCGGTGTGTTGGGCGATTTGGAAAGCAAGAAACGACCTAATCTTTAGTGGGAAAAAAGTCAATGTGATAGCCATCTTTGGCAAAGCGCAAGTGATGACGTTTACATGGGTGAAACATAGGTGGAAACAAACGAATTGGACATGGGAGGATTGGAGGGTGTTTAATGTTCCTAACATGTTTAGGCTCATCACATCCTATGTGGCGTCTCTCAAAAAAGAGATTGCATAATATTATGACATGTCATTAAAAATGCTTTAGTTTATTATATACTAGTTTTTATCCCGGGAGCGTCCCGGGTTGAAATATCTAATATAACATAATAAAATATATTATTATTATAATTATCATTATTATTTTAAACAAATCTCTATCATAAGTTATCATATTCAAATATAAAAAACGAATCTCTGCGTCGGGGTATAAATCTAGAGCCATTACAAATGAATTCGGAAGTTTGTAATCGATCATTCTAAAAAGAACTAACATGAAATAAGAAAAAAAAAAGTTAATTATTGAAATATCGAACGCATTAGTCTAAGGGTTATGTGATGCGTTAAAAAATTCATGGGTATATGATCGGGTATGTAGTTCACGTATTTGGGTATGTTGTTTCGGGTAATCGGGTCGGGTATCACTTAATCTCAGACCCGACCCAAACCCACAATTTTTTTTAAACTAATCTCAAACCCGACACAATACCTGTCGGGTTACAAAAAATAGTCATTTTTTTCTTCGATTTTTATATAGCACTATGGTACTCGTTGGAAAGATAATAAAACGTTCGTTAATTTGGTGTAATTTTTTTCTTTAAAAAATCTCGTATATAAAAGATATTAACGTTTAAAAGTTATGGGAGGAAACACGAGAGATAAAATAATAAAGTTTTAATATTTAGATTTAGTAGATTAGGTATTTAATAGATTAGGTTAAAGATTATAATATATTAGGTTAAATCATATTTATTTCTTTTTTTAATTGGTTTAGAGTTGCCACATCACATCCTATGTGGCATCTCTCAAAGGAAAGATTGCATAAGAGTATGACATGTAGGATTAATTCTTTTGCATTATATATATATAGATATAGATATAGATGTAAAAAAAATAAAAAACAAAAATAATCTATGGCATAAAGTGTTACTTTTTTTTTTACTCAACAACTCTGAAAACTATTAAAAATACAGCTTGATGTATTTAAGTAGTACCTTCCTATGGGAGTTAATAATGAAATGGCCATAGTACCCTCACTTGCCTATTTACACCCCCCAGCTACTTTTAAAGCGCTGAGCTTTGGGCAAAGCTCAGTGCTTTGAACCCAAAATTAAGCTGATAGCATCAGGTGGATCAGGTGGGGGGCCTTGAGATTGGTGTTAAACGCTGAACTTTGGTCAAAGCTCAGTGCTTTGAAGTACAAAAGCTGGTGGGCTCTTGGGATTGGTGTGATAGGGTGTTGGGTTTTTTTGGGTGCTTTGGGTGGGGTTTTGGTTGTTTTTTGTATGATTTTTTTTTTGTGAGGTTTTTTTGGAATTTGTTTTTTGTAAGATTTTTTTTTTTTTAAGTTTGTAAATAATAATAATAATAATAAGGTAATACTAATAATAATAATACATAGATATAATAACTTCTAACATTTCATTCATTTAAACGTCTAATTATAAAATAAGGTTTTGAACGAACGATCTTGTTGTTTATTACTCTATTTATTACGTTAAGTGTTAACATATTAATCACTCGAAACAAACGTCATATAAACAAACAAATAGATATAAGCATTCGTTAACAAATAAAAGCAAACAAAAGATCGACTTCATTAACATATAATAATCAGTTCGATGATACAAAATATAAATAAACTGAAATCTAATACAAACAAAGATAAACTACTCGTCATCAGCTAGCTGTGGCGGTGACTGTGGCGGTGACTGTGGCAGTGGTCGCTCATCTAACTCCATAGCCCCACGCACATCCACCAACGTCTGCACCACCCAATAAAGTGAAATCTAATACAAACAAAGATAAACTATGATCGGGTAAGAGCCTTCCTCCTGATCTTCTACCAACTTTTCCTCCTCACCACCACCGTCTCCCTGGTTTTGTTTTACAAATCTTTCCTCAAAACTGTAAGCGTACGGGTCCTCCAAGGGGGTATTCAAGTTCAGCGGCACCGTATTGTCACGATAACCAATGCCAGACTTAACTTCCTCGGGAACCGACACGTTGTAAGAATCAGAATCACCGAAAATATAGTTGTAATACGACATCTTGTATAATATTCGTAGTGTAGTTGTGAATGTATGAGATGAGGTTTATAATATTCGTGTAGTGTAGTTCACAAACGTATGAGATGTGGTATAAATAAGCAATCTGATCAGTTCAAAGCGCTGAGCTTTAGCCAAAGCTCAGCAATTAGGGTTCACTTTTTTAGCCTTTGTTAGACTGATTGACCAACCAGTCAACCTCGTACTTGAAAGCACTGAGCTTTGGCCAAAGCTCAGCGCTTGAAGTATGATGTTTCAGTGATGTGACTTAAAGTCTGATAAAACAGTGATTGGTGTGACAATCACGTCACCCGTGGGCCCAATACGCCGAGCTTTGGCCAAAGCTCAGTGCTTTGAGGGGGTATAAATATTTTTTTGGGGGGTTTGAATAGCAAGACCCTATTGAAATTCGCCTCTATCTCTATCTGTATACATATGTAGGGTTATGATCAAATACAAAGTGAAAGAAAAATAGAAAGTCATGGAAAAAATATAAAACGGACCCCGATTGAACTCATTCAAGCGGCATTGAAAGCGTCTCATCGACCCTACGGTCTTAGTTTTTAGGTTTTTGCTTTTTTGAATTTTTAACTTGTAGTGTTTAGAATTTACGTTATTCAACCTGTGTCTTTTATGTAGCATTGTGTGTTTTTTTTATTTTAACCATTGTGTCATTTTTGTGATTCATTGTGTCTTTTTCTTCAGCATTGTGTTATATTTTTCTGCATCGCATTATATTTTGTGACTCATTGTGTTATATTTCGTGA
Source organism: Ambrosia trifida (assembly GCA_028751855.1). Lineage (NCBI taxonomy): Eukaryota > Viridiplantae > Streptophyta > Magnoliopsida > Asterales > Asteraceae > Ambrosia > Ambrosia trifida. The sequence goes on from CM054122.1 coordinate 83,235,761, forward strand.
TTTATTGTATTTTTTTATTCTTGTGACCCTTCTTATTTTCATACACTATGTAGGATAATGAGAGAGAAACATGTGTTCCAATATTAATTTTAAATGTCGTAGTAAGATGACCCTGTTCTATGGTTATCAATACCCTCATAGGCAAATCTAGGCAGGATTATAGTCAGGTAGTCACCCACCAACAATTTTATATGTATAATAGTATTATACTCATTTTTCATATGGTACACATCATCCACTTAAGTAAGACCAAACGCTCAAATAACACCAATTTCCAAAACATTATCCATACGCTAAAAACCCATCATAGTTAAGGGTATGTGTATTGGGCTTCACGGGGGCGTTTTGAGGATTTATGGCGCCCCATAGCGCCCTTTACACCGTCTCGTTGGGTTTTATGGGGCGTTATGGGGGAATGACTCCATGTGTAATTGTGTATAACGGACGTTATCAAAGAAAAAACAATTTTTTAATATTATTTTTAATCAATTTCTACACCCCTTCTTCTACATCCAATCAAATAATAATATTTTAATCCTTATGGAACCCCATAAAGGCTCTCACCCACTACACACCTATTTTACATAAATCCCAATAACGCCCCTCATCTCATTTTATTAATATTTTAATCTCATAAAGCACTATGGATCCCCATAAAATCCCCCAACTACATATACACTTATAATTAAAAAGAATGATTGATGCACAAAATCATCTAATTCAAAGCTACTCTTTTTGAGATCCAATTATCATTATTCATATTCATGTTGCGGTGTCGACTAGTATTAATCGGATTGAAATTTTATATGATTTCATGTGTATATACACACCTTTTGTATGTAATTTTGTAAGCATGTTATAACACTTTTTCGACCCATATTTTAAAGTACATGGGATTAATTTGCCAGACTTTACAAGTTTTGACCTGAATCTAACCGGAATTTACAGGTTTTGGCTAGAATCACAAGATTGTCCGTGATTTTTGGCCAATTTTGACCGGATTTGACCACTGTTGATCGCATACTGGTTAATTTAGTGATTAGTTAAAATTACTCCGTAAACCATCGATTAACAATTAATCGAAGATTAGAAGACATTTTTACGACCATATTCATACCTTAAGTTTCATATTTGCCTAATTTTTTGCGTTACTAGGTAAGGTTTATTTATGTTATTTTAATCCATTGTGGGTTCTTTTTTACGAGTAAAGATCAAATACAAACTGTTTTTCGGTACAAACTGTGAAAATCAAAGAGGGTAAAAAAAAAAAATTTTTTTAGAATTTTTTTTCCTATGTGCTTAGACATTCTTTTTAGATGAATAATACAAAAAAAATTTAAAATTTTTTTTAGTGTAATTACGTTATTAAAGTAAATACATTAGTTTGCACTAGAGTAATTATGTAATTACTCTACACCAATTTTTTTTTTTATTTCAATACTATAATACATGTTTAATAATATGGGAAAAAAAATTAAAAAAAATACTCTCCTTTAATTCTCACAGTTTCTACCGAAAAAACATTTTATACCGGATCTTTCCCTATTTTTTATAGTGTTAAAAACAAGTAATAGGCTTTCAAGTAAACAAACTTTTACTGTTAAAAAGCTGTTAAAAAAAATAATAACTTTTTATTCTGTATTCTTTGCAGAGGGAAGGTCCCAGGGGAAGTGGTAGGCGTACACCCGACACGTGTTTCAGAAAACGACGTCGTGGATAAAACTTAACAAGTAGATGGATGACATACGGCTTGTCTCTGATTGGTTGGATCCTTGACTCTTTTGGACGCCACGAGGGACCGAGGGACCCGCCTTTGTTGTTCGTGGATTAAAATCCTACACGGTTTTTTTAAAAAAATAAAAGTCAAAAAAGTTATTATTTATTACAGATTTTAGAGAAAAAGCAGGCCGATTGATTGATCAGTGGGTGTGTTTGTGGGTCCTACTTTGGCAGGCGAATCTTGCGAAAAAGGCGTTAGTGGGTCCTTGCTTTTATATTTATGGACCCTACAATTCTAAATTTCTTCTATCATCATACAAATTTGTGACGTCATTGTTGTATAAGACCATCTCAATAACAAAAGGGTTGGGCTATCGGCACACCCTTGACATCTATTTCAACTCCTACTGAAGCGTTTTAGTTAAAGTGAGACGCTTCAGTTACACTAGGGTTTAGGTCAGTATGAGGTTACATGGAATTTTGAAAAATGAGGTGTCAAGCGTCTCGCTATGGCCATAGCGAGGTGCTTTCAGACAGGGGAGATGAACCTGGACATCTAGGTGGGGGGGGGGGGGGGGGGTATTGAGAGGGTTTTGGTTTGGATTTTTTTGTGCTTGTTTTGAAGTGTTTTTTATTTAACTTTTTTATTTAATCATTATATTTTTTTTTAATTTAAAAATCAACGTAATAACCATAATCAAACTATAATTAATCAAGTAATCTCAACTTTAACCTATTAATAAAGTGTTTGTTTGTCACTATGAGTGGATAAATTATTAACGGATAAGACCTCGTCGAAGAAAGATTGAACGAAGTCGCGAAACTTGATACGGATATCGTGGTTGATGGTCAAGATGACGTCGTTTTGGTTCAGAATATGCAAGTTTTATTTGGTTTGGAATTGAAAGGGTTGAGTGATTTTTTGATGTTTATAATCGGATATTTACTGCTTGGATCTTATTAGTTTTACTGGCTTGTCATTTATAATTTGGTGTTAGTTCATTTATTATTTATGAGTTTAATATCTATTAGACAATTAAACATTCAAACGGGTTATACACATTCGAAACAAGCATTATAAACAATCAAAACAGACAACATATAAATAAAAGATCAACTGCATATATAATAATCAGTTTGTACATACCCAAAAAAAAAAAAATACACCTGCAAAAAAGTCTACTACAAAGTAAGATATATAGATAATCACTATGGCGGTGGTGGGCCCCCGGTGCTGGTTCACGCACTTGTGGATCGCGTACCCGTACCCGTACCCCCATCTACTGTGTCATCGCCTGTATCGCCTCGACCGTTCATAGTTGAACATCCTGTATCTGACCGATGAGGCGATCAATGTCATCAGCCACGAAACGTACAGCAGGAGTGATGTCATCATATATATGCCGGGGGTACTGCTGTTGTGGTGGCGGCGGAGGTGGGGGACCGTCATCGTCATCATTGCCGTCATCACCACTGTCACCCTCCTGGTCCTACAACAGAGGTACTCCCGGCTACTGCTCATCATAGACCGGTATAGCATCGGGCGCAGGATGGGGGGCCGACTCAAACGCGATCCTACTGCCGAGATATCGAAACCGATGTACTCCCACCAATATCTCCATTAGGATCCCCATGCTCCAACAATTGGCCTCACCGATCGGAAACGATCGGATCTTGGCCGGAGACGCAGATGACGTGCGATGACGGTGACGAACACCCCACCATAGAGATGTGAGCGAGCCTGGAGCCTGTGCGCAAGCTCAAAGTACTCCACCAGGCCCGCGGCTAGGTCGCACAACTTCCGCATAAGTAAACAATATAAATAAAAAAGGTCACTTTGATTAACCTTCTCCCGGCTGTTCCCCCGTGCTGCGATAGATGTGGCAATCGCACAATGCAAGTAAGCGTATAGGGGTCCCTAATTTTCGCCGCCTTCCCCATGTTCTTCCCAAAGTGGGAAGTGGCGATGTACTTCCAAAAACTTACCAGGGTCGGCATATCCACCCTCGTGACAGCGTTCCGATACAAAGGAGTATCAATCTCAGGGACTAGGTACAAACCCGAAGCAACCGCAAACTCCTGCAAAAAATAATTGTAAATATCAACAAGTTTTGGTAACATAATAATCAAATGACAGATACTTGAAATAACTTATCTCATAGGTCATCTTCTGCCTCTGCCTCGCCAACCGAAATCGGATGGGGCGAAAAGGCCGATGTGGGTCCTCCCTCCGGGGCTACTCTAGTACCTCGAACGACGAGATAAACTCGATCGTCAGCTCCCGGTAAGAATCCCCCGCGGCTATATCAAAGAGACGACGCCATGGGGTGTTATACCTCACAAAGTTCTTTGCCCTCCAGAGCTCGCCGACCTTAACCAGCAGATCCTAACTGATGTGCATGTGAGGGTCGACAGGCATTTGACGCAACTTGTTGCACTTGCACCGCTGGTCCTTAAACCCCTCCTCAAACTACAGGTAAGGGTGGTCCGGTAAAGGGTCCATCGGGGGCCATCGACCCTTCTGCGGTCGACAGGCAGACGACCCAGCGTCACCCCCACCACCAAATGCCCCGCCAAAGAAACCTGAGTCCATATCTATGTAACAGTAATTTGTAATTAATAATAATAATAATAATAATAACAATAATAATAAATTAAAAAAACAAGACAAAGCGCCTAGCTAAGGCCAAGGCGAGGAGGCGCCTTGGTCTTCTTCCCCAAACTAACCCAACCGGAAACCACCCAAAGCAACCCCAAATCAAACACACAATCAATAATAACATGGTTTCGACATAATAAAGTTGAAATACTAACTTGTGTCTGAGAAATCTGAGCCTTCTACCGTCTGTGTGTGTGTGAAGCCAAGCGAGACGGCTGACTATCTCGCTTTGGCTTTTAAATACCAAACGAATCGCCTCGCTTTGGCCAAAGCGAGGTGCTTCGAATAATATCTGTCCCCATCAGGCGCCTCGCTTTGGGCAAAGCGAGGTGCTTTGGGGTTTTTAAAAAAAAATGTTCTAATTCATTTTAAATGGTTTTGGTCGATTAAAAAAACTTTTAATTCATTTTAAGAGTTTTATGTTGTTTCCAATCCACAAAAAAATCGTTTGACGCGTTTTGTTCCTTTCTCGTTTGTGGTTTTCGGTAGAAAAATCCGAGTTTGAACAACATTTATAAATCATTGTACGTCATACACGAACTATACAGTCGATACTGGTTTTTTTTTAAAAACACAAATTTTGCATGTCTAATCGATATCGTGGAGTTCCGACTCTTTTTAACGCGTTTCGGTACGTTTAATTGCTCGTTTGTGGTTTTTGGTAAAAACATCCGAGTTTAAACAACATTCATAAATCATTGTACGTCAAACACGGACTATACAGTCGATACCAGTTTTTTTTTAAAAAAAAAATACAAATATTGCATGTCTAATCGATTTCCAGGAGTTTCAGACTCTGTTTAACGCGTTTCGGTACGTTTAATTGCTCATTTGTGGTTTTCAGATGACACATCTGATCAATTAAACGAATTGAAACCCGTCAAACAGAGTCCGAAAGTCCCGGATATCGATTAGACATGAAAACTTTGTATTTTTATAAAGAAAGGTATCGAACTGACCGCCCGTTAATAAATCGAACTATTTAAACCCGACTGGCCCTTTATACACCCGGATCGAATCGACCCGATTAGGTCCGGTAACGAATCGTACCGGTTTTGAACTAACCGCAGGTTAAGGAACCGGATTGTTTTGACATGACCGGCCCGTTATCCACCAGGATCGTATCGACCCGATCACGCCCGGTAACAAACCGTACCGGTTTCAAACTGCCCGCCGGTTAAGGAACCTGACCGTTTCGACTCGGCCAGCCCGTTATCCACCCGGATCGTATCGACCCGACCATGCCCATTAACGAACCGTACTAGTTTTGAACTAACCGTCGGTTAAGGAACCGAACCGTTTCGATCCGACCGGCCCGTTATCCACCTGGATCGTATCGACCCGACCAGGCCCATTAACGAACTGTACCGGTTTCGATCTGAACGCCGGTTAACAAACTAGACCGTTTCGACCCGATCAGGCCCGGTAACGAACCGCACCGTTATCCACCCGGATCGTATCGACCCGATCAAGGCCGGTAATGAAGTATACCGGTTTCGACCTGACCGCAGGTTAATGAACCAGACTGTTTCGACCGGACATTTAAAATTACCTATCCTAAATCCCATTGAAAATTATAGTAAACCCAATTCAACCCACAAATTCAAATCTTAAACCCAAAACAACCCAAACCCAATTAGATGGGTTAATATTGCCAAGAACAAATTTTTTAATTTTAAAAAACATATACACAATCAATACAATTTTTATTTTTATTTTTTTTACAAATTTCACATATCTAATCTATGTCTTGTACTTTCAGATTTTTATTGGGGTCCGACTTCGGGTAAAATAACTCTTTGTACGCATTGATTTGATCTTTGAATTAAGTTTCCCATATCGCGCCTGGTTCAGTTCTATTAGAAGTCCAAGCTGCATTCGGGTGAGGCATTGGATATGATCCTTCAAGTGTTAAGTTGATGTAATGCCCGTCCACGAAGCAAACTACTACCTTTTGAATAGGTTGTTCAGAAGCTTCTAGGCCTAAAAATAGAGGGAAAACTGTATCATCATCACGAATGTCGAGTGTTTGAAAAACAACACCCCACATCTGTGCAGCGACAAATCGCGCTTCTGTCGTCGACATCTATTTCAAATTTGGCGCTGGTCCCACCCCCCTAAATTGTATACTCTCGTAGAGATGATCATAATGTCCTCGGTTTTCCGGATCAAAGATTCGCCACCACAAGTCTTCGTCTTTGCGCAACTCGAGTAGCATTTGGGACCGGACAAACGAATACATATCTTGACCAAACCCTAACCCCACAGCTACCGCTCGAAACCCGCAATGACCATCTGGTTTCACATCCGTTATTTTGGATATATATGGGTGAAACCTAGATGGAATTCTATCTCCAAATGCCCTTAGTAACGTCTCTGACTTTTTTGTCCGCGGAAGCAACGGGAAATTGAATTTCTCCCAAATGTTGTATTCCTGGGACGTTGACGGTATGTAAGAGCTGTGATGGTGAGGCTCGTAAGGAGCGCGTGGCTGGGACTGGGAAGGTCGTACGAGCTCATCCTGTGATGGTACGAAAGAGCTGTGCCGGGGAAATTCAAGCTCCTGGTTGGACCCAATCTCTTGTGTTCTTACTGCTTCTTGGTTGGAGGATCACGGGTTTTCTTTTACACAACAGGTGGTTTATTGGGGGAGTAGTTGCGTGTGATGATTTGTGCAAATTTGTCCAGGTAGTTTAATTGGGCAAAAACTGGTTTGTGTCAACCTTTTCCTTTAATTTTGCCCACACCTCCTCTACATTTAGATCTTCGCAGGTTTGAAGTCAAGCTTCCTCCAGAACACGTCTATCGAGAAACAAATGGATTTCCTGACCTGAAAACGATAACATATGTTATAAAGTTAAACAATGTAATAAATTATGTAGTAAAATCGTATGGTCACTAGTATTAATTACCATCAACTTGTAACTGCTCGAGATGACAAGCAAATGGCAAAGCACAACTTTTAGAAAGCTGGCATCCACAAGTGTTATGGTAACGGCGCAAGGACGTTTGCAAACGTTGGATCTCTAGGTATATCACTTCAAGAGCATGTTTTCTAACCTTCCGAAGTAACTTATCAAGCAATGGCTGCCCCTTGTGGTGGTTCATTGTTTTTCTTAGGCTGTTTTCAAAACCTTTTTTAATGTCTATATATTGCTTATCAACCATCTGATTGACAAACTTCACAATTGTTGACAATGAGTTGCGATTGCCTGGAAGGCAACTTTTTATTTTCGCATGCATGCCCTCAATTCTGCTGGTTTTGGTCTAGCGGAAGTTCAGCGTTTCGTTAGTCCATGCAGACACAAACTTTTGACGGTACCGGTCCAACCAGTTATTCTTTGTATAGACAAAAACCTCTGAAAAATATAATCATAACTTGTCAGGCGTGTGTATGTAAACAAGTACGTATGTAATTATATAAAAGTACTCACAGCGACGACCAATCTTTTCTAGATATGACTGAATTTTTCCCAAATTATATTCGTATAGGGCTTCAGTCGGAGAGTCACACAACCACCAAAACATTGGAACAAATTCCTTCCACTCCTTATCCGTAAACTTCTTCTTGCTGTTCCTGTTGATATTCTGGGAAATATGAAACCGGCAGAGATACTTGTATGCATTTGGGAAAATTTGATCACACGCGTGCATTAGCGCAAAGTTCCTGTCGGTCACAATCACTCGCGGCTCCATACAGCCTACCAGCATGGACTTTATTCTCTCCAACAGCCAAACGTAGTTACCAAGCTTCCCAGAAGAAAGAAACGCATGGGCAACCCAAAACGAGTGGTTTGTCGACCCCATACCCACAACCTGAACAAACACCATATTGTACATGTTTGTATTGTAGGTGGCATCAATTATCAGCACATGCGGGAATGCACACCACATAGTAAATGAATGTTTGTGAACGAAGAAAATATCTGTGAGAGCGTTCGTGGTGTTATTTGCGCGCGTGTAGTAGGTGAATTCTTTCTCCGTCAGAAAGTATTCGAGGTGCTGCATTGCACATTTTGGACCGACTCCCTTTTCTGCATTCATCATCTGAGCCTCATTGTGTATATCTTTCAGGGTAGTCTTTTTCTCGGGGTTCTTTGAAATGAGCATTATCCAGATGTTACCCATGGGAATATCATTCTCTGCCATCTGCCCGACCAGTTGTCTGTCATCTACAGAAAGCCTTCTGGCATATGCGTGACCCTCTAAGTGTTCAAGGGGAGTGTGGTTGTGCACTGGGTTTTTCACCTTTAACCTCCAAACCTGTGTCCGAGTTTCAAGCACTCCTTTCAACTCAACCGAGCAGCCAATTTTTTTGCTACTCGTCTTCCTCACCGTAGCCACACTCTTATGCTCCCCCCTCCCCAAGAGTGCATTGAAATACAAGCTTCACGAAAATAAGTTTATTAATTAAAAATTAACAATACTCTTAGCAAAGGAGAAACATAATCCTAAAGGCGTGTGAGACAAAAACCACTGGTGCACCCATAGGGAATTAACCTTCACCAAGAGTAAAATACGTTTTTCTAGTAATCTTTTTAATTAAAAAGTAACAGTTCTATTAGCAAAGGAGAAACGTAATCCTAAAGGTGTGTGACCCGAAGACCACTAGTGCACCCGTAGGGAATTAACCTTCACAAGGATAAACACGTGTTTTTAGTAATTAATTTATAAGTTAAGTCTTTTCGTGGCTTTTTAAATAACAATTTATAAAATACGTATTTGTTAATATCTTTAAAACAATAGTGACTGAAATATATACCTTCACGAAATGTTCTCCTCTTTTCTTCGATCTTTTATAACGACGACGTAACCATTTTCCATTCCCGTATCTTGTACCCAGTCGGCCAACTCCTCGTGTGTGGAAAATGTCCAGTCAGTCTAAAACCAAAATTTTATCGGGTTAGATCTTTCTTCCTGATCTTTTACCTGCTTCTCCTCGCCAGCGTTGGCTTCATGGTGCATATAGTCTTGTTCTTCAAATATGTCATCACCACCGTAAGCGTAGTAAGTATAACCGTAGTTGGGTTGACGGGGAGAGTCTTCAAATTCATACGAATCCTTCCAGGGTGTATTCAAGTACAGTTGCACCGTATTGTCACGGTAACGAATGAGAGACTGACCGTCCTCGACATTACTAGACTGACCCTCCTCGACATTATATGATTTAGACTCGTTGTAAGAATCACCAAAAATGATGTCGTAATACGACATGTTATATGTTGTGGATAAAGAATTGAAATCGAATGAGTTTATATTCAAATCGAACGAATTTATAGCCAAAATCTGATGGGGTCAGGCGCCTCGCTTTAGCCAAAGCGAGACACTTTGCTTAGGAGGTTGAATTAGGAGTAAGGGGGTTTAATTAGAAACATCCTAACAAAACCCAACAAACTTTGAAATCATGTCCAGTTAGCTGCTATATCAGAAAATCACTTATTCCCTAAAAAATACTAAAAACTCACCTAATAATAAAACCTAAAATCCCTTAAAAACATTGCCACATCATAAGACCTCTACCAATAATCATATCCCAACTCTCAACCGGACCCACCTCCGCAAAAATTTAGGCTTTTAGAGGTTTGTGGTGACAAACCACTACTAAAAACTTCATCTGAAAACCACCCCCACAATAAAACCTCTACCAACAACCTCCAACTCATCACTAAAAACCTCCTTAAAAACCTCTATTGGTGATGCTCTCATATTGAAGTTTTAGATAATGTGCGTAAAACAACAAGCTAACGTTAACTCAAACATTATAAGAAACTGAATGTGGAGCAATTTCCTTATTCTCTAAGGCTACATGGTGTGTTCAAGCCCTTGAGGTGAGCATGAAATGACATATGGCATTCACCTCACTTTTGGTATAATTGTTCTCCAAGCCAAACAAATATCCGGGGTGGTGGTGGCGTGAACGATGGCTAGGTGGCCTCCACGTACCTTTTTTTTCGATAAGTTGTGAGAACTCGACGTAAAATGCGATTTTTTTTTGTTTTTTTTGCACACTGGTGTAAAAACACGTAAACCCCGCTGTAAACAAAAAAAATTAAAAAAAAAATACATTACTTTACGCCAAATTACACCGATGTAAGGGATTTTTACCCCGTGTAAGTATATTAATATTTTATTCATTATTTTATTGTTGTTTAATTCTAAACTACATATTCATTTTTGATTAAAATAATTATGTGATTATAAAGAGAGTTCCTGAGTTCTCACAACTCAGAGAAGTTCTCAAATGATCCGAATCATATATATATATATATATATATATATATATATATATATATATACTAGCTTATACCTCGGGAGCGTCCCGGGTTGAAAAATCTAAGTAAAATGAATAAAATTAGAAGTATCTAAACTATAAAAATTGCATCTATATATCAACTTACATTAGATACTTTTAAAAAAAATATATACCAAAAGATCCATTTCACCTTACTATATCAACACCTAAAACAGAATATTAACATCCCAAGCACTTCAAGGGGACAAAGCTTGTTTAGCACCAATACATTCAATCAAAGGTCTTTAACTGCATACAATAAGATTTGAGCTATTTCAGAATATGGTAGAAAAAGAAAACATAGCAATTACCTGTTGGAGAGCGTTCCGGGTTGAAATATCTAATATGACAACATAATTAATGACTTGTCAATATATGATTAATGATTATTATTATTATTATTATTATTATTATTATTATTATTATTATTATTATTATTATTTTAAACAAATCTCTGCCATAAGTTATAATATTCTAATATAAAAAAGGGTAATTGGGTCGGGTATCACCTAATCCCAGGCCCGACCCAAACCCACAATTTTTTTAAACTAATATATCCTGAGAGCGTCCCGGGTTGAGAAATCTAATTTGAAATATCAATTTTACACCTGAAATAGACTAATGCGTTTTACGGTTACATGCAGGAAAGATTCGGGTAGCACTTAACCTAAAACAATTAACAATGTATCTTCAATGTTAGTGCATAACCTTAAACAATGTATAACTCTATTATTAAAACCTAACCTAAAATAATGTACAACTCCAATGCTAACACATGTTGTAAATAAAAATCATATTTACTGGTTTGAACATAACTAATGACTTGCTATACATGATTAATAAATAACCTAAACACTTTGTGTTTTTTTCCTGTAGGAACAAAACCACACAAAAAAATAGTCGTTTTTTTCTCCATTTTTTATATAGCACCATGGTACCCGTTGGAAAGATAATAAAACGCTCGTTAATTTGGTGTAATTTTTTTCTTTAAAAAATCTCGTATATAAAAGATATTAGCGTTTAAAAGTTATGGGATAAAACATTAGAGATAAAAATCTAATTTTGTTTTTAAATTTTAAATTATTATTTTTCTAAAATAAAGTCCTTGCCACATGGGATGACACATGGCACACTCAATGAAGAGAATATCCCCTTTGAGTGCCATGTCATTAAAATGGCTTTGGTTTAGTATATGTATAGATATATAGGGTAAGGATAATGTGGAAAACCATCCTTAGACGGTAAACTCTGGAAACTCTGACTTCCCATTTTTTTTTTTGAATAAAATAGGGCAAGTAATATACATGATTTTAAGCATTTTGAGCAAAAAAAAAAAAAAAAAAAAAAAAAAAAATCAAAAAAGCGCCGAGTAGTTTTTCAAAAAAAAAAAAAATAATAAACTTTCGAATAACACATGTTAAGCGAAACTAACACGTGTTAACCATTCGTTACCCGAAGACGGTTTTTTATTTAAAAAAAAAACCGGCTCGACGTTTTTTTGATTTTTTTTTGGCTCAAAATGCTTAAAATCATGTATATTACATACCCTAAAATTTTCATATAAAAAAGTCGGAAAGTTAGAGTTTCCAGAGTTTACCATATAACAAGGGTTTCCAATATAACCTTATACTATATATATATATATATATATATATATATATATATATATATATATATATATATATAACATAAACATAAACATAAACGTAACAATAAAATATAACATTGTTAGATTTAAAATTAAACATTATATTTAAAATAAAAAAAAGATTACTTCTAAACAACATAAATTTAAAACACATATACTAAAACTTAAATAAAATCCAGTCATAGCATTTGCCATAACGATAGGTACTTGAACTCCATTCGGTACTCAATATCGTAATCCACTTGACTCAACTGTATGGTAACTTCTTCGGAGGCCATTGGGTCTTGAAGCATGTTGGCTACAAACATCGCCTCAAATCTTTTGCTATTTGTTTTTATATATCTAAACTTGTAACTAAGCTCATCAATATTGCGGTTTGTGTGATCACCCACGAGAATCCGAAATTCTCAAAGGACTTGACCCCCAAAAGGGACCGGAGGAATCACACCTGTAACTCTTGTGTGGGTGACTAAGTTTAGCCACCATAGCGATAGGGCTAGCTCTTCTACTTCGGTTCGCACGTCATATCTTCTACGTTTTACCATTTTGTTTGATTGTGGTCTAGGTATAAAACAAAATTTTGGGGAAAAATGGTTTGGAAAGGTTGGGTTATATATAGTGTAAAAATAGAAGTGATTTGGTATTATTTAAAAAAACAATCGTTGGGGAGCCAACAGTATTAAAATAATCACCAAGGCCGTTGACCAATTATGAAAGACCATTTCATACTCTTTATTTACCCCACGTCGGTGAAAATTCGCCTCTGATATACCCTACACCCTGCTTCACGTTGGCCACGGTGTGATGGGCTAATGTAGAAGGACTCCACAACCCATTTCTACACCACCACACCGTGTAACCTAATGGTTTTGTAATTATTTAGGTATACCTACAGTCAAAATTAACACACCAATAACCAATTAACACACAATAACCAAATCATATTGCAAATTTGAACCATGATTTTTTTTTTGGCAAATTTGAAGCATGATTTAGATATTGAAGCAATACACTCTTGATAAAACTATAACCCCTAAGTCTCATCATTATAAACAAATACCGATGTTCAAACATTTCAAAACTTATATAGGTGTATAAAGTAACCAAGTCCAAGGCTTAATGATATTGTTGAAAGTTACGCTCCTATATTCTTATCACAATCAAATTATTAATTCTCTGTATTTTTAACAGTGATTTTCCTTTATTTGTTTTATGGAGATAAGTAGGTTATACCCGTCTCTTGGCAAGTCAACCACCCATATCCGGCCAGACTATGTTGTCTTAACCGGATCCAGACTGGTATCGGTGTGGGGCTTGGCGTTCCATGAGAACCTTACCGCGTTTGTTCTACCGTACTAGACGCGATGAAAGCCGTTGTGCTCCCACAAAAACTACGTTCTCTGAGGTAACACTGGAGAATAAAACTCGTGGTGGTTCATGTTAAAAACATTACATGTTTTTATACTTTCAATTTTATTACTTAATAATATTTGGGCTTACATAATGGGCTTCTGGTCGAATGGGTTTAAGATACAAGGCTTGGGCTTCTTTTAGCTGGTCAACAAGTGGACATCAGCTGGTTATCACAAGTGTGGGCTCAAGTTGAAATAAGGAACATGATCTCAGCCGTCCTTTATTGGTGGTCCGTGTGTGCCATGATCTAACGGTGGACATTTGTTATTTTGTGATTTCTCATAAGAAGATTCCAAGGCCTCTATAAATACCATGTGCTTTGTTCACTTGATCACTTTTTGATTATTTTCATTCGTTTAAGTCTTTAATATTTGTTTTCTCTCATTCTTGGTGATTAGGGTTTCCAGTGTTTGTTTGATCATCGTGTGATTGATGATCTCGTGGTTCTAGTCTGTGTCATTAGAGTTAGTGTGAGAGTTTGAAGATATTTGATCTTTGTATTGTTGTTCATCCTTTTATGAACAACTAGTTGGTTGATTTTGTATTGTTTCATTAATAAAGTCTTTATTATTCTTTGTCTCTAAAAACTTCACATGGTATCAAAGCTCTAGGTTTGAGCTTTGGTCTTAGTATTCTGATTCTGTTGTGTTTGAGATCTAAGGAGTCTTCTGGATTGGTTGGTGTATTCTTGGGTTCTTGGATCTATGACTTACAAATATAGGGTTTCTGGTAGCTTGAGAAGCTGTACGCGATTTCTTGGACATCTGGAAGGCTTTTCTTCTTGCTCTCTGGTGTTATAACCCTAAGTGAATGTTATGCACTACGAGTTTTATTTGGCGAACCCTAACTTGAGCTATATTGGTGAGATCATTCTGATTTTATTTGTTTTTCATAGAGTTATCCTAAGGAGTCGATTTTACAGGGCTTGAGTCCTTGTTTAGCTTTAAGGTTGGTCTAGGGTTAGAAAGCTCCCACACGAGGACCTGCGTTGGCACCTTTTGAGTGACGAACCAACGATCTGGATCACCAGTGTGGCTTCTCCTGAGACTGATTGATCTTTGTTCATTGACTGCTTCTTGTTTTCTCTGTGTTTATTGATTGCTTTTGGTTGGTTTGCTATCTTGATCTCTATTTGGTGTTTTTTGTTTACTGAGTATTGTTTGATTGATAGTCATGTCTGATACTAGTAGTGAATCTGTTGAAGCTAGACTTGGTGCTACTCTTGTTAGTAAGCTTGATGCTAATGATCCTTTATACCTTTATGCTACTGATTATGCTAATTTGACATTTGTGAATGTTAAATTGAAAGGTACTAAAAACTATACTGTTTGGTCTAATGTTATGATTCTTGCTTTACAAGTTAAGAACAAGATAGGGTTTATTAATAGAGTCTGTGTTAAAAATGATGATGATGTTGTTCTTGCTAGGCAGTGGGATAGATGTAATTCTGTAGTATTAACTTGGATTTTGAATTCTATTTATGAGGATCTCTAAATGGGACAAGTTTACTCTAAACTTGCCTCATAAGTATGGAGAGATCTAAAGGAAACTTATAACAAAATAGATGGTGTTAAGGTGATGATAGGAAATCTAGACCATGTTTCCATGTTTGGTCGAGTAATGACACTTCCTAAGCTTGAACATGAGCCAGTTAGATCAAGTTTGAGTGCACTATCTTGGTTTCACAATAGGGCCGAAAGAAAACAAGTAATATAGATGGTTAAAGCTTACCTCAAGACCCGATGAAACAAGGGAACCTTGTGATCTTTAGGAGCCTTCTCTTGCTAGCCGAATTGAACTTGAGGATAGGTAGGATAGAACTGATTGTTAGGGAGAGATTTTGAGTTCAGATGGTGCAATTTGAAGTGTCAACGGGACCTTCTTTTTATAGTGGCCGATGGAGGTGAGGACAAAGCAAGAAAAGGGTAAGGTTCATCATCTTGGGAAGTGTAGTGATCCTTCGTTTTAATCATCATTTAGTGTAAGTTTAAGGTGTCATGCATTCTCCTAGTTTGGCCGATTATCATATAGGTTTTCTAAGTCAGGGATGGTTGACTTAGCTTGTAGGTTATCTTAGTTTGTCTTGATGTCCATTCTATTGTAATGTTGACAACTATGATCTTCCTTGTTTGTTTCCTTTCTTGCGGTCGATTATAGGACAAGGAGTATAGGATAAATGGCTTGTGAAAGTAATGCATCATTCATGCTCTCTCATGGTAGCCGATTGGAGCTTCAATTCCCAAGGTAATGTACTTGCAATTCTTATATGAAAGGGACAAGAGAGAGTTGGCGGCCGATAAGGACAAGAAGGAGAAGTCTTTGGTATCTTGGGTAGGGATCAAATGTTGGGCATGTGTTTGTGATGTCATGGTGCCAATTTGGTGTAAGTCTTGGACATTCCTATGATGGTGATTGCTCATGGATTGTGTGGGTGGTTGGCTGATTATAAGAAGGGTAGGGTGGCTCATGACTTCATTCTTGCATTGTTTCCATTTTAGTGTAACAACTTGTGTCATCCATGCCATTTGGCCGATTCACATGGAGAGGAAAAGGGGGTATTGGATCTTGTATTGGGTGATGAAGCTTCTTTGGTTGATTCCTAAGTTAGTATAACCAAGATTAGAGGTGAAAGAGACACTTGATGTTCTTAGGGTTCGTTGGCCGATAACTAAACAAAGAGGAGGAGTTATGAATTGTAGGAAAGGTCTTGTCCAATGTATGTGTGCATGTGTAGCCATTTATAGGTATGTATAGTTGTAACTACATAGGGCCGTGTGTGTATATATATGTGTTTTATAGTTATGTTTTGGCTAGTCATGTTCCTCCTTGTATAGGATAGACCTGATGGTTAAGAGATTGATATGTGTAGGTGTTGATGATGACATCAACATTTATTTTTTTTCATAGGTATCATGTGTTTGTTAAATTATATCTCATTGTGGTCCTTGTATTCACATATGCGTGTTAAAGGTGAGCAATCATGTGTTAGGGTATAGTAATCTCATGAAATGCTTGTTTGGTGGCTTGTCCGGGTATTGTATGACTAAATAAGTGTACCGAGTTGAGTTCTCTGATCAACTCTTGCTTCACTAAACTGGGAGGGGGGGGGGGGTATAATGTATGCAAAATATTTAAATATGCACATATGATGACGTATAAATGAAATGTGTACGGACGTTGACCTAGTTCGTTGACTGATGTCACACCACCTCACCCCCTGCACTCGATGATTCAGATTCAGAAAATACGTTCTTCCTGGAGCCATAAGTATGGGTCCGCGGAATAGTCTTCCAGCTCCCACGACTACTGTGCGG
Organism: Ambrosia trifida; assembly: GCA_028751855.1. NCBI lineage: Eukaryota > Viridiplantae > Streptophyta > Magnoliopsida > Asterales > Asteraceae > Ambrosia > Ambrosia trifida. The sequence goes on from CM054122.1 coordinate 83,252,806, forward strand.
CCGCGATTTACACGACAACCGCCCAGAAGAGCCAGTGGACTCTAAATTAGACAAGTTGACACACGGGATTCCACCCGGCGACACAGAAGTAAGGGGCTCAGGGTTAGGATACTCACTTGTAGCATAGTAGGGTGTGGGCTCCATATCCAGCTTCAGATAGTAGAATCTATCCGCATTCTCTTCAACAACGAAGGCTGCGCCCTCAGCCACATCCCTCCACTTTAACATAGCCTTGTCACTGGCTAAAAAGACGTCCAGCTTAGATACATCTGGAACAACAAGAACAAGTGCAACTCAACATATAAACTCAAAATTTTATTTTATATAAACAAAGCGCTTAAAACGGAGGATAACTTCAACCGAGATATATGGCTCTTGGCTCGGCCGCAAGCTCACGCGGCTTTTTCCCAGATACTTAAACAGAGACTCCTTGCATTTTGCCAACTCAAGAGGAGTCGCGTGGGTGGTAAAGGTCGCCGAAAACTTCAACAATCGTTGGAATCTTCAATGGAATTGACAAGAAAACTTGAAGGTTTGAAGAAATACAAAGAAGATTTGAGAGAATTTTCAGAAAAGTAAAACAATTTGGAGGAGGGATAAGAGGTATTTATACCCATCGCATTTATTGCGATGGGTCCCACTCACAAACATGGATTAGATCAAAAAGTCATTGGACGCTCAGGATCATGCCACGTGTCCAACTACACACACAGCTGTTAAACATGAAGCGCGTGGTTGCCCACACGCTTGACACACGACGTGTGCAGGGGACATGTGTCATCATCCAGCATCATGATAGCTGGATTCAAACACGTGACGATCCACGTGCCTAACACAGCTCGTTCTCTGTATGCCACGTGTTAGCAACCTATAGACTGGAAGTCTCACTCACGCGCGTGGACGGCTATGCGCCTGACACACGAAGAAAAGGACACACAAACGTGCTGATGTGACTGCCATCATGATAGACATCCTCTCTGTCAACTGACAAGTCTTCTAACTGCCTCGGCTTCCCCAACAAGACTCCTTGCTTTCCCCCCTAAATTTAAGACAACTTTTCAAATTCATGGCGCATTAACTTCCAATAATTCCTATAGTTAATACAACTTTGGCTGCGCATTCACTCCTCTTCAACAACCAGACTGCCACGTCATCACTTAGCGCTGGTTTGACATAAAATCCAAAAGACGTTCTCCGCCGGATTTTACAACGAGCACTCTTTTCAAACGAGCAACAAATTTTAAAGAGCTACAATGAGCACTCTTTTCAAACTCATATACGCCAAAGAGTTGCAACGCGCACTTTTTTTTATCTTCATATATGTTAAAGCGTTGCAACGAGCACTCTTTTCAAACTCATATATGCCGAAGAGTTGCAACGCGCACTCAGTGTGGATGAGACTTCACCCACAGGCAACACATTTTAGTCCATCACCCCACCAGACCTCTTGGCAAGACCAGGAGAGGCACTGGACTTGGGGGACTTGAACGGATAGGGTACCAGTTCAAGCGCCTCGGCGCACCCTACCCCACAAATATTATCTCCAAGACATGCCTTCGCGTATTAGCAAAGCCAGGCAGAGGCAAAAGGAACTAACAACACATGTGAAGTAGAAACTATCAAACGCTAGCGAATCGTCAGCTCTAGCGATGACCACCCGCAAAAGGTTAGCAGCCGCCTGCACCAAGGTACAGCTCCCCTGGAGTCCCACTTGCTGCACATCTCCCAGGTGTCAAACGTCACCTTAGCCTGTCTTCCAGAAGAAGATAAGCCGCCTGACAATCTGTGCCACCAGGAAGAAAATGAGGCTCTTGCAGTGCACAACATTGAGCCACGTGTACCAGTGGCAAGGCACCGCCCCTGCCAACAAACCACAGCACGCCACATGGACCAATCACAAGGCGTCTTTCCTAACTGGTTTACTCCATTCAACTATGGATCCAAATCCAATCAAGTGGGTTTCTGGAAGGCAGGCCCAACTCCTAGGCCCAAGTCCAACACTCCTAACGTGGGCCACAGACGTCTAGCCCACATGACCTCTATAAAAAGGAGACTACTACACCTTTGATAGGGTCGAACAATTCTCGAATCACACACACACACACACACACTTGTATCTACGATTTGTATTCTTTATTTACACTTGTAACATTTCGAGTAATAAAGATCGTACTTTGACAGTGGATGTAGGTCAACGAGACCGAACCACTTAAACCTTTTGTGTTTTGTGCATTGCTTATTAACTTATTCTATATCCAATCGGACCACGGATCTATCATCATTGTGAGCGAAGGATTACATCATGTAGTGAGCACGAGTAGCCACCCCTCACTATACCCGAGTTATTACTCGTTGTTTCTTAAAAAATAAGACAACTCAATTAGGTCAGTTAGTACACATTGATGTATGGGGGCCATATAGAGTTGCTAATAGAGATGGTAATAAATATTTTTTAACCATTGTTGATGATTTTTCTAGAGCAGTCTGGGTCTGTCTTATGAAACAGAAAATAGAGGGTTTTGAACACATAAAAGATTTTGTTAACATACTTTCAAATCAATTTCAAAAATCTGTTAAGATACTTAGAAGTGACAATGGGACTGAATTTTTGAATAATCAAATGACTACTTATTGTAAGTCTAAAGGGATTATTCACCAAACCACATGTGCATATACTCCTCAAAAAAATGGTGTTGTTGAGAGAAAGCATAGGTACCTTTTGAATGTAGGAAGGGCTTTATTGTTTCATAATAACCTACGTGTTAGGTTTTGGACTGATTGCATTCTAACTGCTTCATATTTAATTAATAGGACTCCCTCCTTAGTGCTTGGTGGAAAAACTCCTTATCAAATGATTCATGGTTTTTCTCCCTTTTTAGGACATTTAAGAGTGTTTGGTTGTCTGTGCTTTTTGTACTGTGTTAAATGAGTCAAATAAGTTAGAAAGTAGAGCTGAGAAGTGAGTTTTCTTAGGATACTCTCATGAGAAAAAAGGGTATAAAACTTTTAGTTTGGATACCAAAACAATTTTATTCTCAAGAGATGTAAAGTTTTTTGAAACCTGTTTCCATTTAAAGAGGAAACTGTTTTGGATAACTATGATAGTAATAATAATAAAACAGTTAACAATTAATTTTTTTAATCTTTTTGAAAACACAGATTCTATACACTTCTTGAATGTGAATGATCCCAATGATGAGGAAAGGGAGAATGGTAATAGTGACTTAGGAACACATGATAGTTAGCAACCAAACCAACAGTGTTCTGGTCAAGGCAATGCTGGTTCACAGCAGCTTGAAGACACTGTTCCTGGTCTTGGATAGGCGGACCATGTGAATACTGAGAATGAATTGAACAATCAATCTGAGGGGGACATTATTCAAGATAGTGTTAGGAGGTCTTCTAGAAGTAGCAATTTTCCTAACAAGTATAGTGAATATGTCATAGAGGGTAAGGTTAAATATGGACTTGAAAAAGTTGTTAATTTTGCAAATTTGTCCATTGAAAACAAATGTTTTTCTGTAACACTTGATAGAAGTAGGGAACCAAAACATTATCATGAAGCAGTTAAGGATGCCAATTGGGTTAGGGCTATGAATGATGAGCTTGAAGCTCTTTATAGGAATGATACTTGGGATATTGTTGATCTTCCAAAAGGTAGACGTAAAGTAGGATGTAAGTGGATTTATAAGATCAACTATAAATCCACAGGGGAAGTTGATAGATACAAGGCTAGACTTGTAGCTAAGGGTTTTAGTCATAAGGAAGGAATTGACTATGAAGAAACTTTCTCCCCGGTTGTCAAATTAGTTACTGTTAGATGTGTGATCAGTCTAGCTGTTCAGAATAATTGGAGTATTTTTCAATTAGATGTTAATAATACGTTTCTCTATGGAGATTTGCATGAAGTAGTATATATGTCACTCCCAAAAATGAACCTGATGGGAAAGTTTGTAAACTAAAAAAGTCTCTTTATGGACTTAAACCAATACCTAAAATGTGGAATGAAAAGTTTGTTGGTGCCTTGATTGAATTTGGCTTTGTGCAAAGCAAATGTGATTACTCTATGTTTTTTAAGCATAGTAAAAATGTGTTTGTTGTTTTACTAGTATATGTTGATGACATTATTGTGACTGGTAATTCTATTGAAGAAATTAAGTTGGTCAAAACTTGTTATAAAACTAAGTTTTTGATAAAAGATTTGGGTGAATTAAAGTACTTTTTAGGTATTGAAGTCATGAAAACTAATAATGGATTGGTTTTGACTCAAAGAAAATATTGTATTGAACTTTTTGCAGAATATGGTATGTTAGGTGCTAAACCTGTGACAAATCCCATTAAACAAAATAGTGTTTTGAATAACATAGTGTTGGATAAAAACAAGTTGTTGAATAACATTGTGGGATATCAACAACTTGTTGGAAACTTGATATACTTATCCCACACAAGACCTGACATATCATATGATGTGCATTATTTAAGCCAGTTTATGCACAAACCTAATGAGGGTCATATGAAAATAGCATTAAGACTTTTAAGATATTTGAAGTCTTCTCCAAGCAAGGGAATCTTGTTTTCAAAACATGATTCTTTTGACCTGCTTGCTTATTCTAACTTTGATTAGGGAAAATGTGTAGATAGTCAAAAATATTTTACTGATTTTTATGTGTTTATTGGCAATTGTTTGGTCTCTTGGAAAAGCAAAAACAACCAATTGTTGCATGGTCTTCAGCAGAAGCTGAATATACGGCCATGTGTGCTGCTGCTGTTTGCGAGGTTTTATGGGTCAGAAAACTCTTGTCAGAATTAATGGTAAATGTTAGGATTCCTGGGATCCTGAACTGTGATAATTCAACTGCATTATCAATTGCAACTAACCCAGTGTTTTTGATAAAACAAAATACTTTGAATTGGACATATTATTTTTTAGGGGACCATATTACTAAGGGTATCATCAAAACTGTCAAAGTTAGCTCAGAAGAGCAACTTGTAGACTTGTTTACCAAAGGGTTGCTAACACATCAACATTCAAAGTTGTGTGAAAGTATTAAAATGATGGATATGTTTAAGTAATAAAATTGTGTGTGTGGGTGTGGGGGGGGGGGGGCTGTTAAAAACATTACATCTTTTTATACTTTCAATTTTATTACTTAATAATATTTGGGCTTATTGTTTTGCATAAGTCTTTTGTTTGCAGGATGGGCTTACATAATGGGCTTCTGGTCGAATGCGCTTTGGATACTAGGATTGAGTGTCACACCCTCAAGTTTCAAAAATCCAACCATCGCTTGTGGAAATTGACCATTAAGTTTCAAAAATCCAACCATCACTTGCGGAAGCGTAAAACATTATTACAACTCAAAAGTAAAACATGAAAGTCTGATAATACTCAAAATGAAATGCAAATGGATCCTAGACGCCGTGAGACTCCGTGCGCCTAAACTCAATGCTGCTACCTTAGCGACCTGAGAAAACATGCCAAAAAGACGTCAACATATAATGCTGGTGAGTTCACAGGTTTTAAGTTCACAAAGCGTTTCAAGCGTAAAGAGTTTCATCTCGAAAGTAGCAAGTATGCAAAACCTTTAAGTAAATAACAAACGTTTCCTTACTACTACGACTGTGTTGCTGAAACCATTACTGATAAGCGTTGCATGTGTTGCCGCCCGTGTTTGAGTAGCCAAGAATAGAGACAATATGCACGCGCCCGGCTCCCAGCCGTCGAGTGGGGTTTTTCAATCCCAATAGAGATATTCACATTTCCCCCGTTGTGCCCCGCAAATTCATGGTTTTTATTAGGGACTTTGCGTTGCGTTGCGTCGTATAGTAATTTAAAACAAGCGTTGCATTTCCAAAAGTGTTGCGTTTCCAATAGCGTTGCGTTTCAAAAGCGTTGTGTTTCAAAAGCGTTGGGTTTCATAAGCGTTGCGTTTCAAAAGTGTTGCGTTTCATAAACGTTGTGTTTCAAAAGTGTTGCGTTTCAAAAGTGTTGCGTGTTTCAAAAGTGTTGTATTTGTTAAAACGTGTGGCATGCTTCTCCCCCGAGAGAAAAGTGTATAAAAGAGGGGCCGTGAAACTCACTTTAGAGTGCGTCCTCGGTAAAATAGAAATCCGATACGTGTGTAATAGTCCCTACTAGTGGCGACCTATCAATGAGTTTACATAAGTGTGATGACTACTAACCCGCAGGCTAATCAGTCCCCAAATTGTCCAGACCGTGACTGTGTATGTTGAAAATATATTTGAACGTTAAATCGACCCGACCAGACAAGACCCGACATCCCATTGGTGACCCGACATCCCACGTGTTAGCCACATACAAGATATCATGCAACATATGTAATTAAACACTTATCATGCGCAAACATTCACCCTATCTAGCTTAACGCCCAACTAACGCATAAACAAGTCCGGACACGTATTACCAAGTTATTAGACATGTCACGAGGTTCCTAACATGTTCCTAGGTGTCAACCCGCGTTCCGGGATGCTAAAATACACATATAACAGCAGTACACGCGATTAGGAATCAAACATGCTATTAGGAAAGTCAACTGGCGATTAGGATGGTCAACTAGTGATTAGGATCGTAATCACATGTGTTACATGTGATTAGGCTATCATACATGCATTTAGGAAGGTCAACTAGTGATTAGGATCGTAATCACATGTCTTACATGTGATTAGGCTATCATACATGCATTTAGGAAGGTCAACTAGTGATTATGATGGTCAACTAGTGATTAGGATCGTAATCACATGTGTTAGATGTGATTAGGCAATCATACATGCATTTAGGAAGGTCAACTAGTGATTGGGGTGTAATCACATGAACTTACATGCGATTAGGCTCCCAATCACCCCAAGTATCATGCGATTGGGGCCAATCGCCCCTGTTATAGGCTATTAGAATTCCTAATCGCCCCTGCTGTACATTTTCGTCTTTTCGCGTGTTTAACCCTCCAAATCAGATCCGAAACATGTGGAAACACCCAATATCAAACCCAAAACATTCATAAAACTATTTCAAGCAAAAATTCCTAATTTATTATCATCCTAGCTGTCCCGAATGCAAGCGTTTTTCCCAAAATAGCATAACTAGCATGTTAACATCACATCAACATGCAAAATTTACCCTACATAGCAAATATCCAAATTTCATAACATAATGACGTTGTCCGACACTATCCTACTGTTCTAGCATCATCCTAGAGTATACCCTAATCTCATACAATCAACAAAACATATCATATCATCATCAATCCTTCATAATCATTCAAATGGGTCAAAACGCCTTTTATCAATAATACACATCTATGAACCTCCAAACTCCTAGGTTAACATCATAATAACTCATTTAGGTCAGAAACATATCAATAACACAAGAGCAATCATGTTTTAACAATAAAAATCCTATCTTTGCATGAATACATCACATATAACAAGAATGTAGGTTTGGGTTTGTTTAGAAACTGATTTTAATGAGTTTTCAAAGACACAAATGTTTAGAAACCAGGTCTGGACCTTTAGGGAGGAAAACAATATCATTACAAAGGTTTGGGATGAAGAACACACCTTGAATTTGCAAGATTATGAGGTGTAAAGCTTGGAAAGGTGATTTCTACAGCAAAAACGTGTTCCAGAGGTTAGATAAGGTGTGGGGTGGCTTTGGGGTGTGTTAGGGTTTCACAAATGATGTTTTACAAGATAAGGGTGGTATTTATAGGCATTTCTTGTCGTTAGACGTGCGTCAGGCGATTACGCAGCAGTACAGGCGATTAGGATTCCTAATCGCATGTACTACTAGCGATTAGGGCTCTAATCACCCATAAATCCTCCTAATCGCCCATATCAGCATGCAATTGGGCCAATCACCCCCTATCAGCATGCAATTGGGCCAATCACCCCCTATCAGCATGCAATTGGGCCAATCACCCCTTATTTACATGCAATTACACGTAATCACCTATAATGTCATGCAATTACACGTAATCACCTATAATGTCATGCAATTACGCGTAATCACCTATAATGTCATGCAATTATGCGTAATCACTATTTTAACACATATAAACACGTATTCATATACCGACAAGTCATGTAATGATTGTAAGCACATAATGCATGATAACTAACACGTTCCCATACGTTCACCAATTCTCGTGACTCGAGATTTACGTGTGTGCGTTAAACCCAGCGATTCTACAAATCACCAATCCGTGTTCACATGGTTATGGACCGACTCCCAATGATCTCGTGGATCATTGTAACGACTCCCGGTGATTCCCGGAATCATCATAACAACTCAACAGACCTAGTTAAGTATGTTTGAAAACGTTTTTCGCTAAGGTAGACTTATGTGTTTAATAAAATGTTAACCTAAACGTGCCGGGTGTCACATCATCCCCCTGTTGAAAGAATTTTCGTCCCAAAAATTTCCTGAAGTAAAAGAGAATGAAGCGATAAAAGAAAAAAAAAGAATTTTAATTCCCGGTCGTCACATCATCCCCCTGTTGAAAGAAATCTCGCCCCGAGATTCACTCTTCGACAGTAATGAGTGTCGACCTAACCCAAGTAACGTTTCCCAGAATGCAAACGAAAGAATAACCGCGACGAAGAATGATAGCAACGGATACTCCATGCCGGGGAACCGCCCTCCCCAAGTTGAATGCAAAACAACGAATCCTCCTGATCGAAGGCCTACTAGAGACTACTGTGATCGGTATAAATGGCACACCGGTATTGTCCAAGTAGCATCTCCAAAGGACCCACATCAAACCCATGAATGCAAAATGATAACCATGTACAAGACCGAAAATACGTGATGGATGCGAAATGCCCAATGATGCGAATAAGGATAAAACCAAAGTACAATGAATACTAAGAAAAGAAACTCACCAGTAACAGTATAGGGATCCTCCAAATTCTCCCTAGCATCGATGACATAAGCACGAGCCGGAGCAGTTTGACCACCACCCTCGCCTTGCTTCAGCTTGGGACAATCCCGCTTGAAGTGTCCAGTCTCTCCACAGTAAAAACACCCATGGTTTCCCTGAGAAGCAGGAGCGGGGACAACCACTTGAGTCTGTTTTGGCTGAAGATTGGCCCTATAATCCTTAGCCAAGTGACCGACTCGCTGACAACGTTTACATCGAAACTCATCGCAACTCCCAACATGGTGATACCCACATGTGTTACACTTCGGACTCTTACTAACATAACCCCCAGTCTTCTGCTCAGATGACGCTCCCACAACATCATGCCTCTTAACCTGCTGTTGAGACGACCTAATGTTCTTCCCAGCACTCTCCCACTTCCTCTTATTGTCCGCAGGGGCTTTCACAGCAGCACCCCTCGGAGGTAGAACGCCCTCAGCAACCTTCATGTTGGCCAGCTTGTGAGCTGCCCGAACAGTGGCCAACATAGTAGTGTGATCAGCAACGGCAACAAGCCCAGCAATCTCCGGCACTAACCCAACAACGTAGTGCTCAATCCTCCGGTACTCCGGTGTAGCCAAACCGGGGCACATCACAACCAATTCGTTGTGCCTAGCAGTAAACTCCTCGATCTCCGATCCAACCATCTTCAGATTCCAGAACTCGTGCTCCAACTTCATGATCTCATCCCTCGGGCAATACTCAGCTCGCAACATCAGAATAAACTCAGACCACGGCATAGCATTGGCCTCACCCAGGCCAAGGTTAGCAGTGTTAGAGTTCCACCAGGTCAACGCATGTCCCTCCAGAGTAGCAGAAGCATACTTGACGCGATCAGCATCGGGATAGTTGCACATAGCAAATACCGATTCGATCTTCTCCAACCACTGGAGCAGTCCCACTGCCCCCTCAGTCTCATTGAAGTTATGGGGTTTGCAGTCCATGAACTTCTTATAGGTGCATCAAGACTGCACCTGATTAGTGTTTCCTAGGGTCTGCTGAGAAGCCTGAAAAGCAGCCAACACAATGTTCAACTGCTGCTACAACATGCTATCCAACTCCGCCTGAGTCATGGTGATGTTCCCACCACCTCATCCACCGCCCGTGCGGCCCCCGCCGCCACCACGGCGCCCCCAGTACGTCTACGAGCACGACCACACATGTTCTGCCAAAACACAAACAAGATACTCAGCATCACTACTAGATCGAACTACTAGTGACCAAACGAATTCAGAACGGGGTTCCAGCATGATCATCTGTCCGAACTCGAAGTCCACCAAGATTTTCATGCATTTCGATTTATGATTTCGTGTGCACTCGAAATAAAAAATCGCTCTACATGGTCCTCTAGTCGTGCTCCTAGCTAGAAGTTCCAATCACCCGACAGCCACATTCCTAAAAGAAACCGTTATCGCACGAAGGTCCCCAAAGTGAACAATCACTCAGGGGTGTACTATGACAAGTACTAGTGCAGGATAGTGTGTGTGTGTGTAGGCAAGTATGTACATTAAAGCATAGAGGGGAGATATCCAAATCCCGGAAAAATCTCAAGAATGTGCCGAAGCCACTCCAATGTTCTGCCAAGTATAAGCGATAAGCCTCTTTATCTTCAAACCCGAAGAAGAAGATAGAATAAGTGTAGAAATAGTCCAAAGATAGATAATACGATACTGTGTGATGAGGACATCGACACCCCAACAAGGTTAGTATGTTTACCAAATTAAACGACTCGTAACTATGTGTGACCGTCTAACGTGTGTGATACTTGTCTATAGACTAGACTCTACATGCAGTCCTAGTTTACTATAACCATTGGCTCTGATACCAATCTGTCACACCCTCAAATTCCACATGCGGGGTTTTACCGCGAGGCGCGTGACACACCAGGATCCAAGTCAACGGTCACGATAAACGACATCTATATGATATGAAAACAACGTAAATTGCCCATTAAGTTTCAAAAATCCAACCATCGCTTGCGGAAGCGTAAAACTTTATTACAACTCAAAAAGTAAAACATGAAAGTCTGATAATACTCAAAATGAAATGCAAATGGATCCTAGACGCCGTGAGACTTTGTGCGCCTAAACTCAATGCTGCTACCTTAGCGACCTGAGAAAACATGCCAAAAAGACGTCAACATATAATGCTGGTGAGTTCACAGGTTTTAAGTTCACAAAGCGTTTCAAGCGTAAAGAGTTTCCTCTCGAAAGTACCAAGTATGCAAAACCTTTAAGTAAATAACAAACATTTCCTTACTACTACGACTGTGTTGCCGAAACCATTACTGACAAGCGTTGCATGTATTGCCGCCCGTGTTTGAGTTGCCAAGAATAGAGACAATATGCACCCGCCCGGCTCCCAGCCGTCGAGTGGGGTTTGTCAATCCCAATAGATCTATCCACATTTCCCCCGTTGTGCCCCGCACATTCAAGGTTTTTATTAGGGACTCTGCGTTGCGTTGCATCATATAGTAATTTAAAACAAGCGTTGTTTTCCAAAAGTGTTGCATTTCCAATAGCGTTGCGTTTCAAAAGCGTTGTGTTTCAAAAGCGTTGCGTTTCAAAAGCGTTGCATTTCATAAGCGTTGCATTTCAAAAGCGTTGCGTTTCATAAACGTTGCTTTTCAAAAGCGTTGCGTTTCATAAGCGTTGCGTTTCAAAAGTATTGCGTTTCATAAACGTTGCGTTTCAAAAGGGTTGCGTTTCATAAGCGTTACGTTTCAAAAGTGTTGCGTGTTTCAAAAGCGTTATTTTTCAAAAGCGTTGTATTTGTTAAAACGTGTAGCATGCTTCTCCCCCGAGAGAAAAGTGTATAAAAGAGGGGCCGTGAAACTCACCTTAGAGTGCGTCCTCAGTAAAATAGAAATCCGATACGTGTGTAATAGTCCCTACTAGTGGCGACCTATCAATGAGTTTACATAAGTGTGATGACTACTAACCCGAAGGCTAATCAGTCCCCAAATTGTCCAGACCGTGACTGTGTATGTTGAAAACATGTTTGAACGTTAAACTGACCCGACCAGACAAGACCCGACATCCCATTGGTGACCCGACATCCCACGTGTTAGCCACATACAAGATATCATGCAACATATGCAATTAAACACTTAGCATGCGCAAACATTCACCCTATCTAGCATAACGCCCAACTAACGCATAAACAAGTTCGGACACATATTACCAAGTTATTAGACATGTCACGGGGTTCCTAAGATGTTCCTAGGTGTCAACCCACATTCCGGGATGTTAAAATACACATATAACAGCAGTACACGCGATTAGGAACCAAACATGCAATTAGGAAAGTCAACTGGTGATTAGGATGGTCAACTAGTGATTAGGATCGTAATCACATGTGTTACATGTGATTAGGCTATCATACATGCATTTAGGAAGGTCAACTAGTGATTTAGATCGTAATCACATGTCTTACATGTGATTAGGCTATCATACATGCATTTAGGAAGGTCAACTAGTGATTAGGATGGTCAACTAGTGATGAAGATCATAATCACATGTGTTACATGTTATTAGGCTATCATACATGCATTTAGGAAGGTCAACTAGTGATTGGGGTATAATCACATGAACTTACATGCGATTAGGCTCCCAATCGTCCTAAGTATCATGCGATTGGGGCCAATTTCCCCTGTTATAGGCGATTAGGAATTCCTAATCGCCCCTGCTGCACATTTCCATCTTTTCGCGTGTTTAACCCTCCAAATCAGATCCGAAACATGTGGAAACACCCAATATCAAACCCAAAACATTCATCAAACTATTTCAAGCAAAACCACCCTAGTTTATTATCATCCTAGCTGTCCCGAATGCAAGCGTTTTTCCCAAAATAGCATAACTAGCATGTAAACATCACATCAACATGCAAAACTTACCATAAATAGCAAATATCTAGATTTCATCACATAATGACGTTGTCCGAAACTATCCTATTGTTTAAACATCTTACTAGAGTAAACCATAATCTCATATAATCAACAAAACATATCATATCATCATCAATCCTTCATAATCATTCAAATTAGTCAAAACGCCTATTATTAACAATACACATCTATGAACCTCCATACTCCTAGGTTAACATCATAATAACTCATTTAGGTCAGAAACATATCAATAACACAAGAGCAATCATGTTTTAACAATAAAAATCCTTTCTTTGCATGAATACATCACATATAACAAGAATGAAGGTTTGGGTTTGTTTAGAAACTAATTTTAATGAGTTTTCAAAGACACAAATGTTTAGAAACCAGGTCTGGACCTTTAGGGAGGAAAACAATATCATTACAAAGGTTTGGGATGAAGAACACACCTTGAATTTGCAAGATTATGAGGTGTAAGGCTTGGAAAGGTGATTTCTTGAGCAAAAACGTGTTCCAGAGGTTGGATAAGGTGTGGGATGGCTTTGGGGTGTGTTAGGGTTTCACAAATGATGTTTTACAACATAAGGGTGGTATTTATAGGCGTTTCTAGTCGTTGTGTCAGGCAATTACGCAGCGGTACAGGTGATTAGGATTCCTAATCGCATGTACTACTAGCGATTATGGCTCTAATCGCCCATAAATCCTCCTAATCGCCCCTATCTGCATGCAATTGGGTCAATCAACCCCTATTAGCAAGCAATTGGGCCAATCATACCCTATCAGCATGCAATTGGGCTAATCACCCCCTATTTACATGCAATTACACGTAATCACCTATAATGTCATGCAATTACGCGTAATCACCTATAATGTCATGCAATTATGCGTAATCACTATTTTAACACATATAAACACGTATTCATATACCGACAAGTCATGTAATGATTGTAAGCACATAATGCATGATAACTAACACGTTCCCATCCGTTCACCAATTCCCAGGACTCGAGATTTACGTGTGTGCGTTAAACCCGGCTATTCTACAAATCACCAATCCGTGTTCACATGGTTATGGACCGACTCCCAATGATCCCGTGGATCATTGTAACCACTCCCGATGATTCTCGGAACCATCATAACGACTTAACTGACCTAGTTAAGTATGTTTGAAAACGTTTTTCGCTAAGGTAGACTTATGTGTTTTATAAAATGTTAACCTAAATGTCCCGGGTGTCACATTGAGCTTCTTTTAGCTGGTCAACAAGTGGAAACATGCTGGTCATCACAACTGTGGGCTCAAGTTGATATAAGGAACATGATCTCAGCCGTCCTTTATTGGTGATCCATGTATGCCATGATCTAAAGGTGGACATTTGTTATTTTGTGCTTTTTCAGAAGAAGATTCCAGGGACTCTATAAATACCATGTGCTTTGTCACTTTATCACTTTTTGATTCTTTTCATTCGTTTAAGTCTGTAATCTTTGTTCTCTCTCATTCTTGGCGATTAGGGTTTCTAGTGTTTGTTTGATCATCGTGTGATTGATGATCTCCTGGTTCTAGTCTGTGTCATTAGTGTTAGTGTGAGAGTTTGAAGATCTTTGTATTGTTGTTCATCCTTTTATGAACAACTAGTTGGTTGATTTTGTATTGTTTCGGTAATAAAGTTATTCTTTGTCTCTGAAAACTTCATAGTTCGGACTCAAACTTACGACCATAACGATCTAGTTCTTATCTTCATTGCCTTATATATTGATTCTGTTGCCTTTTGTTTAATTTCCTTTTGCGAATTTTGTAATTAACAAAAGATAATTATCCTTTGATACCAATTCTTAGTAAAACAATCTCTTGTGATAAATCAATCCTCATAGGGGTGAGCAGAATTCGGGTCAACCCGAAATAACCCGAGACCCGGACTGGAAATTACCTAAAACCGAACAGATTCTAGATAAACAACTTGTTATTCGATTCCTAAAATTTCCAAAATTCAGGTTCGGGTTGGTTCTCGGGTCTTGCATCGTTGTAACTGACTTTTTCAACACATAACCAAATAAAGATCACTGCATTACGTTGCAAGTAGTTGTTTTGATCTGCATGAGTTGTTATAACCTGGAAGACGATGGCCATGAAGGCTCATCCTCAGCCAAACCTTATGATGTTGATATCTTAGTCGTGATGCTTAAAGCGATTGAAGTGGTGGTTTGTCTTTACAAATCGTGCATAGAGAAATGAAGAACACCAAAAGAGGCAGGCGGACTAAAGAGGTAGAGAGAAACTAAAAAAACATTTCGGTGAGATACTAAGATACATATTGTGCTTACAAATCAAGGCAAGTTTATTGCCATCGATATACATGTTACGATCAAGGCAAGTTTAATGCCATCGATATACCTGTTATGATCAAACTGATATAAGAATAACCATTAATAGTGGTCATCAGATTGAAACGAAACCATTTGATTCAAGATTTTTGGTAAAAAAAAGTGCAAAACAAAGGCGGTAAGAACGTCCCAGTATGGTGAAATATAACATTTAAAACCAAAGAATTGAATAAAATGCGTATTTGAAAGAAGGTTGTGAAAAATTGGAGATGATGTAACTGAATTATTAAGGAAATTAAATTAGGTAACTAGTATATTTTCCGTCGCGCGATGCGGCGACGCGTGACAGGTGGAAACGTGTAGGAAGACACGAAGCATTTAACATAATGCGCAAAAGATAATTACAAAAGAATGTAAAACACAATGGTAGACACGAAGTTTTGAACACAATGTCTAAGACATAATACACTACATAAAATACGTAAAACAGAACACATAAAAGACAACTACAAACAAGGTTTTAAACAAATTCTTTAAGCAAAGAGGCTATTTGCAAAAGTAGAAGTAGTAATTTAGGTGTTAAAAATGCAATTTTTAAAGTTAAGGATTTGTAAAAATGAAGTAACAGTATAATGTGTAAAAACATAAAGTTTAAAACTTAAGAGGGTGGTGATGGTATAGAGTTGCCCTTATCAAACTATTGGGTAACGGATTTGTGTGCAATACACCAAAAATTTTATGGACCATTAAAATTTATTATTAGTACCTTCTAATTACGAAAAAAATAACTTTATATGTATTAAAAATAATTTTGATATCATACCTATATATAATCTCCCAACACGCTATCACATGCACGTTCTATCTTCACGTAAATGCCTCATTTGCCACTCTCCACCGTCTCTAAATCATTACAACAATGTTTCCGCTAACATTTAGTACTTTGGTTAACAAAGTGATGCCATTCACGACCATACAATAACATGTTAATGTATGTGTGGATGACAAATCCAAACAAACAGGTAAGAGTCAGCAGAAACTATATATATTGCATTGCGTAACAATGATAATAATAATTTGTAGAAATAACAGCAATAATAATTGTTGTTCGATCTTTGTTTGCTACGCGGAACATATGGCAACGTTTTAGCTAATAATAAGATTAAAAATTAAACAAAATTGTCTACAAGACGTTTAAATATGACTTTAAAATGAACATTTTAGTCTAGAATATGCCTATTGTTATTTAACTGAAATAATACATATATGTATAATATAAAATCTTAATAATAAAAAATATTATTTAGAGAAATATTATTTGGTATGATATATCATACATTGCATTTAGTGATGTCTTTACGTTGTTAACGAATACATATTTAGGAAAGAATCATTACATTACATAGTATGTATATATATGTAAGGATATAGAGTGTATGTAAGATGTAAATATATACGTGTAGATATATACAAACTATATTTTATCTAAATGTATGTAAGATGTAAACTATCATGTTGACCGTGGCCTGGCGGTGACTACCAACCATGTACATTATATTAACATATGTTGTATATATGTCGTTGCATGTTAAGAGCTACAAAATCTTGGGTAAAGAAAAAAATTATTTTCTTCGTTTTGATGATGCAAAATTATTTCATTGAAAAAAATATGATGATGCCTTGAATGGTAATTCATTTACATTAGAGTGAAAAATTTGTTATAAAGCAGAAGGCATATGATCATATGAGCCAATTTTTGGACTGAAACACATGGTTATGTAGTGAAAAAGCAATTTGTAAGGTGCATCAAAAAACATTTGTAAATTGTAGCATGTGAAAGAGTACTTTGATAACCACACTCAGTCATGGTTAGTTAAACTTCACCAGATGTGAAGTGGTCTGGGGCATTTGCATCCCTAAGACCTAACCTAATACCTAGTGTTTATGAGGTAATTGCCATTGTCTTCCCTTAGATTGTCGTCTTGAGGGAGATGACCTTGTCATCGACAGTGACAGCAACAACGTTGGCGCAAAACTCATTTAGAGTTTGTACATGGATTGGTGGGTCGACAGTGAACGTCATGTAATAGTTGGATTTCACGACCAAATCAATGATTTCGTCGTATTGGGACCGGGTTTTCTCCTTTTTGAATACCCAGTTGGTCGTGTCCCTGTTTCAATTCGAGATCTATGGGAGTTTGATCGAACAATTACAAGTTTCAGAAGGTTTGTAGAGAAAGGGAAGTTTGTTTTAAAAACTAATAAATGAGAAAGGGTGGTTTTTAGAAGTTTTATATCTGCCCTAGGTAAAACTTCTGATGGAAAAAGACCGATTTGCCCTTTGGACCAAACTTATGATGAAACAGATTTGTTCATCAATAGTTTCCCATTTATCTTCAGTAGTTGTTCACAACTGAGGAGGAGGCAATTTTAAAACACCTAATGTAACTTCTGATGATATGTTCATCAGTACTTATTCTTTTTAGAAAATATTTCCCTTCTGATGTTTTGTACATCAGTAGTTTCTCTTTTTTTGGTCATCAGAGGTTTATGAACAGATGAGAATAAAATAAGTGAAAATAAAATATGTACAGAAAAATGAAAACACTTACAAAATTACTCAAGATGTAGCATCCCAAGCATGGATACTAACCTCTGAAATGTTGATGAATCAAGGGGATTGGTGAACACATCAGCTATTTGATTAGCTGTTGACACATATTTTACCTCAATTTTTCCTTTTTCATAGCAATTCCTTATGAAATGATACTTGATTTCAATATGTTCTGTCTTTGAAAATTGGAAAGGATTTTGAATGATGCTAATGGCTCAAGTACTATCTATTAGCAGTGGAGTCTTGGTTTCTTTGATTCCACAATCAAGAAGTTGATTTTGAAGCTATTGAATCTGTGATGTACAGCTTTCAGCTGCAATATACTCTTCTTCAGCAGTTGATGTTGCCACAGAAGTTTGCATTTTTAATTGCCAAGACACTAGACAGTTTACTATGAATTGACCTCCACCAGATGTTGATTTTCTTGACATCTTGCACCCTGTATAGTCACTATCTGAAAAAGCTATTAATTTGGTATGAGTGTTAGCATGATACCAAATTCCTAATGTTGGAGTTCCTTGACTACAATGAGGTGTATTCCCTTGGGGCTAATTGATACCTAGCACAAACACATTTTGAAAACATAATATTTGGTCTAGAAGAAGTTAAGTAAAGTAGGGAACCAATCATACATCTATACATGGTTTGGTCAAGCTGTTTTCCTTGATCATCAGGTTTAACTTGTGTGGTTGTACACATAGAAGTGGAACATGATTTACAGTCTTGTAAAGAAAATTTGTTTAATATTTCTTTAACATATGTTGATTGATGAATAATTGTTCAATTTGATTGTTATTTAATTTGCAGTTCTAGAAAGTATTGCAGTTCTCCCATGGTACTCATTTTAAATTTTAATTTGCATGAGTTTCTTAAAATCATCACACAGTTTGGTGTTTGTTGAACCAAAAATAATATCATCAACACAAATTTGAACAATCAAGATGTGATTTCCAACATGCTTTATGAAAAGAGTTTTGTCAATGGAACCTCTTGTAAAGTGATTTTTCAATAAAAATGTGGAAAGTGTGTTATACCAAGCTCTTGGAGCCTTTTTTAGCCCATATAGATGGTGCATCAGCAACATCTAGACTGAGTCTAATTCCCAAAGTAGCTGGTGTGATCGCCATAACTTTCCCTTGGATGGTTGATTTGAGGGAAATCACTTTGTTGTTCACAGTCACCGCCTCAGCGTTAGCCCAGAACTCATTTTGAGTTTGAATGTGGATTGGAGGATCAATGGTGAATGTTGTGTAGAACTGGGATTTGACGAATAAATCAATGATTTCGTCATATTGAGAGCAGGGTTAGTATTTCACAAAGTAGCCTCTTTGATTATATCCCTGTTGTAGAACGAGAGCCATGGTGTATTTTGATAGAACAGTGTTTTTGGTGTTGCGGGGGAGGGTTTGAGAGTGTTTTGAGAGAGAAAGAGGGAATTTTTGCTTTTTGAATGGATAAGTGTGAGAAGGTGTTTATCAAAAGTTTATAACCGCCTTAGGTCAAACTTCTGAAATGGGAAATGTCTGATTTGCCCTTATTGACAAAACTGCCGATGAAACAGATTTATTCATCAATAGTTCTCATTTTCTCTTCAGTAGTTTGAGAAAAAACTGATGAGAACAATTTATAAACACATTTTATAACTTCTAAAGATTATTTTAATCAGAAGTTAGTCATTATTCTGAAAATATCCTCATTCCAATGTTTTTGTACATCAGAAGTTTATCTCTTTTTGGTCAACAGAGATTTGTGACAGATTAGTAACAAAGTAAGTGAAAGTAAAATATATGCAGGAAAATGAAAAACACTTACAACACTTACTCAAAATTTAGCATCCCAAGCATGGATACTAACCTCTGAAATGTTGATGTGTCAAGAGGTTTGGTGAATATATCAGCTATTTGATTAACTGTTGTCATATGTTTTACCTCAATCTTGTCTTTTTCATAGCTACCCCTGATGAAATGATACTTGATTTCTATGTGTTTTGTCTTTAAAAATTGGACAGGGTTTTGAATTATGCTAATGGCAGATTTACTGTCTACAAGCAGTGGGGTCATGGTCTTTTTGATTCCATAATCAAGTAATTGATATTGAAGCCATTGAATTTGTTATGTACAGCTTGCAGCTGCAATATACTCTGCTTCAGCAGTTGAAGTTGCCACAGATGTTTGCTTCTTTGATTGCCAGGACACCAGACAGTTTCCTGAGAATTGACAATCACCAGATGTTGATTTTCTTGATATTTTACACCCTGCATAGTCACTATCTGAAAAAGCTGTTAATTTGGTATTGCTGGAAGCAGGATACCAAATTCCAAGTGTAGGAGTTCCTTTCAGATATCTGAAAATTCTTTTTGACTGCAATTAGGTGTGATTCCCTTGGAGCAGATTGATATCTAGCACAAACACAAGTTGAGAACATAATATCTGTATGCGCGTAGGATCGTCAAATCTACAAAGATAGTGATCAAACAAGTTTGATTCAGGTGCGGAATCCCTGAATCAATCACAAAATGATAATAATATCAACAAAACACAGAAATCATCTTTAAAAGTTTCATTTCATTCATAAAAACACTCAATTACACGTTAAAATAAGGTTTACAATCAAACTATGACGTGAATTAAGTTTACACAAAACCCTAGGGAGAGACTCAAACAGGAGGGAAACAAAAATGACCAAAACTTACATTCAAAATGAGCTTAACCTATTTATAGGCCTGCACATTCGCCCATATTGTTTGGTCGAATGTGCAGGTTCGCCCATTCATCATGGTCGAACCAGGCTATACATTAACATCTATTCTACCTTCAACCTCCTATCTCTCCTTCACACCTTTTCCTCTCTTTCGCACCTTCTGAAATCTTCATTCGCCCAAATGTTCTTCCTTCTCCCATTTGACCAAACTCACTAACATATGTTAATAGTAATCCAAAGCATTAGTCGCACAAAATGCATCTACAAACTCCCCCTCGACTATTGCTTGGATTGTTTACGCTCTTGGTCCATCCTTTTGTTCATAAGCTTTATATGCAATAACGTCTTTTGTTCTTTAGTCATCACCGGTTCAAACACTTGTTTTGGCTTTTTCTTTTTGACATCACGAACATCTTGAATCTTCACGAACTTCCCAAGCTTCTTATCAAAATCGCATCCAGCGTTTATATCATAAGCAAAGCACAGAAATACCACACGCTGGTATTTACTTGCTTGTTCAGCATCCTTCACATCACTGAATATAGGATTGTAATACAACATAATTATATCCTCATGTGAACAATTCACCAACCACATAGGATCAAATATGTGTATTTTCTTGAAACTCTTTTCACCATCCTTCAACACTATCACAGCCTTTGCAATATTCCAATCATAATACCACCAGATAAAATCTTTCGCAAAGTGTTGTGGAATCTGCAATAGACTTTCGGTGGTTTATATCTCAAAGTCACCTTGGGAAAACCAGTAATAGAATCAATGTCTTTCTTGTGAACAATCTGCTTCGGATACTGAGGTGCAAACAAATTCCACTTCGTCCTGCTTTCCCTCGCCATTTTATCAGCAAAATAAGCAATGTGATCGTTCGATGATCCAGTCAATTGATTTCTACAAACATCACGAATAGCCCAATACGGGAGAGTCTTCAGATCATGAAATCTGTCAAAATACAGTATCCCCTTCTCCCACTTAACGGCAACACACCTCAACTGCTTTATAAACTTCCAACCCAACGCCATTCCTTTAAACATCTCGTTGTGGAGTTTATAAAAGCTTCCTTGGATCTCAGCTTTCGGACGATTGGCTTCTTTCTCTTTCAGTTTCCTCAGTAACTCTTTCAAGCTATCAGATTGTTCGATATTCGGTTTATCATGCCCCTTAAACACTTCTTCAACAAACTTATGACTCTTTTCTTTAGCAAGTTTCTCGGCTTCTTTTAATAACTCTTCAGTGAAGCAGCAAATCCAGAGTCATTATCTTTCTTGAAATATTCTGGATACTCTTCACTGGTTATATCTTCAATTTCAATCTCCTCAAACGCAGGTACGTCACGATCATCAGAATGATTTCCAGCTTCCTTTTCAGGTAGATTAGGAATTTGGTTATCAGCCAATAGTTCTTCCAACGTTTTCCCAACCTGCTTCGCCAAACCTTCTAAAATCTCCTTTGACATTGCCGTAGAAACTTCACCATCTTCTAAATCTGGACCATTATAATCCAATTCAAGCATCCTGTCACTAGATTCAAAAATCTCAGAGAATCTACTGGTCATGTCAATCGTCCAGACTCGATCAGTAAGCATCTGGCGATACATCTGTTTATCATCTTCAAATAATGACTTCAGCTTTTCATTCCAAAAGATCGTATCATCATCAACCGATCCTCCAAGAGCTTTAGAACTAGATTCACCTTCTTTTCCAGATCCACTTTTCTAATACTTATACTTGTCTGTATCGTCATCATCATTATCATCATCATCATCATCAAATGCAGAGCTGCCTCCATCACCAGATTCACCATCCGAACCATCATCATCTCCATCATCCTTCTTCTTCTTATGAGGAGCATTCCCAGCATCTTCATCATCCTCCTCCTCATTATCAGATGGTTAAAAATCAACCTGCTCCTCATCTTGTTCTTTATCTTCTTCACCTTCTTTTAGCTGAGGAGCTCGAGAGTACAAATCTTTTATCAGATTGTCCATGTGCTTGTTACTCTCTTTTAGCTTCTTGTTGTCTTCTTTCAAACTATGTATCGTCTGGTGTTTCTTTGTTCGTGTTTCAACAACTTCTTATTTTCTTTGCGAAGTCGTTTGATTTCAGCTTCAAGTGCTTCCTGATTGTCATGCGATGTCTCAACAACGTCTAACATCTTCTGATCGTTGTTCTTCGGTTTCTTAATCTCTGCTTGCTGCTGACTAATTATCTTCATTATATCAGCTTGCTTCCGGTTCACAGTATTCATCACATCGCTATCAACTGTGACCTTTGGAGTAGAAGCTTCAGCATCAGCAGGCAGCTTTCCTTTCTTGATCTTCTTTAACACTCTTTCTAGTGCATCATTGAATTTATCAACAGGTAGATCAGTCTGTTTCTCAGTTCTGATGATGTTTTCTGTTTCTTAGCAACTGGACTTGTAACCGGTGATTTCGAGCTAGATGCTGGTGGAAGTTTCTTTCCAGTAACTAATGATTCAATCTCTCTAGCTCGCTTCTCCATGGGCTTTAACACTTTCTCCTTCTTCTTGAATTGGGGCTTCTTTGGTTTCTCCCCTTGTACTGGCGATCCAGAAAAATCTCCTGATCCCAAACCTAATCCCTCATCATCTTCATCTAAGTGAATAGGGCTCTTAGTTCTCTGTTCCTCCACTAATCTATTCAGACTAGCAGACTCACCAACCACAGTGGCCTTGGGCGTGGTGCTCTTTACAGTCTCTTCATCAGAATCCCATCGCTCATCTTCTTGCGTCTCCTCAGAATCAACTGACGCTTCATCCACAAGATGTAAACCTTTCTTTGCCATACTTTTGTGCCTTCTTGACGCACTTTTCTTCTTGGCTGGTTCAGCTTCAACTTGAACTTCAATCCTTATCTCTTTCTCTTTACCTTTACCACTCTTTGCTCCCACATTAACTACCTGACGCTTTCGTTTTGCTTCAGGATCAACAGGATGTAATGGATTATCTTTGTCCGATGCACTGTCAGTATGCCTCACCTTATCTTTACCAGGATCCAAATAATCAATCTTGACTAAGTGACCAAATAAACGTCTCACTGGTGGTCTTTCATTTACAAACAACCCCTTGTAAGCCTTCATTCTAGCAAGAGTATTAATGTTCATATGCTCCTGAACAATAATCTGCTTTGGGTCTCTCTTCAAGTTCTTATACTTCAAATCGAAAATCATCTGAAGGAATCTAGGATATAACAGAAACTTCCTAGTCCTTGTACCTCTCACTGGTTCCAACAAGTGTTCCCTAAGCATTCCTGATACATTGAACGGTTTGTTCAATATCACTGCTACCATCAACGAGCTTATGCTTTTCCTCATCAGATCATAACCACCAGCTGCTGACCCGAAGACATGTATTATAACATGTGCTAAATACTTGAACTAAGGACAGAGCTTTCCTTTGTGTAACGAACCATCAGTAATCGGTCCGTTATATTTCATTCTTAGAAAGCACTTCCTTTGTTCAGTCCAGCTGAGTTCTCTGGGATCTGTCTTTTCGTCTTCAAGTTTCAACGCGTCCCGAATATCATTCTCTGACACAATAATCAGCACTCCTTGAATCTTGCTGACCAGAGATGATTCACCTTCCCAGAAGTCCATTTTAGCGTTAGTCCAGTACTCCTGTTCGTTTAGTGAACAGTGTGCAATCTACCAAACCTCGCTTGAATTATTTTGAAAGAAGATACGTGCTCAGCTCCTCATAACATTGCCTTGGAGCTTGGTGCAACCCGTAGAGAGCTTTGTTTAAAACGTAGACCTTATCCTGATGAATAGGATCTTCAAAGCCTGGTCGTTGACCTACGTATACTTCCTCCTTGACCACACCGTAGAGAAACGCGCTATTGACATCCATTTGATACACCTTAAATTTCTTGTATGATGCAAACGCCAAAAACATTCGTATTGCCTCTAAGCGTGCAACTGGTGCATAGATCTCGTTGTAATCGATTCCCTCCACTTGATGAAATCCTTGTACAACCAAACGAGCTTTGTTCCTTACGATCACTCCTCTATCATCCTTTTTGCATTTGAAAACCCACTTCGTTCCAATCTTCTTTCTTTCCTGGGGCAAATCTGTCAGTGTCCAAATGCCAAGTTTCTGAAACTGCAACAACTCCTCTTGCATTGCTTCCACCCAAGCGTCGTCCAAAAGAGCATCCTTGTAAGTTCGCGACTCTACCTGCGAAACATAACAAGCAAAAGACTAGTCATTCTGAAAACTTGATTTTTGTATTTTGGTATATAAAGCAATATTGCCAAGGTTTTCTGGTGAGTTAGCATTTCTTAATTGACCTCTCGTCATCACACTGCTACCCGGATCACCGATAACCTGCTCGATCGGGTGAATTTGATGTATCTGAGATTCCGGATAATCGGGTACTTGAACTCCCGTCTGAGTAGTTAAATTCTCTGCAGAAACCAGATCATTACCCACATTCGATGATGAAGAACCATTTGTAGTTGGGTTCACTGGTGGTGTCACTGTAGCATGATCTAAGATAGCTTCACTTGTAACTTCATCGTCGTCATCTTCTGATTCCGATGAATTCAACGTTGTGGAAGCTTCTTGGAATACCTCTTCTTCAACGACAGGAACATTGGTATCATTAGAAGCTGCTTGAGGATTCACAGTGATCGGACGCACCGACGGTGATGTCACTGCGTTTTCGACTTCGTAATATAAACGTAATACAACCTCTTCAACCAAACTATCTAGGTTGAATGATTCAAAGAAATCTTTGAAATCAAACATCCAGTCTGGACCGCTTCCCTGTAAATTCTGAGTATACCGTTGCACTTCAACGTTAGCCCACTCCTCAACCTGACGAGTCCTTTTGTTGAATACCCGTTTGAGCGGGGTTGCATATCCAACAAAGTATCCTTCCTCAGCCTTCGGTGCGAACTTCTCAGATGGATTAAGCGTAGTACAAGGAGCTCCAAACGGTTCTAGATACTCTAAATTCGGCTTACGACGATTCAACAGCTCATAAGAAGTTTTGCCAAACTTCTTCACCGTTAAAACACGATTAAGAGTATAACAAGCTGCGTAAATTGCTTCTTTCCAGAACATTACTGGAAGATTTGAGTCCGCAAGCATTGTTCTCGCCATTTCAATTAGAGTCCCGTTTTTGCGTTCTGCGACACTGTTCTGTTGTGGGGTATACGAAGCGCTGTATTCATGATGAATACCTTTGTTTTCACAAAGATCATCCATCTGTGCATTTTTAAACTCCGTCCCATTATCACTCCTAATCCTTTTGATCTTGAGTCCAAAGATATTTTCAAGACGAGTGAACAGAACTTTCAAATTATCAAACGTGTCGCTCTTTCGGTGTAAGCACATAACCCATGAGAATCTTGAAAAATCATCAGTCACCACAAGACAGTATAACTCCCCAGCATGACTCTTACGCTTGACCGGTCTGAACAGATCCATGTGCAAACGTTTAAGTGGCAGTTCAACGGAATTAACTTTCTTTGGCCTATGGGATTGTTTGTGCTGCTTATCCTTTTTACAACTCACACACTTGTCATTTAGGTGAAAATATTTGACGTTCACGCCTGTGACAAGTTCATTCTTCACCAATTGATTCATCTTTCTTAGGTGAATGTGTCCCATTCTCCTGTGCCACATAATGGATTCTTTTTCTGTAGCCTTAGAGAGGAAACACGTGACTTGGCCTTGGGTGGTCATTGCTTTTGACATATCAAGAATGTACAAGCTGTTCACTCTCGGCGCCTTTAACATCACCCACTCATTCGGTAACTCGAAACCCGGCTTGAGTATATAACAAGATTTGTCGTCAAAGTACACAGGAAATTGTTTGTCACATATCTGACTACACTGAGCAGATTGTAATCTATCTGATTCACATAAGAAATTCTCTCAAAACTCACAATTCCATTGCTCACACTACCCTCCATGGTAATATAACCTCCCTTGTTTCCTGCAAAGGCTGCATAACCTCCATTGATGTTTCTAATATCAAATAGTAGCGAAAGATCCCCTGTCATGTGACCAGAAGCTCCACTGTCAACAAGCCAAAGACTGCTCACAGGGCCAGCTGAAGTTCCCTGCACATATCAAGTAAAGAAGTTAGATTTTTCGGGGGACCCAAGCCTGTTTGGTCTTGGGTGTTTGAACAGTTTGTTTCAAAGAGTCAGATTTCTCACAAACATCTTGATTTTTATCAACCTTTTTCTTTTCACACAAATCATTCTCATTCTCAGATTTCACAATTTGTTGTGAAGTTGAAGCACCTTCAGATCCCTTTGGTGACCAAGATTGTTCAGATCTTTTCAAGATCCGGATCTGAGATTTTGGGTTCTCAGCCGGTTTCTTTACTTCATCCTTGAACGATACCTTCTTGGTTACCTTCTCTGATTTAACAGAGACAGGTCCAACTGTTGGTTTGACATTAGGTCTAACATGAACCTTTTTGTTGTCAACAGTTGCGTTCACCATTGGTTTCTTTAACGATTTCTCAGTGGCTATCCAGTTGCGTCTATCATATGTCATCGGACGATTTTCCCTCCTTTTGAAATAATTGCTTTGATTATAAAAAGGTGCTGGTTGAGGGACAAACCGTCTCTATGGATAACAGTGGTTATCAACCGGACATTCATACTTTTGCTTCATCTCCACCTCGTGCCTCTTGTGTCGTACATACGGGCAGTCGGCAAGTAAATGCCCCTCCCCCCGCACTTAAAACACGCACGGTACTCTTCATAATTTTCGTTGACATTCGACTTAGAATAACTAGCGATAGGATATTGATCATCCATACACCATCTTCTTAAACTCTTAGGAGCGGGATCCTTTGAGTAAGTCGGCTCAAGAAAACCATTTGACTTATCTTTTGGTTTAACAAATTGTGTGACATTGACCTTAGGCTCTTTAGGAATATCCGAATGAATTTTCTTTAAAATTGCTGGAGGAATATCATTTGTTCGCTCATGTTTCGGGAACCAAATGGTACTTTCCTTCCAGATCTTTTCAATTTTTAAATAATTTGCAAATTGAATCGGATATTCTTTATCAGAAATGATCTTATCGGAGCCTTGCATCCGATAGAAAACTTTGACAGGTTTATCACACGATTCATTTTCTTTTTCATCTGACTTTTCAATTTTCTTTTCAATTTTCTTCTCAAATTTCTTTTCAACTTTCTTTTCAACTTTCTTTTCAACAGGCTTCACTGATTGATTCTTTCTATGAGCGTTAGCCATGGGATGGATAATCTGAGATGGTGAAACAGGTTTAGTAGTGATGATGTGATTTTCATCAGGAATATCACTCACTTTTTCAACAACTGTCTCAGACTGTTCATCCTCTTCATCAGAATCATCAGCAGCAACCACACCCTCATTATTTCCCATAACAGGTCTAACATCAGAATACGGGTCTCCCACACTAGATGTGTTTGACTCATTATCCGATGTAGAGTCAGATTTAACTGAGCTCTCCAATGCTATTGAATGCAAATTATGGTTTTCAAACAACACCGGAGCTGGGACAGCATTGTAGTTTGCACTACTAGGCTGTGAAGGCTCTTCTATAATGTGATCAACAACATAAGCAATGTGCTTATAGCTCTCAAGCTTTTTGTTTACCTTCTCTGCAAAGCACTTGATGGTGGCCATTTCCAATTTTGTGTTTTCTAAATCATTGATATAGTTATTTATGGCCATTTGTTTTAAAGACAAAGTCTTTTTCAATTCTGAAACGTCTTTCTTATAACCATCAAGTACTCTGTTAAACTCTTTTGATTCTTTTTGATATGATTGACAGTTGATTTTTGCACTCTCAAGTTGAACCTTGAGTTGCTTATTCTCATCTGTCAATTTATCACAAGCTTTGCAATGTTTAACACAAGTTGAGTTTGAATTAACAGTATATTCAGTACTTACCTGTTTAAGAGGTTCTGTCATGGCTATCAGTGCAAAGTGTGCTTCCTTCCCAGCGAAAAACTTGGAATAATCAATTCTGGTGCAAGCATCATCCACTATGCATGATTTCCGGGTCATCAAGAAGTCAGCTTCAGCAAGCAACTGGTCAATGTCATCATCCAGTGAGTTAACACTAGATTTAGAATCAGACTCACTCTCCTCATCAGAATAAGTAGAATCAAACTGCTCTGGAATATCAGCAACTGAGTCAAGAATCATTCCAGACTTCTTCTCTTCAACATCAACATTCATCTCATCATTGAACTCTTCAATCTTCAACTCACTCATCTTCTCAGTCACAATCTCTTCTTCAACCTCCACCGGCTCATCCAAATTCATTTTCTGTGCCACACAAGCCACATTACCAGCTGTAATTTCTTCAACACCCAACTGCATATCGGTCCAATCAAAACCCTCATCCTTTTGTATCACCAAAGCTTGATTTGGGTTCTCAGTTTGGGTTTGTGTATTTGGTGTAGAAATGGGAATGATTGTTCGGTTTGAATTCTGTTGTGGTTGGTTTTGGTTTTGTGTTGTGGATTGTCTAGCATTGTTATTTTGTTTGGTATTTTGACGGTTTTGATAGTTGTTTTGAGGTTGAAAGCTTGAAATGTTGGGACTTTGGTATGATACCTGGTTTTGATTTTGGTTTTGTCGGCTTTGGTAGTTAGAGTTGAATGGATTTCTATTACCTTGTTGTGCTGGCTGTGTGCACTCTCATTTAAAATGACATTTTTCACCACAGTTGAAACAAGTGACTTTGGCTTTGTTGAAGCCACAAGTGGTGTTAGGAGAAGTTGAAAGATCAGTTCTCCCGGTCTTTTGAATAAAATCAGTTGCTCTTCTCATGATACTTGCAAAGACCCACTGAATATCCATTAGTTCCATTTCTTCCTTGTCAATCTGTGCATAGTCCTCATTGGTCAAGTTGTTGTTCCCAATTTGACTAGCAACCAAGCCATTATACGATGCTACCATTGCTGAAACTAATGCTACATGTTGTTGGGCAATTTCAACAGTAACATTGTTTAGATTTGATGTCTCCAACACAATCGGGCTTTGGTTAGTTTGACTTTGGTTAAGTTGCATCTGGTTCATTTGAGGATTGTATGGTTGTTGTTGTTGAGGTTGGCTTGTAGAGTAACATGATGCTTGTTGCATGGGGGAAAATGGTGGAATGTAAGTAGTAGATGTTGGATATGATGGTGAGGTATATGAAGATGTTTGAGCAAGGTAATTGATTGGTTGTTTGGGTGGTTCAACAATGTTAGATACGCACGCGATGTGTGGAGCAACATTAGAAGTAGAACTGGAAGTAGAATGAGAAGTAGATGTACCACCAAGATACAGTTTCAGATTCTGAGGAATTTGAGCCCTTTTTGCTTTCCTCTTTTCCTCCATCTCCTTGTTTTCCAGTTTCTAAATGAATTCATTTATCGTCCAATACTGGTACGCATCCTTCTCTTTTAACACCTCAATATGTTGGTTCCAATATGGTGGCACTGCATCGGCAAATTTGTCCACCAATTCGGACATAGGTATGCTAATCTCATAGCTTGAAAGCTCTGTGAGTAAATGGCAATACCTTGGGACCAACTCTTTCAACGTCTCGTTACCCATGTAACTAAAATTCTCAAACTCTTTTCGAAGCACTTCCATCCTTAGCTTCCTAGTCTTCTCATTCCATCATGCCTGTTCCTCAACATGTCCCACAGCTGTTTAGAAGTTGTACAAGAACCAAACTGATGAAGCAAATCAGTGTTGATAGCTTGAGACAATTGAGAAAATGCCTTCTTCTCAATAGCAAACTTTTTCTTTTCATCGTCTGCTAGATTTTCCAATAGAATAGGCTCTCCCGTGTTCTCCAAGATCGGAGCAACATAGCCTTTCGCAATCATCTGCCACGCCTCAGTTCCCTCTAAACCCATACCCTCCAAATGGATCTTGAATTTGGTCTTCCACGTGTTATAGTCGACCATCTCCATAAGCTTAGGTGGACGATTTCCACTCCCCGAAGACAAGTCTTGAATAAGAGTTGATATGGCATTAGTCGTCTATGAGTGAACCGCTGCTGCTGCTACTCCCCAATAGTCACCAATCGGTTGCGGTTGTGGTTGTGCAACATGTTGAGGAATAGTATTAGTCATCGCCATGTAATTGATAGGTTGTGATGGTTGACTAGACTTTTGGGCAGCAACCGACCAAGGATCCATGGTTGTCTACTGTTGTGGTGTCGTGTTAGGTCGTGGTGTAGTAGGAAAGTTCTACATCTTGATCTGAAAATGATTAAACACGAAAAGATTAGAAAAGTTTAAAACAGATTCCTCCTTCGTATATGTCGAGTGGTCGAATGAGAGAAAATGTTCTCCTTCGACCGTTTGAAATGATACGAATGAGAGATATGACAAACACAAATCACTTTTGACCGTTTAAACTCTCTTTCGACCGTTTGAATTTCACCTTCGACCGTCCGAATGGTCGAATGAGACAGATATGGTCGAATATACACCAATACACTAACAAACTCTAGGTTCGACCACTTAAAACATCACCTTCGACCAAAAATCCTTTGGTTCGACCAGATTAACATACACGTTCGCCCATTCTCCCAAGGTTCGACCCTGCACTTTCAAAAACAGTTATTCTTTGAAAATAAGTTAATTTTGATCAAACTTTTCAAAAGTTGAAAGAATTTGATGATTCTAATCAGGTTTTGCTTCGGATTTGATTTGGAACAAGTTTATCAAAGAGAATTATGCATTTTATCCATGAAAACAAGCTCTAATCAATCAAATTATCACCAATTCAGTTTTATCAATGAAAACAGAAAGTTTTTGATCAAAATAGGGTCCAAATCAGCTGTAAAATTATCAATTTGTGGTTGTTTGATCTATAATGGCTCTGATACCACTTTGTATGCGCGTAGGATCATCAAATCTACAAAGATAGTGATCAAACAAGTTTGATTCAGGTGCGGAATCCCTGAATCAATCACAAAATGATAATAATATCAACAAAACACAGAAATCATCTTTAAAAGTTTCATTTCATTCATAAAAACACTCAATTACACGTTAAAATAAGGTTTACAATCAAACTATGACGTGAATTAAGTTTACACAAAACCCTAGGGAGAGACTCAAACAGGAGGGAAACAAAAATGACCAAAACTTACATTCAAAATGAGCTTAACCTATTTATAGGCCTGCACATTCGCCCATATTGTTTGGTCGAATGTGCAGGTTCACCCATTCATCATGGTCGAACCAGGCTATACATTAACATCTATTCTACCTTCGACCTCCTATCTCTCCTTCGCACCTTTTCCTCTCCTTCGCACCTTCTGAAATCTTCATTCGCCCAAATGTTCTTCTTTCGCCCATTTGACAAAACTCACTAACATATGTTAATAGTAATCCAAAGCATTAGTCGCATAAAATGCATCTACAATATCTGGTCTAGATGCAGTTAAATAAAGTAGGGAACCTATCATACATCTATACATGGTTTGATCAATATGTTTTGCTTGGTCATCTGGTTCAACTTGTGTGGTTGGACTCATGGGGGTGGAAGTTGATTTACAGTCTTTTAAAGATTGTTCAATAATTCTTTAACATATTTAGATTGATGTATAAAAGTTCCACTTGCTTGTTGTTTGATCTGCAGTCCCAAAAAGTACTATAGTTCTCCCATGGTACTTATCTCAAATCTTGATTGCATGAGTTTTTTTTTTTTTTTAAATTCATTACACAGTTTTGAATTGGTTGAACCAAATATGATGTCATCAACATATATTTGAACAAGTAGGATGTTGTCACACCCTCAAATTTCAACTTACGGAGTTTTACCGCGAGGTGCGTGACAAACCAGGATCCAAGTCGACGATCACAGTAAACAACACTATATGAAAAATACGTGAACTCAAAACATAACTCTTTTATCAGAAAACTGTAGCGGAAGCAATATCCAGTTACCCAAAAACCAAGTGTCGACGTGTTCCAAAATGATTATTTCAAAAGCATGAAACTAAAGCCCTAGACGCCATGCAGACCCGTGCGCCTAGTCCGTGTAGTGGTACCTTAGTGACCTGAGAAAAACATGCGAAAAGACGTCAACATATAATGCTGGTGAGTTCACAGGATTTTATAAATGTTACCGAATCCAAAACCTGTGAATACTATGTCCAGTGAAACCAAAGTAAGCTAGCTAGGCGTATGTTTTGTTACTACTACTATTGGAAAACCATTACTAGACGCGTTTAGCAAGTTTAGCATGTGTTTAAGCAGCCCGAATAGTGTTCAGCATGTTTAGCATAGTTCGAGACAATATGCACCCGTCCGACCTCCAGTCGACGAGTGGGGCAGATCACACCCAATAGATCTATCCACATTTCCCCTATTGTGCAACCCCGCACATTCATGGTTTCCCTTGGGACTTTCAAAGATCGTATAGCAACTCAAAAGTAAACCATAGTATGACATATGTTACAAAATGTAAGTATAGCGCATGTTTTCTCCCCCAAAAGCAAAATCAGTAAAAGTGGGGGTGTGAAACTCACCTCAGTTTGCGTTCTTCAATTACAAATATAAAAGCGAAGCCCTTGATAATCCCAACTACCGGAGATCTATCATAAAAGTTCACATAAGTGCTTTGACTAATAACCATAAGGTTATTTAGTCCCCGATTGTCCAGATCATGATTAAGTATGTTTGAAAACGTGTTTGACTGTTCAACCAACACACTAGACTGACACGACATCTTGTTGGTGACCCATTACATAAACTAATCAAGTATACATAGATTACACATAAGGTCCAAGCATAAAACACTTAGTTTGTATCAAAAATCGCACATACGAAGAGATGGGATCGAATCAGTGTTTCTGGAGTCTCATTCGACCCCAAGGAACCTTGGTTCGACCTCCATGAGGTTCATTCGACCCATTCACAAGTTCATACAACCGAATACATGTTCATTCGACCTTAACATGTGTTAATTCGACCTAATTCAAGTTCGTTCGACCTAACTGAAGCTTATTCGACCAGTCAGTTTGCAGGTTCGACCCCTAGACCCTACCTTCGACCCCACGTGGGTTCGAATGAGGGCCAGGTTTGACCCCTACAGTTCCAAGTCTCCTAAAACGCATCAAATCGCATCAAAACAATCCGAAAACATCACAGAACATCATAAAACACTGCAGTAAAGTATGAATAACATGTTCCCACAAAACCCTACCAATTTTACTACAAAATGAATCTGTTTTAACATTTACCCAAAACGGTAAATGTTGATGCGTTTTGCGACTAAGGATTGGATATACATTATTAACACATGTTAGTGATGGTCGAAGGTAAATAGAATGGGGCGAATGTGAATAGAATGGGCGAATGTAGATAGATATGGGGCGAAGGTAGATGATAAAGGGACGAAGGAAGAATGGACCTGAACAAAAGACACATTCGACCATTTGGAATGGGCGAAGGTGGAAATCACTCACATTCGACCAGTTGAAACGGGCAAATGTGCAGTGCCTATATATAGTTTTTGTGTTTTTGATAATGAAAGAGAGTTGTCATTTGTGTCCAGGTTCAGATCAGGTTCAGAGGTGTTTTTGAGAAATAGTGTGTGTGTTCTAGATTAACATAAACTGATTGTAAATGCTTTTTGAATGAAGTTAATCTATGAAATGATATTGAAAATGATCTTGATTGTGTCGTGATTTGTGTTTTATCAATTTGTTCAGAACTAGGGTTTCCGCACCTAGTTTTGTGACTTGTATGATCGTATAATCCTGTTTTAGCTAAAATCCAACGCTCACAAAGTGGTATCAGAGCATAGAGGATCATACAACAACAAATTTGATAAGATCAGAGCTGATTTGGACATGTTTTTGACATAAAATCATCTGTTTTTACATAAACATTGTTTCTAAGAGTTTTTGATCGATTTAAAGGTGAATTTGTGGTCGAATTCAAGTTTTCCAAGACTTAAAGTTGTTCCAAATCAATTCCGAAACATAACCTGATTGAGATCATTCAAATCCATGAACTTTTGAAAATCTGAGATCAGAATAACCATTTTTCAAACAATAACCGTTTTTCAAAAATGAGATCTGACTGTTTTGGGCGAACCTGGAACCTGATCTGAGTGTTGTGGTCGAAAGTGTTAGAAAGTGGGCGAATCTGAGTTTTGAGTGGACGAACCTGGAATTTTCTTGTTGAACTTTTCACTTTCGGGTAGAATTTCCACATTCGACCGTTCTTATTTTGGACGAAAGTGGAAAAGTATTAGTCTGTGTTTACATTCTGTTTAAGTCTACGTTCGGGTGTTCCTGTTTGGCCGAATATAGAAACAAAAGGGACGAAAGTGAGAAATTTTGGACGAAGGTGTTTAAGTTTGGACGAACCAAGTGAATTTCGGGCGAACTTAGGATTTTTGTTGAAAATTTTTCTAAGTATTGAGATTTTCAGATTGAAATCATGTGGCGTTTTCAAACTACTCCGGGATCAGCAACAACACAACCACAACAGCAAACGATGGACCCATGGACAGTGGCAGCGCAAAAGACAAACACACAGTCCTCACAACCACTTAACTACATGACAACGACAAGCACGATGCCTCAAAGTGTAGCACATCCGGCACTACAATCTGATTACTGGGGAGTAGCGGCAGCGGCGGTAAATACTCAAACCACTAATGCTATTTCTACTTTGATTAAGGATTTGTCTACAGGTAGTGGAACTCGGCCACCGAAGCTCATGGATATGCAAGAGTATAATCAGTGGCATACCATGTTCAAGATCCATTTGGAAGGCATGGGAGTAGAAGGAGCAGAGGCTTGGAGCATGATTGTTAAAGGTTACACAGCACCGATTCTGGAGAATACAGGTGAGATGATTCCTTTGGAAAGCCTAACTGAGGACGAAAAGAAGAAATATGTGGTAGAGAAGAAGGCGTTCTCTCAACTGACACAGGCAATCACAAGTGACCTGTTGCATCAGTTTGGGACATGTACTACATCAAAGCAGCTTTGGGATAAGCTAAAGAGGAAGCATGATGGTAATGAGAAGACCAGGAGTCTGAGAATGGAGGAATTGGTCAAAGAGTTTGAGAATTTTTCTTTTATTAATAATGAAACTCTAAAAGAACTAACTCCAAGATATATGCATTTGTTGTCTGAATTGTCTAGTTATGGTGTACAGATTCCAATGACTAAGCAGGTGGATAAGTTTGCAGATGCTTTACCACCACAATGGGATCAGCATGTGGAGGTACTCAGAGAGAAGGATGCTTATCAATTCTGGACCATTTCAGAGTTTATCGAAAAGCTGGAGAACAAAGAGTTGGAGGACAGGAGGAAAGCTAGAAGGTCACAGATTCCTCAGAATCCCAGTTTGTATTTTGGAGGCACTTCAGTTCCAGCTGGAAACTCGAGCTCAGGAAGCGTTGCACCACATGTTGCATGTATTTCTAATGTCATGGAAACATCAAAACCAACCACCAACTACACACCACCACAATACAATTCCTACTTACAACCATCATACACACCACCACAATATAATTCCTACATTTCACCAATCTCTCCAATGCAACAAGCAAGTTTTTACACCGCTAACCAATCACAACAACCAGTAAACCAAGTTACTCAACATAAACAACAACCGGTGGTTTTGGATACATCTAACTTGGGAAATGTGACTGTGGAGGTTGCTCAGCAACACATTGCATTAGTCTCAGCAATGGTTTCATCCTACAATGGGTTGGTTGCTAGTCAGATTGGGAACAACAACTTAACCAACGAAGACTACGCACAGATAGAGAAGGAAGAGATGGAACTCATTGACATTCAATGGGCTTTTGCGAGTATAATGAGAAGAGCAACAGAGTTCATCGAGAAAACAGGAAGGACTGATTTGGCAACTTCTCCCAACACAACCTATGGATTCAACAAGGAGAAGGTTATGTGTTTTAATTGTGGAGAAAAAGGACACTTCAAAAGGGAATGCACCCAGCCACCTAAACAAGGTAATCGAAACCCTTTCAATGCAAATTACCAGAACCGTCAACAAAACCAAGTTTCTTACCAAAATAACAACAACTACCAAAACCGAAACTTTAACAACCAAAACAGACAACCAAACACTCAAAACCAGATTCAAAACCAATCTCCTAATCACACAAACCGAACAGTTGTACCTATCACTACACCTAATGAGACTTAACAGAATGCGAGTCAGAACCAAGCTTTGGTGACTCAACAGGATGAGAGGTTTGACTGGTCGGGTATGCAAATAGGAGTTGAGGAAGTGACTACTGGTGGGAATGTGGCATGTGTTGCTTATCAGGTTGATATGGAAGAGTCGGTGGCAGTTGATGAGAAGAAAGAAACTGAGGAGTGTGAAAGTGATGATTCTGAGACTGAGATGGAAGTGGAGAGTGAACCTGTTGAGGTTAAGGCTGAGGAAAAGAGTTCTGGAATGGTGATTGATTCAGTTTCTAATGTTCCCGAAGAGTGTAGATCAGTTTATTCAGATTCTGAGAGCGAATCAGACACAGAGGCAAGTGTTGATTCTTTAGATGATGATATTGATCAGTTGCTGGCAGAAGCTGACTTTTTGATGACGAGGAAGTCGTGTATCGCTGATGATGCTTTCACTAAGATTGACTACTCCAAGTTTTTCACTGGAAAGGAAGCTCATTTTGCGTTGATGGCCATGACTGAACCGCCAAAACCTGTAAGTTCTGAATCTAGCACTGATGTTATGAGTGATAAATATTGTGGAACATGTGATAGATTGACTGAGGAGAATAAACAACTCCGAATTTCACGAGATAGTGCTATCTTGAATTGTCAATCTACTCGCAAAGAGTTGAATGCTTTTAACAAAGTATTAGATGGCTATAAAAAGGACATTTCTGACTTGAAAAATACTTTGTCATTGAAACAATTGGCCATAAACAACTATATCAATGAAATTGAAAACACCAAGTTGGAAATGGCAGCCATAAAATGCTTTGCTGAAAAGGTTAACAAGAAGTTGGAAAGTTATAAGAATGTTGCTTATGTTGTAGATCATATCATTGATGATAACACCACCAATTACAAGTCTGTACCATCTCCGGTTCTTTTTGAAAACCATAACTATCACCAAGTTATACCGGAGAGTTCGGTAAAATCAGACTCATCATCAGAAATGGAATCTAATACCTCGAGTATTGGTGATCCATATTCCGATGTGAGACCGATTTTGGGCTTGAACAATGAGGGTGTTTATGCTGAGAGTGATAATTCAGACTCAGAAAATGATAATACTGGTAGTGATCAATCTGTTAATGAATGTGAGATTCCAAAAGAAAATCACATCATTACTACTGAACCAGTGTCACCATCTGATCATGTTCATCCGATGGCAAATGCTAATCGTGATAAAAAGTCTGAAAAGATTGATGTTAAGAAAGATAATGATGTTAAGAATGTGGTCAAAAAGAATGAGCTGAATGAACAAAGTGATAAACCGGTTAAAGTGTTTTATCGGATGGAAGGATCCGATAAGATCATTTCTGATGAGGAATTTCCGATCAAAAATGTTAACTATTCTAAACTTGATAAAATCTGGCAAGAAAGCACAATATGGTTTCCAAAACATGAGAGAACCAATGAAATTCCACCAGAAATCTTAAAGAAATTGTTTTCAGAAGTTCCTCAAGAACCAAAAATCCATGTCACTGAGTTCATTCGACCAAATGATAAAGCAAATGGTTTTCATAAGCCTTCTTACTCGAAAGGACCACTTCCTGAGAGTTTAAGAAATCAACAGTATAATGATCAATTTCCTGTTAGATCATTTGCTTCACCAAATGCTCATTATGTGTTTGAGGAATATAGAAAATGCTTTAAATGTGGAGAACGCGGGCATTTACTTGCTCAGTGTCCATATGTAAGGCACAAAAGACATGAGGTTGAAGATAGGAATTCCATGAGAAAGCCGATTGATCATTATGTTCCACCACATAGACGGGCTGTTCCTCAACAACAACAATTTTATAATCAAAACAATTTTCAAATGAGGAACAACCGTCCATTTCAATATGATCACAGAAATCGGATAGCAATGGAACAATCTTGGAGAAAACCTGTGGTGAACACAACAGCTGATAGACAAAAGGTTCCACAAAAACCAATTGTCAAATCAAATGTTGGACCTATGTCTGTTAATTCAGATAAGGTTGCTAAGAAAGTTACTTTTAGTAACAATGTTCAGAAACCTATTGAGAAACCAAAATCTCAAATTCGTATTCTCAAAAGGTCTGAACAATCTTGGACACCTAATGGTACTCCAGGAGCTTCTACTTCGAAGGTGAGTGATAAAAATGAAACTGTTTTGAACAATCAGAAAAAGATTGATCCAAAACAGAAAATTGTTGAAAAAGTTGTTGAGGATGTTTCTTTGAAATCCAATGTTCAAAGGCCCAAGACTCAGGCTTGGGTCCCCCGAAATAACTAAATGTTCACTTTTTGTGTGCAGGGAGCTTCAGCTGGCCCTATTAGCAGTCTCTGGATTGTTGATAGTGGAGCTTCAGGCCACATGACGGGGGATTTGGCGTTGTTGTTTGATGTGAAGAATATAAATGGAGGATATGTCGCGTTCGCGGGTAATAAAGGAGGATATATTACGATGGAAGGAAGCGTGAGTAATGGGATTGTGACTTTCGAGCGGATTTCTTATGTCAAGCAGATAGACTATAATCTGTTGAGCGTCAGTCAAATATGCGATAAACAATTTTCTGTGCATTTTGATGACAAATCCTGCTATATTCTCAAACCGGGCTTCAAG
Source organism: Ambrosia trifida (assembly GCA_028751855.1). Lineage (NCBI taxonomy): Eukaryota > Viridiplantae > Streptophyta > Magnoliopsida > Asterales > Asteraceae > Ambrosia > Ambrosia trifida. Next base: position 83,292,084 of record CM054122.1, read on the forward strand.
ATTCCAAAGGAGTGGGTTATGTTGATGGCACCTCGAGTCAATAATCTTTATATTCTTGATATGTCCAAGGCGATGACATCACAGGGGCAGATAACATGCTTTTTATCCAAGGCGACCGAAAAAGAATCGATAATGTGGCACCGCAGAATGGGGCACATTCATCTGAGGAAAATGAATCAGTTAGTGAGAAATGGACTTGTCGATGGAGTAAACGTGAAACATTTCCATCTGAACGACAAGTGTGTAAGCTGCATGAAAGGAAAACAACACAAACAGTCCCATAAAGTGAAGAAAGTTAACTCTGTTGAGATGCCTCTTGAGCGATTGCACATGGACCTTTTTGGACCGGTCAAGCGCAAAAGTCATCTTGGAGAGCTTTATTGTTTAGTCGTCACTGATGACTATTCACGATTCTCATGGGTGATGTGTTTGAAGAACAAAAGCGACACCTTTACCAACTTACAAGTTCTGTTCACTCGACTGGAAAATATCTACAATTTGAAGATAAAAAGGATCAGGAGTGACAACGGGACGGAGTTCAAAAACGCCAAGATGGATGAACTTTGTGAAAGCAAAGGGATTCATCATGAATATTCAGCTCCGTATACCCCGCAACAGAACGGTGTTGCTGAAAGAAAGAATAGGACTCTGATTGAGGCTGCTAGAACAATGCTCGCTGATTCAAATCTTCCAGTAATGTTCTGGAATGAGGCGATTTATGCAGCAAATTATACATTAAATCGGGTTCTAACAGTGAAGAAGTTTGGAAAAACATCTTATGAGCTGTTACACCGACGAAAGCCCAATTTAGAGTATCTAGAACCTTTTGGGGCGCCATGCACGATGTTGAATCCAAGCGAGAAGTTTAGTCCTAAAGCTGAAGAGGGATATTTTGTTGGATATGCAACCCCGCTCAAACGGGTATTCAACAAGAGAACTCGTCAAGTGGAGGATTGGGCTAACGTGGAAGTTCAATGATACACACAAAATTTGCAAGGCACGGGCCCTGATTGGATGTTTGATTACAAAGATTTCTTTGAATCATTCAACCTAGATAGCCTGGTTGAAGAAGCTGTGATCAGATTACTTTATGAGTGTGAAAACGCGGCAACTTCACCGTTGATGCGTCCAATCACTGTAAACCCCCCACCAGCTTCTAATGATACCAGTGCTCCTATACAAGAAGAAGAGATGTTTCAAGAAGCTTCAACTTCATTAGACACTTCAGAATCTGAAGATGAACAATTTGAAGAAGCCGTTCTTGAACATGCAGAAGACTTAGAAGAGCAAACTGTGAACCCAACTCCAAATCCAGATGTTGCATCATCATCAAACACGGGTCATGATCAGGATGCTGTAGAGAACTTGACTGCTCAGACGGGAGTGATTGTACCTGTTAATCCGGAATCTCGGATTCATCGTATTCACCCGCTGGAGCAAGTTATCGGTGATCCTGGAAGTGGTGTGATGACCAGAGGGCAGCTAAAAAGCGTTAATTCGCCAGAGAGTTTTGGTGCTTTAGCATTGTATGCCAAAATTCAGAAATCTGGTAGCCAAAATGATTGGTCGTTTGCATGTTATGTGTCGCAGGTAGAGCCAAGGACATACAAAGACGCTTTGAATGAAGATGCCTGGGTTGAGGCAATGCAGGAGGAGTTATTGCAATTCCAGAAATTGGGAGTCTGGACGCTCACAGATTTGCCGCTAGGAAGAAAGAAAATAGGCACTAAGTGGGTGTTTAAGTGCAAAAAGGATGATCGTGGAGTTATTGTTCGCAACAAAGCCAGATTGGTTGTGCAAGGTTTCCATCAAATCGAAGGAATTGATTACAACGAAATCTATGCACCAGTAGCACGAATTGAAGCTATTCGGATGTTCCTTGCGTTTGCTTCGTATAAGAAATTCAAAGTATATCAAATGGACGTCAAGAGCGCATTTTTGTACGGTAAAGTCAAGGAGGAGGTTTATGTCGGGCAGCCACCAGGCTTTGAGGACCCAATCCACCGGGACAAGGTCTACGTGCTGAACAAAGCTTTATATGGTTTGCACCAGGCTCCAAGACAGTGGTACGAGGAGCTAAGTACATACCTCATCTCAAAAGGATTCAAGCGCGGCCTCGTCGATTGCACACTCTTTACGAAGAAGACGGGAGATGACTTGCTTCTAGTACAGATTTACGTTGATGATATTATATTTGGTTCAACTAATGAACTTTTGTGCAGGGAATTTGAAACTGTTATGCAGGAGAAGTTCGAAATGAGCGCTATGGGGGAAATGCAGTTTTTCCTCGGCTTACAGGTGGCTCAAAGACCCGACGGGATCTTCATTCACCAGACGAAATACGTAGCCGACATCTTGAGCCGATTCCAGATGGAGGACTCTAAGCCGATGGATACCCCGATTCAACCCAATCACGGGATTGGAGTGGACGCTAAGGGGGAGCTGACAGATCCATTTACATACAGAGCAATCATCGGATCTCTGATGTATTTGACAGCGTCTCGACCAGATATTATGTTTGCAACGTGTCTCTGTGCTCGCTATCAATCGAAGCCGAAACAAAGTCATCTGACGGCGGTCAAGCGTATCCTTCGATATCTGAAGGGTTGTCCATCAAAAGGACTTTGGTACCCTAATGATGATGATTTTGATTTTATTGCTTTTAGTGATGTAGATTGGGGCGGCTGTGACAAAGACAGCAAATCAACAACAGCCGGTTGTCAGTTTTTAGGGAGCAGGTTAATTACCTGGCAATGCAAGAAACAGACTTCCGTCGCACTGTCTACATGTGAAGCCGAGTACATTTCAGCCTCGAGTTGCTGTTCCCAAGTGCTCTGGATCCAACAACAGATGGTCGATTACGGTTTGCAGTTTCTTAAAACCCCTATACACTGTGACAACGAAGCCGCAATTGCATTAACTAAAAATACTGAAAATCATTCTAAAGCGAAACATATCCGGATTAAATATCATTTTATCCGTGATTGTTATGCTAAGGAATTGATTGACATGGTCAAAATCCATACTGACTACCAACGTGCAGATTTGTTTACAAAAGCTTTTGACAGATCCCGCTTTGAATATCTTTTGAAAGTAAACAATATAAAGGAAAAACAGGACTAATCGGCTCCTCGGTTTATCGCTTTTTAATTTTTAGTTTTAGTTCTAAATTTTTGCTAATTGAGAATTTCTCTTTGCTAATTGGGAATTTCTCTTTACTATCATAATCCTCAAAGAAGTTGATGCTTTCGAGGGGGTTGTTTAATCCTCAAAGAAGTTGATGCTTTCAAGTGGATTGTTTCTTTCAAATTTTTGTTTTGTTTTTCAGAAAAATTAAAAACCCAAAAATATGTTTTTTTTATTTTAGGGGGAGTCATTTTATCAGAAAAACCAAAAACATTGAAAAATTTTCAAAATACCTAAAAATTAGAAAAACCCAAAATGATTTCCTGGATAAAAAGAGGAAATGATAGTACATCAGTGGGGATCTGACACAGGCTAAAGAATTGTATAGTTTTATGTGACGTATGTTGATTACGTGTGATATGCTGATAGGCTTCGTAGACTAAATATTGCGTGCATTAGTGATACAAACATAACAAACTACGCGTTTGTGGCTGAACACCTCATGGGCATATGGTCTTAGTACCGTAATTTCGTTTGATAGGGTGTTTGTACAAAACTCGGAGGTTTAGGGTCGTTATGTTATTAGTTGTCTGGGGATAGTCTATCTGATCTTCTGCTGTAAGTCATTACGGACCTAGATCAGACAGGATGTCTTTATAAAAGAGCTTTATGCCAAATCCTAAAGTTACCGAATTGAGGAACTTCCCATGTTATATGATGATCAAAGATTATCTATAATATCGTATTGATCATTGATGCAAATCATGATAAATATCAGTCCTCAACCTGGTATGGTGCATATGTTACTTTGCTGCATTAATTTGCTGACCTGTATACCTCTATGCATTATATCTTGTACAATTACAGACGACGAAAGCATAATCACGCTTTACAATGAGTCTTTGTGCAAATTACTTCTTGATACGGGAGTATGTCGTGTGTGTGGGAACCACGATGTGTTAGTCTAATACATCTAATTCGTATCATTTTAAAGCATTGCGTAATTGTCTGCATGTGAGCTTATGTGGACAACAATATCAGCTATTGCCGTATCACATATTGTTTCTAATGATAATATTGAAACAGATCAACGCTGTGTTCAGATTTCTCAGCAAACTGATATGATCCTTTTACCTGAAATCACAAAATGTTTACTGCTTTCATTTTACTTTGTCGCATTTTACTTTTATTGTCAAAAAGATACAAAATCCAAAAAGATTTTAGGTGTGTTTTGATAAAAATTTCAGAAAATCCAAAAGATTTGCATTTCTGCTTTATTTTTGATAACTAGGGATGCTTGATGGTCAATTTCTGAGATTTGATAACACCATCTAGACTTTGTAACATTCAAAAAGTGAAAATTTGAGTTTTGGAAGTTTAACGGATTGATAAATGTTGGACGGGATTCGAATTCGTGATTTGGCGAAATTTTCAGATTTTTCCATTTCACATTCGCCCCTTATTGGTTGATTTTGATCGCATTTCATTCCACATCAGTTTTAGGGGGAGATATGTGCAGGAATTAGTGTTTAACATTGTTTAAATTGATTAAATGTGTGATTGAACATAGTTAAACCTAATTCACCTTTAAAAACTGATGTAAAATGAAATAAATGGACAATTGGTGATGAACGAGTGATAATCGGCCAATATAGGACACTTTTGAATCAGTTTTATGGTTTAAAAACAAATTTGGCAAAAATTTAAATTTTTGGGGAAAACCATTTCACCTTCGGTTCAAAAACCGGGCGAAAGTGAAACTGGTTTGGACGAATGTACATTCAAACTGGACGAATGTGATTTTTAATCAGAACATTTTCATTTTCGACCATATATTTTCACATTCGACCAGATTTACTCACATTCGACCAGTTCAAAACGGGCGAACGTGCAGTTTATTTGGACCAAAATTTTATAATTTTGTCGTTTTTGTATTTTGACGTGTTTTATTGATTTTTATGTGCAGATGGCTGATCAACCTGAGAACATTGAAACACCAGTAGTCAATGTGGAAACTCCAGCTGAGATTACACCAGTGCCAGAAGCTGAAACGTCTGTTCCGAGCAGTTGGCCGTTTGAAAGATCGCACAACTGTTGCGCTTATCTCGGAGATGTTGAGAAAAACACGGAGTTTACCGGGATTATAGAGTTTCTGAAGAGGAGCAGGATTGTTCATGCTTTAGCCACACCAACCATCATATACAAAGACATCATTGAAGATTTTTACCAGAATGCGAAGTATGACTACTGGGAGAATCAGACGATCATCAAGAGCAAGATTCAGGATATGGATATGTTCTTGACTGAAGCTGATATTCGGGAAGCTTTACAGATTAAGTTTGAAGATAGTGAAGATCCCAGGGAGTTGTCGTGGACTGAGCAAAAAGCATGTTTCTTACGAATGAAATACAAAGGTCCAATCACTGACGGATCTATGTATAAAGGGAAGCTGGGAGTGCAGTACAAGTATTTTGCACATGTTCTTATTCATGTTTTTGGATGTGTGAGTGGTGGTTATGATGTCATGAGAAGGAGTTTAAGTTCATTAATGGTTGCGTTGACACTCAACAAACCATTTAATGTTTCTGGGATGATTCTTGATCATATGCTGGAGATGCTGAAGGGAATGAAGAATAAGAAGTTTATGTTGTATCCGAGATTTCTGATGATGATCTTTGACTATAAGTATCCTATGCTGAAAAAGGATCCGACTATGATCCTAGGTCAAGATCATATGAATATTAGAACCTTGATGAGGATGAAGGGTTACAAAGGTGTGCCTGATAGTGAGGAGCCACCTAACAGGAGATTATTTGGTGCTTTGGCTCGTCCGGATTACACTGATCCTGGCAAGAACAAAGCAAGACATGATGATAGTGACTCGGACAACGATGATCCCTTAGTGTATGTTGATTCAAGCACTAAGCGGAAACGGCAAGTAGTCAATCCTGGAGCCAAAGGGAAGGGCAAGGGAAAGGCTGTGGATCAGGGAAGCACTAAGCAACAAGTGGCTAGAAAGAAATCGACGGCGAAGAAAGGATCGGGTTTGGTGGATGAAGAGTCGGTAGATTCAGAAGAGACTGAAGTTGATGAGCAGTGGGATTCTGATGATGAGAATGTAAGGACCACCAAACGTAAGGCCACTATGGTTGGTGAGTCTGAATCTTTGAACCAGTCGATAGAAGAAGCTGAGAGAAGAAAGAAATCAGTTGAAGATGAGGGTCTAGGTGTTGACCTAGCAGAACTGAGTGTTGGAGATACTGTAGTGGTGAATTTGCCCAGAAAAACAAAGAAGCAAAAGACTATGGCTAAGAAGTCAAGCGTAAAAGAACTGAGGGAGAAAGAGTTAGCTCAGTTATTGAAGGGAAAGAGATTACCTGATGCTGGTACACCATCTAAGCTATCTTCACCAGTTGCCAAGAAGCAGAAGAAAACAAAAGAGGCAGAGACTTTACCAATCGATCAATTCAATATCGATATGGATAAAGTGCTCGATATGTTTAGAAAGCCTCAGAAGGAGAAAGTAGTTGAAGTTGAGCCATCTAGATCTAAGTCAAAGAAAGTGACTGTGGATGACGATGTTATGAAGCAAGTTAATAAGAAGATGGAAGACATGATGAAGATGTTGGTTGCTCAACAAGCTGAGATTGCTAAGTTCAAGCAGAATGAGGAGAAAATGCTTCAGATCGTGGTTGCTTCGAAATCTAATCAGGATGATATAAATGAGAAGATTAAGATGATTGAAGCTAAGAATGAGAAGCTTGAAAGAAAGTGTGAAAGAAACAAGGGCAGGATCAAATTGATTAAGGCTGATAACAAAGAACTAAAGAAGGAAAACAAACGCCTTAGTAATTTGATTGAAGAGCTTTATAGCAGGGCACCCCAGTTGAAAGAGGGTGAAGAAGATGAAGAAGAAGATGAACAGAAAGTCGATTATGAGTATTCTGAATCTGAGAAAGAAGAAGATGATGATGAGGATAATGATGAATCGGAGAAAAGTGATGATGATAACGATGATGATGATGACAATAATGATGATGATGATGGTGCTGAAGGTGCTGGGAAAAAGCAAGGTGATGAGTTTAGCAGTGGAAGTGATCATGATGGAGGAGATGATACTTCTAGATTTAGTTATGAAAAGAGAACACCAAAGAAGAAGGATACTGGAGAATCAAGTTCCAAAAAGAAAGGTGAGAATGTTGATTCGGATGAAAGTATTTTCTGGAATGAGAAGGTGAGATCTTTGTCTGAGGATGCTAAACAGCTGTATAAGAATATGTTGGAAAAGAGAGAGTGGACCATTGAGTTCACAGGATGCTTCGCTGAAATATTCCAGACTGATGACTTAAGATATGAGTTGGAATATGAAGATCCAGATCTTGAAGAAGGGGAATTACCTGCATCTGTGGCAAAAGAAATTTTAGATGGTCTTGCACAGAGGGTAGGGAAAACGTTTGAGGAGTTTATGATGGATGAATCGATTCCTGATATTCCTGAAAAGGATATGGGAAGCCATTCAGATGATGTGCAGACTCTAGAGAACAATGAAGTGGAGGTAGAAGATATAACTCATGAAGAGTTTCCCCAATATTTCAGACAAGATGATGAAAATGAAGTATTTCCTGACTTCACTGAGATACCAAATAAGTCAGCGAAACAGAAAGCAAAGAAAAGGAGTGAAGAGTTTGTTGAAAAGGTATTTGGTACTGAAAAGAAAGATTCTTCCAACCAGTCTGATGAGTTGAAGAATTATATGAAGAAATTGAAGGAAATGGATGAGAACCGACCAAAGCCTGAAGCTCAAGGTAACTTTTATCGATTTCATAATGCCAAGTTCAAAGGCAGAGCTCTCGGGTGGACTTACTTAGGCAGACTGAAATGTATTGCTGCAAAATGGGAAACAGGAATTCTGTACTTCAACAGATTCTGTGACTTGCTTACTCTACCGTACTGGGCGGTTAGAGACTTATGCAGATTCCCAATGTCAGGTGCCGAGGTAAATGGATCACATGTCGGTTGGTGCGCAGACAAATTGGTTTGGGAAAGTCGTACGAGATGGAACAGATTCAAGCCTCAATATCCCAGAAGAAAAGTGCATAGGGATATTGATCCACAAACCAATATGAAGCGTGTTACTTTGATTTATAAAGCACCTAATGTGATGAGGAAGATACCGTTGATGCCAATGCCACAGCATTTTAGTGCTGATTTCATCTTTTGGTATTATGATTGGAGAAAGGCAGAAGCGGTGATCGTGTTGAGAGATGGAAAGGATAAATACAAGCATGTTCATGTATTTGATCCTATGTGGTTGATTAATTGCACATTCGAAGACATCATCATGTTGTTCTACAATCCGATCTACTATGAACCTAATGACTTTGCTCAAGCGAGAAAGTATACGCAAGTTGTTGGAGTGTGTTTTGCGTACGATATCAATGCAGGAAGCAACTTGGAGTGTAAACTTGGCAAGACAGTGAAGATGGCTAATGTGTCTAAGCCTGTGAAGAAAACATTTGAGCCGCCAATGACTACTGAGCAGAAGAAACAGCTCAGAATCAAGTTGATGAACAAGACAATGGACCAACAAAGAAAACTATCTAATCAATAGTCGAGGGGGAGTTTGTTGATGCGTTTTGCGACTAAGGATTGGATATACATTATTAACACATGTTAGTGATGGCCGAAGGTAAATAGAATGGGGCGAATGTGAATAGAATGGGCGAATGTAGATAGATATGGGGCGAAGGTAGATGATAAAGGGACGAAGGAAGAATGGACCTGAACAAAAGACACATTCGACCATTTGGAATGGGCGAAGGTGGAAATCACTCACATTCGACCAGTTGAAACGGGCGAATGTGCAGTGCCTATATATAGTTTTTGTGTTTTTGATAATGAAAGAGAGTTGTCATTTGTGTCCAGGTTCAGATCAGGTTCAGAGGTGTTTTTGAGAAATAGTGTGTGTGTTCTAGATTAACATAAACTGATTGTAAATGCTTTTTGAATGAAGTTAATCTATGAAATGATATTGAAAATGATCTTGATTGTGTCGTGATTTGTGTTTTATCAATTTGTTCAGAACTAGGGTTTCCGCACCTAGTTTTGTGACTTGTATGATCGTATAATCCTGTTTTAGCTAAAATCCAACGCTCACAGTAAAATTATGGAAACGTCACATCATGCATGAAAACTTTACCCAATTTGGAAACTTTTCGAAATCCTTTCATAATCATCTCAAAATGCTCAGTTTAATGCGTATATGAAAACCCCCAATAGTTTTACCAATAACAACAACATGCAACAAGCCCTAGATTTATCAAAAATCCCCAATCTAGGCATATCATCAACATTCACCCAATTGTAACCTAAGACAACTATAAACCAATACTAATAGCTTTCCTAGATCATGTTTCTATCATCTAAACAACAGTTAATCATCAAACAATTTATAATATCACATAATACACCATTAACATATGTTCATTGATATAAAAACTTGTGCTTAATGATAAGGTTTCGTTTAGAAAGATGATTGAAAGGTTTTTAATTATAAAAACAGCCTTGGAATAGATCTGGACATTTGGGGTTAGATAAAAACGAATCAAAATGCTTTAAAAAGGGTTTTGGATCAAGAACACAACTTAGATCTTTGATTAGATGATGTTTGTAGGTTAGATTATGAAAAACGAGAGCAAAAACTCCTTCCTCAGTGATTAAAATCGAAAGAGAGTGTTTAGAGGCGACTAGGATTTGTAAAATGATGAAAAATGACAAAGTGTGATATTTATACTAAGGCCTCATTCGACCTCCTGCATGGGTCGAATGAGAGTCCATAAGGTTGAATGACCTTTTTTTTTATATCCCATCTCTGGTTCGACCCCCTACTGGTCGAACCAACACCCATGTTTTCCAAATTTTCCAGTTTTGTCATTTAAACGCGTTTTAGCATATCCAAACACATGAACATGCAATCCTAACAAATGTTAAGCATATAGAAGCATGTATAATCACGTTTACACCTTTGAAGCACGTATTTTCATATTATGTCACGTGTATGTATCAATCTACGTATCATACTTAATTCAATCCATGTAATTTCACCAACAACGGGACTTAATACTAGTGTAGTCACGAAACAACTCCCAATGATCCCCCAGATCATTGAACCCTGGACAATCCTAACCTGATCCGACTCAACTGACCTATTTTATAAATGTTTTAGCTAAGGTAGACTTATGTTTTACCAATATTTTTAAGCTGAACATGCCGGGCATCACATATGTGATTTCCAACATGTTTAATGAAAAGTGTTTTATCAATGGAGCCTCTTGTGAAGTGATTTTTGAGTAAAATGCTGGAAAGTGTTTCATACCAAGCTTTGGGAGCTTGTTTTAGCCCATAAAGAGCTTTGTTAAGTTTTTACACCCAATCAGGATGAGAAGGATCCTCAAATCCAGGTGGCTGACAAACATACACTTCCTCTTTTATTTTTCCATATAAAAATGCACTTTTTACATCCATTTGAAAAACTTTGATTTTGTTGGAAATTGCATAAGCAAAAAATAACCTGATGGCTTCAATCCTTGCAACTGGATCAAAGGTTTCATCATAGTCAATTCCTTCTTCTTAAGAATAACCTTGTACCACCAGTCTTGCCTTGTTCTTAATGAATAGACCAGCTTCATCTTGTTTGTGTATGAAAACCCATCTTGTGCCAATTGGTAACTTGTTAGGAGGTAAGGGACAAATTTCCCAAACTTGTTTCTTTTTCAATTGTAGCAACTCATCCTGCATAGCTTCCACCCAATTGTTGTCTTTTAAGGCTTCTTGGTATTTCTTGGGTTCCAACTGAGAAATGAAAGCAGTGTAAAAACTGAAGTTGGAAAGTTGGTTTCTTGTCAACACCCCTAAAGCTATATCACCAAAAATTTGATCTGATGGGTGATCTTTATGTTCAATCAGTTGTTCTTGGGGTTGAATAGTAGGCTCTTGTTCGTCTTGAAACAAACCACTAATGTTGATTACTTCTGGTTTAGGTGTTTGAGCTGCAAAAGTTTGAGGAACTGCATCAGAAGTTTTTGCTTCTGAATCAGTAGTTTTTGGTTTTGGAGTTGATTTGTAGGCTGTATTGGGAGTCCATGAAGGAGGACCATCATCAAACCCTTGATCAGCATAATAAGTGTGTTTTGATGAGTTGTTGACAACATTTTTAGGTCCAAAGTTAAAACTGTCAAGGTCAAAAAGTCCAGTAGGATGTGCTGGAATAAGTGTATGGTTTGACTCATTAAACTTGAAATTCAGTGTTTCTTCTACGATCTTGGTTCTTGAATTGAAGACTTTATATGCTTTCCTTGTGGAAGAATAACCAAGAAAATAACCTGAATCAACTTTGGCACCAGATTTTGAAAAGAGTCCTTAATATTTAGAAAAAAAAACATTGACATCCAAAATCCCTGAAGAAGGAGATAAGAGGCTTAATGCTATGAAGGACTTCATATGCTGTCTTGGAATGTCTTTTGTTGATAAGGACCTTGTTCTAAACATAACAAGCTGTGTTAACTGCCTCAGCCCAAAAATAGAGTGGTAGGCCTGAATTAGCTAACATTGTTGTAGCTGCTTCAATTAATGTCATATTCTTCCTTTTTACGACACCATTCTATTAACGAGTTCTAGGAAGGCTAAACTGTCTAACAATCCCTTTAGACAATCAAAAATTATCTAGACACTTGTTCCTAAACTCTGTCCCATTGTCACCTCTGATGACTTTGACAGAAAGAGAATATTGCTTCTCTACTTGTAGAATGAAGAATTTGATTATTTCAGCTGCCTCATCATTGGAAAATAAGAAAATAACCCATGTGAATCTTGAATAGTCATTAATGATGACCAAGCATTATTTCTTCTTACCAAGGCTCATGATTTTGACTGATTTAAATAAGTCCATATGGAGTAATTGAAGACATGGAGTAGTTTTGGATTCTTCAATGGACTTATAGGATGACTTATGCTGTTTCCCTTTAAGATAGGAAACACAATGTTCTTTACACTGATATTCCTTCAAGGGTAGACCTCATACCAAGTACAAATTTATGACTTTGTTTATGGTCTTAAAGTTCACATGGCCAAGTCTCCTATGCCAAAGGTCTATTTCAGTAGTTGATGCTTTTGAGAAGAAATAAGCAGGGTTGTTTAATACTTTGTCATTTTTAATGTCTACAGCATAGACATTGCCACATCTTTTAGCAATTTGCAAAGTATGATCATTAATAATCTTCTCAATCAACTTTTGGCCTTCTGGTGAAATGATCTTGCAAGCATGTTTGGTGAAAAAGGAAGAATATTCCTTTATCACACATTTGAGATACACTCAGCAAGTTGTATTCTTGATTTTCAACCAGACTGACCTTTTCAAACTGTACTGCCTGAGGATACTGTACCATATCCAAGTACATATCCATTAGCATTGTTCCCAAAGAACACATATCCTTATCTTTTATTGATGAAATTGTTGATCATGTACCTGCATCCTGTCATGTGCATTGAGCCTCCACTATCAACATACCAGATGCTATTAAGACCTCGGGAGACCCTTTGCATAAAGAGTAGATTAGTTAGTTTTAGGAACCAAAGCCACTTTGGCTTTGGGTTTATTCTTGAGAACAGAACGTGTAACAGTTTGGTTAGGAACATTTTTAGGAATCCATGTCGTTTTATCCATGGATTTGTTGTTTGATGCAATGGTGGAAACCTTTTTAGGTTCACCATCAACTTGGATCAGTTTATTGACCATAGTAGTTTGTGAATCTACTAAAGGTTTGGGTCTAACTTCTGAAGAAGATTTTTTTTTTTTTTTGTGAATAAGACTGAAGTTGAGTTTTAACAGTCTTTTTCTTAGGAAAGGTTTTGTTTGACTGTTGTTTGTTGGGATAAAAAGTCTTTTTAAAATCCATTTAATTTGTTCACCCACAGCCAGTTATTTGACTTTCTTGTTAAATAGACTTCCTTTCCTGTATCTACAAAATTCTGATGTGTGGTTAAACAAACCACACACCACACATGGTTTTGCCTTATCTTTTTCTTTGACAGTGTTAGTAGTTTTGCAAGGCATTTTACTGACATTTTCAACATTTTCAATTTTGTCTTTAGTAGTTTTCAGGAACTCAACTCCTGATGTAGAAGCAACTATTGAAGGTTTAATGTCAGGGTTTTGAACTTCTAATGAGCTTTCATCAGCAATGGTGAGAAAGCTCTGATGAAAAGACGTGATTTTTTTGAATTCAGAAGTTTCTTTTTGAATCATTTCACTCCCATCATCAGTAATTTTAGGAGTGAAATCAGTTGGTGATTCTGTGGATTGTATCCAATGCCAAACTTAATATTTGATGCACTCTGTTTGTTAAGAAGCATTTGATAGCCTCTACATGACTCAACCCAAGTTTCACAATTAACTTTGGTGTCAGCAAGTTCTTTTCTGACATTTCCTAGGTTTTCTACCATGATTTTTATCTGTGCTTGAGTTTTAATGGCTTTATCAGTCAATTTAGAAATTTCTTTATTTTTAGAAGTAAGTTTTCTTTCTAAATCACATTTTTTTGGGTATATTTTCTCTCTGTGTCATTAGCTTTGCCTTGTAGATACACATTGGTTTCCCTGATTAAAGCAAAAGCTTCTCTGCATGAATTTGAACAAAGCTTTAAAAGGGAAGCTTGTGAAACATGTGATAATGCAGAAGTAGAGGAAGATCCATCAAAAGCCATTAAGGCAAAATTCTTTCTACCATTATTTGGTTCTCTCCAGTTGATGTCAAAGATCTTGTTGTCAGCATCTTGACTGCACTCAGATGTGTCATATGGAAGGCTGCTCCAATCAACATACCCAGTGGTAAAAAGACTTTATTGATTGGGTTGTTGAGGTTATAGAGGTTGAGCAGCAGTGGAAGGCATTTGTTGTTGGTGTTGGTGTTGGCCATGTTGCTGAATGGGCATCTAAACATACTGAATCTGTGGCACATATTGGATTTATGGAGATTGTGCCTGAGATTGTACATAATTTGGTAAGGAGGCAAAGTGAGCACTTCCTTATGATCCTTGATTTATGTTATAATGGGTGTTTGGTTGGTTTCCAGGTTGTGGTTGGTTGTAGCTAGAGCTTCTACACTCTCTAGCAAAGTGTCCCAACTTCTGACACTTATGACATCTAAGTTTAGATTTGTCAAAACCAACTTTTATTTGATTATTTAAAGCTGGAAATTTTTCGCCTGACCTTTTGTAAAATTTGTTAGTTTTTATGCTTAACATAGCCAGTTGGTGCAGAATGTCCATTTCTTCTAAATCATCACTACTAAATTTTTTATTAAATCGTCAAGTATGAAACACATGTTATCAATAGTTTGATTTCCATCATTGTCACAAGCTGAGTATGATCTATCAAATGATATCCCAGCTGTGATGTCAGTGTGGTCAAAAGTACCAAAATCATTTGAACAAGATGATGAATCTTGTCCTAACAAAGTTGTACGACCAGGAACATAGTCATCAGCAGTTTCGCCAGAATTTTGTAACTTTTTCTTTTTGTTTATTTCCCTTTCAAAAGTTAATAATCTCCCATGTAATTTTGTGAGTGTTAGGGTGTCAAAATCTAAACTGGATCTGAGTACTATGGAATAAGTTTCCCATTTTTTAGGTAGAGACCTTAAAAATCTATGTAACATAAATGTATTTGTGTAGGTCTGCCCATTTAATTTTAACTCAGAAATAAGTGAAGAAAATATTTCATATTGTAGTGTTAAAGTTTCTCCGTTTACATGAGTAAAAGTTTCATACTGTTGAGCAAGAATTTCCCTGGTGTTGGTAATAACCTCATCAGTTCCTCCAAACTGTTCTTTGAGGCTGTCCCAAAGCTCTTTGGCACTCTCATAATGTAAGAGCCCAACATATATTTCATTTGGGAGAGCCATTGCCAACATGGAAAAAGCTTTAGCATCAAGCTCAAATTTTAGGATATCTTCTTCTGTGTAGTCTTTTGGTTCTCTGACTTTTTCTATTTTAGTTTTTGGATCAGTTGTCATTGGTTTATGGGGTCCATACATGACAGACCTCCAACAACCAGTGTTTTGTTGTGATAAAGTATGTGCCATCCTTTTAGCTAGATATTGTATTCATTTCTTACTAGCATAGGAGGCTTGTTTACAGATCTAGTATTATGAGGATCAATTTTTAAGACAATTAATTGATTAGAATTTCTTAAAGTGATGGATTGAAAAATAAAGGGAACTATAGACTTTGATTGAATATTAATAAGAGCCTGTGTCTGATCTCAATTTGTTAGATTGATATCTATCAGATAAACCAAATGCTCTGATACCAGTTGTAGGATCTAAGTTCAGCAGTTCTTATGAACAATTCAAACAACAAAGTAAATGTGCAGCGGAATTAAAAGTAATTGTTTAAGTTAATAGTTCACTTTTAGATTCAGTAAATGTTTCCCCTTAAATAAACAAACTAAAATAGCATAAGTATATGAGAAACAGAAAACAGTAAATGATAAAACAATTGTGAGTTTTCTAATGGTTCTCATATATTAGAAAGTGGAAATCTATCTATAATAGATGGTGTGAACCCATCTATTTATAGACAATAGTAAATGTATAAGGGAAGTATAAATCTAATACTAATATATTAAAACAGTTTGTAGTATTGGAACTTCTACAAAAATATCAATAAAGTAGTCAGAAAATAATATTAAAACAAACTAATAAAGTATTAGGGCGATCGGAAGCTTCTACTGAAACTGCTAAACAGTAAACAACTTCTGATGAGTTAATCATCAAAGTTGTTCATCAGATGTTTGTTTGGTTCATCCTCAGAACTTTAGTCTTCAGTACTTTCAACTTCTTTCTTCAGTAATTTCCCTTTAAGTCTTCAGTACTTTGTCTGGTTCAAAATGCAGAGAGGATATTAGACTAAGGTTTAAGTGTTTATCAATCCTCTTTGACCCAATAAGACATTAAATGCATCCCGTAAGGAGTCGACGTTATCGATCCAAGATGGGTCTTGTCAGTAACTGATAGTACTATCCATACATCCTATGGTCACGCCTATGCGTTTGTCCTCTCTCACAATTCATGGAACAACTGTTTATAGTTCACAACGTGGTGTGCCCACCATAGGCTCACTGTTACCTATGTACACTACGCCAAAATGTCGCTTTAGCCACATATTTCCTAAAATCGCTTTGCAACACTTTTGATTAAATATGTGGCTAAAGGTCATTAATCATATTTCAAAACATTCTAGACTATATTTAACCACACATCTTATTTATTCATGTGACACTTGCATTATAGTTCAAAACCTTTAGCCATATCTTAAGAAAAAAAATGTGACATTTAGTAGTCACATTAGAAAAAGTATGGTCATTTGTGATTACGGCTGTAGTAATTGTTTTATGTGACCAAAAACACATTAGTTGAACCCTTTTGCCACACTTTAAGGAAAAAAGCGACACTTAGTCACACTAGAAAAAGTGTGGCCAAATGTGCTCTACAACCACAATAGTTGTTTGATGATACTAGCAGCAACCAGCGCATTGCAGCAAGATTACATGTTGTTTGGTTGCTGCATTAGATCATTACTTAGGAGCCCACTGTTGTTTTCTGCAGGATTCGAAGTGCCGTCAAAATGGTTTGGGAGACCCTCAATTAAAACAAAAACATAAACTAGTTATGCGAAAAGAGTCACCTCTAGAGAATGCACAATGCGCAACTCTAAGTTAAGCAAAAGTGCGCAACTCGAATGCATCACTCAATTAATTAATTATTATTAATTCATCCCAAAGTTAGTCGGACCCCCAAGCAACACTTCTTTTTGGATATTGATTTCTACGTCGGTTATTCTCGCGCTCTCTCTCTTATTTCTATCTTTACTTTTAGAGAGAACTACACGGCTAGTCATTATGATTTATAGAATATAACATCTTAGGGTACTAACTTTATTTTTTAACATGTCAAGGATTTATGGTTCTAGTTTTGTAAACACTTCTTTTTGGATATTGATTTCTACGTCGGTTATTCTCGCGCTCTCTCTCTTATTTCTATCTTTACTTTTAGAGAAAACTACACGACTAGTCATTATGGTTTATAGAATATAACATCTTAGGGTACTAACTTTATTTTTTAACATGTTAAGGATTTATGGTTCTAGTTTTGTAACATGTTGGGGTACTAAGGCCAACTCCGTTAGTTTTTCTAGTTAAGTTTTGATAAAATGACTAAAATACCCTATTATAACTAGATATTCTTGTAATTAACTCTATTTGATTACAAGCTTAATTTTTGCAACTTATTGAAATTAGAATTAGAATTATCTATTAATATTATTAAACATAAAAATTTGAAGTTATAAAAATATATTAAATTTAAATTATTACACTTTTTGCGTTTTAGTATGTATCTTTTTATAAAATAATAATTTTATCCATATAAACCACCGTCTATGAGCGTAACTCGTATCTGTCATGAAGCACCACGTCACCTCTCATCTCCACCTCCATTGCTGCCATGCGTTATCTATATTTAAAAAGCATAGAGTTGACGTGTTGCTTGATGTAGAATTAGCTATTAATATTATTAAAGCGCATAGAGTACGTATAATTATTTAATTTAATATATTTATAAAATTTAAAGTTTTTAAATAATATTAATCGATAATTCTATGTATTAAAACTATAGACGACCTTGTCAAATATAGATAACGTATGACAACAATCGCAGTGGAGATGAGAATATACGTGGTGCTTAATGACAAATACGAATTAGGCTTATTGGCGATGGTTTACATGGATAGCACTATTGTTTTATAAAAATATATATACTAAAACGTGTATATTATTATTACTTAATTTTGTATGTTTTTATAATTTAAAATTTCTAAGTTTTATTATTATTAATAGACAATTCTATGTATTAAAAACTATAGTTGAGCTTATCAAATATAGATAACGAATGGTGGCAATGGCGGTGGAGATGAGAGTTGATGTGGTGCTTGATGGTAGATACAAGTAGGCTTATCGGCAGTGGTTTATATGGATAAACGTATTGTTTTATAAAAAATATATTAAAATGTGTATAGTATAACTATTTAATTTAGTATATTATTGAAATTTTAAATTTAATAATATTAATTTAATAAATTGCAAAAAGTATCATGTAAATCAAATAGAGTTAATTACAAGAATGGCCTATCTAGTTATTCTTGGGCATTTTAGTCATTTTATCAAAACTTAACTAGAAAAACTAACGGAATTAGACTTAGTACCCTAACATGTTACAAAACTGAACCATAAACCCTTAACATGTTAAAAAATAAAGTTAGTACCACAAAATGTTACTTTCTATAAACCATAAGGATTATTCGTGTAGTTCTCTCGTACTTTTATTAAAAAAACCAACGGCTGAGTATGGGAAGTCGTGTCTTTGGGTTCGATACTCGGTACTTGCTTGAAGTCTATACTATACTCGATAGGTACACTTGCCTATTATGTGGGTTTAGAACGATTCGCAATTATCGTTTTATTTTTATAAATTTAAAACTTGAATAAGTGTACTAATTTAAAGTCCCAACTTAATTACCTTTTACATCGAGTCTTGACATTTCCATTGAGAAATTGTTGATTTAAGAAAAAGAAGTTTAGGTGACTTAATCCACACGACATTAAGTTTTTGGCGCCGTTGCCGGGGACACGACATACTCCATAGAAAGCTTTTAAGTTGCTAGTTTAATCCGTTTGTCTAGTTTTCTTATTTTCCAGGATGAATCATCAAATTGCTAAAAATGGTTGCTACATTCAACAAGGATGTGACTATTATGGCGGACCTCCTTTTCCCCACAGTTGTAAAGACTATTTGTTTTGTATTCTTCCATGTAGGTATTGTAGTGGACCTTCTTACCCGCATAAATGCGAAGAATACATCTCTCATTGTCTTCCCACTTTTGAGTCTTACCATTGTGAACCTTCTCCATATTAACCCTCACCTGCACCTCCTCCACCTTTACCTACCTACGAACCACCTCCATATAACCCGTCACCATTTCCACACTCTCATATAACAACACTTTTTGATTCTTCAACTTTCTTACCTTATCATTTCGAAGAAAAATACCCCCCCCCCCTAAAAATTTACCACCATTTTTGCCATCTCCATCACCAAATCTTTTCTTTGAGTCCGAACTCGAGCCTATCATCGATTTGGAGAAGTTTTCTTAGAATATCGAGATAGTAAAAAACTATCTTTCAAAAAAAATATGCAATGGAAGATGAAGCAAGGATAAGGGTATTAGAAGTATAACCAGAGGAAGTGGGTGCAGACAAGATTGAAGAAAACATGGGTGGAAGTGGAGTGGTGGACGAAGAGGTGTAAGAAGGACGGAAAGAACCAGACTGCGGCAACTCAGGAAAGGAAATAGTAATATCTTAGTTGCCACTTTTTACGAGTGATAGCCCCCAATGGATGAACATGTTGATGACTCTTGGGGTAAAGCGTATCACTCGAAGGTTCACTTCACTAGGAAGAAGTGGCGTTATTTCGGCGATCCACTTGTGGTGTGTCGGGGTGACCGACTTCTTCACTACTTGCACATAGTAAAGTTTGATCCAGGAAATTTCAAGTGGTGGTGGCGTGACTCATCAGGTTTCACTATGAATCCTAAAATCATAAATTGCGGGATTGAATTTTGTTAAAGTAGTCTTTCTACGACAAGCCCGATGAAGAATAAGTTGAGAGGTTGGTGCATACGGTAGAAACGTTGATCAAGAACCATCAGATATGGTCATTCACTCTTGATACTTTCTATCACCCAGGTATGCCCTCTCAGCATTATGAACCAGTAGCTTGTTTTTATTTTTATTTTTATTTTTCTTTTTGTTAATAATAAACTATTGTAGTTCATGCCAAGTGGTTTCTCTCAAGGAAACGTTCGTGTGGAGGCAGCTGCAGGGATCGATCGCACGCAGACCGTTGGAGAGCAAAAATGGGAGATACTTGTTCCTTTTAACTAGCCCACTTATTTTCTCTGCACACACATATCACAGATATTAATTTAAAAATTATGTAAAATAATTAAGTGTGAGTTGTTTAAAATTTTTGCAAAATTAAAAAACACCTCAAAGCAGTCAGCAAACCGTAACTAAAAAGACAAAGTTTTTAAAAGTTTTTTTGGAAACAAAAATATTTTCAAACCTTTTGAGTGCGCCCTACGATCTTGCGGGAGATTAGGGAGGTTTTGGTAGTCAAACGAACCGTCTAAGGTGTTCCCGATTCCTTAAATAACCCCTACCCCTACATGTGAGTGTTTTTGAGCCTTATTGAGCATACCATTACATATACTCTACATGCTCGTTCATTTGTCTTGAATGATATTCCCCTTTGGCATGACGCGATTAGAACTTGTGTGACTTATGCATTACAAGACCACATCAAAGGTGAGTGTGTGAAAATGATTTAGGCATTTAGGACTTACTCATTCCGTTATCATTGTCCTTCCATATCTTTTCCCCACCCCTAGCCACCCATTTTGAGCTTCCTTTCATCCATTCAGCCCCGTCATGACAAAACTAGGGAAGTGTTGAGGTGTTAAGGAAGCTCTTTGGCAATTTTGGTACTTTGAAGCATAAGCCGGACATCAAGAATCTAGACTCTCGATCGTGAAAAGGCTACAAAAGTAAGCCATAAAAAGAGCATACCAAGTGTCAATAATCATCCAGCAAAACATCATGTGTAACTCATTATACTAAAAAAAGTGTGAATAAAGATGTTGCTGAACTAAAGGAATCAAGAGACCTTCAAAAGAGAAGTTTTTGAAGACTTTCTAAAAAGACCAAGTAGTCGACCCAGCCTAGTAGAGGCTACTAGGCAGCCCGCGTGCCGAACGATTTACGAGAGTAGGCCACAGTCAAGCTATGATGTTCACGGAAAGATCATCGAAGCCAACTTAGAAGATCTACAAGATTCTAACAACACCTCAAACACCAAACCGAAAGTTAGTCATGGTGGTAGACTCCATTCCGACCCTATGTTTCATTACCTCACTAAACTAACCCTTGAAAAGTCCTTTTGATTCACACGCATCGCCTCAACAAAAGTAGTGGAATTGTGATTTGCACACAAGCCTATGATTCGTATATGCCATTGGGTAGAATTTGAGTGTTCACCCTCAAATAAAACCCGAGTGAACGAGAGGAGTGAGGAAAAAGGAAAGAGGGGCACCTTAGGAAATGTTTTAGTAGTTTTACCACAAACCAAGCCTGAAATCCCGAGGGTTTATTAAGCGAGACTCTTAGGACGTAAGTTGAGTTCGGCACATCGAGTAAAACTTAAAATTTTTTTCTCATAAAAATTGCCTAAAGTTCGGTTTGCTTGAGGACAAGCAAAAGCTCAAGTGTGAGGTGTTACGATGTGCCGAGAAATTGACATGTTTTCCACACATATTCTCACCTATCTTACACCCAAATCGTGCTTTTATCTTAGTTTTATCAGGATTTACCTCTCTTTATTGATAATTGTAGGATTCAAGGATAGGAGGTGAAAATAAGTGAAAAACGGCACAAAACGGCACTAACAGTCAAGGAATAGAAGACTTTGAAGCTATGCCAGATGTAGCACGGGCGTGCGTACAGCCGTGCAACTGTCCCGGGTCAACAAGTCAACATTTTCAACTCAACAGAAGGCAAAAAAAGTCAACTTGCAGAGGTGCATGGCCAAGCCAAAACACTGTG
Organism: Ambrosia trifida; assembly: GCA_028751855.1. Classification (NCBI taxonomy): domain Eukaryota; kingdom Viridiplantae; phylum Streptophyta; class Magnoliopsida; order Asterales; family Asteraceae; genus Ambrosia; species Ambrosia trifida. Next base: position 83,313,984 of record CM054122.1, read on the forward strand.
CACGGCCATGCCATTAATGACGTGTTCCCCAAGGCTTAAAACCGACCAAACTGACAACACTAGTACACGAAGCAGCAAGCACGTGTGTGCCATAACACCTGGCACGACCGTGCAAGCCCTGAAACCCAACAATCTCTGCAAAAAGGACTCTGCAACAGTACTTGTTGTCGAGCATGGGCATGCCATCATTGGAAGCACGAGCGTGCAGCCCCTGAATTGCCTATAAATAGAGGCATCCACTCCACATTTTGAGCATTCCTTGACTCATCCATTCCACCCGAATTTCTCTCACATTTCTACCATCTTGGGGGTCTAGTAAGTGACCTTTAGAGCTTGGGATCACTCCATAAACACTACTGGAGTGAGAGCTCGAGAGATGTCACTACAAATCATCCCAAAAACCCTCTTTGATCCTCCAAACAACCACTACTATGTGTTCTTTGAACAATCAACTTAGAGTGCATGTTGTAATGCCAATCTTTGGCTAGGTTTCTTATGTGTTGCTAGGGTGAAGACTTCTTTTTTAATGAATCATATAGTTTTTATTTCTTGACTGGTGTTTTATGTTCTTGTCTAATTCTTTCTATTTTAAAAAGTTGTTTGATGAATTAATTAAAACTAACTCTTAGTATTTGGTCTTGTGGGTGTTTTGATAGAAAGTGGAAGGACTTATGAGTGTACCCATGGTGTGTAACAACCCATGCACTTGTAAGCTAACCTTAACTCCATGTGTAGAGATTGACCCATTTGTGGTTGGAAACAATCACACTTTGTGGCTTGATCCTCGGCTATCAAAATCTCACTTAGGGTCGGTACGGTCTATATACTCGGTCCTTGTGATAAGCCGAGGCTTGGTTATGCGACTTAGCCACATTATCTATTTGGTGGCTTTGGCGCAGACCAAGGATTGGTGAACCCGTGTTGGAAGCGGACGGTCTTTATCCTCTTCAATTATTATACTGCCGCACAGTTAGTAATAGGATAATAACTTTTTGAAAGTTTAATTAATCTAAGTAAAGGATGCACGTGTTCTGGTTAGTTACGACTCTTATATTATATCAAGTGGTAGCTTGTTCGGCCATGCTCCGGCCGCCGGCAAGTTATTCATAAAAGTATAAAGTAGTTAGATGTCTTTATCGCAACACTGGGAGGTGGATTCTTCGTGGTTAGGCATGCACAATCTTGAGTAGTCCGTTCCTCATTGTTGAGATGTGAGCTTACCTGTTTGAGAGACCCTTAATTAAAACAAAAACATAAACTAGTTATGCGAAAACAGTCACCTCTAGAGAATGAACATTGCGCAACTCGAATGCATCACTCAATTAATTAATTACTATTAATTCAACCTAAAGCTAGTTGGACCCCAAGCAACACTTCTTTTTGGATATTGATTTCTACATCGGTTATTCTCACACTCTCTCTCTCTCTCTCTCTCTCTCTCCTTCTCTTATTTCTATCTTTACTTTTATTAAAAAAGCAAGTTAAGGCTGAGTATGGGAAGACGTGTCTTTGGGTTCAATACTCGGTACTTGCTTAAAGTCTATACTACACTCGATAGGTACACTTGCCTATTGTGTGGGTTTAGAATGATTCACAATTATCGTTTTTTTATAAATTTAAAACTTGAATAAGTGCCCCAACTTAAAGTTCCAACTTAATTACCTTTTTCATCGAGTCTCGACATTTCCATCAAGAAATTGTCGATTTATGAATAAGAAGTTTAAGTGACTTAATCCACACAACATCACCTTCCTAGCTTGAGGGACCCCTAAAGTGAGCTCTTCATACTTCGTTTCTTCATGGGTGTTGCTAAGTTGCTTATCGGCTTACGAACATACTAGCCTCCTTTGTTGAAGAGGTTGTGTCTCTCTTTGAGAAAGGACTCCGAGTGCGATTAAGGATACTGTTGTGTGTGGAGGGTCGTATGTGACACCCGGCAAATTCAGGTTAACAACGTTGTCTAAACTAAAGTCTACCTTAGCGAGTCACGCGTATATTATATTAACTGGGTTAGTTAAGTCGTGTTATGGTTCGGGAACTATCAGTTTAGTATAGAGGATCATTAGATGTTAGTCTAGAGGCTCATTAGATGTCGGTCCTTAATCAAGTGTACAAAGGGTGACGATTCGTAGGATCGTCAGAGCATAGGGAACATACAAGTCTCGAGTCCCGGGAATTGGTGATATGACACCCTAATCGCCTATAGTATAGGCAATTGGGGGCTAATTGCCTTCGTTGCATGTCTTATGACCTAATTGCTAGTGAAATGCATGTCTTATGACCTAATTGCTAGTAAATGCATGTCTTATGACCTAATTGCTAGTGAAATGCATGTCTTATGACCTAATTGCTAGTAAGTGCATGTCTTATGACCTAATTGCCTATAGTATAGGCAATTAGCATTCCTAAATGCCTGTTGACTTTCATAATCGCTAATTGACTTTTCCTAATCGCCTGTACTGCTGCTGTAAGTATATTTTGACATATCGGGACCCGATTTGACACCTAGGAACATGCTAGGAACCCCGTAACATATCTAATAACTTGGTAACATGTGTTCGGACTTATTTATGTGAAACTTGAACTACGTACTATAACTTGTTGAACTTTAACCTATGTTAAGTGTGTATTACATGATTGTATGTTTGTGAGTACAAGTATAACACGGGGAGTCTCGGGTCACCAATGGGATGTCGAGTCTTGTACTTTGGGTTAATTTAACAGTCACGGTGTTTTCAAACGAACTTGGTTATGGTCTGGAAATCTAGGGACTAACTAACCTACGGGTTATTAGTCTAAGTACTTGTAACTGTCATATGTTAGGTCGCCGCTTTACGGGGCTAGCATAGCTTGTTGATATTATTCGTGTTTCGAAGTAACGCAACCTAAGGTGAGTTTACGGCCCCTCTTTTAACTGGTTTCACTTTTCGGGGGAGAAAACATGTGTTAAACTTATGTTTTGGTAACAACTGTCATATTATGGGTTTTCTATGGCTTACTATACGATCTCTGGAAGTCCCGGGGGAAACCATGAATGTGCGGGTTTGCACAACGGGGAAATGTGAATAGATCTATTGGGAGTGACCAACCCCGCTCGTCGGCTTGGAGGGCCGGGCGAGTGCATATTGTCTCAAACAGGAACTGGTTTACTATTCGGGCACGACATCTGGTTTGCGAGTTAGTAATGGTTTTCCAATCGTAGTGGTAATAAACATACGCCTAGCTAGCGTACTTTGGTTTGCAAATTGTTATAGTATGGACAGGTTGAACTTGGTACTTTGATTACAAAACCTGTAAACTCACCAGCATTTTTGTGCTGACGTAAACTCTTACATGTTTTCTCAGGTCGCTAAGGTAGCACAATGGAACTAGGGCGCACGCGTCTGCACGGCGTCTAGTTAGGATTGCATGGTTTTCAAACATTGGATAATTTGGTTTACGTTTGGATTATGTTTCATAATAAGCTTCCGCTGTAACTGGAGATTTAAACTATGTTTTTGAAATTGCATATGTTAATTTAGACTTGTTTATTGTGATCGTTGGTTTGGATCCTGGTTTGTCATGCGTCTCGCGGTAAAACTCCGCAAGTGGATTTTGAGGGTGTGACAGATTGGTATCAGAGCCAATGGTTATAGTGAACTAGGACTGCATGTAGAGTCTAGACTATAGCCGAGTCGCACACACTAGATGATCACTTAGTGCTAAACATTATGGTGGATTACGTATGGGCTTGTCGGGGTGTCTCTAAATCATCTGACCTTTCTATGTTACATCATCCGTTCTATCCTAGGTAGAGTTACTTGCTTTCTAGGCAGTGTGGTATATTGGGGTAAATCGTGTACTCTTGAGATTTGTCCAAGGCTCGGACATCTCCCTTTCATACCCCAATAGAAACACTTGCCACAAACTACCGTAGCATTACGGTGTATAGCTAAGAGTCTATGTTCGGTGATTTGAACTTTGAACTAGGAGAACACTTGGAGGACCATGTAGAGCGGTTTATCATTTTGGGTGCACACAAAATCATAAACCGAAATGCATGAAAGCCCTAGTGAACTCTGGGTTTGAATGGATAGTCCTGAGTTGGATCTAGCTTTGATCTTGTGAATGCTAGTGATTATCATTAGCTGTGAAACTAAATTTTCTCGTTCCTTCTGTCAGATCATGTCTGGAGTACAAGGAGGACGTGGAGGTGGCCGCAATGGTGGGCGTGGTGGTGGTCGCGGTGGTGGTGGTGGTCGTGGAGGTGTAAACCTATCACAGGAAGATCTGAACAACTTGCTACAAGCTGCCTTTCAGTTAGGGCACAATGGTGGTGGTGGTCCTGTTAACCCACCCCCACCCATGTGCACCTACAAGATGTTTCGGGACTGTAAGCCCCAGGAATTCTCTGGCACTGAGGGTGCGGTGAGCTTGCTCAGGTGGCTGGAAAAGGTGGAGTCAGTGTTTCTGATGTGCAACTGTCTCCCAGAGGATCGAGTCAAGTATGCTGCTGCGTTATTCCAGGATGTTGCTTTGACCTGGTGGAATAACATCACCCAGAATATGGGTATAGGGGAGGCGTATGCTATGCCTTGGGAAAATTTTGTACAACTGCTGAAACGAGAATACTGTCCAAGGGAGGAAGTTCAAAAGCTAGAGCACGAGGTGTGGAACCTCAAGATGACTGGGTCCGAGATTGAAAAGTATACGGTAAGGCGTAATGAGTTAGCAGTGTTGTGTCCTGATCTGCATGTGCCAGAGTACAGGAGGATCGAACACTATATTTCGGGGCTAGTACCAGAGATCGCAAGGTTAGTGGCTGCGGGAAATCATCCTACATACTCAGAGGTGGTCCGATCGGCTCACAGGATGACAAACTTGAAGGTGAATGAGGGTATCTTGCCTGCTAAGGGTTCGACTGTCAAGGCCCCGGAGAATAACAAGCGTAAGTGGGAAAATGAGGGGAAAGGGTCTGTGCCAGCACAACAGGGTAAGAGGTTTGATAGCGGGGGTTCTTCTTCTACTGGTAACAAACAGGGTGGTTATGCGGGGAAATTACCTAAATGCAACAAGTGTGGGCGTCATCATCAGGGGGATTGCGACCGTAATCGTTGCCATCGTTGTCAGCGACTGGGGCATTTTGCTAAAGACTGTCGGGCGACACTTCCATCGACCTAGGCTCCAACTACTAACTCGGCTCCTACTACTCAAGGAACTACGGGAAGACAGGGATGTTACCACTGTGGGGAGACTGGGCATTACAAGAAGGATTGCCCGAAACTGACGCAGGGCGGGAACAACGGTAACGGGAACAACGGGGGCGGCGGCAGAAATGCACGTGCCTTCGTCATTGGAGCCGCTGAGGCTAGACAGGATCCTGACACAGTTACCGGTACGTTCCTTCTCAATAATCGCTCTGTTAGTGTTTTATAATTGAGTTGGCTGACGGTAAAAAGATTGTAGCTACTTGTACCCTTCGGGAGTGTCAACTAGAGTTGTCGGGTTTGTCGTTCCCCATCGACCTTATGCCGGTGCCTTTGGGTAGTTTTGACGTTGTGGTAGGCATGGATTGGTTGTCTTTGTATCGCGCGAAGATCGTTTGTTACGACAAGATTATTCGGATTCCTCTCCCTGATGGAGAATTCCTTTCTGTGTACGGTATCAAGGGCGGTGTCCCGCTAAATCTCATCTCCAGCATGAAAGCCCTTAAGTATCTTCGAAAGGGTTATTCGGCCGTTTTGGCACTTTTATCTGTTTCCTCTAGCGATGAGAAGAAGATCGACGATATTCCTGTTGTACGTGAGTTTCCTGATGTATTTCCTGATGATTTATCTGGTCTTCCTCCCCATCGTCAGGTTGAGTTCGGTATTGATCTTGTACCAGGGGCTGCTCCTATTGCTCGGGCCCCCTACCGTCTTGCACCTCCCGAGATGCAGGAATTGTCTAGTTAGTTACAGGAACTCTTGGACAAGGGTTTCATCAGACCAAGTTCTTCCCCTTGGGGAGCCCCGATTCTATTCGTTAAGAAGAAGGATGGAAGTTTTCGATTGTGCGTAGATTATAGAGAATTGAACAAGGTGACCATCAAGAACCGCTATCCTCTTCCACATATTGATGATCTATTCGACCAACTCCAGGGTTCTAGTTACTACTCCAAGATTGATTTGAGTTCCGGTTACCACCAGTTGCGCGTAAGGGAAGCTGATGTTGCAAAGACTGCCTTTCGTACACGTTATGGCCATTTCGAATTCTTGGTCATGCCTTTCGGTCTCACAAACGCACCGGCGGTTTTCATGGACTTGATGAATCGCGTTTGCAAACCATATCTTGACAAGTTCGTTATCGTGTTTATTGATGATATCCTGATTTACTCCAAGAACAAGACCGAACACGAGGAACACCTGCGTTTGGTTTTGGAACTCTTGCGACGGGAAAAACTTTACGCTAAGTTCTCAGAGTGTGACTTTTGGTTACGCGAAGTTCAGTTCCTAGGACATGTGGTTAATGAACTAGGAATTCATGTCGATCCAGCTAAGATCGAAGCAATCAAGGACTGGGGAGCACCAAAGACACCAACTGAGGTGCGGCAATTTCTAGGCCTTGCGGGCTATTATCGTCGTTTCATTAAGGGGTTCTCGAAGATCGCTCAACCCCTGACCACTCTTACTCAGAAGGATAGAAAATTCGACTGGGGTGAACCACAAGAGTCGGCATTTCAAGAACTGAAGTCTAAACTGTGTTCTGCTCCTATTTTGTCCTTACTGGAAGGCCCTGATGATTTCGTTGTTTACTGTGATGCTTCTATTCATGGTCTCGGTTGCGTGTTGATGCAACGCGAGAAAGTGATTGCGTATGCTTCTCGTCAACTCAAGGTGCACGAGAAGAACTACACCACCCATGACTTGGAGTTGGGTGCAGTGGTTTTCGCGTTGAAAATTTGGAGACATTACTTGTACGGTACCAAATGCACCATCTACACCGATCACAAGAGTCTTCAACATATTTTCGACCAACAACATTTGAACATACGACAGCGTCGTTGGATTGAACTCCTGAACGACTATGATTGCCCCATTAAGTACCATCCTGGCAAGGCGAATGTTGTAGCAGACGCCTTGAGCAGGAAGGAATCAATTAAACCTCGTCGCGTTCGGGCGTTGCAACTCACCATTCACTCCACGCTACCTGACCAACTCCGTTCTGCTCAGTTAGAAGCTTTGAAGGAGGAAAACCTTAAAGCTGAGACTATGCACGGTGCCGACAAGCACCTCGAGCGAAGGCCTGATGTCCTGCACTACTTCGCAGAACGCATATGGGTTCCTTTATTCGGGGGACTTCGGGAGCTTGTTTTAGATGAGGCTCACAAGTCCCGGTATTCTATTCATCCTGGTTCGGATAAGATGTACCAAGATCTGAAGGTGCTTTACTGGTGGCCGAACATGAGGTCAGATATAGCCTCATACGTGAGCAAATGCTTGACCTGTGCTAAGGTCAATGTGGAATACCAGAAACCGTCGGGTCTCTTGCAACAACCTGAAATTCCGGAGTGGAAGTGGGAACGGATTACGATGGATTTTGTCACACAACTACCTAAGTCACCGAGCGGGAAAGATAAGATATGGGTGATTGTTGATCGGTTGACGAAATCCGCCCATTTTCTCGCTATTAAGGATACCGACACCATGGATCGTTTGGCTCGTCTTTATCTGAAGGAAGTTGTTTCTAAGCACGGGGTGCCGGTTTCTATTATTTCAGATCGTGACTCCCACTTTACTTCTCACTTCTGGAAATCTTTGCACAAGGCTTTGGGTACCCAGCTGGACATGAGTACAGCTTATCACCCACAGACTGACGGTCAGAGTGAACGCACGATTCAAACTTTAGAAGACATGCTGCGAGCATGTGTGATCGATTTTGGCAAGGGTTGGGAAGCTCATTTACCGTTAGTAGAATTCTCTTACAACAACAGTTACCACACGAGCATCAAGGCAGCTCCGTTCGAGGCACTGTACGGGCGGAAATGCCGGTCTCCTCTTTGTTGGGCTGAGGTGGGTGAGAGTCAACTCACTGAGCCTGAGCTAGTGTACGAAACTTCGGAAAAGATCGTACAGATTCGTAACCGGTTGGCAGCGGCACGGGATCGGCAAAAGAGTTATGCTGATCAGCGTCGCAAGCCATTGGAAATCCAAGTTGATGACAAGGTACTTTTGAAAGTTTCACCGTGGAAGGGCGTCATACGCTTTGGGAAGCGTGGCAAACTCAACCCTCGGTATGCCGGTCCATTTACGATCCTGGAACGGATTGGACCGGTGGCATATCGTCTTGATTTACCGACGGAGCTCGGCAACGTACATAACGTCTTCCATGTGTCCAACTTAAAGAAGTGTCTGGCTGACGAGTCTCTTATTGTTCCACTGGAGGAGATCAAGGTTGATGATCGTCTTCGGATTGTGGAAGAACCTATTGAGATCCTTGATTACAAGATTCGTAGCCTACGTCATAGCAAGATTCGCATTGTTAAGGTTCGCTGGAACTCGAACCGGGGACCAGAGTACACTTGGGAGCGGGAGGATCAGATGAAGTCTAAGTATCCTCATCTCTTTCCTAAGGAAGCGTTCGAATCGAGATATGTTACCACTGCTGCTAAATGAATCTCGGGGCGAGATTCCTTTTAACGTGGGGATGATGTGACAACTCGGGTAAATCTCTCTCTTGGTTTCTATCTTTTGTCTGTTTCTTTTGTTATTCCTTTTGGTACTGTGCAATTTTCAGGACGAAAATTCTCTTAACGTGGGGATGATGTGACACCCGGCAAATTCAGGTTAACAACGTTGTCTAAACTAAAGTCTACCTTAGCGAGTCACGCGTATATTATACTTAACTGGGTTAGTTAAGTCGTGTTATGGTTCGGGAACTATCAGTTTAGTATAGAGGATCATTAGATGTTAGTCTAGAGGCTCATTAGATGTCGGTCCTTAATCAAGTGTACAAAGGGTGACGATTCGTAGGATCGTCAGAGCATAGGGAACATACAAGTCTCGAATCCCGGGAATTGGTGAACGAGTGTGAATATGTTTGATTGCAAGTATTATGTGTTTACAATCATTATGTGACTTGTCGGTATGTGAAAATGTGTTAACATATGTTAAAACGGGGTTTAACGCGCAAAATACACGGAACCAACCCCTGTAGGCGATTAGGGGAGGCTAATCGCCTATAGGGTATGCGATTGGGCCTCACTGGGGGCGATTGGGTGCTAATTGCATGCCCTAGGGGACGATTAGCCCCTAAATGCATGAAATGTCATGCGATTAGCAATCCTAATCGCGTGTAACTGCTGCATAATCGCATGGAACGTGCTGGACGACTAAAAACGACTATAAATACAATACTTGACCTCCTAAACTTCATATTAGCAACCCTAGTCGTCCCACAACTCGCCCAAACACACACACAACCTCTGGAACACGATTTTGGAACAAAACACAAGATTTCAAGCCTATTACATCAATCTATCACAAATCTAAGGTGTGGTTTTCATTCATGCAACCATTATTAACGTTTTTATTGAATCCCTAATGGTCCAGACCTGTTTTAAAACAAATAAGTCTTCTGAAAATCGTTAATAAGCATTGTTAATCGGATTCTAACTATCATGCATGTTGTATGTGTGTTTATGATTAAAAGATAGGGTTTTTATGATTCAAGAAGGATGATTAACATGTTATTGATGTAGTTACAGATTGATGATGATGACATAATGATGAAATCTGAGTTATTGTTAATTAGGGTTACGGTTTTGCATGCTAATGTGATGTTTCATGTTATGTGTATTATCTTTAAGATACATGATTGCATTCAGGGCTGATAGATCGAGGTTAAACGAAGGATTTTGATGGATATATGTTTGATATAGTTGTTTGATTGATATTTGATGTTTACACACGTTCTGGGATTGATTTGGAGTGTTAAACGCGCGAAAAACCGAAACAGCTATGCTGTAGGCGATTAGCAACCCTAATCGCCTATGCTATAGGCGATTAGGAGGCTAATCGCCTGATATGACACCCTAATCGCCTATAGTATAGGCAATTGGGGGCTAATTGCCTTCGTTGCATGTCTTATGACCTAATTGCTAGTGAAATGCATGTCTTATGACCTAATTGCTAGTAAATGCATGTCTTATGACCTAATTGCTAGTGAAATGCATGTCTTATGACCTAATTGCTAGTAAGTGCATGTCTTATGACCTAATTGCCTATAGTATAGGCCATTAGCATTCCTAAATGCCTGTTGACTTTAATAATCGCTAGTTGACTTTTCCTAATCGCCTGTACTGCTGCTGTAAGTATATTTTGACATATCGGGACCTGATTTGACACCTAGGAACATGCTAGGAACCCCGTAACATATCTAATATCTTGGTAACATGTGTTCGGACTTATTTATGTGATACTTGAACTACGTGCTATAACTTGTTGAACTTTAACGTATGTTAAGTGTGTATTACATGATTGTATGTTTGTGAGTACAAGTATAACACGGGGAGTCTCGGGTCACCAATGGGATGTCGAGTCTTGTACTTTGGGTTAATTTAACAGTCACGGTGTTTCCAAACGAACTTGGTTATGGTCTGGACATCTAGGGACTAACTAACCTACGGGTTATTAGTCTAAGTACTTGTAACTGTCATATGTTAGGTCGCCGCTTTACGGGGCTAGCATAGCTTGTTGATATTATTCGTGTTTCGAAGTAACGCAACCTAAGGTGAGTTTACGGCCCCTCTTTTAACTGGTTTCACTTTTCGGGGGAGAAAACATGTGTTAAACTTATGTTTTGGTAACAACTGTCATACTATGGGTTTTCTATGGCTTACTATACGATCTCTGGAAGTCCCGGGGGAAACCATGAATGTGCGGGTTTGCACAACGGGGAAATGTTAATAGATCTATTAGGAGTGACCAACCCCGCTCGTCGGCTTGGAGGGCCGGGCGAGTGCATATTGTCTCAAACAGGAACTGGTTTACTATTCGGGCACGACATCTGGTTTGCGAGTTAGTAATGGTTTTCCAATCGTAGTGGTAATAAACATACGCCTAGCTAGCATACTTTGGTTTGCAAATTGTTATAGTATGGACAGGTTGAACTTGGTACTTTGATTACAAAACCTGTAAACTCACCAGTATTTTTGTGCTGACGTAAACTCTTACATGTTTTCTCAGGTCGCTAAGGTAGCACAATGGAACTAGGGCGCACGCGTCTGCACGGCGTCTAGTTAGGATTGCATGGTTTTCAAACATTGGATAATTTGGTTTACGTTTGGATTATGTTTAATAATAAGCTTCCGCTGTAACTGGAGATTTAAACTATGTTTTTGAAATTGCATATGTTAATTTAGACTTGTTTATTGTGATCGTTGGTTTGGATCCTGGTTTGTCATGCGCCCCGTGGTAAAACTCCGCAAGTGGATTTTGAGGGTGTGACATCGTATTATGGTGAGTTTCGGTGGAAGTTTGAGTCCTTGCCGGTTACCTCTTATGGGAGGGGGTACGCCTTCTTTCACACATGGTGTTTCAATGTATGCTTTCGTGGCTTCGAGGGCCTAGTCATGGAATTTGCAAGATCACATCTTGTGGTATAGTGGGGTTGTTGTGCTAGATCCGGATTAAGAATAGGCTCTGGGGTACCTACACAGGTCCTCCCCGACTTTGATCTTGGGTGTTTCACTAATAAGAGCACCGTCCCCTAAGGCTTATAGAACTTCAGAGAGTGCCCTTTTCAGTAGAACCGCCTGGAATAGGAAAATATTGTGCTTCATCCTCATGATAGAAAGCCAAGGTAGAATGCTTGTGACGGCCTCAACCCTCATGCCCATCACTTTTTGTATGTTATCCCTATTAACGGGCTTGGGCAGCATATATAGGTAGTTGAATATAGGGATTTCTTTAAATATCATTTGATGGTTCCCTTGTTCTTAGTTGACTAGCCTTGTCCGGATGTAAGACTGGATTGGACAAATTTTGGGGAGTATGTGGTCCACTGTAAGGAGCTGCTGGGATTCAAGTACTGCTATGATTTGGTTCAGGATGTCTTATGTGATGTTCTCAGATGGGCATGTATATATGAAAAAAGGGAAGCCTCAGGTAACTTTCTGACAGACACGATGGAGGAGAGGTCTACTAATTTGCGCCAAACTGATGTTCTTGTGTTCGGCAGGTTGGAAAACACCCTTGAATGGACACACCGGCGTACCCCCCCCCCCCCCTTTTGGCCTTAGGGATAGTATGTTTGTGATCTGTCAGGCAATGCCGAAGGCAAAATCGAAAAAAAAAATGATAAGCATAATAAAGTTTGTGCGGATAATTAACATACCTTCGTTCCTTTTACCTTTGATACTTTTGACTCTTTGGCCCTGGAAGCTATTAGATTCCTAAATAGAGTGCTAAGGATCGTACACATGAATATCTCGACCCCTACATATCATTGTTTTATTTTCAGTAGGATACGGGTTGCGGCACAACTTGTTGCTCGTTTACCCATCATCCTACTCTAAATTTACCCTTTTATTGAGGAATAAAATTACTGTTCGAAAAAAATTAAACTCTTACAATCAAAATTTGTTTCTAAAAATTAAGTATTCAACAATAACTATAACTTTTAATGAAAAGACACTAGAGGTGACGGCTTGTTACATGGCCTACGTGTTTTAAATAGATGAGTTATTTTTGGTACCCAATAGGTCACAAGAATGGGATCGAACGCATATTGCGACAGGCTTAGGACAAGGCGTTTACGATTAGGTAAAGTTTGTCTTGATAGATGTGACTTAAGAAATATTGTTTTCATTATAACTCTGTCATTTTACATATTATGTAAAACCATTATGATCATTGGTTAGTTGTAACAATGGTCACACGATGTCATGTGTTTGTGAATTTCTATCAGTAAAAAAGTTTAGAAATCAAGAAAACGAGAGCCGAGAGGTGACGACTTGTCTCGTTGTCTACTTGTTAGAGAAATAGATGAGTTATTCTTGGTAGATGTCAAGTTAAGAAAGATTGTTTACATTATAACTATGTCATACTACATATATGCATGCATATGATGAACAAACAATTATAAACCTTGGTCACTTGTAAAAATGGTCAAACGATGTCGTGTGTTTGTGTCATGTGTAGCTATTAAAAGAAATTAGAAACCAAGAAAACTAATTGAAGCCTATAGTTCATAACTTGAAAAATGAAAATTTAACTTAAAATGTGTCTATGTAAATATATAAGAAGGAATTTTAAGGTGACCTCACTGGAGTGTCCGGTGGGATTTCGGGATTCGGGGTTTGTGGCAGGACAAACAGTTTGAAAAGCTGAATCTAAGAAAGTTGCTAAACATGAAATTGCATGTCTGGCGAACCAGCACGTCTTCGTGCCTTTCGCATTTGATACATTTGGGGCCCTTGCCCCCGAAGCGATTCGTTTACTAGATCGGGTGCAAAAGGTGGTGCATAGTAATTGTTCATCAACCAAGGGGCAAAGCTTCATCTTTAATAGAATATGTTTTGCTATTCAAAGAGAGTAGCGGCGCAGCTTGTTGCCTGTTTATCAGCTATCCGCTTATAATTTGTTATGATTTACTTCTATTTATACAGAATTAATTAATTATTATCTTTCACTCACTAATATAAATTTCAATTTTGCTTCTGCTTTTATATGAGAATTGTTTCTCACAAAAAATAAAAATAAAAAATCCTTCATACTAGATCCTAATGTACGCACGTTTGTGTTTTATATTTCTTTTGTGATACTGGATGCGAAAAAACAATTGTGAGCCTGAAGGGTGTAAGAAAGGGTCAAAAAAGTGGTGGACCGACTGCACTCAACGTGGTGCACCATTTCTGATCTTGCAAAATGTTTTACACATTTATAAATCCCAAAAAATAAATGCATGGCCACATTCAACTTATCGGACAATTTATGATTTACATGAAGATTGCCTGTTTTTTATCTTTATATCAAACTCTTCATATTACTTGGTTTTTTTTACAACTAGAGTTCACAATCAAGTTGGTTTGATGGGTTTTGAGTTGATGGTGTTCATTAGGGATGAGCTCAATATTGTATTGGTAATCAAGGGCGGACCTAGCTTATTGCTAGGGTCGCGCCCGCTCCCCCTCGGGTTTCACACGTAGTAGAATTTTATTTTATTTTACGATTTTTCAAAAACGTTACTACTAAAATAAAATTATACGACACCACGTTACGTTAATCGGAAAAAATATTTATCGAACTCGAGTAATAATAACCCAAAAAAAAAAATTAACTAATCTAAACCCAAAATCCAAAATTATAAGTTTATAACCCAAGTCCCAACCCAAATTTAGTAACTCAACAGGCTCAAACCCATCCCACCCCAAGCCAACCACCATTTCACACTTCACTTGGAAAAAAAATACCATGGACCATTGTTTTTGTTCAACAACAAACAACAGCCATCAACTCCCGCCAAACCCTACCCCGTGACTCCTGTTCAGCAACCACCACCGGCCCTCCGTCCTCCTCAACCGTCCTCTGCCCTCCTGGCACTCCATCGGCCCTGCTCCCTTGGGCATATATGTTAATCCTGCTAGTTGTTATGTTTTACATATAGATATTTATTGTTCTACTAAGTTTGTAAATGAAGAAACTTAGATCAAGGAAGGCACCATCATCAGCAGCAGAGAAAATTAATCTTGCAAGAGGCCAAATAGAACCAACATGAAAATCTGTATCATCTTCATAAGAAACAGTTTTTGTTGAAACTCTATTGTGCTTATTCATTCCTTCTTTACATTAGATAACATATCGTGGGTCATGTCAGTTAAAGGGGTTGGTGTGGATGAAAGACGGCTAAAGGTGGGACGAACTTCAGTGGCTTTGAAAAGTAATGAAAGAGCCAAAAGACGAAAAGAGATACAATATGTTAACCATATGAAGCATGTAAAAGTATTTGATTCTAAAAAAATATGCTTCCTTTGGTTCAGTTCTTGAAGAAGTTGGAGGAAAAGTCAATTGCTAGAAAAAGTGAAGTTATTTAAAATCGAAGGTAGGTTTGGGCTCAAATTTATTTATTTTTATAGATTATATTTCACTTAAATAATTTATCTGGCTTGGCATAGGAAGTAAAAGACGCTAAAATTAAAAAGGTGAGGCAGAAAGCAAAAGTAATGCCGAAGGCGCCAGGGGTATTGAAAAGCACTTGAGATAAGGTAATCTGATTCTTCCTTCCTAGTTATATATTGAAAACTACACCAAATAGATAAATAAATATAAGTTGAGGGTTATTAGGTCCATGGATGTTAGCACACTGAAAATTTTAGGTTAAAAGTTTCAAGTGAGTTTAAGGTTGTTGCAAGCCACGTCCATCGTCCGTAAAGAAAATGATATTATTGAATAACAATATAACATGATGTTGGCTCGATTAAAACTGACTTTGAGGATATGATTCCAACTTTGTGATGTCTCCTTCGTACTCAGACAGAGGCGAGTATATGTGTATTTCTTCTTGCCTTTTAAGTGATTTTGTATCTATGAGTGGCTACTTTTAGGTTGTTGATGATCTTGTATGAAACTATGGCGAAATTTGTTTTTTGAACGTTACTCCTAAATTATTTTTCTAGATCCGCCACTATCGGTAATACAAGTATTGATCTCGAAATTTATCAAAATTGGATATCGGTACCAAAAATGTTTGGTACATTACCATATTTGAAGATAAAAAGTCGGTAACACCATACTGTACTTAACCGAAAATACCATTCTCGAAAAACGCTAAAAATGGGTACTGAATTTCGATCTGGTATGGTACCAGTACCTAAATGCTCATCCCTAGTGTAAACCATTGAAACTGACCCTGACCACGATATTTATTTGTATCAAAGATAATATTCATAACTTGGACATACAAAGAAATCATTTTACTCAAACACGAATCATCTAACTCATTTATCTAAATAAATCAAAAAAAATTGACATGATCTAAACATGTTGTAGTAAATGACTTAAAAAGGTTGTAAATTTCTTTTTTTATACATAAAAAATGATTCCACGATCAAACACATTACATCAGAATGGCAGGTAAACGGACAAGAAGTGGCGTCACTACCCTCCTTCTGAATTACAAACCCTATTCGGCTAAAGACAAACCCTTGGTTCTTGGAGCTCTACGAATTACTATGAACCACCTTCTACATTCAATCCAGGAAAAGTAGTGCCTCATGGGCAAGGGATCCAAATGAATCGAAAGCAAAGGGCAAAAATACGTGTTGATTCCCTAAATAGACCACTTCATGCTTTGCAACCTTTTTGGCCTCCACCTTCAAAACCACTTGCCCCTACACCAACACTCTGTCTCGCAGTCCCAACAGGGGGTAACCCAGTAAGGTCTATACAAGCATGTTTGCACCTCCCCACGAACCAAACATAAGAACATTCACGGGGTCTCTTTCTTGGCAGAAATCTCAGCTAGTTAAAGCACATCCCACAAAACATCCCTGACCATATAATCCCAGTACTTGAATCCTGACAATTCGCTATAGTAGATGGCATGTTCGACGAATTTATCATGGTTGTTCCTTATTTTATTTATTAAAAATAAAATTACCTGGAACATTAAAATTAAATGTTAGTTAATTTAATAACACTAAAAAATAGTTTATTTCTTTCAATTTTGCACGTATATCTATTTGGTTTTTCAGAATGTATAGCAATGAGGAGATGCACCATCACGAGAGCGGGGCCGCAGCCTAGATTAACTAATTGTTGGGTCACCTGTATTTAGAGTTCCCTCTTGGAAACATTGCGTATGGTCCCTCCCAGAAACATCATAGGATGAAGGTCGATGGGCATGACGCAATCGACTGGAAGGTGTTAGAGGAGCCCGGCAAGCTTGAGAGAACCCGGGATATTATGGGGCCTGATACACTATGGAACAGGTTGTTTGATATGATATGCCACTCGTCGTTTTGAGATCTGGTCATGGAGTTTATATTATCTTTGACTTTCACACCATGGCCAGCAAGTCAGCCAGAGGAGTAGGACGATACCGATCACCTATTCATAGAGACATAATTACGATTAGCGAGGAAGTTATTCTAGATATCCCTCCGTACCTTCACGTGGCGCACCGATGTGTACACGGAGCCGGAGATGTCTATGGCTCTATACACTAATGCAATAAGCGTGGCCTTTAGAGCCACACTATGACACCCGTCAAATTCACAGGTCGAGTCCCTACAATTAACTGGTTTTGCTTCACTATGTTCTTAGACTAGGTGTATCAGTTCGCATCAATGTTTGAATAGTTGTGTGGAATAACCCCACTCGAATACAATAAGGATCAACAAATACAAACGCATGTATGGATTCATTTGCTTTTCAAATATAAACATATGTAAGTGTATAGAAAAACTTCAATAATATCTTATGCATTCAAACTATATTATTTCTATACATAGACAAGACCATATTATCTTTAAACATGACTCATCAATGTCCAAGTCAATTTCTAAAATACATGTATAGACTTGATGGATTTCAAAATGCATATTATATATACCTACATGCATACAATCGGCTTATATATATATATATATTTGCATAATCAAACAAATCCAATATTATGTATAAATATACACACACAATGCATAGATATAGGAATGTGTGTGACCCTTTGAATTTCTCATGCATGCACACACTACAGAAATAAACAAGACACTCTAGTTCATAACATACACCAACATGGCTCCTTATCTATCCATCACCTCCTTCCAACAACCTTTGACTTCCCCAAATTCCATTCTCTTTCCCCATGAAAGCATGCTTTAGCTAAACATTCTAGGTCAACTATTTGCATCAAAGTGGCATGTAGCTTTTTCCACCATCATACCCTATGTGTTGACCATTCCATAACAAACAAATATTATATATATCACACCCAATCGCATGCATGCATGTGCATGCAAGAGTTAACTTGAATCAATGTATATATACCCATACATACACTAGCATACAAAATCCTATTTATCCATGCATTCACCAACACAAAACCTTAACCCTCTTACACCTTCTTCCAAAGCATTGTTGACTACCATTTTTGTCTAACCCTCATCCCCAAAATCGCCCTTATTTCCAAGGAAAGCATGCCTTCACAAGTCAACCCTTTATATAAACAAGGAAATGTTACTTTTTAATTCAACATCCCATGAGTCTTGACCAACCTTATCAAGCCATAAACTTCCTACGACCATTTCCCTCTCTCGACTATATAAGAGAGCCGATTGCCTCTTGTCCTTCCCACATCACTACACAAGTAACCTAACAACTCTCAAAACACTAACACTCCTCCTCCTCCCTTGATTTTACTCTTGGCCGAATTAATCAACCCTATAACACCCCAACCGATAGCGGAAACATCGAGGTGTCACGTAGTGACGATTGTTCAATAGCTCTTGGTACTAAAGTGTAAATATTGATATATTGAATAAATAATTTATTACATTGAAATGAAATACAAAGATATAATGATTCTAAAGTGTCAAGACAAACTAAAATACAATGAAGACAAGCCTAAATATAAATTCAAAAGCTTAAAAGAAACGTCTCAAAATAACCTGAAACATGTATAAAATAATTTTGTCAACACATATAATGTATTGGAGAGCATACCCTGATTTGAATAAATATATAGTAATAAAAGTGTTTAGCAATTCATGTGCGATACCATTTGCAATTATGTAATATGTAATATCCGTTCAAAATCAACCCTAAGAATTAAGTATCAAGAATCAAGAATAAAACAACCACTTTGAAAACCATTTCTTAGTATAATGAATCACATAACAATGACCAAGGACTTAACTCGAACACATAAGTTAACAAGGTGGTATATACCATAGTACTATTCATTGAAATGTCATGCCCTCAAAGGTTACTGATTTTGACAAGTAATAGACACACAAATTAACATAAGGCAAACACAGATGAGAATTGTATTTAGTGAAAGAATAAAATTTTGTCATAGTATACATGAATAGCCCATAAAAGAGTAAAACATGAAAAAAGGAAAAGATATACTCACTTTCGCCAAATAACTAGATGACTAAGCGAGCGTGAAAATGCGAGCAATCCAAAGACTCAACCTAATGTTTCGAGTATCCTAAAATAATTATATAAGCTTAATAAAGTCTAGGGTTCTTATTCTAAGGCACTTAGGATGTTACAACTATATTTGGGATTTTTAAGTAATAATAATAATGGCGAAAAAATACAAACTATTAAGGTTGGTACTACGTCTTATGAAAATAATATCATGAGTTTAGTTTCTCGATCACAAATATTTTCTAAGGTTGAAATAATATATTTTATTCAGAAAATATATAAAACAAATTTAAGAATCTTAATTGTATAAAACTAAATCAACAAATAAAATTTAGTTAAAATACAAAAATGTTTTAAAACAATAGTAATTTGATATGATAATTATCCTAACATATTTATATACACTTCCACCAGTTTTGATGTCAAAATTATTTATTTACAATTTTATATGAATTAATCATGATTACAAATGACATAATTTATAAATAAATATAAATCACTTTTAAAAATAAAAGCTTTTGTGAAATCTCAATCCTACAGACTTAGAAACCTGAAAATAAATTTTATAGGATTTTTGAGATTAAAATTTATTTAGTATAGATATTATTTGTATAAAATCTATTTAACAAATAAAAATAAAACAACATAGGAATCCGTGTCAAAACTAGTGGAAAATGTTATGATAATTATCTTAGCATAATGAAATTTTTTCTACAAATTTTCATAACCGAAAGTCCTACTAATAATTAATATGAATTAACTAAGACTAAATCATCATAAAATAATTAAAAATATTAATCAGTGGCAAAAAATACCAAAACTGATTCTAAAATTTCTAAATGATCATATAAGCCATCATACCAAATTTCATGATTTTTGGATCAATAACCAATGAGTTATGAATTTTTTTTCAAAGTTTACATGTTTTTAATTGAAAAATACACAAATACATCCTAACACCTTAGAATCCAATCGAAGCCCTTAGAGACTATAATCGATATAACAAGTAGAGGGCTATTGTTCTACTGATAATAATGAATCAAAATGCAAAAGAATTAGAAAAACTCACGAATTTGATATCCCAAAATGATGAAATAAAAACCGAAAAATATCAAGAAAATAAGTTTCCAATTCGTCTTGGATAAGAGATGAAAATTGGGGCTTCTTGTGCAGAGTAGATAGACTAATAGAGGAGAGGGTGTGATAGCGTTTAATCGAAGTAAAATGATCGATTTAGAGGTTCAATGATAGAGGGTCACATAAGTGGGTTTTTATACTAGTTTGTGATTAATTCTTGACATAAAAGCCATTAAATGAAGAATTGACCACTAGTGAAACTTATGGTCTTTAGTCTTCATCATAAAAATGTGTTTTGACTCGAATTAAAGGCCATATTTGACCATAGACTAAAAGTGACATGTTTGACTGGGACTTTGACTGTTCGACTGTCTCCGCGGACCGCGAGAGCAAATAAATCGATTTTTCTAATTTAATCAATTTTAAGTTCCGGACTTGTTTCCTTAGGTTTATAAGTTGTTTTTAGGACCGAAAATTAAGGGTTTTGAGTATCAAGGTCTGAAACATACGTGCTCGGGTGTAGATGTGAGTATAAAACGTGCATACTTTTACTTATAAAAATTATAAGTTTTACTAAATTGTGACTTTTGGTCCTATTAAAATACGAGGGTTAAAAATGAAAATTTTAAAATAGTTAAGGGACCAATTATGCACATTTATGAAAAATGAAGAGTGCAGGTTGTCACAAACCCCTACTCGGCCCTTTCTTGATCACTACACACCATAACAACCCTCAATCCCCCAAGTTCAAGCATTTAGAAACTATACTAGAGAAGCAATAGGCCTAGGACTCGACCCATCTTTATAACATTTCAGTTCCATTCTTGAGGTATGTCAAATAACATAACCTATGATTACCTTTCATTTTTCTAGTCAATATGTGGTCCACCCGAAACTCTATTATGCTTAAACACGCTAATCAAACAAGTTACACATGGAACATTTACAAAATATGGATCTATATATACACATACACAATCGCATATGTATGGATGTGTTGTATCCATACACACGTATGTTTGTATATACACCCACATACTCACACATGTACATTTACGTGGGTAAATATGTATATACGAATGAGTATGGGACCTCGACATAACATTTGAACCTTAAACATGAATATATACAAAAGTTCTTCAAATTTAAGAAAACATATGTTCGTGAGTCACAACATGTGTTAACTACTCTTTTAACATGAGCATTCTTGACATGTGTTAACATGAGGTATCATATGGTAACTTGTGAATATGGTTTTGACACGACTAGTTATTATTTCAAATGTAAACAAATGAGGAATTTACAAGAAGTACATGTTAAAACCATAAAATTTTTTGAAAGAACAAGCAATATTACGTAATAAAACTATGTACATGTATTCTAAAGACATACAAATTGGGTGAACATGCACAGTAAACAATCAAATATCAAGACTTAGGTTGTCCTTCTAAATTCTAGGGTACTTTAGTTCAGACTCTAGTTACCTCAAGATTTTCATTTGCTAGTCTACTCATACGAACACAAGGTGAGTTTCGTGGCCCCTTTTACTGTTTTACTACTTTGGGGGAGAAACATGCTTAAGACCTACATTTGTACATGACAACAATATGCGTTACATGAGTTAGACAACATTATCACAACAAAGTCCCCGGAAAACTATAACCATTAACTTAGCAATAAGCCGTGGATCATATGAATAGGACTATTTGGGTTGACACCCCCTTTCATGGTTATTCGCGCTAATCACGTCCATCATGTCAAATGATTACATATTATCTATGTTTTTCAATGTTCTGTGATAAGACATTGGTTGGGGCGTACAAGGAAGTCGGGGTTTGGTTATGGGGCTCATGGTAACTATATTCTGCATGGACACAGAAAACAAACGTTGTGGAAAACAAACCGTTTTATCGAGTCATTGAAACCTACGGACTCACCAACTTTTTAGCTAGCCACGTCTGTCGTGTCAAATGATTGCATATTATCCATGTTTTTCAATGTTCTGTGATAAGGCATTGGGGGTGTACAACGAAGTCGGGGTTTGGTTATGGGGCTCATGGTAACTATATTATGCATGGACACAGAAAGCAAACGTTGTGGAAAATAAACCATTTTATCGATTCATTGAAACCTACTGACTCACCAACTTTTTAGTTGAAAATTTAAGCATGTTTTTCAGGAAATCAAGTAAGGATAATAAGATGGCAAGCTTAGGAATGCATGGAGAAGTCTTTTGTTTTTGTTATTTGATGTAGTTGTTGAACTCATTTGCTATGGCCTGTAACTCAATTTGACATAAAGGCCTTATTTATTATGCGAAATGAATGACATTTAGTATTTCTCATGTAAACATTATTTGTAATCACCATATTTGTCTCACCTCGCATTTCCGCCTTAGGCGGGGTGTGACACACACTAATTAGTTTTTCGACGATGATTAATGATGCTCCAATTCATAAAATCAAATTAAGGATCGTCCGCATTCCAAAGCCCTTATACCGATACATGCACATGCTTATTGCCATGTCTCTTGCGCCAGGCGAGATGAACCGTAAGTGGTGCCTAGTACCGACCTATTTTATTTGTATTGTCTGTTCTACAGGAGATCATGAGCTTTTGCGACGTGTTTGACTTAATGGTTTGCGTTTGCAAATCACATACAAGAGTGGGGGGCCTCCGATTTCGCATGAGCGACCACCATAATTTTGTCCCCAAGCTGTTACCAGATGTGATCCCGGATTACTAAGAGGCAAAGCAGCCAGATAAGGAGACGACCGGTCGGGTCGATCACGATGCACCACCGGGCCCGCCGCAGACGCCGCTACCGCAGCCACGTCAGTACCCACAAGACGTTTACCAAGACATGCCTTCGGCAAACGAAATTGTGTTTCAGATGATTGATCACTGTTAGGATCATTTGAATAACTTGATGATGTGGGTTGTTTAGTCAGAGTCTGAGAACAGACGCACTGCTGGTTTGGAGCCCTGACCATTACCACTGCCATGACAGTATAAGGAGATTGATCTTGCACATCAGGATTCATATGTTTAGGCTAGTCACTTTCTACTTTTTTGTAATTTAGATTCAATTGTCTTTTGATTTTCTAATGTGCAAACTTATTGTTTATGTATATTCAGTTTAGTTATTTATAACTATGATATTTACTTATAGTGCTTAGTAATGTTTGAGTGGTTATTCAAAAACAATACTTTAGTTTTGAATTTAAATAAATGTGTAAAACGTTCTAAAACAACAAATAATGTAAACGTTTACCATGTATTTGTTTACATTCTTGGAGATGTGTGAAATTTTAGAATGTTATACGCGTTACAAAATCTTTGTAATATTTTTTATAAATAAAACATAACATAATACCCAACTTTTTCACTGAAAATTCCACTAAAACACAACACTATATGCCTAACTTTTCACCAAAATATCATTTTGCCTCGTATAGCCGCCAGACAGATCTGACAATGTCAGATCTGTGTCTTTAGGGTTAATCATATACGCCACGTATAGACCAATATGAGACACCCGACAAACTCAGGTTAACTTTCCTAGCAAACACATAAGTCTACCTTAGCAAAACATTTACTAAACAAACATAACTAGGTTAGTTAAGTAGGGTCTACACACACAATTGTCATGGTTTCGGTGATTCAGAGAATCACTGGGTAACACACACAAATATTGTGTCCTATTTGTTGGTGAATTAACATAATTAGGGTAACTTATTGAGTATTGTATGTTCTATGATCAATTGATAACTTGAGAATATGTGTTTATGTGAATTGATATGATAATATGTGTTTCATCTGCAATTTAGAGCCATTTAGGCGAATGACCCAAGAAACAACCCATTCGCCTGAAATTTCAGGCAATTAAGAGATCAAAAGACCCATTAGCTAGAATGTTCTAGCAAATGGGGCTAATTCGATATATTGATGTAGCGATTGAGACCACACTATATAGACATATCCTTCATTCATTTTTCATCATTTCACAACCCTAACTAACCTCCAAGTGCTCGCTTACAAACCTCAATATGTAGAAACGTGTTTTTGCCCTTAAATAATTGATTCCTACCCTAAAACACATCCAAATCCATCCTAAAGCGAAGATCCAAGGTGTGTTAATCATCTAAACCATTTTTCTTACGTTTTTATGTTATTTTGATAAACCATAAATGTCCATATCTGATTTCAAGTGTTTTCCTAAATAAAAGCCTTTCCAAACTAGATCTAGACCTCAATAATGAGTTTTCCTATAAAAACACAAGTTTAAATGACGATGATGACCTAATAATTGGGGCTTTTGCGTTATGTTTTGATAGAATGATCATATGATTATGTTTAGATAATTTGGGATTGTTTAGAAATATGTCTAGCTGGGGCTTGATATGTTATGAGTTGATGAACTTTAACCCATTTAGGGGTTTTGTGTAAATCTAGGGTGTATGATGATAAAGGATGATGATAACATGTTAGAAGCATATAAAGATCTGGAAAATGATATTATGATTTTAGTATTTTTCCTTTTTGGAAAGTTTTTCATGCACATTGATCTGACATTCCCATAATTTGTCATTTTAGGAGAACATATGATTTTGAGCATGAAAACTAGATTAATAAGGTACCTATATCTTGTAAATTGATGACCTTAAATTGAGATTATGTTATACATGTAAATTGATGACCGTAAATTGATGACCCTAAATTGGGTTACATCTTGACATGTTTTAGAACAGATTCAAGGGTATTGTTCGTAAAAAATGGTTACAGCCCTGTGCAGGGCAAATAAAGGCCCATTCGCTATAATCGTTCTAGCGAATGAGTCTCAGGAACACTCATTCATTTGCATGACACGTTATAGCGAAGGAGACTAGGATTAGTCTCGTTCGCTAGAACATGGTCTGATATGAATCTCTTGTATGAAACTAAATGTTTTTCCTGCTCACTTGTAAAGGAACTTATATGTGATTATTAAACTAATATAATGGGTTACCAACGGGATGTTGAGACTTGTATGGTCGTGTCAAAGTCAATCACTTATGAAAACATACAAAGTCATGGTTTGGACAACCAAGGGTTATTAGACCAACATGTTATTGGTCAAACACTTATAGACGTCTTATGATAAGTTTTCGCTAGTTGGAACTATTATATCACATCTGATTTACAAACACTAAAGACGCAACCTAAGGTGAGTTTCACGACCCCTTTTACTATTTTCCCGTTGAGGGAGAAACATGCTACGCAAACACAAAAACGGTATATCACACATATTACATTATATCACTTGTATACTAAGTGACTCATCTAAAGTCCTTCTAACAGTTTGAACCATGAATATGTAGAACATAGCGGTGAAAGTGTGAATAGATCTATTGGGTCCGACAAGCCCCACCTATGTAGACTGGAGGTAGCACAGCTACATATTTGTCATATTTAACATTACGTCATCGGGTGATGACCGATAACATGGAAAAAGGCATACATATTACTATCAGTCAGCAATGGTTCATAACGCTTAAGTAACTTGTAAAGATGTCTAGCTAGCATCAGATATAGATGCAAGGATTATGGGGGTCTGGTCCTCAAACACTTAGTTTTACTGCAAACATAAAACATGTGAACTCATCAGCATTATATGTTGACATACTTAGCATGTTTTCTCAGTGCATTCTATCATTATACTTTTATCATTTCAGACATGACCATTAACTATTTTCTAAACACTGTTTTATGTCGGTACTTGGGGATTGTAAACTTTAACTGCTTCCGCTATATGTTTTTAACTCTTTAAAACTGCATGGTTGTTTTGAATGTTATTTTACTCATATAGTTGAGGTGACTTGAATTCTGATGTATCACGTGACTCGCAATAAAACCTCACATGTAGAATTTGAGAGTGTGATATTATACTAGGCGTATAAGTGTTGAAATAGATTATGGGATGTAGAAATATCTCGAAATAGATTGTGGTGTCAAAATAGACAGATCCTAAGTTAATAAGAAAATGCCAATATTGACATATTATATGTATTAAAAGAAGATAAATTAACATCTCTTATCACTTTGTATAATCTGGCATTGCTTTGTGAGTCGGAAGTATTTATATTGAGACAACAAAGGTAACACACTTAAAACATCTGATGCAAAATCATTTAAGCACATCGCCTTCCATTTTTCTTTCTTGTAGTGATTATGAGATGCCAAGTCAAGATT
This sequence comes from Ambrosia trifida, assembly GCA_028751855.1. Lineage (NCBI taxonomy): Eukaryota > Viridiplantae > Streptophyta > Magnoliopsida > Asterales > Asteraceae > Ambrosia > Ambrosia trifida. The sequence continues at coordinate 83,340,404 of CM054122.1, forward strand.
TGGGTGTAACTATACGTTAAAAATTATAAAGTCAAGTCATGGTTCATGATATATAGCCAAATATGACACTAATATTTTCAAATGTCTACATTTCATCAAATAAATCGCACCAATGTAAGTTTATGGTACCTCTAGGTACTTAAAAAGTTACAACAATAAAGAGAAAAGACACATGCTCTATAAACATGGAAATTTTTTTACATTCATATAATTGCAAGAAAATTTATGCGTGCCAAAAGAATAGTAACAAACATCTATATTAATAAACTTGTAGAGGTTGATATCATTAAAGTAAAGGGGTGTTATGGTGGTTGGCCCAGTGTTCCTTCAGAATTTAATTGCTTTATCATCAAACTATACCATCCAACCACACAAAACTTGACAAATGATAGAAAAAAAATCTAAAAAGAATAGTTTTAAAATATATAATTCAAAAAAAAATAAATAAATATCAAATGGAAGAAAACAAAAGGGGACCCCCCTCCCACAACCTAACCCTGTGTCATTCATCATCATCACAACATCATCTTCTTCGTTCACATCTCTATTATTATAACCACATAAATATAAATTAGTTATATATTATTATTATGGTGGTGAGATAGATTAATGAGATAATGAAAAAATTATTAGAAAAAGTAAGTAGTTTGGGTAGTAGAAGGTGACGTTTCCTCGTTTTTCAGATGTGAGTATCTTCTGACACATATGATATAAGAAGCAAGCAACCCATTTGTTGTTTGTTTAATCACACATCCACATCTCTCTCTCTCTAAAAAGTTATCTTTGTTTAGTGAGAGAGTAGCAACTTATCATCATCATCAAAGCTGCTGCATCAAATCATTTGAAAAGGAAGGTCAAATCAACCACACACCAACATCACACACCTTCCCTCTTTGATCCATTCGCAGGTACATATTTCTCTTAACACAACCCCTCCATTACATACCTTTCCTTCTATATCTCATATATATATATATATACACATACACATCTAGAGAGAGAAACTCTCAAACGCACACACATATATGTTAAGAAAGGTTTCGTTGAGTTATATATTGTTTTAGACAAATAAAAATGATATGTAACTTCTTATGTTCAAAAGGGTAAGAGAAAGAAGCATAATATTCTTGTATGATGTTGTGACGTCAGCGTCATGTTGTGATTTTTCAGATATTAATGACGATGATGATGATGGTGGTGATGATGAATATATAGATAAAACAATAAACAAATATTGATGGCAACTTATTATAATGGAAGTACTGAAATACAAGGTGGTGATGGGTTGCAGACACTTGTTTTAATGAATCCTAGTGGTGGTTATGTTAGTTACTCTGACGGCCAACAACAGCCGTCACAGCCAGGGAATTTTATGTTTTTAAATAATAATAATAATAATATTAATCACCATGCGTCTTTATCCCACGCGCCACCACAAACCACCCAACAATTCGTCGGCATACCTTTGTCTACACAACCACCGGTGTCTATCCACTCCCAACACGAAATCTCTGGACACCACGGGTTTATGCCCCGTGTCCACTATAATATTTACAACCCGGTGGAGTTGACGGCGGCGGCGCCACCGCATGACGTGGCAAGGTTCCAACAAGGGCTGTCGTTGTCCCTCTCATCTCAGCAATCAGGGTTCGGGTCACAGACGGCGGGAGTACCCGCGGTTTCTCCGAGGGATGAAAGCCGAGCTCCTGGTGGCGGTGGTGGTGGATCGACACCATCGGCGTCCGGGATTACTAACGGTGTTAGTAGTATGCAAAGTGTGTTGTTGAATTCTAAGTACTTGAATGCAACACATGAGTTGCTTGAAGAAGTGGTGAATGTGAGTAAAAGTGTGTTAAAAAGTTCTGAACATTCTACCGAGCATCTGAAGATGCTCGGTAGTGGTGACGGCGAAGGATCGCCGCACACTACCGCTAGGAGTGGGGATGAAACTAGTGGCAAACGTGGGGATGGTCCTGAGCTTACCACCGCAGAACGACAAGAAATTCAGATGAAGAAAGCAAAACTCATAAACATGCTTGACGAGGTAATTGATGACTCTGTTACCGAATATTAGTTATGGTTTATTGTAATTATGTGTATGGACGATATTACACAAGAAACGAACCAAATTATATCTCGTAATTATAACATACATAATTACGGTAAATCCTAACTAATATATCTTGTTACTTTTTTTTTTTTTTTTTTTGAAACAATTAACAAATTTAAGCAGTTACTTATTAGTGTTTTAAATTTTGGAGATTTTAAAGATGAATTATTACAAGGGTTTCTAAACCAATCAAATTATATCTCGTAATTATTATAATATATAATTACTATAAATAATAATTCCTAAGTAACAAGTAAAACATGTTATTACTGTTACTCTGTAGTTTTCTTTTTCCAATAGTTAACATGTTTAAACATTTATCAAGTAATAAGTAACATATGTTATTATTGGTTCTCTCTTTTTTTCAACAAGTATCAAGTTTAAACATTTGTATTCAAACTTGGGGATTTTGAAGGTGGAACAGAGGTACCGCCAGTACCACAACCAGATGCAAATTGTAATCTCATGGTTCGAACAAGCAGCTGGAATCGGGTCAGCGAAAACCTACACATCGCTAGCACTTCAGACCATTTCAAAGCAATTTAGGTGCCTAAAAGACGCGATAATGGGACAGATCAAAGCCGCGAGCCGCAGCTTAGGTGAAGAAGACAATTTTGGTAGTGGTGGAAAGACCTCTGGCAGTGGTTCAAGGCTGAAATTTGTCGATAACCAGCTCCGGCAACAGCGGGCTTTACAACAAATAGGAATGATCCAACACAACGCTTGGAGACCACAACGAGGATTGCCCGAGCGCTCTGTTTCGGTTCTTCGTGCTTGGCTGTTTGAACACTTTTTACATCCGTAAGAATCGAAATTATGTAAAGATTGTCAATATTGGTAGTGTTATTGCATTGATTTTTTATGGGTTTTGTAAATTATTTGCAGATATCCTAAAGATTCAGATAAACATATGCTTGCTAAACAAACTGGACTTACTAGAAGTCAGGTATGTTTCAACTTTCAAGTTGCTCTCATTTGTTTTAAGGTTTATCCATTGATTATTTTTTATTTTGGGATATATAGATTTCATTAACAGACTTATTATTAAAATTTGGGTCAACATTATATTTTTCTTTAAAAAATTTTGTTTATATGATAAAACGGTAAAATCCAAGTCCAGTAAATTTCAAATTATTCTAACTGTTTAACTTTTACTAACTTGAAGTTTTAAGTGTTGATAAAACCGACAGAACTGTCCAAACAAAAGAAAGTAGGCTCGTTGTTTGTTTACACGGTTTGATTTAAGGAAAAATAACGAGAATGGCCCGTTGACCGTTTGTTTTACGAGAATAGCCCCTGGTTACGTCTCATTGGACACGGTTCACGATTTCCAAGCCGTCTGAGGCGTCTCCCGAGACGGCTTGGGGTCCCAACCAATAGAACAACGACACGTCTACACATGACGTCTCCGGAGTCGTCTCGTGAGTCCCGAGACGTCTCGGGTGTCTTGTTCGACGTCTCCGGTGAGTCCCGAGATGTCTTCGGTGTCTTGTTCGACGTCTCTGGTGAGTCCTGAGACGTCTCCCATTTATTGTCCGACGGTTCAGTTTTCCACGTTCACCCTATATATACCATTCTCCGTCCCTAACTCCGTCCGACTCTATCACTACCACCACCCTCACCGTCTCATTCAGCCCTCAACAAAAAGATAATGGCACCCCAATGTTGGACGGAGGAACAAGAAATCGCACTAGTATCAGCCTGACAACATGTCGAAGATAGCCCACACCCAACAAACAAGTGGTACCAAATCTTACATGAATATAATCGGTTGGTGGGAGGCTCCAACAGAACCATCAACTCACTTAGCCGTAAGTGGAACGACTTGAACATGAAGTGTCAACTCTTCAACGGGTACGACTATCGAACACTTCGAGTGGTACCTTCAGATATGCCCGAAGACGTGGCCATCAGATATACAAAAGAAGAGTATGAATCCAAGCAGCGCAAAGAATTCAAACATGTGTCTGCTTAGCAAATGATGAGGGACCGTCTTAACGCGTAGCTTATTTAACTTTGTAATAATTTATGTATTTATTTTATGTTTTTTATTAATTGAATGCACGTTTATTCTATGTTTTTTCATGGTTTTTGATGATTTGTTAAAAAAATAAAAAAAAATACGTCTTCGGAGACGTTTGGAAAAGACGTCTCCGGAGACGTCACCGGGAGACGTGTCGTTGTTCTATTGGCTGGGACCCCAAGCCGTCTTGGAAGACGCCTCAGACGGCTTGGGAATCGTGAAGCGTCTCCAATGAGACGTCTCCGGGGGCTATTCTCGTAAAACAAACGGTCAACGGGTCATTCTCGTGATTTTCCCTTGATTTAATATTTGAAACTTGGAACCACCCACCACTATTTTGTAGAGTGGTATGGGAAAATGAAGATAAGAGCTTGAGGCTATTTAGTCTATAAGTTCGAATCCGATCCAGAGGGGTTTTACCATAGCGGGCCTTCGGGCAGTGGGTTTTTCCTTGAATTGGTAGCTTGGTGGACTTGGGTTGCCCAGTGGGCTGCCATTTGTCCAGTGTTAACTCACTAGCAGTTCAGGTGATATTTAGTTGACCGTTTCAATATTTGAAACTTGGGAGTTGAAACTAACCGTGTAAACTGAAAATTGACCTGTTCACTGTGTATTCCCACAAAATAGTAGTTATTGGTTTTGCCTAAAATTTTCATCAAAATTAACCATACCGGACCCTTACGACCTATGAATTGTATAATTAATTTAATAATATGCTACATGCAGGTTTCAAACTGGTTCATAAATGCTAGAGTTCGGCTTTGGAAGCCAATGGTAGAGGAAATGTACTTGGAAGAATGCAAGGAACAAGAACTGAACAATAGATCAGAAGATCACAAAGTGAGCAAAAGCGAACAAAGCGACGAAAATCCATCATCAAAACAAGCGAAAAGTCTGTCACCGGAGAGTTCAAAACGTGGATTCAACGAGCCTCCACCTCCGCAAATGACAATGTCCAACACGCTCTCAACCTCGCCTACTGCCAACAGAATCAACTTCCAAAACCCTTCCGGTTTCAGCCTTATTAACTCGTCACAAATGGAAGGAATCGCACAATTCAGCCCTAAAAAACCACGAAATGACACACAACATCAACAGCAACAACAACAACAGGTGTCAGAGGTAGGTTTTACTCTATTGGGAAACCCAACAGATTTTATGGGTGGGTTAGGTGGTTACCCAATAGGAGAAATAGGGCGGTTTACGACCGAGCAGTTTCAACCACCATATTCTGGCAACACTGTCTCTTTGACTCTAGGTCTTCCACACTGTGATAACTTATCGATGTCAGGCGCCCACCAGAGTTTCCTCCCGAATCAAAACATTCAACAATCTAACGAATTCGAAGCTATGAATCAAGCGTCTTCTTCGCACTCAACAGCCATGTATGAGACCATGAACATTCAGAACCAGAAAAGGTTTGCGGCTCAGCCATTGCCAGACTTTGTTGCTTAATAATTAGCATGGTTAGTTGGATCAATGAGAGTGATTAAAAAAGAAGAGAGGTTATTAGAACATGCATGCAAGTCTATATACTTTGAAGAACAAGACCATTGAAGTTCTTTATAGATATAGAATAGGGTTTATAGATCATAATGATGAGATCGATGTATATTAATTTTGTACCAGGAGATGGATAGAATGGATTGGTATATTGTATGTATCATGTATGTATTTAAAACTAGGTATATCTTTGGATGGGGTATACAAGATCAATATTTATAATTGACATCTGATCTTATATTTATGTGAAATATGTTAAAAAAAACCTTAGCATGTTGAATAATCTTGATGTTTCGGGTCGGTTCGGATAGGTGTGGGTCAAACGGGTTTGAGAGATAGTTGGTGATTGAAGACTTAGTCACTTAGTCACTTAAATATTATTTTCGATATATACTATATATAAATATTGTTTTCGAATTATGTATAAGGATTAACATAAAGATTTAAGTATTTATTTGTTTACTATAAGTTTAATAAAATATTTATTTAAAAATAAATAAAAGAATATATGCATATCTTCTAATTTAAAATATAAGATTTTATTTACAAATTAATATAACATAAAATGATTGATTAGCCATTACAAATATATGATTACATTAACATCAAACCATTTATTCTTAAATAGTTTATGAATTCTCCCTCTATTTAGCAAGAAGTAAGTGTTAAAAAAATTTAAAACACTTTGAAGTTTTTTCTTCTTCGTTGATTATTGAAAATGATTTATGTTTAGATTAATAAACATTTATTAATCTAAATTCATGTATTCAAAGAAAATTCGTATATATATATGCTTTTCTTTACAAAGTCACTGTATTGAAAGAAGTGTTTTTTGTTCAATGTAATCATGAATTCTACATCTATATAAGTCAAAGTCAAATTGTAACATATTTTAATCACCTTATCGGTTCCTGTAATCTCCTGATGAGTGTTGCACGAGTAAAAACACCTATAAATATAACCCTTGACTCCCCAAACAACATTTGTGCAACCCTAACAGATCCTAAGCCTCCCACACACCTCAAAACACTTCTGGAACTCATTTTGCTTCAAAACTCACCATTTCCAAGCTAACACACCCTTCTTTGATAAAATTCAAGGTGTGTTCTTCATCCCAAACCTTTGTAATGTTATTGTTTTTGTTCCCCAAAAGTCCAGACCTTGTTTTGCTAAGTATGTGTCTTTAAAAACCTTTGAAATGAGTTCTAAAACAAGTCTACACCATAATACTTGCTATATGTGAAGTATTTATGCATATGATGATTTTTGGTAGTTATAACATGAATGTTTCCATGAAATTGATGTACTTCTGATGTGTAGGAGTTATTAAGATGATTATCTAAGGATTTGAGCTATTGTTATAGTATTTTGATGAAAGTATGCATTTTGACCCATTTGGATGATTCTTAAAGAATTAGGATGTTATGATGTGATTCAATGCTTGTTTGTTGTTAGGAATCACACTAGAATGATATTATAACAAGGAGATGATGATTTGCAAGTTGTAGGAGGTGTAATCTGATTATTGCCATTTAAGGAAAGATCTCATAGTTAATGAAACTTGGTACTTGTAACACCCCGAAAATCCGTTTCATGTAGTTACGCTAATGTGCGTGTTTTGTGGACAATGAAACGATCAAAGATAAATAAATATTGAAACGAACGTTTTTGTTGGTACATATAATGACGCTTAGACGACTAAACGATGGACATGGTACATATATCTTGAAATAACCCAGTTAGTTACGCTAGTGAAATGCTTATGTAGTAAAATTATAAACCTAACAAGGTTAGGTTAGTTAATAATGGTGGAAATTAAGTTGAGGGGCTAGATTTGTCAAGTGACTAAACTTGGTTTGATAAAAGAAAATATATAATACATATGTGTGTGTTACGATTTCTTCATCAGGAGATGATGAAGAACACACATAACCCAAATTCAGCAAATCAATAAATTGGACCAAGAAATCATGGGATCATTTGATGCATGAACACATTCTAGGTCATAATTGGTGTTCGTCAAACAAGAGGTATGTGAAAACTTCTTAGATTCAAGAATCTTAGTTTTTAGTATATTGTGTATTATGAAATTGATGATGATTTGGTGAAAGAATCACGAAATTGATGATGTTATATGAGTATATAGTGAATAACTACTTCAATTTCACCTAAATAACCATTATTAGTGAAAGATTTGGGGTTTTGTGTTGGTGGGTATGAAGAAATCCGAAAATTTGAGGGTATACATGGGTTATATTGGTAAGTGGTGTTAAATGCTTGAATCCATGTTAGTTGAGATTAATTGATGATAATAATCACTTGGATGCTTAGCCTTGGTGAAAAACCTAGTGAAAACTACAAGTTGTAAAGGTTTAAGGACCATCTTAACTTGTTAAAGAATCATGTGTTAAATTGATGCACATTAAGTGATTGATGAAATGCTTAGCTCAATGGTTAAGTAATTGGTAAACTCCAAATAAGTAATTGACATGAATTGAGGTACCAAATGATGTCTCATATGTTCCTTATTCTTAGTTTAAGTTATGGACATGATTAGAGGCTTTAAGAAGAGTTATTAGTTCACAATCACAAGGATTAACAATGCTGATTGAAAAATATAGTTGATGCGCAGCACTTTTGTAAAAAAATCATATAAAATCACAGACACTGCCTGTGAGGTTGAGCCTTATATGCTCGAAAAGGTATTTGGATAAGCTACGTTTTATATTTGAACATGTTTGCGTAATTCTGATGTTAAACGGGTCAAAACAGTGTCCAAAGTCAGCGGAACTGTTTTGACAGCAAGCTGTTTGGAATTGTTTCAACTTCTGAGCTGATCTTGCGAGCATCACAACTAATTCTAGGAAGCTCGGATTGAGCTGATTCTTTTTGCATATGAAAATATAATGAGTCTCGCTTCCGTAGAGTTATAGACCATACAAAAATATGGTCGGTAAGTGGGTGAAATAACCCGATGAAATCTGATGCGCAGAAAGTTGCTGCACAAATTATTGATTAACTAAAGCAAGAAAATAGGTCTTTAGTGTACACTTGCCTTGTTCATGAAGCAATGGTTTTGTAAACATAAGGCACATTATGTGGCTTATATTAAGTGTTTGAGAAACCTACAAATAAGCCCATTCAAGTAGTTAAGTAAACGAGAAATAAATAGTTTAGCATGTATATACTAGTGTCTAACGGTAGTTTGGCGTCTAAGAAGTCAAACCAATCTAAGAATGAATTGGTATGTGAAAACTCATGATATGTGTTAGTTATTTGACATAATGACTAACTTATATTATCTTGAGTATAGTGAAGTTGATCTCGTAAAGCTAGGTGGAGTCTTGGAACAAACGAATCAAATGTACTAGCGGGTCAAGGAATGCATAAACTGTGGCCAAGGTAAGTGGCTTATGAACTAAATTCTTAGATTAGCAATTGTATATTTACATATAAATGTGGAATGAGAAACAAAAATGAAATGACAATTTTTAGTAAGACAAGTGAATAGATGATGTTAGTGAACAAGTAAAGTTCACCACATAACAAAGAAGTTAGTTAGGATAAATGGGTCAACAAAGATGAAAATGAAAGTGAAGGTAGTTTAAACATGAAATAAACCTGGAATTTGCAAATATGACACAAATACGGAATGATGTGTGTGTATTTAATTAGATGGATATGTGTGTGTATATATGGTAACAAGTACGGTAAGTCGATTTGTTACGCTTTTGTGATTGAGTAATGTGATGTATGCATAGGTACTTATACCCGGGTATGCGTGAGAGTCTTATGTATGTAAAGGTTGGTCGTTATGTGTAGATTCAGTATAAGATTGGAAACGTCATGTTTGTCCTAGAGAATACATGAAGGAAAAATAGTATGACGGGTCAAGATAACTTGTGTATAGGATTTATACGCAGGTATGTGTTGTAGCGTTATTAACCTTTTGTTATGAGAATGATAACAAAGATGCAGATATGTAAGAATGAGTGCATGGAAATTGGAGGTTAGGATCCAGATATCAGACCGAAGTTGTAGAGGGCGTTTGAACATGATCATTGAGTATTGTTGGATGTTATTTCCACTTGTGAGTAATTTCATGAAGTCACTTAACGAACTAACAAAATGGTTATGTAGTGATTGCAGGTTGTCTACCTCACAAAGTTAGGAAAGGATGGAGATCGAGCGAGGACGCGGATCCTACGGGGTCGCGGTCACGTAATCTAATAAAGATGAGTTGTATTGAATGTGATAAGAAACAATAAACATGTAACACCTATAATATCTTGTGGATATGGTTTTCAAAACATACAAAATGTTTTTATAAAGTAAGAAATTTTCTTGTTCATTTTTCCGCTGCGTATTTTCTGCTAGAATAGTTCAGGGTGTTAAAGTACTTTGCAATTTTTGGAAATAATCGCACTAAGGCCATTAGAGCAGAGATAAATTTGGGGTTTTTTTGCTTGAAATGGGTTGCTTAATAGTTTAGGTTTGATATTGGGTGATTTTACATGTTTCGGATCTGATTTGGAGGGTTTAACGCGCGAAAACACGTCAAGAACCTGCAACAGGCGATTGGGAGCTGCAATCGCTTGCTGCAGGGGCGATTAGCCAAGTAATCGCCTGATGTATCAGGAGATTAGCCTTCTACTCGCCTGTTGACTCCCTCTAATCACTAGTTGACTTTTCGTAATTGCATGTTAGTTTCCTAATCGCGTGTACTGCTGTTGTAAGCGTATTTTGACATCCCGGAACATGATATGACACCTAGGAACATGATAGGAACCCCGAGACATGTCCAATGACTTAGTAACACGTGTTCGGACTCGTTTATGCGTTAATTGAGCATTATGCTAGACTATGTGAACTCTTGCGCGTATTAAGTGTTTAATTGCATATGTTGCATGATGTCTTGTATTCGGCTAACACGTGGGATGTCGGGTCACCAATGGGATGTCGGGTCTTGTCTGGTACGGTCGGTTTAACAGTCAAAGGTGTTTTCAAACGTTTATGGTTATGGTCTGGACATTCGGGGACTAGTTAACCTATGGGTTATTAGTCCGGATACTTATACACATCTTATGATAGGTCGCCGCTATTTGGGGCTATCATAACATATTTATTTAACTGTTTTCAAGTAACGCAATCTAAGGTGAGTGTCACAGCCCCACTTTTACTGTTTTACTTTCGGGGGAGAAACATGCTACATACTTACTTACTGAACGTCATGTTATACTATGGTTACTTTACAATACTATACGGCTTTTATGGAAAGTCCCAGGGGGAACCATGAATGTGCGGATCGCACAACGGGGGAAATGTGGATAGATCTATTGGGCCTCACAAACCCCACTCGACGGCGGGGTCGGGCGGGTGCATATTGTCTCTTTTCACGGGCTCACCGAGGCATCGGTAATAGCCAAGTCGTCTGGGCATGATTCAACTACTTACACACGTTTAGTAATGGGTTCCCAACCGTAGTAGTAAAAACACTTAACGTCTAGCTAACGTTCTTATAACCTAGTAGTAACGGGAATGATCTTTTCAAACTTATAACAACTCTTTTATAAAAGAAAACCTGTGAACTCACCAGCATTATATGTTGACATTTTTGGCATGTTTTCTCAGGTCGCTAAGGTAGCAGTTAATGGACTAGGCGCACGGAGTCTTGCACAATGTCTAGAGTTTTGATGCATATTTAACAATGTTTTGTAAACTATAATATGTCTTTTGGTTGTAAACAAGAAATGCTTCCGCTGCTGGTTTACGGCTCAAAGCATGATGTTTTGGTTTTAATATATATATATATATGTATGTGTGTGTGTGTATGTATGCATGTTTGTTGTTCGTTTATTGTGATCGTTGACTAGGATCCTGGTGTGTCACGCGCCTCGCGGTAAAACCCCGCATGTGGAATTTTAGGGTGTGACAGATTAGGTTTAAGACCACTGTTAAATGACAGTAATGTGCGCGTGTTGAACAAGATTGTTGAAACTGAGAAATCAGTTGATATATATGTTGAGCATATTGATCCTGACTATGATGCATTAAAAAACAAACTTGTCTTTCATCAGCTTTGGCATGAGCGGGTTTGACAACAGGTTGAGGATGATCCTTTAAAGCAGGTTGAGAATGATCCTTTTGAGCAGATTAAGAAAGAGGTTGAGCATGATGACCCAATTCCAGATATTGATCCAGATGTGTTGAAGATTGTTCAGATTCAGGTGGATTCTAGGGATGTTACAGGGAAAGTTTCTTAGGTATACAGGGCTGGAATCAGTGTAAAACTGTTCTGTGAAAGGTACTGGACAAGGTGGAAAGCAGTGAAGCTTTTAATTTGTGATGAATCTGAAAAATCAGCATAAATGACCAAGTGGTGGAAGGTAATTGTAGTGAAATGTAGTTTGTTATGTGTAAGTGATGCTTGGGTAGGGATTTGTAAACTTGGAAATCAGGTGGTGTTGTTAGTGAGCAAAACTGATGGCAAGGGCAAAATAGTCATAAGTTTTGTTGCGACTGATTATGCAAGTGTTGTGGACAGTGGAATGTGCATAACAGGTTATGAACATTAGGTTTGTGATGTTATTGAATGTTGGAATGACAAGCTGCAATGTGAAGGTAAGATCATTTATTTTGACAGAAAATGTGCAAAAGGGCAAAATGGTCTTGTAGAGCCTGAATTGTGTGCGGAAGCTGTGTAAAGGAAATAGGTCAAAACTAGGTGTGTATACCAGGTTTTGGAAGGTATTTTGAGTTGGAAATACAAGTTACACATGGGACAGCTTGGTGTTTTGCTGAATCAAAACAGTTTGTTTTGACAAAAACAGTGAAGAAGGGTAAAAAAGTCCATTTTGAAGTTGTTGTTTGTGCAACTAATTGTTTGTTCAAATCTGTGAAAGAAACAATGGATAATCATTGTTTGGAGGATGTTGTAAGCTGGTTACAACATGGGTCAGATTTTGATTGTGTAGAATCAAGGTCATTTGGTTTGGTAAAAGCAATGAAATGGTCAAAATGGTTCCAGGAGAGACTGAACTAAATGGAGATGATTTAGGTGATCAAATTAGTGAAGGATTGCTGTTTGATTCTTGTTTGGGTGGTTGATAAGTTGGATAAACTTTGATTGTTGACTCAAGGTGGAGATTGTTGAAAATGTGAGTCAAAATCTATGGTTAAACATGAAAGTCAAAGGGCAAAATCTAGAAGAATAAAGTCTAGGGGGTATTATGTCAATATCCAAAGTTTATTCGTGTGATAATATAGTTTGGTGTGTCTTTAATAAATGTCCAGAAATATAAGGACTGTTTGTGTCACTTTTAAAATAAGTTTGTTAAGGTCAGATTAGGTCTGATTTGAGGTTAATCCTTTTTAATCGAGTTTCTTTACAATTCTTTCTTTGTAATCGTTTGTTAATCAATAATATTCACAATCATTGGTCAATTGTTTTCGATTGTGATTGTTTTGGTGTTTATTTTATAACAGAAGCCTTTCTCTTTATATATATCTTTCTCATTATGATTACATATTTGAATTAGAGGGTAAAGAAATGGTATGATTCTCAATCTCTCACTGAACACGGTTTGAATCCATTTGGTGGATTCCGTGCTTCTTCAATATTATTTCCCGATCTAAACTTTTAGTAGGATCGATTTTACCATCCAAAAAAGGTTACGGCATATCTTGTTACTCGCTTACCTATCACTATATTATAATTAGATTTTTATTTATTTAAAAAAAATGAAACTAAAATCTTTGATCACCTGAAAGTATAAAATAATTAACAAATTGTTACCGAATACCATGGGGATTTATAGGAAATTGTAAATCAAAACACCATCAAGAAAAGTTTAAAACATTCACAAGGGTATTTCCTTTTCTTTTCTCCCTTTTTTTAAGGTCAATATAGGTCCACCATGGGCCTACAATCAACCCATCGAAAGGGAATGGTGCAAACTTTTTAATTTCACTCTAAACTTTAATGTGATCCAATCCACCATATGGTGCTTTTACAAAATACGTTATTTTGTAAAATACGTTATTTTAATTAGAAATTCCTAACTCTCAAATTATAACTCATGATCCTATAACTTGTAAGACTCACTTCGAATAACCTTAGAAATAGATGAATATATTTTATTTTTTAAGAGGAAAAAACTTGCCTGACGGATAGGGCGGGTTTGAACACACCAAGAGAAGATGATGATGAGAGTGCACTTTGTCTTCTCGGGTCTAGATCTATAATCATAAGAGAGAAAATCGGGACTAGATAGACACCTGGAGGAGGGAGTTCTTCTATTCTAATAAAAAAAATAGAATGCTCGTGACATGTCTATAATTGAGATAAAGACCTCTTTATATATGCAGACAATGGGCTTTTCATTGGACCCTTAACCTTAGTGAGGCAAGCCCCGATTAGAGGTTTTCTCTATAAGTTCCCGGCTCAGTAAGTGTAGAACTAGCTATAGAGCGCTAAGCCTCACCAATGGGTTAGTAGAAGATAATCAACAATATTAATGTTAAACTAAGTAAGTTCACGACATTCACCCGCTCAAGGCGGTTTGGAGGTCTGTTTCAGATTTTACCTCTTAAATTACAATTACAATATAAACACAAAAATGTGGACACAAGGTCAAAAATGTGAATACAGCAATTTAACATATTACACAAGTTCACACAAATTCCAAATAACAACACCTAACACTTCTCGAACTCTAGATATGCTCCTTGGGAATTTTGGGTACCTAACACTAAAAAAGATGCCACTAGTGGTAGGATAGGGAAATCTATCATCTTTCTAGTTGTCGAAATCTATAAATGACTTACTTTACGGCTACCAATTCGATCCGTAAGGCATTTTGCCTAGTTTTAAAACATATCAACATGCAAGGTAACAAAATTTCATGACTTTGTAACAATAGCATGAAATTGGTATCAGAGAAGCTCATCATTAACATTTTAGTGGGTTACGTCTATCCAGAAGTTTTGTTATATCATAGATGTGATACACATACAAAGAACAAAATAGGATAATTAAAAATAGATTAAATAGATTAAATGAACTTAGTACATCAATCACGATTTTATTAAAATAATATTAATAAAAACTATATTGATAATCTCTTTATAAAATTTTGGGAAATTATAATACATGCACCGTGTACAAATCCAAACGAAAATTAAGGGAAATATAACACGATTGATTCAAACCGAATTCTTCAACAAAAGTATGAATCACGTTTTCTTGTACGATCTTTTGTGTAATCCTCAGATATCTTCTTATCGTCTCTTGGATACAATCTTCAAAATTTGGAGTCTTCAACTTGTTCAACAAGATCCTTTTGTACGCTTCTTGGCTACAAGCTTGAACAAACGAATGTTGACGGTTGTGGTTGAGGCACGTGTTCAACACGCTTCCCTTAAAACAGATTTCGCGCCTCTACTCAAGATAAGGTCGCACGCCCGAGGTTACACTAGGTAAAATAGTCTGTACTGCCAGAGAAGGTCGCACGCCTGAGGTTACACTAGGTAAAGTTGCAATGTTAGAACTTGTGGAATCTAGTAGAGAGTACCCCTCTCTATAGTACTTAACATATGAGATTTTTTTTATATGGGGCTTTTCTTCTCCAAGAACTCTTGTATATGTATTCTAATATGTATTTTATGTCTTTTTCATGTATATGTCTTATACTATCAAGTGAGACACATAACATAATAATTAGACGATAATTTTGGTTGAGTGAAGAGTCTTTCTCTTTAATTAGAGAGTTAACACTTTAATAAAAGCTAATCAAGTGAAATAAAAACCGCTACTCAATAGTTTTTCTTCAATTCACCATATGCATACATTAATAATTTTGTTAATTAAATATTCATTCACAGTATTAAATATTCCAACAATGAATTCATCATAGTCTAGATGATTATCGAATTCAATTCAAACCCAGCCCGACATTTTGAGAGGCCCTAAGCAAACTACAAAACCGAGGCCCTTTGTAATTAAACAAAAAAAAAAAAACACAAATTGCATCTACTTTAGTTGACAAACAAGATGAACATTATGTGATGTCTTTATAGCATTATTTCACCCGAATCTGCAATTACCATTCACGTATTCACATAAGTTAGTAACTGACGTTGCGTATTAAGGATAGGAACGAGTAGCGATGCCAAAGAATGCTTAAATTTAGAGATCTGTCACTTATTTTATGATTTAATTAGAGTTGTATTTACCCTCGCATTGCCATGGGATGCGGTTTGCACCTGTGCATTGCCACGGGGGCGTTTTGAACTTCGTATGTATCGAAAAATCCATTTAAAATTGGTTTTATACTGTCTCGTTGAGAAAACTATAAAAGCGAATACGGTATCGATACCAATATAAAGACAGTACTGGTTCAGTTTTTCACGATAAATAAAAACATTACTATACCGGTTCTGTACAAAAAAAAATATATATGTATTATATATATAATATGATTTACATATATACTATATATTTAATCAATTCCTAATTAACCCTACCTTAAACTAACATAATACGCCTTTCTCAAATCCAAATATATAGGGAAAGTATAAATTGAAAACCCACTCGAGTTAAGAAAACACTGAAAACCCGTCAAAAAACCATCTAAAAAAGTTTTTTTTTTTTGAAAAAAATAAACAAGGTAACATACATGTTTTTAAGCGTTTTGGGCCAAAAAAATAAAAAAAAAAGCGCCGAACGAATATTTTTAAAAAAAATAAACAACGCAAACTTTGTAACAGCGATGTTAACATATGTTAAAAAACAGAAACATATGTTAATAGCGTTGTAACATATGTTAAAAAGCAGAAGACATATGTTAACAGCGCTGTTACAAAGTTTGCGTTGTTTTTTTAAAAAAAAAAATATTCGTTCGGCGCTTTTTTTTTATTTTTTTTGTCCTAAAACGCTTAAAAACATGTATGTTACCTTGTGTATTTTTTTCAAAAAAAAAAAAAAAAACTTTTTTAGACGGTTTTTTGACGGGTTTTCAGAGTTTTCTTAACTCGAGTGGGTTTTCAAAATATCCACCCCCTATATATATATATATATATATATATATATATATATATATATTGAATGTTTGTTTTAAGAAGGTTCGATTTTAGAGTTTTAAGATAAGAGTAAGTGATTTTTTAAGTATCGGATTATCCATTGGATTATCCGAATCCGAAATTTCGGATTATCCGATTTTCGGATATCCAAAAATCGGATAATCCGACTTTGAACACCCCTATAAGACACTACTAAACAAAAGAGTATCACTAACTAATAGCATATATATATATATATATATATATATTTGGTATGATTGTATGCCAATTAATGTATTTATTATTGTATCCTAAAATAGCTCAACCGAATGTATTATTTATACCATGTAAATCAATAGAAGCAATCACGGTTTACATTCTATCATGATAATTTCGTGTCTGTTGAATTTGACCTGTTTGGTTTTCTTATGAAAGACCTCAAGACGCGGGGGTCGCTCCTGCGATGCAACAACAGCGGTGATCTCTACCCTCTAGTGCTCGGGTTCTCCTCTTCACAACTTACTGCTTTTGCCGCCATCTCTGCTGACCTTTGGCACCAACGTCTTGGTCACCCAGGACGTCAACCTTTAAATTCAATAAAAACTGCTACTTCTGTTTCCTTTGACAATTTTCATAATAATGTTTGTGACTCTGTGTGTTTGGCAAAAGAATTAGACTTCCTTTTTTTGCATCTACTACTAAAACTGTTCAACCCTTTGATTTGGTTCATAGTGGCGTGTGGACAACACCCGTAATTAACTCATCTGATCATAAATATTATGTTTTATTTTTGGATGATTTTTCTAAGTTTTTATGGACCTACTGTAACACCCGAATTTTGAAATTTCTATTTTAATAATATTAATCCATTAGAAACATGGGTTAAAAAGTATTTTACTTAATTTCACATATGCTAAACACTAAAGCTTGTCTAGAACAAATGGTGGCCAATTAGACATTTAAAGGTTTAAGGACTAAAGGTGTCACATATACAAACTTGGGTGTGGATATTATCAAAAAAAAACAAGAAGGTGTTGAAGGTCAGACACCTTGGTCGACCAAAACACCACAAACAGACACACTCAACACACACTCACCTTAAAACACTGAAATCTCCAAATTCAAGGGGGGAAAATCAAGGTGAAATTTCTGCATGATTACATAAAATGAATCACCATCAAAATCTGAACAAGAGGTATGCTAAATATTTTGATTTGGTGATGAATTTCAAAAATAGGGTTCTTGATGTGACACCTGGCATGTTCGGCTTAAACATATTAGAAATATCTAAGTCTACCTTAGCGAGAAACGTTTATAAACAAACTTAACTGGGTTAGTTGAGTCGGGTCAAGTTAGGATTGTCCAGGGTACAATGAGCTGAAGGATCATTGGGAGTCGTTTTGGTAACACACTAGTACCGGGTTCCGTTGTTGGTGACATTACATGAACTAATTAAGTATATGTGTAGATTATGGGTTGTGTGGTGGGTTATATACATAGATATGTTTAAATGATGTGTAAATGATTATCTGTGCCTAAATGTGTTAAATATAGACTAAGGATGCATGCTTATGTGTTAGGATGTGTTAGAATGCGTTAAACACGACAAACTGGAAAACTAGTTTAAAAGAGGTCTTGGTTCGACCACTTCGAGTGGTCGAAGGAGAAGAAGCTGCCTGGTTCGAACCTTGTAAAATGGGCGAACCAGGGAAGTGGAAATTGAGAAATTTCCTTCGACCAAACAAGGCTCATTCGACCCTGTGAAAGGGGCGAAGGAGACTACATTCGACCAATGAGTTGGTGCGAAGGAAGACTAGTATAAATACCAACCTTTGTCATTTTTCATCATTTCACAAACCCTAACCGTCCCAAAACGCTCTCAAACGATCTTAAACACTAAGGAAGGAGTTTTTGCTCTTCTTTTTCATAATCTAACCCATCTACAACATCTAAACAAGAATCCAAGGTGTGTTCATAATCCTAAATCTTTTAAAAGCATTTTAATTCGTTTTCATCTAACCCTAATTGTCCGGATCTGTTCTAAGGGTGTTTTTATGATTAAAAACCTTTTAAACATCTTTCTAAATCAAAACATGATCATTTAACATAGGTTTTCATAGTGGATAACATGTGTAAATTGTGTGTTATGTGGTGTTATGTGTTGTTCACTGATTTGCTGCTATATCTATAATAGAAACATGATATAGGATTGTTGATAATGAGGGAATATTGTTGTCTAGGGTTAGGATTGGATATATTGATATTTGGGGGTTTTATTGGATTAATACTTGATGTATGAATATTTATGATCAATAGAATGAATGAGAAAGATTGGATAATCGACAAACTGAGTATTTTAAGCTAAACATGAATCGATTTCAAAAGTTTCCAAATTGGGTAAATAATTCATGCATGAAAGTGATGTTTCCATAATCTTTACCATTTTGGGAAAGGGCTGAAACGGACGTATTATCGGGGGAAATCGATGAGGTTTTGTAGGGATAGGTTATTCATGCTTGACTGCTGTGTTTGATGATGTTTCGGGTCGTTTTGAATGTGTTTGAAGCGTTTTTAGGAAAAATTATACAACAGGGGCGAACCTGGCCTCCTTCGACCAGTCGATGGTGCGAAGGAGGGATCCAGGGTCGAACCTGGCTTTTTATTGGACGAATGTGATAAAACGGGCGAAGGAAGCAGCAAACGGTCGAACGAGATGTAAAAGGGTGCGAAGGAGACAAAAAGGTGCGAAAGAGACTTAAAACTGACTGGTTCGACCGTTCTGATGCAGAAATGAGATTTTTGATACAAACTAAGTGTTTTATGCTTAAACCTTGTGTGTAATCTATGTGTACTTGATTAGTTAGAGTAATGGGTCACCAACGGGATGTCGGGTCGGTCTAGTGTGTCGGTTAAACATTTAAACACGTTTTAAAACATACATGGTTACGATCTGGACAATCGGGGACTAGATAACCTTATGGTTATTAGTCAGAACACTTATGTGAACATTTTGATAGATCTCCGGTAAAGGGATTATCAAGGGCTAAACGTCTTTACTTGTATTTGAAGAACGCAACTTAAGGTGAGTTCACGGCCCCACTTTTACTGCTTTAACTTTTGGGGGAGAAAACATGTGCTAAACGGTTTTGGTAACATATGTCATACTATGGTTTTAACTTTATATTGCTATACAATCTTTTGGAAAGTCCCGGGGGAAACCATGAATGTGCGGGGTTGCACAACGGGGGAAATGTGGATAGATCTATTGGGCGTGACCTGCCCCACTCGTCGGCTAGGAGGGCCGGGCGGGTACATATTGTCTCGAACAGGTACATTGGTATCATGCTGAACATACGGGCTGCTTAAACATGCTGAACATTGCTAAACGTGTCTAGTAATGGTTTCCAATCGTAGTAGTAATAAAACTTACGCCTAGCTAGCGTACTTGGTAACATTGATATACTATGGACATGGTAACATTTTAGTAACATTTTGAACAAACCTGTGAACTCACCAGCATTATATGTTGACATCTTTTGGCATGTTTTTCTCAGGTCGCTAAGGTAGCAATGAACGGAACTAGGCGCACGGGTCTGCATTGGCGTCTAGATTTAGTGCACGTTTTGTAATAAAAGTATTTTGAACAACTTTTGGGATGATAGCATAGCTAATTAAATGCTACTGAAACGCTTCCGCTTGTTAAATTAATGGTTATGTCTGTTTATGTTTTCCATATAGAGTTGTTTATTGTGATCGTTGACTTGGATCCTGGTTTGTCATGCGCCTCGCGGTAAAACCCCGCAAGTGGTAATTTGAGGGTGTGACAGATTGGTATCAGAGCCAATGGTTATAGTGAACTAGGACTGCATGTAGAGTCTGGTCTATAGCCGAGTAGCACACACTAGACGGTCACATACTTTGGGTCTACTACTGGGATATGTACTAACGTTGTCGGAGTGTCCTTACATCATCAACATGCTTCTCCGTTACATCATCCGTTTTTATTTGGGTTCTTACCTACTCTTGTTTTCTTCTTCTGGATTGAAGGAGGAGGGGTTGATTTGTTGGTTCTAGCACACACATGCCTTCTTACACTTGCACCTATTGCCACATAGGCGACAATGTTCGGTGACTGGGGTCTAGATTAGGGGTACATCTGGAGGACCATGTGGAGCAGTTTATCATTTCGGGTGCACACGAAATAATAAACTGGAATGCATGAAAATCCCGATGGACTTCGAGTTTGGATGTATAGTCCTAAATTTGTCCCTAGGTTAACTCTTGTAAATTTCTAGTGGTTGACACTGGGAGTGAATCTGAATCTCTCGATTTCTTGGTTTGTTAGATCATGTCTGGTGCTCGCGGTGGTGGACGTCGTGGTGGAGGCGGTGGCCGTGCTGGCGGTGGTGGTCGTGCCGGAGGCGGTGGTCGTGGGAACATCAACATGACCCAAGCTGAACTGAACAACTTGCTCCAGCAGCAAGTGAACATGGCTATGGCTAATTTCCAGGCTGGAATTAATGCCATGGGTGGTGAGTTGATTTTTGTCGACCTTGCCTCATTTTTGGGTTTCGTGTCCTTTCGTTTGTGTTTTACTCGTGTACCGTGTTTCAGGTGTTGGTGCTAATCCACCCCCACCTCAGTGCTCTTATAAGAAGTTTAGGGACTGTCAGCCCCATAACTTCGCTGGAACTGAGGGAGCGGTGGGACTGCTCCGATGGCTGGAGAAGGTGGAATCTGTGTTTGTCATGTGTAACTGTCCTGCTGGGGACCGAGTGAAGTATGCTACTGCGACATTTGAGGGGCCTGCATTGTCGTGGTGGAATGCTACTACTCAGAGCGTGGGACTGGGAGAGGCTATTGCTATGCCTTGGGCGGAGTTTGTGAAGCTTTTGAGAGGTGAGTATTGTCCGAGGGAGGAGATACAGAAGTTGGAGCATGAGGTCTGGAGTTTCAAGATGGTTGGGTCAGAGATTGAGGAATACACTGTGAGGAGGAACGAGTTGGCGGTGTTATGTCCTGATTTGCACACACCCGAGTACAGGAGGATCGAGCACTATGTGTCTGGACTAGTGCCCGAGATTGCTGGGTTGGTGGCTGCTGGGAATCTTCCCACTATTGCTGAAGTTGTCCGATCAGCTCATCGGATGACTAACCTGAAGGTGGCGGAAGGCGTTTTGCCACCCAAGGGTGCTGCTGTGAAGACTGCTGAGGGAAACAAGAGGAAGTGGGAGAGTGTGGGGAAGAGTGTGGTGCCAGCTCAGCCGGCAAAGAAGTTTGATACATCTGGGTCTTCTTCTGGGTCGAAGACGGGTGGGTATATTGGGAAGCATCCCAAGTGTAACAAGTGTGGTTTTCATCACTCTGGGAGTTGTGATAGGGCTCGTTGTCATCGGTGCCATCAGTTGGGGCACCATGCTAAGGATTGCAAGGTGGCGCTCACCCCAACTCAGACTCCTGCGGCTACTCCTACTCCTGCTGCTCAGGGGACTCAGGGGAGGCAAGGGTGTTATAACTGTGGTGACACTGGGAATTTCAAGCGTGATTGTCCCAAACTGAAGCAGGGCGATAATGGGAGGGGCGGGAACGGTAACGGGAACAATGGCGGCGGAGGCAGGACTGCACGTGCTTTCGTCATTGGATCTGCAGAGGCTAGGCAGGATCCAGACACAGTTACCGGTACGTTCCTTCTTAATGATCGCTATGTTTCTGTTTTGTGTGATTCTGGTGCCGATAAGAGTTTTGTATCTTTGGATATTAGTCGATTGCTAGATATAGTACCCACACCTTTAGAGGCTAAGTACTTAATAGAATTGGCTGATGGTAAGAAAATCGAAGCGACACACACCCTTAGGGAATGTTGTTTGGAACTGTCGGGTTTGTCTTTCCCCATTGACCTTATGCCGGTACCTCTGGGTAGTTTTGATGTCGTGGTTGGCATGGATTGGTTATCGTTGTATCACGCGGAGATCGTTTGTTTTGACAAGGTTATTCGAATCCCTCTCCCTGATGGAGAGATTCATTCGGTTCGTGGCGAGAAAAGCGGTGCTGCGCTGAGTATCCTTTCTAGCATGAAAGCCCGTAAGTATCTTCGGAAGGGCTGTTCGGCCATTCTGGCACTTGTTAACGTTTCTTCTGACGATGAGAAGAAGATCGAGGATATTCCTGTGGTCCGTGACTATTCTGATGTGTTTCCTGATGATTTACCTGGTCTTCCTCCCCATCGTCAGGTTGAGTTTGGTATTGATCTCACTCCGGGCGCAGCTCCTATTGCCCGAGCTCCATATCGTCTTGCACCTCCCGAGATGCAAGAGTTGTCCAGCCAGCTACAGGAACTCTTGGAAAAGGGTTTCATCCGACCGAGTTCTTCCCCGTGGGGAGCTCCTATTTTGTTTGTGAAGAAGAAGGACGGAAGTCTTCGTATGTGTATTGATTATCGTGAGCTGAACAAAGTGACCATCAAGAATCGTTATCCTCTTCCTCGCATTGATGATCTCTTTGACCAGCTTCAGGGCTCTAGCTACTATTCGAAGATTGATTTGCGGTCCGGTTATCACCAGTTGCGCGTCAGGGAGGCTGACATTCAGAAGACTGCTTTTCGCACTCGTTATGGCCATTTTGAGTTCTTGGTCATGCCTTTCGGTCTCACTAACGCACCGACGGTGTTCATGGATTTGATGAACCGCGTTTGCAAGCCTTACCTTGATAAGTTCGTCATCGTGTTTATTGACGACATTCTGATCTATTCCAAGAACAAGGCGGATCATGAGGAACACCTGCGGTTGGTCTTGGAACTTTTGAGACAGGAGCAGTTGTATGCTAAGTTCTCGAAGTGTGATTTTTGGTTGCGTGAAGTTCAATTCCTAGGACATGTGGTGAATGAACTGGGAATTCATGTCGATCCGGCTAAGATCGAAGTTATTAAAGACTGGGAAGCACCGAAGACGCCATCTGAGGTGCGGCAATTCCTAGGTCTTGCGGGTTATTATCGTCGTTTCATTGAGGGATTTTCGAAGATCGCTCAACCCCTCACTGCTCTTACCCAGAAGGATCGAAAGTTCGACTGGGATGAACCACAAGAATCAGCATTTCAGATGCTGAAGCTTAAACTTTGTTCTGCACCTATCTTATCCCTACCTGAGGGTACTGATGATTTCGTTGTGTACTGTGATGCTTCTATTCGTGGTCTCGGTTGCGTGTTGATGCAGCGCGGGAAGGTTATTGCTAATGCTTCTCGACAACTCAAAGTTCATGAGAAGAACTACACTACTCATGACTTGGAACTGGGTGCGGTAGTCTTTACGTTGAAAATCTGGAGACATTACTTGTACGGTACCAAGTGCGAAGTATATACCGATCACAAGAGTCTTCAGCATATTTTCGACCAGAAGGTGTTGAACATGCGGCAGCGTCGCTGGGTTGAACTCCTGAACGATTATGACTGTGCCATCAAGTACCATCCTGGCAAGGCGAACGTTGTGGCGGACGCCTTGAGCAGGAAGGAGTCTGCGAACCCTCGCCGTGTTCGAGCCTTACAGCTCACCATTCATTCGTCATTGCCTGACCGGATCCGTTCTGCACAGTTAGAAGCCTTGAAGGAGGAAAACCTTAAGGCTGAGACTATGCACAGTGCTGACAAGCATCTTGAGCTCAGGACTGATGGCTTACACTATTTTGCGGGACGTGTTTGGGTCCCATTGTTCGGGGGATTGCGCGAGCTTGTTCTGGATGAAGCTCACAAATCCCGGTATTCTATTCACCCTGGCTCCGATAAGATGTATCAGGATTTGAAGATACTTTATTGGTGGCCGAACATGAAAGCTGACATAGCTTCTTACGTCAGCAAATGTTTGACTTGTGCTAAAGTCAAGGTGGAGTATCAGAGGCCGTCTGGTCTCCTGCAAAAACCAGAGGTTCCGGAATGGAAGTGGGAGCGAATCACGATGGATTTTGTCACCAAGCTGCCAAGATCACCTAGTGGTTATGATATGATCTGGGTGATTGTTGACCGGCTGACAAAATCAGCGCGTTTTATACCTATTAAGGAAACCGATGGACTCGAGCGGTTGGCTCGACTTTACCTTAAGGAGGTGGTTGCTCGGCACGGGGTGCCTATTTCTATTATCTCTGATCGTGATTCTCGTTTCGCTTCGCGTTTCTGGAAGGCTCTGCACAAGGCTTTGGGTACTCAGTTGGATATGAGTACGGCTTATCATCCGCAAACTGATGGACAGAGTGAGCGGACGATTCAAACCTTGGAAAACATGCTTCGGGCATGTGTTATCGATTTCGGCAAAAGTTGGGAGATCCACCTGCCGTTAGTGGAGTGCTCCTACAACAACAGCTATCACTCTAGCATCAAGGCAGCTCCGTTCGAGGCTCTTTTCGGACGGAAATGTCGATCACCACTTTGTTGGGCCGAGGTGGGCGAGAG
Organism: Ambrosia trifida; assembly: GCA_028751855.1. Taxonomy (NCBI): domain Eukaryota; kingdom Viridiplantae; phylum Streptophyta; class Magnoliopsida; order Asterales; family Asteraceae; genus Ambrosia; species Ambrosia trifida. The sequence goes on from CM054122.1 coordinate 83,365,532, forward strand.
CCAGCTCACCGGTCCGGAACTCGTGTACGAAACTTCGGAGAAAATCGTAAAGATCCGTCAACGTTTAGCTGCTGCACGGGATCGTCAGAAGAGCTATGCCGATCGCCGTCGAAAACCTTTAGAGTTCCAGGTTGGGGACAAGGTACTTCTGAAAGTTTCACCATGGAAGGGCGTCATACGCTTTGGAAAGCGTGGCAAGCTTAACCCTCGTTATGTCGGACCGTTCGCAATCTTGGATCGGATTGGACCGGTGGCATACAGACTTGACTTACCGGCAGAGCTCGGTAGTGTACACAACGTCTTCCATGTGTCTAACATGAAGAAGTGTTTGGCTGATGAATCTCTCATTGTACCACTGGAAGAGATCAAGGTTGATGATCGTCTTCGCATTGTGGAGGAACCTGTCGAGATTCTCGACTACAAGATTAGTAGCCTTCGTCGGAGTAAAATCCGCATCGTTAAAGTCCGTTGGAACTCGAACCGTGGACCTGAGTTCACATGGGAACGGGAGGATCAGATGAAATCTAAGTATCCTCATCTCTTTCCGAAGCGCGCGTTTGAATCGAGGCATGTTACTGCTGAAGCGGAATGAATCTCGGGTCGAGATTCCTTCCAACGTGGGGATGATGTGACATCCGGTAAGTTTCTTTTGTTCTGTTCTTTTCGTTTCTTTCTTTTTGGGCTTTGCGCAATTTTCGGGACGAAAATTCTTTCAACGTGGGGATGATGTGACACCCGACATGTTCGGCTTAAACATATTAGAAATATCTAAGTCTACCTTAGCGAGAAACGTTTATAAACAAACTTAACTGGGATAGTTGATTCGGGTCAAGTTAGGATTGTCCAGGGTACAATGATCTGAAGGATCATTGGGAGTCGTTTTGGTAACACACTAGTACCGGGTTCCGTTGTTGGTGACATTACATGAACTAATTAAGTATATGTGTAGATTATGGGTTGTGTGGTGGATTATATACATAGATATGTTTAAATGATGTGTAAATGATTATCTGTGCCTAAATGTGTTAAATATAGACTAAGGATGCATGCTTATGTGTTAGGATGTGTTAGAATGCATTAAACACGACAAACTGGAAAACTAGTTTAAAAGAGGTCTTGGTTCGACCACTTCGAGTGGTCGAAGGAGAAGAAGCTGCCTGGTTCGACCCTTGTAAAATGGGCGAACCAGGGAAGTGGAAATTGAGAAATTTCCTTCGACCAAACAAGGCTCATTCGACCCTGTGAAAGGGGCGAAGGAGACTACATTCGACCAATGAGTTGGTGCGAAGGAAGACTAGTATAAATACCAACCTTTGTCATTTTTCATCATTTCACAAACCCTAACCGTCCCAAAACGCTCTCAAACGATCTTAAACACTAAGGAAGGAGTTTTTGCTCTTCTTTTTCATAATCTAACCCATCTACAACATCTAAACAAGAATCCAAGGTGTGTTCATAATCCTAAATCTTTTAAAAGCATTTTAATTCGTTTTCATCTAACCCTAATTGTCCGGATCTGTTCTAAGGGTGTTTTTATGATTAAAAACCTTTTAAACATCTTTCTAATCAAAACATGATCATTTAACATAGGTTTTCATAGTGGATAACATGTGTAAATTGTGTGTTATGTGGTGTTATGTGTTGTTCACTAATTTGCTGCTATATCTATAATAGAAACATGATATAGGATTGTTGATAATGAGGGAATATTGTTGTCTAGGGTTAGGATTGGATATATTGATATTTGGGGGTTTTATTGGATTAATACTTGATGTATGAATATTTATGATCAATAGAATGAATGAGAAAGATTGGATAATCGACAAACTGAGTATTTTAAGCTAAACATGAATCGATTTCAAAAGTTTCCAAATTGGGTAAATAATTCATGCATTAAAGTGATGTTTCCATAATCTTTACCATTTTGGGAAAGGGCTGAAACGGACGTATTATCGGGGGAAATCGATGGGGTTTTGTAGGGATAGGTTATTCATGCTTGACTGCTGTGTTTGATGATGTTTCGGGTCGTTTTGAATGTGTTTGAAGCGTTTTTAGGAAAAATTATACAACAGGGGCGAACCTGGCCTCCTTCGACCAGTCGATGGTGCGAAAGAGGGATCCAGGGTCGAACCTGGCTTTTTATTGGACGAATGTGATAAAACGGGCGAAGGAAGCAGCAAACGGTCAAATGAGATGTAAAAGGGTGCGAAGGAGACAAAAAGGTGTGAAGGAGACTTAAAACTGACTGGTACGACCGTTCTGATGCAGAAATGAGATTTTTGATACAAACTAAGTGTTTTATGCTTAAACCTTGTGTGTAATCTATGTGTATTTGATTAGTTAGAGTAATGGGTCACCAACGGGATGTCGGGTCGGTCTAGTGTGTCGGTTAAACATTTAAACACGTTTTAAAACATACTTGGTTACGATCTGGACAATCGGGGACTAGATAACCTTATGGTTATTAGTCAGAACACTTATGTGAACATTTTGATAGATCTCCGGTAATGGGATTATCAAGGGCTAAACGTCTTTACTTGTATTTGAAGAACGCAACTTAAGGTGAGTTCACGGCCCCACTTTTACTGCTTTAACTTTTGGGGGAGAAAACATGCGCTAAACGGTTTTGGTAACATATGTCATACTATGGTTTTAACTTTATATTGCTATACAATCTTTTGGAAAGTCCCGGGGGAAACCATGAATGTGCGGGGTTGCACAACGGGGGAAATGTGGATAGATCTATTGGGTGTGACCTGCCCCACTCGTCGGCTTGGAGGGCCGGGCGGGTACATATTGTCTCGAACAGGTACATTGGTATCATGCTGAACATACGGGCTGCTTAAACATGCTGAACATTGCTAAACGTGTCTAGTAATGGTTTCCAATCGTAGTAGTAAAAAAACTTACGCCTAGCTAGCGTACTTGGTAACATTGATATACTATGGACATGGTAACATTTTAGTAACATTTTGAACAAACCTGTGAACTCACCAGCATTATATGTTGACATCTTTTGGCATGTTTTTCTCAGGTCGCTAAGGTAGCAATGAACGGAACTAGGCGCATGGGTCTGCATTGGCGTCTAGATTTAGTGCACGTTTTGTAATAAAAGTATTTTGAACAACTTTTGGGATGATAGCATAGCTAATTAAATGCTACTGAAACGCTTCCGCTTGTTAAATTAATGGTTATGTCTGTTTATGTTTTCCATATAGAGTTGTTTATTGTGATCGTTGACTTGGATCCTGGTTTGTCATGCGCCTCGCGGTAAAACCCCGCAAGTGGTAATTTGAGGGTGTGACAACAAACACACACACTCAACACACACTCACCTTAAAACACTGAAATCTCCAAATTCAAGGGGGGAAATCAAGGTGAAATTTCTGCACGATTACATAAAATGAATCACCATCAAAATCTGAACAAGAGGTATGCTAAATATTTTGATTTGGTGATGAATTTCAAAAATAGGGTTCTTGATGTTAACCTTAATTAGTAGGAAAATCTTTAATTTATGAAGTAGACTAGCTTGTATGTGTATGGGGAGATTAATTTTCTAACCCCAAGTTTCAATTGTTAATATTAGGGATTGAATAACATCATTCATAATGGTAAGGGAGGGGTTCGACCCTTTGGTAAAAACCCCCAAGGCCCTCTATAAAATCTTCCTTAAATTGCTTGATTATTGACCTATTTTACTAAATTATAACAACTTGATGTTGGGTTATGATGCTTGAAATTGGGTGAATTGTGAACTAGGAATTAACTTATAAATTACTAGTCAAAATGCGCCCGCCACGTGTTTGTAATAACGCTTGAATGAAATACGGATTAATAAGTTGTTGAGTGAAGACCACATCGGATAATTTGAACACTTGTATGAGTTGTGTATGTCGTAGGACATTGATAATAGATTCTAACGATAGCTTGGTTGCTTGGATAGGCGAATCAAGTGAAATCAAGGAAGTTAAAAGCGAGGCGGACACTCGCCAAAAGGGAAGCTTTGAGGTACGTTATATGTATGTCGTTTGTATGAATTACTTTGCTTAATTCTCTAAGTTGTTGATGTGTTATTATTGACAAAGAATTGTTGATGGCAAGTTATGCGATTGATCATGTAGTAAGGTTAGACTTAAGGATTTGTGGCAATTGATGTAATTAGATATGATAGGAATGATTGTTGTTTGTAGTTTAGAAACTATCGAAGTATAGACAACAGCCGAGACATGGTCCCTTAGCTATTAGCTATGGTAAACTAGACAAAACATGACCATGTGTATAGTGGTCAACATATTGATCTTGATATGGGTCAAAATTGATAAATTCATGAATACCGAGAAATCGACGTGTAAGACCAAGGCATAGACAATTCTCGAAGTGGATTGTAGAGCCAAAGGCATAGATCGTCGTGAAATCGCCTTAAAACAAGTCTGCGAGGGTCGAGTCACTCATCCGAGTTAAGGAAAATGGCTTAAAATGACCCAAGAATAGATCAGACGTTCTGAACGGCCCGCTCACCTTGGTGAACGGCCGTTCGGAAGGGTGAACGGCCGTTCGAAAGGGACGAAATCAGCTGGGAGGCTTCTATGATGACCGAACGGCCCGCTCACCTTGGTGAACGGCCGTTCCCCTTGACAATCAAGGCGAACGACCGTTCACTCAAGGTGAATGGTCGTTCACCTAGTCTGTGATGCTTATGGACTTCCGTAGTCGCTCTAAATTATATTCCAAAGCTAACTAACCTTGTATGTTACGTGTTTGACAGGTTGTAGGTATGATGGGGCACCCGAACGAGGGTCAAGCAAGCAAACCAAACTAAACATGTCATTTTGGAAGTATTTGGGTAGTGTCATTTTAGAACATGTTGTGTCCAACTAACTATGTTTTTGAAGAAACACGAATCCTGGATTACCAAAAGGGCGCTAACCCAGTAAGTGGTTCTACGGTATTTTGCAAAGAGAGTGTGTTTGAAAAATACGTGAGGGTCTAAGGACAAGACCAGGGAATTTAGGAGACTACTGATTAGAAGAGCCGAGCCTCTAGCAGTTAGTACAATAAACAAGGGGTTGAAGAAGGTACGAAAGAGTTCGTATTCTTCTAAAGTGAAAGTGTGAGTGATTAGATGCCAATAAAAGGAGAAGGGGCTCCTCCTTTTATAGTACTTAGGTCCTCTACTTTCTCAGCCCATCCTCTACCTTTGATGGGGCCCGACCCAGGTAGAGGTGTCTCCACAATCCGGCCCAAGTCCTCAAGCCCACTTGGTGCAAGTGGATTTTGATAAAAGGGAGAAAGTAAAATGCTAAGGGGGGATGTTACCGTCCTGACGGTTGGTACACGTGGCGCCCATTGAGTGGACGCCGGTGGTCGGCGGACATGTGGTGCCTGCCCATTGGTAGACCGAGGGCGGTGAGTAATCATACCTTTCTTGGACTTTGAGACGAGTTGAGAAAGTCTGTTTTGTCAGGAAGATATCTTGGTTGAAAGGCCGCCACGTCATCGTCCTTTCTGTTCGTCAGACTGGGAGCAGTCTCTGATTAGAGAGGAACTCTGTCGGGCCGCCTGCTGTGTCAGAGATATTTCGTTTGGGGCAGGGGTGAGTCCCAAGGCTACCCCAAAAGGTATCTTCCACTTTGTGTTGTTGAAGCTTGCTAAGGAAGCTTTGAAGTATATTGGGCCCGCCGATGTAAAATGGGCGGGCATGCTTACGCCTGGAGAGTGGACGCTAAACGATCCGCTGACGTAAAACGGACGGATGGACGCCAGACGTTCCGCCGACGTAGAACCGGCTAGTGGACGCCAGACGTTCCGCTGACGTAAAACGGGCGGATGGACGCTAAACGATCCGCTGACGTAAAACGGGCGGATGGACGCCTGGCGAAGCCGGTTCTAGTTGGGCGATTGTATGGTATTTGTAATGCTTTGATACCATACCCCTTCAAGTCCCCCCAGTCCAGTGCTTTCATGCACCTTTGGTAGGGGAGAGCTGGACTTGATTTCACAAGTGTACTTTGAGTTACATCCAGTCGTCACTGGGTTTTCATGTAACAAAGTGGACGTATGTATGACCCTCGTCAACTGGTGCGCGCACAGTGATCAAGCTGCGGGCGAATGACGGAATGAGCGTTTATTCCGGGGCCTATGAGTGGGTTAGGCGTTACTGGCGCGCAGGCGTGGAGCTTGAAAAGGCGTTGGGCCTGATTGCGCGACCAGAAGTTGTGAAAAATAGTTTTTTCAAATTTTTTCGTTCTGGTGCGCAGGCGTGGTACCTAAAAAGGCGTTGGGCGTGTTTGCGCGACCAGAAGTTGTGAAAAAGATTTTTTTTCAAGTTTTTCTTTCTGGCGCACAGGCGTGGAGCCTAAAAAGGCGTTGGGCCTGATTGCGCGACCAGAAGTTGTGAAAAAGAATTTTTTCAAGTTTTTCATTCTGGCGCACAGGCGTGGAGCCTAAAAAGGCGTTGGGCCTGATTGCGCGACCAGAAGTTGTGAAAAGTGGTTTTTTGTTGCTATCCGCGCCTGCATTTACTCCGCATTGAATTTGTATCTTTGGAATTTGTGTGAATTAAAGGCGGGAATGTTTGGAGTTGAAAAGACGTGGCTGACGGTTGGTACACTTGCCTTGGAGATTGTGTCTGACAGTTACTGTGACTGTTGAGTTGCTAGGCCGCCACGTGTTGTGCATCTGATGCATGGGGACAGCTGTTTGATGATGGATTCGAACGTGGGCGTACACGTGTCAAGCATCGGCATCGTTTTCCAGCTGGGGTAGAGCAACCGTCAGGCAAGTGGGCCACGCGCGGCGCGTGAGCCGTTTGGTCACGTGGGCTGTCTGACGTGTCCGTTTACTATTGGGCCCTTGCGCGAAAAGCCTGCTTGTGATGATTCCTCTTTCTGCCACTGCATTTAATGCGATGAGTATAAATACCTTCCTTTGATCCTTCATTCGTTTCATTCTCTTCTTTCACACGAATTTTTCGAGTTTTCCTCCGGCGAGTTCTTAACTTTTCCGATCAGCCGTTGAAGAAATTTTTTTTTATTTTCTTTCTTTCCTTTGTCGGAGATGTCATTTGAGGATAAGAAGGCGGAATTGGCGATGAAAGACGCCCAGATTTCTTGGTCCAAGGATAAATTTCGGTCTTTGGTCAAGAAATATGGTATTTCCTGGGAGTGGGAGCCGGAGCTGCCGGAGAAAGGGCAGACTCTGTTGGACTGCCCGGAGGGGAAGATATGCCTTTATGAGGCATTCTTTTTGAAGGGGCTTTTTCGTCTACCGGTGTCGAAGTTTCTCATCTCCGTTCTTCAGAAGTATGGGGTGCATATTTCGCAGATGAGCCCATTCGGGGTAATGCGAATTATGCATTTCGAAGCCACCTGCCGATTGTTGAGAAAGGAGCCGGAGTTTGAACACTTCAATGTGTTCTACAAGGTGGAGGTGAAAGACTCCGGCTGGGTGTCGTTCGTGGAAAGGTCGAAGACGGTGACCTTGATCGTACCGAAGAGCTCTCCAAAGACTCTTCGTGAGTGGAAGAAATGCTTTTTCTTCCTGAAGAAGGAGGTGATACCGGTGGAGATGGAGAAGCTTGAGCTGTGTGCGGGCCAGAAGGCGCCATCTTTTGAAGTGATGAAGGATTTCCAGGAAGAAGCCTGGTTTCAGGATTTGTGCGCACATCCCACCCGCCTGGATGATCTGGATAAGCTGGAGGAGGGTGTGCTCCGTCTGTTGGGGCTGAGCCGTCTTGGCGTCAGGGAGGGTTATGATGTGGCACCTGTGGGCGAGGCTGGGCCGCTGTCTGTTGAAGGTGAGTATTTCAACTTTGTTTAGTTTTTTTTTTTTCTGTTTTTGTTGATTTGACGCCTGTTGTGTTTGGTGACAGGTGAATTACTGTTTGAAGTTTTTGCCGCCCGTACTGTGAAGACCACCTACCTGGCAGTACACGAGGGCGGCGTTTCGGGGCTGGAGCTGATGGTGGAGAACATTTTGTTCCCCGGCCCGATGGAAGGTGCGCCCTCTAATCTTAAAGTGAGTTTCTTGATCAATCCTGAGTCGTTGTCTGTGAAAACGGCGGCTGGGGTGGATTATGTTTTTTTGTCAGACGACCAGTCGAGTAGGTCGTCGTCTGGTCTAATTCATCGTCCGCGTCGCTCTGCAGGTGGCACTGGAGCAAGTGCGTCAGCGGCCGGGGCGCAAGGTGGTGAGATGACTGGTGAAGCCAGTGTTGCTGAGGGCTTGGCTACTGAGGGTAGGTGTTACTGCCTTCTTTGTGGTTTTTGTAGTTTTGTTGTGTTTCTTTGAAGTTTACCTATCTTGTTTGCAGATCACAGGCGTAAACAGCCGGAAACTGCTGGAGAGGATGTGAGTGGTGGTCGGTCTCCGAAGCGGGCGACGACCGGGAGTGGTGATGTTGACCCCCCCCTGTGCGAGAGCCCTTCTACAAGAAGGCTTTGAAGAAACTTAGTAGTAAATACCTTTTTGCGCGTCCTTTTGAATTTTTCTCGCCAATTTCGATAAGGTCTTGAATTTGTCTTTGTTTATCTGTAGGTTCGGTTCCTCCATCTGTGAAGCAGTATCAGGAGGAACGAAAGAAGAAGCTGGAGGAGGAGCAGTCTCGGGCTGAGGCTGCGCGTCAGGAGGAATTGATGCGCAAGGCAGAGGAGGAAAAGCGTGTTGTTGAGGCCGCTTTGAAGAAGAAAGAGGATGAAGCCCGAGCTCTCCAAGTAGAGATGGAGCGCAAGCGGGCTGAGGATGCTCGCTTGGCTGACCTGGCTGAAAAGGAGGAGGAGGAGCGCCGGTTGGTGTTGTTGAAACAACACGAGGATTTGGTTAGGATCAAGAAGGAGCAGGCCCAAGGGATAGGCGTTCAGGGTGGCGAGGGCTCGCGGACCGGGCCCTCCTTTGTTGATTTGAGTGAGAGGGACGTGCTGGAGGCGTCTCCTCATGGTGGTGGGATTGATGATCCGAAGTTGAAGAAAGCTGAAGGCGTGGTGGCGTCTTCGGGTGCTCCTGTCTTCCGGCAGGACGCTCCGGTGTATATGCCTGGGTGGCGTATAATCGAAAGCTGTCGATTCCTTAACCCATTCGTGGCTGAGGAATTTGCCAGCTATGCGTTGCCGCCAGCTAAGCGTGCGCATCACCGGTCTCAGAACCGAGGTACTCTTTTCTCGGAGATGTGTATGAACTTAACACAGACTCTGGGAAACTTGTACGCCCTGCACAGAGGAGAGGGTGAGTTTTTGGATGAGCAGGCGTCGGTTGCAGGTGAAGCCGAGCGCCTGGCCAGGGAGAAGGAGGTGTATGAGTCGGCGCGGAAGCGGCTCTTGGAGCAGGTTCGGAAGTTAGAGTCCGATCTGCGCCAAAAGGATGTTGACGCTGCGGAGAAGCAGAAGACTTGGGCTAAGTCAACGGCGACCATTAATACGGAGCTGGAATGTTGTCGTCAGCTTGTTCAAAAGGCTGAGTCTGTGCTGGCTGAGCAGAAGAAGGTAGTGGCGGAGAAGGCCAAGGAGATGAAGGAGCTGTCCTCCAAGTATGCTAGTGTGGTGGGTGACCTTAAGGCGAAGGATGCCGACGTGGTGAGGATGACCACTCGGGTGTCCAAGTTGGAAGGTCAGGTTGGTGAGCTGGTGAAGGAGAAGGAGACCTGGGAGCTTGAGAGGACCTTGCTGCTGGATGCTCAGAAGGCATACTGTGAGAAGTCCCTGTGGATTATGTCTGACGGGATATCTGCCGTAAGTTCTCTTTACTTTGTCTTTTGTTCTGTATTTTGTGTAGCTCACTTTATCTTGTGTTTGTTTATGTAGGTCTTTGATCGCTGCTGGAATGAGCCAAAGATGGACGAGCAGGTTGCGGAGGTTGTTGATGCGTCGCGTACCACGGGCGTTCATAGTGGGTGGCTGGAGGGTTATCTGGCCGCCAAGGATGGGGTGCCGGTTGAGGAGCAGCCTTTTCAGGATGTTAATACTGACCAGCTGCTGATGGAGGAGCTTGAGAAGCTCGAGAAGATAAATTTTCCAGTGCTTCAGGTTGTGAGGCAGTGTTTGGCGGACCCTGACCCTATTGCTAGATTTAAGTGTTGGGTCGAGGAGTCTGAGCGTGCTGGGCGTGAGCGTGCTGAGAAGGGGAAGGAGAAGGCTGGGGGGCGGGTAGTTCGGGGACAGCTCATGAGCCTCCTAAATAGTTTGTTTAAATGTTCCTTTTGTCTTGTAAATCTGACATTTCGGCTATAATGAAATGTGATGTTTTGACTTTGCTTTTGCCCATCTTGCGTATTTTCGTGCGATAGATTGCTTTGATGTTAAACTTTATGAAGAGTCAATTGGCTTCATAGGTTACAAGTAACCTTGGCGTCTATTGCATAGGGTAGTTTAACTACGCGACTTTTGGGCGAAAGGTTTGTCTTTTTCTAAGTTTATGAAGGGTAAATTAACTTCATAAGTTAGGAATGTGGCGAACCTTTAATGTTAAGCCTTATGAAGAGTCAATTAGCTTCATAAGTTATAGGTAAAGTAATCGGTGTCTGAGCTAATAGACAGAGGGTAGGGGGTGTAGTTAAAAAACTGAAATGTTTATAAGTAGCATGGGCGCACCTGCGCTACATTCCATGATCTAGGTATGGGTGTGCCGTCGAGTCTTTCTAGCGCGTATGCTCCTTTGCCTAGTACCTGTTGGATTTTGTATGGCCCTTCCCAGTTGGGTGCGAGCTTTCCTGGGCGCTCGGTGTGAGATGCGTAGTTGTCTCTTAGGACGTAATCGTCGATGTCGAATGCGCAGGCTTTGACTTTGGAGTTGTATTAGCGCTCCAATTGTTTTTTGTAGTTTGCCTCGCGTATAGCGACGGCGTCGCGCCTTTCGTCTAAGAGGTCCAAGTTGAGGCGTAGTTCTCTGTTATTGTCAGTGTTCGCGGTGTTGAGGACCCTTGGTGATGGGAATGTTACTTCTGCGGGTATTACGGCCTCGGAACCATAGGTTAGGCTAAACGGGGTTTCTCCGGTGCTGGTCTTGGTGAGGGTGCGATGTGCCCGTAGCACGTGTGGGAGTTCATCCACCCAACCTGTGCGCTTTGACCCGAGGCGAGTCTTGATGACTTCAACTAGTGACCTGTTGATGCGTTCTACTTGGTCGTTGCCTTGGGGGTGAGCGACGGATGTGAATATCTGGCTGACGCCTAGTTGTGTTAGCCAGGTTTGAAGCTTTTTGTCTGTGAATTGTGTTCCGTTATTCGTGAAAATTTCCATGAGTAGGCCAAAACGGCAGATGATGAATTCCCAGATGAATTTTTTTGTCTGTTCAGTGCTGAGCGAGGCAAGTGGCTTGTCCTCTACCCATTTTGTGAAGTAGTCGACGGCGACGATGAGGTATTGTATCTTTCTAGGGGCCATTGGGAATGGGCCGACTAGATCGATAGCCCATTTCTGGAATGGCCAGGCGGCAATGACTGGGACCAGGTCGTTCTTTGGGCGCAGGGTGTTTGGTGCGTGTTGCTGGCAGTTAAAGCAAGTGCGCAGGATTTTGACGGCGTCTTGATGCACGCCCGGCCAGTAGTAGCCGGTGTTCATGATTTTGGCGACGACCATTCTTGGGCTCGCGTGGATTCCGCATATGCCTTCGTGGATCTCCTTTATAAGGGAGGTGGCTATTGCGGTATCTAGGAGTGGGCCGAGATAGGAGCGTCGGTATAAGACTCCATTCATGAGCTGATAGTGCTGGGATTTGTATTGGAGTTTTCGGGCTTCTGCTTTTTGAGGTGGTAGGGTGCCCGTTGCCAGGTATGCTTGAATCGGGGTCATCCATGACCCGGCGCCCATCTGTGTGATATTAACCTGTCTAAGTGGTACTGAAGGTTGAGCTAGAGTTTCGATGCGTACCTCTTTGGCCATGTGCGGCCAAGCCGTGGAGGCCATCTTGCTGAGTGCGTCAGCTTCTTTATTGCCACTTCGGATGATGTGGAGGATTGAGCAGGTTGTGAATTTTTTGGTAAGGAGCTTTGCCTGGTCGACGTATTGGGCCATGACTGGGTCCTTGGCATCGTAGACGCCGTTCATGTGGCCTGCTATGAGCATAGAGTCGACATGGGCGTTAAGGTGTCTTGCGCCCATTTTGTCGGCGAGGCGTAGTCCTGCCAAAAATGCTTCTTACTCTGCTTCGTTGTTTGTGCTTGGGAACTCGAGACGGACGGCGTATGTAAATTCTGTTTTGTCGGGGCTGACTAGGCGAAGGCCTGCACCTGCGCCCTGGTCATTGGAGGCTCCGTCCGTGTATAATGGCCAGGTTACTCGGTCGTCTGGGATGGGTTTGGGATCTTGCTCATCTTTTCAGTCTTGGATTTTATCTATTGGAATTTCTGCGATGAAGTCTGCAAGGACCTGCCCTTTGATTGCGGGTCTTGGTTTGTAGATGATGGCGTGTGCGCCTAGCTTGATTGCCCATTTCGCCAGCCGGCCTGAGAGTTCTGGTTTGGAGAGTACGGTGTTGATCCTGTAATCTGTTAGGACGTTAATCGGATGTCCTTGGAAGTATCGCCTTAGTCGTCGTGACGCATGTACGAGTGCGAGAACGAGTTTTTCCATGGTTGAGTATTTGGTTTCTGCGTCTTCCAGGGTGCGGCTGATGTAGTAGATTGGCGTTTGTACTTTGTTGCGTTCTACTAGTAGCACTGCACCTATTGTTGTTTCTGATGCGGATAGGTACAGTGTAAGTGGTTTCTCTGGCAGGGGTCCTGTTAGAGTTGGTAAGTAAGTTAAACATTGCTTCATTTCACGAAAGGCTACTTTCGCTTCTGGTGTCCAGCGGAACTGTCTTTTCTTTAGTACATTTCGTAGGGTGTGAACAAAAGGAAAAGACTTGGAGGCGTAGTTTGATAGGAATCGGTTGAGAGCAACTAGGCGTCCCATCAGTGTCTGTACGTCCTTTATTGAGCTTGGTGATGGCATGCGTTGCATGGCTTGGATTTTTTCCAGGTTTGGCTTGAAGCCGCCATTGGTGACAATGACGCTTAGGAATTTTCCCTCTTCAGCTCCGAAGGAGCATTTCCCCGGGTTGAGTTTCATCTAGAATTTCGCGCAACTGTTCGAAGGTGCGCTGGATGTCCAATAGCATGGTGTCTTCTTGAGTGCTTTTGATTACCAAGTCATCGACGTAGACTTCAAGGTTGACGCCAATCTGGTTGATGAAGGCATGGTCCATGAGGCGTTGGTAAGTTGCGCCAGCGTTCTTTTGTCCGAAGGGCATTTTGGTGTAGTAGTATACCCCTCGGTCTGTTCTGAAGGCCGTTCGGTCTTCGTCTTCGTGGGCCATTTGTATTTGATGATATCCTCGATATGCGTCAAGAAAGCATTTGTATTTGAATGGCGCTAGGGAGTCTACCTTCAAGTCAATCTCTGGAAGGGGGTAGTGATCTTTAGGGCATGCTTTGTTGAGGTCCTTGTAGTCGACGCACATGCGCCAAGATCCATTTTTCTTGAGGACCATGACAGGGTTAGCTACCCAGGTTTGGTGGTTGCATTTTCTGATGATGCCCTCTTCCAGTAGGTCGTTGACTTGTTCGTTCATGGCTTTGACTCTGTCGAGGCCCAGTGGCCGTTTTTTCTGGGCCACCGGGCGTGCATCTTTGTATGTGTTGAGGCGGTGCTCGGCTATGTGTCTTGGGACGCCGACCATGTCTGATGATTGCCAGGCGAAGATGTCTTTGTTTGCCACCAATAGTTGTTTTAGGTGTATTTTTACTTGGGGGGACAGGGTCCGCCCTAAGGTGATGGTTTGTTCGGGGAAAGTTGGGTTGAGAACCCAATTTTCTTCTTTCGGCGGGGTTGGCGCTTGCCGTACTGTGTCGTCGATCGGGGCGCTTGTCATGAGGCACTCTTGGTTGCCTCGGATGTATGCGACCCCCGTAGGTGTTGGAAAACCCATGGTTTGGTGCGGAGTTGACGCAGTGGAGTTGAAGTTTGCTAGGCCTTGTCTGCCCAACAGTATGTCGTATGAGGAGATGGCTGGGATGACGTGAAAGGTGCAAACTTCTGAGCGGGTGTGAGTGCCATCATCAAGTGTAACTGTAAAGTCAAACTTGCCAATGGGGTGTATTACCTCATTGAAGAAACTAGTGATGGGTGCATCTGGTTGCAAGCGTGCTTTGTCTTCCTCGTCGAGTTGATCGAAGCACTGTTGGTACATGATGTCGAAGCTGCAGCCGCCGTCGCACATCATCTTGTAAGTTCGGTAATGCCCGAATAGTGCTGTGATGGTGAGTGGGGTAGTTGAATTTGCGCCCCTGGTATTGTGGGGAGGATGACTTGGGCCTCCTTCCAGTTTCTGGCTGTTGTGATTTCTAATTGTTGCGACGTGGTCGCTATGTCTGGGAAGTTTGTTTTCCGCTTGATGTTGCGCGTAATGTTGCACTGTCTGTTGTATGCGCCGCGGACGTGGTGTGTTTTGATGTCTTTGATGGCCTTGGCTGGCTCATCTTGCCGGTGTGCGCTGGCGCGGACATTTTTGACCAAGTTGGCCAACTTCCCTGAACGTAGGGCTGCCTCGATCTCCATTTTGAGGCTGTAGCAGTTCTTAGTGTCATGGCCCACATCTTTGTGGAAATCAAAGAATCTGGTGGTGTCAATGTTTTTTCGTTTTGTTCCTATGGGGTTTTGGGATCTTGAAAGTTACCTCTCCAGTTGAGAGGACTTGTGACAGCACCTGGGATGGTGTTTTTGTGAGGGGGTCCAGTCTTGATTCCGGCGACCGCTGTTGCGCTGATCGCGAGTTTGCTTGTTACCGATGATGTTCCGGGCGTCGCCGGAGCTTGAGTACCGGCCTTCGTCAGTGGAACCAGAGATGCGGTTCCAGACGGATGATCGGTTGTTGCCGCGGCTGCAGCTGTTGCTGGAGCTCCCTCGTTGGTTCCGGCGCATTGTTTTTTGATTGTCTGCATATAGCGTGGAAATGCGGACGACCTCTTCCCAGGAATCTGGGACGCCATCTTTCCCTTGAAGGGTGTGTTGGAGGCCGTCATCGTTGACGTTGGCTAGGAAGGAGGTCCGGGTTTCCTCATCCCCCGCTCCTAACTGGAGTGCTTCTTTGTTGAACCGTACGATGAAGTCTTCGAGCGGTTCAGTATCTCTGCGTTTGCACAGAGAGATCTGGCTTTTGTCACGCTTATGACGACGTTGTTGGCTAAAGTGGAGTGAGAGTTTATCGATCAGCTGCTCGTAGCTGTCGATGCTTCCAATGGGGAGGTTATCAAACCAGACCCTGGCGGCTTCGGTAAGTGTCTGGGCATACATGTGACACCAGACGGGTAGGGTCCCTCTGATGACGGCCCCGGCTTGGTTGAAGATGCCGAGGTGGTCGTCCGGATCGGTGAGAGCGTCATATATTCTGACGTTGGTCGGCATGCGTTGGCGTGGCAGGATTGGTGCTTGGGATATACGCCTGGTGAACTTGGACTTGTCCGCGAAGGCCGTGGGCCTGTAGGGGAGTGACAAGTTTGTGGTGGCGTCGCCGTTGTATCTGTTTAATCGTTCCCGCCTGTAGTATGTGTGACACCCCGCATTTTCAGGTTAAATACTTTTACTGAACTCTAGTTAACTTACATGTTCATACATGGCTAGATACTTAACTAGGGTTAGTTATGTAGGTTTAACATATGTTAGAAGATGCTAACATATGTTATACGTAGGAAAATCCTTGTTAAACACACACATGAGTCCTGTATCCCAAACGTTGCTGAATTATGTGACATACATAGCAATAATATATACAAGTGAATGTTGTTGAACATGAAGTACGTGCTTATGTGAATTACATGTTTTTGTGAATGATCGCCTAACTGAAAGGTAATGCGTAGATTATGCAAATTACGTGCACAACATGAATGATATGCTATGTAATAATAAAAATAATGGGGTTAATAATATTGGGTCCGGTATTGGGCTAGAACATGGTTAACGGGTTAAGTTAATGGACTAGAAGGGCCCTAATACCAATTGCTTGGGGAACAAGCAAAGCCCTTTTACAATTAGGAGGCAAGGAAAAAGATAAAAACCCTATCCCTTGCCCCCTTGGTGCCGTGCGAAACCCCCACCCCCCTCTCTCTTTGTTTTCAAGCAATCAAGCAATCTTTCACTAATCAAGCTAGTTCGGGTTTGATTTCAAGGCTCTAGGGAGTTTAATCTTTCACAAGGTATACGTTCTTACGATTTTTGATGAATTATAATGATTGAAAAACTTTGAAAACCCTAAAAATAATATATACAAAATCGCATTCATGTATGTATAGGAGTTCTTGAATGTTCTTGATGATTTAATGATGATGATTGTTATTAGCAGCCATGATTAGGGTTTTCACATGATAATATATGTGTTTTGCTATGATTAATATGGTGTTTAATCCGTACTATAGGTGTTATACATGTATTAGGGATGTTTATGAAGAATTAGGGTTTGTAGATTACTTGGGATGCAAGTTTAAGATTCTGACAGATTTGTTTGAACGTATTGAAGGGGCTGTAACGGGTTGGTAAATCGATTGTTTTGATGATTTCTTTGCATGATTGTAATGTACAAGGTCTTAGCTTTTCATAATGGGCAAAACCATCGATTTTGGACATCGTATGAGTCGTTTTTGGAATTTTAATTGATTAGGGGTCATATCAGATTTTCGGATTTGTAAATTGGGCTAACTTTAAATGGTCATAACTTGAGATTTACAAGGAGTTAGGTTATGAAATTTTTACAGTAGGTCAATACTGGAAAATAGAGCTTTTCCAAGTGGATTCATCTCGTTTGGATGAATACACAATTTTTAAGAATTTTCCTACTAAACTGACCTGTTGAGGAAATTTTCTGGACACTGCTGTGTTGTACGAATTTTTATAATTTTTGTGTTTGGAATTAAGACAAAAAAAAATAGGTATTGTCGAGTGAATCCCAAATAAAATTCAGTAAAAATTTGGGACTCTAGTTCATTCGTTAAGTATTTTAAATAAATTGTTTTTCACAGCGCACAATCTGTCCCAAAAACACAGATTGTGTACGGGGTCTTTAAGTGACTATTTGGAGTTCTATGTGGTGTGTAAATGACATGTACTTGTGTGGAAACTGGTATGAGATGTATTTGATGCATTAAACTGATAATAATTGCTATGATCACCAACGGGATACGTAGGACATACTTGAGCATGTAGAGTCATTAGGTGTCACTACACAGTTTTGAACTTTTAAAAGTCTTGGATAAACGAGTTACATGGTGTGTTGGTTACGCACGTATACTCACTTAGTGACATTTGTAATAGGGAGTCGGTAGCACGTTACTATTCGTGGAATTTGGATTTTCACTTGCAACCTAAGGTGAGTTTCACTACTCTTTTTCTCAAAAGCATGCGTCTCAGGTATGAGACACTTTACTTAACATTTTCTAGTCCGGTTTGGGACTACTTACACATCCCGGGTTGGGATGCCATGGATCCTTATGAGGGTCGGTCACTTTGCTAATTCGCAATTGTGTCCTTGATAAACTGAACCATTTTTATCATTTTGTAAGTCCTCACGTACCGAATGAGTTGCCAGGGTTGGCAAGCGGGTTATTAGTTGATAGCGCTATTAGGTCTTACAAACCTCACACCGGCTCGGGGAGCGCGGGCGTGAACTATAACTACGAAACATTATCATTGCGGATAGACAATGATGTCAGGCATACGGCACACTTATGTGGCTACACGTACATAGCAGTTCGGTATATTCGGTTAGTTATCATGAATGGGCTAGCTACCCTTGACATGCGATGAATTAGTGGTTACACGGTGCGGGGCACCAACACAACTTACTTACTTACGTGGTTTTGGAAACCAGCACAGTTACATACTCATTTACTTTACCTAGTGAACTCACCAACATTGTTTGTTGACCCACGATTTATATGCTTTTGCAGGTAGTTAGCTTCCGGTGCCAAGATTAGAAAGCACTGCACACTTCATTGCATTTGGGGTCTTGGGCATACACCTAAATTACATATTAAGCTTTTACATTTTCTTTCATATGGTTTTAATTTGGGCGCGTTGTTTTGCGCATGGTTTTAAAAGGATTAAATTTGGTTTACGCTTCCGCAACTTAACTAAATTTGGTTTTTGAAACGAACTAAATGGTTTGGGCATTTAGAGTTCGTTCATATGACTTATGGCTATGGGATCCTGGTATGTCATGCGCCTCGCGGTATGAACCCCGCAGTCGAAATTTGAGGGTGTGACAGATTGGTATCAGAGCCATTGGTTATAGTGAACTAGGACTGCATGTTGAGTCTAGTCTATAATCATCATAGCATAAGTACACTCACAACTTAAGTGCACAACTAGCTATTAGCTACATATATCTACAACATATGATTTCGGGAGATATGTTATCTTCTAGTTCTAGACTTAATTCTTAACACGTTAATGGTGGGAACCTAGGGTTACACCAGGTGGCGCAATACTAGGAGTAATATCCTAATTAACCTCATGGACGAGGAGACAACAATAGTACAAGGGAAGGAGCCCTTGCGAGCGTTGTGGCGCACGTACACAGGAAGCTGCACGATGCGCATGACGTGGTACCATTAAATCAACTATGAAGGAATTCGAATGCTGAGACTTATCTTTTGTCACTTAGCAAGGAGAAA
This sequence comes from Ambrosia trifida, assembly GCA_028751855.1. Classification (NCBI taxonomy): domain Eukaryota; kingdom Viridiplantae; phylum Streptophyta; class Magnoliopsida; order Asterales; family Asteraceae; genus Ambrosia; species Ambrosia trifida. The sequence continues at coordinate 83,384,169 of CM054122.1, forward strand.
ATTAGTTTCTGTTCCTTGTTACTTGATCTTTCTTACTCCCATTCGAAACTCAGACGGGACTAGGTTACGCATATAGAACTTATTTCTTACTTTAGTACCTTACGCCTAGTATGAGCGGGCGGACGTATGACTGCATATCCCTGTTACTCATAAGTATATGGTAGATTCATGGGAACACATTAGATCGGGACTTGTTACACACACTCTTGGGGAGTTACGTAAAGCCTGCGATGTAATGCAACATCACAAGGGAGGATGAAACCTACTAATGGCTGATAGCCACGATTGGAGGAACGAGTGGTACAGCTTACCACTAAACTGGTTCGCATAGGACTAGAGAAGGAGATTTTACGTGATGAGAACCATATAACACTGACATCGCAAAAGAGGAAGGATAAGAGATGGAAGGGGAACCTGAGCAGGACGAGCACATGGAAGTGAGGATGAAGGCTCTACTATCTAGACAGAGCATGGCGACGATTGGCTCTTACCTTTTCTTACCTATCTTTTCTTTCATTTCCCTTTGCTAACTTAGATAAGACTGAGTTCTTATGATCAACGATAGGGTGGTTGAGGCCCTCGCATCCTTCCAAGCTAGTAAAGATCTATTTTGCTAAATCATTCTTTTCCCCTGACTTCCACATTTGAACTTTCTTATACCTTGAACGCACAACGTATTTTCAAGCCTTTTATTGGTTGTAAACCTCGATAACTCCAACGGAACTGAAGGAGACCGTCTGATTGCTTCGATAGTGTAAGTCTTTGCCATGTGCATTTGTCCCAGGCAGGATGGAGTAATGTACACTACATGTACACTCGATGAGTTACAGATGGAAGGAGAACGTAACACCCTGTGGTGAAATCTAGAAACTTTGTTATATAAAGACGGATGGGTCTGAGATCGACGCCTACACTACCAAGCTATAGGAGATAGCCACTATAGATTCAAATCTATTTAACCTACCTTACAAATGGATCGAACTTTATACCGAAAGGGTGGGCCCCTCAGATTCGTGGCTTGGCCACTGCAGCTCACCTACAAATCTTTCACTTGACTCGCAGACTCACAGATGAGACTGCTGATCATGGTACCTTTCTGAAGCATGGTGCTTCATTTTCTACTGTTGGTGATAGCAAGAGAACGTGGGATAGTGTGAAGTATAAGTCCTGCAACAACAACTACCACAACGGGAACAACAACAATGGGGTTCGTGGGAAAGCATTCGTGATTGGCATTAGGGAAGCTAGGACTGATAACAAGGTCGTGACGGATACGACACTCTTATGATAGTTTTGTGTCATCAAAACTTAACAAACAACTAGGGATGGTTCCTACTTTTCTTAATACCTCGTACAACATGGGGTTAGCTGATGGAAAGCCTGTTGAGGTAACCCATATTCATCGTGACTGTAAGCTCGAGTTGGATGGGCAATTGTTTGCCATCAACATTCTACCTATCACCCTTGGAAGCTTTGATCTCGGGGTTGGCATGGACTGGTTGTCCAAGCAACACGCTGAAATTCTCTGTCAGGAGAAGATTGTTCGTATCCCTCTCCCTAGTGGAGAACTCTTATCTGTCCAGGGTGATCGTGGTGGTGCCATGATGGGCATCATCTCTTTCCTGAAAACCCAGAAGTTTATTCGGAAGGGCTACCCAGCCATATTGGCTAACATTTCTGATACTCGAGCTGAAGTTAAAACAAAAATTGAGGACATCCCTGTAGTTCAGGATTTTCCAGATGTCTTCCCAGAGGAATTAACCGGACTTCCACCTGTCCGACAAGTGGAATTTCAAATTGACCTTGCACCAGGAGCCGCCCCAGTTACGCGTGCACCATACCGCCTTGCACCAGGCGAACATCCAGAACTATCCACCCAACTCCAAGAGCTATTGGACAGGGGTTTCATTAGACCTAGTTTTTCACCTTGGGGAGCTCCAGTCTTAATTGTTAAGAAAAAGGATGGGAGTTTCCGTATGTGTATCGATTACCGAGAATTGAATAAGGTGACAATTAAAAACCGCTACCCTTTACCTCGTATTGATGATTTATTCGACCAGCTCCAGGGGTTGAGTTTCTATTTCAAGATTGACTTGAGGTCGGGGTATCACCAACTGAGAGTTCGAGAGGGGGATGTGCCAAAGACAGCCTTTCGAACTCGTTATGGGCACTATGAATTTTTGGTAATGCCTTTCGGGCTGACCAATGCACCAGCTGTGTTCATGGACCTCATGAACCGTGTGTGCAAACCCTATCTAGACAAATTTGTCATAGTGTTCATAGACGACATTCTGATCTATTCCAAGAGTAGGGAAGAGCACGAGCAACACCTACGACTGATCTTGGAACTTCTGAAAAGTGAGCAGTTATATGCAAAATTCTCCAAGTGCGACTTCTGGATTCGTGAGGTCCAATTCTTGGGTCATGTGGTGAACGAGGCAGGAATACAGGTCGATCCCGCTAAGATTGATGCGATTAAAAGATGGGAGGCCCCTAAGACTCCCACGGAGGTCCGACAATTCCTTGGCCTTGCAGGTTATTATCGCAGATTCATTCAGGGATTCTCAAAAATCGCTCAACCCCTCACTGCTTTGACACAGAAGGGGATTACCTACAAGTGGGGAGATGCCCAAGAAGCTGCTTTTCAATTACTAAAGACTAAACTTTACAGTGCTCCAATATTATCACTACCTGAGGGTACGGAGGACTTTGTGGTGTACTGTGATGCATCTATCCAAGGTCTAGGGTGTGTTTTGATGCAACGCGAGAAGGTGATCGCTGATGCTTCAAGACAACTAAAAGTTCACGAGAAGAATTATCCCACTCACGACTTGGAACTGGGAGCGGTTGTCTTCGCTCTCAAAATTTGGAGGCACTACCTCTACGGAACAAAGTGCACAATCTTCACAGATCATAAGAGTCTTCAGCACATATTTGATCAGAAGGTCCTAAACATACGGCAACGACGATGGGTCGAACTCTTGAATGATTATGACTGTGCTATCAAGTACCATCCAGGGAAAGCTAACGTAGTAGCTGATGCCCTGAGCCGTAAAGAAACGAAACCCAAACGTGTGCGAGCCTTACAACTTACCATACACTCTAATCTGCCTGATAAAATACGTGAAGCCCAAGGCGAGGCCTTGAAAAAGGAAAACATCGGGTTGGAAACATTGCATGGTGCTGGCAAGCACCTAGAACTGAAGTCGGATGGGCTTCAGTACTTTATGGATCGAGTCTGGATTCCACGTTCAGGGGATCTTAGACAACTAGTGCTCGATGAGGCTCACACATCTCGTTATTCGGTACATCTCGGTTCGGACAAAATGTACCAGGACCTCAAAACTCTCTACTGGTGGCCAAACATGAAAGCAGAGATAGCTACTTATGTTAGTAAGTGCTTGACCTGTGCCAAGGTTAAGATTGAGTATCAAAAACCTTCGGGCTTACTTCAGCAACCAGAAATCCCTATGTGGAAATGGAACGGAATCTCTATGGATTTCATTACAAAACTCCCTAAAACGCCAAGTGGGCATGACAAGATTTGGGTCATAGTTGATCGGTTGACCAAATCGGCACACTTCCTTGCCATCAAGGACACTGATAAACTGGAGAAGCTGGCCAATCTTTATATCAAAGAGGTTGTTTCTAGGCACGGGGTGCCTACTTCCATCATATCTGATCGCGACGCGCGATTTACATCCCATTTCTGGAAAACTCTCCACGATGCTTTGGGGACTCGTTTAGACATGAGCACAGCCTACCACCCTCAGACGGATGGACAGAGCGAACGTACCATCCAAACATTAGAAGATCTGCTACGAGCGTGCGTGGTGGAATTTGGAAACAATTGGGACAAGCACTTACCACTGATTGAATTTTCTTATAACAATAGTTACCACACTTCGATTCAGTGTGCGCCCTTTGAGGCACTTTATGGGTGCAAGTGTAGGTCTCCCATCTGTTGGACGGAAGTTGGGGATAGCCAACTGACAGGTCCCGAACTAGTGCATGAAACTTCTGAAAAGATAGTGCAAATCAGAAACAGGATGGCTGCTGCTCGTGATCGACAGAAAAGCTACGCTGATAAGCGTAGGAAACCATTGGAATCCCAGGTAGGGGACAGGGTGTTACTGAAGGTGTCACCATGGAAGGGTGTGATACGCTTCGGCAAACGGGGAAAACTGAACCCACGATACGTTGGGCCATTTGAGATTGTCAAAAGGGTTGGTCCAGTAGCTTATGAATTAAATCTGCCAGAGGAACTCAATGGAGTACACAATGTATTTCATGTATCGAATCTGAAGAAGTGTCTGTCAGATTCGACATTAGCAGTGCCACTGGAGGAGATCCAGGTGGACGAACAACTTCGGTTCGTGGAAGAACCCGTGGAAATTCTTGAGCAGGGCGCCAAGAAACTCAGAAAAAGCACCATACCTATTGTGAAGGTGCGGTGGAATTCCCGTCTAGGACCGGAATACACGTGGGAACGCAGGGATCAGATGCGACTCAAATACCCACATCTCTTTACCGAACCTGAAATCGTACATAGATCGAACGCGGAACATAAAGCAGCTCTTTCAAAGTGAATTTCGGGGCGAAATTCCTTTCAACTTGGGGATGATGTGACATCCGGGAACCAAGCACACATTTTTATAGCTGGCTTTATTGTTTACTTGCTGAATTTCGGGACGAAATTCTTTTCAACTTGGGGATGATGTGACACCCCGCATTTTCAGGTTAAATACTTTTACTGAACTCTAGTTAACTTACATGTTCATATATGGCTAGATACTTAACTAGGGTTAGTTATGTAGGTTTAACATATGTTAGAAGATGCTAACATATGTTATACGTAGGAAAATCCTTGTTAAACACACACATGAGTCCTGTATCCCAAACGTTGGTGAATTATGTGACATACATAGCAATAATATATACAAGTGAATTTTGGTGAACATGAAGTACGTGCTTATGTGAATTACATGTTTTTGTGAATGATCGCCTAACTGAAAGGTAATGCGTAGATTATGCAAATTACGTGCACAACATGAATGATATGCTATGTAATAATAAAAATAATGGTTTTTATATAATGTAGCATGGTTAATAATATTGGGTCCGGTATTGGGCTAGAACATGGTTAACGGGTTAAGTTAATGGACTAGAAGGGCCCTAATACCAATTGCTTGGGGAACAAGCAAAGCCCTTTTACAATTAGGAGGCGAGGAAAAAGATAAAAACCCTATCCCTTGCCCCCTTGGTGCCGTGCGAAACCCCCACCCCCCTCTCTCTTTGTTTTCAAGCAATCAAGCAATCTTTCACTAATCAAGCTAGTTCGGGTTTGATTTCAAGGCTCTAGGGAGTTTAATCTTTCACAAGGTATACGTTCTTACGATTTTTGATGAATTATAATGATTGAAAAACTTTGAAAACCCTAAAAATAATATATACAAAATCGCATACTTGTATGTATAGGAGTTCTTGAATGTTCTTGATGATTTAATGATGATGATTGTTATTAGCAGCCATGATTAGGGTTTTCACATGATAATATATGTGTTTTGCTATGATTAATATGGTGTTTAATCTGTACTATAGGTGTTATACATGTATTAGGGATGTTTATGAAGAATTAGGGTTTGTAGATTACTTGGGATGCAAGTTTAAGATTCTGACAGATTTGTTTGAACGTATTGAAGGGGCTGTAACGGGTTGGTAAATCGATCGTTTTGATGATTTCTTTGCAAGATTGTAATGTACAAGGTCTTAGCTTTTCATAATGGGCAAAACCATCGATTTTGGACATCGTATGAGTCGTTTTTGGAATTTTAATTGATTAGGGGTCATATCAGATTTTCGGATTTGTAAATTGGGCTAACTTTAAATGGTCATAACTTGAGATTTACAAGGAGTTAGGTTATGAAATTTTTACAGTAGGTCAATACTGGAAAAATAGAGCTTTTACAAGTGGATTCATCTCGTTTGGATGAATACACAATTTTTAAGAATTTTCCTACTAAACTGACCTGTTGAGGAAATTTTCTGGACACTGCTGTGTTGTATGAATTTTTATAATTTTTGTGTTTGGAATTAAGACAAAAAAAAATATGTATTGTCGAGTGAATCCCAAATAAAATTCAGTAAAAATTTGGGACTCTAGTTCATTCGTTAAGTATTTTAAATAAATTGTTTTTCACAGCGCACAATCTGTCCCAAAAACACAGATTGTGTACGGGGTCTTTAAGTGACTATTTGGAGTTCTATGTGGTGTGTAAATGACATGTACATGTGTGGAAGCTGGTATGAGATGTATTTGATGCATTAAACTGATAATAATTTCTATGATCACCAACGGGATACGTAGGACATACTTGAGCATGTAGAGTCATTAGGTGTCACTACACAGTTTTGAACTTTTAAAAGTCTTGGATAAACGAGTTACATGGTGTGTTGGTTACGCACGTATACTCACTTAGTGACATTTGTAATAGGGAGTCGGTAGCACGTTACTATTCGTGGAATTTGGATTTTCACTTGCGACCTAAGGTGAGTTTCACTACTCTTTTTCTCAAAAGCATGCGTCTCAGGTATGAGACACTTTACTTAACATTTTCTAGTCCGGTTTGGGACTACTTACACATCCCGGGTTGGGATGCCATGGATCCTTATGAGGGTCGGTCACTTTGCTAATTCGCAATTGTGTCCTTGATAAACTTAACCATTTTTATCATTTTGTAAGTCCTCACGTACCGAATGAGTTGCCAGGGTTGGCAAGCGGGTTATTAGTTGATAGCGCTATTAGGTCTTACAAACCTCACACCGGCTCGGGGAGCGCGGGCGTGAACTATAACTACGAAACATTATCATTGCGGATAGACAATGATGTCAGGCATACGGCACACTTATGTGGCTACACGTACATAGCAGTTCGGTATATTCGGTTAGTTATCATGAATGGGCTAGCTACCCTTGACATGCGATGAATTAGTGGTTACACGGTGCGGGGCACCAACACAACTTACTTACTTACGTGGCTTTGGAAACCAGCACAGTTACATACTCATTTACTTTACCTAGTGAACTCACCAACATTGTTTGTTGACCCACGATTTATATGCTTTTGCGGGTAGTTAGCTTCCGGTGCCAGGATTAGAAAGCACTGCACACTTCATTGCATTTGGGGTCTTGGGCATACACCTAAATTACATATTAAGCTTTTACATTTTCTTTCATATGGTTTTAATTTGGGCGCGTTGTTTTGCGCATGGTTTTAAAAGGACTAAATTTGGTTTACGCTTCCGCAACTTAACTAAACTTGGTTTTTGAAACGAACTAAATGGTTTGGGCATTTAGAGTTCGTTCATATGACTTATGGCTATGGGATCCTGGTATGTCATGCGCCTCGCGGTATGAACCCCGCAGTCGAAATTTGAGGGTGTGACAGTATGGGCTATGGCGATAGTCCCTAGAGGCATCGTCTTCCCATGAACATTCATCATAGTCTTCATCGTCGAACCGGTTGCGCTCTGCACGGGCCTGGTCCTCAGGGGATTGCCCTGGACCTTCCTCGTGACGGGTGGCAACCGACGTTCGTGCGGGAGGTTTGGAGGAGGAACCCGCGATTGCTTTGCCGGTGCGTCGGCGTCGATCTCCTCCTCGGTTGGAGGTGCTGGGTCAGTGAGTTGAAATTCTAGGTTTCTGGGGGTGACGATGGGGTGTTGCTGGTTATTGTCGTGATCCCCAGATGTTGGGTGGGATGCTGGAGTGGCGTCGGTGATGTCTTCGACAGCTCCAGATGGGGTGAACACTCTTGGAGGTGAAGTGGTCATTTTTTTTCAGTATGGGTTAATGGATATATTTGTTAAAGCTGTTTTTGTGAGTATTTGTGGTAAGGCCACGGATGGCGCCAATGAAGAAACACGAATCCTGGATTACCGAAAGGGCGCTAACCCAGTAAGTGGTTCTACGGTATTTTGCAAAGAGAGTGTGTTTGAAAAATACGTGAGGGTCTAAGGACAAGACCAAGGAATTTAGGAGACTACTGATTAGAAGAGCCGAGCCTCTAGCAGTTAGTACAATAAACAAGGGGTTGAAGAAGGTACGAAAGAGTTTGTATTCTTCTTGAGTGAAAAAGTGAGTGATTAGATGCCAATAAAAGGAGAAGGGGCTCCTCCTTTTATAGTACCTAGGTCCTCTACTTTCTCAGCCCATCCTCTACCTTTGATGGGGCCCGGCCCAAGTAGAGGTGTCTCCACAATCCGGCCCAAGTCCTCAAGCCCACTTGGTGCATGTGGGTTTTGATAAAAGGGAGAAAGTAAAATGCTAAGGGGGGATGTTACCGTCCTGACGGTTGGTACACGTGGCGCCCATTGAGTGGACGCCGGTGGTCGGCGAGGTGCTTGCCCATTGGTAGACCGAGGGCGGTGAGTAATCATACCTTTCTTGGACTTTGAGACGAGTTGAGAAAGTCTGTTTTGTCAGGAAGATATCTTGGTTGAGAGGCCGCCATGTCATCGTCCTTTCTGTTCGTCAGACTGGGAGCAGTCTCTGATTGGAGGGCAACTCTGTCGGGCCGCCTGCTGTGTCAGAGATATTTCATTTGGGGCAAGGGTGAGTCCCAAGGCTGCCCCAAAAGGTATCTTCCACTTTGTGTTGGTGAAGCTTGCTGAGGAAGCTTTGAAGTATATTGGGCCCGCCGATGTTAAATGGGCGGGCATGCTTACGCCTGGCGAGTGGACGCTAAACGATCCGCTGACGTAAAACGGACGAATGGACGCCAGACGTTCCGCTGACGTAGAACGAGAGGGTAACGCTCGCGTCGGGCGGCAGATGTATCGCTAACGTAGAACGAGCTAGTGGACGCCAGACGTTCCGCTGACGTAAAACGGGCTGATGGACGCTAAACGATCCGCTGACGTAAAACGGGCGGATGGACGCCTGGCGAAGCCGGTTCTAGTTGGGCGATGGTATGGTTTTTTTAATGCTTTGATACCATACCCCTTCAGTTTTCCGCTATGTTAAACTCTTTAACTAGGTTTGAAGTTTGTTTAAACTTGGATCATGTCCGTTATTTTGAAACTTGCATTATCTTAATGGGAATGTTTGACCTTTAAGTAACATTTAGAAATTTAATTCTATAATTACCCACTAAATCATGTTTAAGATTAGTTTTGGGGGAAGGGTCTTACAAGTGGTATTTAGAGCCTAAGGTTGTGTTCGGTTTTCAAGCTTGATTAAGGAATCCGGGAAGAATACCTCAACTTAGTACACATTAAAATAAGAAGAAATGATGTGGACAAAATTCGATTGGTGGGAGTAGACTAAAACTCCAACCATAAGAAACATAATATTACGATGTTTGATACATAAAGTGTTAGAATCTTATGCATCACATGGTAATGAAAAATACTGAAATATAACGAATCTTAATGGATATTTCAGTTAGCAAAATGGCAAGTGATGTAGGTGAGGGAAGTAATCCTCTCACTCGAGAGGAAATAAACGAAAAGATTTCAGAAGAGATTGGAAAGCCAATGGAGAAAAGCTTAAAGAAAGTGACTGAGAACATCCAATGGGCTATTCTAGGCACCGTGGATAAGAAGATAAATGAGCTAAAAGAAAATCTCTCACAAGAAAGGAAAAGATCAAGAGAGAAGAAAGGTTGTACCTATCACAAGTATATGGTATGTAAACCACCCATTTATAAGGGCGAGGTGAATCCGATATTGTGCCAAAAGTGGTTAGATGACATAGAAGGAGTGTTTGAAAGAAGTCACTGCGATCCAGTTGATTAGGTGGCGTATGCCACCGGCCAACTTCGCAATAATGTAAAGTCTTGGTGGGATGTGGTCAAGGTGGAAAAAGGGAACAGAAGGCATCCGAAACATGACATGGGAGGAGTTCAAAGTACCATTCCTCAAACACCATAGCCCGAGAGCGGTGGTGAGTAAAATCAAAGAAGAATTTATGAATCTTAGGCACAAGGGAGAAATTATTGACGTGATCACTAGGGTGTTCCTTGACAAGTTGAAATTTTGTACCGAGTTGGTACAAACTGAGAAGCAGAAAATCTATCATTATCATAATATGCTCGGTGGGGAATGTCGGGAATTTTTGGAACCTTCCAAATATGTGACCTTGACTAAAATTGTGGATGCCGCACGGAACCGGGGAATAGAGCTCAATAGACAAATAGAGCGGGGTGAAAGGAGGGCTACTGACCCAAATCCGAGCCCTTCTAAGAAGCAAAAAAAGAATGAATCCTCAGCTAAGGGCGACCCGAAACAAGGACAAGGATCCTCAAGTTGCAAGATTTGCCACCGAAACCATAAAGGGAAATACTACTTCAAGACCAAACCGTGCCCAAACTGTGGAAAGACCGGACACACACTGAGTGACTGTACCTCCAAGGTTAGAGTTTGCTATCATTGCTATCAACCAGGTCATGTAAAAGCCGCGTGCCCGGAACTGTTGAAGACCAAAGAAACAAAAGAGACCAAAGCTCCAAAGGAAGAACTCCCTAAAGATAGAGCTAGATCTTTTCTACTAACGGCCGAGGAGGCTAAGGTGGAGCCCGACGTGGTGGCATGTATATTCTTAGTCAATTCTATTCCCGCTCATGTTTTGTTCAATACGGGTGCTAACAAATCATTTGTTTCCCATGAGTTTATTAAACACGCCTCATTTTACTTGACAAAACTAACCATGCCCATGGTGGTAGAGGTGGGTAATAACCGAAGTTTTCTTGTTTGTGATGTGTGTCGAGGGTGCAACATCCTCATTGAAGGTGAAGAATTTCAAATTGACTTAATGCCAATGTCTATGAGAGGATTCCACATAGTAGTGGGGATGGATTGGTTATCGCGCTACCGTGCCAACGTGCAATGTTACCGCAAGGTGATCGAATTAACTTTACCGAGCAGGAAACCCATTACAATACACGGGGAAAAGAAACCAAATCCCATGCTATGTTCATATCTTGAAGCTACCAAGTTGATCCGACATGTGTGCAAGGCATACTTGACCCATGTAATTGATTCCATCCAACAATCACCAAAGTTAGAAGACTTACCGATAGTGAACAAATTTGAAGACATGTTTCTGGAAGAATTACCGGGATTACCACCAGAGAGGGAAGTAGAACTTCACATAGAGTTGATACCGGGGGCTAAGCCGGTTGCTAAAGCACCCTATCGGTTGGCACCGCCCGAACTCTGCGAATTGTTCTCACAGTTGTAAGACCTTCTCGAAAAGGGGTTTGTACGGCCGAGTGTTTCCCCATGGGGAGCATCGGTCCTTTTTGTAAAGAAAAAGGACGGTAGAATGCGCATAAGCATTGACTATCGGGAATTGAACATGTTGACGGTAAAGAATAGATACCCTCTTCCCAGGATCGATAATCTATTCGACCAATTACAAGGCGCGAGATGGTTTTCAAAAATAGACATGAGGTCGGGGTACAATCAACTAAAGGTACGCGAGGAAGACATACTGAAGACCGCCTTCCAGACCCGTTAAGGCCACTACGAATTTCTCGTGATGTCCTTCGGACTAACGAATGCACCCGCGGACTTCATGGATCTCATAAACCGAGAGTGCAAGCCGATGCTTTACAAGTCGGTGATAGTGTTTATCGACGACATTCTAGTCTACTCCAAGTGCGAGGCGGATCATGCCAAACATTTCCGGGAAGTGCTAGATACCTTAAGAAGAGAGAAGTTATATGCTAAATTTTCAAAATGTGCTTTTTGGATCCGAGAAGTACAATTTCTCGGGCATGTGATAAGCTCCGAGGGGGTGAAGGTTGATCCGTCCAAAATCGAGGCGATTACTAAAGGGGAAGCTTTGAGATACGTTATGTGTACGTCGTTTGTATGAATTACTTTGCTTAATTCTCTAAGTTGTTGATGTGTTATTATTGACAAAGAATTGTTGACGAAAAGTTACGCAGTTGACCATGTAGTATGGTTAGACTTAAGGATTTGTGATAATTGATGTAATTAGATATGATGGGAATGATTGTTGTTTGTAGTTTAGAAACTATCGAAGTATAGACAACAGCCGGGACATGATCCCTTAGCTATTAGCTATGGTAAACTAGACAAAACATGACCATGTGTATAGTGGTCACCATCTTGATCTTGATATGGGTCAAAATGGATAAATTCATGAATACCGAGAAATCGACGTGTAAGACCAAGGCATAGACAATTCCTGAAGTGGATTGTAAAGCCCAAGGCATAGATCATTGTAAAATCGCCTTATTTGTTACGTGTTTGACAGGTTGTAGGTACTAGGTATGATGGGATACCTTGACGAGGGTCAAGCAAGCAAACCGAACTAAACATGTCATTTTGGAAGTATTTGGGTTGTGTCACTTTAGAACATGTCGTGTCCAACTAACTATGTTTTCCGTTATGTTAAACTCTATAACTAGGTCTGAAGTTTGTTTGAACTTGGATCAGGTCCGTTATTGTGAAACTTGCATTATCTTAATGGGAATGTTTGACCTTTAAGTAACATTTAGAAATTTAATTCTATAATTACCCACTAAATCATGTTTAAGATTAGTTTTGGGGGAAGGTCTTACATCTACCCACTCACCCACAAATCAAACGTCTTCCCAGCCTTTCTACAATTTGCATCGACAATAAAAACACAATTTGAATGCACCATCAAAACCTTCCAATGCCACAATGGTCGCGAGTATCTCAACTCGTCCTATCAAAAAATTTTCACCACAAAATGGCATCCTTTACCGCTTATCATGCCCTTACACATCCTTACAAAACGGCAAAGCCGAGAGAAAAATTAGATCCATAAACAACATCATTCCCACCATCATGGCCCATGCTTCCCTACCTACTCACCTTTGGCATTTTGCCCTTGAAACAGCCACCTACCTACTCAACATCCTGCTTAACAAAACCACCAAAAATAAAACACCCACCGAACTTACAACTCCACACCCACCTATGACCACCTTCGTGTTTTTGGATGCCTTTGTTACCCTCTCACCCCCCCCCCCCCCCTCACCATTCACAAACTCGACCATCGTGACAACCATGTGTCTTTCTTAGTTACCCTCCCCTCACAAAGGGTACTGGTCTCTTGACTTGAAAACCAAACAAATCTATATCTCCAGACACGTAGCGTTCAATGAAACAACCTTCCCATTTAGGCAAACCATAAACCTGTTACCCACCTACGACTTTATCACAGAAAGCTTCTCGCACCACTTATATCCTCACATCCAACAACAACCCAACGCCAAACCTACAAACAACAACCGGCCCTCCCCCTCTCAACCCACCCCACCTTCCCACGGCCCAACACAACAAGCCCAATCACCACCTCCTCACGGCCCCAACCAAAACCACCCTCACTCCTCACCTACTGTGGATCACCACCCCACATCACCTCCACCCACGCCACCCGAACCCTCGCCACCACCACCTCCACCACCACCTAGGACCATACATACTCGTTCTATGAGCGGTATTTACAAACCCAAACAACCCTTTAACCTACATACATCCACTACCACATCCGTCGTCGCAATCCCGAAAAACCCAACTGATGCCTTAACTATACCGGAATGATACTCTGCGATGACCACTAAGTACAATGCATTAGTTAGAAATGGAAATTGGGAATTGGTACCTAGACAGGCTGACATGAATATTATTAGAAGTATGTGGTTATTTAAACATAAATACAGGTCGGATGGCTCGTTGGAATGTTACAAAGTACGTTTAGTTTGCGATGGTCGATTTCAACAAGTTGGTGTGGATTGCGGTGAGACGTTCAGTCCGGTTGTCAAACCGGCCACTATTCGGACAGTGCTCTCCATTGCTTTATCTAAGCGTTGGTCCATTCATCAACTAGATGTCACCAACGCCTTTCTTCATGGGAATCTCCATGAAACTGTCTACATGTATCAACCCATGGGGTTTCGGGACAAACAGTTTCCTGATCACGTTTGCTCCCTTAAGAAATCTTTATACGAGCTCAAGCAAGCTCCTAGGGCCTGGTACCAGCGATTCACAGATTTTGTTCTGTCCATTGGTTTTCAAAATAGCAAAAGTGATGCCTCTCTCTTCACGCTACATCAGGACTCTCATACAGCTTATCTCCTTCTCTATGTTGATGATATTCTCCTCGTCACTTCATCCGATAAGCTTCGTCACTCTCTCATGGCAAATTGGCAAAGTTAGCAAGTGAATTTGCCATGAAGGACTTAGGTCCTCTGAGCTACTTTCTTGGTATTTCTGTGTTTCATTCTAAAGACACCATGTTTATATCACAACACACATATGCGACTGAGATTATTACTCGAGCCGGTATGCAGTCTTGTAATCCCGTAGCCACTCCAGTCAACACCAATGGCAAACTTAGCACCACGGTCGGCGAATTGTTTCATGATCCCACTTTATACCGCAGTTTAGCTGGAGCTCTTCAGTACCTCACCTTCACCCAACCTGACATCTCATACGCAGTTCAGCAGGTATGTATGCACATGCACTCCCCTCGTGTAGATCATTGGAATGCTCTTAAACGCATTATGAGATACATCAAAGGAACCGCAAACTTTGGTCTAACACTTCATGCCACCTTCACCCAATCGCTCGTTTCATACAGAGACGCCGATTGGGGGGGGGGGGTATCCTGACACCCGGCGTTCCACCAATGGTTATTGCATTTATTTCGGAGACAATCATATTTCGTGGTCATCTAAACACCAGAGCACTATTTCTCGGTCTAGCGCCGAAGCAGAATATAGGGGGTTGCAAATGTGGTTGCCGAGATTTGTTGGTTACGTAATCTGCTACTTGAGCTTCATCATCCTTTATCTCGAGCAACCTTGGTTTATTGTGATAACGTCAGCGCCATCTATTTATCTGGAAATCATGTGCAGTATCAACGGACTAAACACATAGAGCTGGACATTCATTTTGTTCGTGAACAGGTTCAGAGGGGTCAAGTTCGAGTTCTACATGTCCCGTCTCGTTATCAGGTCGCCGATATATTTACTAAAGGATTACCTCGCATACTGTTTGAAGACTTCAGAGACAGTCTCAGCATTCGGTCACCTCCCACTTCGACTGCGGGGGTGTAATATCATATATATATATGTATTAAGTATGATTGTATGCCAATTAATGTATTTATTATTGTATCCTAAAATAGCTCAACCGAATGAATTATTTATACCGTGTAAATCAATAGAAGCAATCACGGTTTACATTCTATCACTGACTCATGGTTCATATTACTGACACGAAACATACTACCGACACGAATTGTGCTCTGATATGTTGGAATCGCCTAATAATGTGTTTAGGGGGTATTATAGTAAAATGAGTTTTTTTAAGACTTTCCGACACCGTAAGTAAGCAGGCCTACAGTGATTCGCCAGAGGCAAAACGTCTAGGCACACGTCTCATACATGTTTAAATCCTCCAACTTAGACCTATCGGTGTGGAGGCGGCATGGGGAAGTCATGCCAATGCCGGCCCGGGCAACACCGCCCCCTTAGGCCCGGCACGGCATGACCGGCAATGAGATGATTTTGATGCCATGCCATTTCTTTTGAATGTTGCACATTAATTAATTAAAAAATATATATATATTAAATGATGGGCCTCTTACCACACCTTTGAACCATCATACCTATGATGCTCCTACCCCACGCTAACGTGACAGCTAAGGTGGAGGACTATCATGGATGATGGGCCTCTCCACACCAAAGGTCTTATTTTTCTTATATTTTTAATCTTCTACGAACCATACCTTATTTCCGGAGCATTAATTATCTTTGCATTCTCTTGACTATGCCTAACGTGTATAACGTGTGTAACTGTTAGTTTCATGTGAAAGTTCCACTTCTCATTTGATCACGACAAGAAGATTTTGGACCAGATGAAGTTTTACCATGTAAATTATTAATTATAACAGACAAAGATATTTGAAAAAAAAGGACATCAGTTTTTATTACAACAGTAATATTGACAAACCAAAATTCAATTCAAATTATTGATAAGAGTAAATGATGAGGCAGACCCTGCAAATATTAACCTCAACTTTGGTCCATCAGATGGCTAATATTGGACCACTGGCTGATTCGGAGGACATCCTGAGAGTACAAAATATTTACATTTGAGGGATAATAAATAATTTTTGTATGATAGTGATTTACTGAGGTACAAAATCATTGTTGAATTAAAATGGTGACTAGGAATTACACTTGAATGGATATTATGGGTGTTGGGTGCTACATAGTGTATACAGGTCATTTCTGCAGAAGGTCCCCCCCACCCTACAATTATTATAAATCTTGACAAAAGGGTATGGCCTAATATTGGCCAAGTCTTCTACTAATATTTATTGAACATATAAAATAACATTAAATCATTTTTTTTAATCCAGAAATCCCATAAAGTTAGCCAAATGGCCAATAACCGAATCCTAAAAATGTAGAAGTTTTTTTTTTTTTTTTTTTTTTTTTTTTTTTTTTTTTTTTTTAGCTCTCGGCCAGGACTATACAAGGCTAAAGCTCGGTTGACACGGGATTCAAACCTAAAAATGTAGAAGTTGATTTGTATTCTAGAGCCTCTTCATTCATCTCAAACTTGTTTTAAAGTCTTTGGGTGTTTACGGACAGATCAAACCATAAGCTATTGATTCATTGTTGGGTTTATTAGGGCTTTATTATTGGATTTAAATAATCTCAATTATTAGTTATTGGTCGTCACTAGTCTCAACTTCAAAATCACTGTTGAGGGTCCTACCTTTTAACTTATTTTCCGTCAATGGTCCTATACTAGCTAAAAGTTAACTCAATTGGTTTTTGTTGACATTGACTATCTATGCGGCAAAAAGTCAAACTTTGATGACGTAAACTGTTTATGTGTCAAAGTTTTGATGGCAAGGACTGCTTATGTAGTTGTCCACGTCAATAAACTAACTAAATTAACTTTTAGTTAATATGTGATCGCTGAAGGTAAATAGGTTAAGAATTAGAACTGTCAGCACTGATTTTTCAAGTTGGGACTAGTGGCGGTCAATTGTGAATAGTTGAGATTATTTATATCTAATATTCGTTTGTTTAAAAATTGAGGAAATGAATTAAAAAAAAAATACAAAAGATAATGTTTTCAGAATTAAAGGGGTGTTCAAAAGAAATCCGAAATCCCAAACAGAACATGGGTTACGCGAGATTCCAAATTCAAAATATTCGAAATTTCGTATATCCGAATTTCGAGTATCCTAAATTACGGATTTAGACAACATTTTTTAAATATTAATTGGATAATTCAGATATCCGAAATATTTTTTAAAAAATTATTAGAAAATAAATATTAATTTGAAATTTCAGATATTTTGTGCATCCAAAATATTTTGTTTTTAAATAATTAAGTATTTTCTAAAGAATAAATATTTTTTTAGATCTTCGAATATCTGTTCACTATGTGACTCCGCATCCAAACTTTCGGATATCCGATCGTGGAACCACCCCCCCCCCCCCCCCACCATATTTCCCTTGTACCATCATGTACATACTCCAGTCTAAACTAATTAAAGTCCAAAAATTCCTATACCAAGTAATTGGATAATTTAGATATCCGAAATATTTTTTAAAAAATTATTAGATAATAAATATTAATTTGAAATTTGAGATATTTTAACGGATAATCCGTGCATTGAAAATATTTTGTTTTTAAATAATTTAGTATTGTCTAAAGAATAAATATTTTTTTTTAGATCTTCGAATATATGTTTCACTATCTGACTCTGCATCCAAACTTTCGAATATCTGAAATTTTGAATTACATGTACATACTCCAGTCTAAACTAATTAAAGTCCAAAAATTCCTATACCAACTAATTGACCCCCCCCCCCCCCTCCCATACCATACCATCATGTACATACTCCAGCCTAAACTAATTAAAGTCCAAGTAAAATATAATAAGTTACATAGCCAAAAGCCTAGTGTCCAGTTCATTTTTCTCCAACCGGTATTAAGCATAAATCATAAACCAAATCATTCGTAACAGTTTGAAAAATCCTAAACCAACTAATTAAAAAGGTTAAAAGTCTGACGTTAAACCAAATTATTTATAGGTCAGAAGGGGTTTCATGGTTTCAGATCGAAGCATGAACACCCAAAACTGAACATTTAATTTTCAGATTAGATGATTGGTTCTTCTGCCGCGCCATATTAAATTTCAAGCTCATCTATGTGCTTATGCTAACTTTTTACGGCCTAAACCACACTAATGTCAATATTTTAGTCCACATTGCATATTTTAGTTGAGTTATACTTTCGTGTAACAGCCTAATGACTACGATTTTACAAAATAGCCGACAAAATCCACAATGTAACCAATATTTTTGCCATACAAGAGTAAAAACATTGTGCAGGTATAAGTCAGATCATCACTACAACCCATCAACATGATCAATGATATATATTTGAAGCCAAAAGATTTACTTAGAAAAAAGTAAAAAAGAAAAATCACTACAAACCAATCTTCAAAAGCAGCATTTGTAGCAATATGATCAGCCAAAGGCACATGGAATCATTAAATCCAAAATCCATCAACCAACTTGGACATATAATCCTTAATTTGACACAACATCTACATAAAAAAAATAAAAACAAATAAGAAAACTTTAAAATAAAAGACAAAAACTAACCCCCTAAAATAAACAATGGACCCTCATTAGAAATCATAACACGTTAAGTTATGTATTCTCTTTCAGACATTTTGACAAACCTTGTGTGCATTAAAGTCCAAACTGGTAAATCATGTTTCTTGATTTTCTCAATCAATTAATTAACCCCACCCACAACTTTAATCGGTTTGTTCAAATAAACAGTAGTTAATGTGCGACGATTGTTTAAATGAACAGTAGTTGTGTAATCTAGACCACAAAATTTATATTCAAGGTCTGTGTTGCCAGTTAAAGTCTTCAACGATTTAATTTGAAATTTGCATGAAATGTGAATGCAAACATGTGGCTGCTTTGTGTGGCGGCTTTGAGATAACCGACAAAGACAAGTCTAAGAAACTGAACAATAAATCATAAGCGCTTACGTACTTACGTATGTCCCTATTGGTTTATATTAAAACACCATTGAATGGTTTATATTAAAACACCATTGAATAGGTATAATATAAATAAGAGCTATGATCAAATACACGGTGACAGAGCTGATTCTGAGGATTTAAGTGATTCGGCCGAGTCAAAGAAAATGCCCTAATGAATTATATAAAAGATTTTTTTTTTAAACAAAGATTAACGTTATACCAATAGTAAAAAGATAGTATTAGAATGTCATGCCGTAATAGTTAAACGATAATTCATGAAGCTCTCATAGCATTTTTTTTAAAAACGACAATTAATGTTATAACATATTTTTTTTAATATTTTTTATTGTTATATTATTATTTTCATTAAAAAATTAGAATACTGGATATTTTGATTATCAACTATGGATCAAATTATGCCCGATAAAAGTTATAAAGTTTCAAATAAATCATAAATGACACAATATGTTTTAAGGTTCTAAATTTAGAGAGGGTCCACATAGTTGATTTAAACATATTTAGTGAGTGTTTGGGATTGAGTTTCAAAACTCCTTGTTGACTTCTCTAAGAAACCAATAAGTCAATAAGTTGTTTGTGTAAACCAAAATCACTTTTGGTTTTGTTTTTTCAATAAGGGAAAAAAAGTTGTTTTTAAGAAGTAAAAAATCCGGGCTTTTGGCTTTTGGTCATTTTAAATTGTTGGATCAGTAATGCTCTTGATGTGTTGCTTGCTAGTGAACACTTATGTGTTTAGCAAGTTCAATCAAATTTGCACAGCGGAATAATAAGTAAAGTTACACTATCAACAGGAGTTATTACTCCCCATGGATGTTTGAAAACTAAAGACAAGTATTTAATGAGAATCTAAGTATAGAATGAGAATGAATACTTAAACAGATTCTCAGAAAATGAAATAGAAAGAACAATAAGAACAATAACAAGCTTTGAAGGATTTCTGTATTAATCAAAATCAATGTCTAAAACAGAGGGGATGGACCCATCTATTTATAGACTTTACATATACATGCACCTTGCTAAAAGTAAGTCAGTAACAAGTTGCAACAAGTTGCATTCTTGGAACTTGTACAAAAAGATAAAGTAATACTAAATTAATAAACTACTGAAACATAAGTCGGTTAAAAAGATTCTTGAACAAGAGCTGATGAATGACAAACTACTGATGAGTAGTTTGTCTTCAGTAGTTCTTCAGTGAACTGTCTGGTTAGACTTCAGAACTTCTGATACTTCTTCTTCAGTATTTGTTGAATCCTTCTTCAGTACTTTAGTCTTCTTTCTTCAGTAGTTCTACACTTAGGATATTTTGCAGAAGTGAATTAGACTAAGGTTTACAAAAGTGGTTTCACCAATCCTTTTTGTCCTAACAATCTCCCCCTGGATTGATGAAGCCAAAACCTTTTCTAATTCTTTATTGTCTTCTTCTGTCATTAACAATCTTCCATATCTCTTTGAACATGGAATTCTTCAATTGATTAAGTTGCTCATCAGTGAGAGATCCCCTTTGAGGTTCCAGATGTTGAATTGTAAGCAAGTCCAGGGTTGATAGTTTATTCAGTTCATTCATGGTCTTGTAAGCCTTGCTTGTAAGATCTCTCCTTGTCACCAATACTAAGTTGTCATCAGTAAAGGACCATCTGATGATCAGCACTTTAGACTTGTCAAAGTCTGAAGTATAGGGAACCATGCTGGATCCCTGGGATGTTCCTGAGTGTTGGATATTCTCTATTTCAGTGACTCTCAGGTGGGATTCACTTCTATCTTCCTGTTGCATCACATCAGGTAGTTTGAAAGTGGGTAAATGATGTTCAGTAACTACCTTAGTGTGCAGTTTGTCTGTGATAGTTTTCTGGATTTGGTAAGCAAATGTTGAAGGATCCCTAAATTGAGTTAATAGAGGCTTCTCTTCAATATCAAAGTCTCCTTGAACAACTGTGTTGCCTTCCAGCAACACCATCTTGAAGTCAGTCTTTGTATTGTCCTCTGGTTTCTTCTTGGTAGCTGGTCTTTTGACACCAGAAGTTCTAACTACTGAAGTTGATACTTCAGAAGTTTTGAACTTCTCTGGATTAGCAGCCTTGGCAGCCTTGTATTTTTTGTATGTGTCTATTAGTCTTTCTTCTTTCCATCTTGACACAGAGGCCTTTGAACCATAGTGATTTGCTACCAGTTCTTCAATTATCTCAGCTCTCTTGGCTTTTCCATCTTTACTTGTTGCAAGTTTGTCAGCAACTAGTTGAGCTCTTTTAGTCAGCTCATCCATTGAGAGCCCTTTGAGTGAATAGGATTTTGTTTTGCTGTTCTTTGTTATAAAAGACATCAGTTGTTGTCTTTTGTCTTCTCCAGCAACTCTCTCTATTTCAGCTTGCCTATTCAACTCTGCTTCATAAGCTTGTAACTTTTCATTGAGGCTTAAGTCTTCCCTTGCTTCCAAAGCATTCCAGATCTCATCTTCCTTAGCCTTTATTTGGGCTGCAATTAAACTCTTCTCATGTAGTTCTTTGGACATTGATAGTGGAGAAGGGTTCAGCACAGTCATTGTTGTAGTTGTTGTAGGCCTTGGAATAGGAGTTGGTTGTTGTTGTTCAGTTGGTTTGGAAGGCTCTTCAGTTGGTTGTATGTTGGAAGTGTTAACTTCTGATGTGTTGACAGGAGTGTCAACTACTGAAGGATTGTCTTCAGTATTTTCTGAATCGTCAGAAGTTTCATCAAAAGTTTCTTCAATATGGCCTTGGGAAGTTTCAGCTTCAACTTCAGTTCCAGAGATAAGCCTTTGTTGATCTTCTCTTTGTTTTCTGGCTTTCTCTTGGAGTTCTCTTTCTTATAGAGCCACTCTTGCCTTTATTCTGGCTTCCAGTGACTCCCTTGGTTCCTTAATCTTCTCCCCCTTTTTGGCTTCATCCACTTCTGGAAGCTTAGAAGGTTGAGAAGTTCAACCAGTGAGCTTGGCAATCTGTCTTGAGTTGTGGTCAATTTTGTTGGACAGATCATTCATTTTGGATTTGATCACCTAAAATTGGTTTTTGGTTGACAGCTCCAAAGCAGCTGTGAAAGTTTTGAGGTGATTGGAAATAAGGTTGTTCATCATTTGGTATAGGGGACCATCTGGGATGCATAGTTGGTTCAGATCTATGCTTGTTAACCTAGGGAATTGTGTAGGTATATTTAGTGAGGGGTGTGTTTTCGGGTGATCTTCATGTTGTACAGAAGATGCCACTTTAGGGGAATCAGGGATCAAGTGGTCTTTAACCTGATCTGGTGTGACCAGCTCTTTGAGCTTAGATACACCAGGTGCAGGCCCTTCACTAGCAGCCGTCAATTCATGTTTAGTGGAGTGTGAATCATCATCCAAATCAATGGAATCATCTGAATCCCTACTTACTTCCTCAATGAGGACAGTATTAGTTACATCATGAGCTGAGCCCAACTCAGTTGTCTCATGTACCTCTTTTTCTTGGTTTAGAGGATTTCCTACCTCAGGCATTAAGCCTTCATCAGTAGTTGCCACAAGTGAGGTCTTAGCTATGTTACTCCTTTCCTCAAATCCACCACTGGGTGGTATTTGAGTAGTAGCAGCCTCAAATGCACCTAGAGTTTCTAAGTTTGGGCTTAGAGACCCTGGTTCATCCTCATCTCTTGGGTTAGGGCTAGGGATATCCACATCCATGTCAAGTGCTGAAGGTATGTCCCCTGTTTGATGTGGTTGTTGGGAACTGACATGTTCTGATGGGATGTTTTCTTTTAGCCCAGAGAGAAGTTTGGCAATTTCAAGGGCTTCAGGTTCAGAAAGTTGTGGTGCTAGTTCAGTAGTCTGGTCTATGGGTTCAGCAGTTTCAAAAGAAGAGTCTATGGGGATTGTTTTCTTAAATTTCTTTCTTTTGAATAAAATGGTTATTGGTGCTCTTGTGGGGGTTTGAGATGGATGAGACTGAGAGGATGTTTCAGTCACATCTTTATTAAGTGCAGATTGCACATTAGCAGGTTCAGGCATCTCAACCTCCTGAACTGTCTTTCTTTTCAGGCTGGTGGGTTTTTGTTTTTGTTGTTTGGGTTTATTGGCCTTTTTGGGTGAAGGTTTGAAAGATGAGGGTTCCTTGGGGGACTGTTGTGTGTTCCCCTTGGTCATCTTCTGGCCAGGTGGCCGGTTTATTGTGCCTAGAGTATGCTTGTGATGTTAAAGGGTTTAAAACAGTTGTTTGACCCACAAGCACCTCTTCTCCAAGTTCCTTTATTATCCATTGCATAATAAATCTTGGATATAACAAAAACTTCATTTTAGAATTGAGATGATGTAACACCAACTCATTGAAGAAAAGTGCTGATGCCCTGAATTTTGTTTCATTCACAATGGAATGAAAAATTGGTTGAAAAGTAGAGGGCATCTGATCATATGATCCAGTTTTTGGACTCAAACACATAATTATATAGTGAAACAAAAGTTTGTACTTAGGTTCAAAATATTTCTTAAAAATAGTAGCATGTGAGAGAGTACCTTGGTAACCACACTCTGTCATGGTTAAATGAATTTCATAGTTTGGAAATTGATTTGGAGGACCCACATCATCCAGACCCAGTCTAATCCCCAAAGTTTCGGGTGTGATTGCCATTCTTCTCCCTTGGAAGGTTGAATTGAGGGAGATCACCTTATCATTTACTGTCACCGTCTCCGCATTTGCCCAGAACTCATTAAGAGTCTCAGTGTGGATTGGAGGATCAATGGTGAGGGCAGTAAAGTATTGGGATTTAACGACTAAATCAATGATTTCGTCGTATTGGGACCAGGCTTCATGTTTTTCGAAGTAGACTCTTTGATTATGTCCCTGTTTCAGAGTTAGAGCCATGTGGTTTTTGTGTGTGTGTGGATCGAACAATGTTTTTGTAGGTTCAGGGTTTGAGAGCTTTTTGAGAGAGAAGGAGGGAATTTTTGCTTTTTGAATGGATAAGTGTTGGAAAAGGTGTTTATCAGAAGTTTGTAACCGCCTTAGGTCAAACTTCTGAAGTGGGAAATGTCTTATTTGCCCTTAATGACAAAACTGCTGATGAAGAACAATTGTCATCAGTAGTTCCCATTTTCTCTTCAGTAGTTTGTTAACAACTGATGAGAACACTTTATTCATAACTTCTGAAGTTTATTTTATCAGAAGTTAATCATTTTTCAGAAAATATTCCCATACTGATGGTTTGTTCATCAGTAGTTTCTCTCTTTTTGTTTTTCAGAAGTTTTTAGATTAAAAACAGATGTAAGTGAAAAATAAAATATGTGCAGGAAAAGTAAAAGAACACTTACAAATTTAGCATCCCAAGCATGGATACTAACTTCTGAAATGTTGATGTGTCAAGGGGTTTTGTGAATATGTCAGCTATCTGATTAGCTGTTGTGACATGCTTCACTTCAATCTTGCCTTTTTCATAGCAATCCCTTATGAAATGATACCTGATTTCAACGTGTTTAGTTTTTAAGAACTGAACAGGATTTTGAATGATGCTAATGGCAGATTTGCTGTCTACAAGCAATGGTGTCTTGGTCTCTTTGATTCCATAATCAAGAAGTTGATATTGGAGCCATTGTATATGTGATGTACAACTTGCAACTGCAATGTATTCAGCTTCAGCAGTTGAAGTTGCAACAGATGTTTGCTTCTTTGATTGCCAGGACACTAGACAGTTTCCCAAGAATTGACAACCACCAGATGTTGATTTCCTTGACATTTTGCACCCTGCATAGTCACTATCTGAAAAAGCTGTTAACTTCGTATTGCTAGAAGCAGGATACCAAATCCAAGTGTAGGAATTCCTTTCAGATATCTGAAGATTCTTTTGACTGCAATGAGGTGTGATTCCCTAGGAGATGATTGATATCTAGCATAGACACATGTTGAAAACATAATATCTGGTCTAGAAGCAGTTAGATACAAAAGGGAACCTATCATACATCTATACATGGTTTGATCAACCTGTTTTCCTTGATCATCTGGTTCAACTTGTTTGGGGGGTGTCATGGGAGTGGAACATGATTTACAGTCTTGTAAAGAAAATTTGTTCAATAACTCTTTAACATATTTTGATTGATATATAAAAGTTCCATTAGTTTGTTGTTTAATCTGTAGTCCTAAAAAGTACTGTCGTTCTCCCATTGTACTCATCTCAAATTTTGATTGCATGAGTTTCTTAAATTCACCACACAATTTTGTGTTTGTTGCACCATATATGATATCATCAACATAAATTTGAACAAGTAAGACATGATTTCCAACATTTTTAATGAAAAGAGTTTTATCAATAGAGCCTCTTGTGAAGTTATTTTTGAGTAAAAAGTTGGAAAGTGTTTCATACCAGCCTCTTGGAGCCTGTTTGAGCCCATAAAGAGCTTTGTTAAGTTTGTACACCCACTCAGGATGAGAAGGATCCTCAAACCCAAGTGGCTGACAAACATACACTTCCTCTTTTATTTTTCCATACAAAAATGCACTTTTAACGTCCATTTGAAAAACTTTAATTTTGTTGGAAATGGCATAGGCCAGAAATAACCTGATGGCTTCAAGCCTTGCAACTGGAGCAAAGGTCTCATCATAATCAATTCCTTTTTCTTGAGAGTAACCTTGTACTACCAGTCTTGCCTTGTTCCTTATAATCATACCAGCTTCATCTTGTTTATTCCTAAAAACCCATCTTGTGCCAATTGGTAGCTTGTTTGGTGGTAAGGGACAGATTTCCCAAACTTGTTGCTTCTTGAACTGAAGCAGCTCATCTTGCATAGCTTCTACCCAATTGTTGTCTTTGAGGGCTTCTTGGTACTTTTTAGGTTCCAACTGAGAAATGAATGCTGAGAAAAAGCAATAGTTGGAAAGCTGGTTTCTTGGGAGAACACCTGATGCAATATCACCCATGATTTTTTCAAGTGGATGATCTTTGTGTTCAATCAGTTGTTGTAAACCACTGACAGGTGTAGGTGGCTCTTGTACTTCATCAAACAAACCACTGAGGTTAATAATATCTGGTTCAGCTGTTTGAACATCCTCAGTGTTTGTAGGAGCTGAAGCAGATGTTTGAGTTTGTACATTAGCAGTTGTTGAGTCAGAAGTTTGTGAAACTTCTGATGGTTTGAAAGTTGACTTAATGACTGTATTAGGAGTCCATGGTGCTGGATCCTCATCATCAAACCTTTGAACACCATAATACGTAGGTTTAGATGAAGTAACAGTCTTTTCAGGTCCAAAGTGGAAGCTGTCAAGGTCAAAGAGTTCAGCAGGATGTGCTGGAATAAGAGTGTGTTTTGACTCATTGAACTTGACATTCAGTGTTTCTTCTACTATCTTGGTTCTTGAGTTAAAAACTTTGTAGGCTTTTCTAGTGGAAGAGTAACCAAGAAAATAACCTGAATCAACTTTAGCAGCAAACTTTGAAATAGAGTCTTTAATGTTTAGAATGAAACATTGACATCCAAAAGCCCTGAAAAAGGAGATAAGGGGCTTTATGCCATGAAGAACTTCATAGGCAGTCTTGGAGTGTTTCTTGTTTACAAGGACTCTATTTTGAACATAACATGCAGTGTTAGCTGCTTCAGCCCAGAAATACAATGGTAGGCCTGAATCAGCTAATATTGTTCTTGCTGCTTCAATCAGTGTTCTGTTCTTCCTTTCTACCACACCATTTTGTTCAGGAGTTCTGCGAACACTGAATTGTCTAATAATCCCTTTAGACAAACAGAATTCATCCAGAGTTTTGTTCCTGAACTCTTACCCATTATCACTTCTAATGGCTTTGACAAATAGAGAATATTGTTTCTCTACTTGTAGAATGAAGAACTTGATGATTTCAGCTGCCTCATCCTTGGAAACTAAGAAGAATACCCGTGTAAATCTTGAATAGTCATCAATGATGACCAAGCAGTACTTCTTCTTGCCAAGGCTCATGATTTTTACAGGCCCAAATAAGTCCATATGGAGTAGTTGAAGACATGCAGTAGTTTTTGATTCTTCAATAGACTTATAGGAGGACTTATGCTGCTTTCCATTCAAACAGGATACACAGTGTTCTTGACACTGGTATACTTTCAAAGGTAGACCTCTGACCAAGCCCATTTTTGTGACTTTATTTATGGTTTTGAAGTTCACATGGCCAAGTCTCCTATGCCAGAGATCAGTCTCTAAAGTTGATGCCTTTGAGAAGAAACAGGCAGTGTTGTTCAGTACTTTGTCCTTTTCAATGTCCACTGCATAGACGTTGCCACATCTTTTGGCTATCAACAAAGTATGATCTTCAATGATCTTCTCTATCAACTTCAGGCCTTCTCGTGATATGATCTTGCATGTTTTCTTTGTGAAAAAGAAAGAATATCCTTTATCACACATTTGAGACACACTTAGCAAGTTGTACTCAAGGTTTTCAACCAGATTGACCTTGTCAAACTGTATTTTGCCAGAGGAGACATTGCCATGTCCTAGCACATATCCCTTAGCATTGTTCCCAAAGGATACAGATCCTTCTCTTTAACTGATAAAGTTGTTTATCAGGTATCTGCATCCTGTCATGCGCAATGAGCCTCCACTGTCCACATACCAAATGCTATTTAAGCCTCTGGAGACCCTCTGCACAAAGTAGCAAACTAGTTAGATTTAGGAACCCAAGCCAATTTGGCTTTGGGTTTGCTCTTGAGAACATTAATAGTTTGTTCTTGACCAGGTTGAGGAATCCATGTCTTTTTGGCAATGGATTTTTCATTAAAAGCAATGGTGGTATCCTTTTGAGGACCACCAACCCTGGTCATCAGTAGTTGTACCATGTTCATGAGATCTTTTATCTAAGCAGTTTGTGAAACTGCTGATGATGTAGGTCTAACTACTGAATGAGAATTTTGAGAAAAAGACTTTTGTTGAGATTTTATCTTTTTCTGAGAAAAGGTGTTTACTGGTTGTTGTTTCCTGGGAGAAAAAGTTTCTTTAAAATCATTTTTGATTTATTTTCCCACAACCAGTTGTGAAATTTTCTTGTTGTACTGAATTCCTTTTCTATATCTACAAAAATCTGTCTTGTGATTGAACAGACCACAGATTTCACATTCTTTTGCCTTTTCTTTTTCATTTAAAGGCAAGTTTCTGACTGTCTTGATTGGTTTTAGGTCATCAGTAGTTTTCAGGTTCTCAACTCCTGATGTAGATGAAACTACTGATTGCTTAAAGTCAGATTTTATCAGTACTTCAGAAGAACTTTCTTTGTGAGTTTTTAGAAAGTTTTCATGGAAAAATGTGCAGTCTTTCTCTTCAGAAGTTTCACCTGAAACAATTTTCCTCACATCTTCAGTAGTTTTGGGGGAAAAA
This sequence comes from Ambrosia trifida, assembly GCA_028751855.1. Classification (NCBI taxonomy): domain Eukaryota; kingdom Viridiplantae; phylum Streptophyta; class Magnoliopsida; order Asterales; family Asteraceae; genus Ambrosia; species Ambrosia trifida. Next base: position 83,412,599 of record CM054122.1, read on the forward strand.
TCTGTTGGTGTTTCAGTGTGATTGTACCCTATGCCAAACCTAACATTTGAAGCACTTTGTTATTTAGCAGCAGTTGGTACCCCTTACAAGATTCTACCCATTTTTTCACAAGTGACCTTGGTGTCAGCAAGCTCTTTTCTGACATTTCCTAGGTCATCTATCATTATTTTAAGTTGTGCTTGGGTTTCAATAGCATTGTTAGTTAATTTATAATTTTCTTTTGCTTTTGCAGCATGTTTTCTTTCCAAATCACATTTCATCTGAGTGAATTTTCTCTTAGAGTCATTTGCTTTGCCTTGTAAGTGCACATTGGTCTCTCTTATGAGAGCAAAAGATTCTTTACATGAAGTTGAACAAAGTTTTGTTAAAGATTCTTTTGATACCTAAGACAGGGCAGATTTTGAGGTGCAGCCCTCAAATGCCATTAAGGCAAAATTCTTTCTGCCATTGTTAGGTTCTCCCCAGTTGATGTCAAACATTTTGTTGTCTGCGTCAGGATTACACTCTGTGGTGTCAAAAGGAAGACTGCTCCAGTCAACATACCCTGAGGTGAACAAGCTTTGTTGTGAGGGTTGCTGAGTCTGTGGAGGTTGTTGAGTAGCTGGAATGGGAGGGATTGATTGTTGGCTCTGCATCTGTTGAGCAGGCATTTGTACATATTGTACTTGTGGCATATATTGGATTTGTGGAGCTAGTGCCTGTACAAAATGTGCACTCCACTGTGTTCCATTATTCCTATTATAACTAGGGTTATACAGATTTCCAGACTGAGATTGGTTGTAGCTAGAGCTTCTACACTCTCTAGCAAAGTGTCCCAACTTCTGACACTTGTGACATCTAAGTTTAGATTTGTCAAAACCAATTTTTGTAGAACTGTTAAGTCCTGGAAATTTCTTTCCTGACCTTTTGTAAAATTTGTTTGTTTTGATACTTAACATGGCCAGTTGGTGTAAAATGTCCATTTCTTCTAAGTCATCATTGCTGAAATTTTTTAAATCATCCATGATGAAACACATGTTATCAGCATTTTGACTGTTTTCTTCATTGCCACAACCTGGGAATGATCTTTCAGATGAGATCCCAGCAGTTATGTCAATGTGGTCAAAAGATCCAAAACTATTTGAACATGTAGGTGAATCTTGTCCCAATAGTGCTGTACTACCTGGTAGATAGTCATCAGCAGTTTTACCAGAACTTTGTAATTTCTTCTTTTGATCGATTTCTCTTTCAAAAGTTAATAATCTCCCATGTAATTTTGTAAGAGTGAGGGAGCTAAAGTCTGGTGAAGATCTTAAGACTATAGAATATGTTTCCCATTTTTCAGGTAAAGACCTTAAAATCTATGAAGCATAGATACATTTGTATAGGTCTGACCATTTAATTTTAGCTCAGATATTAATGAGGAGAATCTTTCAAATTGTTGAGTTAAAGTTTCCCCATTTATGTGAGCAAAAGTTTCATATTGTTGAGCCAGGATTTCTCTGGTGTTGGCAATCATCTCTTCAGTTCCTCCAAACTGTTCTTTGAGGCAGTCCCAAAGCTCTTTGGCACTATCACAATGTAATAGGCCAGAATAGATTTCATTTGGGAGTGCCATAGCCAACATAGAGAAAGCTTTAGCATCAAGCTCAAGTTTTAGGAAATCATCATCTATATAGTCTTTTGGGTCTTTTGGTATTTCTTCTTTAGTTTCAAGATTGATATTTACTGGTTTGTGGGGACCATATATCACAGATTTCCAGCAACCAGTGATGGATGTTGATAAAAGTGAACTTTTAATCCTTTATTGAATATCAATGAAAGCATGTGTCGTATTCTCAATGTGTTAGATTGATATGTGATCAGATAAACCAGAGCTCTGATGCTAATTGTTGGATCAGTAATGCTCTTGATGTGTTGCTTGCTAGTGAACACTTATGTGTTTAGCAAGTTCAATCAGATTTGCACAGCGGAATGATAAGTAAAGTTACACTATCAACAGGAGTTATTACTCCCCTTGGATGTTTGAAAACTAATGACAAGTATTTAATGAGAATCTAAGTATAGAATGAGAATGAATAATTAAACAGATTCTCAGTAAATGAAATAGAAAGAACAATAATAAGCTTTGAAGGATTTCTGTATTAATCAAAATCAATGTCTAAAACAGAGGGGATGAACCCATCTATTTATAGACTTTACATATACATGCACCTTGCTAAAAGTAAGTCAGTAACAAGTTGCAACAAGTTGCATTCTTGGAACTTGTACAAAAAGATAAAGTAATACTAAATTAATAAACTACTGAAACATAAGTCGGTTAAAAAGATTCTTGAACAAGAGCTGATGAATGACAAACTACTGATGAGTAGTTTGTCTTCAGTAGTTCTTCAGTGAACTGTCTGGTTAGACTTCAGAACTTCTGATACTTCTTCTTCAGTACTTGTTGAATCCTTCTTCAGTACTTTAGTCTTCTTTCTTCAGTAGTTCTATACTTAGGATATTTTGCAGAAGTGAATTAGACTAAGGTTTACAAAAGTGGTTTCACCAATCCTTTTTGTCCTAACATACATTAATAAGCTAAACTCAACAAATTTTCACCTCCTCTTTTGTTTGTCCAAACACTTTTTAAAAAACAATTTATTGGCTTATTGGCTTTTCTCACCACAAGAGTTAATCCAAACACTTTTTTTTAAAAACTCATTTTCAAAAAACCATAGGTCAATAAGCACTTTTGACAAAATCACTTTGGAGTTAAATAAACAATTGTTGAGTCCATTTTTATAATAAGATGATCAAAACAAGATGGTTATGGTGTTGGTGGGTGGGATCGGCCAAGAAGAAGAAGAGAGTGAGATGGATGGTCTCTCCAAAGTGTGTGTGTAAGAATGAGAAGATTGTTTAGTGTGGGTGGGGTTTTTATGGGGAAGTGAGTTTAATAATAATAATAATAATAATAATAATAATAATAATAATAATAATAATAATAATCTTATAATAATGTGGGGATGTTCGACCGGTTTGGGGAGGTTGGGTATTATATATATATATATATATATATATATATATATATATATATATATATATATATATTATAAAAACTTATAACATAATACACAATCTCACAATTTATAAAAACCTCCAATTACTAATTAATTAGGGTTTTTACCCCTTTGGTAAATAATAATATTCCCATATACCAATATCCATTTTTACCTAGTTTTATTATATTAGAGGTTTCCATACCGTACCGGGTATTGAATTTGCGCTAAACTCTAAAACGCATAACTAATAGACCTTCACGATTTAAAAACCATCAATTATAACCTATATTGGTTTTAATAATATTTTCATCCTGAAAATATTATTCCATGTCAAACTAAGCATCACGGGACCTATTTCTGGACTTTTAAGTTTAACTGGGTCGTCTCCAACATCCAATATGGCTAACTTGTTTAGCGAACAATCCAAAATTCCCTAAAATGTCACCTAATTCCTTAATTGTTATTCGAATATAGCCGTCATATTTCTAACGACTTTGATTATCTCCAATTAAGTCTCACATGCATTGCTCGACGTCAATTCGACAATTATTATTATATGCGAATAATATTCAAATTTTGGCAATTGTCACATTTGACATCCATATACACCCTCACTAACGTGATCTACTCATTCACATTTCACGGGACCATATTTACGAGATGATTAAAAGATGATTTTGGTTTTGGTATGATTTTAGTATTATAAATTATGGGGTTTTATAGAAGTAAAAAAAAGGTAGCCGTTAGGTTGCAACGGTTAGAAAATTAATTATCGTTTCAAAAAAATGGTTACTTTTTGAATTTAAATGAAATAAATAAAAGAATAAGTGGAGTGTTATTTTCAAAATTGTGTTCAATGAAATGATGTGGCAGTACAGGATTTGTTGATATCAGTGAAGTGAAAAACTTTTCAGTTAAGGGCCCCTTCCCTCTTATAAATTTAATCGATTTGCTCTAATTTATATGTAACAATCATGTTTAATTATTTGGAAAAAGAATATTTTGAAAAGAAAAATAAAAATCATAAAGTTAAAAAAATAAATAATTAATAAAAAAGGGAGATGGTTGTCTTCATATCCTTGGGTTGTCTCAAAAGGGAAGACAACCCTCCTAGCTTATGTGGCAGGTGACTTGGCGAGTTGTTCTCGTCCTTTGGGTTGTCTCCAGACCTACTAGTCTTATACATGAGGCTCAACTACTAAGACTTTTAAGGCTAGTGGGTGTGGAGACAACCCAAATGGGTTGTTCTCCTTACCACATAGGATGCCACCAAGGATGGGTGACTTGTTCTCTTTTTTGGGACAAGCCAAGGGTGTGAAAACAACCCTCCCCCTTTTATTATTACTTAATTAGTTTTTTAAGTTTATTATTAATTTTAATTATAGTTGAAAGTAACAAATAAACAATACAGAGTTAAAATAAATACTAAAATTAATAAAAAAAAAACTACAAACAAACAAAACATACTGTAAAAAAAACAAGATTTCCTAAATTTTTAAAAAACTACATCCACTTTTGACGATTTTTTTGTTGCATTTTTTGCAACACTTCACATTGTTCTTCGGAAAAACTCGCAAGGTCAGTCGACATAATTTTGAACTCTTCCTCCGATTTCGATTCCTCTATCAACCTAAGCTTTTCGTTCTTGATCTTTATTTTTTCGGTTTGTGCCCAGTTGAAAGCTTCCATTTGTGTCGTTAAACTGTCAAGCCTGGAACCGCTCATGTTCGTGCTATCCGATACGATTTTCTTTGCTGCCGCCACTTGCTTTCGAGCTTTATTCCGACATAAATTCGTACCCATAATATTTATGTGTTAGAAAAAAAAACGTAACATTACGTAAAAAAAATAATGAAAATTTAGGAACCTATGGGGCGTTCCTCCTCCTCCTCCTCCTCAATAGGTGGTACTTCGAACTCCGCCTCTTCGTTGATATCAATGTCAATTGGAATGGGCGAGCCTCTCGCGAGCGGACCTCCTTCGTGGGTTGGTTTACTACGTTTGGCCCGTTGAACCTCGTTTGGGACCATCGCCCATTTTTTATTTGTTTTCAAAATCGACCAAGCCTTAATCATCCCGAAAAGCCTTTTTATACTCCGCATTATACTTGCACAAAGCCTCCTCGAAAATATTTTGCTCATTCCAACCACTAGGCGGGTTCGATTTAATTTGGTTATAAAAACCATTAAATCAACCTCAAGTGGTGTTCATCTTTCCCCACTTCGAGCTAACATAATCTATATGTCAATACGACACAGCTTGCATATACTTATGAAAGTTTTCAACCTCATGAATCTAAAAAGCCTCTGGAAATTGGTTAGCACCAACAATTTTAACAAGTATATTATATTAATTAAAAAAATTAAACAATATATATATAGGTTTAGGATCCTGTACAAAGGACAAGTTTTGTGAGAAGTGTAAGAAGAGTTTTGGGCCATTAGATTGGTTATTTGGATGGTTAAGATTTAATAGTGGCAAAACTATAAATATTGTTTTTAAAAACATAAAGGGGGAGGGTAAATGAGTAATTGGTCATTTTTAGATAAAGAAATTAATCTCTCTCTCTCTCTCTCACTCATTTACTCCTGCAATTAATACTCTCTCCCCAGTCTCTCTCTCTCTTATCAAAAACTAAATCATCAAAACAATTTATCATCAAACTTCTAAATCAGATGAGGAAAATCGGAAAAAAGTATGAGGTCTAAACTTCTATGTAATCACGATTTTCACAAAAACAAGAATGGAGTCAAGGTGTTTTAACGTCTAGAATCTTTGGGTTACCATTCGCGTCATGGTTGTTGGATATGTATTGCTCTTTGTATGAACTTGCTAGTGAACACTTAAGTGTCTAGCCAGTTCTTTATCAGTAATAGCACAGCGGAATGATATAAGTTAAAGCTACACTTATCAACAGCAGTTATTACTCTCCCTGGATGTTTGATAAAACTAAAGACAAGTATTTAATGAGAATCTAAGCATTGAATGAGAATGAATACTTAAACAGATTCTCAGTAAATGAAATGGAAAATAACAATGTTAAGCTTTGAAGGATTTCTGTATTAAAAATCAATGTCTAAAACAGAGGGATGAACCCATCTATTTATAGACTTTACAAATACATGAACCTTGCCGAAAAGCAAGTTCAGAGGCAAGTTGCAATCTTGGAACTTGTACAAAAAGTTAAAGTAATACTAAACTAATAAACTACTGAAACATAAGGCGGTGGAAAGATTCTTGAACAAGTGCTGATGAATGACAAACTACTGATGAGTAGTTTGTCTTCAGTAGTTCTTCAGTGAACTGTCTGGTTCGGACTTCAGAACTTCTGATGCATTTCTTCTTCAGTACTTGTAGAATCCTTCTTCAGTACTTTTAGTCTTCTTTCTTCAGTAGTTCTATACTTAGAATATTTCAGACAGAAGTGAATTAGACTTAGGTTTCCAAAAGTGGTTTCACCAATCCTCTTTGTCCTAACAATCTCCCCCTGGATTGGTGAAGCCAAAACCTTTCTAATTCCTTATTGTTTTCTTCTTTCATTCACAATCTTCCATATCCCTTTGAACATGGAATTCTTTAATTGATTCAGCTGCTCATCAGTGAGAGATCTCCTTTGAGGTTCCAGATGTTGAATTGTAAGCAAGTCATGAGTTGATAATTTCTTCAGTTCATTTAAGGACTTGTAGGTCTTGCTTGTAAGATCTCTCCTTGTCACTAATACTGAGTTGTCATCAGTAAAGAACCATCTGATGATCAGCACTTTAGACTTGTCAAAGTCTGAAGTATAGGGAACCATGCTGGTCCCTTGGGAAGTTCCTGAGTGTTGAATATTTTCAATTTCAGTGACTCTCAGGTGGGATTCACTTCTTTCTTCTTGTTGCACCACATCAGGTAGTTTGAAAGTTGGCAAGTGATGTTCAGTAACTACCTTAGTGTGCAGTTTGTCTTTGATGGTCTTCTGGATTTGGTAGGCAAATGTAGAAGGATCCCTGAACTGTGTTATCAGAGGTTTTTCTTCAATATCAAAGTCTGAATGGACTTTAGTGTTTCCTTCTAGTAGTAACATCTTGAAGTCAGTCTTTGTATTATCCTCTTTCTTCTTCTTCTTGGTAGCAGTTCTTGTAACACCAGAAGTTCTAACTACTGAAGTTGATACTTCAGAAGTTTTGAACTTCTCTGGATTAGCAGCCTTTGTAGCTTTGTACTTCTTGTATGTGTCTAGTAATATTTCTTCTTTCCATCTTGACACAGAAGCTTTTGAACCATAGCTGTTTGCTACCAGTTCTTCAATCATCTCAGCTCTCTTAGCTTTTCCATCTTTATTTGTTGCAAGTTTGTCTGCAACAATTTGAGCTCTTCTTGTTAGCTCATCTATGGAGAGTCCTTTCAGTGAAGAGTCTTTAGTCTTGCTGTTCTTTGTAATGTAAGACATCAGTTGTTGTCTTTTGTCTTCTTCAGCAACTTCTTCAAGGTTAGCCTGCCTTTGTAACTCAGCTTCATAAGCTTGTAATTTTTCATTGTAGCTCAAGTCATCCCTTGCTTCCAAAGTATTCCAGATCTCATCTTCCTTAGCCTTTCTTTCGGCTGCAATTAAACTCTTCTCAAGTAGTTCTTTGGACATTGATAGAGGAGAAGGGTTCAGCACAGTCATTGTTGTAGTAGGCTTTGGAATAGGAGTTGGTTGTTGTTCAGTTGTCTTGGAAGGCTCTTCAGTTGGTTGTATGTTGGAAGTGTTAACTTCTGATGTGTTGACAACTGCTGAAGGTTTGTCAACTACTGCAGGATTGTCTTCAGTACTTTCTGAATCATCATTAGAACTTTCAGCATCAGAAGTTTCTTCATTATAGCCTTGGGATGTTTCAGCTTCTTCTATTTCTTTCTCAGAGACACCAAATTGTTGAGCCAGTTTTTGTCTTCTGGCAATGTCTTTGAGTTCTCTTTCTTGGAGAGCCACTCTTGCTTTTACTCTAGCTTTGAATGACTCCTTTGGTTCCCTAATTTTCTCCCCCTTTTTGGATTCATCAAGTTTGGAAGGTTTGGAGAAAGTACCAGTAAGAATGTTGATCTGTTTTGAGTTGTAGTCAATTTTGTTTGACAAATCATTGACTTTTGTTTTGATCACTTCAAGTTGGTTCTTGACAGACAGCTCCAAAGCAGCTGTGTAGTTTCTGAAGTGATTGGTGATGAGTATGTTCATCATATGGTATAAGGGACCATCTGGGCTGCATAGTTGGTTTAAGTCTATGCTTGTTGACCCACGGAATTGGGTAGGCATTTGTAGTGAGGGGTGTGTTTTGGGTTGATCTTCTTGTTGTACAGAAGATGCCACTTTAGGGGAATCAGGGATCAAGTGGACTTTAACCTGATCTGGTGTGACCAGCTCTTTGAGCTTAGATACACCAGGTGCAGGACCTTCACTAGCAGCCGTCAATTCAATGTTTGGTTGTGAAACATCATCCAAATCAATGGAATCATCTGAATCCCTGATTACATGCTCAATGAGGACAGTATCAGTTACATCATGAGCTGAGCCTAACTCAGTTGTCTCATGTACCTCTTTTTCTTGGTTCAGAGGATTTCCTACCTCAGGTATTAAGCCTTCATCAGTAGTTGCCACAAATGAGGTCTTAGCAATGTTACTCCTTTCCTCAGATCCACAACTGGGTGGTATGTGAGTAGTAGCAGCCTCAAATGTACCTAGAGTATCTAAGTTTGGGCTTAGAGATCCTGGTTCATCCTCACCTCTTTGGTTAGGGCTTTGAGTGTCCACATCCATGTCAAGTTCTGAGGCTATGTCCCCTTTTTGATGTGGTTGTTGGGGACTGACATGTTCGGATGGGATTCTGTGTTTTAGCCCAGAGAGAAGCTTGGCAATTTCAATTTCTGGTTCAGAAGTTTGGGGTGCTGGTTCAGTAGTTTGGTCTATGGGTTCAGCAGTTTCAAAAGAAGGGTCTATTGGGATTGTTTTATTGAATTTCTTTCTTTTGAAAAGGATTTTTATTGGTGCTCTTGGTGGGGTTTGAGATGGATGAGACTGAGAGGATGTTTCAGTCACATCTTTATGAAGTGCAGATTGCACATTAGCTAGTTCAGGCATCTCAACCTCCTGAACTGCCTTTCTTTTTGGGTTGGTGGGTTTTTGTTTTTGTTGCTTGGGTTTCTTGACCTTTGGGAGTGTAGGTTTGGAAGATGAGGGTTCCATGGGGACTGTTTCTGGTTCCCCTTGGTCATCTTCTGGCCAGGCAGCCGGTTTGTTGTGCCTTGAGTATGCTTGTGAGGACAAAGGGTTTAAAATTGTAGTTTTACCCACAAGCACCTCTTCTCCAAGTTCCTTTATTATGCAATGCATAAAAAATCTTGGGTACAACAAAAACTTCTTTTTAGTATTGAGATGATGTAACACCAACTCATTAAAGAAAAGTGATGATGCCCTGAATTTTGTTTTATTCACTATGGAATGAAAAATAGGTTGAAAAGTTGAGGGCATCTAATCATAAGATCCAGTTTTTGGACTCAAACACATAATAATATAATGAAAAAGCAGTTTATACTTTGGTTCAAAATATTTCTTAAAAATTGTAGCATGTGAGATAGTACCTTGGTAACCACACTCTGTCATGGTTAAGTGAATCTGAGAGTTTGGAAATTGGTCTGGGGCGTTTACATCATCCAAACCCAGCCTAATTGCCAAAGTAGCCGGTGTGATTGCCATTCTTCTCCCTTGGATGGTTGAATTGAGGGAGATCAATTTGTTGTTCACCATCACCGTCTCTGCGTTTGCCCAAAACCCATTTAGAGTTTCAGTGTGGATTGGAGGGTCGATGGTGAGGGCGGTGAAGTATTGGGATTTGACGACCAAATCAATGATTTCGTCGTATTGGGACCAGGCTTCTTGTTTTTCGAAGTAGCCTCTTTGATTGTGTCCCTGTTTCAGTACTAGAGCCATGTGGTTTGTGTGTGTGGATCGAACAGTGTTTTTGCAGGTTTAGGTCTTGAGAGTGTTTTGAGAGAGAATGAGGGAATTTTTGCTTTTTGAAAGGATAAGTGTTGGAAAAGGTATTTAACAGAAGTTTTTAACCGCCTAGGTAAAACTTCTGATGTGAGAAAAGTCTGATTTACCCTTTTTGACCAAACTGCTGATGAAGAACAGATATCATCAGTAGTTCCCACTTTCTCTTCAGTAGTTTTGAATAGCTGATGAGAATGTTTTTATAAATACTTTATTCATAACTTCTGAAGTTTATTTTATCAGAAGTTAATCATTTTTCAGAAAAATATTCCCATACTGATGCTTTGTTCATCAGTAGTTTCTCTCTTGTTTGTTTTTCAGAAGTTTTCAGACTTAAAAACAGATGTAAGTGAAAAATGAAAATATGTGCAGAAAAATAAAAAGAAACACTTACAAATTTAGCATCCCAAGCATGGATACTAACTTCTGAAATGTTGATGTGTCAAGGGATTTAGTGAATATGTCAGATATTTGATTAGCTGTTGCTACATGTTTCACTTCAATTTTCCCTTTTTCATAGCAATCTCTTATGAAATGATACCTTATTTCAATATGTTTGGTTTTTGAAAACTGAACAGGATTCTGAATGATGCTAATGGCAGATTTGCTGTCTACAAGAAATGGTGTCTTGGTCTCTTTGATTCCATAATCAAGAAGTTGATACTGGAGCCATTGTATCTGTGATGTACAACTTGCAGCTGCAATGTATTCAACTTCAGCAGTTGAAGTTGCAACAGATGTTTGTTTCTTTGATTGCCAGGACACTAGACAGTTTCCCAAGAATTGACAACCACCTGATGTTGATTTTCTTGACATTTTACACCCTACATAGTCACTATCTGAAAAAGCTGATAACTTGGTATTGCTTGAAGCAGGATACCAAATTCCAAGTGTTGGAGTTCCTTTCAGATATCTGAAGATTCTTTTGACTGCAATTAGGTGTGATTCCCTAGGAGCTGATTGATATCTAGCACAGACACATGTTGAAAACATAATATCTAGTCTAGAAGCAGTTAAATATAAAAGGGAACCTATCATACATCTATACATGGTTTGATCAACCTGTTTTCCTTGATCATCTGGTTCAACTTGTGTGGTTGGTGTCATAGGAGTGGAACATGATTTACAGTCTTGTAAAGAAAATTTGTTTAATAATTCTTTAACATATTTTGATTGATGTATAAAAGTTCCATTTGTTTGTTGTTTAATCTGGAGTCCCAGAAAGTACTGCAGTTCTCCCATTGTACTCATCTCAAATTTTGATTGCATGAGTTTCTTAAATTCATCACACAGTTTTGTGTTTGTTGAACCAAATATGATATCATCAACATATATTTGAACAAGTAAGACATGATTTCCAACATGTTTTATGAAAAGAGTTTTATCAATGAAGCCTCTTGTGAAGTTATTTTTGAGTAGAAAGTTAGAAAGTGTTTCATACCAGGCTCTTGGAGCCTATTTGAGCCCATAAAGAGCTTTGTCCAGCTTCTAGACTCACTCAGGATGAGAAGGATACTCAAACCCAGGTGGCTGTCAGACATACACTTCCTCTTTTTTTTCCATACAAAAATGCACTTTTAACATCCATTTGAAAAACTTTGATTTTGTTGGAAATGGCATAGGCCAGAAATAACCTGATGGCTTCAAGCCTTGCAACTGGAGCAAAGGTTTCATCATAATCAATTCCTTCTTCTTGAGAGTAACCTTGTACTACCAGTCTTGCCTTGTTCTTTATAATCATACCAGCCCCATCCTGTTTGTTCCTAAAAACCCATCTTGTGCCAATTGGTTGCTTGTTTGGTGGTAAGGGACAGATTTCCCAAACCTGTTGCTTTATGAATTGAAGCAACTCATCTTGCATGGCTTGCACCCAATTGTTGTCTTTGAGGGCTTCTTGGTACTTCTTAGGTTCCAACTGAGAAATAAATGCTGAGAAGAAGCAAAAGTTGGAAAGTTGGTTTCTTGTAAGAACACCTGATGCAATATCACCCATGATTTGTTCAAGTGGATGATCTTTGTGTTCAATCAGTTATTGTAAACCACTGACAGGTGTAGGTGGCTCTTGTACTTCATAAAACAAACCACTGAGGTTTATAATGTTTGGTTCAGCAGTTTCAATGTCTTCAGTAGTTTTAGGTGCTGAAGCAGATGTGTAACACTGTTGGATCAGTTTGCTCTTGTTTGCTAAGTAAGAACTTGCTATCTTGACACTTAAGTGTTTAGCAAGTCCTTGTAAATCAGATTATAAGCACAGCGGAATGTTATAAGTTAAAGCAACACTTTTTATGCAAAGGCAGAGTTGTAACTCCCCCTTGATGTTTGAAACTAAATAAATGACAAAGTATTTATTATGAATCTAAGTTGTAAATGAGAATTAGATACTTAGAGAGATTCACAATAAATACAGAAATGGAATATAACAATGAGAGTGTTTGAAGGATTTTTCTGTTGAAAATCAATGTCTAAAATAGAAGGTTGAAGCCTCCTATTTATAGACGATTACATGCATGTATCTTGCCAAAAAAGCAAGCACAGAAAGTCCAGTGACAAGTTGCACAAGTTGCAACATTGAAAGAAACAAATAAAGCTAAAAGTAATATTAAACAATAAACTACTGATGCAAAAGGGCGGTGGGAAATATCTTCTGCTAAGTGCTGATGAAGGACAACTACTGAAGAGTAGTTTTGTCTTCAGTACTTCTGAAGTGAACTTGTCTGGTTTGGACTTCAGAACTTCTGCAACTTCAGCACTTCTTCATATCTTCTAATCAGCAGTTTCTTGTCTTCTTTTTAGTACTTCTATACTTAGCCAAAAATGACAGAAGTGAATTAGACTAAGGTTTACAAAAGTGGTTTCACCAATCCTCTTTGTCCTAACAATCTCCCCCTGGATTGATGAAGCCAAAACCTTACTAATTCCTTATGTGTTTCTTCTGTCTTGAACAATCTTCCATATCTCTTTGTACATGGTGTTCTTGAGCTGGTTGTACTGATCATCAGACAGAGATCCTCTCTGTGGTTCTAGATGTTGAATTGTGAGCAGGTCTTGTGTTGACAGTTTCTTCAGATCACTGATCTTCTTGTAAGCCCTGCTTGAGAAGTCTCTTCTTGTCAACAGTACTGAGTTGTTATCAGTAAGTGACCATCTGATGATAGGAATCTTTGACTTGTTAAAGTCAGAAGAATAGGGAACCAGACTTGTCCCTTGGGTTGATGGTCCTGAGTGCTGGATGTCTTCAGTTTCAGATAGCCTCAGGTGGGATTCTCTTCCTTGTTGATGTTGTTGCATACCAGGCATCTGAACAGTTGGGAGATGGTGTTCAGTCACTACTTTGGTATGCAGCTTTTCTGTGATTGTCTTTTGTATTTGATAAGCAAAAGTGGAAGGATCCCTGAACTGTGTTATCAGAGGTTTCTCCTCAATGTCAAAATCTGAATGGACTATTGAGCTTCCCTCAAGTAGTACCATTTTGAAATCAGTTTTGACATTGTCCTCTGCCTTCTTCTTCTGAGCAGCAGATCTTCTAGATACACCAGAAGTTCTAACTACTGATCTTGAAGGATCAGCAGTTTGAAACTTCTCAGGATTTGCAGCCTTGGCAGCCAAATATTTTCTATATGTATCCATCAGTCTTTCTTCTTTCCATCTGGATACAGAGGCTTTTGAACCATATCCTTCTGCTACTAGCTCTTCTATTATCTGGGCTCTCTTGGCCTTTCCATCTTTGCTTGTGGCCATTTTCTCTGCAAGCAGTTGTGCTCTTCTTGTTAGCTCTTGCATAGAGAGTCCTTTGAGTGTAAAGGCTTTAGTCTTGCTGTTCTTGGTAATATAAGACACCAGTTGTTGTCTTTTATCCTGTTCAGCAATCTCATCAAGGCTAGCCTGCCTTTGTAGTTCAGCTGCATAAGCCTGAAGTTTTTCTTCATGGCTTAAGTCCAAATCATCCCTTTCTTCCAGAGATTTCCAAATCTGATCTTCTCTGGCCTTTTTGTTGGCTGCAATTAAACTCTTCTCTAATAGTTCAGCTGAATGAGAGATGGGAGAAGGGTTTAATACAGTCATTGTTGTAACAGATGTAGGCCTGATGGGATCAGATGTTGGTTGAATGGGAGCAGTGGTTCTGGAAGGTTCAGTTGTTTGAGGTTGGGAAGTGTTAACTTCTGATGTGCTGACAACTGCTGATGGTTTGTCAGCTACTGAAGGATTGTCTTCAGTACTTTCTGATTCTTCATCAGAAGTTTGGTCATCAGAAGTTTCTTCATTACACCTTAGGGAATCATCAGAACTTTGGGTCTCATCTTCTTTCTCAGCAGCTTCAATTTCTTCAATAGAGACACCAAACTGTTTGGCCAATCTTTCTTTCCTGGGCTGATCTTTCTGATCTCTTTCAAGGAGTGCCACTCGTGCCTTTACTCTGGCTTGGAATGACTCCTTAGGTTCCCTGATCTTCTCCCCCTTTTTGGATTCATCAATTATAACCCTTGAAGCAGAGGGTTGGGAGAAGTGTCCTTGAAGATGAGCAATCTGTTGGCTGTTGAAGTCTATTTTGTTTGACAGATCGTTCATCTTGGTCTTGATCACTCCAAATTGGTTCTTGATTGACAGCTCCAAGTCAGCTGTATATGTTTGGAAGTGATTTCTGATGAGTGTATTCATCATGTGGTACAGGGGACCCTCTGGGCTGCATAGCTGGTTCAGGTCTATGCTTGTTTGCCCAGGGAATTGGGTAGGCATTTGCTGTGAAGGGGGTGTTTTTGGGAGATCCTCATGTTGTACAGAGGATGCCACTCTAGGGGTTTTAGGGATTGAGTGGACTTTAACCTGTGCAGAGGTGACTGGCTTCTTGAGCCTGGATACCTTTGCAGCAGGACCTTCAGAAAGTGCCGTCAATTCAGTAGTTGGAGTTTTTGAAACATCATCCAAATTAATGGAATCATCTGTATCCCTGATGTTGCCCTCAGAGAGGACTGTCTCAGTTAAATCATGAGCTGAGCCCAACTCAGTTCTCTCATGAACCTCTGTTTCTTGGTACTGAGGATTTCCTACTTCAGGCATTAAGCCTTCATCAGTAGTTGCCACATCTGAGGTCTTAGCTATGTTACTTCTGTCCTCAGATCCACCACTGGGTGGTAACTGAGTAGTAGCAGCCTCAGATGCCCCAAGAGTCTCTAAAATTGGGCTTAAAGACTCTGGTCCACCCTCATCTCTTGGGATAGGGCTAGTAATGTCCACATCCATGTCTGATGTAGTAGTTATGTCCCCTGTTTGTTGTGGTTGATGGGGACTGACATGATCAGATGGGACATTCTCTTTTAGCCCAGAGAGAAGTTTGGCAATTTCTATTGCCTCTTGTTCAGAAATTTGTGGGGAGGGTTCAGTAGTTTGGGCAATAGGTTGTTGTTCAGCAGTTTCAAAAGAAGAGTGTGTTTGATATGTTTTTCTAAGTCTTTTTTCTTTTGAAATGAACAGATATGGGTGCTCTTGGTGGGGTTTGAGATGGATGAGACTGAGAGGGTGTTTCAGTCTCAACAATTTGAAGAGCAGAATGCTCAAGAGCATGTTCAGGCATCTCAACCTCCTGAACAGCTTTTCTTTTGGGTTGGTGGGTTGCAGTTTTTGTTGGCTTGGGCTTTTTGGCTTTTGGTGGTGTGGGTGTGGAAGATGTGGGCTTCAGGGGGACTTGTTGTTGTTCTCCCTGATCATCTTCTGGCCAGGCAGCCGGTTTGTTAAGTCTTGAGTATGCTTGTGATGTTAAAGGGTTTAAAGTTGAAATTTTTCCCACAAGCACCTCATTACCCAGTTCCCCTATTATGCATTGCATAATGAACCTTGGGTACAACAAAAACTTTTTCTTGGTATTATTGTGATGTAACACCAACTCATGGAAAAACAGTTTTGATGCCCTGAATTTAGTTTCATTCACAATGGAATGAAATATTGGTTGAAAAGTGGAGGGCATCTGGTCATATGACCCTGTTTTTGGACTCAAACACATAATTATATAATGAAACAAAAGTTTGTATTTTGGTTCAAAATATTTTTTGAATATTGTTGCATGGGAGAGAGTACCTTGATAACCACACTCAGTCATGGTTAGATGAATATCTTTGTTAGCAACATGGTCAGGGGCAGCTACATCATCCAGACCCAGTCTTGTTGCTAGTGTGGCCGGTGTGATGGTCAGTTGTTTCCCTTTTATCTTTGAGTTGAGGGAAATGACCTCACCACCCATTGTAACCGTCTCAGCATTTGCCCAGAACTCATTCAGAGTTTCAGTGTGAATTGGTGGGTTAATTGTGAGAGCAGTAAAGTATTGGGATTTGACGACAAGATCAATGATCTCATCGTATTGGGACCAGCCTTCTTGTTTTTCAAGAAAAGCTCTTTGATTGTGTCCCTGTTTTAGAACTAGATCCATTGTGGTTTGGGTGTTTGATCGAACAGTGAATTTGCAGGTATAGGTTTTGAGAGAGTTTTGAGAGAGAAGGAGGGATATTTTGTGAGTTTAAAAGGATAAGTGTGTGAAAAAGGTATTTATTAGAAGTTTTAACCGCTTGAATCTTCTTTATTAGAAGTTTTAAAACCGCCTTTGGTTAAAAATCTCTTTATCAGAGGTTTTAAACTTATTAGGTCAAACCTCTGATGATGGGAAAAGTCAGATTTGCCCTTTTGACTTAAACTGCTGATGAAGGATTACTTCATCAGTAGTTCCCATTTTCTCTTCAGCAGTTTTAACATCTGATGAGAAATGTTTTTATAAATACTTTATTCATAACTTCTGAAGTTTATTTTATCAGAAGTTACACACTTTTTCAGAAAGTTATCCCTATACTGATGATTTTTGTTCATCAGTAGTTTCTCTCAAACTGTTTTTGTTTTTCAGAAGTTTTGTTTCAGACTTTTGACATTTGTAAGTGAAAACCAGAAAAAAGATGGAAAAGGTTAATTTGAAAACCACCAAGGTAAACAGGATGGAATCAGGGGTGGAAAAAGGAAAAATAAAATTTTTCATTTTGATTTCACCATGGTAAACAGGATGGAATCAAGGATGGAAAAAGGAAAAAGAAAATTTTGATGCATAACAGTAGTGATTGATGTAGAAGTTTGATGTAGAGTTGGGTAGAATCAAGTGTTAACTTGGATTCTAACTGATATGCAGAAAAAAAATAAAATAAACACTTACAAATTTAGCATTCCAAGCATGGAAACTAATTTCTGAAATGTTGATGTGTCAAGGGGTTTAGTGAAGATGTCAGCTATCTGATTAGCTGTTGCTACATGCTTCACCTCAATCTTGCCTTTTTCATAGCAATCTCTTATGAAATGGTACCTGATCTCAATATGTTTAGTTTTTTAGAACTGTACCGGATTTTGAATGATGCTAATGGCAGATTTGCTGTCTACAAACAAAGGTGTCTTGGTCTCTTTGATTCCATAATCAAGAAGTTGATATTGGAGCCATTGTATCTGTGATGTACAACTTGCAGCTGCAATGTATTCAGCTTCAGCAGTTGAAGTTGCAACAGATGTTTGCTTCTTTGATTGCCATGACACTAGACAGTTACCCAGGAATTGACAACCACCAGATGTTGACTTTCTTGTCATCTTACACCCTGCATAGTCACTATCTGAAAATGCTGATAACTTGGTATTGCTTGAAGCAGGATACCAAATTCCCAGCGTTGGAGTTCCTTTCAGATATCTAAAAATTCTTTTGACTGCAATACGGTGTGATTCCCTTGGTGCTGATTGATATCTAGCACAGACACATGTTGAGAACATAATATCTGGTCTAGAAGCAGTTAAGTATAAAAGGGAACCTATCATGCATCTGTACATGGTTTGATCAACCTGTTTTCCTTGATCATCTGGTTCAACTTGTGTGATAGGTGTCATGGGAGTGGAACATGATTTACAGTCATTTAAAGAAAATTTGTTCAATAATTCTTTAACATATTTTGATTGATGTATAAAAGTTCCATTTGTTTGTTGTTTGATCTGCAGTCCTAGAAAGTACTGCAGTTCTCCCATGGTACTCATCTCAAATTTTGATTGCATGAGTTTCTTAAAATCATCACACAATTTTGTGTTTGTTGAACCAAAGATGATATCATCAACATAAATTTGAACAAGTAAGACATGATTTCCAACATGTTTAATGAAAAGTGTTTTATCAATGGCACCTCTTGTAAAGTTATTTTTGAGTAAAAAGGTGGAGAGTGTATCATACCAGGCTCTTGGAGCCTGTTTGAGCCCATAAAGAGCTTTGTCCAGTCTGTACACCCACTCAGGATGAGAAGGATCCTCAAACCCAGGTGGCTGACAGACATACACCTCCTCTTTGATTTTACCATACAAAAATGCACTTTTCACATCCATTTGATAAACTTTTATTTTGTTGGAAATGGCATAGGCCAGAAATAACCTGATGGCCTCAAGCCTTGCAACTGGAGCAAAGGTTTCATCATAGTCAATTCCCTCTTCTTGAGAGTACCCTTGAACTACCAGTCTTGCCTTGTTCTTGATTATCATACCAGCTTCATCTTGTTTGTTCCTGAAAACCCATCTTGTACCAATTGGTTGCTTGTTTTGAGGTAAGGGACAGATTTCCCAGACCTGTTGCTTGTTGAACTGTAGTAGTTCATCTTGCATAGCCTGCACCCAATTGTTGTCTTTGAGGGCTTCCTGGTACTTCTTTGGTTCCAACTGTGAAATAAAGGCTGAGAATAGGCAAAAGTTGGAGAGCTGGTTTCTGGTCAGAACACCTGTTGCTATATCACCCATGATTTGATCAAGTGGATGATCTCTGTGTTCAATCAGTTGTTGTAAACCACTGACAGGTGTAGGTGGCTCTGGTTCTTCAAACAAACTACTGAGGTCTATGATATCTGGTTCAGCAGTTGCAGCTTCTTCAGTAGTTGCAGGTGCTGAAGCAGATGTTTGAGTTTGGCCTTCAGTATTTGTTTGATCAGAAGTTTGAAAAACTTCTGATGGTGTTGTAGTTGACTTAATGACTGTTTGAGGAGTCCATGGGGCAGGATCCTCATCTTCAAACCTTTGATCACCATAATAAGTAGGTTTGGAAGAAGTAACAGCCTTTTCAGGTCCAAAGTGAAAGTTGTCAAGGTCAAAGAGTTCAGCAGGATGTGCTGGAATAAGAGTGTGTTTTGACTCATTGAACTTGACATTCAATGTTTCTTCTACTATCCTGGTATGAGAATTAAAAACCTTGTAGGCTTTTCTAGTTGAAGAGTAACCAAGAAAGTAACCTGAGTCAACTTTGGCAGCAAACTTTGAGATAGATTCCTTGATGTTCAAGATGAAACATTGACATCCAAAAGCCCTGAAAAAGGAGATAAGGGGCTTCATGCCATGAAGAACTTCATAGGCAGTTTTGGAATGTCTCTTGACCACAAGAACTCTATTCTGAACATAACATGCTGTGTTAACTGCTTCTGCCCAAAAGTACAATGGCAGTCCAGAATCAGCTAACATTGTTCTTGCTCCTTCTATCAGTGTTCTGTTCTTCCTTTCTACTACACCATTTTGTTCAGGAGTTCTGGGAACACTGTATTGTCTAATAATCCCTTTAGACAAACAGAATTCATCCAGAGTTTTGTTCCTGAACTCTGTCCCATTGTCACTTCTAATGGTTTTGACAGATAGAGAATATTGTTTCTCTACTTGTAGAATGAAGAACTTGATGATTTCAGCAGCCTCATCCTTGGAAAATAAGAAGAATACCCATGTGAATCTTGAGTAGTCATCAATGATGACTAAGCAGTACTTCTTTTTACCAAGGCTCATAATCTTGACAGGCCCAAATAAGTCCATATGGAGTAGTTGAAGACATGCAATTGTTTTTGATTCTTCAATAGACTTATAGGAGGACTTATGCTGTTTTCCCTTTAAACAGGATACACAGTGTTCTTGACACTGGTATACTTTCAAAGGTAGACCTCTGACCAAGCCCATTTTTGTGACTTTATTTATGGTTTTAAAGTTCACATGGCCAAGTCTCCTGTGCCAGAGATCTGTTTCTGAAGTTGATGCCCTTGAGAAGAAACAGGCAGTGTTGTTTAATACTTTGTCTTTCTCAATGTCCACTGCATAGACATTGCCACATCTTTTGGCAATCAGCAAAGTATGATCTTCTATAATCTTCTCAACAACTTCTGGCCTTCTGGTGAGATGATCTTGCAAGCTGTCTTTGTGAAAAAGGAAGAATATCCTTTATCACACATTTGTGACACGCTCAGCAAGTTGTATTCAAGATTTTCCACCAGATTGACCTTATCAAACTGTATTTTGCCAGAGGAGACATTGCCATGTCCTAGCACATATCCCTTGGCATTGTTCCCAAAGGACACAGATCCTTCTCTTTGGCTGATAAAGTTGTTTATCAGGTATCTGCATCCAGTCATGTGCATAGAGCCTCCACTATCAACATACCATATGCTGTTTAAGCCCCTGGAAACTCTCTGCACATAATAGCAAATTAGTTAGATTTGGAAACCCAAGCCTGTTTGGCTTTGGGTTTGCTCTTGAGAACAGTTACAGTTTGTTCTTGACCAGGTTGAGAAATCCATGTCTTTTTGGCAATGGATTTTTCATGAAGAGCTATGGTGGTATCCTTTTTAGGACCACCATCAACCTTGGTCATCAGTAGTTCTACCATGTTCTTTAGATTTTGAATCTCAGCAGTTTGTGAAACTGCTGATGATTCTGGTCTAACTACTGAGAAGGAATTTTGAGAAAAAGATTTTGGTTGAGATTTTATCTTTTTCTGAGAAAAGGTGTTTTCAGGTTGTTGTTTCTTGGGTTTAAAGATTTTTTCATAATCATTTCTGATTTGATTTCCCACAACCTGTTGTTTAAATTTTTGATTGAACTGAATTCCTTTTCTGTATCTACAAAATTCAGTTTTGTGGTTGAACAGGCCACAAATTTCACATTCTTTTGCCTTAAGTTTTTGATCAGAAGGCAAATTTCTGACAGTTGTGAAAAGATTTTGCTCATCAGTAGTTTTCAGGGTCTCAACTCCTGAAGTAGATGAAACTACTGATGGCTTGTTGTCAGTTTTTGTAAATACTTCTGAAGTACTTTCATTAAAAATGCCAGGATTTCTGTTTAGAAAGTTTTCATGGAAAGATGTGCAATCTTTCCCTTCAGAAGTTTCATTTGAAACAATTCTTCTCCCATCTTCAGTAGTTTTGGGAGAAAAATCTGTTGGTGTTTCAACATGATGGTATCCTATGCCAAACTTAACATTTGAAGCACTTTGTTTGTTTAGCAGTAGTTGATACCCCCTACAAGATTCAACCCATTTTTCACAAGTGATCCTGGTGTCAGCAAGCTCTTGTCTGACATCTCCCAGGTCATTTAGCATCATTTTGATTTGTGCTTGGGTTTCAATAGCAGAGTCAGTTAATTTAGAAACCTCTTTTGTTTTAGCACACAGTTTTCTTTCCAAATCACATTTTATCTGTGTGTATTTTCTTTCTAAATCATTGGCTTTGCCTTGTAGGTGCACGTTTGTCTCTCTTATGAGAGCAAAAGTTTCTTTGCAAGAGTTTGAACAAAGTTTTGTCAAAGATTCTTTTGATACCTGAGACAATGCAGATTTTGAGGTACAGCCTTCAAATGCCATTAAGGCAAAGTTCTTTCTGCCATTGTCTGGTTCTCCCCAGTTGATGTCAAACACTTTGTTGTCTGCATCAGGATTACACTCTGTGGTGTCATAAGGGAGTTTTGTAAGAGTGAGGGAGCTAAAATCTGGTGAGGATCTTAAGACAATGGAGTAAGTTTCCCATTTGTCAGGTAGAGACCTTAAAAATCTATGTAACATAGATACTGTTGTATAGGTCTGCCCATTTAACTTTAGCTCAGAGATTAATGAGGAGAATCTTTCAAATTGTTGTGTCAAAGTTTCCCCATTAATATAAGCAAATGTTTCATATTGTTGAGCCAAAATTTCTCTGGTGTTGGCAATCACCTCTTCAGTTCCTCCAAACTGTTCTTTAAGACAGTCCCAAAGTTCTTTGGCACTTTCACAATGTAAAAGGCCAGAGTATATTTCATTTGGGAGAGCCATTGCCAACATAGAGAATGCCTTAGCATCTAGCTCAAGTTTTAGGAAATCTTCATCTGTATAGTCTTTGGGATCCTTAGGAATCCCTTCTTTAGTTTCAAGGTTTATGTTTACTGGTTTGTGTGGACCATATATCACAGATCTCCAACAACCAGTGTTGGTTTGTGACAAGGTATGTGCCATTCTTTTCTGCCATATATTGTACTCATTTCTCACAAGCATGGCAGGTTTGGTGGCAGAACCAGTATTGTGTGGATCCATTTTTAAAGAGTATAGATTTGTCTGATGACTCTTTTAAGTGATGGATATTGATAAAAAGTGAACTTTTGATCTTTTTATTGAATATCAATAAGAGCTTTGTGTCTGATTCTCAATTTGTTAGATTGATATGTGATCAGATAAACCAATGCTCTGATACCAATTGTTGGATCAGTTTGCTCTTGTTTGCTAAGTAAGAACTTGCTATCTTGACACTTAAGTGTTTAGCAAGTCCTTGTAAATCAGATTATAAGCACAGCGGAATGTTATAAGTTAAAGCAACACTTTTTATGCAAAGGCAGAGTTGTAACTCCCCCTTGATGTTTGAAACTAAATAAATGACAAAGTATTTATTATGAATCTAAGTTGTAAATGAGAATTAGATACTTAGAGAGATTCACAATAAATACAGAAATGGAATATAACAATGAGAGTGTTTGAAGGATTTTTCTGTTGAAAATCAATGTCTAAAATAGAAGGTTGAAGCCTCCTATTTATAGACGATTACATGCATGTATCTTGCCAAAAAAGCAAGCACAGAAAGTCCAGTGACAAGTTGCACAAGTTGCAACATTGAAAGAAACAAATAAAGCTAAAAGTAATATTAAACAATAAACTACTGATGCAAAAGGGCGGTGGGAAATATCTTCTGCTAAGTGCTGATGAAGGACAACTACTGAAGAGTAGTTTTGTCTTCAGTACTTCTGAAGTGAACTTGTCTGGTTTGGACTTCAGAACTTCTGCAACTTCAGCACTTCTTCATATCTTCTAATCAGCAGTTTCTTGTCTTCTTTTTAGTACTTCTATACTTAGCCAAAAATGACAGAAGTGAATTAGACTAAGGTTTACAAAAGTGGTTTCACCAATCCTCTTTGTCCTAACAAACACCCTAACCCGTAATCACGCGATCAACGCCCAAATTATACGGGTTTGGACCTTACTTAAACCACTCCCGATTAAAACTTTGAAATTTTCATTATAAGTCAACCCATTAAGATCAAATACATGTTTGGTTCACACAAATTTTTACGTTTTAATAGTTAAAACATATTTTAGATGTTGCGTTTTAACGGGAGTTCCTTAGATTCTAGTGCGGAAGCTTGAATGGGTGATCGGGTGTGTTCGGCTCTTATCGCGACTAGATCCTTGCTCCGGGACTTCCATCACATGTTTACCTAGCACCATTACACAAAGAATGGTTAGTGAGTGGTCAAATGAAATATTTAACTAGTACGATAGTCGTTACACGTCGAAACGGAACGAACCAGGCCAAACGGCCCTTTATCAGGAGAACAAACTGCTGCAACTTATGCGCAGCAGCTGTTCGGATCGCTTTTACCCCTTCTAAAACCCAAAATCCGACTTTGACTTTCAAATGAGAATTGTTCTACGCTCCGAGAGCTTTCCAGGCATATAAAGAACGCCTCCTAACGATTTTTCTACGATTTTATATGCAATTTTAAAGATTGTGCTGACATGCAGGTCTATTCGCGCGGCCGGTCGGTTTATTCGCGCGGCCGCTCGAAGCTTCTGATGTAATTTTGGTGGCTTTTAAGCGTGGGAATCATGTCGCAACCGCATTTGATGATTCCCGAAGCCTAAGTAATGACTTGCCGACTAAATAAACCTTTGTTTGACTGAAATTATGGTCCGGTTTATGTCGCCATGATCCGGTTCTTGGTTTTGAATGCTTATGGCGACTTTTACCCAATTTGACCCATTAAGGCCTTAATTCAAACGAGGCACTTTTGACCACTTAAATTGCATACCGTTTGAGTTGTCAAGTCATTAGACACTTGATCAACAAAAGCGTTTGTCCGATTTGTTTCATTACGACTTAGATTCTTAGAATCAACCTTTATTAATCCTTTAAATCCCCAAAATGCCCCTCATGACCAAATCTTTCAATTTAGCCATTCGTGGCGAAACTTCTTGTTTCAAATCCAATGTTTTTGACTCAATGACTTGTTTAAAAACTTCTAAGTCCATACGGACTTTGATTTTCAACATTTCTCAAGATTGTTCTAATGTGGTCGATTCTAAGCGCCTTAGCGCGCATTAGACATAGTTATGGAAATAACTTACTTGATTTGCAACCACACTTCTTGTGGGTAGTTTTAGTACCCATGTTGCTTCGCCCGAAGGTGTTTTATTAGCTACGGACTTACCGGGTGCCCGTGTCCCATATTCATACCTTGTGCTCATCCTCCATGATTCTTAACATCAAGCATGCATACACGAGTGCATTTACCTGCGTGATTTCTAGGTAGACGCATTAACTTCTCGAAACTCAAATGATAATAGCATACCATTTGATCCGTAAACCTCAAGAATCTCAATGCTTGGAAAACAAGCATCAAGTGTTGGACTTAAATGATGACGAATTCACCATATGACCCGTTTAGACCCATAGTTCATGATACTATGTTACCCAAGTTTTTATTATGGTTCAAGTGACACCAACTTGACCCATTTAACACCATTCTTAACGGCTTCATTCAAATGCTTTCATTTAGATTAAAACATCATTTTTCACATATCTTTATTTATTGACCCGTTTGATGGATTTCACCATTTGGTCATAACACATTGTCTTGATTAAGGTCATAAACCACGTTATGTTTTGAGTGCACATAAGGTGACCCATTAATAGCTTCTACCCCTTGGGGTTTATCTTTATCACGCATTCAAGATTTAAGACTAATATCCACAAGAATTAAGCTATGTTATAGTACATAGGTGTAAGTAAAACTTACCTCATATCCGTTCTTGCTACCATACGCATTGCTTGCGTCCGTTTGACCCGTTTGCATCCCTAGTTCTTGTACCTACTTAGGGATATGTCAAACTTGATTATTTGAATACATAACATGGATTTAATTCACTATCCATAAATCATGTATTCATTACCCATTTATAGCTAAATCCATAGCCATTTTCTTATATAGTATACCCGATTAACTTGGCTTATTACAAACCAATATCACATACGATTGATAGCTCTTACATGATTCTAACTTCATAGTTTCACTAGTGTTCACCCATTTGGCATTTAATCGAACACTTGGTGTGCACCCACCAATTTGTTTAGTTTTAAAGCTCAAGATTAGCCAAAACATAACCATTTGTCTAATCATCATCATCATAATACATTATTTAGACCATTTTGCCTAAATTTCTCATACAACAACTTCTAAGAGTCACAAAAGGTTACTAGATATGAGTGGATTCAACCTAGAGGTTAAACCCCAAATTCTACACATGAACATAATCATATGATCAAAACCAAATACACATATTAAGTGTGATTTGTAACTAAATTAGGTATGTTTGAGGTTCCCTAAGACTAGAGCAACCTCTTTTAACCATAAATTTCACGTCTTATCAAAACCCTAGTTTTTGACCAAATCAAAAACGGGTATTAACATCAAATTACATCAAATAGAAGGTACCTTGATGTTCATTAGGCCTTAGATGACTTGTTTCTTGCTAGAGCATCGAAAAGCCCCTTGATTTGGCTTGGATTCAAGCATGTTCTTGAGTGTTTAGGTTTTGGGGAAGAATCCCCTTTTTCTTTCTTCCTGATAATCGATCCACACATATGTGTGTGGATTCTTCCATTTTTTTTATTTAGATTATCCCATGTGCAACTCTAGTCCCTCAAGTTACTACAATGTTATTTTCGTATAAAAACTAACTAATTAAGCTAGTTTCTAACACCTTGTATTCGTTTATAAAAATGCTATTATTAACTAGGTTACTTCCATATTAGAGCATAACCCATAATCTTATCGTTTAAGTCTCGTTTTATTATTTTGCTAATCACGCCTAATGGCATAATTAGACGAACAAATGGTTTTGGGGTGTTACAAGTCTACCCCCCTTAAAGAGGTTTCGTCCTCGAAACCTTTCTTGTGTTGTTGCTTTGGTCGCAGCCAAGAACCTTAGTGTCTCTAATCAATTTTGTGCATCGCTCAATCCCTTGACATTCTATAGTCTAACGAGTAGTACTATATACTTATTGTTTGTATCCCTTTACTCGGCTTTCTAACTTTTATTATATGGAAGCCTTAGCTTTCATAATATGACTTGAGTCATCCTATTATTTCGGTTAACTAGGGGCAATATCTACATACTTACCCCCTACCCGACATTTTAGCTACTTATGTTCTTCATAGGTCTTCCGTAGATCCGTAGACTATCCCGTCTACTATTATCCCGAATGATGTAATGTTTTAAGGGGCCATTCTATCATGCACCTTAGAGCATCTACTGTAATACTCGATTGTAGCATGCATACACATACATGTCTATGCTTCTATTACTAACAAGTAATTTGTCTTGGTTTCCAAGACTAACCCGACTTTTTAACATAGCCGTTTTCTAGCTTCTTGGATTCACTCCCGAATCCAATCCTTGTTTCTTTTTGGTTTGCTATAATATTATAACAAACCTTGCTTTACACTAACATTTTCCTTTCTTTGACTAATCCTTACTTTAAGAATTTGCCATTTATTTGGTTTACCCAAGTTCCCGTTTTGCTAACTCGATTGGTGGTCATTGCCCCAACCGACCCGTTTAAAGACTTTTGAGTTTTAGACTTCAAATCGTTTATATATATAGAACGCTTAGTTTCTAAAAGTCCTTTTGATGATTACCGATCTCACTATAAATTGAGGTCGGTTTTCTTTTCATAAACACGGTGTACATCGGTCATTACAACTCATTGTATCGACTAATCTCCTGTTATCACGGTTTGCATCCGATTGTAATAACTATACAATCCAACCGTTATTATAATTTGCATTAAATTGTACCAACGACACAATCTAATATTATTGCAGTTTACACTTTTTCATCTTCAACCCGAGGGTTGAAT
Organism: Ambrosia trifida; assembly: GCA_028751855.1. Taxonomy (NCBI): domain Eukaryota; kingdom Viridiplantae; phylum Streptophyta; class Magnoliopsida; order Asterales; family Asteraceae; genus Ambrosia; species Ambrosia trifida. Next base: position 83,439,859 of record CM054122.1, read on the forward strand.
GAGTTACTGATTTGTCACGGCCCAAGACCGTTGTTTATGATCATGTTTTTGCACTTTTATTCAACCAAGTTCATGACTTTGATTGAGAGTGCAACTGCCTTGGTCTCTACAACCCGCTCAGGATTGCTTATACCTTGGCTTATTAGTTTATAATTTTGTCACTGACTCGAAAGTCCAGTTGACCCATGGGTTTATCACGGCCCATGTCCGTTGTTTATGATTTACAACCAAAACCGTAGTTATGATTGATTTACTAAAGCAATACCTCGGCCTCTACGATCCCCACGGGTCGCTTATACCTTGGTTTTTCCTTGCCTCTTTGTTTATCATGGCCTTCTGGCCATATTTGACTAATCCATGATTGTCCCGACACCTCACACTTACTTAGTCCTTGTTACATAGGTTGTATATGTATCAATTGTAAGAAACCCATAGTATCATACGTTTAACACTTACCTGGCCAGGGTAAGCAATCCGCATATGGTACACATGGACTTGTTATAATTAGTACATCACATCCTATGTAAGCAAGGCTTCAGCTCATGCTTGTGTCCCTTATTTTATTTGGTAAAACCCTTCCTTGATAAATTATTCAATGTTAGGTGTTACCTTCGTCCATTAAGAATAAACGTTGTGTTCTCGTTTTGTAAAGCTTTGTGTGATCACACTCATTGGTATGATCACAACGCCTTTCTAGCATCCTTTGATTTTTAAACGTTAGTTTTGGATGATTACCCCCAACCCGGTCTCGATGTTCAAGTTACGTTTGTGTATTGATTGTTCACTAGTGTGAACAATGCACATTTCCCATTTAGCTTCTTGCTTGCGTATGCAAGTACCATCCCTCATGCGATGCTTGCATACTAATACGCTTAATATAATTTAGAGCATGTACCTGACTGATTAATACTTGCCCTTGTATTCCCTTTTTGCTAAATATCCGTTAATCCGAGTCATTACTTGACTTGGTCCTTAGTGAGCATGTTATCAGTCGTGCTCCCGAACAATCTACCACCTCATTTGGTGATTCATTCGATCCTATCTCGATCGAATAAATGTTCTCATCCCTGTCACATTTACAAAATCAAATAATTAGTAATATGACATTTCAGTATTAGTGTGCATCGTTGCAATAGTAGTGCTAGAATTCTTGTTATACAAGAATGTCGTTGTCCGAATTAAACTTTGGATAGGCCCCATGTCACCTAACCATTTCCTTATCAAGCTTTTGAGATAGCGTGTATCTACACGATATCACTATTGATTATCTATAACAATTTCCGATCAAAACGGATGTTCATTATAGGTATTACTTACCGGATTCCTTGATCAAGTGTTGAACCGAACACCCTTCAACACTTTGAGCGCACGGTTTGAGTCCAAATATCCTTCCCGACACTCGGATCCCTCAAACCTATGGCTCTGATACCACTTGTAACACCCTAACCCGTAATCACGCGATCAACGCCCAAATTATACGGGTTTGGACCTTACTTAAACCACTCCCGATTAAAACCTTGAAATTTTCTTTATAAGTTAACCCATTAAGATCAAATACATGTTTGGTTCACACAAATTTTTACGTTTTAATAGTTAAAACATATTTTAGATGTTGCGTTTTAACGGAAGTTCCTTAGATTCTAGTGCGGAAGCTTGTATGGGTGATCGGGTGTGTTCGGCTCTTATCGCGACTAGATCCTTGCTCCGGGACTTCCATCACATGTTTACCTAGCACCATTACACAAAGAATGGTTAGTGAGTGGTCAAATGAAACATTTAACTAGTACGATAGTCGTTACACGTCGAAACGGAACGAACCAGGCCAAACGGCCCTTTATCAGGAGAACAAACTGCTGCAACTTATGCGCAGCAGCTGTTCGGATCGCTTTTACCCCTTCTAAAACCCAAAATCCGACTTTGACTTTCAAATGAGAATTGTTCTACGCTCCGAGAGCTTTCCAGGCATATAAAGAACGCCTCCTAACGATTTTTCTACGATTTTATATGCAATTTTAAAGATTGTGCTGACATGCAGGTCTATTCGCGCGGCCGGTCGGTTTATTCGCGCGGCCGCTCGAAGCTTCTGATGTAATTTTGGTGGCTTTTAAGCGTGGGAATCATGTCGCAACCGCATTTGATGATTCCCGAAGCCTAAGTAATGACATGCCGACTAAATAAACCTTTGTTTGACTGAAATTATGGTCCGGTTTATGTCGCCATGATCCGGTTCTTAGTTTTGAATGTTTATGGCGACTTTTACCCAATTTGACCCATTAAGGCCTTAATTCAAACAAGGCACTTTTGACCACTTAAATTTCATACCGTTTGAGTTGTCAAGTCATTAGACACTTGATCAACAAAAGCGTTTGTCCGATTTGTTTCATTACGACTTAGATTCTTAGAATCAACCTTTATTAATCCTTTAAATCCCCAAAATGCCCCTCATGACCAAATCTTTCAATTTAGCCATTCGTGGCGAAACTTCTTGTTTCAAATCCAATGTTTTTGACTCAATGACTTGTTTAAAAACTTCTAAGTCCATACGGACTTTGATTTTCAACATTTCTCAAGATTGTTCTAATGTGGTCGATTCTAAGCGCCTTAGCGCGCATTAGACATAGTTATGGAAATAACTTACTTGATTTGCAACCACACTTCATGTGGGTAGTTTTAGTACCCATGTTGCTTCGCCCGAAGGTGTTTTATTAGCTACGGACTTACCGGGTGCCCGTGTCCCATATTCATACCTTGTGCTCATCCTCCATGATTCTTAACATCAAGCATGCATACACGAGTGCATTTACCTGCGTGATTTCTAGGTAGACGCATTAACTTCTCGGAACTCAAATGATAATAGCATACCATTTGATCCGTAAACCTCAAGAATCTCAATGCTTGGAAAACAAGCATCAAGTGTTGGACTTAAATGATGACGAATTCACCATATGACCCGTTTAGACCCATAGTTCATGATACTATGTTACCCAAGTTTTTATTATGGTTCAAGTGACACCAACTTGACCCATTTAACACCATTCTTAACGGCTTCATTCAAATGCTTTCATTTAGATTAAAACATCATTTTTCACATATCTTTATTTATTGACCCGTTTGATGGATTTCACCATTTGGTCATAACACATTGTCTTGATTAAGGTCATAAACCACGTTATGTTTTGAGTGCACATAAGGTGACCCAATAATAGCTTCTACCCCTTGGGGTTTATCTTTATCACGCATTCAAGATTTAAGACTAATATCCACAAGAATTAAGCTATGTTATAGTACATAGGTGTAAGTAAAACTTACCTCATATCCGTTCTTGCTACCATACGCATTGCTTGCGTCCGTTTGACCCGTTTGCATCCCTAGTTCTTGTACCTACTTAGGGATATGTCAAACTTGATTATTTGAATACATAACATGGATTTAATTCACTATCCATAAATCATGTATTCATTACCCATTTATAGCTAAATCCATAGCCATTTTCTTATATAGAATACCCGATTAACTTGGCTTATTACAAACCAATATCACATACGATTGATAGCTCTTACATGATTCTAACTTCATAGTTTCACTAGTGTTCACCCATTTGGCATTTAATCGAACACTTGGTGTGCACCCACCAATTTGTTTAGTTTTAAAGCTCAAGATTAGCCAAAACATAACCATTTGTCTAATCATCATCATAATACATTATTTAGACCATTTTGCCTAAATTTCTCATACAACAACTTCTAAGAGTCACAAAAGGTTACTAGATATGAGTGGATTCAACCTAGAGGTTAAACCCCAAATTCTACACATGAACATAATCATATGATCAAAACCAAATACACATATTAAGTGTGATTTGTAACTAAATTAGGTATGTTTGAGGTTCCCTAAGACTAGAGCAACCTCTTTTAACCATAAATTTCACGTTTTATCAAAACCCTAGTTTTTGACCAAATCAAAAACGGGTATTAACATCAAATTACATCAAATAGAAGGTACCTTGATGTTCATTAGGCCTTAGATGACTTGTTTCTTGCTAGAGCATCGAAAAGCCCCTTGATTTGGCTTGGATTCAAGCATGTTCTTGAGTGTTTAGGTTTTGGGGAAGAATCCCCTTTTTCTTTCTTCCTGATAATCGATCCACACATATGTGTGTGGATTCTTCCATTTTTTTTTATTTAGATTATCCCATGTGCAACTCTAGTCCCTCAAGTTACTACAATGTTATTTTCGTATAAAAACTAACTAATTAAGCTAGTTTCTAACACCTTGTATTCGTTTATAAAAATGCTATTATTAACTAGGTTACTTCCATATTAGAGCATAACCCATAATCTTATCGTTTAAGTCTCGTTTTATTATTTTGCTAATCACGCCTAATGGCATAATTAGACGAACAAATGGTTTTGGGGTGTTACAAGATGTTTGAGTTTGTATATCAGCAGTTCTTGAATCAGAAGTTTGTGAAACTTCTGATGGTTTGGAAGTTGACTTAATGACAGTTTGAGGAGTCTATGGTGCTGGATCCTTATCATTAAACCTTTGATCACCATAATAAGTAGGTTTTGATGAAGTAACAGTCTTTTCAGGTCCAAAATGGAAGCTGTCAAAGTCAAAAAGTTCAGCAGGATGTGCTGGAATAAGAGTGTGTTTTGACTCATTGAACTTGACATTCAGTGTTTCTTCTACTATCCTGGTTCTTGAGTTAGAAACTTTGTAGGCTTTTCTAGTGGAAGAGTAACCAAGAAAGTAACCTGAATCAACTTTGGCAGCAAACTTTGAAATAGAGTCTTTGATGTTTAGAATGAAACAATGACATCCAAAAGCCCAGAAAAGGGAGATAAGGGGCTTTATGCCATAAAGAATTTCATAGGCAGTCTTGGAGTGTCTCTTGTTGACAAGGACTCTATTTTGAACATAACATGCAGTGTTAACTGCTTCAGCCCAGAAATATAATGGTAGGCCTGAATCAGCTAACATTGTTCTTGCTCCTTCAAGTAAGGTTCTGTTCTTCCTTTCTACTACACCATTTTGTTTAGGAGTTCTGGGAACACTGTATTGTCTAATAATCCCTTTAGACAAACAGAATTCATCCAGAGTTTTGTTCCTGAACTTTGTCCCATTGTCACTTCTAATGGCTTCGACAGACAGAGAATATTGTTTCTCTACTTGTAGAATGAAGAAGTTGATGATTTCAGCAGCCTCATTCTTGGAGAATAAGAAGAATACCCATGTAAATCTTGAATAGTCATCAATGATGACCAAGCAGTATTTCTTCTTACCAAGGCTCATGATTTTTACAGGCCCAAATAAGTCCATATGGAGTAGTTGAAGACATGCAGTTGTTTTTGTTCTTCAATAGACTTATAGGAGGACTTATGCTGTTTTCCCTTCAAACAGGATACACAGTGTTCTTGACACTGGTATACCTTTATAGGTAGACCTCTGACCAAGCCCATTTTTGTGACTTTATTTATGGTTTTAAAGTTCACATGGCCAAGTCTCCTTTGCCAGAGATCAGTCTTTGAAGTTGATGCCTTTGAGAAGAAACAGGCAGTGCTGTTCAGTACTTTGTCCTTTTCAATGTCCACTGCATAGACATTGCCACATCTTTTGGCTATCAACAAAGTATGATCTTCAATGATCTTCTCTATCAACTTCTGGCCTTCTGGTGATATGATCTTGCATGCTGTCTTTGTGAAAAAGGAAGAATATCCTTTATCACACATTTGTAACACACTCAGCAAGTTGTACTCAAGGTTTTCAACCAGATTGACCATGTCAAACTGTATTTTTCCAGAGGAGACATTGCCATGTCCTAGCACATATCCCTTAGCATTGTTCCCAAAGGATACAAATCCTTCTCTTTGACTGATAAAATTGTTTATCAGGTATCTGCAGCCAGTCATGTGCATTGAGCCTCCACTGTCAACATACCAAATGCTATTTAAGCCTCTGGAAACTCTCTGCACAAGATAGCAAATTAGTTAGATTTGGGAACCCAAGCCAGTTTGGCTTTGGGTTTGCTCTTGAGAACATTTACAGTTTGTTCTTGACCAAGTTGAGGAATCCATGTCTTTTTGGCAATGGATTTTTCATTAAGAGCAATGGTGGTATCCTTTTGAGGACCACCATCAACTTTAGTCATCAGTAGTTGTACCATGTTCATGAGATCTTTCATCTCAGCAGTTTGTTAAACTGCTGATGATTTAGGTCTAACTACTGAAAGAGAATTTTGAGAAAAAGATTTTTGTTGAGATTTTGTCTTTTTCTGAGAAAAGGTGTTTACTGGTTGTTGTTTCCTGGGAGAAAAAGTTTCTACAAAATCATTTCTGATTTGTTTTCCCACAACCAGTTGTTTAATTTTCTTGTTGTACTGAATACCTTTTCTGTATCTGCAAAATTCTGTCTTGTGGTTGAACAGACCACAGATTTCACATTCTTTTGTCTTTTCTTTCAAAGACAAGTTTCTGACTATATTGATTGGTTTTAGGTCATCAGTAGTTTTCAGATTCTCAACTTCTGATGTAGTTGAAACTACTGATGGCTTAATGTCAGAATTTATTAGTACTTCTGAAGAACTTTCTTTGTGATTTTTTAGAAAGTTTTCATGGAAAGATGTGTATTCTTTCTCTTTAGAAGTTTCACCTGAAACAATTTTTCTCCCATCTTCAGTAGTTTTGGGGGAAAAATCTGTTGGTGTTTCAGTGTGATTGTACCCTATGCCAAACCTAACATTTGAAGCACTTTGTTTGTTTAGCAATAGTTGGTACCCATTACAAGATTCAACCCATTTTTCACAAGTGACCTTGGTGTTAGCAAGTTCTTGTCTGACATTTCCTAGGTCATTTATCATGATTTTAATTTGTGCTTGGGTTTCAATAGCAGTGTTAGTTAATTTAGAAACTTCTTTTGTTTTTGCAGAAAGTTTTCTTTCTAAATCACATTTTATCTAAGTGAATTTTCTCTCAGAGTCATTTGCTTTACCTTGTAGGTGCACATTAGTCTCTCTTATGAGAGCAAAAGATTCTTTACAAGAAGTTGAACAAAGTTTTGTCAAAGATTCTTTTGATACCTGTGACAAGGCAGATTTTGAGGTGCATCCCTCAAATGCCATCAAGGCAAAGTTCTTTCTACCATTGTCAGGCTCTCCCCAGTTGATGTCAAACAGCTTGTTGTCTGCATCAGGGTTACACTCAGTAGTGTCAAAAGTAAGACTGCTCCAGTCAACATACCTTGAAGTAAATAAACTTTGTTGTGAGGGTTGTTGAGTCTGTGGAGGTGGTTGAGCAGCTGGAAAGGGAGGGATTGATTGTTGGCTCTGCATCTGTTGAGCAGGCATCTGTACATATTGTACTTGTGGCACATATTGGTGTTGTGGAGCTTGTACCTGTACAAAATGTGCACTCCCTTGTGTTCCATTATTCCTGTTATAACTGGGGTTAAAATTATTTCCAGACTGAGATTGGTTAAAGCTAGAGCTTCTACACTCTCTAGCAAAGTGTCCCAACTTTTGACACTTGTGACATCTAAGTTTAGATTTGTCAAAACCAATTTTTGTAGAGCTGTTGAGTCCTGGAAACTTCCTTCCTGACCTTTTGTAAAATTTGTTTGTTTTTAAACTTAACATAGCTAGTTGGTGTAGAATATCCATTTCTTCCAAGTTATCACTGCTAAAAATTTTTAAATCATCCATGATAAAACACATGTTATCAGCAGTTTGACTAAAATCATTATTGTCATAACCTGGGAATGATCTTTCAAATGAGATCCCAGCAGTTATGTCAATATGGTCAAAAGATCCAAAACTATTTGAACAAGTTGGTGAGTCTTGTCCCAATAGTGCTGTACTACCTGGTAGATAGTCATCAGCAGTTTTACCAGAACTTTGTAACTTTTTCTTTTGATCAATTTCTCTTTCAAAAGTAAGTAATCTCCCATGAAGTTTTGTAAGAGTGAGGGAGCTAAAGTCTGGTGAAGATCTTAAGACTATAGAGTATGTTTCCCATTTTTCAGGTAAAGACCTTAAAAATCTATGAAGCACAGATACAGTTGTGTAGGTCTGACCATTTAATTTTAGCTCAGATATTAATGAGGAGAATCTTTCAAATTGTTGTGTTAAAGTTTCCCCATTAATGTGAGCAAAAGTTTCATATTGTTGAGCAAGGATTTCTTTGGTGTTGGCAATCACCTCTTCAGTTCCTCCAAACTATTCTTTGAGGCAGTCCCAAAGCTCTTTGGCACTATCACAATGTAATAGGCCAGAGTAGATTTCATTTGGGAGTGCCATTGCCAACATAGAGAAAGCTTTAGCATCAAGCTCAAGTTTTAGGAAATCATCATCTGTATAGTCTTTTGGGTCTTTTGGTATTTCTTCTTTAGTTTCAAGATTGATATTTACTGGTTTATGAGGACCATATATCACAGATTTCCAGCAACATGTGTTGGTCTGTGATAAGGTATGTGCCATTCTCCTTTGCCAGATATTATATTCATTTCTTACTAGCATAGCAGGTTTATTGGTAGAACCAGTATTATGAGGATCCATTTTAAAGAGTATTGATTTGTCAATATCTCTTAAAGTGATGGATGTTTATAAAAGTGAACTTTTAATCCTTTATTGAATATCAATAAGAGCCTGTGTCTGATTTTCAATGTGTTAGATTGATATGTGATCAGATAAACCAGTGCTCTGATACAAATTGTTGGATCTGTATTGCTCTTTGTATGAACTTGCTAGTGAACACTTAAGTGTCTAGCTAGTTCTTTATCAGTAATAGCACAGCGGAATGATATAAGTTAAAGCTACACTTATCAACCGAAGTTATTACTCCCCCTGGATGTTTGATAAAACTAAAGACAAGTATTTAATGAGAATCTAAGCATTGAATGAGAATGAATACTTAAATAGATTCTCAGTAAATGAAATTGAAAATAACAATGATAAGCTTTGAAGGATTTCTGTATTAAAAATCAATGTCTAAAACAGAGGGATGAACCCATCTATTTATAGACTTTACAAATACATGAACCTTGCCGAAAAGCAAGTTTAGAGGCAAGTTGCAACAAGTTGCAATCTTGGAACTTGTACAAAAAGTTAAAGTAATACTAAACTAATAAACTACTGAAACATAAGGCGGTGGAAAGATTCTTGAACAAGTGCTGATGAATGACAAACTACTGATGAGTAGTTTGTCTTCAGTAGTTCTTCAGTAAACTGTCTGGTTTGGACTTAAGAACTTCTGATGTAGTTCTTCTTCGGTACTTGTAGAATCCTGCTTCAGTACTTTTAGTCTTCTTTCTTCAGTAGTTCTATACTTAGAATATTTCAGACAGAAGTGAATTAGACTTAGGTTTCCAAAAGTGGTTTCACCAATCCTCTTTGTCCTAACAATGGTGTTTTAACATCTACAACGATTGCGTTATGATTCATGACTGGAATGGTGTTTTAAATATGTTTTTGATAGATGTTTTTTCACATTATGTTAGCCATTCATACCTGTATATTCTTTTTTTATGATGTTCTTTGGAGTTTTGGTTTTTTATTCATATCAATGTGTTTTATCTTCATCTTGGTTATTTGGTGTTCTAATGTTTGGAATAATTGTGTTACATTCACATCTGAATGGTGTTTTAAGTATGTTATTGGAAGATGTTTTTCACACAATGTAAGTTATTCATATCATTATGTTCTTTTTTATATTGTTCTTTAGGGGTTTTTGTTTTTATTCATATCATTGTGTTTTATCTTCATGATGATTGTATCAGTTAGTTAAATGTTGTGATTGATAAAACACCATGTATGACCAACATCCTTTACATAAATATAATTAAAACACCCAACGTTATGTAAAAAAAATAAACGTTTGCCTTGAATATAAAACATCACAGGTTGATTATACAACACTGCTGCCATGAATATAAAACACTGCATATCTCTATGGTATTTTATAACTGCATATGAGAATTATATGTTGATAAAACATGTTTGAATTCTGAATTATGGTTAATAAAAAATCCCTATAAAAACTCCATTAGATTAATTACATGATAACTTCCTTATTTCATGCTTGATCATATTACCTTACTACCCTCATTCTATTAAAAAAAATGCCACGTGTCATCACCATAGTCCTTCTTACACTTCTCACAAAAAACACCATTTGTATAGGATCTTGACCCTATATATATATAGGGGAAGTATCCATAGAAAACTCTCTAAATTGAGGAAACTCTAGTAAACTTGATACTTGGCCAAGATTTGTCCACATCACCCATTTTAATTTATCTCATATTATATTAACAAGGTTACTTTGGTCATTTTAGATTTCCCCCCTTTTTCAATTTTGAAACATTTCCCTCCCTCCTATATAATGCATTCTCTCTCATTATCTCTCATTCTCTCACCACCACATTCTCTCTCGTTCTCTCCTCTCACAACCATGAGCAGCCACCACCACCACCACCACCTCACCACCATCGACCACACTAACCACCACCATTAACCACCACCATCATCATCCACCATCAGTAGCGTCTGCAACAACCATCGACCATAATCATCTTACATCATCATCGTCGAACATCACCACCACCATCGCTCCTTCCATCGAAACAACCACCACCAGCATCATCAATCACCACCACAGAACCATTCAGATTTTCGACTGATGATTTGTTCAGATTTTCGATTGATGCTCTGTTTAGATCTCTAACTGATCTGGTATGATGCTGCTGGTATGATTTTTTTTATATATATATATATGCATGTCTGATTGGTTATTTTTAGTCTTTTGCGTTTTCAGTAGTTGTTATTATAGTTATATGGTGATTATAACTGGATTTTATTTTGTAATAGCTTGGAGTTTTTAGTGCACGCGAGTTGTTTGATCAAATGTCTCACAGAAAAACACTAGTGTTGCAACTTGAAACTAAGGTTTTTTGGGCTCCTTTTAGCTTTTATGGTTGATTTGTTTTTGTGTGAAAATGTATGAAACTGTACTGAGATGGAAATGGTAGTTTATTTGAAAGAACACATTAATTTTGCTTTAATTTTTTCGTTATTCACTACTTTATTATAGATTAGATTTTATATAGTTTTGTCCGATTTTCTTATCATACTTTTTAAAATATATACTTTCACTATATTGATGAATCTAGCAAATAGAAACACTATATTACGACCCTCTGCCATTGAATAAATGTGTAGTCTTTTATGTTAGTATATGTTAACACATGTTATTTTTTGTGATGTCTCATTATGTGTTCGAGGATGCCAACTAACATGTATATATTTAGAGTAGTTTTATAAAAATGTATGTATTTGTATATATTTAAATAAAGGTCTGATTTTGGTTAAGGTTTGTTTTTTGTATTGGTGCTTACTAATGTGTACGGCTTTAATTAACATGTGTTAGTGATGCTAACACATGTTTGTATTTTTGGTTTCCCACTGATGAATGTATCCCCATTGACATGTGTTAGGGTTCAATTAACCTGTGTCAGTGATTCAATTAACATGTGTCAGTGATGCTAACACATGTTAGTATATGCCCAACTAACACGTGTTAGGGTTCATATGACATACGTTATTTTCAGAAAAAACATGTTAGAATATGCTAACACATGTTAGTGATGTCTCATTATGTGTTTTGGACAGCCAACTAACACCTGTTATCTTTTTTGAAGGTGAAGAGATGTTTATGTTAAAGATGAAGATGGATATCAAGAATGAAGCATAGCAAGATCTTTTTAATGTTGTTAGGATAGTTTTTTATCATTCACAAATAATTATGTTTGTATGAAATGTCTTTTTGATACGTTTTATTGTTGATTGTTAAGATCGTTTTTATCATTTTCTTAAGTAAATATACATTTTATGTGTTCTTTTTTCTTTTGTTCCTTTAGCATATGAATGTTAACACATGTTAGTGATGTCTTATACAAGGTCAGGTTTCTTTATCATAATACTAACACATGTTATTTTTCTTTGTGGGAAAGAGTGCCATAAAGTAGGAGAGAGATGACTTGACAGGTGTCAAATCAACTTTTTTACATATGTTTTTCAGAAAATAAAGATTACCATATTGCCCTTATTTTTGTAATTTAGTGAATTTTAGTGTATTATTTAAATTAGAAGGTGGGACTATCAATCACAACCATTGATCATGCTTGATCAATGGTTGTGATAGGGTTTAGTGGGTTTTCTCAAATATTTGAGGTTTTCTATAGAACCATCCCCTATATATATATATATATATATATATATATATATATAGGGTTAGGTTATTTTCAGAAGAGTGTTTTAGTGTTTTAGTGTGAGAAGAAACCTAAATCTTACTTTTTATTAGTAATGGTTCATATATTTTTGAAGTTTTTACAATTTATATATCATTGTTTATGTTATATATACAAAACTAATTAAATTAATGCAATCATTTTTTTTAAGGTTTTAAACTCTTTCCTAAACATGTGTTATATTATGCGTAGGTAATGTTCCTACACAAAATTTATACATGTGTAGGTTATATAAATTTTTGAAATTGATTCATATATTTCTCAAATTTTCATGATAGATAAATATACAACACATTTCAAAAACTTCCTTATATTCTTATTTTTTTTTTAATGAGAAAAATGAATTATTAATCTTCTTCTCGCACTTCTCGCATTAAAGCCTCTTATGTAATGAACCATCCCCTATATATATATAAGTACACGCAAAAAAGTATTACCAACTTGGGCGCTTTTTGACGTAGCAAGCCACGCCTTAGCCAATGCCTCCTCTTCAACATCGGACCATTGCTTTGCTACTCCATCTTTTGGTTTACCCCGCCCAGGACCTTTAGCTTTACCTTTACATTTAGCTTTAGCTTGGTGTGGTGAAGGTTGAGTTTCCAGAATGATCTTTTCGTCGTCACTATCCTCGTCGACGGGTTGAGACGGACCGATAGGTGATGTTATGGCGGGTGCTTGTGGAGAAAATGGTTGGCTTGTTTGAAAAGATGTTTATGGAGTGGGAAACGATTGTTGCATTTGCATGTATTGAATTGGATTGAAATTTGAGAAAGCGTTCGGGTTTTGTTGGAACTATTGGATTGCCCTTAACGGTGGTACTTGTTGCGAGATTGGTGGATCTAGTACCGGGGTGTAACCCATCGTTGGATGAAGGTTTGGATTCGGGCTATTTGGGTTGTTTTGGTTGAAGGGATTAAATGAATCCATGTTATTTTGTATAAAAATGGAGAGTTTATAAAAATATTAGAGAGAAAAGAGGTGAGGGGAGTGATTTGTGTATAAAAATGAGGTTAGTGGTGTTGTTTTTATATTTAAAAAAACTTTTTTTAAAGTCGACCGTTTATACTTTAACGGTCAAAAATTGAATGCACATTGAATGAATATTGTATCGTCCCATATGTCCCATTTGAGACGCGAGAGACGGGAAAGATTGTGAGGAGCGGTGTTTGGGATAGGGACGAGGTGCGACGGAGCTCCACACCCATGAGCCTAAATTTAAGGGCCTCTTCCCCCTTATAATTTTAATCGATTTGCTCTTATATACAGCTAACAATCATGTGTAATTATTTGGAAAAAGAATATTTTGATAAAAAAATAAAAAAAAGTAAAAAAAATTAAATAATTAATAAGAAAGGGTAACGATTGTCTCCATACCCTTAGGTTGTCTTAAAAAGAAGGACAACCCTTCTAGCTTATGTGGCAAGTGATGTGACGGGTTGTTCTCCCTCTTTAGGTTGTCTCCACACTCACAAGTCTTATATGTGAGGCTCAATTTCTTAGACTCTTGATGATTGAACTCAGTCACTAACATTAAATACTTGATACCAAATTACTAAGCTTAGGAGGAAGGGGCTCTTACCTATAAATGTTTTCAGTTCACTGATTTTAACAAATTCTGCACTGTCATATCATTTCACTGAAACACCGTTTTGGAAGCAGCACTCCACTGATTCTTTTGGTTATTTTCATTTAAATTCAAAAAGTAACCATTTTTTAAATTTTCAAACGTTAATTAATTTTCTAACCGTTGCAACCTAACGGCTACCTTTTTTACCCCTTATAAAACCCCATAATTTCAAATTCCAAAATCACACGAAAACCAAAATTATATTTTAATCATAACGTAAAAATGGTCTCGTGAAGTGTAAATATGGAGATCGCGTTAGTGATGGCGTATGTGGAAGTCAAACACACAAATTATCCTCCCGGTTTACGGAGAGATTCGTTTTGGCGCAACGTGTCGGTGGAATTCAAACGAATAACCGGCACAAATGATCGCAACAAGGATTCTCTCTTTAGTAAGTGGTATGATCTCTTCACCAAGTGTAAACGATGGAACGCCCTCTTTGAAGCCACGATTGCGCGACACCCTAATCTTCAAGAAGACATGTTAGGATCTGAGTTTGATTGTTTTGATTATGTTTAACTAAGAATGATAAGATTGATATGAAAATAGATGAAAAGTGCAGCGGAATAATAAACTATTAATCAAAACACAAGAGTAATTGTTTTCTGATCGAATGCTTTCATTTATCTAAAAGATTACAATCATACAAGTACTCCCCTTCAGCCTGATCACACAGTGATTGTTTGTCTGAAAGAATGTTTGTGTGTGTGATACAATAGAACAGTACAAGCACTGTTCTATTTATAGACAAACCTAAACCACTGATGACCTAGGCTCACGTCACCTAAGACAGTGACCTCTAACAGAATAACAAACATAAAACATCTGCCTATTACAAACTATTGTTACATTGAAAACACTGAAGGTAAACTACTGTTGTAGGAAAACTCTGATGGTCTTGTATCCTCTGCTGGAGCCTAAGTGCTGTTGGCTCCAGCAGTGCTTTAGTCTTCAGTACTTGGATCAGCAGTTGTTCTTCATCAGACCTTTGGTCAGCAGTTGTTCTTCATCAGTGTTTATTCAGTAGTCCTTTGTATCAGCAGTTGTCATAGCAGTTGTTTGGATAGAACAGTTGTTAGAGTCAGCAGTCTTTTGGGAGAAGTATGTTGTAAGGACTGTTTATTGAAAGGATCAACTGTTAGCATATTTTGGCTTTCCAATCATCTGTTCTTCTCCAGGTCAGCAGACCCAACAATCTCCCCCTAGAACAGATGATGCCAAAACTCAGCTTTATTTACTGATCTTTATTCCTCATCAGACTTTCTCTGATTTGACCTTTGAATTGTAGTTCAAAGTTCAGAGCAAATAAGTCTTCTTCATCTCTTTCAAGTTCTAGATTTAGCAATGTTTGAAGATCATCTGCACATAGGCTGTATGCATCTTCCATGCTGATCTTCTGAACTCTTCCATCTGACCTGAGCAGTGTCAATTCATGGTTGTCTTTGTTGACTTTCCATTTTAGAATTTTTGAGTCAGTGGATTTGCTGAGATGAACTTTTATTTGGGATGAGTTAGGTGATGGAGGTCTTCCAATGAGTTCCCTAAGTTTCTCTGTTGTAGGATCAGAGAAAAAGTGTATCTGATTGAAGAGCCCTTCCTTGATAAATGTATCAGCAAACTTCTTCTGATCTTCTTCTGACATTTCCTTCTGTTTCTTGAACGGTCTTCTTGCAGCAGTTGATAGATCAGAAGTTTCAAGTAAGCTGTCCAAGGTAAAAGTCTGTTGGGGTCTCTTCATCAGTGGCTCATCAGTATAGACAGGTTTTCTAGGCAGGCTGGGATCCTTCTTTCTGTTTTCTTCAAGACTCTTGTATGTCTCAACCAGCCTCAGCTCAGACCATCTAGAGACAGACCTCATTTCCCCATAGTTAGCAGCTACTATCTCTTGTCTCATTCTTTTAAACTTTAAGGCTCTGACTGGGTCTCTGCCTTTGCCAAAATTAGGAGTAGAGACTTTAGCCTTGGGGTCTTTGGCCATTTCTTCTATTCTGAGAAGTTCTTCTCTTAGTGCATGTGTGGTCCAACCATTAAATTGCTTTTTGGTTGCTTTATATGGCTTGGTTGCCAAGATCTGTTCCAGAAGAGAATCCCTAACCTCCTTTTCCAAGTCACCACAGAGAGGCATGGAGGACATGGAGTTGCTTAGGGTCTTAGCAAAATCCTCAATCCTTCTGAGTTTGCTAAGCTCTGCTGAATGGATGCCCTGAGCAGTCCTGTCATCCTTCCCTTTGCATTTCTCCTTAATGATGGCATCTACCTGTTCACCCTTGTATTTAAGATATGTATCAATGTTTAGGGGAACAGGGAAATTTGGGAGAGATGGGAAGGATCTGTCAGATGGTTGATCAGTATTGTAGAAGGATTGTAATTCCCCCTTGAGTAGATCAAGTTCAAGGGGATACTGAACAACCAATGGTGTAATGGTGGGTGGTGGTCTATGGGAACTGAATTTGGATGTGTGTGGTGAGAATGATGAGATTGGAATAGCTGTGATAGGAGGAGTGGATTGTGCAGTTGATGTGGTGTTTGGTGATGTGTGTATGTTTTCATCATGTACAACAAAGGTTGATTTTCTCTTCCTTGTGTACAAGATTTTGGGGGATGGTGATTTGGTAACAGTGGTTGGATTAACATCTGTTGGCCTTTTAGTAGGTCCAGCAGATGTTTGGGATTTGGTTGGTGATGTAGGTTTGGGTGTAGGTTTGGTGGTTGTATGTTCAGATGTGCTTGTAGGTTTAGGTACAGTGGTTTGGGAAGCAGTGTTTTGGGTGGTTTCAGTGTTTTGGGTGGCAGTGGTTTCAGCAGCAGTGGTTTTGTTAACATAGGTGTTTAGCTTGGAAGGTGGTTTTCTGACATGCTTAGCAGGCCTTTTCATCCTTTTTGAGGATCCCACATCTTCAATTTCCTGCTGTTGTTTTTTCTTGAGGTTTACTAGCGACTCTGCTTTAACTTCCAAGGTGTCAGCCCTTTTCTGTTTGTCCTGAGCAGCCTTTTCAGCTTCTATGTTTGCAGAGTTGTCTACTGCTTTGTTTTTGTCAGTGGTTTGTTGTGGTGCTGTTGGTGTTGCTTGTTGTTGTGGTGCTGTTTGTGTTGCTTGTTGTTGTTGTTGTGGTGCTGTTTGAGTAGCCTCTGGTTTGTTGGCAGACTTAGCATTTCCCTTTTTAGAAAGAGGACAGCCAAAGGGATCTAACTTTGGTAGCCTATCTCTGCCACTCTCCCCCTTTTTGGCATCATCAGCCGTGAAGACATCATCATCTTCATCCCTGAGAATGGTGGTAGGGGCAGAGCCAGTGGTCTTCAGCAGGTGATCTTTGATGGCTTTAATGTCTACATGTGTATCTTTGTACCTTGCATCCACCATGTTTCTGATCTCAGCCATATAAGTTTCATGTGTCTGATCAGCTAGTTTCCTGTGGGCTATGATGATGGGGGAAACGGATTTCCATAGCTCACTAGCTATATCAGCTGTTGATGGTTGACTTTTGGAAAGGTCTGCTATGGAACCCAGTATAAGCTTGACATCAGATTTGATGTCTGCTACAGAGGTTTCAATTGCATGAACTCTGTCCGTCAATTCTTGGTATTTTGACCCATCTCCTAAGTTAATAGGATCATCTGAGTCCCTACCAGTGGTAGTTCTACCTGATTCAGTCCTAATAGGTGAATCAGATGCCCCTTTTTCTTGGTACTGGGGACTTCCAACTGTTTTTGGAGACACTATAGTGCCTTCATCAGTTGTTGCCTTCAAGGGAGTCTTAGCAATGTAATCACTGTCCTGATGTGAGACAATGGTCTTTACATCAGTAGTGGCTGCTCCACTTGAAAACTCACCTAGAGTTGCATTGAACTCAGGTGGTGTAACCTCCTCTACTGTTTGTTGGATAGCAGATTGAGTGTTCTCAGGACCAGTCACTTGTGGGGGTATGCTCTCAGTGATAGGTGGAAGAGAGGAACTGGGATCTTCCTGAGATTTTTCAATTGCCTCAAACAGAGGTTGCATGGTTTGTGGAAAATGATGTGATGGTGAGGGTGGAGGAGTAACAAGAGAATTAGCCCTGGGAGAGGGGCTTGTGAACATTTGGCCAAGTGACTCAAATGTATCATGATGCGTGTCCCCTTGGCTTACAACATGATCCTTTTGGGAGGATTCATGAGGAGTTTGGTCAGGTGGAGGTATGTCCAACTGTTGTGAGGAAGTAACAACAGTGGTTTCAGGTTGCTTTGGTGGTGCAACAGAGTTTTCTTCTGGTACCTCATCATCCAGAAGTCTCATTTGTGGTTGAGTGGTGGTTTTTGTGGATGGATGTTTCTTTTTGGAAGTGGCTGGTGTGGGTTTCACAGCACTGGATGTAGTGCCATGATCACCAGGAGCAGTGGGCTCAACAACAGAGGTTTTGACAACAGTTGTTGTCTTTGTCCTCTTTGTTTGTGTTTTAGAAACTTTGGACACTTTTGACACTTTTTCTTGGGTGCTTCCACCCAGCATTCTAGTGAAAGTTTCATCAGTTAAGCTTTTCATTTGCATTGCCTCACCCTTTTTGAAAACCTTTTCTGGTAAGACCTTTTGTAGGATTACACTAAGAATTCTTGGGTAAATTAGAAAAGCATTGTTAGACCCAGACTTAATTGCTTTCACATTTGACACTAAGTCCATAAACAGTCCCTGGGAAAGATTGAAGTTAGAGTTTGACAACATGGCATAACCCAGATATTGCATCCTTAATGGGATTTCATTGAAGGATGTGGACTTAGCTGAGACACACAGAAGAAGAGTATGGATGAAAAATTTCATGACTGGTGGAAAAAACTTTTTGAAAAGAGTTGATCCAGTCATCTGACCATCATACCCTCTTTCTTGGAACTCAGTGTGAAGCTCTGTTTTTGTGAACGAGTCCTTACCTGCCAGGTCATTCAGTGAGAAGGTTGTGGATATGATTTCAGGGGTAATGACGATACTTGTTTCTCCAATTTTGGAAATAATGTAAGTAGGCTTTTTGTCTTGCAATAGGAACTCAGCATTCAACCAGAACTCTTGGAGAGTATCAATATAGATGGGGGCGTCAGCGGTTAAGATGGGTAAGTATTTGGAGTTTAGAAGAATGTCGATGGTGGAATGGAATGAGACGTTGTCATCTGTTTTAACCAGATATGGGAGACAATTGTGGGTGGCTTTGGCTTGAAGATCCATTTTAATTGATTCCGAAGGTGAAGATGAATGAAATTTGATTCAGGGTTTGAGAATGAAGAAGGCGGTTTCAGTATTTTGAATACAATGAGACAGTGTAACATCTGTTGTGGTAAAACAGGGTTTTTATAGGCTCAAAAGAAACCGCTGATGTGGCCAAACCTCTGCTTGTATGAGCAGACGTGGCAATCATCTGATGGATGAAACATCTGGTGGAGAACAGCTGTTTTGGCAAACAACTGATACAAACAGCTGATGGAACCAACTGTTTTTTTTTTTTTGTAGATATAGTATATATATATATATAGGGAAACAGTTGTTTTATCTTATCAGAGGTTCTGAAACAGATTTTTCAACCAACAGTGGATATGTATGAAACAGTGGTTGTTTTATCTGATCAGATGTTGTAAACAGATTTTTCAACCAAACAGCTATTTAGAAGAAATTTTGATTTTCTGAAACATTTTATAATTATTCCTTTTTTAAAAAAAAATTATTTGTTTAATCCATGTTTAACATGCCAATTCTGGAAATCAGATTTGTAAAGGTAGATGTGTCTAAAGCTTTTGTTAACACATCTGCCAACTGATCCTCTGTTGGAACATGGTGCAGAGAAATCAAACCTTTTTCATAGCTGTCTCTGACAAAATGATGTCTGATGTCAATGTGTTTGGTAGTGGAATGAGAGACTGGATTCTTAATGATATTTTCAGCAGCTTGACTGTCCAACATGAGTGGAGTCTGTAGTGCAGTTATCCCAAAATCCAGTAGTTGATTTTGAAGCCACATGAGTTAGGCTGTACAGCTTGCAGCAGCAATGTATTCAGCTTCAGCTGTTGAGGTTGAAACAGCTGCCTGCTTTTTGCTTTGCCAGGAAACTAAGGCATTCCCTAGAAATTGGCACCCTCCTGATGTGGACTTTCTTGTGGTGTGACAGCCAGCAAAGTCACTGTCTGAATAACCTGAAAGCTCAATGTTTCCATTAGCAGGATACCAGATACCAAGTGTGGGAGCACCTTTGAGGTATCTGAATATCCTTTTCACAGCAATAAGGTTTGACTTTCTTGGTGAAGCCTGGGATCTTGCACAGACACAGGTAGCAAACATAATGTCTGGCCTAGATGCAGTTAAGTACAGTAAAGACCCAATCATGCATCTATAATGTGTTTGATCAACCAGTTCATCCTTGTCATCAATAGTGAGCAGCTTGACTGTACTCATGGGTGAGCTACATGGCTTACAATCATTCATCTCAAACCTGGTTAATAAATTCTTTACATATTTGTTTTGGTGAATGAATGTGCCATTTTGCAGTTGTTTCACTTGAAGACCAAGGAAACACTGAAGCTCACCCATGGCACTCATCTCAAACTCTGTTGTCATGAGTTTTCTGAACTCTTCACACATTTGGTTACATGTGGATCCAAAAATGATGTCATCCACATATATTTAAACAATCATTAAGTGTTTCCCTTTCCATTTAAGAAATAAAGTTTTGTCTATTTTATCTCTTGTGAAACCAATGGATAAGAGAAATGTGGAAAGAGTTTCATACCAGGCCCTTGGTGCTTGTTTGAGGCCATACAAAGCTTTGTTGAGCTTGTAGACATAGTTAGGATGGAATGTGTCTTCAAAACCAGGTGGCTGACATACATAGACCTCCTCCTGAATTTTGCCATAAAGGAAAGCACATTTGATGTCCATCTGATACACCATTATGTTGTGGTTGACAGCAAAGGCTAAAAATAGTCTGATGGCTTCTAGTCTTGCTACAGGAGCAAAAGTTGCATCATAATCTATTCCTTCTTCTTGTCTGAAGCCTTCAACCACAAGCCTGGCTTTATTCTTGACAACAATACCCCTTTCATCAGTTTTGTTTTTGAAGACCCACTTTGTTCCTATAGGACAAACATCCTTAGGTAGTGGTACAAGCTCCCATACTTGTTGTCTTTTAAATTGAAGGAGTTCTTCTTGCATAGCTTCTACCCAACTGTTGTCTTTTAGTGCCTCTTGGTACTTGACAGGTTGTGTGAGAGATAGGAAACCTGCAAAAAGACAGATATTGGAGGATTGGCTTCTGGTGAGCACACCCTCTCTGATGTTGCCAATGATCTGATCTGGTGGATGAGCTCTTAAGTAAATAAGATCTCCCTGATATGGTATGATGGCATTTTGGGGTGAAGGACAGAGGTTTGGTGACTCTGTTGGTGTAACATCTGTTCGTACTTCTGTAGTGCCATCAGATGTTTGGAATGGTAATGGAGGAATGGGTCCAAGTGGTGTAAAGTTGGACTGACTTTTGTCAACAGATGATTGACTTTTGTCAACAGATGATTGTTCAGTGGTTGTGAGAGGTGAGACAGTGGTTTGAGGATAAGACTGGCCAACAGTGGTTGACACAGCTGTGGCAGAGTTTTGACAATTGTTTTGAACAGCTGCTTCCTCTGAGGCAGAATAGATTTTGTATTGACTGGGGATCACAACAACTGTTCTGTAATCTTGTTGTGGAGACTGTGGAATACCTGCATTGTTAGTTTTAACAGTGATATCTTCAAATTTGAATTTATCTAAATCAAATAGTTCAGCAGGATTTGCAGGGATTTTTAGAGATGAAAGTTCATTGAACTTTACATTCAGAGTTTCTTCTATTGTCTTGGTCTTTGTGTTAAACACTTTATAGGCCTTGGCAGTAGAAGAGTATCCCAGAAAATAACCACAGTCTACTTTGGCTGCAAATTTTGAAATGGAATCTTTGAGGTTAAAAATGAAACATGGGCAGCCAAAGATTTTGAAGAATGAAATTAATGGTTTGATTTTGAACAAAATTTCATAAGCAGTTTTTTGATGTCTGGGGTTGATCAAAACTCTGTTTTGAACATAGCAAGCAGTGTTTACAGCTTCTGCCCAGAAGGACAGTGGCAAACCAGAATCTGCTAGCATGGTTCTTGCAGCTTCTATAAGAGTTCTATTTTTCCTTTCAACCACCCCATTTTGTTCTGGTGTTCTTGGGATGCTGTACTGCCTCACAATCCCTTTTGACACACAGAAATCATCCAACTCCTTATTTTTAAACTCTGTTCCATTGTCACTCCTGAAGACTTTTACTGGCAAGTCATATTGTTTTTCAACTTTGGTGACAAAGTCCTTCAATATACCTGCAGTCTCATCCTTAGAATGTAAAAAGTAAGTCCATGTAAACCTAGAAAAATTATCAACTATGACAAGACAAAATCTTTTTCTTCTTAGACTCATGATTTTAACAGGGCCAAACAAGTCCATGTGCAACAATTGTAAACATTGACTGGTTTTGGACTCATCAATGGATTTGTAAGAGCTTTTATGTTGTTTCCCTTTTAAACAAGAAACACAATGCTCATCACATTTGAATTCTTTTGATGGTAAACCTCTGACAAGGCTTTGTTTGGAGAGTGTGTGGATAGTGTTAAGGTTGGTGTGACCCAATCTCCTATGCCACAATTCTGTCTCTTTTGTGGAGGCAGCAGAGAACAAATAGACATTTGCCATAGGATTGTCCTTTAACATATCAACAACATACACATTGCCACTTCTATGAGCAACAAGTTGTGCTTTGCTCTCAGCAATGATGGTATCAATCTTTTTCACCACTTCTGGCCCAATAATCTTGCAAGTTTTCTTTGTGAAGAATGAGCCATAACCTTTGTCACTCATTTGTGAAACACTCAGAAGGTTAAACTTGAGATTATCAATAAGATTGACATTTTCAAACTTGAGTTTTCCAGCTTGTACAGTCCCTGAACCCAACACCTTACCTTTTGAATCATTACCAAAGGATATATCACCCCCTCCATGAGCCAGGAAGTCCAGAAGAAGGGCTCTACATCCTGTCATGTGCCTGGAGCCTCCACTATCTACATACCAAAGACTATCTAAACAAGCAGAAGCTCCCTTAGCAGCAGCTATCAATGCACAATCACACTTGCACTCACAATCATCAGATGCACCCCAGGGATCTGAGAGATTCACAACCTCTTCTTCAGGTTTTTTACCTATAACAACTTCATCAACAACATCATTAGTCACAACATCAGATTCAGTCACCACTTCCTTAGATTCAACCTCATCAACCAATGCCATGAAACAAAAGTTTTCTGGTTCATTTTCAGCTTTGGCAACTAATGCAAAATTTTCATCTGTTAACTCATCAGGTAGACTGCTACAATCAACAAAGCCTTGTGTAAAGAAGCTCTGTTGACTGGTCTCTGCAGGAGCAGATGATGAAGCAACAGTCGTTTGCACAGATGCTTGAGTAACAGGTGTTTGCACATAGTGGATCTGAGGAACAGTGGTTTGGACATACTGGACAGGAACAGTGTTTGAGGACTGTGCAAAATGAGCAGTGTTTTGCACATTTGGTCCAGGGGTATTATAGGAATTCTGATAAGTGTTGGTCTGTGGTCTTTGATTTGGATAGGTGATTATAGGTGTACCATGTTGACTCCTACATTCCCTAGCAAAATGACCAAGTCTATGACATTTGTAACACTTTATCTTTGATTTATCCAACCCAACCTTTGATCTGCCAGTTAACCCTGGAAACCTTCTCCTAGTTTTCTTGTAAAAATTGTTAGTTCTTACACTGAGAAGGGCCAATTGGTGCATAATGTCCATTTCTTCCAAATCATCAGGGTCAAAGTATTTCAGGTCATCATACTCAAAGGATATATTGTCAGATGCCTGGATATCACCACCACTTGCTGTGAAGGCATAGTTTGGTGAATAAGAATCAGAGTTAAAACCCGAGTTAAAACCTGAAGTTATGTCAATGAAATGATCATAACTCTGATCCTTAGTATTTCCAGGCACCTCATCATGACCCAAAAGTGCTGTATTCCCAAATACATAATCATCAGACACTTTTCCAGAGTCCTGGAGCTTCTTTTTCTGGTTAAGCTCTCTCTCATAGGTCAAGAGCTTACCATGAAGCTGGGTCAGTGATAGGTCTTTAAATCCAATTGAGTTTCTCATCACAATTGCAATAGTGTCCCATTTGTCTGGTAGTGATCTTAAAAACCTATGGTTTAAGGTTGAATGAGGGTAAGTAAGACCAACCAATTTTAGTTCACTAATTAAACAATTAAACCTCTCAAACTGTTGAGTTAATGACTCTCCTTTGACATGACTGAATGTTTCATATTGTTGGTTAAGTATTTCACGATTGTTTTCAATAACCTCCTCAGTCCCACCAAATTGTTCTTTCAGTGCATCCCACAACTCCTTTGCACTGTTACAGTGTAACAACCCAGCATATATATCATTGGGTAGAGCCATGGCCACAATACTGAAGGCCTTATTATCTAACTCAATTTTCTGAAAATCCTGGTCAGAGTAGTTTTCAAGTTTCTTTGGCTCTTGAACCTTGGGATCTTCAGTACTCGGCACCGTCGGAACATGTGGTCCGAAGATAACTGACTTCCAACACCCAGTGTTCTGTTGAGCTAGAACATGGCTCATCTGACGTTGCCAGATATTGTATTCAGATCTGACAAGCATCGGTGGCTTGTTGTTCGTGCCAGTGTTATGTGGATCGTGATTGATTGAAGCCATTCTCTGATTTTTCAAAAAACAAAGTCTGTTTAAAAATGGTTGAAACGAAATTAAACTATTACTCTGTTTTCAATCCAACAGACAAACGATATCATTAATTGTGAGCTAATCTGTTTATATTAAATTGATTTGTTAGATCGAATTTAATTGACCAAGCTCTGATACCAATTGTTAGGATCTGAGTTTGATTGTTTTGATTATGTTTAACTAAGAATGATAAGATTGATATGAATATAGATGGAAAGTGCAGCGGAATAATAAACTATTAATCAAAACACGAGAGTAATTGTTTTCTGATCGAATGCTTTCATTTATCTAAAAGATTACAATCATACAAGTACTCCCCCTCAGCCTGATCACACAGTGATTGTTTGTCTGAGAGAATTTTGTGTGTGTGATACAATAGAACAGTACAACCACTGTTCTATTTATAGACAAACCTAAACCACTGATGACCTAGGCTGACGTCACCTAAGACAGTGACCTCTAACAGAATAACGAACATAAAACATCTGCCTATTACAAACTACTGTTACATTGAAAACACTTAAGGTAAACTACTGTTGTAGGAAAACTCTGATGGTCTTGTATCCTCTGCTGGAGCCTAAGTGCTGTTGGCTCTAGCAGTGCTTTAGTCTTCAGTACTTAGATCAGCAGTTGTTCTTCATCAGACCTTTGGTCAGCAGTTGTTCTTCATCAGTGTTTATTCAGCAGTCCTTTGTATCAGCAGTTGTCATAGCAGTTGTTTGGATAGAACAATTGTTAGAGTCAGCAGTCTTTTGGGAGAAGTATGTTGTAAGGACTGTTTATTGAATGGATCAACTATTAGCATATTTTGGCTTTCCAATCATCTGTTCTTCTCCAGGTCAGCAGACCCAACAAGACATGGCAATCCAAGTCACGTGCGCCGACTATGTGAATGCACACGGGAGTAACTTCAACCATGTTGCGGCATGGCAATTGTTGCGCGTTAGGTTTAATGTTTAATGTTGTTTAACGTTTAATGTTTAATGAAAGTAACCGTTAAAAGAAAAAAAATTAAATTTAAAAAATTAACAATCAAAATACAAACATAATTAACCTAACTAAAACATTAATCTATCTATATATATAAAAGAAAACGTATATGCTGACGTAGCGTGCAATGGAGGCCTCAACCTTCCCTTGAGAGTGCCACGTGGCACCGTAGCTTCTCGTTTTAGCAAAAAGTGTCATCCATAAGGTGATCAAGACGCTCATATATAGAAGTGACATATGCCAACATCATTAAACCCTAATCTGGCGGGCTGAGGCCCGATTAGGTTCTCCCTACCCTAATGCGAGTTAGTAATCGTAATTAGGAAATAAATACTTAAATATGGAAATGGAATCAATACCGCCTTAATTGGCGAATGTATTCCTCGAAGGGACACGTGTCATCTATTGATTGGCCACGTGTCCTAAGCCTAAGTCTAAGCATGTGGAAAGGTAGTTGGTGGAAATATCTGATGACGTGAAATGCAATCTATCATTAGCGAACGTGTACATGCGTCCTTGTTGCACGTGTGACTTTCTGGCTTTGCGCGTACAATACACTACGCCCCCTGCCATTAGGTTGTAAAGGCACAAGGCCTGTGTTACGTTTCCGGATGCCTGTGCCCAGGGATTCCTGGCACAGGACATCCTTAGAAACGTGTGATTATGTTATCCCAAGTGGTCACATTTGAGACTCGCATTGTACGGGTTAGGTCAATCCATATGAGGATTTGGTACCCAATCCCTTCATTGATATGACTTTTTTACTGTGGTCTCTGTTATGCTAAAAGAGCCTTTAATTTAAAATTCGTTTTAGGCCCTTAAAATGGTCGAGTTGGCCCTGGTAAATCACATGATACATCAACTTTTTAAAATTAAAGAAAAAAAATATTAGCATTACTATACTCAAATTAAAGAGAATAAAATTTTCGTTTTTATGATAATTTTTTTTAAATTAACGTATGAAAAAATTAAGGCCTTTTAAAAATCGTGGAGGTAGTTTTCTTAAAACAAGGGAAAACATGTAACTATTATTTTTCATCTAATTCAGTTCGTTTTCGTTCCAGTTATTACTTAAACCTATCATATCATTTTTATATAAAAAAAACTACATCAATACTATACTCAAATTAAAAAGAATAAAATGCTCGTTTATATGGTGTAATAATATTAAGAAAACATTTACACACAAAAAAGTTATGGACGTTAAAAAATCATGGGGGGTAGTTGGTTAGATTAAGGGTGTAAAAGTGTAATTAGTATCTATACTATCTTATAATATATTTCAGAAGGACCTCTTAAAATTTAAGTTTTACAAGCATAATTCCTTAGAGTACAACACACAATGCATATGTTAACTACTTTTTGAGGGCAAATATGTCTTTTATATAATACTTACACATTTTCCCCTTAACTTTACTCATTTTTTTTATTTAAATAACAATTACACTTTTCACTCTTATTTTAACTAACCACCCTCACGATTTTTAAACGTTCATAATTTTTTTATTCGTTAATATTTTCCTAATATTATTACACCGTATTAACTAACATTTTTTTCTCTTTAATTTGAGTATAGTATTGCTACAGTTTTTTTTTTTAATTTAAAAATGATATGTTATGAGTAAGTAGTAACCGAAACGAAAACAAACGAAAATGAACTGAAATCATCTATACTACACTAGATTTTTGCCCGCGTGTACACGCGGTTCACCAAGTTACAATTATATTAAAGAGTCAATTAAGAAGAAAAGACTTAAAGGGGAAATAGAGGTCAAACGGGTTGAAAGTAACCCATATTCTATTTTTATTGCATACAACATTACAACATCAAAATTGCTTTATTCAAAGGTTTAGATTATAATTGTAATAATGTTGTTTCATAATCACAATTAATGCATAAAAAAGTGGAAAACAAATCTTGTTTTGACCAACCTCTTAACCATCAAGGACAAAAGCAACAACGTGAGCCCTCATCAGGTTTTTCATGAACTGAACATTGCTCAAAGATGATGCTCCTTTCTTTGACTTAGAATTTATTAAATGAAAAATAACAGAATGCAAAAGAAATCCATCAACTTATGCAACAATAATGTTCCTTTCTTACTGTGCAACAGTTAAGTCTATTAGACATAACTTTAACAACCTAAGAACTCAATCAATCAGAAATGTCAAAACATCAAGAGACCAAAAAGGACGCAACTTTTGACCATCTAGACTACAATCTATCAGTAAATGTTCTTTAAATACACATAGATAAGTGTTCATTATGTGACATTTATGAAGTATAAAGAAGTAACACTCACAGTTCCATAACTACTCTATAATCGCGTTGTGTAGAGCACATGACACCATACCAAGCTGGTAAATGATCATCTCCGAAGTAATTGGTGATGGTGAGAGGATGATGTATAAGAATATGAAACATACGTTATGGCTTGTCCATCCGAAGAGGCTGTCCCCCGTCCAAGTTCATCTAATGCCACAAGTGAATTATGAGTTGCTGATGACTGCCATTCAAACATAAACCATCTTTATAAACACCAACATCCACTTAATATCACAAAAGAACAACATGACGAATGACATTATCCATAAACCGCATAATTACCTAATTGTCTAATAAAACTCTAGATAAAATACCACATGTGTCGAGATCCATGGGCCTAACATCAAGCCACGTGGATTCTTTGAATACAAAAGATTTAAAAAAAAAAAAGAAACATACCAGCATAGATGCAATTTTTAAAAGCTCAGTTAAAAATATACTCTGGCCCGCCTAATATGATCTTTTGCACCCATCCTGACAAAAATACGATCAACTGGAGACATCTTAAAGCTTTCAGTAGGTACATCTGCTCCCACCTGAAAATGAATCATCATTGAAAAAGCATGAACTAAAGATCTAACTTTACCACATGAACTCATGTTACTCACCTGAGCCAAAATGACATCTAAGCAAACTTGGCGAAGAAGAGTTGATTTTCCACCCATGTTAGGACCAGTAAGTAGGATAAATCTAGCCTTATTAGAGCCACCAATAGAAACATCATTTGGGACAAAAGTGTCATCCCCTAAAGTATCATTTCTCAGTATAGGATGACCTAAATTATTAGCAACAACAAATGGTGATTCACTTTCAACTGATGGATCCACAATAAGTGGACGACATGTTGGTCCTTCA
Organism: Ambrosia trifida; assembly: GCA_028751855.1. Lineage (NCBI taxonomy): Eukaryota > Viridiplantae > Streptophyta > Magnoliopsida > Asterales > Asteraceae > Ambrosia > Ambrosia trifida. The sequence goes on from CM054122.1 coordinate 83,468,755, forward strand.
AAGAGGTCACTTGCAATTGCTATGCTAATCAGGACATTGAGTTCTGGGAAATATTAAAAAAGAGTCAAAGAGACGACCAAGTCAACAAAACCAAACAATTATATTTACCTGCAGCTGTAGAAATTAACTGTCTCCAGCTAGCATGATGCTCACAAAAGCGCCCAATTAACCTCTGCATGATGCTTTTTAACGTTAACTCTTTCTCAGATTCAGCTTCTGAGAGCTCCCGAATATATTTCTTAATAGTAGGAGTCCAATTTGGGAGAAACCCTATAAATTAACAATGAGAATGCACAAATACATATTTAACACATATAAGAAACTATATACATCCAACCTATGCAATTAATCAGACAGGAGATCATACACCAAAATCAATCCAATAGAAGCTTTAATCATTAACTTGGGAAATAAAAGATACTTATAACACACTCATGTACAAATTCCTCAACTAATCATACTAACATTTCATCGCATTTGAGACAAAATCCTCACAATCAACATACCAAAATATCAAATTCCTCAACTAAGCCAAAATAAGATTTTTAAACATGTTGCGTGCATGAAGACTAATGGCTTTTAAAACTGAAAGCAAAACTGATGAATAAAATATATATTGATACCTTCTAGACTCCGGTCGATGTTGGTACAAATCATTCTTCTTGCACACATTTGCATATCATCATCTGCATAAAAAACCAAAGAGAAAATATTAACACGTCAATGAATAACACACAAGATTAGACAGAATCTCACTCTGAGTAAAGAAAGCCATTTTTCACCGAATTGAGAAGTAACAACGTCTTGAATCAATCTGCATCATCAGAATTACAACAAACAAATTACGAATAACTAATATTTGATCTATTTCATATATAGAAAAATAACAAACAATAGAACACTTATCTATATAAATGTCACATAACCATCTCACATGGCCAACAAACATGCCATTATGCAACAGTCTCTCAACTTTATGCCTGGTGCTAGAAAAACATAAGGTGTAGGTACAGTCAAATACCAACCCAATTGTCCTATAATCGCTTTCTCCATAACCAGAATCTGTTCTCTCGAGTACGCATTGTCTGAAATTGCAATCAAATCATTGACTTCAGGTGGCCAAATTTCTTCATACTTGCAAGCAATCAGCATTGCACTGATACCAACCAACTGAAATTCCCTTCGAGGAACTTTTCGCATAGAGAGGTAACGGTCAACAATGTTGATAGTTAGATAAAGACTCTCAGGCATCATGTTAAATTTCCTATGAACTTCAAACAACCAGTCTATTAATATTCCTCTCATTTTAGCATTAAGTTCCGGCTGCGAGTTCATGTGATCCTGCAAACCGCCTTCAGTTTCCGAGAGTTTGTAAAACTTATAGATGTCTTCGACGTATTCCACTTCAGCTAGTTCATTGTTTATGTCAGATTCGTCTATGTTAACCACCGGATCTTTAGGCTTTAATGTGATCCCACAAGCAACCTGAAGTAAAGAAATTCGGTTAATTGGGTATAAAGAAATCAATATAAAGATCATAAAAATCCAAACTTTAATGAATGAAACTAACTTTACTGCGAGCAGAGAGAACCCAGGTTAGTGACTTTGAAGGCTTTTTCGCTCTTCTTCTTGGACTTTCTTCCTGTTTTTTCAGTGCTACTTCAGCATTGTTAGTTTCTAATTGCGGTTTCTGTAGCTAAAATTCAAACATAACAAAAAAACGACGTTTTTAGACCACATAAAACATGTTTTAATTCAATTACTCAAACACAAAGGTTCTAATTTCTAAACACCAACCTTAACATTCTTGTCTGCTGCTCCTAGTGCATTTGCCACCAATTGGGCATGATAATTTCTGATGAAAAAATAAATAAAAAATAAGTCAAGAACAATGATATATTTTGACAAATAACGGCTTTCGAATGAAGGAGGAGAGGTTGTGAACCTTGTGATGGGGCCAGAAATCTGAGTAGCTTTTGCGGCTTCGACTACTACAATTGTCTAAAATGAGAACTGCTGCTACACAAAACGATTGTCAATACCAGTATCGACCATGATTCTATGGCCATGCGAGCAGAAAGACGAGCCAGGCCACAAGCAAGACCAAAAGATAGATGGGCAAATCCATCAAACGGATACTAAGACTTTGCCTTAACGTTAGTCCTCATACCTACATATATAACACGATGATTAACAAACTTCATCGATTGTAGAACGTCTAAAATCACATGCCTATTGAGCACCATATGCTGAATAATAAAATATAATCGACAGGCACATGATAGTTTACATGAAATCATTCAATTTCTTGAAAATAAAGTGCAAGAATAACAAAGCGACACATGATTACCTGATGCGGCTCATAAGTACACTATCCACAGAGATTAAGCTCCTTCAAAAATTCACACATGGATTAGTACATAGTCATGAGGCTCATATGCGCACTTATGAGTTATAATCAATTAATGTATCTATGATTGGGAGTGCATGATAAAATATATTGTGAAGTTTGTATGTATAATTGCATATCGATAATAAAAATGTACATAGTGGGTAAGAAAATACCTCAAAAAATCACACATCAGAAAAAAAAAATCACAGATACAAAGATTAAAGAACATACTAAGATTTGCCTTGTTTCTGAATGGAGCCACTCGACTATGTTGCCAGCAGCAGAAGACTGTCCAGAATGGAGCACTCGACTCGTTTATCAACATCTTTATCCATCTATCCACAACCAAACATAATAACAGACAACGTTGTTAGCTTCCTGTATCAATCAAACCATCAAACGCAGCATTTAAACAATAAACAACAGAGACAACATAATTACATCAGACCCGGTACACGCGGTTAGCAATCATCAAACACGAACCATACAACATGAACCCTAAAACTAAATATTAAAAAAACTGACCAATAATAGATGTAAATGCAAGTATTATAAGCAAATAATTGAAATCAAACAAAAAAAGACATAAAAAACCCTTAATCCACAAACAATCAGTAACAAAGACCCAAAAAAATCCACACAAAAGAGATATAAGAAAGACACTTGATTGACACAATGATAGAATAGATAATACCTTGAATAGGAGATGAAGAAGAAGACGCTACTTGGATCAGCAGTCGACGATCGCCTCTCTACTAGGGTTTGGTTCAAGGAGGCGAAGATTGTGATTGTGTCTACCTTGTTATGTCCGCTTCTTTTTTTTGGCTTATATATTTTCTGTTTTTTTTTAAATAGAAAAATTTTATAAAATCCCACACTTGGACACTTGGCACAAATTGATAGGCTATGTAATTGGAGGCTCAATGTGGGATTGACAAGTGTCCACATTGAATTTCATATATTAGTTGTATAGATTATAATACATTTCTTATCGAGGTGTCACGTAGTGACGATTGTCCAAAAGCACATGGTATTTAAATTCAAGTTCCATTAAATAAATATTCTAATAATGGAATTTATTACAACGAAAAGGAAGCTAAATGTTCAAAATCAAGCTAAACCAATAACCAAATAAAATTTAAAACTGGACTTCAACTTCTAACGTCCAAAGCACGCAGAGCTTCACGCTTCATTATTCCCTGAAACATGTTTAATTTGGAAAATGTGGGGGTCAACTATAAATAGTTGGTGAGTAATACATTTGTTTTAAGAAAAAAAAATTAGTTAGCAAAGTTTTGTATGTCATGTCTATATATCAAAACAATTTGTAATAATATTAATTGGAAACCATGGTGTTGTATAGTCAACCCTAGTGACAATGACGTAACTCAATGAGCTAGTAAAAAGTGACGTAACTCAATAAGATAGTATAAAAAAAATCTGTTTCAATCATCCCTGAATTTATGCAGGGGGTGGGCTTGTCGAACCTATAGCGCTATAATCTACTACAGTTGGCCTGATCAAAGTTAATGACTACACTGAGGCGGGTTCACCAACAAATAATAAAAACAAATGCGTATCATGTTTCACCCCTAAAAATATAAAAACATTAAAAAGTGGGGCTATGTAAAACTCACCTTCTCCAAATTGTATATATCTCTAAGCGTCGTGAATGTATGTGAGGCGAATCCCGAAGACTCAACCTAAAGTTCCAAGTATCCAAGATAAGTGTCTAAACCTAAACGAGTCTAAGTTATCTAGGGTTTTAGTTGGGGATAACTTATAGCATAATAATATGGGTGCTCGTATAAATTCCGTTGGAAAAAGGCTACTATTAATCTATACAAAATTATTTTCAAAAATTTGGAATAGAAATATGATTTAGACTAGTTAAATAATTATTTTTGGAAATAAAAAAAAATTATCATATAAAAGTTTTTAGTTTTATAAATCCAAAATAATTTCGTTGAATTTATAGCATACATGCATTTTTATATATATAAAAAAATTGAAGTTTATTATATACACAAATCATTATATTATATAAAAAAAAACTTTGGGTGTGGGGATAGATCCTGAAACCACCAACACACATCTTATGTCTAATTGTTAAACCACTGCACCACCCAAAAGATTTGGTTTAAGACCCATCCGAAAACTTTAAAAAAAAAAAAGAAAAAAAAAACTCTTAACCTGACTTATCCTTAGTTCCCCATTTGTACCCGATCCAATTGACCTACGACAACGATAATGCTACTGATCTTAGAGCTTTTAAACTAATGCTAAAAATGACTCCAAAGAGCCATTTGATTACCTGAGATGATGGTGTATTGATGCAGAATTTGGTGCGACAAGAGCTAACGACTTCACAAAAATACTTGGTCAACCGGTTTGCTTTGGATCAAATGGTCGAGGAAATCACAACAGGATGTGCCGAATATGATTGATGAACGTGTTTGTAGGTTTGGTTTCAAGTAATCGACATGATTTGAAGGTCGAAGGTAGGTGGTCGGCGTTTGGATTCCGGCCAAGCTTCTGGGCACCGTTGATAGGATAACAGGTAAGTTTAATGTGTGGGTTGTGTTTGCGAGTGCTTTCTGAGTCAAATGATGGGTTATATTTATAAGGATGGAGTCGTAAGGAGTTGGTTACGGATGGAACAAACAAACCGAGATAAGGGGATCGATTTTTGCCAATCAAACAAGCTTCAAAAGTCCGGATTTTTATGACGAAAGGATTCGTGATAGGAGTTTGTTTGAGATTGTGGGTTTAAAGTTGACGAAATACTAGTTTAATCGACTTCGATCTCGCCGGAAAAACCGGCTATTCCGGTGATCGGAAACGAAGAAGGAGGCAGGAACAAGTTTTCAAACTTTATTTTTTTTGTCAAAAATAGCCCCTCAAATTTCAATCATTTACAAACTAATATCAAACTTAAATTATCTATATTTTATCTTATTAAGGAGGAGTGATGGCCAAGATTGTCATTTACATTTCCGTACAACTTAAGAAGCAACATGTACAACATACTTAAGCAAGAAATTTAAGGGTATTTTGGGCATAATTGTGACAATTAAGACACTTAGAAGGTTAAAATTGTAATTTTATCATAACCTCATACTCACAACTTAAAAACTTATTCCAACCTTACCCCATGGTATATGATTGATCAAAAAACCATTAATGTAATAAATTTCTTAAATGTAAGAATGTGAAGAGCCTGTGAACATCATAAATTATGCCTAGATTTTTTAAATGGCTTGGCTTGGTTGGTTTAAGAAGAAGAAGTTGATTCAATTGGGGGAATGGCAATGAAAGGAAGGATATACCTGAAAAGGAATTGGTAAACCGGAGAGGGCAAGGTCTTTGAGAAGTTCACAGCCTAATCCACTAGCACCTACTACACATATTCTTGAAGAATATACACACATATTCTTGAAGATCGTCCCTCAACTACATAAATAACAATAGAGAGGTTAGCTTATTAGATTAACTACATAAATAATTAATTGATTTAATATAATATTGGTGAATGAATAATTCAACCTTTAGTAGATTTTTTTTTTTTTATAGGCCCCTAGCCCAATTTACAGCCCCTTCCTATCACCGTCTTAATTCTTTGCTCCTAAAAAAAGTCATATCTATATTATCTATATCTATATTTAATTTGGAGTTTTTTTTTTTTGTTTTTGCTAATTTGGGTGCAGAAGTTCAAGATGGTTACAAAAAACATGTATGAGATACCTTTACAATCAGTATTAACGGATTTACATAAATTAGAATTTCAAGATGGGTGCAGAATTTCAAGATGGTTACAAAAAACATGTATGAGGTACTCTTTGACCTGATTTCTAATTTGTTGACTTGTTTTTTTCTTTTACACATTTGATCTCATATCTAAAGCTGCAAAACTTTTGTATTTCGTGTTTTTATTTAGTTGCATGCTGTGAAGAAGTTGGGACAAAAAGGTAATCAGTCGACAAAAGGAGGAAGAGTTTATTGATCTTATTAATGATTTGATAAAATTCGGCATGCGAATGCTGTTGAACTAATGGGTTACTTGTTCTGAGCATGGTCAACGATTATTAATTTACGAGTATTGCGGCGGTTGGGCCCTCTAGGATGCGTTACAAGCGAATGATGATTATAAAAGCAAATTTTCATGAAAACATGTATGAAGTACTCTTTGACCTGATTTCTAATTTGTTGACTTCTTTTTTTCTTTTACACATTTGATCTCATATCTAAAGCTGCAAAACTTTTGTATTTCGTGTTTTTATTTAATTGCTTGCTGTGAAGAAGTTGGGACAAAAAGGTAATCAGCCGACAAAAGGAGGAAGAGTTTATTGATCTTATTAATGATTTGATAAAATTCGGCATGCGAATGTTGTTAAACTCATGGGTTACTTGTTCTGAGCATGGTCAACGATTATTAATTTACGAGTATTGCGGCGGTTGGGCCCTCTAGGATGCGTTACACGCGAATAATGATTATAAAAGAAAATTTTCATGATGTATGCGCATAAGATTGGCAAAGGAATTCTCTTGCAACCAGCATGTTTGATACCTAGATTTACTTACTAATATCAACGTGAATTATTCGATTATTCGTTTGTTGTTTGATTTTTTATACCTTTTATAGTAGTTGATGATATTAATTTCTATTTTTTGATTCGTCAACCCGGTGAGCATATATTTGTAGTTTCTATAAAATTTAATGAACTATCACAATCTCATTTTCATGTGGTGTCTTAGCATAACTACAGTAATCATATTTCCTATTTTCGCTTTTATTATTTGGTGATTTTTATTGGCTATCTGAATCTAACATGACAAAAAAAAAGGAACTATGGCACCAAGCAGTGGAAATCAATCTCTAGATGATACTAATATTTTTGCCACTATAATTATCTACAAAGTTTTATTTGGTTTGTTGTGCTAATATTTTTGATACTATATTTTGTTGAATAAAGTAAAATGTCGTAAACCCGGGTTGTGGTTCGTAATCAACATCATAATTGAATATAATAAAAATCGAGACACACGCCGCAACGCGCGGGCATTCCTTCTAGTCTTTATTATTATTAACCTTACAAACTTACACAAATAGATATCCAACCAACACTCCATGAAATGTTAAAAATTTTATGAAGTTCAACAACTTAATTGAAATTTTATAAAGTAAATAATAATATTTATTACACACACACACACACACATATATATATATATATATAACTATCTTATAATACATTTCACAAGGACCTCTTAAAATTAAGTTTTACAAGCATAATTCCTTAGAGTACAACACACAATGCATATCTTAACTACTTTTTGAGGGCAAATATGTCTTTTAAACAATACTTACACATTTTCCCCCTCAACTTTACTCTACTTTTTTTATTTAAATAACAATTACACTTTTCACCCTTATTTTAACTAACTACCCCCACGATTTTTAAACGTCCATTGTTTTTTTATACGTTAATATTTTTCATAATATTATTACACCGTATAAACGAACATTTTTTCCTCTTTAATTTGAGTATAGTTTTACTATAGTTTTTTTTTTTTTAAATTTCAAAATGATATGTTATGGTTAATTAATAACCGAAACGAAACAAATAAAAATGAACCAAAATCATCTATACTATATTATAATACATTTCTTATTGACCTTTTAAATTTATGATTTACAGCATAATTGCTTAAAGTTCGACACACAATGCACATATTAATTAAATGTTGTTTCCCGCCGCAACGCACGGGCACCTGACTAGTTTATTAAAATGAGGAAAAGATTTCGAACGAAAGATAAAACGCCATAGATATCTTTTATTAATAATATTAAAACGAAACGATTACAACGGAAAAATTCAAATCGTTACAGTCTCCCCTACTTTTAGGAATTTCGACCCGTAATTGATTCAGAGGAGGCTTTAGGAAAGAAAAAGTTGAGGATACTTTGCCTTCATTTGATCATCATGTTCCCAAGTAATTTCTGGGCCATGTTTAGATTCCCAACGAACCTTGACAATAGGTATGCGGGTACGCTTCAGTTTCTTCACATCACGATCCATGATCTCCACATGTTTCTCTATGAAGTGCACAGATTCATCAACACGAACATCGTCGAGAGGGAAAACATGTATCTGTTATTTTTCATCTATTTCAGTTCGTTTTCGTTCCAGTTATTACTTAAACCTATCATATCATTTTTTTATATAAAAAAAACTACACCAATACTATACTCAAATTAAAAAGAATAAAATGCTCGTTTATATGGTGTAATAATATTAAGAAAACATTTACACAAAAAAAAGTTATGGACGTTAAAAAATCATGGGGGGTAGTTGGTTAGATTAAGGGTGTAAAAGTGTAATTACTATTTATATAAACAAAAGTTGAGTAAAGATGAAGGGGCACATGTGTAAGTATTTTTTTAAAAGACATGCTTGCCATAAAAAAGTAGTTAATATCTGCATTGTGTTTTGTACTCTAAGTAATATACTTCTAAAACTTGAATTTTAAGAGATCATTGGGAAATGTATTATAATAAAGTTTGGATGATTTTAGTTTGTTTTTGTTTTTTTTTTCTTTATTTTCGTTTCGGTTATTGCTTAACCGTAACATATAATTTTTAAAAAATTAAAAAACTATAGCAACACTATACTCAAATTAAAGAAAATAAAATGCTCTTTTATACGGTGTAATAATATTAAAAAAATATTATCGTCTGAAAAGGTTATGAACGTTTAAAAATCGTGGGGCTAGTTGGTTAAAATAAAGGTGCAAAAGTGTAATCTATATCTATATCTATATCTATATATATAATAAACCAAAACATTTTAATGACATGTCATAGTATTATGCAATCTCTCTTTTAAGAGATGCCACATAGGATGTGACGTGGCAACTCTAGACCAACTAAAAAAGGAATAAATATGGTTTAAATATGATTTAACATAATCTATTAAATACCTAATCTACTAAATGTAAATATTAAAACTTTATTATTTTCTCTCTCATGTTTCCTCTCATAACTTTTAAATGTTAATATCTTTTATATACGAGATTTTTTAAAGAAAAAAATTACACCAAATTAACAAGCGTTTTATTATCTTTCCAACGAGTACCATAGTGCTATATAAAAAACGGAGAAAAAAATGACTATTTTTTGTAACCCGACGGGCGTTGTGTCAGGTTTGGAATTAGTTTAAAAAAAAATTGTGGGTTTGGGTCGGGCCTGGGATTAGGTGATACCCGACCCAATTACCCTTTTTTTATATTAAAATATGATAACTTATGACAGAGATTTGTTTAAAATAATAATAATAATAATAATAATAATAATAATAATAATAATAATAATAATAATAATAATAATAAGACTGCCTGTAGTGGAAGACCAATATAGCGCCCCCTCTTTTTTTTTCTATTGGCTGAAATTTAGTGGCACACCAACCAAACAAAACTGACGCTATATACATAACGCCTGACACCAATTTTTTCAATTTTAAAGCAATATAGTGCCCCATAAAGCTCCACCGTAGCGGTGTTTGGGCGCTAAAATAGGATTTCAAGCCCCCATAATGCCCCATTACACATGGTCTAATATTCATTAATCATATATTGGCAGATGCCATTTTTATAGTTTAGATACTTTTAATTTTATTCACTTTACTTAGATTTCTCAACCCGGGACGCTCCCGGGGTATAAACTAGTTAATATTTAAATAAACAGAAATTGAATAAAGTTGATGGGGCAAATATGTAAATATTGTATAAAATTATAGTATAATATAGATATATAAGGGAAGGAAATTGTAACTAATAAGGGGTATATGTGCAAGTTATGTTTGAAAAGACATAAATGCCCTTAAAAAGTAGTTACTACATGCATTATGTGTTGTATTTTAAGCATTTATAATTGTATTACAAAAAAATTAAGAGGTCCTTCTGAAATGCTTTATAAGATAGTATATATAAATATAAATATACATATAAATGATATTCGATTTGTTATACCCATTATAAATGATGCCCGGGCTCGTCTGTCGACGTGGAAAGCTAATTCTTTATCTATAGGGGGACGATTAATACTTATTAAATCCGTATTGTCTAATCTTCCAAATTATTATATGTCCATATATAAAGCGCCTTTACAGGTTTTGAATACTATAGAGAATTTAATGAAGAATTTTCTTTGGGGTAGCACTAATGAAGCGAAGAAGATGCATTAGGTTTCTTGGGAAGTCGTTACCACTTCAAAAAAAAATGGAGGTTTTGGTATTGTCCGACTAGAAGATGTTAACAAGGCGTTGATTACAAAGTGGGCATGGAGGTTTAAAAAGGATCCGAGCAGTAGTTGGCGAAGGGTGGTTGAGATGATTCATGGGGGTAAAGGTAATTGGGGTCTCCTTCCTGTTAATAAGGGGATGGCTGGGTGTTGGAAAACTATTGCGTCTCTCGTTGGCAAGTTAAAGAATGAAAGGGTAGATGTTCATACTTTTATTAGAGGCAAAGTGAGCGATGGTTCGGCTATTCACTTCTGGACGGACAAGTGGTTTGGGGAGACGCTTCTGATGTACAGATGGCCTCGGCTTTTTCGGCTGGAAAGGATTAAGAGCTGCTTAATTACGGACAAGATTCAGAAACAAAATGGGTCTTTTTATTACGCGGCTAACTGGAGGAACGGTCTATCCACTTTCAAGGAAATATCGGAATACCAAGAGCTTCAAGAGATGCTTCTAAAGTTCAAGTTTGCGGGAGATAGAGACTCGTGGATCTGGGATCCTGATCCGAAAGGGATGTTCACAGTTTAAAATGTCAAGCTGCTGCTGAGTCGTGAACGTGATGATAGCAAAAATTTTAACATGGTTTGGACTGGTTGGATCCCGCTTAAGGTAAATATTCACGCGTGGAGAGTTGAGATGGATCGGCTTCCTAATAAAAAGGCGTTAGCTAGAAGGAACACAGTGATGGAAGACATGTCTTGTGTGTTTTGCAGCACGGCGGATGAGTCTTCTGATCATATTTTCACTGGTTGTTTGTTTGTTTGTGGAGTTTGGCAGTTCATTGAAAAGTGGTGCGGTTTAGAGACTACATTCCTATTTGGGATTGAAGATATGCACCCGCCCGGCTCCCAGCCGTCGAGTGGGGTTCGTCACGCCCAATAGATCTATCCACATTTCCCCTGTTGTGCCCCGCACATTCATGGTTTCAATAGGGACTTTGGGTTGCATCGTATAGTAAATAGTGCCAAATGCCAAGTGCCAATGTTTAAAAATGCCAAGTGTCAAAAGTGTCACATCTCTTAAAAGAGTTACATTCCCAAAAAGCGTCATGTTTCTAAAAGTCTTATGTTTTCAAAAGTTTTACGTTCCATAAGAGTTACGTTTTCAAAACATAATCGTTGCATTGTTAAAACGTGTGGCATGTCTCTCCCCCGAGAGAAAAGAGTATAAAAGAGGGGCCGTGAAACTCACCTTAGAGTGCGCCTTCAGATACTTAGAATTCCAACACGCGTATGATGACCCAACTTAGTGACAACCTATCAATGAGTTTGAATAAGTGTATTGACTACTAACCTAAAGGTTAACTAGTCCCCGATTGTCCAGATCTTGACTATGTGTGTTAAAAAGTGCGTTTAAACGTTAACCAGACATACCAGACATACCCGACATCCTGTTGGTGATCTATTACATCAATTAGTCATGCACATAAGTTTAACACATAAGTTTCAAGCATAAAACACTTAGTTTGCATCAAAAATCGCATATACGAAGTCGTTAGGTCGAATCGGGAGTTTCCTGTGTTTGGTTCGCCCCCAAGGGCTTCTGGTTCGACCCATGGAACCTTGGTTCAACCCTCATGATGTTCATTCAACCTATTCACAAGTTCATTTGACCTAACACATGTTTATTTGACCCTAACATATGTTTATTCGACCTTAACGTATGTTAATTCGACCCTAACACGTGTTAATTTGCCCCCAGGCACCCAGATTCGACCCTAGGCCCCCACATTCGACCCCCAGACACCCGCATTCGACCCTATGGTGCTACATTCGACCCATTTGAGCCACCTTCGACCCTTTTGAGCCACATTCGACCCTTTTGAGCCACATTCGACCCATTTAAGTCACCTTCGACCAATTTGAGCCACATTCGCCCCTTTTGAGCCACATTCGACCCCATGAAGGGTCGAATGAGTTCCACGTTCGACCCTTTGCTGCAGAACTTCATAAAACGCACCAAAACGCATCTAAACGGTCGAAAAACATCACGAAACATCACTAATCACAGCAGTCAACTATCAGTAACATATTCCTACAAAACCCTACCAATTTTATCCCAAAATCCGTACATTTTACAAGTTACCTGAAATGGCAAATTATGAAGATGTCACATCAAACGCATGCAATCTTTACTCAATTAGGAAACTATCTGAAATCAATCAATAATCAACTTAATATACTCAGATTATCATGAACAAGAAACCCCCAATCATATCCCTTTCACTATCATCATGAACAAGCCCTAGATCTAACCCAAAATCCCCAAAATGAGCAAAACATCATCAATAATCAGTTGTAACCTATCTCAATCATAAATCATCATCAATAACAGTCCTAGATCATTGTTATAACATCTATACAACAATTAATCATCAAAAAATACATAACACCACATAAAACACCATTAACATATGTTAATTTGTTTGAAAACTCATTGTTTATGAATAGGTTTTGTTTAGAAAAATGTTAGGAAGGTTTTTATCCATGAAAACATGTTTGAATCAAATCTGGACTCCTAGGGTTTAATGAAAATGAATCAAAATGCTTTAAAAAGGATTAGCATGAAGAACACACCTTAGATCTTTGTTTAGAAGATGTTTGTAGGTTAGATCATGGAAAACAAGAGCAAAAACTCCTTCCTTAATGGTTAAAGTTGCTAAAGAGTGTTTGGAGGCGTTTAGGGTTTGTGAAATGATGAAAAATGACAAAGTGTGGTATTTATACTGGTCCACGTTCGCCCCTTGTACAAGGTCGAAGGTACCCACGTTTGCCCCCTGTACAAGGTCGAATGAACCTTTATGTTGTTCTCCCCTTCCAGGTTCGCCCCCATGCTGGGTCGAACTATAACACCCTAAACCGTTTTAACAGAAAATACGCAGCGGAAATACAAACTAGAAAATTTCTTACTTTATAAAACATTCTCGGATGTTTGGAAACCATATTTACAAGATATTTAGGTGTTACATCTTTTATTCTTTCTTATTACATTCAATATGACTCATCTTTATTTGGTTACGTGACCGTGACCCCGTACAATCCGCTTCCTCGCTCGATTTCCATCCTTTCCTTGCTCTATTAGGTAGACAAGACAACCTACAATCACCACATAACCATTTCATTAATTCGTTAAGTGACTTCATAAAAATTACCCACAATGTGGAAATGATATCCAACAATATTCAATGATCATGTTCAAACGCCTTTCGCAAGTTCGGGCCTGATATCCAGATCCTAGCCTCGAATTTACATGCATCCATACTTACATACCTGCATTTTTATTACCATCCTCATAGAAAAAAGGTTAATAATACTACAATACATAACTGCATACAAATCCCATACACAACTTATCTTGACCCGTCATACTATTCTTCCTTCATGTATTCTCCAGGACAAACATGACGTTTCCAATCCTATACTCAATCTACACATAATGATCATCCTTTACATACATAAAACTCTCACATAAACCTGGGTATAAGCACCTATGCATACACCACATTACTCAATCTACAAAAGCGTAGCAAATCTACTTACCATACTAGTTACCATATATACACACATATCAATCTAATTGCATATACATGCATCATTCCGTACTTGTGTCATATTTGCAACTCCCGGACTTGTTTCATGGTTAAAATACCTTCACTTTCTTTTTCATCTATGTTGACCCAATTATCCAAACTAACTTTTTCGTTGTGTGGTGAACTATACTTGTTCACTAACATCATCTATTCACTTGTCTTACTATAGTCTATAAATTTGTTATTTCATTCTTATTTCCCAATTCCACATTTATACATAAATATGCATTTGCTAAATTTAGAGTTTAGTTCATAAGTCACTTACCTTTGCCCGTGTGAGTGTTGTCGTCCATTCCATCCGTTTGACCCGTTATCTTCCAATCCATGTCATTTCTATTCCTACTTTAACAAGTCAACTTGCAAACCATTAGAACATATAACGGGTCATTCACCACCTTTAATACATAAGTATTATTCACCCATCCCATTATATGTGTTCATAATCATTTTACTATTCATATTAGTAACTTGGGTTAACCCCGTCCATTTGACCCGAAATCACCCATTTGTGTCTAATGAAAACATATGACTCATTTTCACCACAAATCCATGACATCTTACTTTTAGCCCATATACATAAGTTTTAGGCTAATCCAACGCATTTAATCCATTCACCCAATTGACCCGTTTGGGTGATTCTTCCATTATTGACATACTTAACAATTTCATGACATTATGTTAACACAAAACAATTAAATCCACCAATGAGTTAACATCAAGATTATACCCACTTATCCATTCTTTGATAGTTACCATTTTTCATACACATAAGAATTCAAATACATAAATGGAAGTTAAGTTTGTGAATTACTTACAAATGCGAGTAAAGGTCGAAACTATACCAAACGAACTCCGATTGAGAGGATTTAGGAGTCCATGGAACCGTCTCGCCGAAATCTACGAAACCTGCTAGTTTCTACCATCTGAAACAGCCACCACTATTGCTGAAACAGCAAAACAGTGGCCAGATTACCCATTTTCGAGCTGATGTCCATGGAACCGTCTCGCCGAAATCTACGAAACCTGCTAGTTTCTACCATCTGAAACAGCCACCACTGTTGCTGAAACAGCAAAACAGTGGCCAGATTACCCATTTTCGAGCTGATGTCTTCTGGTCAGTAAAAACCCCTCTTCCAGGCTTCTAAATCAAAAATCCACCGTTGGATATGATCGTTTATGTGTGTTAAAGCTTCTGTAAAAATTTGAGAACGATCCAACGGTGAAATCTCCGGAAAATCACACTTTATGACAGGCTGAAAACCTAAAAACGGGATTTTCTTGACTTGGATGGTTCTCTCTCTCACACACACTCTTTCTCCTTATAAATTTTGGGGGAGAGGCATGAAATGAACCAAAAACTTATCACATACCTTTTATACTACCAAGGTTTTTCAATTGACATAACATACCCTTGAACTTTTTAAAAGATTTATGGACAAGTCTACATACTTTATTAATATTCAAAATGTGCCAACAACATCATTCTAACATTAGATCTTAGTAGTGATTTATATGGTTCACATTTAGTAGATAATTAACTTCTAAATCACAATTAAATAACTTACCCAACACATGGTAGGCATCATACCAATCAAGTATAGAGTAAAATCCCTTAATGCATAGTTCCACCAAATCATACCATCAAACTACATTCGCATATGGATTCCATCAAAAACATATTCCTCATGTTAGTTTTCTAACAATTACATTAATTCTCACATTTCTTCTTGCATACAATTTCACACATCACCTAGGCATTTCGCCAACACTTGGTGTGCGTACAACATTCTAAGCACATTATACAAGCTTCTCATACATGCATTCAACTAAACACATAATGACCTTCAATCATGACCAATTTCAACATGAATCCTATCAAACATGGACTATAAACTACACTTTATTTCTTCCATTATATGAATTCTAACATTCATTCACCAAACTTTCACAAGAAGTTAAACCATCCATTTCTTTAACGAGGTTAATCATTCTAGATAATTATTTCATGCAATAAAACAAAATAAACATACTGATAAACAAGAATTCGGGTTTTGGGGCGTTACACGAACCAAGGCCCATGCCAGGTTTGCCCCCACGCTATTGGTCGAACCAAGGCTTATGTTTTCCAGATTTTCCAGTTTGTCGTGTTTAACGCATTGTAACGCATCCTAACACATGAACATGTAATCCTAATCTATGTTTAACATATATAAGCATGGATAATCATCAAAACATCGTTTAAACACGTATTTGCATATAATCCACCATATAAAAATCAATCTACGCATAACACTAAATTTAGTTTATGTAATTCACCAACAACGGGACTTGTAATGTGTGCGTGTGTGATTAACCCAATGATCCTCCAAATCATTGAACCCTAGACAATACGGACTGTTTTCTGACTCTACTAACCCCGTTAAGTATGTTTAATAAACATTTTTTGCTAAGGTAGACTTTATGTGTTTATAAAATGTTGACCTAAACATTTCGAGTGTCACATTATCCCCCTGTTGAAAGGAATCTCGCCCCGAGATTCACTCTTCAACAGTAATGAGTGCCGACCTATCCCAAGTAACGTTTCCCAGAATGCAAACGAAAGGATAACCGTCAACAAAGAATGATAGCAACGGATACTCTATGTTGGGGAACCTTCCTCCCCAAAGTGGATGCAAGACAAGTGACTCCTCCTGATCGAAAACCTACTGGAGACTACTGTGATCGGTATAAACGACACACCGGTACCGTCCAAGTAGCATCTCCAAAGAACCCACATCAGACCCACAAATGCAAAACGATGACTAAGTACCAAACTGAATGCATATAATGAATACGAAATGCCAAACAATGTGAATGAGAATGAATGCGAGCATAACGAGAATCAAGAAAAGAATTCTCACGAGTAACAGTATCAGGATCCTCCTGGTTCTCCCTTGCACCAATGACGTAAGCATGAGCACGAGTGGCTCGACCGCCGCCCTCGTTGTTTCCACCGCCACCTGCAGTCCCTTGCTTCAGCTCACGACAGTCCCATTTGAAGTGCCCAGTCGCCCCACAGTTAAAACACCTATGGTTTCCCTGAGGAGCTGGAGCGGGGATAACCGCTTGAGTCTGTTTCGGCTGCAGATTGACCCTACAATCCTTAGCCAAGTGACCGACTCGCTGAAAACGATTACATCGAAACTCATCACTTCCCCCAACATGATGATACCCACACGTGTTACACTTCGGGCTCTTACCAACATAACCCCCAGAGTCTTCTGTTCAGATGCTGACCCCGCGACATCCTGCCTCTTCGCCTATGGCTGGGATGACCCAGCGCTCTTCCCAGCACTCTTCCACTTCCTCTTGTTGTCCGCAGGGGCTTTCACAGCCGCACCCCTCGGAGGTAGAACGCCCTCAGCAACCTTCATGTTAGTCAGCTTGTGAGCTACCCGAACAGTGGCCAACATAGTAGTGTGATCAGTAGCAGCAACATGCCCAGCAATTTCCGGCACTAACCCAGCAACGTAGTGCTCAATCCTCCGGTACTCCGGTGTAGCCAAACCGGGGCACATCACAGCCAACTCGTTGTGCCTAGCAGTGAACTCCTCAATCTCGGACCCAACCATCTTCAGATTCCAAAATTCGTGCTCCAACTTCATAATCTCATCCCTCGGGCAGTACTCCGCTCATAACATCAGAATAAACTCAGACCACGGCATAGCATTGGCCTCCCCCAGGCCAAGGTTAGCAGTAGTAGAGATCCACCAGGTCAACGCATGTCCCTCCAGTGTAGCAGAAGCATACTTGACGCGATCAGCGTCGAGACAGTTACACATAGCAAACACCGATTCGATCTTCTCCAACCATCGAAGTAGTCCCACCGCCCCTTCAGTCCCATTGAAGAAATGGGGCTTACAGTCCATGAACTTCTTGTAGGTGCACCCAGACTGCACCTGATTAGTATTTTTCCCAGGGTCTGCTGAGCAGCCTGGAAAGCAGCCAACGCGACGTTCAACTACTGCTGCAACATGTTCTCCAACTCCGCCTGAGTCATGGTGATGTTCCAACTACCTCGTCCATCGCCATTGCGACCCCCACCTCCACCACGGCGTCCACCAGCACGTCCACCAGCACGACCAGACATGTTCTGCCAAACAAAAGACAAGATACTCAATACCACGATCAGATCAAGCTACAAGTGACCAAACGAATTCAGAACGTGGTTCCAGCATGACCTTTAGTCCGAACACGAAGTCCACCAAGATTTTCATGCATTTCGATTTATGACTTCGTGTGCACCCGAAATAACAAATCGCTCTACATGGTCCTCTAGGCGTGCTCCTAGCTAGAACATAAAATCACCCGACACCCACATTCCTAAAAGGAACTGTTATCGCACGAAGATCCCCAAAGTGAACAATCACTCAGGGGTGTACTATGACAAGTACTAGTGCAGGATAGTGTGTGTTGTAACACCCCAACCGATGGCGGAAACATCGAGGTGTCACGTATGAATGATTGTTCAGTAGCTCATGGTAAATAATAAATTTCAATAATTGATTTAAATAAATTACATACAATTGTTCTAAAAGAATTTGTACATCAAAATGAAAAATACTAGCTACGCATCTTCAAGCATTAACTCAAATCTTCGAACAAGCTATAACCTGAAACATGTTAAGTTTGAAAATATTTTGGGTCAACAAAAGTTGGTGAGAATTACATAGGTTTTGCATATAGTTGAAAAAAATATGTTGTGTAACAATCATATTTGAAGCATAATAATGAGTAATGATAGAATATGAGTCCGACATGTAACAATGTGTCTTTTGTACAATCAAACCTTGTGTCGACTAAGACCTAACTTGCAAGTTAGTAAAAGTGTAACTGTTATCGATCATCCCTGAATTTATGCGGGGGGATGGGTTTGTCAGACCTATAGCGCTATAATCTAAACAGGCGGCTTGATCAATGTTAATGATTGTACTATGTCTTTTTGTTACAGTCAAATGATAGAATGAGTAAATGATAGTGTATAAAATGTTTAAACATGTTTCACCCCAAAATGTAAAACAGAAAAAGGGGCTATGTAAACTCACCTTAGGTGCATAATGAGTTCGTGTGTTTTATTGAGCGTGCAAACACTTAGTAATAATGCCTTGGAAAACTCGGAACTAGCTAGAGGAGATAATGATGGATGAAAACTTTAGTATATGGGAGATGGGATAATAATTTTTTTTTTATTGAATGGTATAAAGAGTTGAATGGTAGGCTATAGTATTTATAGTGTATAATTTGGAGTTGTTATTAGGGACTACTTTCACTAGGCTAGAATTTAGGAACAACTTTGACTTGACTAGAATACCATATTTACTAACACTTTGACTTGACTATGAGACCATATTTGCTAACACTTTGACTTGACTTGACTAGGAAACTACGTTTGACTTTTCAGGTTTGACTAAGGGACCTTGAAAGGGTTTAAGTTTAATTGGTTTTAATTAACATCACAAAACACCAAATGGTGTAGTGGTTTGTGTGGTGTGGTTAAGGTTTAGCCCGCCAGGGACTCGGGTTCGAATCCTGGCACAGGCAAACATTTTTTTTTAACGTTTTTAAATCAGAATTTTTTAATACAATCCAATTTAATATTGATTATACGTCATTATTTAAAAAAATAACAAAATGGATGGTAAAGATACTGTAAACATGAATCGGATGAATAAACGAGGGAGTTCTATATATATAAATAAAGAAAATTTGGGTGATGTTACAGTCTCCCCTACTTTTAGGAACTTCGTCCCGAAGTTTATTTTAAGAAGAAACATTTGAATAGTGTTGAGGATAGTTAGGGTGACTATGGTTCAGAGTAGGGAAAGAGTTTAAGGAATGTATAAGATAACCATAAATGCTAGATGGACTACCAAATAACTAGGGTTTGTTATTGGTCTGACCCTACAGTATCCCTTTCCACGTATCATTAGTGTTTATATATAGTGTGTACCGCAGCTAACCCATCACACCTCTGATACTTCGAAAACATACGGGGTATCTCCCAAAATCTTAATAGAATTTCACACTACCTTAATGTACCTGTAAAATTCATGATTACGTTCCGGACCGCAATCACCAATTTACCTTACATTAGGGTTTTGTGTCCTTCTATGATTCTAAACACACATGTAAGTAATGCAAAATAGCCTTGTGATTGAATCGTATACAATGTATCCAAAAATAAGTCCAACTGTTGAGCAGGAAAAAGACCTCTACCAGTCAGTGAGTAAGAACCTCTACCGATTGTTGAGCAGGTGCGATAGCCTCTACCAGTCGTTGAGCAGGTTGTAGGGCCTCTACCGACTGTTGAGCAGGCATGATGACCTCTACCAATCGTTGAGTAGGTTATTTGGTACTCTACTAACTATTGAGCAAGTACTTCATCCTCTACCAGTTGTTTGATTAAGTGTGCCAATTATTACACACATGAATTGCAAATTGATAATATGTACATGTAAGCAATCAAGTATCAAGTATAGCATACGAGTTGTAATAGAGTTGCCCTAGACAAGGTTAATGACTCTAGGTGTGTCTATAGCAAATAGTTTATATTCCATGAATTCTAGTTTCAAATGTTCAAATATGGTAGATAGTCGAATCCTCATGTATAACTAAGGATTATGTTTGATGCAACACACAATCAAGTTTCAATAGTGTGGTTATCATGAGTAACTAGCTCATGTGTGAGAAGGTGAAGGATATGAATTTAGTTCTTGAGAGGATGATGAAAAATCTTGAAGCAGAATCAATGTTGTGAGAGATAGTGAATGTGAAGATAGTTGATAAAGAGTTTATTTTATAGTAAGGAGATTATGTAGCAGTGTAAATTTTGGGGTTTGGATCAAAGGTTATAATCAAGTGTATAAGAAAACATGATTGTGGTATATGCCGAATATTGTAAAAATTTGAACAAGTTGAAAATGAGTGAGTGTTGTTGGAGAATTTAGAGACTAGATATTATTCCTATGGATAAAAAAAAATCTTATTTTCAAAATTGGTTTTATACATAAAGCAAAAGTTGTTAAATAGTACAAGCTAAGTGGGCTTTGATTAAAATATTCCCGTTAGTTGGAGATTTCAAACATGACATTAGGTTTTGAAGATCAGGGTTCTATTAAGTGATTTTTAATAGTTTAAAGCATTATATAGAAAATCGTTTGTTGCATCAATAAATAAACAATTGAATTTAAGTTCGAGGACATCTTTTGACAAAAATATGTACTTTGTAAAGTTTCTAGGTAATGAAAATACAACAAGATTTAGAAATCTTTAGTTTGTGCTAAGGTATGAGATTATAATTTAAAAAAAAATAAGTAACATGTGGAGAAATGAAATAATATGATTTGGGTAGGGTGTTGAATATTTAAAAAGTGGCTAAGATGGTAAGGTGAAGTGTGATTGTGAAATCCATAGACGGTTATGAAATGAGATTAATTTAAGCTGTAAAATTTTGAGATTTTAGAGCTTAGTTTAAGGAAAGTGAGTGTAATCATTTATTCATTAATTAAACGAATAAACGAAAACGTTGACTTATCAAAACTTCTAGATTCTAATAACATAGTGAAGACATGCTTTAGCCTATAAGTGAACACTCATCCCGAAAATTCCCAGGTAGGCATCCGGGTCCCTCGTCTGATTGGGATTTATGCGTAATGCCAGTCCTAGACAGAAAACTCATAATACAGGCGTTCACCCTTCCAGATTGCACGTGTTCGTTATTAAAATTTAGAACTTTGACGAGATCTTCAAGGTGGTTCAGGCTAAACCTGAGGATTTGTCCTACTAGTCTAAGAGTAGATCTTGTGATGGAGAGCACTCTTCTTGTAGGGACTAAAGTAAGGATAAGAAGTAGGATAGAGAATAGAAACAAGTAAGGATGCAAGTAAAAGGAGCAAGTACTGGTTAAAATCCTATGGTTATAGACTAGATTATTTTTTTCTAATAACCTAATTCCCTATAACCATGGCTCTGATACCAATCTGTAACGCCCCAACTGATGGCGGAAACATCGAGGTGTCACGTATGAATGATTGTTCAGTAGCTCATGGTAAATAATAAATTTCAATAATTGATTTAAATAAATTACATACAATTGTTCTAAAAGAATTTGTACATCAAAATGAAAAATACTAGCTACGCATCTTCAAGCATTAACTCAAATCTTCGAACAAGCTATAACCTGAAACATGTTAAGTTTGAAAATATTTTGGGTCAACAAAAGTTGGTGAGAATTACATTGGTTTTGCATATAGTTGAAAACAATATGTTGTGTAACAATCATATTTGAAGCATAATAATGAGTAATGATAGAATATGAGTCCGACATGTAACAATGCGTCTTTTGTACAATCAAACCTTGTGTCGACTAAGACCTAACTTGCAAGTTAGTAAAAGTGTAACTGTTATCGATCATCCCTGAATTTATGCGGGGGGATGGGTTTGTCAGACCTATAGCACTATAATCTAAACAGGCGGCTTGATCAATGTTAATGATTGTACTATGTCTTTTTGTTACAGTCAAATGATAGAATGAGTAAATGATAGTGTATAAAATGTTTAAACATGTTTCACCCCAAAATGTAAAACAGAAAAAGGGGCTATGTAAACTCACCTTAGGTGCATAATGAGTTCGTGCGTTTTATTGAGCGTGCAAACACTTAGTAATAATGCCTTGGAAAACTCGGAACTAGCTAGAGGAGATAATGATGGATGAAAACTTTAGTATATGGGAGATGGGATAATAATGTTTTTTTTTTATTGAATGGTATAAAGAGTTGAATGGTAGGCTATAGTATTTATAGTGTATAATTTGGAGTTGTAATTAGGGACTATTTTGACTATGCTAGAATTTAGGAACAACTTTGACTTGACTAGAATACCATATTTACTAACACTTTGACTTGACTATGAGACCATATTTGCTAACACTTTGACTTGACTTGACTAGGAGACTACGTTTGACTTTTCAGGTTTGACTAAGGGACCTTGAAAGGGTTTAAGTTTAATTGGTTTTAATTAACATCACAAAACACCAAATGGTGTAGTGGTTTGTGTGGTGTGGTTAAGGTTTAGCCCGCCAGGGACTCGGGTTCGAATCCTGGCACAGGCAAACATTTTTTTTTAACGTTTTTAAATCAGAATTTTTTAATACAATCCAATTTAATATTGATTATACGTCATTATTTAAAAAAATAACAAAATCGATGGTAAAGATACTGTAAACATGAATCGGATGAATAAACGAGGGAGTTCTATATATATAAATAAAGAAAATTTGGGTGATGTTACAGTCTCCCCTACTTTTAGGAACTTCGTCCCGAAGTTTATTTTAAGAAGAAACATTTGAATAGTGTTGAGGATAGTTAGGGTGACTATGGTTCAGAGTAGGGTAAGAGTTTAAGGAATGTATAAGATAACCATAAATGCTAGATGGACTACCAAATAACTAGGGTTTGTTATTGGTCTGACCCTACAGTATCCCTTTCCACGTATCATTAGTGTTTATATATAGGGTGTACCGCAGCTAACCCATCACACCTCTGATACTTCGAAAACATACGGGGTATCTCCCAAAATCTTAATAGAATTTCACACTACCTTAATGTACCTGTAAATTCATGATTACGTTCCGGACCGCAATCACCAATTTACCTTACATTAGGGTTTTGTGTCCTTCTATGACTCTAAACACACATGTAAGTAATGCAAAATAGCCTTGTGATTGAATCGTATACAATGTATCCAAAAATAAGTCCAACTGTTGAGCAGGAAAAAGACCTCTACCAGTCAGTGAGTAAGAACCTCTACCGATTGTTGAGCAGGTGCGATAGCCTCTACCAGTCGTTGAGCAGGTTGTAGGGCCTCTACCGACTGTTGAGCAGGCATGATGACCTCTACCAATCGTTGAGTAGGTTATTTGGTACTCTACTAACTATTGAGCAAGTACTTCATCCTCTACCAGTTGTTTGATTAAGTGTGCCAATTATTACACACATGAATTGCAAATTGATAATATGTACATGTAAGCAATCAAGTATCAAGTATAGCATACGAGTTGTAATAGAGTTGCCCTAGACAAGGTTAATGACTCTAGGTGTGTCTATAGCAAATAGTTTATATTCCATGAATTCTAGTTTCAAATGTTCAAATATGGTAGATAGTCGAATCCTCATGTATAACTAAGGATTATGTTTGATGCAACACACAATCAAGTTTCAATAGTTTGGTTATCATGAGTAACTAGCTCATGTGTGAGAAGGTGAAGGATATGAATTTAGTTCTTGAGAGGATGATGAAAAATCTTGAAGCAGAATCAAGGTTGTGAGAGATAGTGAATGTGAAGATAGTTGATAAAGAGTTTATTTTATAGTAAGGAGATTATGTAGCAGTGTAAATTTTGGGGTTTGGATCAAAGGTTATAATCAAGTGTATAAGAAAACATGATTGTGGTATATGCCGAATATTGTTAAAATTTGAACAAGTTGAAAATGAGTGAGTGTCGATGGAGAATTTAGAGACTAGATATTATTCCTATGGATAAAAAAAAATCTTATTTTCAAAATTGGTTTTATACATAAAGCAAAAGTTGTTAAATAGTACAAGCTAAGTGGGCTTTGATTAAAATATTCCCGTTAGTTGGAGATTTCAAACATGACATTAGGTTTTGAAGATCAGGGTTCTATTAAGTGATCTTTAATAGTTTAAAGCATTATATAGAAAATCGTTTGTTGCGTCAATAAATAAACAATTGAATTTAAGTTCGAGGACATCTTTTGACAAAAATATGTACTTTGTAAAGTTTCTAGGTAATGAAAATAAAACAAGATTTAGAAATCTTTAGTTTGTGCTAAGGTATGAGATTATAATTTAAAAAAAATAAGTAACATGTGGAGAAATGAAATAATATGATTTGGGTAGGGTGTTGAATATTTAAAAAGTGGCTAAGATGGTAAGGTGAAGTGTGATTGTGAAATCCATAGATGGTTATGAAATGAGATTAATTTAAGCTGTAAAATTTTGAGATTTTAGAGCTTAGTTTAAGGAAAGTGAGTGTAATCATTTATTCATTAATTAAAACGAATAAACGAAAACGTTAACTTATCAAAACTTCTAGATTCTAGTAACATAGTGAAGACATGCTTTAGCCTATAAGTGAACACTCATCCCGAGAATTCCCAGGTAGGCATCCGGGTCCCTCGTCTGATTGGGATTTATGCGTAATGCCAGTCCTAGACAGAAAACTCAGAATACAGGCGTTCACCCTTCCAGATTGCACGTGTTCGTTATTAAAATTTAGAACTTTGACGAGATGTTCAAGGTGGTTCAGGCTAAACCTGAGGATTTGTCCTACTAGTCTAAGAGTAGATCTTGTGATGGAGAGCACTCTTCTTGTAGGGACTAAAGTAAGGATAAGAAGTAGGATAGAGAATAGAAACAAGTAAGGTTGCAAGTAAAAGGAGCAAGTACTGGTTAAAATCCTATGGTTATAGACTAGATTATTTTTTTCTAATAACCTAATTCCCTATAACCATGGCTCTGATACCAATCTGTAATGCCCCAACTGATGGCGGAAACATCGAGGTGTCACGTATGAATGATTGTTCAGTAGCTCATGGTAAATAATAAATTTCAATAATTGATTTAAATAAATTACATACAATTGTTCTAAAAGAATTTGTACATCAAAATGAAAAATACTAGCTACGCATCTTCAAGCATTAACTCAAATCTTCGAACAAGCTATAACCTGAAACATGTTAAGTTTGAAAATATTTTGGGTCAACAAAAGTTGGTGAAAATTACATAGGTTTTGCATATAGTTGAAAACAATATGTTGTGTAACAATCATATTTGAAGCATAATAATGAGTAATGATAGAATATGAGTCCGACATGTAACAATGCGTCTTTTGTACAATCAAACCTTGTGTCGACTAAGACCTAACTCGCAAGTTAGTAAAAGTGTAACTGTTATCGATCATCCCTGAATTTATGCGGGGGGATGGGTTTGTCAGACCTATAGCGCTATAATCTAAACAGGCGGCTTGATCAATGTTAATGATTGTACTGTGTCTTTTTGTTACAGTCAAATGATAGAATGAGTAAATGATAGTGTATAAAATGTTTAAACATGTTTCACCCCAAAATGTAAAACAGAAAAAGGGGCTATGTAAACTCACCTTAGGTGCATAATGAGTTCGTGCGTTTTATTGAGCGTGCAAACACTTAGTAATAATGCCTTGGAAAACTCGGAACTAGCTAGAGGAGATAATGATAGATGAAAACTTTAGTATATGGGAGATGGGATAATAATTTTTTTTTTTATTATTGAATGGTATAAAGAGTTGAATGGTAGGCTATAGTATTTATAGTGTATAATTTGGAGTTGTAATTAGGGACTACTTTGACTAGGCTAGAATTTAGGAACAACTTTGACTTGACTAGAATACCATATTTACTAACACTTTGACTTGACTATGAGACCATATTTGCTAACACTTTGACTTGACTTGACTAGGAGACTACGTTTGACTTTTCAGGTTTGACTAAGGGACCTTGAAAGGGTTTAAGTTTAATTGGTTTTAATTAAAATCACAAAACACCAAATGGTGTAGTGGTTTGTGTGGTGTGGTTAAGGTTTAGCCCGCCAGGGACTCGGGTTCGAATCCTGGCACAGGCAAACATTTTTTTTTTACGTTTTTAAATCAGAATTTTTTAATACAATCCAATTTAATATGGATTATACGTCATTATTTAAAAAAAATTAACAAAATGGATGTTAAAGATACTGTAAACATGAATCGGATGAATAAACGAGGGAGTTCTATATATATATATATATATATATATATATATATAAAGAAAATTTGGGTGATTTTACATGTGTGTAAGAAAGTTTGTACATTAGAGCATAGAGCGGAGATATCCAAAACCCGGAAAGATCTCAAGAATGTGCCGAAGCCACCCCAATGTACACTTCTGCCAAGTATAAGCGATAAGCCCCTTCATCTTCAAACCCAAAGAAGAAGATAGAACAAAGGTAGGATTAACAAAAGATAAATAATGTGATACTGTGTGATGAGGACACCGACACCCCGACAAGGTTAGTATGTTTACCAAATGACACGACTCATAAATATGTGTGACCGTCTAATGTGTGTGATACTCGGCTATAAACTAGACTCTACATGCAGTTCTAGTTCACTATAACCATTGGCTCTGATACCAATCTGCCACACCCTCAAATTTCCACTTGCGGAGTTTTACCGCAAGGCGCGTGACACACCAGGATCCAAGTCAACGGTCACAACGAACGACAACTATATGTGAAAAGATACGTAAACAAACCATGCAATAGTTTCAAAGACTATGATTCAAAACACAATGGAAGCAAATTTATTTTTACAAAACTGAATAACGATGAGACATAAGTTTAAAGTTTAACAATTCCAAAACGTGAGACATGA
Organism: Ambrosia trifida; assembly: GCA_028751855.1. Taxonomy (NCBI): domain Eukaryota; kingdom Viridiplantae; phylum Streptophyta; class Magnoliopsida; order Asterales; family Asteraceae; genus Ambrosia; species Ambrosia trifida. Next base: position 83,496,537 of record CM054122.1, read on the forward strand.
TCCTAGACGCAAGTGCGACTCCGTGTGCCTAAACTCAATGCTGCTACCTTAACAACCTGAGAAAACATGCCAAAAAGATGTCAACATATAATGCTGGTGAGTTCATAGGTTTTAAGTTCACAAAACGTTTCAAGCGTAAAGAGTTTCATCTCAAAAGTACCAAGTGTGTAAAACCTTTAAGTAAATAACAAACGTTCCCTTACTACTACGATTGTGTTGCTGAAACCATTACTGACAAGCGTTGCTCAAAGTGATGCCCATGTTTAAGTGCCAAGTGTCAAGTAGAGACAATATGCACCTGCCCGACTCCCAGCCGTCAAGTGGGGTTCGTCACGCCCAATAGATCTATCCACATTTCCCCCGTTGTGCCCCGCACATTCAAGGTTTCAATAGGGACTTTGGGTTGCATCGTATAGTAAATAAGTGCCAAATGCCAAGTGCCAATGTTTAAAAATGCCAAGTGTCAAAAGTGTCACATCTCTGAAAAGAGATACATTCCCAAAAAGCGTCATGTTTCTAAAAGTGTTATGTTTTCAAAAGTGTTACGTTCCATAAGAGTTATGTTTTCAAAACATAATCCTTTCATTGTTAAAACGTGTGGCATGTTTCTCCACCGAGAGAAAAGAGTATAAAAGAGGGGCCGTGAAACTCACCTTAGAGTGCGCCTTCAGATACTTAGAATTCCAACACGCGTATGATGACCCAAATTAGTGACAAACTATCAATGAGTTTGAATAAGTGTATTGACTACTAACCCGAAGGTTAACTAGTCCCCGATTGTCCAGATCTTGACTACGTGTGTTAAAAAGTGCGTTTAAACGTTAACCGGACATACCAGACAGACCCGACATCCCGTTGGTGACCCATTACATCAATTAGTCATGCACATAAGGTTAACACATAAGTTTCAAGCATAAAACACTTAGTTTGCATCAAAAATCGCATATACGAAGTCGTAAGGTCGAATTGGGAGTTTCCTGTGTTTGGTTCGCCCCCAAGGGCTTCTGGTTCGACTCATGGACCCTTGGTTCAACCCTCATGATGTTCATTCAACCTATTCACAAGTTCATTTGACCTAACACATGTTTATTTGACCCTAACATACGTTTATTCGACCTTAACGTATGTTAATTCAACCCTAACACGTGTTAGTTTGCCCCTGGGCACCCAGATTCGACCCCAGGCACCCACATTCGACCCCCAGTCACCCAAATTCGACCCTATGGTGCTACATTCGACCCATTTGAGCCACCTTCGACCCATTTGAGCCACATTCGACCCTTTTGAGCCACCTTCCACCCTTTTGAGCCACATTAGACCCTTTTGAGCCACATTCGACCCATTTGAGTCACCTTCGACCCATTTAAGCCACATTCGCCCATTTTGAGCCACATTTGACCCCACAAAGGGTCGAATGAGTTCCACGTTCGACCCTTTGCTGCAGAACTTCATAAAACACACCAAAACGCATCTAAACTGTCCGAAAACATCACGAAACATCATTAATCACAGCAGTCAACTATCATTAACATATTCCTACAAAACCCTACCAATTTTATCCCAAAATCCGCCCGTTTTACAAGTTACCCGAAATGGCAAATTATGGAGATGTCACATTAAACGCATGCAATCTTTACCCAATTAGGAAACTTTCTGAAATCAATCAATAATCAACTTAATATACTCAGATTATCATGAATAAGAAACCCCCAATCATATCCCTATCACTATCATCATGAACAAGCCCTAGATCTAACCCAAAATCCCCAAAATGAGCAAAACATCATCAATAATCAATTGTAACCTATCTCAATCATAAATCATCATCAATAATAGTCCTAGATCATTCTTATAACATCTATGCAACAATTAATCATCAAAAAATACATAACACCACATAAAACACTATTAACATATGTTAATTTGTATGAAAACTCTTTGTTTATGAATAGGTTTTGTTTAGAAAGATGTTAGGAATGTTTTTATCCATGAAAACATGTTTGAATCAGATCTGGACTCTTGGGGTTTAATGAAAACGAATCAAAATGCTTTAAAAGGATTTAGCATGAAGAACACAACTTAGATCTTTGTTTAGAAGATGTTTGTAGGTTAGATTTTGGAAAACAAGAGCAAAAACTCATTCCTTAATAATTAAAGTTGCTAAAGAGTGTTTAGAGGCGTTTAGGGTTTGTGAAATGGTGAAAAATGACAAATTGTGGTATTTATACCGGTCCACGTTCGCCCCTTGTACAAGGTCGAAGGTACCCACGTTCGCCCCCTGTATAAGGTCGAATGAACCTTTATGTTGTTCTCCCCTTCCAGGTTCGCCCCCACGCTGGGTCGAACCAAGGCCCATGCCAGGTTCGCCCCCACGCTATTGGTCGAACCAAGGCTTATGTTTTCCAGATTTTCCAGTTTGTCGTTTTTAACACATCCTAACACATGAACATGTAATCCTAATCTATGTTTAATATATATAAGCATGGATAATCATCTAAACATCGTTTAAACACGTATTTGCATATAATCCATCATATATGAATCAATCTACGCATAACAGTTAATTTAGTTTATGTAATTCACCAACAACGGGACTCGTAACGTGTGCGTGTGTGATTAACACAATGATCCTCCAAATCATTGAACCCTGGACAATACAGACTGTGTGTAACATCCCGCCCTCTCACCACCAATATTGTCCGCTTTGCCCACCCAGAGCTCACGGATTTGTTTTTGGGTGCCCTGGTGGAAACTTCCCAGGAGGTCACCCATCCTGAAACTGCTCCCACCTGAGCACGCTTAACTGTGGAGTTCTCCTCTCATCCACTAACATTAAGCCCTAAAACGCGTTGGTTATTTAAGAGGCAAGACATTACTTATAAACCAAGGATCTCTCCTGGCCACGGCAGATGTTGGATTTTCCTAGGGTGTCACATTCACCCCCTGTTAGAATCTCATCGTCCTTGATGAGGTATGCACCCACCATCCCGAACGGCACAGGAGTGGCTCTGATACCATCTGTAACATCCCGCCCCTCTCATCACCAATATTGTCCGCTTTGCCCATCCAGAGCTCACGGATTTGTTTTTGGTTGCCTAGTGCAGACTTCCCAGGAGGTCACCCATCCTGAAACTGCTCCCACCTGAGCACGCTTAACTGTGGAGTTGTCCTCTCATCCACTAACATTAAGCCCCAAAACGCGTTGGTTATATAAGAGGCAAGACATTACTTATAAACCAAGGATCTCTCCTGGCCACGGCAGATGTGGGATTTTCCTGGGGTGTCACACTGTGTTCCGACTCTACTGACCCCGTTAAGTATGTTTAATAAACGTTTTTCGCTAAGGTAGACTTTATGTGTTTATAAAATGTTGACCTAAACATGCAGAGTGTCACATTTGGAGGACCCGTAACAAGGTGGTCTTTGATAAAGAGGAACCGAAAGTCTATGATATGATTGCTTGTATTAAGCCTTGGTCGTTTTTTTGGTTGCGAAGTAGATCCAAATTTCGTGATTTTAGATGGTAGGATTGGAGTAGAAATCCGATGTATATATTGTAATGTGGTGGTTGACAGACCTCGTTTTGTGGGCTTACCCGTTTTTTAATGAAGTTAATCGTTCAAAAAAAAAAGTATAGTAAACTAACCAATTTAATGAAGGGTTCCATTTTTTTAAATATTAATTTAAATGTTAAGTTCAAACATAAATAAGTTTTAACATACTAAACACATCAGAAGTGAGAAGAACCCAAGGCATTATAGCCTAGTGGTATCTTGGTGGTGAGATAAGACTTAGGGACCATAAGGTCCTGGGTTCGAATCTCACAAATGGGGTTTTCTCATAATTATGAGTTTCCTCCTGAATTGGTGACTTGATGGTGGAATATGATCGCGTGGCAACACTGGTGGCACGATGATACTCCAGTGTTCCGTGAGTGATTCCAATTTGTTGGCCGTTCAAAAAATAAAAGAAGTGAGAAGAATGTTTTTTTTTAAGCGTGTTTCTAAATGAATTTTTTTTTATAATTACTCTAGTAGTGTAATTATTTTTCTTTTTTTTTTCCTTTGCATTTTGTCTTTTATGTACCCTCACGATTGAACTTTTAAAGTTCTCACTCATACTTATAAACTTTCTAAAAACTTCGTAACATGCCATTTTGGCTCCCTCGAATATTATTTGCTTAGTTATATTTTATATGTACATGTTGGTATATATTGGTTTAGGTTTGCACATAAAATTTTATTTTTTAAAAATGAGTCGGGTCAAGCTTATACGTTTCCGTTAATATTTTATTTTTATGTATGTTATAAGTTGGTCTAAGTTTTGACGTAATTTGTTTTGGAAATAATCAAGGTCAAATATAATACGTTTTTATCATAGTGTTACATGGTGTGAATTCGGGTTACTTTACATTTCTAAGCCGCTACAACAATAAAACATGTGTATACCGATTATTTCTATTTGTATATTTTTTGATTATGTATCGCTTTGACGTGTTTATTTTTATTTATCTTTTGATATAATTTATGTGTTTTCTCTTTCGTTTGTTATAGCAAGTATTCAAAAACCTACAAAGTTCTCGTGTGCTTTTCTTTTTTTAAATGAGTTGGGTAATATAATACGTTTCCTTGCTTACTCTTTATGTACGTTTACAGTTTGTCTACGTTTTAACATAAATTATGTACAGAAACAAATCAGGTTAAATATGAAACGTTTTCATTAGACGTTATAAATCCAAGTTAATTTACGTTTCAATGCCACCTCGGCATCGCGTGAGTTTAATCTCAGTTGTTACAATAATTACTCGGTTGTTATAGTAATTATAGATATTTTTTGCTGATTTTAGGAAAAAAGAAACATGTTTAACTATGGGGTTCGATTGGGATTGGTGGGGTTAAAGATTGGTCTTTGTTGGTGCTGTGGTGGTTGTGGTGGAAGCTGTGATGGTTGTGGTGGAAGGTGTGGGTGGTGCAGTGGTGGTGGAAGGTGTAGTGGGTGGTGGTTGTTGGTGATTTAGAGATAGGAAAGGGGTGGTGGGGGTTTCTGTCAACAGAAGGGGAAGAGGGGAGGGGTGCAGGCGGTGGCTGTGATGATGGTGGTGAAGGCGGTGGTTGTGATGATGGTGGTGCAGCGGTGGTGCTCCGCCTCTCTCTTTCTCTCTCTCTCTCTCTTTCTCTCTCTGAACTCTCTCTCTCTCTATTGATGATTTGTGTTTTGATAATAATAATAATAATAATAATAATAAAAAGTTTCAAAAATGTTCTAAAGTTTTGGTTTTTACATTTTGGCCACGAACACTAACCAGGTTAGACCCCAGTTAGTTTAGGAGTGATAAAAGCAAACAAGTTAAAAGTTTGGAGTGCTAATGACAAAAGTAATAGTTGGAAGTATTATTCGCCAACAGGCGATAGTTGGGAGTATTAAAATTCATTTTCCCATAAATGAATACTATAACATGTTGAGACATACTTTTTGAGTGCTCTATATGCTTGGTGATAATCAAAAGTCCAATACTCAAGACCGTCGACATTTGTCGGTAGCTAAAGTTTATTGAATGAAAAAGTAAAGACGAGTATCAATTGGGTTAGAGTACATGAGTTGACTTTTACTATAGAAGAAGCCAACATCATCTATTCCTCATTGTTTATTATTAAATGAAATATATTAATTTGAAAAAAGAAATTAACCAAAAAGTTTATAAATTAAATTTAGTGGTACTCCATGTATTACAAACATAGGTGACAGTTACCAATGTATAAACGAAACCAATGTACGGATAGAGGAACTTGTATAGAAAAAGTTGCATTTACTATGATATAACTAGCCGTAATTTATTTATTTATTTTTGTTTAAAATAAATATGAAACACAAAATAATTTATTTGTGGTAGAATAGAAAATATTATTTTTTGTACACAAAACCCTTACCTTGAGTTGTTTATCAATTGAGCTACAAACTTAAAAGAGGTTAGGCTACTACGAAGTAGTCTTAACTAAAACCTCTTATTAATAATGGTGCAATCGTGAATTCGTGATACAGGTCACAGTAGTATGAAATATAATGGCGCAAAACATGAACGAGCCCTCCATGGTATGTGTATTGGATCGATCGTGCATCAACCGTCCCATACCTCTTTAATTTTGTTTTTTGACACTTAAATTTTGTTTTTCTTTTTCGGTTTATAGCATTTGACAAACCAGTTTGAAACATTCACCAAGAGAGGGCCCTTTCAGTCTCAGAAGGGTTGATACGCGTCCGATACGTCTTCAAATTGGTTCTTCTCTTGCATGGTTCTCCAAACTTGATCTACTATTAGTACGGCTGATATGTGGTCAGATTTAGCGACGACTAGATGTCTTTTTGTAGTTTCATATTTGTGTGGTATTTGAGATTTTAGCAGTTAATAGTCAATTGACTAGGTTACTTCTGTACCATAATTCTTAATTATTCTAATTCATAAAAAAAATATTTATTTTACTAAATACACAAATATGAGAGTATTATAAACACATTACAAATACTACGTCATGAGAGATACAAATCACGAATAGCGTTACTAAAAACAAAGACTCACACAAAAAGAGGGTTGGTCAACAATATAACACGAATTGTTAATACAAATCAACATTAAGGACCAAAATTTACACATACAAACACCCATTACAGTGCATAGATTCCCTCTCTGATGCGTCTTGGGTCGGTGAAGCACAAAGCCCAACTAAATCCGCTACCCTTGTGTAATGTGTTGACTTAATAATATATTTTCGTGATGTTGAAATTGACCCTAGTATGTTATGCCTATGCTCCTACTCCCACAAAGTGACATAATCACATCCGGATCGAAAAACGTACATTTTGATTTCTAGGACATATAACATTGTGATGGTTATTTGATGCTATTGATCTTTATTTAAAGGGATTATTTATATTTCATTAAAGAACAAATTGTATCGTTGGCATTCTAAAGTCACCTAAAAAGTTTGAGCAATATCTATATACAATATCCTTAGCTAATGAACTTTAATTTATCACAAGGGTGTACTGCAACAAGACATAAAATTGTTGCAAAGTTATTGGTTAACATATTTTTTTTCCTTCTAGAAATAAGTTTTTCAATGGGGTACGTGGCTTAACTTTTTTGTTGATTTGAAGCAAACTTTAAAAGAGGCATGTTATTTACACAATAAGAAAAAGTAAGTTTGCATAGCCTTTTACGGCCCGTAGAGGGCTCTACGGGCCGTATAGGGGTCAGTGTAATAAATGCTCAACCCTCCACGGCCCGTAAAGCCCTCTACGGCCCGTAGAGGTGGTTTGGTGGAGTGCATTTAAACCCTACACGAGCCGTAGAGGTCTCTACGGCCCGTAGGCAGTACGAGGTACGAGGTCATTGAATGAAGTGTCTGACATTCAGTGTGTCAGTCTGAAAAAGCTAACCCTCTACGGGCCGTAGAGGGCTCTACGGGCCGTAGAAAACCTGGTTGTTGGGAGCATTAAACCCTATACGGCCCGTATAGGCCTCTACGGGCCGTACAGGGTCCAGATATATTCTTCTTCCTTGTCTTCTTTCTTCAGTTAACGAAAGAAAATTTAAAAACGCGGTGCACAAAAATCCGATCGATTCCAAGCTACCACGATGTCTTCGGGTCACTACGGTAATGTTTGGGATGAATGGGAGCATTCGTTTAGCCTATCTCACGTCTCGGAAAGCCTTTTCGGAGCCGTGGTGGAACGTGGTGAGGAGGAGGTTAGCTCCGTTGTTCGCTATGGTGACGGGAATGCACCACCCGATTTGAACCTGCTGCCCGATTTGAACCAGGAGTACGTAGAAGAACCGGGGTCATTTTACTTGCCTCCGCCATGTCATCCACAGTACGAGGGAGGTGATAACGGTGGCGAGGAACCTGTCCCGGATGTTTCGTACGAAACGAATCAGGTGTGTTTATGAATTTGCACTTGTTTATAATTTAGACCCGTGTGTATTTAGACTCGTATATTTAGGGTTTCTGAGATATTTAGACCCGTGTACATATTTAGACTCGTATATTTAGTCCCGTACCTAAATTTGTTTTAGGGTTTGTGAGATTTGAACTCGTATATATTAGTTGTTATTTGAACTCGTAGGGTTTGTGAGATTTGAACTCGTATATATTAGTTGTTATTTGAACTCGTAGGGTTTGTGAGATTTGAACTTGTAGGGTTTGTGAGATTTGAACTCGTATATATTAGTTGTTATTTGAACTCGTAGGGTTTGTGAGATTTGAACTCGTAGGGTTTGTGAGATTTGAACTCGTATATATTAGTTGCTATTTGAAGTCGTATATAAATTTTGCAGGTATTCAGGTCTCTTAAAGACCTCACAGAGTGGGTTTATCAAAGAGCAAAAAAAAAATGGTTACATTACCGTATACTCACGTACTGTTTCGGAAGGCAGGGGGCCGAATAGGAGGGTAACGACGACATGGATACGATGTGACCGTAGTGGCGTACATCATAGTGTAGCCACGGTTCGAAAGACGGGCAGTAAAAAATGTAATTGCCCGTTTCAACTAATAGGGAGATACCACTCCGGCCATGATGGTTATATTTTGGAGGTCCAGAACCAAACACATAATCACAAACCTTTCCAACACATCGAGGGTCACGCGTATGCTAGGAGGCTGGGTCCGGGCGAGTTAAAATTGGTGGATACACTTTATTTTCAAAATGTTACGCCAGTAGACATACATTCGGCCGTTAGAAAACAAAACCCGGATAGTCCCTGCATCTTAAGAGACATACATAACACAATAACCAAGGTTAAGCATTTGTTATACGGCGGCAGGACTCAAATGCAGGTATTATTATTATTATTATTATTATTATTATTATTACTTCTTTATTATTATTTTTTAATTATTATTATTGCTATGCAGGTACTCGAAGCCACATTGGTGGAAAAAAAATTTGTTTACTTCACCTGGAGGAATGCCTCGACAAATGCGATCAAGGATATTTTGTTTGTCCATCCCACCTCGCACAGGTTATGGCGTGCGTTCCCGCATGTGCTGATGATTGATGCGACCTACAAAACGAACGAGTATAAACTTCCGTTTGTTCAAGTTGTGGGTATGACATCAACATCCAAGTCGTTTTGTGTCGCCCATGCATTCATCTCCCGTGAAAAAAAGGCTAACTACCTATGGGTGCTACAAAGGCTTAAAGAGTTGCTACAAGATAGTACGGAGCCCCGTGCTATAATAACTGATTGTGAGAAAGCCTTGATGAATGCATGCGACATTGTATTTCCAGCAGCTTCGAAGTTGTTATGCAGGTATACATATTATTATTATTATTATTATTATTATTATTATTATTATTATTATTAATTATTTTTATTATTATTTTTAGTATTATTATTATTATACATTCAGGTATCACATTCAACGAAATATATTGAAGCACTGCAGACAAGCCTTTGGAATTGCAGATTGGGAAATATTCGTGAAATCTTTTAAGCGATTATGTAGATCTTCATCTCCGGCATTTTATAGTCTCTGGTTAGACCGATTCTACAAACGACTATGTCAGGACGAACGAGCTGGTACATATTTTTTGTTTATCCAATTTACTATATACACACAACTCAAATAAAGAATTTCTATAAAATTTTGCAATACAGTTGCTTTCCATCTCAAATTCGTCACAATACTAACAACACCTATGTATTTTGTTATAGTGAAGATGCGATATAAATATAGATATAGTATGATGGTGATACATAGATAGATACACATATACATACATACATATACATGCATAATATTGAGCTTGAGCGGTTAAATCATCGGGACGGCGCATGAAAACGCATACACACATTAACAAATATCTTTGTTCTATCTTTTACAGGTGTTTTTGAATATATAGACCGGGTCTGGCTCCGTGACTACAAAGAAAGGTTTGTTTCTGCATGGACAGACACAAACTACAACTTTGGTCAGTATTCGACCAACAGAGTTGAGAGCCAGCATTCAAGGTTTAAGATGCACATTAAGGGGGCTAACAACTCACTCCACAAACTTGTGATGATTGTAGACGATGTGGTAACATCACAAGAGAGGGCAATAAACCACTCATTTGAAGAGAGTTTATCTGTGAAAAAGGTGCACCATGACATACCTCTTTTTGAGGACCTACTCGGTAAAGTTTCCCATGCAGCGATCGAGAAGCTGATAACTGAGATAAAAAATATAGAGAGGTTGAAGGAACGAAAAATGAGTTGTGGTCACCAGCTTTTCACGAGTTCTGGGTTGCCGTGTGCATGTCAATTAGATTCGTATATAAATAAAGGTAATACCATTACTTTATTATTATTACTATTATTATTATTATTATTATTATTATTATTATTACTACTACTACTACTACTATTATGTTTATGTTTATGTTTATGTTTATGTTTATTGAATACAGGAATAAAAATACAGCTGTCCGAAATAGACGTCTTCTGGACACGACTGAATTACGAACCGGAAGTAGTATGGGGGGAACGTGACCTTGCGAGTGAGTGGGAGATAGTCAAAGAGACACTGATGTCTCAATCACCACGTGTTCAAAGAAATATGTTGTCAAAAATAAAGTCGGTGGTAAATCCAAGTATGACTGACACTCAACCTCCTGAGGTACAAAAGAATACTCGCGGGCGCCCAACTACAAAATTAAAGAAAAAAAAACAGCAGGAGGATGCGCAAGAAGATGTTAGTATTATTATTATTATTATTATTATTATTATTATTATTATTATTATTATTATTATTATTATTATTATTATTATTATTATTATCCATTGTAGGAAGATGAGCCTGTTAGAAGACGTAGGCCATCAGACCCGGGTAAAGATAAAATGAGAGTGTGTAGCAAAAAGTATCCACTCTTAGTAGGGGACAGGTACATAAATAACTATTTATACATACATACATATATACATATGTACACATCCCCTAATCATGATTTCCCAATGTTTGGCGGTGACAGGTATAAATTTGTGCTTAGACAATTTAAGCATCAGATTGATCCCCTTTATCGACGGTTTGTCACGCATATTCAAAATGTTCAGCCAGACGGTAACTGTGGGTTCCGATTTGTAGCTTTGGCTTTGGATATGGAGGAGGAAGACTGGGATTTGATCCGCCACGTTCTTAAAGAAGAGATGATGGGTCAATACCATGAGGATTGGTACGAGATTTTGAACGGATTCGACGATAACGGTTTCGCCCACATATACTCGTCCTTAGATTGGACGGGAGTCGGGAACACACCCAATTCAAAGTGGATGGAGATGCCTTTGACTGGATTAGTGATTGCTCAGGGATTTGGTGTGGTCCTTCAATTCTTCAGTCCTCTTGGAGCGAGCACATTCTTCCCTATTCACAAGCATCCTCAAAGCGTGCCAGAACATCGGGTCATTTCGATGGCCTTCGTGAACGGCAACCACTTCATCATGCTAAAGCTAACAGACGACGCTCCGATGCCTTATCCGAGTGGAGCATGGAGGCGTTGGGTAGATGTAAATCACAACCCATGGTTAGCACTATACAGGGATCGTCTTGATGAGGGGCGTAGGCTATCTCAAACAGATCCAGAGTGGTTTGACCTAACAGTTTGTCCTGATTCTTCTGATAGTTCGGTGTAAATTTGTTTTTATAATGTATAATGATTTATTAAATACATTTTTTTATTTTTTATTATTATTTTACATATACAATATGAAATGAAAACTTTCTTTTATAAAAAAAACCTATACCACCTAATTAAAACTAACAAAATTTAAAAAAAAAACAAAACTTCTACTGGGCCGTAGAGGGCTCTATGGGCCGTAGGCTTCTGGATCAGGCTCGTAGAGACCATCTATGGCTCGTAGAGACCATTGAGTCTACGGGCCGTTGAGGTCTCTACGACCCGTAGATAAAAGTTTTTGTTTTCTAACAATTTCTGAAGTTTATAAATATAAATTAGAAATTTTTAAAAAAAATTTTGGGTATACGGGCCGTAGAGGAGGATTTTTTTTAAAAAAAATTTGGGTTTTCAGTGATATCTTATATTAAATTGTTCTGGGATTTATACCAGCGAACTGGTAGCCCAGATGGTTTGTATATGTGTGTATATATGATCTTGTATATGTGTGTGTGATAATGTGCTCAGGCTCGATCCTTGTCCCAACCCGTTTTTTTTATATTTATCTACGGCCCGTAGAGGCCTATACGGGCCGTAGGAAAAATTTTAAATCAGTTATAATCGTGCTCAATGTTCATTTCCCCCAAATCCAACAAAAACCAACCCCCACAAACTTCTCTGCCCCCATCAGCCTTCAACCCTAATCAACCACCACCACCACCTTCGACCACCACCTAATCAACCACCACCACCACCTGTTCCTCCACTGCAACCACCACCAACCTAATCCGCGACCACCACCTTCTTCTCCACCAAACTCCACCAAACCCTAAAAAGGTAATTTTTTTTCTTTTTCTTTTTGTTTTTTCTCTTTAAATATTAGGATGATTATTAGGTAGTTTTATTGTTGTATTTGATTGTTGTGGTGGTGGGGTGGGCTGTGGTGGTGGTGATGGTGGGGAGGGCTGTGGTGGTGGGGTGAGTGGTGGGGTGGTGGTGGTGGGGTGGGGAGGGCTGTGGGGAAACGTCAAAAACTATATAGTTTTGGCGATTCTTTTGAATCATCAAAAACTATATAGTTTTGGCGATTCTTTTGAATCCCAAAAACTAATATAGTTTTGGCGTTTCTTTTGAATCGCCAAAACTATATTAGTTTTGGCGATTCTTTTGAAACGCCAAAACTAATATAGTTTTGGCGATTCTTTTGAATCGCCAAAAACTATATAGTTTTGGCGATTCTTTTGAATCGCCAAAACTAATATAGTTTTGGCGTTTCTTTTGAATCGCCAAAACTATATTAGTTTTGGCGATTCTTTTGAAACGCCTTAATTATAGAAACGCCCTAACTAACTATAAATTCTTTGATTTTGCAGTTATGGCAGATTTTGTAGACGAGCAGTACATGAACGAGCAGGAGGGGGAGGAGCAGCAGCAGGAGGATGAGCCCGTGGTGCAGGTGGGGGCTGCCATGGCAGGGGGTGACTTGTCAGGCTATGAGCCTTGCAGTTTTCGGCGATTCGATTACCCGAATCCCAGATTTCAGAGGTTGAAGAAGAAGAAGATTGAAAAGGCGCGTGGGATTTCTTGGGACGCGCTTCGGGACATTAGGGGGGTGCTGAGGCGATTGCCCGAGAGTGGATCCCGGAAGGGAGCCCACTGGACAGGTTTTTCGACGACTTTTGCGCGCCGTCCCATCGGCCGTTGGTGATAGAGTTTCTATCCACCTTTCGGTTTCGGCCGCCCACCGCCGGATCGTCGGACGCCGGATCGTCGGGCCGCCCACCGAAGGATATTGAGTTTTCCATACTCGGCGTTGAGTATGGTTATTCTCTAGATGAGTGGGCTACGCACACCCAGTGGTACACTCGCGACGACCTTGTAGAGGTATTAATATTATTTTTATTTTTATTCTTATTATTTTTGTTTTTGTTCTTATTCGAAATGTTAATGTTAATGTTAATGATAATGTTCAGGATGTCTACACTAGGGGGGTGACTACTGTCGCTGATGACGTCCTCTATGCGTGGTGGCCCACCATTGGCGGTCCCGAGTTCGGCAACCCGACAGAGAAGTATTATTATTATTATTATTATTATTATTATCATCATCATTATTATTATTTTTCAATATCTTTGTTCTAATTATTATTACTATTACTATTATTATGCTGTGCAGGGAGAGGTGTGACAGGGCATCTAACATTCGTCACTCCGTAGTTCGTTACATTCACCGTTGCATTACTTATTCCCTAACGGCACGGGGGAATAGTAACGAGCGGGTGACGAAGACGGACCTGATGTACCTGTATTGCATACTCACCGGCACGCCGATTGCCTTGCATCGGGTCATGGCCGAGTACTTTGCCTCCTTCCCCCATAAGCCGTTGAAGGGAGGCATCCCATGCGGGGGGATCATCAGCAAGATTGCCGAGCGCTGCGATGCCGTGAAGTATTACGGTTATGTTAACCGTAATCGGTTTCCGTCACTACCGCCCAGGTATTTCGGTTATTAATGTTGTTATTATTATTATTATTATTATTATTATTATTATTATTATTATTATTATTATTATTATTAATATTAATGTTTATGAGTTTGTTTCAGCCTAATAGGTCTACCCACGATGAAGGCTATGCTTTGTGCGGCGAAGAAGGCGAAGACGCCGGATCATGAAGCCTTCCACTATCTGATTGGTCCCGGTGGCGTGGAGTTTGTGCATGAGCCGTTAGTACATCAGGGCCTTAGAGGTATTATTATTATTATTATTATTATTATTATTATTATTATTATTATTATTATTATTATTATTATTATTATTATTATTTTGGAAACTTGTAGACAACTTGTGTTGTCTGGTTTGCCTAAAAACAGGGGAAACTTTGCCCAATTTTTTTATAAAATCCTGGAATATTATTATTATTTATTATTATCCATGGCAGGTGATGCTTTGGAGGTCGGGTTGCAGTTTGTGCATGAGCAGGAGGGGGGTGGTCTTAGGGACGTCGAGATGCCTCAGCAGCAGCCTGAGGACGTGCAGATACCGGCGCGCGTTTATCACTCTCTCAGGTTGCCTGCTGATGTTAGGGCGGACGTACGTGCGGCTGCCGAGGAGGCTGTCGAGATGCGTGCGTGGCGTCAGCAGCAGGACATCTGGCGTGTGCAGCAGGACATCTGGCGTCAGCAGCAGGAGGTAGAGATGCGTCAGTGGCGTGATCGGCAGGATGAGGCGATGCGCTGGCTGATTGCTGGCCAGCAGGATATGTATCGCCAGCTGGGCATGCAGACTCGTCTCCCACCGACTTTAGGGCCCATCACGCAGCAGACCCAGCATGAGTCCGGTACCTCCTCGCAGCAGCCCGGGACTTCGCAGCCGCAGCCGACGCCGACGCCTGATGACAGTTCTTTTGACTTATGATTTTCTGATTTGTAAATGTTTTAAACAATTTTTATTTTGAACGCTTGTGTAAATGTTTTAACGTTTAGTTTTATCGTTTGGTTATATAAACGTTTGTGTTTATGTTTTACACGCTTATCGAGACGACATTAAAAAACTAAAAAAATTAAACAAATAAAATTTATTTTATAAATTTGTATTAATGTTTTACATGCTTGTGTTAATGTATTACACGCTCGGGATTAATTATTACATAATTAAAATGATTTTTAAAAAAAAAACCCTCTCTACGGGTCGTATAGGTCTCTACGGGCCGTAGAGGCTGCCTAAGACTGGTTTATGTTATATTAAAACTTTCCAACTAAGAAACTAGCGAACTGGTAGCCCAGATGGTCCCCATATACGAAATAAGACTTTGTGTGTGTGTTTGTGTGATAATGTGCCTAAGATCGAACCTTGTCCCAAACGTTTTTGGTTTTTTTTTTGTCTACGAGCCGTAGAGGCCTCTACGGGCCGTAGGCATCATAAAACATCCATCTCGTCCTTCTTCATTCTCAAAATTAATAAGACTTCTTCTACGAGCCGTAGAGGGTTGTGTAAATAAAATTTAACCTTGTGCAAATAGTGGAGCTCTTTAAAATTGAGATCTGTTTTAAACAATAATTCACTACCAACACAATTGCTTTCTTGAGTATTGATTTGGTACATGACGATCACTTGATCGATCACCTACCTTTTAGACCTTTTAGGTGGCCCGAAGCAATCCGCTCATTGGTTGTTCCTAGAAAAGTTACGAACATAGATTTGCTCGTAATACAATTGTTCCACTAAATTTGCGATATAGTATTAGGGATTTGATTATTCCCTTTTTACGATTGTTCCACTCACTATACACGCGATGGAGGGTTAGGCGTTTAATTTCCTTTGTTCTACGATTATTCGACAAAATTTGCAATCGAGGGTTTAGGAGCTTGATTACTCTTGTTTTACTATTGTTTCACTATATTTCTAATTGAGGTTTAGCATTTGAAGATAGTACTATAAATTAATAACGATACATTCTAAAAAAACAAAGTAAACAACGTACGTTTATATATTAATAACTAGTTTTTATCCCGGGAGCGTCCCGTTGAAATATTTAATATGACATAATAAAATATATTATTATTATTATTATTTTAAATAAATCTCTGCCATAAGTTATGATATTCAAATATAAAAAATCGAATCTCTGCGTCGGGGTATAAATCTAGTGCCATTACAAATGAATTCGGAAGTTTCTAATCGATCATTCTAAAAGAACTATTATGAAATAAGAAAAAAAAAAGTTATCGAACGCATTAGTCTAAGGGTTATGTGATGCGTTAAAAAATTCATGGGTATATGATCGGGTATATAGTTCGGGTATTTGGGTATGTTGTTTCGGGTAATCGGGTTAGGTATCACCTAATCCCAGACTCGACCCAAACCCACATTTTTTTTAAACTAATCCCAAACTCAACATAATACCTGTCGGGTTACAAAATATAGTCATTTTTTTCTCCGTTTTTTATATAACACTATGGTACTTGTTGGAAAGATAATAAAACGCTCGTTAATTTGGTGTAATTTTTTTCTTTAAAAAATCTCGTATATAAAAGATATTAACGTTTAAAAGTCATGAGAGGAAACATGAGAGAGAAATAATAAAAGTTTAATATTTAGATTTAGTAGATTAGGTATTTAATAAATTAGGTTAAAGATTATAATATATTAGGTTAAATCATATTTATTCTTTTTTTAATTGGTTTACACTTGCCACATCACATACTATGTGGCATCTCTCAAAAGAGAGATTGCATAAGATTATAACATGTAAGATTAATCCATTTGCAATATATATAGATATAGATATAGATAGATATAGATGTACGATCACGAACAAGAAGAAAATAATTAAATATATAATTAATAATCTATAATTTTTCTTAATATATGATAAACTACTCTTAAACTTTGATACTTTAAACGTGTCAAACTGTTCATTTTACAACAATAAACTAATACAATCGACATTTGTTTGTCCTTATCCATCCACACACTTCCAACACACATTGCCCACACACTTCAGTTCAAAGTTCAACCCTTTTGCCAGTTGTCCCTACCATGGCTTGTCTTTCTAGAGCCTCCAAACCCCTTTGAAAAGTCAAACTTTCTCTCCCCCTTTGATTATCATTTCTCTCACCTTTTAGCTGTGTTGACTTTTTTTATAAAAACCTGTGTATAAATACAGAACCTTTTCATAATCATTATTCAAAATATTCACAACCACTTCACAAAAGCTACAATATATTCTCCACAAATTCATTCAAGAATATTCACAACAACAACCTATATTCAGATTCTTTACTATATACAATGAGTGCTTCTCCAAATGGTATAGAGATTCCATCTTTCTTTCTATGTCCAATCTCTTTAGAGATCATGAAAGACCCTGTAACACTCTCTACAGGCATCACATATGAACGCGAATCCATCGAAAAATGGTTGTGTAACAAAAAGAATGTCACTTGTCCCGTATCCAAACAAGTGTTAACCGATATTGAGGTCACCCCTAACCACACCCTTCGTAGATTGATCCAATCTTGGTGCACGATCAATGCCCCTTTCGGGTTCGAAAGGTTCCCCACTCCACGCCTTCCCGTATCGAAACCGCAAATATTAAAGCTTCTACAAGAGTTAAAGACACCAAATATGCAAATGAACAGTTTAACAAGACTAAAAAACATTGTCTTGGAGAGTAATATGAATAAACGGTCAGTGGAAGCAGTTGGAGCTGTTGAATACCTAGTTGAGGTCATAACTAACCCTAATAGTACTAATATCACGTCATTATCTTATTCAGGAGAAAGTTATGGCTTTGATGTCGTTGATCAAGCTGTAATTATCCTTTACCATCTTCGCTTATCGCAAACCGGTCTTAAGGCGTTGTTTGGACGAAATGGTGAGTTTGTTGACGCGCTAACTCGTGTGATGCAACGAACCACCAACAAAGAATCAAGAGCATACTCCGTATCACTGCTCAAGTCCATGATGGAGGTGGGTGAGCCTGTTCAAGTGATGTCTTTAAAGCAACACTTCTTCACCGAGGTTACACGAATCTTGGTCAATCAAATATCACAAAAAACAACCAAAGCTGCAATGAAACTACTCATTGTAGTTTGTCCATTAGGGAGGAATAGGGTAAAGATGGTGGAAGCAGGAGCGGTTCCAGTGTTAATCGACATGCTACTCGATTATACCGAAAAGAGGGTCATAGAGATGGTATTGATATTGTTACAACAGCTTTGTTTGTGTGCGGACGGTCGTGCAGCATTGCTTAAACATGGTGCGGGTTTAGCTGTTGTTTCGAAGAAGATCTTTCGTGTTTCGGCTGTGGCAAGTGAGTTGGCAGTTCGGATACTTCATTCGATTGCGAAGTTTTCGGGCAATGTGAGTGTGCTACAAGAGATGTTGCAGTTGGGAGTGGTTGGGAAGCTTTGCTTTCTCTTGCAAGTAGATTATTGTGGGAGCAAGACTAGTGAGAAAGCTAGGGAGATTTTGAAGATGCATTCTAGGGTTTGGAAGAGGTCTTCTTGTATACCATATAATTTAGTTTCTTCTTATCCATCTTAGGAAACATGCCTCAAGGTGTTCAATTGTACATTTTTTTTTCTTTTATTTGGTAAAGAGCCGATTTTGCATCATACCAATTATGGTATAAAAAACCTAGATTTGTTGTATTGGGATGTAAAACAAATTTGCATCATACCAATTAAGGTTTGTTTAGTGATACTATACTAATGTCTAATATATTGCTAGCTAGTTAGGAAGATTGTTGTTGGAATAAGTGTCTAATTGTACCAAACAACCTAGAAATCAAGATTGAAGAACATAGCAGTGATATTCATAACTGGTTCATGAGTAGAATTACATAAAGATTATATGAATTAGAGAAACTCCTTTTCCCATATCACTCTCTTAATTCACCTTAATTTTCAACCAGTGCACCTACGACGGTTTATGATAAGGGAAAATCATAAAAAAAATATGTATGTGACACAAAAATGAACAAATATATATTAGGGACGTCTCTAAAATTTTTTAAAAATTTATGTACTCTATCTAAACAGTTAAAAAATAGGCCCCTTAGGCCCATACATCACCTATATATATATATATATATATATATATATATATATATATATATATATATATATATATAGGATGCTTTTTAAAAAAAAAAAAAAATTATGCCCCAAAATTTATGGACCCTGTCCGGTTGGCCTTCTCGGACCTCCCCCAAAGACGCCCATGTATATTGTCATTGAATTTTAGCATATAAAAAACAGACATACAAAACCACCAATCAAAGAATCCCAAATAAGGGCATGTTTGGATAAACTTATTTAACTCAAAAAGGACTTTTGGTTAAAAAAAACTTATTAACTTATGACTTTTTAAAAAGGAGTTTTTAGAAAAGTGTTTGGATTAGCTTATGTGGTGGAGAAAAACAATAAGTTGATAAGTTATTTTGTAAAAAAATGTTTGGTTTAACTTATTTAGGTAAAATGACCAAAAAGGGTATAAAATGGTAGGTATAAGGATATAAGAAGGGCATGTAGGTAAATAACCATCAATAAGTTATAAGGAGGTGTAAAAAGTCACTCATCCCTTACTTTCCAAAACAACTTATCATAGGCAAACAAAAAGTTAAAACAAAAAGTCATTTTCCTTTTGCTAAACACTTTTTGTAACTTATTAATTTTTGGAAAAGTTATAAGTTATAAGGAGGTGAAAATAAGGAGAACCAAACATGCTCTAAGTAAAGTCCGGTAACAAGGCTTGATTTTAACCGGAACTAAAATATTAAAAACTAGGGGGCCCCTATTTGCACCACCCCAAAACTTATTTGCACCGGCCTCTACGGCTCGTAGAGGTCTCTACGAGCTGTAGAGGGTCCTCTGCGGCTCATAGAGGCCTCTACGAGCTGTAGAGACCTGTGTCAATCATTGCAGTGGGCACCCACCTCTACGGCCTGTAGAGGCCTTTACGAGCCGTAGATAGCTGTAAAACCCTAAAAAACCTGATATAAATAACATGACCCTAAAAACTATAGTCGGTCCACAAACAAGCAATCTAATTTAGCCAACACGTGAAAAAAGGGATAAATACAGGCGTCGGGTAAAGATGTCGGCTTAGCTGAGGCTAAATGCTCTTCCTTTAGTTATGCATTACATATTGAACTTACTTAAAACCTACACTCAATAAGCTCAAATTAACATTGCGAACTTGACAATGCATTTTTCAACTTATTTAGTTGCATTGCCTTGAGTATCCAATTTTTCAACGCATTTACGTGTTAAGTGGTGTGTTCTATAATCATGTTTTAAATTTCATCACTATAATATATCATATTATGTCTTAAATTGTTGTATTGGGTGTTTTTATAATCAAAACAACCTAAAACATTGTATAATTTATAAGGTAAAAAGGTTAATTCAAATTTTATAACTTTAACTTAAATTGGGCTAATTGTTGTTTGAGCTTCTTTATGTTTCAGGCTTTATAAATGGGTTAAATAATAGTCCAATGGTCAACAAATAAGCCCAAGTTAAAGTTGGCCCAGTTGGCCTGTTTCGAGAAGGGTTTTGGTATAAAAGAGAGTGAAGGTTCCAGATGAGGGGTTGTTGAGATATTTTCCGGTCTTCTTTCTCTCATCCTCCCCCCCCCCCCTCTCTCATATTACAGTCTAGGGTTTCATTTGTTTAAGTCTTGTTCGTCCGTAAGTTTTTAGATATATTTCTTTTGTATATCTTATTGATCAACTGATATTATCTATCAGTTGATTTGGCACATTGTATGTACTTTAGTTCTTCTATAATTTGTAGAAGATCAGGGTTTGGTTTGGGTACTTTTGGGGTTGGTTAAATAATAGAGTTTTGTCGCTGTTTTCGGTCGCTATTTCTTGTGTTCTTGTTATTGTTGGTTGTTTGTCATTGTTTGGTTGATATTAGTATAGATCTGTAAGTTTTCTACAAACATCATGCCTAGATAAATATAAAATATGACGTCTACATGTTAATGTCTAATTTTTCACACACTTCTTATGAGATATGACATTTTTACAGTAACATAAATCGTATCCAGTAACATAAATCTTAGATAATATATTATTATCAAATTATAAATATATTAGAAAATAAAAATACTATAAAGGTAAGTTGATACATATAATAATAAATATAAAAGTATGTCATGATGTGTAATGTGAGGTGGAGTTCGTGGAGGGTATATTGTGGGAATTTGAAAACCATGGGTTTTTCTATAGAAGTTTGTAAATCCGGTATGATGCAGAGGTGGTTGTTTGTGGATGTTCGAAATTTCCAACATTATTGTTAGTACATGATGTCCCTAGCCTAGTATAGGTGATGTTTGGTTAGTATTTAGGGTGTTTGGGAATGTTTATAAGCGTTTTGGGAGTTTTTGGATGCTGTAGGCGATTAGGCTCTCTTATAGGCGATTAGGTAGCCTAATCGCCCTACTGTTCATGTGGTTAGGGCCTAATCGCCTACTGTTCATGTGGTTAGGGCCTAAATGCTCTACTATTCATGTGGTTAAGGCCTAATCGCATGAATAGTGCACGTGGATAGGATTGTAATTGCATATAAGCTGCTGCACGAGTATAAGGGGTATAAAAGCATCCAATCATTGCCCTTATCATTAGTTATCACATCACACATTCCCCAAACACCCACCCCAGGTCTGAAGGTCTGATTTTGGTCTGTAAACACTCGAGCTTTGTTTTATTAATCGAATCAACCTTTTAACCGTATCGTGTGTGTGTTGATTACTCGTTCTTCATTGTTTCATTGGTGTTTCTGTTATCCAAACACATTCAGAGGATTCCGCACTCTGAATATCAAAGCTCGTGATTGTTGGGTGACCCGAAAGTCGATCCAACAAGTGGTATCAGAGCCGAGGCTTTTTATCACGAGTGTTTTGATAACAAAAACGAGTGAAAACAGGTGGTTTTATGTTAAAGTTGGGGTTTTAATCAAAAACCTGTTTTGAAACTTTGAAACTTGTGTTTTTCATAAAAATCCTCATTTTTTAAAATCTAAGTGTGTTTTAATGGATTAAATTGTGTGTTTTTTTTATTAGGGTTTACGCTAAGGTGCTGTTTGTTTTTTCTGCAGGAAAAGGTCTGCAGTCTGCGGACCACATCTTCAGACATCTGCAGGAGAAGATGTGGACCAAAGGTCTGCAGTCTGCAAGAAGAGGTCTGTTTGTTTGTTAATGTCTGCAGACTGCTGAAATAAACTGAAATTTAAATAAACTGATTTTTTACAGCAGTTTGGTGGTAGACAGTGGTGGTGGTGGTGGACGGTGGTGGTGGATGGTGATGGCGGTGGACGGTGGTGGTGGTGGGTGGGTGGTGGTAGTGGACGGTGGTAGGTGGTTGGTGGACGGTGGTGGTAGTGGACGGTGGTGGTGGTGGACCGTGGTTGGTGGTGGCGGTGGACCGTGGTGGTGGTGGTGGTGGTGGGTGGTGGTGGACGGTGGTGATGGTGATGGTGGGTGGTGGGTGGTAGTGGTGGATGTTGGTAGTGGTGGTGGACCGTGGTTATGGTGGACAGTGGTGGTGGTGGTGGACGGTAGTAGTGGATAGTGGTGGTGGGTGGTGGTGGTGGTGGTGGACGGTGGTGGTGGTGGTGGTGGACGGTGGTAGGTGGTGGTGGATGGTAGTGGTGGTGGTGGGTGGGTGGGTGGTGGTGGTGGTGGGTGGTGGTGGACTATGGTGGTGGTGGACTACGGTGGTGGTGGACGGTGGTGGTGGTGGTGGTGGACGGTGGTGGGTGGTAGTGGTGGTGGTGGGTGGTGGTGGACCGTGGTTGGTGGTAGTGGACCGTGGTGGCGGTGGTGGGTGAGGAGAAGAGGAGCGGAGAAGACCTTAGAAAACTTTGAAACAAGTCTGCACCAAGAAGAGGTCAGGAAGGGCTTTTGAGTGAAAAGTCTTCCAAAAAACAAACAATCTGCAGACCCCAAACGTGTGCGCGCGTCTGCGTGGCGCAGACAAAAGAGGTCAGAAGTACTTCTGAGCAAAAAACAAACAACACCTAAGAGTGTTTTGGAAACTTTTCTAATCATTTGGAGATTAAACACATCATTTTTGTAAATATTTTGAAGCAAAAATGGTAGTTTTGGTGCAAAAGTGAGTTACAGATCTGTTATAGGCGATTAGACACCCTTATAGGCGATTAGGAACAAACAGGCGATTACAACATTCTAATCGCCTCCTTTTATAGGCGATTACAACTACTCATGTCCTTGTTCCATGCGATTAGGGGCTATTCACCTGAACAGCGCATGTGGTATATCTTCTAATCACCTAACAAACCTTAATCACCCAATACTTGTAATCGCCCAACTGTTCATGCGATTAGGCCCTGTTAGAACTACCAGTCTCCAAGTCGCTTAACAGTACCGAAGACAAGTGATGTGTCTGTTGAGTTGCAGCAGCAGTGAGTGCCCATGGATTCGTAGTCATTGCTTGTTGTTGCTGGGCCTGTTGTTGAGCCGCAAGCGCCCACGGATTGGTTCCGACAACATTAGCTTGCATTTGCTGTTGTTGCATCCGTTGCGCGTTACGCTCAGCTGAAAATTGCCAAGGATTCGTGGGTACATTCATTTGGTTGTTAATCGGTTGGTTATATTGTGGTCTCGGTTGAGTCAGATGTCCCCACGGGTTTGACATATGTTAATATAGGTTAAAAGTCCAATACTTAGTCAAAATTTGGTTTCAGCAGGTTAACACGCGAGTAGGAAGTCTAAATGCTTGAAGTTATGTGATTACGAGGCTAATTGCTAGTAAAGAGGGTGATTAGGATTGTAGTCTCCTGTTTTTATATGTGAGTAGGGTGTAATCGCATGAACAGTTGAGCGATTACAATATTGGGTGATTAGGGTTTGTCAGGTGATTAGAAGCTATACCACATGCACTGTTCACGTGAATGGCACCTAATCGCATGGAACAAGGACACGAGTAGTTGTAATCGCCTATAAAAGGAGGCGATTAGAATGTTGTAATCGCATGTTTGTTCCTAATCACCTATAAGGCTGTCTAATCGCCTAAAACAGATCTGTAACTCAGTTTTGAACGAAAACTACCATTTTTGCTTCCCTTTCTTTCATGAGACACAGACGTTGTTGAGATGAAATTTTTTAACAGCGACACCCTCCACCAGATGATTCATCTTCCTCAGGTGGATGTGCCCCATACGCCCGTGCCACATGATAGATTCCTTTTCTGTCGCATTCGATAGAAAACAAGTGACTAGTCCTTCAGATGTCATGGCTTGGCTCATACCCAGGACATATAAGTTGTTGACCCTTGGAGCCAAAATCATGACCCACTCTTTTGGTATCTTGGAGCCAGGTTTCAATATGAAGCAAGCGTTGTCATCAAAGAACACAATGAACTTTTTATCACATATCTGCGAGACACTCAGCAAGTTGTGGTCTATCTGCTTCACAAAACTTATCTTTTCAAAGCTTACTATACCATTGCTTATACTGCCTTCTTTGGTAATATATCCCCCTTTGTTACCAGTGAAAACAACATACCACCCGTTGATATTCTTGATGTCAAATAGTAGGGATAAGTCACCCGTCATGTGCCCAGAAGCTCCACTGTCAACGATTCAAAGACTGCTGATAAGGCCCTGTGGAACTCCCTGCACAAACATTCAAAGTTTAGTGGTTAAGGGGGACCCAAGTCTTCACGGTCTTGGGTCTTCCATCTTCATATGTAGTTGAAAAATCAACCCACTTTCCGTTAGGAGTTAGTGTTGTTCCCGATGGTCCAGCAGTATTAGTAACAGCAGATGATTCTCCGGTTTTAGTTGGTGACTTGGGCTTCCAAACCTGTTCCGGTTTCTTATGCTTAGACTTCTTCTTTGCCTTGGGGCTAGTAGGTCCAGCCTCAGATTTCTTAGGTGGTACAGATTTTGGATCCACTTCAGATTTAAGTGCACGTGGAACAGCCTTAGGGTTACCTTGTGGTTTAATTGCAGCCTTAGCTTGTGGCTTAGGCGGTGCTTGAACCTTTTTAGGAATTGGGCTCCCCCTCAACTGTGGACCCTTGCCAAAAACTGGCTTTTGGTTCATAGCGATTTTGTTACGGTTGTCATAAACAAGCTGCTTTCCCTGTTGTTTTTCAAAAAGCTTAGGGGAAACCGGCTGTTTAGTATTGCTTGAACTTGGAGCATCATCCACTTCGATCCTTTTTCGTCTAAATTCAGGGCACACAGCAACTAAATGCCTACATTCCCCGCATCTATGACAGAATCTATACTCCTCAAAAGGTGGAGTATTTGAAGCCTTACCCTTTTTCTTAGATTTAGTGGCAAATGAGTTCTTATGCTTTAGGTCATTAAGACATTTTCTTTGCATATCTATCTCGGGACCGTCATTGATCTCATTTCCAGAAGATCTAACAAACTGAGTAACATGCTTTCTTGGAGACTTCTGTTGAGCTTGATTTGGGGAGTCAACAGTGTTTTTCTTTTGATTTTTATCATTAATTTTCTTGTATTGATTACCCTGTCCCTGTTTGCCCTTACCTTTACCCTTTACCCTTTCCCCATTTTTATTTTTCAACGGTAATGGTGGACTCTTGCCAACTTTTACCAACAAGACCAGGTGCCAAAAATCTAAGAGAATTCCTCATCAGCATAGATTTTATCAGATCCCCTCATTTTATAAAACACTGTGACTGTCTTACCATCAGCAGTTTGCACTTGCGGCTTAGGATCACATAAGATGTGATTCTGAATAGGAATATCAGCATTCTTAACCGGTGCATACCTCTGAGGTTCATCAAGCTCATCATCAGATAATTCTGTCTCACGGACACTTACATCATCTGCAATCTCACCAGCTTTGGCAACTTTAGCAGTTTGAGCAGCCTTAGCTGTCACATCCTCAAAATCCACTTGCGGAGTTTTACCGCGAGGCGCATGACAAACCAGGATCCAAGTCAACGATCAAAATAAACAAGTCTAAATGAACATATGCAATTTCAAAAACATAGTTTAAAATTCCCAAATACAGCGGAAGCTTATTCTCAAAACATAATCCAAACGTAAACCAAATTATTCAATGTTTGAAAACCATGCAATCCTAACTAGACGCCGTGCAGACGCGTGCGCCTAGTTCCATAGTGCTATCTTAGCGACCTGAGAAAACATGTAAGAGTTTACGTCAGCACAAAAATGCTGGTGAGTTCACAGGTTTTGTAATCAAAGTACCAAGTTCAACCTGTCCATACTATAACAATTTGCAAACCAAAGTACGCTAGCTAGGCGTATGTTTTATTACTACAACGATTGGAAAACCATTACTAACTCGTAAACCAGATGTCGTGCCCGAATAGTAAACCTGTTCCTGTTTGAGACAATATGCACTCGCCCGGCCCTCCAAGCCGACGAGCGGGGTTGGTCATTCCCAATAGATGTATTCACATTTCCCCGTTGTGCT
The DNA here is from genome assembly GCA_028751855.1 of Ambrosia trifida. Lineage (NCBI taxonomy): Eukaryota > Viridiplantae > Streptophyta > Magnoliopsida > Asterales > Asteraceae > Ambrosia > Ambrosia trifida. The sequence continues at coordinate 83,523,139 of CM054122.1, forward strand.
AACCCGCACATTCATGGTTTCCCCCGGGACTTCCAAGATCGTATAGTAAACCATAGAAACCCATAGTATGACAGTTGTTACCAAAACATAAGTTTAACACATGTTTTCTCCCCCAAAAGTGAAACCAGTTAAAAGAGGGGCCGTAAACTCACCTTAGGTTGCATTACTTCGAAACACGAATAATATCAGCAAGCTATGCTAGCCCCGTAAAGCGGCGACCTAACATATGACAGTTACAAGTACTTAGACTAATAACCCGTAGGTTAGTTAGTCCCTAGATGTCCAGACCATAACCAAGTTCGTTTGAAAACACCGTGACTGTTAAATTAACCCAATGTACAAGACTCGACATCCCATTGGTGACCCGAGACTCCCCGTGTTATACTTGCACTCACAAACACACAATCATGCAATCACACTTAACATACGTTAAAGTCCAACAAGTTATAGCACGTAGTTCACGTATCACATAAATAAGTCCAAACACATATTACCAAGTTACTAGGTATGTTACGGGGTTCCTAGCATGTTCCTAGGTGTCAAATCGGGTCCCGAAATGATAAATTACACTTACAGCAGCAGTACAGGCGATTAGGAAAAGTCAACTAGTGATTACGTGGGTCAACAGGCATTTAGGAATGCTAATCGCCTATACTATAGGCGATTAGGGCTATATGGTATACAAATTAGGAGTTTATAGGCGATTACGTCGTAAAGCATGCAATTCAGGGCTTAACTAGCATTTAGGATCGTAAATGCATGAAGTAAAGGGGAATAGGCTCCTATTCGCCTATACTATAGGCGATTAGGGCTCCTCATCAGGCGAATAGCCTCCTAATCGCCTATAGTATAGGGGATTAGGGTTCCTATTCGCCTATAGCACAGCTGTTCCGGTTTTTCGCGCGTTTAACACTCCAAATCCAATCCAGAACGTGTGTAAACATCAAATATCAATCAAACAACTATATCAAACATATTTCAATCAAACTTCTTAGCTTAACCTCGTTCTATCAGCCCTGCATGCAACCATGTAACCCAAACACAATACACATAGCATGAAACATCACATTAACATGCATAACCGTAACCCTAATGAACAATTACTCAGATTTCATCAACATGCTATCATTATTAATCTGTAACTACCTTAATATTATGCTATCAATCCATCTTGAATCATAAAAACCCTATCTTTCAATCATAAACACACATACAACATGCATAACAGTTAGAATCCAATTAACAACGATTATTAACGAATTTCAGAAGACACATTCGTTTATAAACAGGTCTGGATCATTAGGGATTTAATAAAAATGTTATTAAAGATTTCATGAATGAAAACCACACCTTAGATTTGTAATAGATTGATGTAATAGGCTTGAAATCTTGTGTTTTGATTCAAAATCGTGTTCCAGAGGTTGTGTGGGTGTTGGGGCGAGTTGTGGGACGACTAGGGTTATTAATATGAAGTTTAGGAGGTCAAGTATTGTATTTATAGGCGTTTTTAGTCGTCCAGCACATTATAGGCGATTACGCAGCATCATCAGGCGAATAGGGATGCTAATCGCCTATAGTAGGGGCGATTAGCATTCTATTCGCCCCAATGTACCTCCTATTCGCCCCCTATAGGCGATTAGGCCTCCCTACTCGCCTATAGGGGTTGGTTCTGTGTATTTTGCGCGTTAAACCCCGTTTTAACACGTGTTAACACATTTTCACATACCGACAAGTCACATAATGATTGTAAACAAACACATTCACACTCGTTCACCAATTCCCGGGACTCGAGACTTGTATGTTCCCTATGCTCTGACGATTCTACTAATCGTCATCCTTTGTACACTTGGTTAAGGACCGACATCTAATGAGCCTCTAAACTAACATCTAATGATCCTTTATACTAAACTAACAGTTCCCGAACCGTAACACGACTCAACTAACCCAGTTAAGTATAATATACGCGTGACTCACTAAGGTAGACTTTAATCTAGACAACGTTGTTAATCGGAATTTGCCGGGTGTCACATCATCCCCACGTTAAAAGAATTTTCGTCCCGAAAATTGCACAAGTACCAAAAGGAATAACAAAAGAAACTGACAAAAGATAGAAACCAAGAATGAGATTTACCCGAGTTGTCACATCATCCCCACGTTAAAAAGGAATCTCGCCCCGAGATTCATTCAGCTGCAGAGGTAACATATCTCGATTCAAACGCTTCCTTAGGAAAGAGATGGGGATACTTAGACTTCATCTGATCCTCCCGTTCCCAAGTGTACTCTGATCCCCGGTTCGAGTTCCAGCGAACCTTAACAATGCGAATCTTGCTATGACGTAGGCTACGAATCTTGTAATCAAGAATCTCAACAGGTTCCTTCACAATCCGAAGACGATCATCAACTTTGATCTCCTCCAGTGGAACAATAAGAGACTCGTCAGCCAGACACTTCTTTAAGTTGGACACATGGAAGACGTTATGTACGTTGCCGAGCTCCGTCGGTAAATCAAGACGATATGCCACCGGTCCAATCCGTTCCAGGATTGTAAATGAACCGACATACCGAGGGTTGAGTTTGCCACGCCTCCCAAAGCGTATGACGCCCTTCCACGGTGAAACTTTTAGAAGTTCTTTGTCATCAACTTGGAATTCCAATGGCTTGCGACGTTGATCAGCATAACTCTTTTGCCGATCCCGTGCCGCTGCCAACCGGTTGCGAATCTGTACGATCTTTTCCGAAGTTTCGTACACTAGCTCAGGCCCAGTGAGTTGACTCTCACCCACCTCAGCCCAACAAAGAGGAGACCGGCATTTCCGCCCGTACAGTGCCTCGAACGGAGCTGCCTTGATGCTCGTGTGGTAACTGTTGTTGTAAGAGAATTCTACTAACGGTAGGTGAGCTTCCCATCCTTTGCCAAAATTGATCACACATGCCCGCAGCATGTCTTCTAAGGTTTGAATCGTGCGCTCACTCTGACCGTCCGTCTGTGGGTGATAAGCTGTACTCATGTCCAGCTGGGTACCCAAAGCCTTGTGCAAAGATTTCCAGAAGTGAGAAGTAAAGTGGGAGTCACGATCCGAAATAATAGAAACCGGCACCCCGTGCTTAGAAACAACTTCCTTCAGATAATGACGAGCCAAACGATCCATGGTGTCAGTCTCCTTAATAGCAAGAAAATGGGCTGATTTCGTCAATCGATCAACAATCACCCATATCTTATCATTCCCGCTGGGTGACTTAGGTAGTTGCGTAACAAAATCCATTGTAATCCGTTCCCACTTCCACTCCGGAATCTCAGGTTGTTGCAAGAGACCCGACGGTTTCTGGTATTCCACCTTGACCTTAGCACAGGTCAAGCATTTGCTCACGTATGAGGCTATATCCGACCTCATGTTTGGCCACCAGTAAAGCACCTTCAGATCTTGGTACATCTTATCCGAACCAGGATGAATAGAATACCGGGACTTGTGAGCCTCATCTAGGACAAGCTCCCGAAGTCCCCCGAATAAAGGAACCCATATGCGTTCAGCGAAGTAGTGCAGGCCATCAGGCCTTCGCTCGAGGTGCTTGTCGGCACCGTGCATAGTCTCAGCTTTAAGGTTTTCTTCCTTCAAAGCTTCTAACTGGGCAGAACGGAGTTGGTCAGGTAGAGAGGAATGAATGGTGAGCTGCAACGCCCGAACGCGACGAGGATTAATTGATTCCTTCCTGCTCAAGGCGTCTGCTACCACATTCGCCTTGCCAGGATGGTACTTAATGGCGCAATCATAGTCTGCTCAAGACGCTGTCGTATGTTCAAATGTTGTTGGTCGAAAATATGTTGAAGACTCTTGTGATCGGTGTAGATGGTGCATTTGGTACCGTACAAGTAATGTCTCCAAATTTTCAACGCGAAAATCACTGCACCCAACTCCAAGTCATGGGTGGTGTAGTTCTTTTCGTGCACCTTGAGTTGACGAGAAGCATACGCAATCACTTTCTCGCGTTGCATCAACACGCAACCGAGACCATGAATGGAAGAATCACAGTAAACAACGAAGTCATCAGGGCCTTCAGGCAAGGACAAAATAGGAGCAGAGCAAAGTTTAGACTTCAGTTCTTGAAATGCCGACTCTTGTGGTTCACCCCAGTCGAATTTTCTATCCTTCTGAGTAAGAGTGGTGAGGGGTTGAGCGATCTTCGAGAACCCCTTAATAAAACGACGATAGTAGCCCGCAAGGCCTAGAAATTGCCGCACCTCAGTTGGCGTCTTTGGTGCTCCCCAGTCCTTGATCGCTTCGATCTTAGCTGGATCGACATGAATTCCTAGTTCATTAACCACATGTCCTAGGAACTGAACTTCGCGTAACCAAAAGTCACACTTTGAGAACTTAGCGTAAAGTTGTTCCCGTCGCAAGAGTTCCAAAACCAAACGTAGGTGTTCCTCGTGTTCGGTCTTGTTCTTGGAGTAAATCAGGATGTCATCAATAAACACAATGACGAACTTGTCAAGATATGGTTTGCAAACGCGGTTCATCAAATCCATGAAATCCGCCGGTGCGTTCGTGAGACCGAAAGGCATGACCAAGAATTCGAAATGGCCATAACGTGTACGAAAGGCAGTCTTTGCAACGTCAGCTTCCCTTACGCGCAACTGGTGATAACCGGACCTCAAATCAATCTTAGAGTAGTAACTAGAACCCTGGAGTTGGTCGAATAGATCATCAATACGTGGAAGAGGATAACGGTTCTTGATGGTCACTTTGTTCAATTCTCTGTAATCCACACACAATCGGAAACTTCCATCCTTCTTCTTAACGAATAGAATCGGGGCTCCCCAAGGGGAAGAACTTGGTCTGATGAAACCCTTGTCCAAGAGTTCCTGTAACTGACTGGACAATTCCTGCATCTCGGGAGGTGCAAGACGGTAGGGGGCCCGAGCAATAGGAGCAGCCCCTGGTACAAGATCAATACTGAACTCAACCTGACGATGGGGAGGAAGACCAGATAAATCATCAGGAAATACATCAGGAAACTCGCGTACAACAGGAATATCGTCGATCTTCTTCTCATCGCTAGAGGAAACAGATAAAAGTGCCAAAACGGCCGAATAACCCTTTCGAAGATACTTAAGGGCTTTCATGCTGGAGATGAGATTTAGCGGAGCACCGCCCTTGATACCGTACACAGAAAGGAATTCTCCATCAGGGAGAGGAATCCGAATAATCTTTTCGTAACAAACGATCTCCGTGCGATACAAAGAAAACCAATCCATGCCTACAACAACGTCAAAACTACCCAAAGGTACGGGCATAAGGTCGATGGGAAACGACAAACCCGACAACTCTAGTTGACACTCCCGAAGGATACAAGTAGCTTCAATCTTTTTACCGTCAGCCAACTCAATTATATACTTAGCCTCTAATGGTACGGGTACTACATCTAGCAGTCGACTAACTTCCATAGATATAAAACTTTTATCGGCACCAGAATCAAATAAAACACTAACAGAGCGATTATTGAGAAGGAACGTACCGGTAACTATGTCAGGATCCTGCCTAGCCTCTGCGGCTCCAATGACGAAGGCACGTGCATTCCTGCCACAGCCCCCGTTGTTCCCGTTACCGTTGTTCCCGCCCTGCTTCAGTTTCGGGCAATCCTTCTTGTAATGCCCAGTCTCCCCACAGTTGTAACATCCCTGTCTTCCCGTAGTTCCTTGAGTAGTAGGAGCCGAGTTAGTAGTTGGAGACTGGGTCGATGGAAGTGTCGCCCGACAGTCTTTAGCAAAATGCCCCAGTCGCTGACAACGATGGCAACGATTACGGTCGCAGTCCCCCTGATGATGACGCCCACACTTGTTGCATTTAGGTAATTTCCCGGCATAACCACCCTGTTTGTTACCAGAAGAAGAAGAACCCCCGCTATCGAATCTCTTACCCTGTTGTGCTGGCACAGATCCTTTCCCCTCATTATCCCACTTACGCTTGTTATTCTCCGGGGCCTTGACAGTCGAACCCTTAGCAGGCAAAATACCCTCATTCACCTTCAAGTTCGTCATTCTGTGAGCCGATCGGACCACCTCTGAGTATGTAGGAAGATTTCCTGCAGCCACCAACCCTGCGATCTCTGGTACTAGCCCCGAGATATAGTGTTCAATCCTCCTGTATTCTGGTACATGCAGATCAGGACACAGCACTGCCAACTCATTACGCCTTACCGTATACTTTTCAATCTCAGACCCGGTCATCTTGAGGTTCCATACCTCATGCTCTAGCTTCTGAACTTCTTCCCTTGGACAGTACTCTCGCTTCAGTAGTTGCACAAAATTTTCCCAAGGCATAGCATAAGCCTCCCCTATACCCATATTCTGGGTGATATTGTTCCACCAGGTCAAAGCAACATCCTGGAATAACGCAGCAGCATACTTGACTCGATCCTCTGGGAGACAGTTACACATCAGAAACTGTTGGGTCTGCTGACCTGGAGAAGAACAGATGATTAGAAAGCCAAAACATGCTATCAGTTTGATCCTTGAATAAACAGTCTTTACAACTTGCTTCTCCCAAAAGACTGCTGACCCTAACTACTGTTCTATCCAAACAACTGCTCAACAACTGCTGATAGAAAGAACTGCTGAGGAAACAACTGATGAAGAACAACTGCTGACCAAAGGTCTGATGAAGAGCAACTGCTGATACAAGTACTGAAGACCAAAGCACTGCTGGAACCAACAACACTTAGGCTCCAGCAGTGGATACAAGACCATCAGAGTTTATCTTCAACAGCTGTTTAATATCAGTGCTTTCAATGTAACAGTAGTTTGTAATAGGCAGATGTTTAAGTTTGTTATTCTGTTAGAGGTCACTATCTTAGGTGACGTCAGCCTAGGTCATCAGTGGTTTGAGTCTGTCTATAAATAGAACAGTGCTTGTACTGTTCTATTGCATCACACACAAAACATTCTCTCTGACAAACACTGTGTGATCAGGCTGAGGGGGAGTAATTGTACGATTGTAATCTTTGAATTAATGAAAGCATTCGATCTAAAAACATTTACTCTCTTGTTTTGATTTACAGTTTATTATTCCGCTGCACTTTCATTCTATTTTCATTTCATTATTTCCATTATTTAGTTAAACAATCAAAACAAACAAACTCAGATCCTAACAATTGGTATCAGAGCTTGGTCAATTAAATTCGATCTAACAAATCAATTTAATAATCAGCTCACAATTATTGATATCGTTTGTCAGTTAGATTGAAAACAGAGTAATAGTTTAATTTCGCTTCAACCGTTGTTAAACAGACTTTGTTTTTTAAAAATCAGAGAATGGCTTCTATCAATCACGATCCACATAACACTGGCACGAACAACAAGCCACCGATGCTTGTCAGATCTGAATACAATATCTGGCAACGTCGGATGAGCCATGTTCTAGCTCAACAAAACACTGGGTGTTGGAAGTCGGTTATCTTCGGACCACATCTTCCGACTGTGCCGAGTACTGAAGATCCCAAAGTGTTTGAGCCAAAGAAACTTGAAAACTACTCCGACCAGGATTTTCAGAAAATTGAGCTAGATGCTAAGGCCTTCAGTATTGTGGCCATGGCTCTACCCAATGATATATATGCTGGGTTGTTACACTGTAACAGTGCAAAGGAGTTGTGGGATGCACTGAAAGAACAGTTTGGTGGGACTGAGGAGGTTATTGAAAACAACCGTGAAATACTTAACCAACAATATGAAACATTCAGTCATGTCAAAGGAGAGTCATTAACTCAACAGTTTGAGAGATTTAATTGCTTAATAAGTGAACTAAAATTGGTTGGTCTTACTTACCCTCATTCAACTTTGAACCATAGGTTTTTAAGATCATTACCAGACAAATGGGACACTATTGCTATTGTAATGAGAAACTCAATAGGATTTAAAGACCTATCACTGACCCAGCTTCATGGTAAGCTCTTGACCTATGAAAGAGAGCTTAACCAGAAAAAGAAGCTCCAGGACTCTGGAAAAGTGTCTGATGACTATGTGTTTGGGAATACAGCACTTTTGGGTCATGATGAGGTGCCTGGAAACAAAAAGGATCAGAGTTATGATCACTTTATTGACATAACTTCAGGTTTTAACTCAGGTTTTAACTCTGATTCTTATTCACCAAACTATGCTTTCACAGCAAGTGGTGGTGATATACAGGCATCTGACAATATATCCTTTGAGTATGATGACCTGAAATACTTTGACCCTGATGATTTGGAAGAAATGGACATTATGCACCAATTGGCCCTTCTCAGTGTAAGAACTAATAATTTTTACAAGAAAACTGGGAGAAGGTTTCCAGGGTTGACAGGCAGATCTAAGGTTGGGTTGGATAAATCAAAGATCAAGTGTTATAAATGTCATAGGTTTGGTCATTTTGCTAGGGAATGTAGGGGTCAGCATGGTACACCTATGATAACCTATCCAAATCAAAGACCACAGACCAACACTTATCAGAATTCCTATAATACCCCTGGACCAAATGTGCAAAACACTGCCCATTTTGCACAGTCCTCAAACACTGTTCCTGTCCAGTATGTCCAAACCACTGTTCCTCATATTCATTATGTGCAAACACCTGTTGCTCAAACACCTGTGCAAACGACTGTTGCTCCATCCTCTGCTCCTGCAGAGACCAGTCAACAGAGCTTCTTTACACAAGGCTTTGTTGATTGGAGCAGTCTACCTGATGAGCTAACAGATGAGAATTTTGCACTAGTTGCCAAAGCTGAAAATGAACCAGAAAATTTTTGTTTCATGGCTATGGTAGATGAGATTGAATCTGAGGAAGTGGTAACTGAATCTGATGTTGTGACTGATGATATTGTTAGTGAAGCTGTTACAGGTGAAAAACCTGAAGAAGAGGTTGTGAATCTCTCAGATCCCTGGGGTGCATCTGATGATTGTGAGTGCAAGTGTGATTGTGCTTTGATGGCTGCTGCTAAGGTATCTCCTCAAATTCTTAAAGAGTTGTGTTCTGACAAATGTGTAATAGCATTTGCTAACATCAAAGAGGTAAATGAAAACCTTAGAAAGAAAATTTTGGATGATGAAGTTAAATTTGAAAAACTCACAAAAGATTTGAAAACAAGTTTAACTACAAAAGAGTCTGAAATTAGCAGTTTAAAACATGAAGCAACTATAACCAAAGACCAGCTCCAAACTATGATAACAAAATATCAAAGTTGTAAAAGTGAGCTTGAGTCCACCCAAGTTGAATGTAAAAAATGGGTGGAATCATGTAGAGGATTTGAGATGCTACTCAACAAACAAACCAAAAGTCATGTGAAGTTTGCCTTTGGTTTTGCAACCACTGCTCCAGCTTTTGAAAACACTGACACAAAGAGTCAAAAGTCTGTTGAGATAGTACCAACAAACCTGCAGGGTCAAGAGATTAAAATCACTGAACCAAATGGTAAGAAAATTGTTCTTGAAAAACCAGAAGGTTCCTCATCTTTTGCTGAACTTGAAAAGTATGAATTTAAACCTACTTGGTCTGATGAGTGTGATACTCTTGAGAATTATAAACCTGTAGATTTTAAAACTCCAGAAGGAAAGACAGCTCCTCAGGCAAGGGTCATTCCCTTGGCAAAAGTCATTCCCCTGAAAGATCCTCCAGCAGATGCTCAAACATCTGCTGAAAAGAAGACTGAAAAGGGGAGGAAGAAAGAAAAGACTGTTAACTTGTTCTGTGATTTCTGTGAAAAGAAGAATCATGTCACCAAAAACTGTTTTCTTCTAAAAGCATATGATATCAACAAAGGAACAAGTGAATGTGATTCCAAAGCCACATGCTCAATATGTGGGAAAAAGAATCACAAGACCAAAGAGTGCTTGTATCTCAAAAATTTTGATGTAAAAATACAAGAATACAAAGCTAAAACTCTTGCAAACCCTGTGGTTAGTACTCCAAAAGGAAAGCCCAAACAGACCTTCACCCCTGTCCAAACATCTGTTACAAAAGGGCTTGAAACATCTGCTTCTAGAGATGTCCAAGTAACAGATGCTCCACCCACAAGCAAATACCCAAGAGGTTATGGTCAACCTCCATGTCACAGTCTGCCACATGTTTATGAGGAGCCAAAAAGACCCTCTAAACCAAGAGTGAACAGAAATCCATATGGGTATTATCATCTGTCAGGAAGTGATCAAACAACTGCTGCCCCGAGTGTTGACATCCAAGCACTGGCAAATGGTCAGCAGCAGTTGTTGACCTTAATTCAGAAATTGGTCCAAACCACTGATCACCTTCCAAAGCTTGAGTCTGAAAGGTCTGAGGACCCATCCAAAGCCAACTTGGCTTTGGACACTCACCAAAACTAATCATTTACTGATGTGCAGGGAGCTTCTGCTTGTTTAGATAGTCTTTGGTATGTAGATAGTGGAGGTTCCAGGCACATGACAGGATGTAGAGCCCTACTTCTGGACTTCTTGGCTCATGGAGGGGGTGATATATCCTTTGGTAATGATTCTAAAGGTAAGGTGTTGGGTTCAGGGACTGTACAGGCTGGAAAACTCAAGTTTGAAAATGTCAATCTTATTGATAATCTCAAGTTTAATCTTCTGAGTGTTTCCCAAATGAGTGACAAAGGTTATGGCTCATTTTTCACAAAGAAAACTTGTAAGATTATTGGGCCAGAAGTGGTGAAAAAGATTGATACCATTATTGCTGAGAGCAAAGCACAGCTTGTTGCTCATAGAAGTGGCAATGTGTATGTTGTTGATATGTTAAAGGACAATCCTATGGCAAATGTCTGTCTGTTTTCTGCTGCCTCCACTAAGGAGACAGAATTGTGGCATAGGAGATTGGGTCACACCAACCTTAATACTATTAACACACTCTCCAAACAAAGCCTTGTCAGAGGTTTACCATCAAAAGAATTTAAATGTGATGAGCATTGTGTTTCTTGCTTAAAAGGGAAACAACATAAAAGCTCTTACAAATCCATTGATGAGTCCAAAACTAGTCAGTGTTTACAACTGTTGCACATGGACTTGTTTGGCCCTGTTAAAATCATGAGTCTAAGAAGAAAGAGATTTTGTCTTGTCATAGTTGATGATTTTTCTAGGTTTACATGGACTTACTTTTTACATTCTAAGGATGAGACTGCAGGTATATTGAAGGACTTTGTCACCAAAGTTGAAAAGCAATATGACTTGCCAGTAAAAGTCTTCAGGAGTGACAATGGAACAGAGTTTAAAAATAAGGAGTTGGATGACTTCTGTGTGTCAAAAGGGATTGTGAGGCAGTTCAGCATCCCAAGAACACCAGAACAAAATGGGGTAGTTGAGAGGAAAAATAGAACTCTTATAGAAGCTGCAAGAACCATGCTAGCAGATTCTGGTTTGCCACTGTCCTTTTGGGCAGAAGCTGTAAACACTGCTTGCTATGTTCAAAACAGAGTTTTGATCAACCCCAGACATCAAAAAACTGCTTATGAAATTTTGTTCAAAATCAAACCATTAATCTCATTTTTCAAAATCTTTGGCTGCCCATGTTTCATTTTAAATCTCAAAGATTCCATTTCAAAATTTGCAGCCAAAGTAGACTGTGGTTATTTTCTGGGATATTCTTCTACCGCTAAGGCCTACAAAGTGTTTAACACAAGGACTAAGACAATAGAAGAAACTCTTAATGTAAAGTTCAATGAACTTTCATCTCTAAAAATCCCTGCAAACCCTGCTGAATTATTTGATTTAGACAAATTCAAATTTGAAGATATCACTGTTAAAACTAACAATGCAGGTATTCCACAGTCTCCACAGCAAGATTACAGAACAGATGTTGTGATCCCCAGTCACTACAAAGTCTATTCTGCCTCAGAGGAAGCAGCTGTTCAAAACAATTGTCAAAACTCTGCCACAGCTGTGTCAACCACTGTTGGCCAGTCCTATCCTCAAACCACTGCCTCACCCCTCACAACCACTGACCTATCATCTGTTGACAAAAGTCAATCATATGTTGACAAAAGTCAGTCAAGTTTCACACCACTTGGACCCATTCCTCCATTACCATTCCAAACATCTGATGGCACTACAGAAGTACCAACAGATGTTACACCAACAGAGTCATCAAACCTCTGTCCCTCACCTCAAAATGCCATTGTTCCATATCAAGGAGATCTTATTTACTTAAGAGCTCATCCACCAGACCAGATCATTGGCAACATCAGAGAGGGTGTGGTCACAAGAAGCCAATCCTCAAATATCTGTCTTTTTGCAGGTTTCTTATCCCTCACACAACCTGTCAAGTACCAAGAGGCACTGAAAGACAACAGTTGGGTAGAAGCCATGCAAGAAGAACTCCTTCAATTCAAAAGACAACAAGTATGGGAGCTTGTACCACTTCCTAAGGATGTTTATCCTATAGGAACAAAGTGGGTCTTCAAAAACAAGACTGATGAAAGGGGTATTGTTGTCAAGAATAAAGCCAGGCTTGTGGTTCAAGGCTTCAGACAAGAAGAAGGAATAGATTATGATGAGACCTTTGCTCCTGTAGCTAGACTAGAGGCCATCAGACTCTTTTTAGCCTTTGCTGTCAACCACAACATAAAGGTGTATCAGATGGACATCAAATGTGCCTTCCTTTATGGCAAAATTCAGGAGGAAGTCTATGTATGTCAGCCACCTGGTTTTGAAGACACATTCCATCCTGACTATGTCTACAAGCTCAACAAAGCTTTGTATGGACTCAAACAAGCACCAAGGGCCTAGTATGAAACTCTTTCCACATTTCTCTTATCCATTGGCTTCACAAGAGGTAAAATTGACAAAACTTTATTTCTTAAATGGAAAGGGAAACACTTAATGATTGTTCAAATATATGTGGATGACATCATTTTTGGATCCACATGTAACCAAATGTGTGAAGAGTTCAGAAAACTCATGACAGCAGAGTTTGAGATGAGTGCCATGGGTGAGCTTCAGTGTTTCCTTGGTCTTCAAGTGAAACAACTGCAAAATGGCACATTCATTCACCAAAACAAATATGTAAAGAACTTATTAACCAGATTTGAGATGAATGATTGTAAGCCATGTAGCACACCCATGAGTACAGTCAAGCTGCTCACTATTGATGACAAGGATGAACTGGTTGATCAAACACATTATAGATGTATGATTGGGTCTTTATTGTACCTAACTGCATCTAGGCCAGACATTATGTTTGCTACCTGTGTCTGTGCCAGATCCCAGGCTTCACCCAGAAAGTCAAACCTTATTGCTGTGAAAAGGATATTCAGATACCTCAAAGGTGCTCCCACACTTGGTATCTGGTATCCTGCTAATGGAAACATTGAGCTTTCAGGTTATTCAGATAGTGACTTTGCTGGCTGTCACACCACAAGAAAATCCACTTCAGGAGGGTGCCAATTTCTAGGGAATGCCTTAGTTTCATGGCAAAGCAAAAAGCAGGCAGCTGTTTCAACTTCAACAGCCGAAGCCGAATACATTGCTGCTGCAAGCTGTACAGCCCAACTCATGTGGCTTCAAAATCAACTACTGGATTTTGGGATAACTGCACTTAGGACTCCACTCATGTTGGACAGCCAAGCTGCTGAAAATATCATCAAGAATCCAGTCTCTCATTCCACTACCAAGCACATTGACATAAGACATCATTTTGTCAGAGACAGCTATGAAAAAGGTTTGATTTCTTTACACCATGTTCCAACAGAGGATCAGTTGGCAGATGTGTTAACAAAAGCTTTAGACACATCTACTTTTACAAATCTGATTTCCAGAATTGGTATGTTAAACATGGATTAAACAAATAAATTTTCTATAAATCATAATAAAATGTTTCAGAAATTCAATTTTTTTAATAGCTGTTTGGTTGAAAAATCTGTTTATAACATCTGACCAGATAAAACAACCACTGTTTCATTCATATCCACTGTTAGTTGAAAAATACTGATAACCGCCTTCTTCATTCTCAAACCCTTCATCAATTTTCAATCATTTTCTCCTTCGAAATCCATTACAATGGATCTTCAAGCCAAAGCTACACACAACTGTCTTCCCTATCTGATCAAAACAGATGACAACACTCCATTTCATTCCACCATCGACATTTTCCTTAACTCCAAATACTTACCCATCCTAACCGCAAACGCCCCCATTTATCTTGATACACTCCAAGAATTTTGGTTGAATGCTGAGTTTCTACTACAAGACAAAAAGCCTACCTCCATTATTTCCAAAATTGGAGACACCAGTATCGTCATTACCCCTGAAATCATATCCACAACCTTCACACTGAATGACCTGGCAGGTAAGGATTCCTTTACTAAAACAGAGCTTCACACTGAGTTCCAAGAAAGAGGGTATGATGGTCAGATGACTGGATCAACTCTTTTCAAAAAGTTTTTCCCTCCAGTCATGAAATTTTTCTTCCATACTCTTCTTCTTTGTGTCTCTGCTAAGTCCACATCCTTTAATGAAATTCCATTGAGGATGCAATATCTGGGTTATGCTATGTTGTCAAACTCTGACTTCAATCTTTCCCAGGGATTGTTCATGGACTTGGTATCAAATGTGAAAGCAGTCAAGTCTGGGTCAAACAATGCTTTTCTTATTTACCCAAGAATTCTTAGTGTAATCTTACAAAAAGTCTTACCAGAAAAAGTTTTCAAAAAGGGTGCTGCTATGCAAATGAAAAGCTTAACTGATGAAACTTTCACAAGAATGCTGGGTGGAAGCACCCAAGAAAAAGTGTCTAAAGTGTCAAAAGTTTCTAAAACACAAACAAAGAGGACAAAGGCAACAACTGTTGTCAAAACCTCTGTTGTTGAGCCCACTGCTCCTGGTGATCATGGCACTACATCCAGTGCTGTGAAACCCACACCAGCCACTTCCAAAAAGAAACATCCATCCACAAAAACCTCCACTCAACCACAAATGAGGCTTCTTGATGATGAGGTACCAGAAGAAACCTCTGTTGCACAACAAAAGCAACCTGAAACCACTGTTGTTACTTCCTCACAACAGTTGGACATACCTCCACCTGACCAAACTCCTCATGAATCCTCTCAAAAGGATCATGTTGTAAGCCAAGGGGACACACATCATGATACATTTGAGTCACTTGACCATATGTTCACAAGCCCCTCTCCCAGGGCTAATTCTCTTGTTACTCCTCCACTCTCACCATCACATGTCCCACAAACAATGCAACCTCTGTTTGAAGCAATTGACAAATCTCAGGAAGATCCCAGTTCCTCTCTTCCACCTGTCACTGAGAGTATACTCCAACAAGTGACTGGCCCTGAGAATATTCAATCTGCCATCCCACAAACAGAAGAGGAGGTTACACCACCTGAGTTCAATGAAACTCTAGGTGAGTTTTCAAGTGGAGCAGCCACTACTGATGTAGAGACCACTGTCTCACATCAGGACAGTGATTACATAGCTAAGACTCCCTTGAAGGCAACAACTGTTGAAGCCACTATAGTGTCTCCAAAAACAGTTGGAAGTCCCCAGTACCAAGACAAAGGGGCATCTGATTCACCTATTAGGCCTGAATCAGGTAGAACTACCACTGGTAGGGACTCAGATGATCCTATTAATTTAGGAGATGGGTCAAAATACCAAGAATTGACGGACAGAGTTTCTGTCATTGAAACCTCTGTTGCTGACATCAAATCTGATGTCAAGCTTCTACTGAGCTCAATTGCAGATCTTTCCAAGAGTCAACCATCCACAGCTGATATAGCTAATGAGTTATGGAAATCAGTTTCCCCCATCATCATAGCTCACAGAAAATTGGCTGATCAGACTCATGACACTTACATGGCTAAGATCAGGAATATGGTAGATGCAAGGTACAAAGATACCCATGCTGATATCAAAGCCATCAAGGATCACCTGCTGAAGACTACTGGCTCTGCCCCTACCACCATCCTCAGGGATGAAAATGATGATGCTTTCACGGCTGATGATGCCAAAAAGGGGGAGAGTGGCAGAGATAGGCTACCAAAACTAGATCCTTTTGGTTGTCCTCCTTCTCAAAAAGGCCAAGCCAAGTCTGCCAAGAAACCAGAGTCTACCAAATCAGCTCCACAACAACAACAAGCAACAACAGCACCACCACAACAAACCACTGAGAAGAATAAAGCAGTAGATGACTCTGCAAACATAGAAGCTGAAATGGCAGCTCAGGCCAAACAAAAGAGGGCTGACACCTTGGAAGCTAAAGCAGAGTTACTGGTGAATCTCAAAAGAGAACAACAGCAGGAGAAAGAAGATGTGGGATCCTCTAAAAGGATGAAAAGACCTGCTAAGCATGTTAGAAAACCACCATCTAAATTAAACACCACCTCTGTTGAAACCACTGCTACTGAAACCACTGCCACCCAAAACACTGAAACCACTGTACCCAAACCAACACACACACCTGAACAAACAACCACCAAACCTACATCACCAGCCAAAACCCCAACATCTGCTGGCTCTTCTAAAAGGCCAACAGATGTTAATCCAACCACTGCTACCAAATCACCTTCACCAAAAATCATGTACACAAGGAAGAGAAAATCAACCTTTGTTGTGCATGATGAAAATATACACACATCACCAACCACCATTTCAACTGCCCAATCCACTCCTCCCATCACAGCTATTCCACTCACATCATTCTCACCACATACATCCAAATTCAAATCCCATAGACCACCACCAACCATTACACCATTGGTTGTTCAGTATCCCCTTGAACTTGATCTACTCAAGGGGGAATTACAATCCTTCTACAATACTGAACAACCATCTGAAAGATCCTTCCCATCTCTCCCAAACTTCCCTGTTCCTCTCAACATTGATACCTATCTAAAATACAAGGGTGAACAGGTGGATGCCATCATCAGGGAGAAATGCAAAGGGAAGGATGACATGACTGCTCAGGGCATCCATTCAGCAGAGCTTAGTAAACTCAGAAGGATTGAAGATTTTGCTAAGACCCTGAGCAATTCCATGTCCTCCATGCCTCTCAGTGTAGATTTGGAAAAGGAGGTAAGGGAATCCCTTCTTGAACAGATAATGGCAACCAAGCCTTACAAAGCAAACAAAAAGCAGTTCAATGGTTGGACTACTCATGCTTTGAGAGAAGAACTACTCAGAATTGAAGAAATGGCCAAAAACCCCAAAGCTAAAGTCTCCACTCCTAATTTTGGCAAAGGCAGAGACCCAGTCAGAGCCTTGAAATTCAAAAGGATGAGGCAAGAGATTGTAGCTGCCAACTATGGGGAGATGAGGTCTGTTTCCAGATGGTCTGAGTTAAGGCTGGTTGAAACCTACAAAAGTCTGGAAGAAAATAGAAAGAAGGATCCCAGCCTTCCAAGAAAACCAATTTACACTGATGAGCCAATGATGAAGAGACCCCAACAGACTTTTAATCTGGACAGCTTACTTGAAACCTCTGATCTCACAGCTGCTGCAAGTAGACAGTTCAAAAGGCAGAAGGAGATGTCAGAGGAAGATCAAAGAAAGTTTGCTGATACATTCATCAAGGAAGGGCTCTTCAATCAAATACATTATTTCTCTGATCCTACAACAGAGAAACTCAGAGAACTCATTGGAAGACCTCCTTCACCCAACTCATCAAGAATAAAGGTTCATCTCAGCAAATCCACTGACTCAAAAATTCTAAAGTGGAAGGTCAACAAAGACAACCACGAATTGACATTGCTCAGGTCAGATGGAAGGGTTCAGAAGATCAGCATGGATGATGCTTACAGCCTATGTGCAGAAGATCACCAAGCATTGATTAATCTGGATCTAGAAAGAGATGAAGAAGACTTATTTGCTCTGAACTTTGAACTACAATTCAAAGGTCAAATCAGAGAAAGTCTGATGAGGAATAAAGATCAGTAAATAAAGCTGAGTTTTGGCATCATCTGTTCTAGGGGGAGATTGTTGGGTCTGCTGACCTGGAGAAGAACAGATGATTAGAAAGCCAAAACATGCTATCAGTTTGATCCTTGAATAAACAGTCTTTACAACTTGCTTCTCCCAAAAGACTGCTGACCCTAACTACTGTTCTATAAAAACAACTGCTCAACAACTGCTGATAGAAAGAACTGCTGAGGAAACAACTGATGAAGAACAACTACTGACCAAAGGTCTGATGAAGAGCAACTGCTGATACAAGTACTGAAGACCAAAGCACTGCTGGAACCAACAGCACTTAGGCTCCAGCAGTGGATACAAGACCATCAGAGTTTATCTTCAACAGCTGTTTAATATCAGTGCTTTCAATGTAACAGTAGTTTGTAATAGGCAGATGTTTAAGTTTGTTATTCTGTTAGAGGTCACTGTCTTAGGTGACGTCAGCCTAGGTCATCAGTGGTTTGAGTCTGTCTATAAATAGAACAGTGCTTGTACTGTTCTATTGCATCACACACAAAACATTCTCTCTGACAAACACTGTGTGATCAGGCTGAGGGGGAGTAATTGTACGATTGTAATCTTTGAATTAATGAAAGCATTCGATCTAAAAACATTTACTCTCTTGTTTTGATTTACAGTTTATTATTCCGCTGCACTTTCAATCTATTTTCATTTCATTATTTCCATCATTTAGTTAAACAATCAAAACAAACAAACTCAGATCCTAACAGAAACACTGACTCCACCTTTTCCAGCCACCTGAGCAAGCTCACCGCACCCTCAGTGCCAGAGAATTCCTGGGGCTTACAGTCCCGAAACATCTTGTAGGTACACATGGGTGGGGGTGGGTTAACAGGACCACCTGTAATGAAACGCATGAGAAACCACGAAGAATGTAAACAAGGTTCACTAATGAGGCAAAAGTGGATAAATCAACTTACCACCACCATTGTGCCCTAACTGAAAGGCAGCTTGCAGTAAGTTGTTCAGATCTTCCTGTGATAGGTTTACACCTCCACGACCACCACCACCACCGCGACCATCACCACGCCCACCATTGCGGCCACCTCCACGTCCTCCTCGTACTCCAGACAAGATTCTGACAGAAAGAACGAGAAAATTTAGTTTCACAGCTAATGGTAACCACTAGCATTCACAAGATCAAAGCTAGATCCAATTCAGGACTATCCATTCAAACCCAGAGCTCACTAGGGCTTTCATGCATTTCGGTTTATGATTTTGTGTGCACCCAAAATGATAAACCGCTCTACATGGTCCTCCAAGTGTTCTCCTAGTTCAAAGTTCAAATCACCGAACATAGACCTTTAGCTATACACCGTAATGCTACGGTAGTTTATGACGAGTGTTTCTATTGTAGCATGAAAGGGAGATGTCTGAGCCTTGGACAAATCTCAAGAGTACACGTTTTACCCCAATATACCACACTGCCTAGAAAGTAAGTAACCCGACATAAGATAGAACGGATGATGTAACATAGGAAGGTCATCACCAATATTGTCCGCTTTGCCCATCCAGAGCTCACGGATTTGTTTTTGGTTGCCCAAGTGGAGACTTCCCAGGAGGTCACCCATCCTGAAATTTCTCCCACCTGAGCACGCTTAACTATGGAGTTCTCCTCTCATCCACTAACATTAAGCCCCAAAACGCGTTGGTGATTTAAGAGGCAAGACATTACTTATGAACCAAGGATCTTTCCTGGCCACGGCCGATGTGGGATTTTTCTGGGGTGTCACATTCACCCCCTGTTTAGAGTCTCATCGTCCCCGATGAGGTATGTTCCTGGGGTGTAACATTCACCCCCTGTTAGAGTCTCATCGTCCCTGATGAGGTGTGCACCCACCATCCCGAACGGCACAGGAGTGGCTCTGATACCAATCTGTCACACCCTCAAAATCCACTTGCGGAGTTTTACCGCGAGGCGCATGACAAACCAGGATCCAAGTCAACGATCACAATAAACAAGTCTAAATGAACATATGCAATTTCAAAAACATAGTTTAAAATTCCCAAATACAACGGAAGCTTATTCTCAAAACATAATCCAAACGTAAACCAAATTATTCAATGTTTGAAAACCACGCAATCCTAACTAGACGCCGTGCAGACGCGTGCGCCCTAGTTCCATAGTGCTATCTTAGCGACCTGAGAAAACATGTAAGAGTTTACGTCAGCACAAAAATGCTGGTGAGTTCACAGGTTTTGTAATCAAAGTACCAAGTTCAACCTGTCCATACTATAACAATTTGCAAACCAAAGTACGCTAGCTAGGCGTATGTTTTATTACTACAACGATTGGAAAACCATTACTAACTCGTAAACCAGATGTCGTGCCCGAATAGTAAACCTGTTCCTGTTTGAGACAATATGCACTCGCCCGGCCCTCCAAGCCGACGAGCGGGGTTGGTCATTCCCAATAGATCTATTCACATTTCCCCGTTGTGCTAACCCGCACATTCATGGTTTCCCCCGGGTCTTCCAAGATCGTATAGTAAACCATAGAAGAGGGGCCGTAAACTCACCTTAGGTTGCGTTATTTCGAAACACGAATAATATCAGCAAGCTATGCTAGCCCCGTAAAGCGGCGACCTAACATATGACAGTTACAAGTACTTAGACTAATAACCCGTAGGTTATTTAGTCCCTAGATGTCCAGACCATAACCAAGTTCGTTTGAAAACACCGTGACTGTTAAATTAACCCAATGTACAAGACTCGACATCCCATTGGTGACCCGAGACTCCCCGTGTTTTACTTGCACTCACAAACACACAATCATGCAATCACACTTAACATACGTTAAAGTCCAACAAGTTATAGCACGTAGTTCACGTATCACATACATAAGTCCGAACACATATTACCAAGTTACTAGGTATGTTACGGGGTTCCTAGCATGTTCCTAGGTGTCAAATCGGGTCTCGAAATGCTAAATTACACTTACAGCAGCAGTACAGGCGATTAGGAAAAGTCAACTAGTGATTACGTGGGTCAACAGGCATTTAGGAATGCTAATCGCCTATACTATAGGCGATTAGGGCTATATGGTATACAAATTAGGAGTTTATAGGCGATTACGTCGTAAAGCATGCAATTCGGGGCTTAACTAGCATTTAGGATCGTAAATGCATGAAGTAAAGGGGAATAGGCTCCTATTCGCCTATACTATAGGCGATTAGGGCTCCTCATCAGGCGAATAGCCTCCTAATCGCCTATAGTATAGGGGATTAGGGTTCCTATTCGCCTATAGCACAGCTGTTCCGGTTTTTCGCGCGTTTAACACTCCGAATCCAATCCAGAACGTGTGTAAACATCAAATATCAATCAAACAACTATATCAAACATATTTCAATCAAACTCCTTAGCTTAACCTCGTTCTATCAGCCCTGCATGCAACCATGTAACCCAAACACAATACACATAGCATGAAACATCACATTAACATGCATAACCGTAACCCTAATGAACAATTACTCAGATTTCATCAACATGCTATCATTATTAATCTGTAACTACCTTAATATTATGCTATCAATCCATCTTGAATCATAAAAACCCTATCTTTCAATCATAAACACACATACAACATGCATAACAGCTAGAATCCAATTAACAACGATTATTAACGAATTTCAGAAGACACATTCGTTTATAAACAGGTCTGGATCATTAGGGATTTAATAAAAACGTTATTAAAGATTGCATGAATGAAAACCACACCTTAGATTTGTAATAGATTGATGTAATAGGCTTGAAATCTTGTGTTTTGATCCAAAATCGTGTTCCAGAGGTTGTGTGGGTGTTGGGGCGAGTTGTGGGACGACTAGGGTTATTAATATGAAGTTTAGGAGGTCAAGTATTGTATTTATAGGCGTTTTTAGTCGTCCAGCACGTTATAGGCGATTACGCAGCATCATCAGGCGAATAGGGATGCTAATCGCCTATAGTAGGGGCGATTAGCATTCTATTCGCCCCAATGTACCTCCTATTCGCCCCCTATAGGCGATTAGGCCTCCCTACTTGCCTATAGGGGTTGGTTCTGTGTATTTTGCGCGTTAAACCCCGTTTTAACATGTGTTAACACATTTTCACATACCGACAAGTCACATAATGATTGTAAACACATAATACTTGCAAACAAACACATTCACGCTCGTTCACCAATTCCCGGGACTCGAGACTTGTATGTTCCCTATGCTCTGACGATTCTACGAATCGTCACCCTTTGTACACTTGGTTAAGGACCGACATCTAATGAGCCTCTAAACTAACATCTAATGATCCTTTATACTAAACTAACAGTTCCCGAACCGTAACACGACTCAACTAACCCAGTTAAGTATAATATACGCGTGACTCGCTAAGGTAGACTTTAATCTAGACAACGTTGTTAATCGGAATTTGCCGGGTGTCACATCATCCCCATGTTAAAAGAATTTTCGTCCCGAAAATTGCACAAGTACCAAAAGGAATAACAAAAGAAACAGACAAAAGATAGAAACCAAGAATGAGATTTACCCGAGTTGTCACATCATCCCCACGTTAAAAAGGAATCTCGCCCCGAGATTCATTCAGCTGCAGAGGTAACATATCTCGATTCAAACGCTTCCTTAGGAAAGAGATGAGGATACTTAGACTTCATCTGATCCTCCCGTTCCCAAGTGTACTCTGATCCCCGGTTCGAGTTCCAGCGAACCTTAACAATGCGAATCTTGCTATGACGTAGGCTACGAATCTTGTAATCAAGAATCTCAACAGGTTCCTCCACAATCCGAAGACGATCATCAACTTTGATATCCTCCAGTGGAATAATAAGAGACTCGTCAGCCAGACACTTCTTTAAGTTGGACACATGGAAGACGTTATGTACGTTGCCGAGCTCCGTCGGTAAATCAAGACGATATGCCACCGGTCCAATCCGTTCCAGGATTGTAAATGGACCGACATACCGAGGGTTGAGTTTGCCACGCTTCCCAAAGCGTATGACGCCCTTCCACGGTGAAACTTTCAGAAGTACTTTGTCATCAACTTGGAATTCCAATGGCTTGCGACGTTGATCAGCATAACTCTTTTGCCAATCCCGTGCCGCTGCCAACCGGTTGCGAATCTGTACGATCTTTTTTGAAGTTTCGTACACTAGCTCAGGCCCAGTGAGTTGATTCTCACCCACCTCAGCCCAACAAAGAGGAGACCGGCATTTCAACCCGTACAGTGCCTCGAACGGAGCTGCCTTGATGCTCGTGTGGTAACTGTTGTTGTAAGAGAATTCTACTAACGGTAGGTGAGCTTCCCAACCTTTGCCAAAATCTATCACACATGCCCGCAGCATGTCTTCTAAGGTTTGAATCGTGAGCTCACTCTGACCGTCCGTCTGTGGGTGATAAGCTATACTCATGTCCAGCTGGGTACCCAAAGCCTTGTGCAAAGATTTCCAGAAGTGAGAAGTAAAGTGGGAGTCACGATCCGAAATAATAGAAACTGACACCCCGTGCTTAGAAACAACTTCCTTCAGATAAAGACGAGCCAAACGATCCATGGTGTCGGTCTCCTTAATAGCGAGAAAATGGGCTGATTTCGTCAACCGATCAACAATCACCCATATCTTATCATTCCCGCTGGGTGACTTAGGTAGTTGCGTAACACAATCCATTGTAATCCGTTCCCACTTCCACTTCGGAATTTCAGGTTGTTGCAAGAGACCCGACGGTTTCTGGTATTCCACCTTGACCTTAGCACAGGTCAAGCATTTGCTCACGTATGAGGCTATATCCGACCTCATGTTTGGCCACCAGTAAAGCACCTTCAGATCTTGGTACATCTTATCCGAACCAGGATGAATAGAATACCGGGACTTGTGAGCCTCATCTAGGACAAGCTCCCAAAGTCCCCCGAATAAAGGAACCCATATGCGTTCTGCGAAGTAGTGCAGGCCATCAGGCCTTCGCTCGAGGTGCTTGTCGGCACCGTGCATAGTCTCAGCTTTAAGGTTTTCTTCCTTCAAAGCTTCTAACTAGGCAGAACGGAGTTGGTCAGGTAGAGAGGAATGAATGGTGACCTGCAACGCCCGAACGCGACGAGGATTAATTGATTCCTTCCTGCTCAAGGCGTCTGCTACTACATTCGCCTTGCCAGGATGGTACTTAATGGCGCAATCATAGCCGTTCAGGAGTTCAATCCAACGACGCTGTCGTATGTTCAAATGTTGTTGGTCGAAAATATGTTGAAGACTCTTGTGATCGGTGTAGATGGTGCATTTGGTACCGTACAAGTAATGTCTCCAAATTTTCAACGCGAAAATCACTGCACCCAACTCTAAGTCATGGGTGGTGTAGTTCTTTTCGTGCACCTTGAGTTGACGAGAAGCATACGCAATCACTTTCTCGCGTTGCATCAACACGCAACCGAGACCATGAATGGAAGCATCACAGTAAACAACGAAGTCATCAGGGCCTTCAGGCAAGGACAAAATAGGAGCAGAGCAAAGTTTAGACTTCAGTTCTTGAAATGCCGACTCTTGTGGTTCACCCCACTCGAATTTTCTATCCTTCTGAGTAAGAGTGGTGAGGGGTTGATCGATCTTCGAGAACCCCTTAATAAAACGACGATAGTTGCCCGCAAGGCCTAGAAATTGCCGCACCTAAGTTGGCGTCTTTGGTGCTCCCCAGTCCTTGATCGCTTCGATCTTAGCTGGATCGACATGAATTCCTAGTTCATTAACCACATGTCCTAGGAACTGAACTTCGCGTAACCAAAAGTCACACTTTGAGAACTTAGCATAAAGTTGTTCCCGTCGCAAGAGTTCCAAAACCAAACGCAGGTGTTCCTCGTGTTCGGTCTTGTTCTTGGAGTAAATCAGGATGTCATCAATAAACACAATGACGAACTTGTCAAGATATGGTTTGCAAACGCGTTTCATCAAATCCATCGCCGGTGCGTTCGTGAGATCGAAAGGCATGACCCAGAATTCGAAATGGCCATAACGTGTACGAAAGGTAGTCTTTGCAACGTCAGCTTCCCTTACGCGCAACTGGTGATAACCGGACCTCAAATCAATCTTAGAGTAGTAACTAGAACCCTGGAGTTGGTCGAATAGATCATCAATACGTGGAAGAGGATTACGGTTCTTGATGGTCACTTTGTTCAATTCTCTGTAATCCACACACAATCAGAAACTTCCATCCTTCTTCTTAACGAATAGAATCGGGGCTCCCCAAGGGGAAGAACTTGGTCTGATGAAACCCTTGTCCAAGAGTTCCTGTAACTGACAGGACAATTCCTGCATCTCGGGAGGTGCAAGACGGTAGGGGGCCCGAGCAATAGGAGCAGCACCTGGTACAAGATCAATACCGGACTCAACCTGACGATGGGGAGGAAGACCAGATAAATCATCGGGAAATACATCAGGAAACTCGCGTACAACAGGAATATCGTCGATCTTCTTCTCATCACTAGAGGAAACAGATAAAAGTGCCAAAACGGCCGAATAACCCTTTCGAAGATACTTAAGGGCTTTCATGCTGGAGATGAGATTTAGCGGAGCACCGCCCTTGATACCGTACACAGAAAGGAATTCTCCATCAGGGAGAGGAATCCGAATAATCTTTTCGTAACAAACGATCTCCGCGCGATACAAAGACAACCAATCCATGCCTACAACAACGTCAAAACTACCCAAAGGTACGGGCATAAGGTCGATGGGAAACGACAAACCCGACAACTCTAGTTGACACTCCCGAAGGATACAAGTAGCTTCAATCTTTTTACCGTCAGCCAACTCAATTATATACTTAGCCTCTAATGGTACGGGTACTACATCTAGCAGTCGACTAACTTCCATAGATATAAAACTTTTATCGGCACCAGAATCAAATTAAACACTAACAGAGCGATTATTGAGAAGGAACGTACCGGTAACTGTATCAGGATCCTGCCTAGCCTCTGCGGCTCCAATGACGAAGGCACGTGCATTCCTGCCACCGCCCCCGTTGTTCCCGTTACTGTTGTTCCCGCCCTGCTTCAGTTTCGGGCAATCCTTCTTGTAATGCCCAGTCTCCCCACAGTTGTAACATCCCTGTCTTCCCGTAGTTCCTTGAGTAGTAGGAGCCGAGTTAGTAGTTGGAGCCTGGGTCGATGGAAGTGTCGCCCGACAGTCTTTAGCAAAATGCCCCAGTCGCTGACAACGATGGCAAAGATTACGGTCGCAGTCCCCCTGATGATGACGCCCACACTTGTTGCATTTAGGTAATTTCCCCGCATAACCACCCTGTTTGTTACCAGAAGAAGAAGAACCCCCGCTATCGAATCTCTTACCCTTTTGTGCTGGCACAGATCCTTTCCCCTCATTATCCCACTTACGCTTGTTATTCTCCGGGGCCTTGACAGTCGAACCCTTAGCAGGCAAAATACCCTCATTCACCTTCAAGTTCGTCATTCTGTGAGCCGATCGGACCACCTCTGAGTATGTAGGAAGATTTCCCGCAGCCACCAACCCTGCGATCTCTGGTACTAGCCCCGAGATATAGTGTTCAATCCTCCTGTATTCTGGTACATGCAGATAAGGACACAGCACTGCTAACTCATTACTCCTTACCGTATACTTTTCAATCTCAGACCCGGTCATCTTGAGGTTCCATACCTCATGCTCTAGCTTCTGAACTTCTTCCCTTGGACAGTACTCTCGCTTCAGTAGTTGCACAAAATTTTCCGAAGGCATAGCATAAGCCTCCCCTATACCCATATTCTGGGTGATATTGTTCCACCAGGTCAAAGCAACATCCTGGAATAACGCAGCAGCATATTTGACTCGATCCTCTGGGAGACAGTTACACATCAGAAACACTGACTCCACCTTTTCCAGCCACCTGAGCATGCTCACCGCACCCTCAGTGCCAGAGAATTCATGGGGCTTACAGTCCCGAAACATCTTGTAGGTACACATGGGTGGGGGTGGGTTAACAGGACCACCTGTAATGAAACGCATGAGAAACCACGAAGAATGTAAACAAGGTTCACTAATGAGGCAAAAGTGGATAAATCAACTTACCACCACCATTGTGCCCTAACTGAAAGGCAGCTTGCAGTAAGTTGTTCAGATCTTCCTGTGATAGGTTTACACCTCCACGACCACCACCACCACCACCGCGACCACCACCACGCCCACCATTGCGGCCACCTCCACGTCCTCCTCGTACTCCAGACATGATTCTGACAGAAAGAACGAGAAAATTTAGTTTCACAGCTAATGGTAACCACTAGCATTCACAAGATCAAAGCTAGATCCAACTCAGGACTATCCATTCAAACCCAGAGCTCACTAGGGCTTCATGCATTTCGGTTTATGATTTTGTGTGCACCCAAAATGATAAACCGCTCTACATGGTCCTCCAAGTGTTCTCCTAGTTCAAAGTTCAAATCACCGAACATAGACCTTTAGCTATACACTGTAATGCTACGGTAGTTTATGGCGAGTGTTTCTATTGGAGCATGAAAGGGAGATGTCCGAGCCTTGGACAAATCTCAAGAGTACACGTTTTACCCCAATATACCACACTGCCTAGAAAGTAAGTAACCCGACATAAGATAGAACGGATGATGTAACATAGGAAGGTCATCACCAATATTGTCCGCTTTGCCCATCCAGAGCTCACGGATTTGTTTTTGGTTGCCCAAGTGGAGACTTCCCAGGAGGTCACCCATCCTGAAATTTCTCCCACCTGAGCACGCTTAACTGTGGAGTTCTCCTCTCATCCACTAACATTAAGCCCCAAAACGCGTTGGTGATTTAAGAGGCAAGACATTACTTATGAACCAAGGATCTCTCCTGGCCACGGCCGATGTGGGATTTTTCTGGGGTGTCACATTCACCCCCTGTTTAGAGTCTCATCGTCCCCGATGAGGTATGTTCCTGGGGTGTAACATTCACCCCCTGTTAGAGTCTCATCGTCCCTGATGAGGTGTGCACCCACCATCCCGAACGGCACAGGAGTGGCTCTGATACCAATTTGTCACACCCTCAAAATCCACTTGCGGAGTTTTACCGCGAGGCGCTGACAAACCAGGATCCAAGTCAACGATCACAATAAACAAGTCTAAATGAACATATGCAATTTCAAAAACATAGTTTAAAATTCCCAAATACAGCGGAAGCTTATTCTCAAAACATAATCCAAACGTAAACCAAATTATTCAATGTTTGAAAACCAAGCAATCCTAACTAGACGCCGTGCAGACGCGTGCGCCCTAGTTCCATAGTGCTATCTTAGCGACCTGAGAAAACATGTAAGAGTTTACGTCAGCACAAAAATGCTGGTGAGTTCACAGGTTTTGTAATCAAAGTACCAAGTTCAACCTGTCCATACTATAACAATTTGCAAACCAAAGTATGCTAGCTAGGCGTATGTTTTATTACTACAACGATTGGAAAACCATTACTAACTCGTAAACCAGATGTCGTGCCCGAATAGTAAACCTGTTCCTGTTTGAGACAATATGCACTCGCCCGGCCCTCCAAGCCGACGAGCGGGGTTGGTCATTCCCAATAGATCTATTCACATTTCCCTGTTGTGCTAACCCGCACTTTCATGGTTTCCCCCGGGACTTCCAAGATCGTATAGTAAACCATAAAAACCCATAGTATGACAGTTGTTACCAAAACATAAGTTTAACACATGTTTTCTCCCCCAAAAGTGAAACCAGTTAAAAGAGGGGCCGTAAACTCACCTTAGGTTGCGTTACTTTGAAACACGAATAATATCAGCAAGCTATGCTAGCCCCGTAAAGCGGCGACCTAACATATGACAGTTACAAGTACTTAGACTAATAACCCGTAGATTAGTTAGTCCCTAGAGGTCCAGACCATTACCAAGTTCGTTTGAAAACACCGTGACTGTTAAATTAACCCAATGTACAAGACTCGACATCCCATTGGTGACCCGAGACTCCCTGTGTTATACTTGCACTCACAAACACACAATCATGCAATCACACTTAACATACGTTAAAGTCCAACAAGTTATAGCACGTAGTTCACGTATCACATAAATAAGTCCGAACACATATTACCAAGTTACTAGGTATGTTACGGGGTTCCTAGCATGTTCCTAGGTGTCAAATCGGGTCCCGAAATGCTAAATTACACTTACAGCAGCAGTACAGGCGATTAGGAAAAGTCAACTAGTGATTACGTGGGTCAACAGGCATTTAGGAATGCTAATCGCCTATACTATAGGCGATTAGGGCTATATGGTATACAAATTAGGAGTTTATAGACGATTACGTCGTAAAGCATGCAATTCAGGGCTTAACTAGCATTTAGGATCGTAAATGCATGAAGTAAAGGGGAATAGGCTCCTATTCGCCTATACTATAGGCGATTAGGGCTCCTCATCAGGCGAATAGCCTCCTAATCGCCTATAGTATAGGGGATTAGGGTTCCTATTCGCCTATAGCACAGCTGTTCCGGTTTTTCGCGCGTTTAACACTCCAAATCCAATCCAGAACGTGTGTAAACATCAAATATCAATCAAACAACTATATCAAACATATTTCAATCAAACTCCTTAGCTTATCCTCGTTCTATCAGCCCTGCATGCAACCATGTAACCCAAACACAATACACATAGCATGAAACATCACATTAACATGCATAACCGTAACCCTAATGAACAATTACTCAGATTTCATCAACATGCTATCATTATTAATCTGTAACTACCTTAATATTATGCTATCAATCCATCTTGAATCATAAAAACCCTATCTTTCAATCATAAACACACATACAACATGCATAACAGCTAGAATCCAATTAACAACGATTATTAACGAATTTCAGAAGACACATTCGTTTATAAACAGGTCTGGATCATTAGGGATTTAATAAAAACGTTATTAAAGATTGCATGAATGAAAACCACACCTTAGATTTGTAATAGATTGATGTAATAGGCTTGAAATCTTGTGTTTTGATCCAAAATCGTGTTCCAGAGGTTGTGTGGGTGTTGGGGCGAGTTGTGGGACGACTAGGGTTATTAATATGAAGTTTAGGAGGTCAAGTATTGTATTTATAGGCGTTTTTAGTCGTCCAGCACGTTATAGGCGATTACGCAGCATCATCAGGCGAATAGGGATGCTAATCGCCTATAGTAGGGGCGATTAGCATTCTATTCGCCCCAATGTACCTCCTATTCGCCCCCTATAGGCGATTAGGCCTCCCTACTTGCCTATAGGGGTTGGTTCTGTGTATTTTGCGCGTTAAACCCCGTTTTAACATGTGTTAACACATTTTCACATACCGACAAGTCACATAATGATTGTAAACACATAATACTTGCAAACAAACACATTCACGCTCGTTCACCAATTCCCGGGACTCGAGACTTGTATGTTCCCTATGCTCTGACGATTCTACGAATCGTCACCCTTTGTACACTTGGTTAAGGACCGACATCTAATGAGCCTCTAAACTAACATCTAATGATCCTTTATACTAAACTAACAGTTCCCGAACCGTAACACGACTCAACTAACCCAGTTAAGTATAATATACGCGTGACTCTCTAAGGTAGACTTTAATCTAGACAACGTTGTTAATCGGAATTTGCCGGGTGTCACATTAGCAACTTCAGCAGTTTTAGCTGCCTCTGTCGCCTTAGCCGCTTCTACAGCTTTAGCTGCTTCTGCTGCCAAATCCACTACCTCCTCCTTCGGCAAGACATCAAAACTATGATTTTCGAATCTCACTGGTGGTGGACATTGAGCATATATCGGACTGGTGGGATTGCTTTCCTTTCCTGAGTCATTGATTATGTGATCAAGAACATACTTGCAGTTCAGGTAACTCTCAAGTTTCTTCTTGATATTTTCATAATCACAGTTCACTATGGCCAATTGTTTCTTAGTGTCCTCTAACTCATTTATGTAATTGTTTATAGCGATTTGTTTGTTTGCTAGAGCCTTGGACAATTCAGAAACATCCTTTTTGTAGTTTTCAACTGTACTTAGAAAACTTTTCTCTTTTAATCGTAAGGCATCAATTGACGTTTGTAAAGGACCTACATCAGCTTTCAAATTCAGATTCTCATTAGTTAACTCTTTGATTCTGAATCTGAGCTAATCACACTCAGAACATTCTTTCTTCAAAGTCTCAATGGTGTTTTTGAACCCTTTTTCATTGGTTCTCAAAACATCATTGCTCTGTTGGCATTGGCTTAAATCAGCTTTGAAGTTCAGAATCTCATCTGATAAAACATCAATTCTGTACTTTAGCTTGCCACATTCTACACACTCGGGTTTAGAAATGGAAGATGAACTTACCTTGGTAGATGATTCTGTGATGGCCATCAAAGCATAGTGAGCTGCAGTCTTCTCAGCTCCAAAGAATCCTCCAAGGTTTTTCTTAGCACAATCAACATCGACGAGAAATGACCTTTTGCTAATCAAACCATCTACTTCAGCTAACAATTCTTCCAAATCTATCCCCATATCAGAATCACACTCGGAGTAACAGTCGGATGCTTCAATTTCAGGAACAATAGCATCATACTGACTTGAGCATTCTTCAACTTCAACTTGTGCATCAGAAGTTTGTTGGGCATAACATGCTGCACCACCCTGCTGAGCATCGTCTCCCGTAATGAGATGGTTCCCATTGAACCCTTCATCAGATTGGATTACCAGGGCTTGTCCTTGATTATTGTTAGCAGGAGGCCTCTGGTTCTGGTTTTGCATTGGGATTAGAGTTCGTTCAGTATTTGGAGTAAGTTGTGTCTGAGCTTGTTGCCTCTGATTCCGATTGCCTCTGTTTTTGTTGAAGGGGTTCTGATTCCCTTGTTGCTTAGGCCGGCCACATTCTCTTGCAAAGTGTCCTTTGGTGCCACAATTGTAACACATGACCTTAGTCTTGTCAAACCCAAAATTTGTTTTGTTGTTGATCAGCACATATCTCCTCCCGGTTCTATCCATATATTCCTTTGCCCTCCTAACCATGCTTGCAAAGTGCCACTGGATGTCTATCAGATCCATATCATCTTTATCAATCTATGCGTAATCCTCTTGTGTGAGATAAGGATTCCCGATCTGCCCTGCAACTAACCCACTGTAGGAGTTGACCAAGGTTGACAGTAGAGCCATATGTTCTTGAGCTAACTCTATAGTCACCTTCTCAAATCCCGAAGTGTTTAGCTGTTTGACGACTAGATTGGTCTGATAGCCACCTTGATTTGAAGTAGATGCACCTCCATAGCCACGATATCCTGAAGCTGGGACACCACCAAACCCTGATGAAGAAGGTCCACCAAAGTTCGAAGTTGCCTGAGCTGGTTCTGCAAGATGTGAAAAAGGATTAACACCAATCTGGTTAGTATTATAAGGTAAAGGATATTGGTTTCCTTGTCCAAAAGGATAGACTGGTGGAGGAACATCAGCTGGAGGATCATAGTTGTCAAATGCATAAACTGGATCAGGATTGACAACAAAAGCGGTCTGTGGTTTGGATCCTCCCACGCTGGTAACCTGTGGAGTGTTCTCGTAGTAGATGCTGGGATTCTGAGGAATGAGCGCCTTGTTCAACTTTCTATTTTCATCCATCTCTTTGTTCTCCAGCTCTGCCATGAATTCATTGATGGAGTTTGATACGCGTTGTTCACCTTTTGGATGTCTAGCCACTGATGCCAGTGTAAGGGAAGGGCATCTGCAAATCTTTCCACAAGCTCTGCTGATGTGTATACCACCCCATACTAATACATCCCGGACATCAAATGGTAGTATCTTGCAGTCAAATCTCGTAGTGATTCATTCCCTATAGCTGTGAAGTTTTCGAACTCTTTCTTGAGTTGATCCATCTTGATCTTTTGCATCTTCACATTTCCCTCATTCCTTTCAGCGAGCGCTAACCAAAGCATCTGCGAAGTAGTGCACTGTGCGAACTGATGAAGTATGTCTTTGGGAAGTGCTTGCATTAAAGCTTTCATCGCCTTCTTTTCATAATTATACTTCCTTCTCTGATCCTCAGTCATGTCTTCCAATGAGACGGGTATGTTTGAATTTTTCAACCATCGGCCTTCTGTACCTGTTTTCAATAGCTGCCCACACAAGTCCATCAATACCTTCCACATTAGTCTGGAATCTGCCTTTCCAGTTGTGGTAGAAGAACTTTTCATCAGATCTGCAACACGCGAGTAGCTCCTAATCGCGTCTACAGTGACGCGAGTAGCCTCCTAATCACGTCTACAGTGACGCGAGTATCCTCCTAACCGCGTCTACAGTAACGCGAGTATCCTCCTAATCACGTCTATAGTGACGCAAGTAGCAACCCTATTCTCCAAAGAAAAAAAAATCCCTAAATTGACCTTAGTTTGACTCGCGTTGACCGAAATTGAATTTCGTTGACCAAGTTTGACATTCACAAAAAAATCGTGTTAACCGTCTTTGACCGAAGTTTGACTTTTGCTGACCAAGAGTTGACTTTTTCACAAGGCTTTCATAATGGCAAATGCAACCAAACCATGGGCTTTCGCGTCTTCAATGAACACCCAACTGATTCAACAACGACAACAACAGGGGAGTTCCGGATGTAATCCATGGGCCCATCTGGAGAGGAAATCAACGTTAGATGCTAGTCAAAGTCAACCGAATCAAACCTGACAACTTAACAATGTTCAAAACAATCAAGAAACAGTTGTGGTTGCGATTGCTCCTGTAATTCACTCTACCCCAGCAAACACGAATGTTGTGAGTATATTTACTATGCATACTGAGAAAGGTTTAGACCAAAAGACACAAATCATAGGAGGTGATAACGGGGAAATTGCGTGTTTTGCTCAACGAATATAGTCTGTAGAATTAAAAGATGCGTTAGAGAGTGCTCAAAACTCAGAAGAGAGTACAGTTGCAGATAGTGAATCATCATTATCTAGTGAACAAGATCCTGAACGAAGTTTTGAAGAAATCAACAGAACTGATGCAAATTGTTCAACTTCCGCAATGAGTGAATCAGAAGAGGAAGATGCTGATGATCAAAATCCAGAAGTTGGAGTTCAAATCAAGCACGGAACTGACTCTATTGCACAAGGATCTTCCAGGTTTGTCCGTTCTAAGTGTGTCGAACTCCAAAGTACGATTAAAAGGCTGTTTGAAAACCAACAGACCCTTACTCGTGATCTTGCTAATTGCATAATCATCAATGAAGTTTTGAGAGAAAATGAAATGGAGTTTAAAAACTTAAATGAAATTTTAATAAAAGAAAATTCTGAGCTTTCTAAAACTCTTGAGGAAATAAAGAAAGAATCAGCGCAAACAAAATCTGATTATGAAAGAGCCCAACATAAGCTAGATGGTTTTCAGTTTGCAAAGTTTGGCTAAGTAAAAATGATGTTGATCTTAAAAACCAGTCTCGGCCAAAAGAAAATCAAGGATTTGATTACAATAAACGTTCTGTAAATAGACAGAAAGTGAAATTGAAATTAAAGGCCTTACCGGAGGCAGACCTTGAGGATTCTAATAAAGAATCCCAGGAAACTGAGAAGGCTCAATCAGGTTCACATAGCTCTATTAAAAATCACATTTTGTGTTAACCTGAACCAGAAAAGAAGCACTTTCAGTTTCTAGAAGGCATGGAAGGGTTGTACATGTTGGTGGGATCTGACAAATTGTTTTCTGATAAAGAGTTTCCCATTAAAAATGTGGATCAATCCTTAATTAAACATATTTTTGAGGAAATACCAGTTACTGAAGCTCAGATCAGAAAACTCGTTGATCAGAAGAAACATGTTGAACACAAACCCACCAAACATGTGAATCAAAAGAATCGGTCTGGGAAAAATCAAAAGGGTCCTAAGATTAAAGAACATAAGCCTATCAAATCAAAAGGTACTGATCAGATGAGACATTCTCTTCAAAATCATCAAAGAAATTTTTCACCAAGATCATCTGATTATGATTCATATCCGAGTACTTCTCGATTTAGAAGCTCTCAAGGGAGCTGTAGCCCTATATTTACTCAGGTTAGTTCGAGACAGTCACGGTATGAACCTCAGTACTATGAGGAGTGGAGGTCATGCTATGAATGTAACGAGGTTGGACACTTGATTGCTAATTGTCCCTATCTGAGAAAATTAAAGGGCAAAGCATTTAAGTCCCCTAAATACAACAACCAAAGATACAAGTCACCTGAACAACAAGTTCAGGTGACACCAAAGAATGTGAAAAAGAAACAAAAGGTTGTTGTTGATGGTGCAAAGCCTAAAGTTGACCAGGCATCAAGCTCAAAAGCCCAACCCAAGGTTGCAAAACTCAAGGGAGGCCCAAAAGCAGGTCCAAAGACTAACCAAAGGGCAAAGCCACCGGCTGACTCAAAGATGAAGTATCAGGTACCACCCAAATCTATCAAGCAAAGACCTGTAAAGGCTAAGCATGACCAGATTTGAAAGCCAAAAGCAGTCGAAGCGCCATTTGTGAGTTTATCGGCTTCATTAGCACCATCTACATCAACTGCTGTTGATGAGAAGACACCTACCCCTCATGGTAGATGGATGGAGATACCTTTGATTGATGGCCTAGGCCGACCAGAGATGATCAAGGCCTGGGTCTCCCTCCAGAACTAATCTTTGAATGAGTGTGCAGGTTGTTCCAGGAGGAACTATCAGCAGTCTTTTGATTGTTGACAGCGGGGCATCTTAGAACAAAATAGGTGTCATATCGCTCCAGTGAATTGATCAGAATATCTTTGGAGGATATGTAACCTTAGATAATCAAGGAGGGGATTTATTATCGAAGAAGAAGAAAGAAGAGAAAATGCTCGATGAGAATAATTCAAGACCCAGTGTTTTGACTTAACAACGGATGTCAGTAATGAATAAGAGTGGACTGTGTGATTGCTGCAGAACGGTTCCTTCTATATCTAAAGGGTTACCGACCAAAGTTCTATGGTACCTTAATGGCGATAAGCTGGATATCGTTGACTTTAGTGAATTTATCAATGGTGGTTACAATATTGAAGATGGATCCGCAACGGGTGGATATCAGTTCTTGGGAGGTCGTCACATGTGTTTCCTGCAACCTGCGAAGCCGAATCAGGTAGCTGCATTGAGCTACTGTTTCCAGGATTGTCCTTGGATACATCAACACACATGCTTGACTATAGTTTGCATTTTCATATCACCTCCATCTTCTTATTGATAGTGTAACTTCCATAACAATCACTAAGGATCCAGTGATTATTTATGTCCACACTGACTACCGAATTGCCAAAAATTTTACCAAATAATTTGACAAACTTAAATTTGACTATCTTTGAAAGGTAAAAGGCATTTTGGGAAAATCTGAGTAAACCACATCAAAAAATCAAATTTTTTTTTAAATATGTTTCTTCAAAAATAAAAAAAAATCCAAAAAAAAATATTGTCCTTTTGCAATTTTTTAGATTTTTAGGGGGAGAAAATCACAAAAAAAATGAGAAAATCAAAAATTAAAAAAAAATGAGAAAATCAAAAATGGGTTTCTTTGGTGAAATAGGGAAAATGATATTAACCCATCAGTTAGACTATCTGAATTTTTATCATCTTAAAAGAATTCGAACTGATAAGTAGCCTCTACAATGATGTGCCAGTAGGCTCAAAATCATTTCCAAGCTCGGCACAGTGATATAAACCTAAATCAATTGAAACAGGTGTGGATCAACGTGCGTTGGCATATGGTCTTGGTACCGAAATCTCGGTTGATAGAATGCCAAAATCCGAGGTTTCATGGTCTTTAAAAGGTTGGTACATCCGGGGTGAACTGGACGTCTCTCAGAATAAAAGGATGCACATGTGTCGTACGTTGGGTTTGGAGCCTACAACTAAGACACCTCTATGTAGTTTCCTAGAAAAAGAAAAGAAAAACAAAAAAATAGAATAAACTCTGATCAGGAGACGTATGTGAATCCTAAAAGAGCAAAAAGATTCATAAATGCCAAATGTCACACCCCAACCGATGGCGGAATACATCGGGGCGAGACTTGGGATAGATTTTTCAAAGACTTCATAACACTAAATTGTGATAATAGATTAAAATAGATTTCATTCGTATCTAAGATGCAACAAGTTTACAATTCGTTCACAAGAACAAATACAACATAAACATGAAGTAAAATAAAGATTTGTTTCGTTTGTTTCTAAGGCCGAATCCTAAGTGATATTTCTTGTATCATCTCATCAAGTTTTTTCCTGCAACATGTATAAAATATCCGTCAACACATAAAGTATTGGTGAGCATATTAGTTTTAGTTTACATACATAATATTTAGAATGATTTACTCGAATCTCATACTATAGCGTTGCACATACATACCATACAAAGAACATAACTCAAACCCGCGAGTACCACAGCGTATACCTAGCATATTCATGTTAGACCGTTTAAATCTTAACAATGACCCATAAAGGGGGCGGTGTGCTAGTCCTATAGCGCTATACATGTTAAGTGGGCTAATAATAGTTAATGAATTATGTTTAAGTATCTAAGAATCATAAGCATGGCAAGTAGCATATAAGTATGTTTAATAGATTGAGCATGTGTGTTTATGAAAGCATTAGTGTGTTTTGCATATGATACATGTTTACACCCCAAAAGTGATAAAGAGTAAAAAGGGGACAAGTATGAACTCAACTTAGGGTGTGTTATTTAGTTCCCAAAAACGGGTCTTGAGAATTGAAGATTTTAGCTCCAAATAACTAGAATTAGAAAGGAAAGCGTTTTAGGTTCAAGAGTTGGATTATTAGATTCAAGAGAGTCAAGCAAGCCTTTTAGGCGAACCAAAACACAAACCACCCTAAAGGTGATTCGGATGGTCACGAGAGTCAAGTAGTGCCTTTTAAGGCTAACCAAAACACAAACCATCATAAAGGTGATTCGGATGGTCAAGAGAGTCAAGTATTGGTAAGGTAGGGATGTATCCACAAACCTTCCAAGTTATTAGATTAGTAGAGTTTTGAAAGTATATATTTTAGTATTTACATAATATAACTATAGGGTTAAAGTAGTGTATGGTGACTTAGTTTGGAAGAGCCTTGGCTTTCCTTTGTCAACCATTAACCATAGCACAAGTCCATATTAAGTTATTGGTGAACTTGGTTGGTATCACTTCAACTAACCTTCTAGTGCATAAAAACAATAGAAGATGAACTACCTTTAAGGCCTCATTTTGGTGTCCCACTCATATTTATTTGCCATAGCAAATAAGAGCAAGGTCCTAGAGGTTTCCCCAAGGGATTAGAAGAAGATGGGAAATGAAGAAAGAAGAGGAAAGTTGGAGTTTAAAATAAGAAAACTCACTTAGAAGTGGGCTTCCAACACTTAGGATTTCTTGAAGAATTTGAAGGTTTAGAGAGGATTTAGGATTGAGCAAGTATTAGAATGGGTAGGGAGTGGTGTATTTATAGGTGAGGTAAAGTGGTTGGGTAATTAAGAGAGTTAAGATGTGGTTGAGTGAGTTAGGTGGGGGTTATATCTCAAAAGAAAAAAAATTAATAAAAATAAATAAAAATAAATGAACGGCTTAAAAAAAATTAAAAGAAACTTATGTGTTCATAGGAATTGTGTTGAAATGTTAATTTGTAGTGGTGATCAAAGTCAAAGGACTTTGTCACGTTTCTTTTTTTTTTTTAATTTAAATGTATTATTATTAAATATATATACATATGTTTAAAAAAATAATGTATATTAAGATCTTAACTAAAATGAGTTTCTTGTTATGACGCCTAAATTTAATAGGATAAATTTTAATGACGACTCGTCACGAATTGGTAGGAGTAACATAAAAGAAGCGAATAAAGGCGAACTTGGAATTTGTTAAGTATAGAATTTAAAATACATGGAAAGTAAAAATAACGTGATGTTACACCAAAACCCTATTCTCAAAGAGAATTCGCTCAAAGGTATCAAATCATATACCTAATGCATCGTACCGACAAATCAATATACGGTATTTGACTTGAACCCTGGTCTGGATCTTGATGGTCTCTCTGTTGCAGCGTTCTTGCATACCTGATCACCACTGAGTCCATTCCTTGTAAATACGGATGACAACAGCTTATTCACCGGTTACGAGGAAGCTTTGTGCATGCCTTGATACGGGAATGTGTCTCGTGGTGGGGAACACCTTGTACATCAGTCTTAATATTACCTTAACGTATCTAAAGTGCCTAGCGATAAAACTTGATTTTGAGTTTAGGTGGACAACAATATTGGCAGTTGTTGTAGGATGCTTATTGGTAATTTAAACTAAAACCGAACATATAAGGGTTCTAGTATAGTCCGTACACTGATATGATTCCCTAACTGATGAAACTCGCAAAAATATGCTTGTTAATTGTTTTTACATTTCCTGCATTTTTAGTTTCTGTTTGATTATCTTGAAAACCCCAAAAGATTTTTCTTTTGCCTTTATTTTTTGATTGACCGATGTTGGAATACAAGTATTCTTCAATTGGAATCTCAGATCCGAAGCCGAAACACAAATAAAATCAAAACATTACAAAATTCAAGGGTCAAACATAACTTTCAGGGTCACAAATTGTCAATCATGAGAGTTCAGGGTGAAATTTTAAAAGATCTAAATGTTCAGGGGAGAATAATTCGTTTCTCAAATTGGTGGTCACAATGGACAAATCATGAAAGTTCGTCAAATGATAAACTTCAAGAATTTATTTGTGTCCGAATTATTTGTCGTATCTAATACAAGTTGTAGTTTGTGTGCAGTTTTTATTAATTTTTTCTGCAAGATCAAACACAACGACTGTGCATATCATGATTCAAATGACTAGGCTTGAAGCTGAACAAGGCCCGAACCTGAAAAACAAAATCATCCTGAACAGCAAGAACCCGATATTTCCTCTTCAAAGAAACCATATCGTGGTAGAGCTCTGGAAATCGAAGATGAAAAAGATGAGAGTCAAGAAATTAAAGTGAAGATGATATTGATCTTCGTCTAAGTCACAGAATCGTCAATCATAAAAGCAAGATTTCTTGTTTCCTCCCAAGTTATCAAAGCAAATCGACGACCAAGACGAGATCTTATGAAGCAACGACTAAAGCTCAAGTCATTTTATATATTCAAGTCTTTAGAGGTCATACACTGCAGTGTCACCCTAAGTTGAAGAATGCTGAACATGAAGACTTGAGGACTCGAAGACCATATATCACCAGCTAGGTCCAAGGAGGAGTCTGTAAATACACTTCGTGTGTGTCCCCAGCTAGGTGATAGGTTGAGTCTGTAAATCACTAGCAAGGTCCAAGGGGGAGTCTGTAAATACATTATTTATATGCCCCTAGCTAGTGATAGGTCCCTATAGGTCGTTGGCTAGGTTAATTGAGTGGTTTATGGCTCGTAATCCACTACAAGAACTTGGGGTGTTTACCCACACATAACTTACCAACACATTTAAATGTGTGGGTAAATATCTACACATTTTTGTACATGTGTGGGTAATTGTTGACGATTAATGTTAAATAATAACTAACACTTTATATATGTTGGTAATATGTTTTACCTACACATTGGAGTTAGGGAGAAAATTTCCCGCCAAAATTGACATGAATGAAATGTTAAACTACCTACACATATGGTAAAATTTTATTATGTGTATGTAAATTATCTACAAATACGTAAACAACTAATTATATGTGTAGGTAAATGATTATGTTTACCAACACATAATAATATGTAGATAAGTCAATTATATAAAATTTTATTTTAGTTTTTGATAATGACGTCGCAAAATAAATAACTGCGTATGCTTAAAATGTCCAATATATGTAGATATTGGTTACAATCACTACGCCAAAAGAGACCTACGACCACACATTTCAAAAAACTGTCATGCCACACTTTCAATTATATGCGTGGCTAAAGGTCATTTATGACATTTTCAAAACATTCTAGCCTATTTTTCGCCACATTTTATTTTTTTATGTGACCATTGTAAAACTTTTAGCCACACTTTAACAAAAAAAATGTGATATTTATTAGCCACGCTCGAAAAAGTGTCACGAAATGTGACAACAGCTATAGTATTTGTTTGAATTTTTAATTCATGTGACAAAAAACATATCAGTTTGAAATTCTTAGCTATACTTTAAGAAAACATTGTGGCATTTAGTAGCCACGCCTGAAAAGCGTGGCCAAATGCATTATATGGTCATGATATTTTTTAATGATGTGGTGAGAAGCTAATACATATAGCTACTTATATTAGTTTGTGTGAGGAAATGCAATGACGAAGCTTGGTTTTCAAATCGGGAGGGGCCGGACTCAATTTTTTCAATCGGTAATGGCAAATCGTGGCGGCCGAACTAAACCCGGACTCACTTTACCTATGAAAATTACAAATTTCTACCACTGCGCCAAAAAACGAGAGGGGCGAGGACCACCCTTGACCCATAATATCCTGCCCCCTGACCAAATGGTAATATTAATTAGCCACTTATAACTTACACGGCTAAAAGTTCTTGATGGTGATGGCAAAGCGAAAAAATAAAAAGTATAACCATCAGCACTTTAATTGATTCAATCATCTACCCATAAGATACCCTTAAAAATTTAAACTCCTGCTTATCCAATTTTCACTCTCCCGCTTGTGTTTTCACAAACAAAATTAAACCCCTACTACTTCCAAGTCATCCTCCATCTCCTCCGTCCTTTTCAATTTTGAGTCTACAACATGAAAAATCAAACTTTCCCACCTCTCCAACCCGAACCCTAGAGTCCCCAACGAAGCTTCCCAATTGGCATCTCCACTTTCACAAATTCGACATGAACCCAACCCCATCACCATCTTAACTATATTCACAGTTCACACACATGATTTGCAACTTTCAACAAATGTCTACCAATGTCAACACCTTGAGCAGCAAGAAACAA
The DNA here is from genome assembly GCA_028751855.1 of Ambrosia trifida. NCBI lineage: Eukaryota > Viridiplantae > Streptophyta > Magnoliopsida > Asterales > Asteraceae > Ambrosia > Ambrosia trifida. The sequence continues at coordinate 83,564,958 of CM054122.1, forward strand.
CCACCAACACCAAACAAACCCCACCAATTGGCTTTTCTTTCACATGTTTTCTGATCAGGTATTATTCATCATTACAGATCGATTTGTTGGGGATGTGTTTTTTTTTTTTTTTTTTTTTTTGTGTTTGTGTTCTTTTCCGGTTGCTGATTTCGTAGTCGCATTGTATGTTACTGACCTTCAAATTGCTATTTCAGAGTGTTTTTTTTTTTGGTTTTCTTTTACTGTTTTTTCTTCTTTGTTGTTGGTGATTAATGACAATGTTTAATGAGCTTATATTTTTGGCAGATTTGCTTCAGTGTGTTGCTTTCTTTTTTCACCGTGGTCAAGTTTCGTTTGTAGTATTGCTTTTGTCATTGATGTTGTTGGCTTTTAATAAGTTGTTATTGTGTTGTTGATGTGTTGTATGCCTGCCAGTTTCTCGATCATATGTTTTGCTTAGTGAACTTGATTTTTAGACGTCAATATGTGGTGTTTTATTGTTCGGTGATACATTGTAGTCGCATTTAACTCTATTTAACGTTGGGTATGTGAATTGATTTAAAAATCTGAATTTTGGAGGTCACCATGTGGTTTGCTATTTTTTGTTGAGGAATTGTTAGCTGGTGGGTGGTGGCGATGTTGTCGTTGATTGCTAATGTGTATCCATTTTAGGTGGTGCATAATGGCGGTCAACATCGATCTACCTGACAACCTTTCACCGCTTCCTTTAATTCTACCGTCTCCGCATTTTTCCCTGTCTCAAAGATGGATGGTGGCTGTTGTCAGTGGTCATTTATTTGTAATTTCTTTGCCTTGATATCTGTGTGGTTTTGTTTTATGATGTTTGTTTTTGTCTACGCCTTTCATTGTTGTTGTTTCCCTTGATTAACCATGCCTGACCACTAATTTTGATGATGCAGGTGACCATTTTGCTGGCTTATAGTTTAATTTTGTTGTTTTTGTAAGAGGTATGTTTAGGTTTCTTTAGTTGGTATATGATGTCCCGCCTATGCATATGCTCATTCATGTGTGCTTAGTAACCTTAAATTGTTTTTTATTCCCGATTGCAGTTTACATTTTGCTTATTGCATCTATCGTTTTACAACAAACTGACTTCATCGATGTCAACTCATAATTAAGGTAACATGTCCTTTATTTTAACATTACTGATTTGTAGGTTTTATAGACTTAAATGTAGAGTGTTTCTAATTAAAAAGAGGTCACTTTTAACTTCCATGGAGAACTATGTGACAATACTTTTTGAGGCTGGGCGACCTGTTTACACACCTTCGTAAGCTTTTCAATATACATGTAGTTTGTAGTCTCTTTCTTATGGCTCATTATTAATTGATGATCATAGTTCATTTTCAGATTTGCTATTCCGTTGTAATGTGTTGTGGATATAAATTTCATAGGAGGTTTCTGCCTGAAGAGAAAGTTGAGTCGATTTAAGGTCTTTGATGTTGCCGAGGAAGACTTGAACACTTTCCTTGTTGGAACTACAACCAATTAATAAATTAACTTTTATTATGCTTATACTATTCTTTGTTCTAACTGGTAAATGGTATGCAAGCCAGGACAATGCTGCTGACGTAATCTTAGAGGTTGTAAAAGAGTTGCCGCAATTGCAAGAAAAAGAGCAGTCACGGGGAAGATTTGGAACAGACTTTTGCTTGCTTCTGTGTTCTCCTTTTAGTTGTACATTCAAGGTTTGTTTAATTTTTATTTTTTTAGAAGATTAAATGTGCAAGTTGTTTTCTTTTCACAAGAAACACCAAGTTACATCCGGATAATGGGTAAGCGAGCAAGCTGTGCCGCTACCCCCTTTTGAATCGCAAAGCCTATTATACTAAATACAAACCCTTGGTTCCTTGTGCTCTGCGAGTCACTGCGGACCACCTTTTGTACCCACTCCAAAAAAAACGAATAGAGATCCAATTAATTTGCTTTATAGGTCGGCAATTTATTTTTAAAAAATATAGGACAACGTATAGTTAATGGTATGCGTGTTCTCCTTCTAGTTGCCCATTCAAGATTTGGATTCTTCATCCGGTCAACTTGAAACTTGGCGGCTTACACATTGAGATTCGGAAAAAGGTTGGATATTTAAAAATGTGGCTGCAATACATGTAAGTTTACTTTTTCTTTTCTACCGCCAAGTATTCATTATTTGGTAAACAGTTAATTTATTGTATTTGGATTCTTTTTTTTTCCTAAAAGGAAGTAATGATGAAGTTGAGAAACCAGCATACGTGGAATCAATGAGTGTCAAGTCGATTACTGAGAATGTACTTGGACGAAGCTCTATTCGTTTGCATGGGTGGGGACGTGATCCGGTTATTGTTGATAATACAATGGGTACAGCTAAAAAAGCAAAGCGTCCTGTTTATGATGAGCTGGTCCATACATTTTAAACAGTGACAAGTAATCGTGCAATTGCGGAACATGTAAGCGTAAGATTTTGACTAAAACAGGATTATTTGATCATACAAGTTACAAAACCAGGTGCGGAAACCCTAGCTTTGAACAAACTGATAGAAACTCAAATCAAAACACAATCAATATCATTTTCAAAGCTTTTCATAGATTAACTTTTGCATAAACTTGATTACAATGACAGTACGGTTAATCTAGATCAAATACAAACACTTTCAATCTATCCTGGAACCTGACCTCAAAACACACACAACTAATAACTCTCTTACATTAACAAAAACCCAAAATCTATTTATAGACTCTGCACATTCGCCCCTTTACTGTGGTCGAATGTGGAAGAGTTCCACATTCGCCCAGTACAAAGGTACGAATGTGTTCTTGATTAGCTTCCATTCTTCCTTCGCCCATAAGCTATCTACCTTCGCCCACTTTATGTCTACCTTCGCCCACTTTGACTTACCTTCGCCCACTTATATTTTACATTCTACCAATCAGCACTATTTAACACATGTTAATATCCAATCACTAGTCGCAAAACGCATCTACAAACTCCCCCTCGACTATTGATTGGATTGTCTTCTCTTTTCGTCCATTGCTTTGTTCATCAGCTTAATTCTGAGCTGTTTCTTCTGCTCATTAGTCATTGCAGGCTCAAACACTCTCTTCGCTGGTTTCGACACATTTGCCATCTTCACCGTCTTGCCAAGTTTATTCTCCAAATTACTCCCAGCATTAATATCATAAGCAAAACAAACTCCAACCACTTGAGTATACTTCCTTGCTTGAGCAGCGTCTTTCGGTTCAAAGTAAATCGGATTATAGAAAAGCATGATGATGTCTTCAAAAATACAGTTAATCAACCACATCGGATCAAATACATGAACACGCTTGTATTTATCCTTCCCGTCTCTCAACACTATCACCGCTTCAGCCTTCCTCCAATCATAATACCAGAAAATAAAATCAGCACTGAAATGTTGTGGCATAGGCATCAAAGGTATTTTTCTCATCACTTCAGGTGCTTTGTATATCAAAGTAACCCGCTTCAGCTTGGTTTGAGGATCAATATCCCTATGAACTTTCCTTCGGGGATATTGAGGCTTGAATCTATTCCATCTTGTTCTACTTTCCCAAACCAGCTTGTCTGCACACCAACCGACATGAGTACCGCTTACTGAAGCACCAGACATAGGGAATCTGGATAGATCTCTGACCGCCCAGTACGGTAGAGTTAGCAAATCAATGAATCTGTTAAAATACAAGATCCCTGTTTCCCATTTAGCAGCTATGCACTTCAGCCTGCCCAAATATGTCCACCCGAGAGCTCTACCTTTGAACTTGGCATTGTGAAATCTATAGAAGTTTCCTTGAGCTTCAGGCTTCAGTCGGTTTTCATCCATTTCCCTCAATTTCTTCAAATAACTCTTCAATTCATCAGATTGATTTGAAGATTCTTGCTTATCAGCACCAAACACCTTCTCCACAAACTCTGCACTTCTTTCTTGTGCCTTCTTCTTCGCTGAATTATTTGGTGTCTCAGTGAAATCAGGAAATATCTCATCTGTATCTGTTTCTCTGAAGTACTGAGCAAACTCTTCATGAGTTATATCTTCAACCTCCACTTCATCAAGCTCAGGAGTATTCTTATCATCTGAGTGACTTCCAATATCCTTTTCAGAGATATCTGGAATCGACTCATCTACTATAAACTCCTCAAATGTTTTCCCTACCCTCTGTGCAAGTCCATCCAGAATTTCCTTTGCCACAGAAGCAGGTACTTCTCCTTCTTCAAGATCAGGATCTTCGTATTCCAATTCATATCTCAAGTCATCAGTTTGGAATATCTCAGCGAAACATCCTGTGAACTCAATGGTCCATTCTCTTCTTTCCAACATATCTTTATATACTTGTTTAGCATCATCTGATAAGGATCTCACCTTCTCATTCCAGAAGATACTTTCATCTGAATCAACGTTCTCACCTTTCTTCTTCTTTGAACTTGATTCATCAGTACTCTTCTTTTTGGATGTTCTCTCTTCAAATGTAAACTTTGAAGTATCATCTCCTCCATCATCATCATCATCACTATCACTATCATCCTCTTTCTGTCTCCCAGACCCTTCAGCATCATCATCATCATCATTATCATCCTCATCATCATTTTTATCTGACTCTTCATCATCTTTTTCTTCATCCGATTCAGACTCTTCATAGTCAACTTTCTCTTCTTCTTCTTCTTCTTTATCTTCTTCACCCTCCTTCAACTTGGGTGCAACATTGTACAAATCTTCTATCAAATCACTAAGGCGTTTGTTCTCAGCCCTTAGTTCTTTGTTATCATCTTTAATCAACTTTATCTTGTTCTTGTTTCTTGCACACTTTCCCTCAAGCTTTTCATTCTTTGCTTCAAGCTTCTTAACCTTCTCATTAATCTCATCTTGATTAGATTTAGAAGCAACCACAATCTGAAGCATTTTCTCTTCATTCTGCTTAAACTTGGCTATTTCAGCTTGTTGAGCCACAATCATCTTCATCATATCATCCATTTTCTTGTTCACCTGCTTCATTACATCATCATCCACAGTGACCTTCTTGGATTTGGATCTAGATGGCTAAACTTCCTTTTCTTTCTGAGGCTTTCTGAACATGTCAAGTATATTGTCCAGTGCAACATTAAGTTGATCAGCTGATATTGTCTCTGCCTCTTTAGACTTCTTTTGCTTTTTGGTGACTGGTGAAGATAGCTTTGATGACGTACCAGCATCGGGTACTCTTTTTCCCTTCAACAGTTGTGCTAACTCTTTCTCTCTTAACTGTTTAGTGCTTGTCTTCTTAGACATGGTCTTGTGCTTGGCTTTGGGCAAGTTTACAACCACAGTTTCTCCAGTATTCAACTCATCCAAGTCAACACCTAAACCTTCATCTTCAACATTCAATGACTTCTTTCTTTTCTCAGCTTCCTCAATCGATTTGTTTAAAGATTCAGACTCACCAACCATAGTGGCCTTACGTTTGGTGGTCCTAATATTCTCAGTATCAGAATCCCATCGTTCTTCTACCTCAGTTTCCTCTGAATCCACTGATTCTTCATCCACCAAACCAGTACCTTTCTTAGCAGTTGATTTCTTCCTCACCTCTTGTTGCTTAGAACTTCCTTGATCAGTCTTTCCCTTACCCTTCCCTTTGGCTCCGGGATTGACTACCTGTCTCTTCCTCTTAGTGCTTGCATCAACATACACCAAAGGATCATCATTATCAGAATCACTGTCATCATGTCTTGCTCTGTTCTTGCCAGGATCAGTGTAATCCTGACTAGCCAAAGCTCCAAAGAGTCTCCTGTGAGGTGGCTTTTCATTGTCTGGCACACCCTTATATCCTTTCATTCTCACCAAAGTACGAATGTTCATGTGATCTTGACCTAGGATCATAGTTGGATCCTTCTTCAATTCTGGATACTTGTGGTCAAAAATCATCATGAGAAATCTCGGATATAGCATAAATTGCTTCTTCTTCACACCCTTTAACATCTCAAGCATATGATCCAGTATCATCCCAGATACGTTGAATGGTTTGTTGAGAGTCAACGCAACCATCAACGAACTTAGACTTTTCCTCATCACATCATAACCTCCACTCACACATCCAAATACATGGATAATGACATGTGCAAAGTACTTGAACTGCACACTCAGCTTCCCTTTATACATAGATCCATCAGTGATCGGACCTTTGTACTTCATTCTTAAGAAACAAGCCTTCTGTTCAGTCCACGACAATTCTCTGGGATCCTCACTCACTTCAAACTTTATCTGGAGTGCTTCTCTAATATCAGACTCTGTAATAAACATCTCTAAGTCTTGTATCTTGCTTCTAATGATTGTCTGATTATCCCAGAAGTCATACTTCGCATTCTTGTAGAAGTCTTCAATGATATCTTTGTAAATGATAGTCGGAGTAGCTAAAGCATAGACAACTCTGCTCCTCCTCAAGAATTCAATGATTCGAGTAAATTCTACATTCTTTTCCACATCTCCAAGATAAGCACAACAGTTATGTGTTTTCTCAAACAACCAACTGCTTGTACTTGACGATTCTCCTTCCTGAACGTTCTCTGGAACTGGTTCTGAAACGATATTCTCCACTGGAGTCTCAATGTTTTCAGTCTGATCAGCCATCTGCACATCAAAAACAAAAACAAGCGTCAAAATACAAAAACGACAAAAATTCAAAATTTTAAGGTTTTAAAGTTCCACATTCGCCCATTTTGATCTAGACGAATGTGAATATTAAGGTGCGAATGTGAAATATTCTGGACGAAGGTGAAAAGTTTTTGAATTAAAAACACATTCGCCAGGTTTTAATCTACATTCGCCCAAAATCTTCACCTTCGCCCGTTTTGTTGACCCGAAGGTGAATCTGTTCATCCCCAAAATTTAAAAATTTTTCAAACTTGTTTTTAATCCTTGATTTTGATTAGAATGTGTGCTAATATGGCCGATTAACCTTCGTGTATGACCAATTGTCCTTATTATTCAGTTTACATCAGTTTTAATAAGAAATTAGGTTATAACCGCTCCAATCGATCAATTAATCAACTAAACGATGTTATAAACCTAATTCATTGATTATTCTCCCCCTAAAACTGATGTAAATTGAAATGTGTTCAAAATTAATCAACAACAAACATCCTGGAACCCTAAAATATAAAACCCTAGGTTCGAGCATAAAAACGATGATTCCGGACTGTTTAGAGCTCCATTACCTGTGAAATTAGGTTTAAAATGATCAGTGATTGACCAGGAAGCAAAAGCACAAGAATAAGGAATCAAAGCAACAAGGTTTGGTATCGAAGAAAAAAATTTTTAAGAACAGATACTGAGGGTTCGAATCTGAAACTTGTATTTATAGAGACGCCACCTTCGCCCGTTTATAGTGGACGAAAGAGAGACTATTCCACCTTCGCCCCAACTTAATGGCCCGAAGGTGAAATTGTTACCCGAAGGTGAAATGTTAGTATAAAATGCTCACATTCGTCCAAATTGTAACGGCCGAAGGTAAAGATTTTTCCACATTCGTCACAATTAAGGGGCGAATGTGAAATGGAAAAATCTGAAAATTTTACCAAAACACGAATTCGAATCCCGTTCAACATTTTTCAATCTGTTAAACTTCCAAAACTCAAATTTTCACTTTTTGAATGATACAAAGCCCAGATGGTGTTATCAAATCTCAGAAATTGACCATCAAGCATCCCCGGTTATCAAAAATAAAGCAGAAATGCAAACAATTTTGGGTTTTCTGAAATTTTATCAAAACACACCAAAAATCTTTTTGGATTTTGTATCTTTTTGACAATAAAAGTAAAATGCAACAAAGTAAAATGCATTAAAGTAAATGAAAGCAGTAAACATTTTGTGATATCCGGTAAGAGGATCATATCAGTTTCTGAGAAATCTGATCACAGCGTTGATCTGATTGTTTAATATTATCATTAGAAACAATATGTGACACGGCAATTGCTGATATTATGGTCCACGTAAGCTCACATGCAGACAATTACGCAATGCTTTAAAATGATACGAGTTAGATGTATTAGACTAACACATTGTAGTGCCCACACACACGACATACTCCCGTATCAAGTAATTGCACAAAGCTTCATCGTAACGCGTGATTATGCCAGAGTTATCCGTAAAATTTACAAAGTATATAGCACAGAGGTGTACAGGTCAGCAAATGAATGCAGCAAAGTAACATGTGCGTATACACTAGGTTGAGGCTGATATTAACCACTGATTTGCATCAGAAAGTCAATACGATGTAATAATGATCTTTGATCAATAAAACATAAAGTTCCTCAATTCGGTAACTTTCGGTTTTGGCAATTAAGCTCTTTTTGCAAATATTCTGATGAAACTAGGTCCGTAAATCAATATGACAGAAGTTTAATCAGAATATCCCGGATAACCATAACATAACGACCCGAAACCTCAGATTTTGGCAATTCTATCAAACGAAATTACGGTACTAAGACCATATGCCCATGAGGTGTTCAGCCACGAAAGTGTAGTTTGTTATGTTTGTATCACTAAGGCACGCATTATTTAGTCTGCGAAGCCTATCATCAGCATATCACACGTACTCAACATACGCCTCATTATACTACACAATTCTTTAGCCTGTGTCAGATCCCCACTGATGTACTATCATTTCCTCTTTTTATCCAGGAAATCATTTTGGATTTTCTAATTTTTAGGTCTTTTGAAATTTTTCAATGTTTTTGGTTTTTCTGATAAAAAGACTCCCCCTAAAATAAAGAACATATTTTTGGGTTTTTAATTTTTCTGAAAAACAAAACAAAAAATTTGAAAGAAACAATCCACTTGAAAGCATCAACTTCTTTGAGGATTAAACAATTCCCTCGAAAGCATCAACTTCTTTGAGGATTATGATAGAAAAGAGAAATTCCCAATTAGCAAAGAGAAATTCCCAATTAGCAAAATTTTAAAAATAAAAACTAAAACTAAAGAGCGATAAACCGAGGTGCCGATTAGTCCTGTTTTTCTTTTATATTGTTTACTTTTAAAAGATAGTCAAAGCGGGATCTGTCAAAAGCTTTTGTAAACAAATCTGCACGTTGGTAGTCAGTATGGATTTTGACCATATCTATCAATTCCTTAGCGTAACAATCACGGATAAAATGATATTTAATCCGGATATGTTTCGCTTTAGAATGATTTTCAGTATTTTTAGTTAAAGCAATTGCGGCTTCGTTGTCACAGTGTATAGGGGTTTTAAGAAACTGCAAACCGTAATCCACCATCTGTTGTTGGATCCAGAGTACTTGCGAACAGCAACTTGAGGCTGCAATGTACTCAGCTTCACAGGTAGACAGCGCCACGGAAGTCTGTTTCTTACATTGCCAGGTAATTAACCTGCTCCCTAAAAACTGACAACCAGCTGTAGTTGATTTGCTGTCTTTGTCACAGCCGCCCCAATCTGCATCACTAAAAGCAATAAAATCAAAATCATCATCATTAGGGTACCAAAGTCCTTTTGAGGGACAACCCTTCAGATATCGAAGGATACGCTTGACCGCCGTCAGATGACTTTGTTTCGGCTTCGATTGATAGCGAGCACAGAGGCACGTTGCATACATAATATCTGGTCAAGACGCTGTCAAATACATCAGAGATCCGATGATTGCTCTGTATGTAAATGGGTCCGTCAGCTCCCCCTTAGCGTCCACTCCAATCCCGTGATTGGGTTGAATCGGGGTATCCATCGGCTTAGAGTCCTCCATCTGGAATCGGCTCAAGATGTCGGATACATATTTCGTCTGGTGAATGAAGATCCCGTCGGGTCTTTGGTCCACCTGCAAGCCGAGGAAAAACTGCATCTCCCCCATTGCGCTCATTTCGAACTTTTCTTGCATAACAGTTTCGAATTCCCTGCATAAAAGTTCGTTAGTTGAACCAAATATTATATCATCAACGTAAATATGTACTAGAAGCAAATCATCTCCCGTCTTCTTCGTGAAGAGGGTGCAATCGACGAGGCCGCGCTTGAATCCTTTGGAAATGAGGTATGTACTTAGCTCCTCGTACCACTGTCTTGGAGCCTGGTGCAAACCATATAGAGCTTTGTTCAGCACATAGACCTTATCCCGGTGGATTGGGTCCACAAAGCCTGGTGGCTGCCCGACATAAACCTCTTCCTTGACTTTCCCGTACAAAAATGCGCTCTTGACGTCCATTTGATAAACTTTGAATCTCTTGTATGAAGCAAACGCAAGGAACATTCGAATAGCTTCAATCCGTGCTACTGGTGCATAGATTTCGTTATAATCAATCCCTTCGATTTGATGGAAACCCTGCACGACCAATCTGGCTTTGTTACGAACAATAACCCCACGATCATCCTTTTTGCACTTAAACACCCATTTAGTGCCTATTTTCTTCCTTCCCGGCGGCAAATCCGTGAGCGTCCAAACTCCCAATTTCTGGAATTGCAATAACTCCTCCTACATCGCTTCAACCCAGGCATCTTCATTCAAAGCGTCCTTGTATGTCCTTGGCTCTACCTGCGACACATAACACGCAAACGACCAATCATTTTGACTACCAGATTTTTGAATTTTGGCATATAATGCTAAAGCACCAAAACTCTCTGGCGAGTTAACACTTTTCAGCTGCCCTCTGGTCATATCACCACTTCCAGGATCACCGATAACTTGCTCCAGCGGGTGAATACGATGAATCCGAGATTCCGGATAATCAGGTACAGTAACTCCCGTCTGAGCAGTCAAGTTTTCTACAGCATCCAGATCATGACCCATGTTTGATGATGAAGCAACATCTGTAGTTGGAGTTGGGTTCACTGGCATTGCCTCTGGTTCTTCTGCATGTTCAAGAATGACTTCTTCAAATTGTTCAACTTCAGATTCTGAAGAGTCTAATGAAGTTGAAGCCTCTTGAAACACATCTTCCTCTTGTATAGGAGCATTGGTATCATTAGAAGCAGGTAGGGGGTTCACGGTGATTGGAGGCACCAACGATGAAGTCGTCGCGTTTTCACACTCGTAAAGTAATCTGATAACAGCTTCTTCAACCAAGCTATCTAGGTTGAATGATTCAAAGAAATCTTTGTAATCAAACATCCAATCAGGACCCGTGCCTTGCAAATTTTGAGTATATCGTTGAACTTCCACGTTAGCCCAATCCTCCACTTGACGAGTTCGCTTGTTGAATACCCGTTTGAGTGGGGTTGCATATCCAACAAAATATCCCTCCTCAGCTTTAGGACTAAACTTCTCACCTGGATTCAACATCGTGCATGGCGCCCCAAAAGGTTCTAGATACTCTAAGTTTGGCTTTCGTCGGTGTAACAGTTCATAAGATGTTTTTCCAAACTTCTTCACTGTTAGAACCCGATTTAGTGTATAATTTGCTGCATAAATCGCCTCGTTCCAGAACATTACCGGAAGATTTGAATCAGCAAGCATTGTTCTAGCCGCTTCAATTAGAGTCCTATTCTTTCGTTCAGCAACACCGTTCTGTTGTGGGGTGTACGGGGCCGAATATTCATGATGTATCCCTTTGCTTTCACAAAGTTCAACCATCTTGGCATTTTTGAACTCCGTCCTATTGTCACTCCGGATTCTCTTTATCTTCACATTGTAGAGATTCTCCAATCGAGTGAACAGAACTTTTAAGTTGTTAAAGGTGTCACTTTTATTTTGCAGACACATCACCCATGAAAATCTTGAGTAGTCATCAGTGACAACTAAACAATAAAGCTCTCCAAGATGACTTTTGCGCTTGACTGGTCCAAAGAGGTCCATGTGCAGTCGCTCAAGTGGCATCTCAACAGAGTTGACTTTCTTCACTTTGTGGGCCTGTTTGTGTTGCTTCCCCTTCTTACAGCTTACACACTTGTCATTCAGATGGAAATGTTTCACGTTTACTCCATCGACAAGCCCATTTTTCACAAGTTGATTCATTTTTCTCAGATGAATGTGCCCCATTCTTCGATGCCACATTATCGATTCTTTCTCAGTCGCTTTGGATAGAAAACATGTTATTTGCCCCTGTGATGTCATCGCCTTGGACATATCAAGAATATAGAGATTGTTGACGCGAGGTGCCATCAACATTATCCACTCTTTTGGAATTTTGAAGCCCGGTTTGAGAATATAGCAGGATTTGTCATCAAAATGCACAGAAAATTGTTTATCACATATTTGACTGACACTCAGCAGATTATAATCTATCTGCTTCACATAAGATATCCGCTCAAAGCTCACTATCCCATTACTCACGCTCCCCTCCATTGTGATATATCCACCTTTATTACCAGCGAATGCGACATACCCTCCATTGATGTTTTTCACGTCGAACAACAATGCAAGATCTCCTGTCATGTGGCCTGAAGCTCCACTATCAACAATCCAAAGACTGCTAATAGGGCCAGCAGAAGCTCCCTGCACACAAAAAGTAAATCATTTAGTTCTTTCGGGGGACCCAAGCCTGAGTCTTGGGCCTTTGAACATCAGCTTTCAAAGAAACATTCTCATTCACATTTTCAACAACTTGTTGTTTTGGATCAATCTTTTTCTGATTGTTCAAAACAGTTTCCTTTTTCTCATTGACCTTAGAAGTAGAAGCTCCTGGAGTACCATTGGGTGACCAAGATTGTTCAGACCTTTTAAGAATGCGAATCTGAGATTTTGGTTTCTCAGTCGGTTTCTGAACATTGTTAACAAACGTAATTTTCTTGGTTACCTTATCTGAGTTAACAGACTTAGGTCCAACCTTTGATTTGATAATCGGTTTTTGTGGAACCTTTTGCCTATCAATTGTTGCGTTCACCACAGGCTTTCTCCATGATTGTTCCATAGCAATCCGATTTCTTTGATGATATTGAATTGGACGATTGTTCCTCATTTGATGAAAATTGTTTTGATTATAAAACTGTTGTTGTTGAGGAACAACTCGTCTATGTGGTGGAACATAATGATCAATCGGTTTTCTCATGGAATTTCTCACTTCAACCTCATGTCTTTTATGCCTTACATATGGACACTGAGCAAGTAAATGCCCACGTTCCCCACATTTAAAGCATTTTTGATATTCTTCAAAAACATATTGAGCATTTGGTTGAGCAAATGATCTAACAGGATATTGATCATTATACTGTTGATTCCTCAAACTCTCAGGGAGTGGCCCTTTTGAGTAGGTAGGCTCATGAAAACCATTAGCTCTGTCATTTGGTCGGATGAACTCTGTGACATGGACCTTTGGTTCTTGAGGAACATCCAAATACAATTTCTTTAAAGTTTCTGGTGGAATCTCATTTGTTCTCTCATGTTTTGGGAACCAAATTGTGCTTTCTTGCCAAATCTTTTTCTATTTTAGCATAGTTAGCATTTTTGATTGGAAATTCCTCATCAGAGATGATTTTATTGGATCCTTCCATCCGATAAAACACCTTGACAGGTTTGTCACATGGTTCATTCTCAAGATCCTTTTTAAACACATTCTTTTCAGACTTTTTCTCACGATGAGCATTTGCCATCGGATGCATATGTTGAGATGGTGAAACTGGTTCAGTAGTAATGATGTGATTTTCTTTTGGAATTTCACATGCATTAACAGTTTGGTCATTACCAGTATCATCATTCTCTGAGTCTGAATCCACACTTTCAGCATAAACACCCTCATCATTCAAGCCTAAAATCGGTCTCACATCGGAATGAGGATCACCAATACTCGAGGTATTTGGTTCAATTTCCGATGATGAGTCTGATTTTACCGAGCTCTCCGGTATAACTTGGTGATAATTATGATTTTCAAAAAGCACCGGAGATGGCACAGACTTGTAATTAGTGGTGTTATCATCTATGATGTGATCTACCACGTAAGCAATGTGCTTATAACTTTCCAACTTTTTGTTTACTTTCTCAGCAAAGCATTTTATGGCTGCCATTTCCAACTTGGTATTTTCAATTTCATTGATGTAGTTGTTAATTGCCAATTGTTTTAATGATAAAGTGTTTTTCAAGTCGGAAATGTCCTTTTTGTAGCCATCTAATACCTTGTTGAAAGCATTTAAGTCTTTGCGAGTAGATTGACTGTTCATGATAGCACTATCACGTTGAACTCGGAGTTGTTTATTCTCCTCGGTCAATCTATCACATGTTCCACAATATTTATCACTTTTAATATCAGTACTAGACTCAGAACTTACAGGTTTTGGCGGATCAGTCATGGCCATTAACGCGAAATGAGCTTCCTTTCCAGTAAAGAATTTGGAATAGTCAATCTTGGTGAAAACATCATCAGCAATGCACGACTTCCTTGTCATCAGAAAATCCGCTTCTGCTAGCAACTGATCTATGTCATCATCTAGTGATGTAACACTTGCTTCCGTATTCGATTCACTGTCTGAATCAAAATAAACCGATTCACACTCCTCAGGAACATCAGAAACAGTATCAATCACCACTCCAGAATTAGCTTTCTCAACCTTAACCTCAACAGGTTCAATCTCCACATCCATTTCAGCCTCAGACTCATCACTTTCACACATAGTTTCTTTCTTTTCATCCACCATCACCGACTCTTCAATATCAACCTTGCAAGAAACGCAAGCCACATTTCCACCAGTAGTAATTTCTTCCACTCCTATTTGCAATCCCGACCAATCAAACCTTTCATCTTGTTGAGTCATCAATGCTTGATTCTGACTCGTGTTCTGTTGTGTTTCATTCGGTGTAGTGATCGGTATAACTGTTCGGTTAGTGTTGTTAGGAGATTGGTTTTGGATCTGGTTTGATGTGTTAGGTTGTCTGTTTTGGTTGTTGTTAGAGTTATTTTGACGGTTTTGGTAATTGTTGTTGTTTTGATAAGAAACTCGGTTTTGGTTTTGTTGTTGACGATTCTGGTAGCTTGCATTGAATGGGTTTCTATTACCTTGTTTTGGTGGTTGGGTGCATTCACGTTTAAAGTGACCTTTTTCTCCACAGTTAAAACAAGTAACTTTCTCCTTGTTGAACCCGTAGGTTGTGTTAGGAGAAGTTCCCAAATCTGTTCTACCTGTCTTTTCAATAAACTCCGTTGCTCTTCTCATGATGCTTGCAAAAGCCCATTGGATATCAATGAGTTCCATCTCTTCCTTGTCGATCTGTGCATAGTCCTCATTGGTTAAGTTGTTATTCCCAATTTGACTAGCAACAAGTCCATTGTAAGATGAAACCATTGTTGAGACTAGTGCAATATGTTGTTGAGCAATTTCCACAGTCACATTGCCCAAGTTAGAAGTCTCCAAAACCACTTGTTGTTGATTAGGTTGAGTAACTTGGTTCATTGGTTGTTGAGATTGGCTAGCAGTATAGAAAGATGCTTGTTGCATTGGGGAGAATGGTGAAATGTAAGAATTGTTGTATTGTTGTTGTGGTGGTGGTTGTGTGTATGATGGTTGTGAGTAAGATGAAGTTTGTGCCATGTAATTGATGGTAGGTTTTGGTGATTCCATAACATTGGAAATGCAAGCAACATGTGGTGCAACTATCCCTCCTGAACTTGAGTTACTCACAGGAACTGAAGTGCCTCCAAAGTATAAGCTAGGATTCTGAGGAACCTGTGCTCTTCTAGCTTTCCTCTTCTCTTCCATTTCCTTGTTTTCCAGCTTCTGTATAAACTCTTGAATAGTCCAGTATTGATATGCATCCTTCTCCCTGAGAACTTCCACATGCTGATCCCAATAAGGTGGTAGAGCATCTGCAAACTTATCCACCAGATTCTTCATAGGAATCTGTATACCATAACTAGACAATTCAGTTAGCAAATGACTATATCTAGGAGTTAATTCTTTTAAAGTTTCATTTCCAATATAAGAAAAATTCTCAAACTCCTTTCTTAATTCATCCATCCTCAAACTTCTAGTTTTCTCATTCCCATCATGCCTCCTCTTAAGCACATCCCACAATTGCTTAGAGGTTGTACAAGTCCCAAATTGATGCAGTAGATCATTTGTGATTGCCTGAGTCAATTGGGAAAAGGCTTTCTTTTCCACCACATATTTCTTTTTCTCATCCTCCGTTAAGCTTTCCAACGGAATTGGTTCACCTGTGTTCTCCAAAATCGGTGCTGTGTAACCTTTAGCAATCATACTCCATGCCTCTGCTCCCTCCACTCCCATGCCTTCCAAGTGAATCTTGAACTTGTTCTGCCACTGATTGTATTCTTGTATATCCATGAGCTTCGGTGGCCGATTCCCGCTACCTGAAGACAAATCGTTAATCAATGTAGAAATAGCATTTGTAGTTTGAGTGTTTACCACCGCTGCTGCTACTCCCCAGTAGTCAGGTTGTGGTGCTGGAGGTGCTACACTTTGAGGCATCGAGCTCGTCATCGCCATTTAGTTAATCGGTTGCGAAGACTGTGTGCTCGTCTTTTGTGCTGCTACTGTCCATGGGTCCATCACTTGCTGTTGTGGTTGTGTCGTTGCTGGTCTCGGAGTAGTAGGAAAATTCCACATGATCACGAACTTCGAAAAATCCAACACTTAGAAAATTTTCCAAAAACTAAGCCTAGGTTCGCCCAAAATGCTCTCACTTTCGTCCCTTCTGATGTAGGTTCGCCCAAACAGTACCACTCGAAGGTAAAAACTCACCAGAATGTAAAAACACACTTACACTTTTCCACGTTCGTCCAGAAAATTCTAGGTTCGCCCAGTATGAATCTAGGTTCGCCCGTTTTATCAACCGAAGGTGAAAAATGTGACCCGAAAGTGAAAAATTTAACCAACAAATTCCAGGTTTACCCAAAATTTCCTACGTTCGACCAAAAACAACTCACTTTCGCCCACTAGGTTCCAGGTTCGCCCATTTTCTGAAATTTTCAGATTTGAAAAACGGTTACACTTTGAAAAACGGTTATTTTGATCTGTGATTTTCAAAAGTTTGTGGATTTGAATGATCTTAATCAGGTTATGATTCGGAATTGATTTGGAGCAACTTTAATTCTTGGAATTTTAGATTTTAACCACAAAATCAACTTCAAATCAATCAAAAACACTCAAAAACCATTTTCATGCAAAAACAGATGTATTTTGATTAAAAATATGTCCAAATCAGCTCTGAGTTTATCAAATTTGTTGTTGTATGATCCATATGGCTCTGATACCACTTTGTAAGCGTAAGATTTTGACTAAAACAGGATTATTTGATCATACAAGTTACAAAACCAGGTGCGGAAACCCTAGCTTTGAACAAACTGATAGAAACTCAAATCAAAACACAATCAATATCATTTTCAAAGCTTTTCATAGATTAAATTTTGCATAAACTTGATTACAATGACAGTACGGTTAATCTAGATCAAATACAAACACTTTCAATCTATCCTGGAACCTGACCTCAAAACACACACAACTAATAACTCTCTTACATTAACAAAAACCCAAAATCTATTTATAGACTCTGCACATTCGCCCCTTTACTGTGGTCGAATGTGGAAGAGTTCCACATTCGCCCAGTACAAAGGTACGAATGTGTTCTTGATTAGCTTCCATTCTTCCTTCGCCCATAAGCTATCTACCTTCGCCCACTTTATGTCTACCTTCGCCCACTTTGACTTACCTTCGCCCACTTATATTTTACATTCTACCAATCAACACTATTTAACACATGTTAATATCCAATCACTAGTCGCAAAACGCATCTACAGAACAAGCACTGATTGAGAATAATATCATGTCTTCACCATCAAGCACATCTGGACAATCTCAAGGTGATACTCTAGAGGGTGATGAAAGTATCAATGTGTGATGTAGTTTAGTAATTTTATATAACCCGTTAGTAACTTATGGTCAATATTTGTTTTATATGTTTGGTTGTTTGAACACTTATGTTTTGATTAAGAATGTTAATTTGGTCGCGTATGTTTCTGTAACCCTTTTTGTATTTGTTTGTATACATTTAAAAATTATTATTTAAATAAATCGTGGTTGTTATCTACACATTTAAATATTTATACCAACACATCAATATATATTATTTCTTCACTTGTTAAGATTAATGCCTACACATGTTAAGATTAATACCTACACATAATTAGCTGCCACATTGGATGCCACGTCAGCAGCCACGTCATACACCAATCTAACATGTTATACTTCTACCAACACATATATATTAGTTTTAGCCACACACACATGTGTAGGTATATCTTGCTATATACCTACACATAATAAATGTGTAGGTAATGATCTATATCTACAGTGCCGAGTCTACACATCATGACACTTAATTTATGTGTAGGTAAACATAACTACTAACCCATTATATGGTTTTTCCTACACATACTATGTGTGGGTAAATACTCAAATTTCTTGTAGTGATCATACTAGCTAGGTCCAAGTGGGAGTCTATTAGTACATGATGTCCCTAGCCTAGTATAGGTGATGTTTGGTTAGTATATAGGGTGTTTGGGAGTGTTTGTAAGCATTTTGGGAGTTTTTGGATGTTGTAGGCGATTAGGCTCTCTTATAGGCGATTAGGTAGCCTAATCGCCCTACTGTTCATGTTGTTAGGGCCTAAATGCTCAACTATTCATGTGGTTAGGGCCTAATCGCATGAATAGTGCACGTGGATAGGATTGTAATTTTCTATAAGCTGCTACACGAGTACAAGGGGTATAAAAGCATCCAATCATTGCCCTAATCATTAGTTGTCACATTACACATTCCCCTAACACCCTCCCCAGGTCTGAAGGTCTGATTTTGGTCTGTAAACACTCGAGCTCTGTTTTATTAATCGAATCAACCTTTTAACCGTATTGTGTGTGTGTGTGTGTTGATTACTCGTTCTTCATTGTTTCATTGTTGTTTCTGCTATCCAAACATATTCAGAGGATTTCGCACTCTGAATATCAAAGCTCGTGATTGTCGGGTGACCCGAAAATCGGTCCTACAATTATGAATGCTCTTAGTCCTAAAATAACCCCTCCATATTAGACTATGTGTTGTGGCCCGCGAGCAACCTACTGCGAGCCACAATGTTATCCACCTAGATTGCTCGGCCCACAACTAGACCCAGCGACCGTTGCTGCGAGCGAGCCCAAGCGACCATTGCTGCGAGCGAGCCCAAGCGACCTAGCTCGCGTGGGCTAGCGAGTCAAAATCAAAAAATCTAGCCGTTGGCAGCTAGCTAACGGTCAAAAGAAAATTATATATATGGTACTAGTTGATCAAAAAAATAACATCTATCATTTTTTATCTTCCACTTGATCAAAAATGGCAAACCAAAACCCAAATCCAAATCCAATCTCGGCCCCAATAAACCGTGTGCGAGCACCAATGTGGACTGTAGAGGAAGAACTCGCCTTGGTGAATTGTTATATTCACCAAAAAGAGCAAGGAGAACATCTCGTGCGAAGCCAAACATTTTGGCGAGGGGTTGTCACCCGATTCAACCAACAAATGGGTGAAAATCGTCGTCCAACTGACGCGATTTATGGAAAATATTGTTCCATGAAGGCAAAGTTCACCATTTTTGAGCATTTCTATAAAAAAAGCTCAAAACGAGAAACCGGGTTTAAACGATGAAGAGTTGATTGAAGTGACTCGTGACCAATACCGAGCCATACACAATGATAACTACCTAAGTGTTGAGATTTGGAGACTCATGAGAGGACGCTTTCTAATATAGTCGTCTTTCCACTATTTACTTTATGTTTTTCAATAATTGTTTGATGTTTTTGGAACGCGATGTTATTTTATCTTTTTTAAAATAATTGTTTGATGTTTTATGAAAGGTGATGTTATTTTATGATTTTTAATGTTTATTTTAATATGAATGCAATAGAATGTTTTATAAAAAAATTACAAAAAAAAAATCTGATAAAGTGATCGCTCACCTTGAGGTATAACAGGATCAAGTGAGCAGGATTGACACTTTAGCCAGTGCCATGTCAGCGTCCAGTTGTCTTATTTTAATAGGATAAAGTCATTGCTCAATGTGAGCGACAACGGATAGTCTTAGCTAGATCGCACCAAATTACTTAGCTATTTTCTTTCCGACATAACCTCAACTGGTTTCTTTCCCTCACGATTCCTCATCTGTCTTCAACCATTAGGCTGATACTATTAATCGCATCTTCAATCAATGTATGCCTTTAGATGTGTTTTAAAATTTCCAGAAGAAGATATTCAATACAAACATGCTAACACTACATGATGCATAATGTCTTATAAAATTACAAGGATTCATTCATCACGCTGAATGAAGGCTTTGACATGGTGTAAAACCCATTTTAGAAAACAAAGATAAAAAACAAGTTGCAAGAGAATCAGGTTCACACATGTGTGATGATTCAAATAGTACTAAATACAAGTTTATTAACTAATTAGCTATAACTCCAAATTGTTTGGTATTGAATCCACAAAACTAGCCACATTCAATCGAATGATTTATTTGTATTTAGAATTTGATATCCGCTCTTGATAATTGTAGTAGTACATTACCTAATTAGATTGAGAAAAACTATTTTTATATTATGCTATACATGACTTTCCAATAAAAGGGTACATGGAAGTGCAAGAGGAATAACTAATAAGTAAAATATGAGATTAAATCAATTATAGAAATAATATAAGGGATATTGTTGATTGTTGTCACGTGCTTCATGCTACTTTATTTATAACTTGTAATGAAAACAAATCTAGATACTAGAAACAAAATAAATAAAGGATTATGGTCGCAAACTTCCACTTACTAGTCACCTAATTGTTTGCATGCGTCTATTATTCTATTTGTAAATGTAGCCACACGAACCATGCAACTCAATAATCTATATTGATCGCTTTTTTAATATTCCACTTGTTATTTTTTTTATTTCCCAAAAATTCACATAGATACTTACAAAGTTTTCTATAGCAGCCTTACATGCCATGGAAAAAAAATACTGAAAGTGAAACCATTAACTAGAACTAGCTAGTCATTTTAAAGCAAACAACTAAGAAAGTAACATCACATAAACCAAATTAACAAGCCTTTGATCGATGATGTTGAGTACCCCAATTAGTAAATCCTTATGACTCTTAGAGAGCAAGTCTTAGGTTCAAACTTAGCTAGGAAATTACTGGGGTATCCTTGTTAGTGGGATTCTGGTTTTGTAGCAGGACAGGCTTGAGAGCAAAAAAAAAAAAAAATGGATAGACATGAAGTGGCTTGACTAGAGAACCAACATGTGATTGTGCCATTCGCTTTTGATACCTTTGAGGCACTGGCCCCCAAGCAATCAAGCTCCTCGACCGCGTGAAGAAATTTGTGCAAAGTAACTCTCTGTCTGCTAAGGGTAGTGGCCCAGTTTGTGACCCATTTACCGACGGGTCACTTATAATTGAATGTTTGTTGAATTATGACTATTGTGTATTTTGTGTACAATATAATGGGGGGTAACATTAGAACATCAAAAACCACGAGCCAATGATCCCCAACAATTACTCTTACACAATGGGTACACACCACAATATTTTCTTACTTTCACACTTGAGGTGGAAAATGAACAAACAAAATCAGTTAACGATGACCCCACAATTTTTGGAATGTAATGTATATTTTGAATTTTGTAGAGAAACTAAAGTTCCAATCATTTGGACATAATATACGTAGGAGTGGGTTATGTGAAGTGCACTAACCGATCGATTAGAATGTGACACATTTCTTGAAGCGACGGGTATGAGTCAAAATAAAGTTTCCTGCCACTAATACACACACTATTAAACAATTACAAACAAAATAAGACGCAATTTCGTAAGGCACTAAGTATAAGGAACAATATTACGCAACATATCGAAATGATCGTGGAATGCATAAAATTAATTGCGTGACCTATGTTGAAAATTACTTGTAGTATAATTACGCATGGTATCGCAAAATTACTTGTAGTATAATTACGCATGGTATCGCATAATACATCAGCGGTATAATTTTGTTTTATAAAAACTTATATACCAATATAAAAAAATACTCAATTAAAAGGTAATTAAAATCTTCACTTATGTAATTTAATAAAAAGCAATAGAATATGTAAATATTATTTGAATTTAAAAGAAGTGAGAAGTAGATTATTTTTTAAAAAAAGTTTACTGTAAAAAGAAGTTAGCGTAAAAAGGATAAGAAACAGTTTTGGCTTTTGATCAAAATAAATCAATAGATGAGATTAAAATGAGAAAAGTATATGTTGAGTTTATAAAACGAGAAGGGCAAATTAGGTATAATTCACAATTGTTGAGTTTCACCCTCATTTTTTAAACGTCTATAACTTTTTGCATACGACATTATTTTTATAAAAAAAAATATACCATAATAACAAGCTTTTTATCCTCTTTCATTTGCATACCCTATTGCTATACTTTTTTAACAAAAAAAAATATATTTGCTGGGTTGATAACTTGCGTTTTTTGTCAGATATAACTAACATCTTTTTATCAGGTATAACTTGCGTTTTATCAGATATAACTTGCGTTTAATCATATATAACTTACACCTTTTTATGGGATATAACTTACGTTTTATCATATATAACTTGCGTTTTATCAACTAAAACTTGCGTCTTAGAATGTATAACTTGCGTTTTATCATTTATAACTTGCATTTCATCAGGTCGTCTTATCAGGTATAACTTGCGTTTCTAAAACGCAAGTATACCCTCAATAAAACTCAAGTTGATATTTAGCACATATTGATCTGAGTATTATATTGCTTAATTTAGCTTTATTTCTTCCATGTAAGGATTGATTTATTTACATATATCATATTCATCATGCCATGAGGTTCTTGATGCTAATAAGATCAAAGATTTGGACTTTATGGAAGTTTAATTTTGTCGTTTAACATCACTCTATGTTATTTATATCGTCTGGTCTCTGGTAATCGGATTAACATTCATGATCTTAATGTCTGATTCTTTATAACTTTTGGCATTCTAGTGAAACCTTTCAGGAGTTTTTTAACTTGCGTTTTTAAAACGCAAGTATACCCTCAATAAAACGCAAGTTTTCAACCCAACAAATTTTTTTTTTTTTTTAAAGTATAGCAATATGATGAAAATGAAAGAAGATAAAAAAACTTGTTTTTATGGTATAGTTTTTTTTTTTTTTTTTTTTTTTTTTTTTTTAATAATGTTGTATGAAAAAGTTATAGTCATTTTTAAAATGGGGGTGAAACTTTAATGACGCAAAGAAATTACCATTGTGCCCTTGATTACCTAATTTAATCCATGGCTAATAATCTTTCTTATACTTTTTACGCTAATCTCCTTTTTATGTCAGTCTCACCCATTTTTAAATGGCTTACACACGCCTCTAGTAGACTTATCCATTGATGTTTACACTACGACTACAAGCATCAACCACCTATTAATGAATGCACACCTCTTCTAATGGACCTAAGGTTGGAAATGAACTTCTGAAGGCAAAGGTAGTAAGGGGCTGTTTGGTAGCCTCTTAATCATTTAGATCTGAATCATTCAATATTTAGATTGTTTGTTTCAGCATCTGAATGGAATGATTAAGTGTTGAATTATTAAGCTAATAAGGGATGCTGAATGATTCAGTTCTTAACCATTCACAGCCTCTTAACCATTCAGATCATTTTAATGATTCAGCACTTAATCAACCAAACGACCCCTAAGAGTGTCTAGTCTGGCCGATATATCGATAAAACAAAGTAAGGAAAAAAGAAAAAGTGAATAGGAGTCACCGAATTTTTTTTTTAAAATAAGAAAAGAAAAGCAAAGATAGGAGTTGGTGAATATTTATAGCTCTAATCTATGGTTAAAATTTTTTATGGTTAAAATTGTAATTTAACAAGAGAACAAGTTGTAATTTAACAAGAGAACAAGTTTAAACCTAAGTTTACAACCATATACTGCATCCAACACTTCAAAAGAGTTGGTATGCGTTCTTAGTTCGCTCCCTCTTTATTACTTCTCGTTATTTCGTGCGCCATTGCAAGTAATTGATCAATTAGAGAAGTTGCGCCGGAAGTTCTTTTGGGGTGGTACGAGCGATGTTAATAAAATGAGTTGGTATGCGTGGGAAAAAGTAATCGCGCCAACTAAGTACGGTGGAGTGGGCTTGGGGTCCTTGCGGGATGCTAATTCGAGTTTATTATCTAAATGGTGGTGGCGTTTTAAAATTAATCAAGGCTCTCTTTGGCGTAACGTTGTTTGGGCTATTCATGGAGGTGGGAGGGGGGTGGTACTGTATCCCTGTTAAATCGTCTCTTGGGGGTAAATGGAAGCAAATTGCTTCCATTCCTGAGTTATTGGAGAAGTGTAATATCGATTTCACTAAATGTTTTAAAGGAAATCTAAAGAGTGGTGTGTCCATTATGTTTTGGTGAGACTGATGGACTTTCGATAACTCCCTTCAGAAAAAATTTCCGAGGCTGTTTGCTTTAGAAAGGAATAAAAAGTGTTTTGTTTCGGAGAGGCTGATCACGGGTCAATCGAATGTGCAGTTTTTATGGAGCTGGAGGGTGGAACCTTTGTCTGTGCAAGATCAAACTGAGCTTGAAGAACTCGAGCAGCTGTTGGAAGTAGGGGTGTTCAAAAATATCCGAATCCAAAAATCCGATCCGAAATATCCGATATCCGAATCCGAAACTATCCAAAAAACCGGATATCCGAAATTTCGGATATCCGAATTTTCGGATTCGGATAGTGATTTTGAAAATTTTCGGATATTCGGATATCCGAAAATTTATAAAAAATTTTTATCGGATATCCGAAATATCCAAATATCCGAAAATATCCGAAAATTATCCGAAATATCTGAAAATATCCGAAAAATATCCAAAAAGTATCCGAAAATATCCAAAGTATCCGAAAATATCCAAAACTATCCAAAATATCCGAAAATTTATATATAAAACATATAAAATAAAATATATTATAATAAAATCGGATATTCGGATATCCGATTCACTATCCGATCGGATATCCAAATTTCGGATACGGATTCGGATATCCGATTAAGCTTTATGTCTAATCAGGCAGTCAGGCGCCTCGCTTTGGCCCCGATTAAGCTTTATGTCTAATCAGGCAGTCAGGCGCCTCGCTTTGGCCAAAGCGAGGCGCCTGACTGCCTGATTAGACATAAAGCTTCAGATTCCTGAAATCGATTATTACAGGCGCCTCGCTTAGGCTTAAGCGAGACGGCTGGCTTAAGGGGTTTGATTAAAAGTTTGGGGGGTTTAATTAGAACGACCCAAAATTTAAGATATAATCTCTCATGGGCTTTTAATAAAAACAAAATCGAACTCCTAGAAAATCCAATTGCTATCCACGTTTTTTCTGGTTCACCAATAGCCGCCCAGACCAATGCTTGTAGGCAACATTAATTCCATCTTTTCAGTCCACTTTGGTTCTTCGTTTTGTTGTGGTCCACCAAAATCTCAAAATAGTTAACCCAAGCCCGTTAATTAAAGAACAGTCCACTGATATCAGTAAGCCCATGAAAATCACTTTTCAAAACTTTTAAAGTTCAAATCCAAATTCTTATATTTTCCATATTAATTTAATATATCATCTTGTAAGATGTATATGTTATGTGACCAATGGATATATTATTCCAAGAGGTATATGACTTAATATATCATCTTGTAAGATATATCATCTCGTAAAAAAATGTCGCTATTAATATGTGTCGTCACTAATTGATCGCCGTTAATACTCAATATTCACGTGGCATTAATTTTTATTATTATTTTTTCCACTTGGTAAAATCCTGTGCATTCTGGATCTAATCTTTAGCAGCGATTTGTTGCCCTTAAAGGTTTTTTTCCCCTCAGTTTTCCTATTTAGCTTTAGTACTCTTTTTTCACAAACGCACAATCAAGCAAAATAACAAGAAAACTAATTAACCCAACATACCAACATTTACATATATATACATTATTAGTGGGGAACCAGCGCGTTGCTGCGGGGAGACAATTTGTCACGGGATACTCGTTACTATTAGTTTATCGATTCTCTCATGATATATTGTGTAGTATTTGATTTTAAAGGTGTGTTAGATCTAGTAAATATATTGTTTTTTTTACAACGAACTTCATTCACAAAAGAACAACGTCCTCAAACTGAGGACGGACGCAAAACACAACCGATTACAACATATAACAAGGAAATGAAACACAATCCTTCCATCTAAGATATTTGTATCTAGACCTATGTTTAAACCACAAAAAAGACACGAATTTAATCCATTAAATATATTGTTAATGGATTTTATTTTTAAGATGGTTCTTGGACTTGTAGAAAATAAATATAAATAAACTATTAATTAGTTAACAAATTACTAACTTGGTTGAGAAGACAACAAAAAAATATGCCATGTTCTCATTACCGGTAAATATCATATTGTCATTACTGGTAATATTGTTTTTATATGTTTTATAAAACTTTATTTGTAACTTTTAATAAAACAAACAAGTTAACTGGTTTTTAATTGTTAAATAAATATCTATTTAACCCATTTGTGAAAAATGGGTTATTAACCAAGATTTAACCACCACATATTCTTTGCATTCATAACCAATATGTAGTAATGCATCGTGCATGATGCCTCTACAATTGACATATATAATCAAATCAATATAGTTGTATAATGCGTCTTCGGACCAAGAAAAAAAAAAGAATTGAAAATATTACCGAATTGAAAATAATGTACAAGTTAGGGCTTAAATATTATACTTGATATCAAATTAAAAATCTAAGAAAAGTTATAGATTTCCACCTTGTAACTTGAGCCATCTCACATTGAATATGACCTTATTAACTTTCCCCCCTCCATTTTTACCAACAATATTAATAAACATTTCCATATCTTTAATCATCTCTACCTTCCAAATTAAAAAAAAAAAATCAAAACATTTCAAGCTCCGATGAACCAGACCAGAATTCAATTTTTTTTATTAAAATCTCAATTACAAATTCATTCAATTTGAGTAAAAAAACAATAGGCTTTTAAAGAATAATAATAGTATTTAAGATTAACAATAAAAGAGAAACGACAGACCATTAAAATCGTTGGCCTCTATTTACAATACTTAGGTAACCAAGCAACCCTCACCCCATCACCTTCTATACTCAAATTATGATTAGCAACCAATCATGGGAACAAATTATGCTACTAAAATTTTGATTGATTATTAGATAGCTATAATAAAACAACCTTTTTTGTATCTAAATCCTACCATACATAAATCATTAAAAAAATACAACATAACCAATTTTGTAAGGGAAATAAGGTGGGTCTGAATAAAAAAAATTAATCTAAAATTGAAGAAAAAATTTACACAAATCAGTAAATGTTTCTGAAATTGTTCTATCGTATTTTATGTATATACATTACAAAGAAAAGGGTATGTATTTATTACTTGAATTGTGAATGGAGATGGATTAGATTGATTGTGATTTCTAGTCACTTTTGATTCCAGTGACTATAGTAGCAACAGACATGTGACGGTTATATTTTTACATTGTTCTGTAAACGTATCGGCACAAGGTGATGTTAGACTATGGATTCAAAGTGGAAAAAAAACAAAGAGCAACAAGAAAACTCGTGCTAATAACGTGTTAGAAAATGACAATCTAGTAGCAACCAATGTACAAGTTATATAAACATGAGAAGAAGACTCTAGACATCATGTATGAAAAGAAAGAATAAAGGAAAAGAGAACTTTATTAATTGATATGTTTCATAGAGTTAGGTTCTTGTAAAAACCATGTTTTGTGTAAAAACTGTGAGAATAGATCTTAGCTAGGGGTGTAAATGACACGTAGCGGCTCGAGAGCTACCCAGGATCGGCTTGGTAAAAAGCCCGAACGAGCCGAGCCTTAACGAGCCCGGGCCCGAGCCCGAGCCTAAAATATGGCTCGTTTAGTTATCGAGCCCGAGCTCGAGCTAGAGCCCTAAGTACAAAGCTCGATTGGGCTCGCGAGCCTAACGAGCCCAAACAAAATTATAAGTTATTTATATATCTCTTATAATTTATAGCCCACATCTCCAAATCCCAAGTCCTTGTTTCATAGGCCCATTTAATAAGACTCGCGAACCGAGCTTTTGCGATCTCGATCCGAGCTTTGAGCTCATTTGAGATTGTTCTCAAATCACCTCGAGTCAAGCCGAGCCGAGCTCGAGCTTTTGATTTTGCTAGCGAGCCGAGCTCGAGCTCAAGATTTTAGGCTCGAACTGAGCCGAGCTCGAGCTCGAGCTTCATAAAACGTTAACGAGCCGAGCTCGAGCCCAGTCAGGCTTGGGCTCGGCTCGGCTCGTTTACACCCCTAATCTTAGCCATACATAAATAAGATTGACGGTTAAGATCCACTTTATTAATTAATTTAGAAACTAAATGACTTTTTAATTATAAGAAGGGTAATTTGGTCCATTTGTTGCATTTATTATTTGAAACTCCTTTAAGTTCCATAAAATTCGCACCTATATCATCTATCAAACGGTTTGCTATATAAATTGATGATCAAATTCAAAATCATGATTATTAAATGTTTCACCGTATATATATTTTCTATTTCATCGTGATTCGTAAAAACTCTTTCATAAAATTGGTAATCGGCCGCTACTAGTTTTGTGTTGTTATTTAATCAGTACAATAAATATCTATTAGTAGCACTTTAATAAAAAATTTTTGTAAGGTAGCACTTTAATAATTTAACTAGCACAATGAAATATAAACTTTATTTAAGCATATATATTCCGTTCAAAAAAAAAATTAAGCATATATATTAATATCACTTTAAAAAACTAACAAGCACAATAGCAAATTTATGTTTATTTAAGCAAATGTATTAATAGCACATCAAAATCTAACCAGCACAATTATGAAAATCAAAATCAGCACTTTGAACATATATATTAACAACACTACTTTTTTGAACAACTATAAAACAGCACAGTTTAATAAATTTATCAGAAATCATGAAATGTTTGAAAAAGAAAGTATTACATTAACACGTTTTATATCTTTGTTTATTATGAATTTAGATTTAGATTAAATGAAGAAAATAAATATTATATCAGTTCAATTTCTTCATTTTTAAGAATCTGAATTAATAAATAAAAAATATATATCATGTTACATGTAGAATGAATATGATCGAATGAAGAAGATGAATATTTAGACTTCGTAAATAGTTTCAAGAATATGAATTCCTACAATAAAATGAATCGAAAAATAAATTGGTTGATATGCACTTACGGATGTGACACCCGGCATGTTTGGGTCAACATTTTATAAACACATAAGTCTACCTTAGCGAAAAACGTTTATTAAACATACTTGACGGGGTCAGTAGAGTCGGAACAAAGTCCGTATTGTCCAGGGTCCAATGATTCGGGAAATCATTGGGTTAGTCACACACACACACGATACGAGTCCCGTTGTTGGTGAATTACATAAACTGATTGAGTGTATATGTAGATTATGGGTCGTGTGGTGGATTATATACATAGATGTGTTTAAATGACGTGTAGATGATTATCCATGCTTAAATATGTTAAAAATAAACTAAGGTTGCATGCTCGTATGTTAGGGTGCGTTAAAATGCGTTAAACATGACAAATTGGAAAACTAGAAAAACGTGAGTCCTGGTTCGACCAATCGAATGGGCGAACCTGGACAATACTTTTGGTTCGACCCTTGTAAAAGGGGCGAACCTGGGATATGGAATTTAAAGAATTTCATTCGACCAAGTCAGGGTACGTTCGACCCTGTGAAAGGGTCGAAGGAGGGTACATTCGCCCAGGTAAAAGGGGCGAATGTGGACATAGTATAAATACCACACTTTGTCATTTTTCACCATTTCACAAACCCTAACCGTCTCAAAACACTCTCTAGCAACTTTAAACATTGGGGAAGGAGTTTTTGCCCTTGTTTTCTATAATCTAACCTACAAACATCTTCTACACAAAGATCTAAGGTGTGTTCTTCATTCTAAATCATTTTTAAAGCATTTCAATTCGTTTTTATTAAACCCCAAGAGTCCAGATCTGATACAAACATGTTTTCATGGATAAAAACCTTCCTAATGTCTTTGTAAACAAAACCTATTCATAAACAATGAGTTTTCATACAAATTAACATGTGTTAATGGTGTTTTATGTGATGTTATGTATTGTTTGATGATTGATTGCTGTATAGATGTTATAACAATGATCTAGGACTGTTATTGATGATGTTTTATGATTGAGATAGGTTACAATTGATTATTAATGATGTTTTGTCCATTTTGGGGATTTTGGGTTAGATCTAGGGCTTGTTCATGATGATAGTGATAAGGATATGATTGGGGGTTTATTGTTCATAATAATCTGAGTATATTAAGTTGATTATTGATTGATTTCAAAAAAGTTTCTTAATTGGGTAAAGATTGCATGCGTTTGATGTGACATCTCCATAATTTGCTATTTCGGGAAACTTGTAAAACGGACGGATTTCGGGATAAAATTGGTAGGGTTTTGTAGGAATATGTTAATGATAGTTGACTGCTGTGATTGGTGATGTTTCGTGATGTTTTCGGATCATTTAGATGCGTTTTGGTGCGTTTTATAAAATGCTGATGAAAACGGGCGAACGTGGAATAAAATTGGTTCGAATGGGCGAACGTGGAACAAAAAAAATGGGAAAAACGGGCGAACGTGGAAAAACGAACGAACGTGGGAAAAACGGGCGAACGTGGGAAAAACGGGCGAACGTGGGAAAAACGGGCGAACGTGGCTCAAACGGGCGAACGTGGAAATGGGAAAAACCACATTCGACCATCTGATGTCCGGAATGAGATTTTTGATGCAAACTAAGTGTTTTGTGCTTGAAACTTATGTGTTAAACTTATGTGCTTGACTAATTGATGTAATGGGTCACCAACGGGATGTC
Source organism: Ambrosia trifida (assembly GCA_028751855.1). Classification (NCBI taxonomy): domain Eukaryota; kingdom Viridiplantae; phylum Streptophyta; class Magnoliopsida; order Asterales; family Asteraceae; genus Ambrosia; species Ambrosia trifida. The sequence goes on from CM054122.1 coordinate 83,595,835, forward strand.
GGGTCGGTCTGGGATGTCCGGTTAATGTTTAAACACACTTTTTAACACACGTAGTCAAGATCTGGACAATCGGGTACTAGTTAGCCTTCGGGTTAGTAGTCATCACAATTGATAGGTTGTCATTAGTTGGGATTATCATACACGTGTTGGAATTCTAGTTATCAGAAGACGCACTCTAAGGTGAGTTTCACGGCCCCTCTTTTATACACTTTTCTCTCGGGGGAGAAGCATGCCACACGTTTTAACAAATACAACGTTTATGTTTTGAAACACAACGCTTTTGAAACACAACACTTATGAAATGCAACGCTTTTGAAACGCAACGCTTTTAGAAACATGACGCCTTTGGGAATGCGACTCTTTTAAGAAACGTGACGCGTTTGGCATTTGACATATTTAACATTGGCATTTGACACTTTTAAACATTGGCATTTGACATATTTAACATTGGCATTTGACACTTTTAAACATTGGCATTTGACATATTCAACATTGGCATTTGACACTTTTAAACATTGGCATTTGGCATATTTAAACATTGGTACTTGACACTTTTAAACATTGACACTTGGCATTTGGCACTTGGCGCTTGGCACTTATTTACTATACGACGAAACCTAAGTCCCTATTGAAATCATGAATGTGCGGGGCACAACGGGGAAATGTGGATAGATCTATCGGGCGTGACGAACCCCACCTGACGGCTGGGAGCCGGGCGGGTGCATATTGTCTCTACTTGACACTTGATACTTGGCACATGGGCAGCAACTTGAGCAACGTTTGTCAGTAATGGCTTTAGCAACATAGTCGTAGTAGTAAGGGAACGTTTGTTATTCACTTGGAACTTTTGCACACTTGGCAATTTATGAGGAATCGCTTTACACATGAAAACGTTTACGAACTTAAAATCTGTGAACTCACCAGCATTATATGTTGACATCTTTTTGGCATGTTTTCTCAGGTCGCTAAGGTAGCAGCATTGAGTATATGCGCACGGAGTCTCACGGCGTCTAGGGATCATATGCATGTTTTGTTAAACATTTCAGACTTTGAGTTTTCCTTTTAAGTTGTAATAATACATTTTGCTTCCGCTGTGTTAGAACGGTTTTTGAAACTCAATGGTAGTTTACGTTGTTTTCTTATCATATAGATGTCGTTTATTGTGACCGTTGACTTGGATCCTGGTGTGTCACGCGCCTCGCGGTGAAACCCCGCATGTGGAAATTTGAGGGTGTGACAAATTGGTATCAGAGCCAATGGTTATAGTGAACTAGGACTGCATGTAGAGTCTAGTCTATAGCCGAGTATCACACACATTAGACGGTCACACATATTTACGAGTCGTGTCATTTGGTAAACATACTAACCTTGTCGGGGTGTCGGTGTCCTCATCACGCAGTATCACGTTACCTATCTTTTGTTATTCCTACCTTGGTTCTATCTTCTTCTTCGGGTTTGAAGATGAAGGGGCTTATCGCTTATACTTGGCAGTAGTGTGTATTGGGGTGGCTTCGGCACATTCTTGAGATCTTTTCGGGTTTTGGATATCTCTCCTCTATGCTCTAATGTACATACTTGCCTACACACACACTATCATGCACTAGTACTTGTCATAGTACACTCTTGAGTGACTGTTCACTTTGGGATCTTCGTGCGATGACTGTTTCTTTTAGGAATGTGTGTATCGGGTGATTTGAAGTTCTAGCTAGGAGCACGCCTAGAGGACCATGTAGAGCGATTTGTTATTTCGGGTGCACACGAAATCATAAATCGAAATGCATGAAAATCTTGGTGGACTTCGTGGTCATGCTGGAACCACGTTCTGAATTCGTTTGGTCACTTGTAGCTCGATCTGTTGGTGGTTTTGAGTATCTTGTCTCATGTTTGGCAGAACATGTCTGGTCGCGCTGGTGGACGTGCTGGAGGACGCCGTGGTGGCGGCGGGGGTCGCAATGGCGGTGGACGAGGTGGTGGGAACATCACCATGACTCAGGCGGAGTTGGAGAACATGTTGCAGCAGCAGTTGAACGTTGCGTTGGCTTCTTTCCAGGTTGCTCAGCAGACCCTGGGAAATACTAATCAGGTGCAGTCTGGGTGCACCTACAAGAAGTTCATGGACTGTAAGCCCCATTTCTTCAATGGGACTGAAGGGGCAGTGGGTCTGCTCCGGTGGTTAGAGAAGATCGAGTCGGTGTTTGCTATGTGTAACTGTCCGGACGCTGATCATGTCAAGCATGCTTCTGCTACTCTAGAGGGACACGCTTTGACCTGGTGGAATTCCACCACTGCGAATCTTGGCCTGGGTGAGGCCAATGCTATGCCGTGGTCCGAGTTTGTTTAGATGTTGCGAGCGGAGTATTGCCCGAGGGACGAGATTATGAAGTTGGAGCATGAGTTCTGGAATCTGAAGATGGTTGGGTCGGAGATCGAGGAGTTTACTGCTAGGCACAACGAGTTGGCTGTGATGTGCCCCGGTTTGGCTACACCGGAGTACCGGAGGATTGAGCACTACGTTGCTTGGTTAGTGCCGGAGATTGCTGGACTTGTTGCCGCTGCTGATCACACTACTATGTTGGCCACTGTTCGGGCAGCTCACAAGCTGACCAACATGAAGGTTGCTGAGGGCGTTCTACCTCCGAGGGGTGCTGCTGTGAAGGCCCCTGCTGACAACAAGAGGAAGTGGGAGAGTGTTGGGAAGAACGTTGGGTCGTCTCAACAGCAGGTTAAGAGGCAGGACGTTGTGGGAGCGTCATCTGAGCAGAAGACTGGGGGTTATGTTGGTAAGAGTCCGAAGTGTAACACGTGTGGGTATCACCATGTTGGGGGTTGCGATGCGTTTCGCTGTAATCGTTGTCAGTGAGTCGGTCACTTGGCTAAGGATTGTAGGGTCAATCTGCAGCCGAAACAGACTCAAGCGGTTGTCCTCGCTCCTGCTCCTCGGGGAAACCATGGGTGTTTTAACTGTGGGGAGACTGGGCACTTCAAGCGGGATTGTCCTAAGCTGAACCAAGGGACTGCAGGTGTTGCTGGGAACGAAGGCGGCGGTCGAACTACTCGTGGTCATGTCTACGTCATTGACGCTAGGGAGAACCAGGAGGATCCTGATACTGTTACTGGTGAGTGTTCTTTTTCTTGATTTTCGTTATGCTCGTATTCATTATCGTTCACATTGTTTGGCGATTCGTATTCATTATGTGCATTCGGTTTGGTATTTGGTCATCGTTTTGCATTCATGGGTCTGATGTGGGTCCTTTAGAGATGCTACTTGGACGGTACCGGTGTGTCATTTATACCGATCACAGTAGTCTCTAGTAGGCCTTCGATCAGGAGGATTCATTGTTTTGTATTCACTTTGGGGAGGGCGGTTCCCCGACATAGAGTATCTGTTGATATCATCTCTCGTTCATGGTTATCATTTCGTTTGTGTTCTGGAAAAACGTTACTTGGGTTAGGTTGACACTCATTACTGTCGAAGAGTGAATCTCGGGGCGAGATTCCTTTCAACAGGGGGATGTGACGACCGGGAAAATTTTTCTTTTTATCGCTTCGTTCTCTTTGACTTCGGGAAATTTTCAGGACGAAAATTCTTTCAACAGGGGGATGATGTGACACCCGGCATGTTTGGGTCAACATTTTATAAACACATAAGTCTACCTTAGCGAAAAACGTTTATTAAACATACTTGACGGGGTCAGTAGAGTCGGAACAAAGTCCGTATTGTCCAGGGTCCAATGATTCGAGATATCATTGGGTTAGTCACACACACACACACGATACGAGTCCCGTTGTTGGTGAATTACATAAACTGATTGAGTGTATATGTAGATTATGGGTCGTGTGGTGGATTATATACATAGATGTGTTTAAATGACGTGTAGATGATTATCCATGCTTAAATATGTTAAAAACGTGAGTCCTGGTTCGACCAATCGAATGGGCGAACCTGGACAATACTTTTGGTTCGACCCTTGTAAAAGGGGCGAACCTGGGATATGGAATTTAAAGAATTTCATTTGACCAAGTCAGGGTACGTTCGACCCTGTGAAAGGGTCGAAGGAGGGTACATTCGCCCAGGTAAAAGGGGCGAATGTGGACATAGTATAAATACCACACTTTGTCATTTTTCACCATTTCACAAACCCTAACCGTCTCAAAACACTCTCTAGCAACTTTAAACATTGGGGAAGGAGTTTTTGCCCTTGTTTTCTATAATCTAACCTACAAACATCTTCTACACAAAGATCTAAGGTGTGTTCTTCATTCTAAATCATTTTTAAAGCATTTCAATTCGTTTTTATTAAACCCCAAGAGTCCAGATCTGATACAAACATGTTTTCATGGATAAAAACCTTCCTAATGTCTTTGTAAACAAAACCTATTCATAAACAATGAGTTTTCATACAAATTAACATGTGTTAATGGTGTTTTATGTGATGTTATGCATTGTTTGATGATTGATTGTTGTATAGATGTTATAACAATGATCTAGGACTGTTATTGATGATGTTTTATGATTGAGATAGGTTACAATTGATTATTAATGATGTTTTGTCCATTTTGGGGATTTTGGTTAAGATCTAGGGCTTGTTCATGATGATAGTGATAAGGATATGATTGGGGGTTTATTGTTCATAATAATCTGAGTATATTAAGTTGATTATTGATTAATTTCAAAAAAGTTTCCTAATTGGGTAAAGATTTCATGCGTTTGATGTGACATCTCCATAATTTGCTATTTCGGGTAACTTGTAAAACGGACGGATTTCGGGATAAAATTGGTAGGGTTTTGTAGGAATATGTTAATGATAGTTGACTGCTGTGATTGGTGATGTTTCGTGATGTTTTCGGATCGTTTAGATGCGTTTTGGTGCGTTTTATAAAATGCTGATGAAAACGGGCGAATGTGGAATAAAATTGGTTCGAATGGGCGAACGTGGAACAAAAAAATGGAAAAAACGGGGCGAACGTGGAAAAACGGACGAACGTGGGAAAAACGGGCGAACGTGGGAAAAACGGGCAAACGTGGAAATGGGAAAAACCACATTCGACCATCTGATGTCCGAAATGAGATTTTTGATGCAAACTAAGTGTTTTGTGCTTGAAACTTATGTGTTAAACTTATGTGCTTGACTAATTGATGTAATGGGTCACCAACGGGATGTCGGGTCGGTCTGGGATGTCCGGTTAACGTTTAAACACACTTTTTAACACACGTAGTCAAGATTTGGACAATCGGGGACTAGTTAGCCTTCGGGTTAGTAGTCATCACACTTATGTAAACTCATTGATAGGTTGTCATTAGTTGGGATTATCATACACGTGTTGGAATTCTAGTTATCAGAAGACGCACTCTAAGGTGAGTTTCACGGCCCCTCTTTTATACACTTTTCTCTCGGGGGAGAAGCATGCCACACGTTTTAACAAATACAACGTTTATGTTTTGAAACACAACACTTTTGAAACACAACACTTATGAAATGCAACGCTTTTGAAACGCAACGCTTTTAGAAACATGACGCCTTTGGGAATGCGACTCTTTTAAGAAACGTGACACGTTTGGCATTTGACATATTTAACATTGGCATTTGACACTTTTAAACATTGGCTTTTGACATATTTAACATTGGCATTTGACACTTTTAAACATTGGCATTTGACATATTCAACATTGGCATTTGACACTTTTAAACATTGGCATTTGGCATATTTAAACATTGGTACTTGACACTTTTAAACATTGACACTTGGCATTTGGCACTTGGCGCTTGGCACTTATTTACTATACGACGAAACCTAAGTCCCTATTGAAATCATGAATGTGCGGGGCACAACGGGGAAATGTGGATAGATCTATCGGGCGTGACGAACCCCACCTGACGGCTGGGAGCCGGGCGGGTGCATATTGTCTCTACTTGACACTTGACACTTGGCACATGGGCAGCAACTTGAGCAACGTTTGTCAGTAATGGTTTTAGCAACATAGTCGTAGTAGTAAGGGAACGTTTGTTATTCACTTGGAACTTTTGCACACTTGGCACTTTATGAGGAATCGCTTTTCACATGAAAACGTTTATGAACTTAAATCTTGTGAACTCACCAGCATTATATGTTGACATCTTTTTGGCATGTTTTCTCAGGTCGCTAAGGTAGCAGCATTGAGTATAGGCGCACGGAGTCTCACGGCGTCTAGGGATCATATGCATGTTTTGTTAATCATTTCAGACTTTGAGTTTTCCTTTTAAGTTGTAATAATACATTTTGCTTCCGCTGTGTTAGAACGGTTTTTGAAACTCAATGGTAGTTTACGTTGTTTTCTTATCATATAGATGTCGTTTATTGTGACCGTTGACTTGGATCCTGGTGTGTCACGCGCCTCGCGGTAAAACCCCGCATGTGGAAATTTGAGGGTGTGACAATGTTTTGAGTAATACATAGCATGAATATAGGAATTTCCAAAAACTAACTCAATGGTATATGACTTAAATACCCCTAATCACTAATTAACATAATGACACATGTCTATTTAATATTGGTTCCTACTGTTTTTACAACAAACTTGGTTTGTATATGATCCTACTTCATGTTTCATATACCATTTTTTTTTGAACGGCCAAATTTCTTCCAATGTTAGTTGTTAGTGGGTATTGAACCCATGACCCCCATGTTAGTATAGCAAGTTAGTTACCAAATAAATGACCACTATTTATACGGCTATAAACATTGAAAGATATGTAAGTTATGTATGTGAAGAGTCACCGCATTATTTAGATACCAAATACATGACAACTATTTATAAGATTATAACATTGATAAAAACGTAATAAAGACATGTAGGTTATGAATGTAAAAAGTCACTACATTACTGTTAATTTCCTCATCAATTTTATAATTATGTTTTTTAGGTAGAAAGACAATTTTACCGCTAAATGACTTACAAACATTGTACTATATGCAATAAACATTGTATTTACTTAATACCAAAATGTTTGCTATAGATTTTGCTACAAAAATGTTTGCTTATGGATTTTTATACACGTTTTTTTGCTATGAAAATGTTAATTACCATTTTTGCTAGGTTTTTTTAACTATGGTCTTTGCTACAAATTTTAGACATGAATTTTTTTATGCAAATTTATTAACTTGTTATTTTTACATATCTCGTGTGGGTTTAATATTATTTTGTTTACAAAAGTATCCGAATTCATTAACTATATATAAAAACAACTCCAAAATTAATGATAAAAGAAATAGCCATGAAAAGAATATGAATGTATGTATATGTGTAATTATAGTAAAAATTCGTTGGTTTACATTACAAGTAAAACATAGTATTTAATCAAGAAACTAAGAATTAAGTGACTTAAAAAACAAACCTAGTACTAATGATTCTAAATTTAATAACTTGTCAGGCAGAAGGAATGTCGATTTCATTAAATCTATCTTGTTTTGCTGGCAACATGTAATACATGGTTTCACCACTTGATCTTCATGTATCATACTTTTTAGCCTGTTTGCACTCCTTCAAATACGATTTAAAGACTGCATTATTAAGATTGCTAAAACGAAGAGCAACAAGAAAACTCTTGCTAATAACGTGTTGGAAAATAACAATCTAGTAGCAACCTACATTCACGTTATAAAAACATGAGAAGAAGACTCTAAACATCATGTATGGAAAGAAAGAATGAAGGAAGAGATAACTTTATTCATTGATATGTTTCATATACCAAATAAAAGACTACTATTTATAAAGTTATAAAAATTGAAAGATATGTAAGTTATGTATGTGAAACGTAGCTGTGTTAGCCCACCAAGTTGTAGAAAAAGTGTAAAAACATATTGTCTTCCTTCCATTGTCTTTGAATGCAAAACGACGTATATGATATAACAAAAAAGGTTTTATTAGGCTTTCTTGTTTGATAATGAAATTACACAATAACCTCAATATATTTGCTTTTAGTGTGCCATTTACAAGAAAACTTTGTTACAGTCAACTGTCGATAGATACCTGTCCACCTTTCTCAGCTTTGAGGACAGGGTTATCGACATCTGCTTCTGTGTCACCAACACACTCATTAATCTTCTGCAAAGCAAAACTGATTCTTGTAAAGATAAGAAGTTAACTTTTAATATAAACCTAAAATTTGGTTATGCAGTTTACCTTCATAGATTCCATTTCTTGACGCACACCTGAGTTTCTTTCTAGCACTTCGCTTCCTGATACCTGATAGTTGTTGATGAAATTAAAGGATTATGATTGATATGATATTGATATTGATGAATGGGTGTTATAAACTTTTTACATGCCCCGAACTATATACAGTTTGTAACCGATTGAAGGAGAAAGCCTTGTGAGGAGAATCACTTTAATGCATGAATGAATATAATGGGAAAACAAGTAGCGTTATTTTCTTCTAGCAGCATTTTGTTAGGATCTGAGTTTGATTGTTTTGATTGTTTACGTAATAAGAACAATGAAAGAAGTAAATTATGAATGGAAAGTGCAGCGGAATGATAAACTATAAATCAAAACAAGAGAATAAATGTTTATCAATCGAATGATTTCATTATATCAAATGATTACATCAATTGTACAAGTACTCCCCCTCAGCCTGATCACTCTGTGATTGTTTGTCTAAGAGAATGTTTTGAGTGACAAATAGAACAGTACAAGAACTGTTCTATTTATAGACAAATCTAAACCTCTGATGACCTAGGCTGATGTCACCTAAGACAGTGACTTCTAACGGAATAACAAACATAAAACATCTGTTGAAACAAACAACTGTTACATTGGAAAACTCTGAAAGGCAAACAACTGGTAGGAAAACTCTAATGGTCTTGAATCATCTGTTGGAGCCTAAGTGCTGTTGGCTTCAACAGACCTTTAGTCTTCAGTACTTTGATTCAGCAGTTGTTTTTCATCAGACCTTTGGTCAGCAGTTGTTATCTATCAGTCCTTTGTAGCATCAGTTGTTACAGCAGTTGTTTGGGTACAACAGATGTTAGGGTAAACAGTCTTTTGGGAGAAGTAACATGTAAATGCTGTTATTATTAAGGATCAATGAAATAGTATATCTTGGCTTTCCAATCATCTGTTCTTCTCCAGGTCAGCAGAACCAACAATCTCCCCCTAGAACATATGATGCCAAAACTAAGCTTTATTTTGATCTTTATTTCTCATCAGAGTTTCTCTGATTTGCCCTTTAAACTATAGTTCAAAACATAAAGAGAAAAAGTCTTCTGCATCCCTTGCAAGCTCTAAGTTCATCAATGTTTGGAGATCATCTGCACATAGGCCATGTGCATCATCCATACTTAACTTTTGGGCTTCTCCATCTGATCTGAGCAGAGTCAATTCATGGTTGTCTTTGTTGACTTTCCATTTTAGAATTTTTGAATCAGAGGATCTGCTGGGCTGCAAATTTATTGTTGATGAGTTTGGTGATGGAGGTCTCTCAATGAGTTTCCTGAGCTCTTCAGTAGTGGGATTAGAGAAATAGTGTACTTGATTGAAGAGACCCTCTTTTACATAAGTTTCAGCAAACTTCTTCTGGTCTTGTTCAGACATTTCCTTCTGTTTCTTGAACTGTCTCCTGGCAGCAACAGATAGGTCAGAAGTGTCAAGTAGGCTGTCAAGTGTAAAGGCCTGTTGAGGTCTCTTCATCATTGGAGCATCAGAGTAAATTGGTTTTCTGGGCAGTGTAGGGTCTTTCTTTCTATTCTCTTCCAACTTCTTGTATGTCTCAACCAGCCTCAGCTCTGACCATCTTGCAACTGACCTCATCTCCCCATACTTTGCAGCCACAATCTCTTCTCTCATTCTCTTGAACTTTAAAGCTCTGGCTGGATCTCTGCCTTTCCTAAAATCAAGGGCAGAGACCTTTGCTGGGGGAGTCTTGGTCATTTCTTCAATTCTCTTGAGTTCTTCTCTAAGAGCATGAGTGGTCCAGCTTGCAAACTGTTTCTTGTTTGCTTTGTAGGGCATGGTTGCTAAGATTTGGTTAAGAAGAGATTCCCTAACCACCCTTTCCAGATCACTACTGAGAGGCATGGTGGACATGGAGTTGCTCAGGGTCTTAGCAAAATCTCCAATCCTTCTCAGTTTGCTAAGCTCTGCTGAATGGATGCCCTGAGTAGTCCTGTCATCTTTCCCTTTACATCTCTCCTTGATGATTAATTCAGCCAGTTCAGTCTTGAGTTTGATATATTTATCTAAGTTTTGAGGAGCAGAAAAATTTGAAAGAGATGGGAAAGATCTTTCAGATGGATGTTCAGTATTGTAGAAGGATTGCATTTCCCCCTTGAGTAGATCAAGCTCAAGAGGATACTAAACAACCAATGGTGTGATAGATGGTGGTGGTCTGTGAGATGTGAATTGAGAAGTGTGTGGTGAGTATGATGAAAGTGGAATGGCTGATATAGGTGTATATTTAGGCGTCGAAGTAGGAGGTGGTGATATTTGTATGTTTTCATTTTGTACCACAATGGTTGATTTTCTCTTCCTTCTGTACAAGATGCGTGGTGATGGTGGTGTTGCAGCAGTGGTTGTGTTAACATCTGTTGGCACTTGTGTAGGACCAGCAGATGTTTGGGATTTGGATGGTGAAGTGGTTGTTGTTGGTGTGTTGGTAGTTGTGGTAGTGGGTTTGGTGGTAGGTTAAGTTGTTTTGGTGGTTTTAGTGGTTTTGGTGGCATCAGTGGTTTTGGTGGCAGTTGTTTTAGCAGCAGCAGTTTTGGCAGCAGTTTTGGATGGTGGTTGTCTGACATGTTTGGCAGGCATCTTCTTCCTTTTAGAGGAACCCACATCCTCAACTTCTTGCTGTTGCTCTATCTTTCTTTGTACAAGAGCTTTTGCTTTGCATTCCAAAGTATCAAGCCTCTTTTGCTTTTCTTCAGCAGCCTTTTCAACATTGACATTAGCAGTTTGATCTACTTTTTTTGCGTTGCCTGCATTGACTGCTTCAGCATCAGCAGTGGATTGATCATTAGGATTGGATTGTTGTGCTGGTTCAGACCCTGGTTTTGTTCCAAATGGCTTTAGCTTGGGTAGTATATCTCTGCCACTCTCCCCCTTTTTGGCATCATCAGCTATGAACTGATCATCATTTTCATCTCTCCTGATAGTGGTAGGGGCAGGGCCAGTGGTCTTCAGCAGGTAGTCTTTGATGGCTTTAATGACTGCTTGGGTATCTGAGTACCTAGCATCTACCATATTTCTGATCTGAGCCATGTATGTTTCATGTGGCTGATCTTCTAGTTTCCTATAAGCTATGATGATGGGGGAAACAGATTTCTATAGCTCACTAGCAATATCTTCTATAGATGGTTGACTTTTGGTAAGAGCAGCCAAGGATCCCATAATTGTCTTGATGTCTGATTTGATGTCAGCAACAGAGGTTTCAATGGATTGTACTCTAGCCGTCAATTCTTGGTATTTTAACCCATCACCTAAATTAATAGGATCATTTGGATTCCTACCAGTGGTAGTTGTATCTGGTTCAATTCTAGGAGGTGAGTCCAAAGGATGAGAACCAGATGCCCCTTTGTCTTGGTTCTGGGGACTTCCAACTAATTTTGAGGACACTATAGTTGCCTCATCAGTTGTTGCCTTCAAGAAAGTCTTAGCTATGTAACCACTGTCATGTTGTGAGACAATGGTCTCTACATCAGTAGTGGCTGCTTCACTTGAAAACTCACCTAGAGTTTCATTAAACTCTAGGGGTGTAACCTCCTCTGTTTGTGGGATAGCTGATTGATTTTCCTCAGTCCCAGTCACTTGTTGGTGTATACTCTCATTGATGGGTGAAGGAGAGGAACTGGGAATGTCCTGAGTTTTATCAATAGCTTCAAACAATGGTTGCATTGTTGGAAGGACATGTGATGGTGAAGGTGGAGGAGTGAAAAGAGAAGTAGCCCTGGGAGAAGGGCTGATGATCATATGGTCAACTGACTCATATGTCTCATGATGTGGTTCCTTTTGGCTTACAACATGATCCTTTTGTGAGGATTCATGATGAGTTTGTTCAGGTTGAGATATATCCATATGTTGTGAGGAAGTAACAACAGTGGTTTCTTGTTGCTTTTCTATTGCAACAGGGTTTTCCTCTGGTATCTCATCTTCCAGAGGCCCCTTTTTGGGTTTTGAGGTGGTTTTTGTAGATGGGTGTTTTCTTTTGGAGGTGGCGGGTGTGGGTTTCACAACACTGGATGTAGTGCCATGATCACCAGGAGCAGTGGGCTCAACAACAGAGGTTTGGACAATAGTTGTTGTCTTAGTCCTCTTTGTTTGTGTTTTAGAAACTTTGACTTTTGACACTTTTTCTTGGGTGGCTGAACCCAGTATTCTTGTAAGAGAAACTCAACATTTAACCAAAATTCTTGGAGGGTATCAAGATAGATGGGAGCATCAGCGGTTAGGATTGTCAGGTATTTGGATTTGAGGATGATATCGATGGTGGTAGGGAATGGGACGTTTTCATCTGTTTTGATCAGATATGGAAGATAATTGTGGGTGGCTTTGGCTTGAAGATCCATTGTAATGGATTTCGAGTGTGAGGATATAAGGAATTAGAGTGAGGGTTTGAGGTTGAAGATGGTGGTTTCAGTATTTTGAATACAATGAGACAGTGTAACAACTGTTGTGGTAAAACAGGTTTTATATAGCCTCTAGTGAACCACTAATGTGGCCAAAACTCTGCTTTTGAAAGCAGACGTGGCAAACATCTGGTGGCATACAGCTGTTGCCAAAAGTCTGATACAAACAGTTGTTGTCTTACCAAAGTACTGATGCTAACAACACTTGGTTTTTTATATATATAATGAAACAGTTGTTTTATCTGATCAGACGTTTGAAAACAGACTTTTCAACCAAACAGTGGTTGTTTTATCTGATCAGATGTTTGAAGCAAAATTTTCAACTAAAAGTAGATAGAATGGATGAAACAGTGGTTGTTTTATCCTTAACAGATTTTTCAACCAAAATGCTATTTTTAAGGGTGAATTTTGATTTTCTGAAACATTTTAATGTTTTTATTTAAAACATTTTTGTTGTTTATTCCATGTTTAGCATACCAATTCTAGAAATCAGATTTGTAAAGGTGGATGTGTCTAAAGCTTTTGTCAACACATCTGCCAACTGATCCTCTGTTGGAAAATGGTGCAGAGAAATCAAACCTTTTTCATAGCTATCTCTGACAAACTGATGTCTGATGTCTATGTGCTTTGTGGTTGAATGAGAGACTGGATTTTTGATGATATTTTCAGCAGCTTGAATGTCTAGCATGAGTGGAGTCCTTAGTGCAGTTATCCCAAAATCCAGCAGTTGATTTTGAAGCCACATGAGTTGGGCTGTACAGCTTGCAGCAGCAATGTATTCAGCCTCTACTGTTGAAGTTGAAACAGCTGCTTTCTTTTTTGCTTTGCCATGAGACTAAGGCATTTCCTAGAAACTGGCACCCTCCTGATGTGGACTTCCTTGTGGTGTGGCAGCCAGCAAAATCACTATCTGAATAACCTGAAAACTCAATGTTTCCATTTGCTGGATACCAGATACCAAGTGTGGGAGCACCTTTTAGGTATCTGAATATCCTTTTCACAGCAATAAGGTTTGACTTTCTAGGTGAAGCCTGGGATCTTACACAAACACAAGTGGCAAACATAATGTCTGGCCTAGATGCAGTTAAGTACAATAAAGACCCAATCATGCATCTGTAATATGTCTGGTCAACCAGTTCATCTTTGTCATCAATAATGAGTAGCTTGGCTGTGCTCATGGGTGTACTACATGGCTTACACTCATTCATCTCAAATCTGGTTAACAAGTTTTTCACATATTTGTTTTGATGAATGAATGTGCCATTTTGCAGTTGCTTCACTTGGAGACCAAGGAAGCACTGAAGTTCACCCATAGCACTCATTTCAAACTCTGCTGTCATAAGTTTCTTAAACTCTTCACACATTTTGTTACATGTGGACCCAAAAATGATGTCATCCACATATATTTGAACAATCATTAAATCTTTCCCTCACCATTTTAGAAATAAAGTTTTATCAATTTTACCTCTTGTGAAACCAATGGATAAGAGAAAGGTAGAAAGAGTTTCATACCAGGCCCTAGGTGCTTGTTTTAATCCATACAAAGCTTTGTTGAGCTTGTATACATAATTAGGATGGAATGTGTCTTCAAAACCAGGTCGTTGACATACATAGATCTCCTCCTGAATTTTTCCATATAGGAATGCACATTTGATGTCCATCTGATACACCTTGATGTTGTGGTTGATAGCAAAGGCTAGGAAGAGTCTGATAGCTTCTAGCCTAGCTACAGGAGCAAATGTTTCATCATAGTCTATCCCCTCTTCTTGTCTGAAGCCTTGAACCACAAGCCTGACTTTATTCTAGACAACTATACCCCTTTCATCAGTTTTGTTTTTTAAAGACCCACTTTGTGCCAATTGGACAAACATCCTTTGGCAGTGGTACAAGTTCCCATACTTGTTGTCTTTTGAACTGAAGGAGCTCTTCCTGCATGGCTTCTACCCAACTGTTGTCTTTTAGTGCCTCTTGGTACTTGACAGGTTGTGTGAGAGATAGAAAGCCTGCAAAAAGACAGATGTTTGAGGATTGGCTTCTTGTGAGCACACCCTCTCTGATGTTTCCAATGAATTGATGTGGTGGATGAGCTCTTAGGTAGATTAAGTCTCCCTGATATGGTATGATGGCATTTTGAGGTGAAGGACAGAGGTTTGGTGACTCTGTTGATGTAACATCTGTTTGCACTTCTGTAGTACCAACAAATGTTTGAAATGGAGGTGGGGGAATGGGTCCAAGTGGTGTGAAATTGGACTGAATTTTGTCAATAGAGATTAGACTTTTGTCAACAGATGATTGAGTAGTGGATGAAGTTTGTGAAGCAGTGGTTTGAGGGTAAGACTGGCCAACAGTGGCTGACTCAGCTGTGGCAGAGTTTTGACAGGTGTTTTGAACAGCTGCTTCCCCTGATACAGAATAGACTTTATAGTGACTTGGGATCACAACATCCGTTCTGTAGTCTTGTTGTGGAGATTGTGGAATACCTACATTGTTAGTTTTGACAGTAATATCTTCAAATTTGAATCTTTCAAAATCAAACAACTCAGCAGGATTTGCTAGGATTTTTAAGGATGAAAGTTCATTGAACTTTACATTCAGAGTTTCTTCTATTGTCCTGGTCCTTGTGTTAAACACTTTGTAGGCCTTGGCAGTAGAAGAATTTCCCAGAAATATCCACAATCTACTTTGGCTACAAATTTTGAGATGGAATCTTTAAGATTTAAAATGAAACATGGGCAGCCAAAGATTTTGAAAAATGAGATTAGTGGTTTGATTTTGAACAAAATTTCATAAGCAGTCTTTTGATGTCTTGGGTTGATTAAAACTCTGTTTTGAACATAGCAAGCAGTGTTTATAGCTTCTGCCCAGAAGGACATTGGCAAACCAGAATCTGCTAGCATGGTTCTTGCAGCTTCAATGAGAGTTTTGTTTTTCCTCTCAACCACCCCATTTTGTTCTGGTGTTCTTGGAATGCTGTATTGCCCCACTATTCATTTTGACACACAGAATTCATCCAACTCCTTATTTTTAAACTCTGTTCCATTGTCACTTCTAAAGACTTTTACTGGCAAGTCCTATTGTTTTTCAACTTTGGTGACAAAGTCCTTCAAGATACATGCAGTCTCATCCTTAGAGTGTAAAAAGTAAGTCCATGTAAACCTAGAAAACTCATCAACTATGACAAGACAAAATCTTTTTCTTCTTAGACTCATTATTTTAACTGGGCCCAACAGGTCCATGTGCAACAATTGTAGACATTGGCTTGTTTTGGACTCATCAATGGATTGGTAAGAGCTTTTATGTTGTTTCCCTTTTAAGCAGGAAACACAATGCTCGTCATATTTAAATTCTTTTGATGGAAGACCTCTGACAAGGCTTTGTTTGGAGAGTAAGTTGATAGTTTGAAGGTTGGTGTGGCCCAGTCTCCTATGCCACAATTCTGTCTCTTTAGTGGAGGCAGCAGAAAACAAACAAACATTTGCCATAGGATTGTCCTTCAACATATCAACCACATACACATTGCCACTCCTATGAGCAACAAGTTATGCTTTGCTCTCAGCAATGATGGTATCAATCTTTTTCACCACTTATGGCCCAATAATCTTACAGGTTTTCTTAGTGAAGAATGAGCCATAACCTTTGTCACTCATTTGTGATACACTAAGAAGATTAAATTTAAGATTATCAATAAGATTGACATTTTCAAACTTGAGTTTCCCAACCTGAACAGTCCCTGAACCCAACACCTTACCTTTTTAATCATTACCAAAGGATATATCACCCCCTCCATGAGCTAAGAAATCCAGAAGAAGGGCTCTACATCCTGTCATGTGCCTGGAGCCTCCACTATCTACATACCAAAGGCTATCTAAGCAAGAAGAAGCTCCCTGCACATCAGTAATGGATTAGTTTTGGTGAGTGCCCAAAGCCAAGTTGGCTTTGGATGAGTCCACAGACTTTTCAGCCTCAAGCTTAGGAAGGTGATTAGTGGTTTGAACTAGTTTTTGAATCAAGTTCAACAACTGTTGCTGACCATTTGCCAGTGCTTGGATGTCAACACTTGGTGCAACAGATGTTTGATCACTTCCTGAAAGATGATAGTAACCATAGGGATTTCTGTTCACTCTTGGTTTAAAAGGCCTCTTGGGTTCTTCATAAACATGTGACAGATTATGACAAGGTGGTTGTACATATCCTCTTGGGTACTTGTTGGTTGGTGGAGCATCTGTTACTTGAACATCTGTGGAAGCAGATGTTTCTAGACTTTTGGTAACATATGTTTGGACTGGAGTAAAAGTCTGTTTGGGTTTTCCTTTTGAAGTACTCACTACTTGACTTGCAAGAGTTTTAGCCTTGTACTCTTGTATTTTGACATCAAAATTTTTGAGATACAGACACTCTTTGGTTTTATGATTCTTTTTACCACATATTGAGCATGTGGTCTTAGAATCACACACACTTGTTCCTTTGTTGATATCATATGCTTTTAGAAGAAAACAGTTTTTAGTAACATGATTCTTCTTTTCACAAAAATCACAAAACAAGTGGACAGACTTTTCTTTCCCCCCCCCCTTTTCAGCCTTCTTTTCAACAGATGTTTGATCATCTGATGGAAGGTCTATCAAGGGAATGACCTTTCCCTGTGGTGCTTTCTTACCATCAGGGGTTTTGAAGTCAACTGGTTTGAAGTTTTCAAGAGTACCACACTCATCAGACCAAGTAGGTTTAAATTCATATTTTTCAAGTTCAGTGAATGATGAGTAACCTTCTGGTTTTTCAAGAACAATTTTCTTGCCATTAGGTTCAGTGATTTTAATCTCTTGACCCTTCAAATTAGTTGGTACTACCTCAACTAACTTTTGTTCCCTTTTGTCAGTGTTTTCAAAAGCTGGAGCAGTGGTTTCAAAACCAAAACCAAACTTCACATGACTTTTGGTTTGTTTGTTGAGGAGCATCTCAAAACCTTTACATGATTCCACCCATTTCTGACATTCAACTTGGGTGGCCTCAAGCTCCTTTTTACAACTATGATATTTAGTTATCATAGTTTGGAGCTGGTCTTTGGTTATAGTTGCTTCATGTTTTAAGTTGCTTATTTCAGATTCTTTTTCAGTCAATTTTGATTTTAACTCTTTTGAAAGTTTTTCAAATTGAACTTCATCATCTAAAATTTTCTTTCTAAGGTGTTCATTCACCTCTTTAATGTTAGCAAATGCTATTACACATTTGTCTAAACACGGATCTTTTAATATTTGAGGAGATACTTTAGCAGCAGCCATCAATGCACAATCACACTTGCACTCACAATCATTAGATGCACCCTAGGGATCTGAGAGATTCACAACCTCTTCTTCAGATTTTGTATCTACAATTACTTCATCAACAATATCATCAGTCACAACAACAGATTTAGTTACCACATCCTCAGATTCAACTTCTTCAACCATAGCCATGAAACAAAAATTTTCTGGTTCATTTTCAGCTTTGGCTACAAGAGCAAAGTTTTCATCCGCTAACTCATCTGGTAGATGCTCCAATCAACAAAGCCTTGTGTGAAGAAACTCTGTTGACTAGTCTCTGCAGGAGCAGCAGTCATTGGCACTTGTGCCTGAGTAACAGGTGTTTGCACATAGTGAATCTGGGTAACAGTGGTTTGGACATACTGGACAGGTAGAGTGTTTGAGGACTATGCAAAATGAGAAGTGTTTTGCACATTTGGTCCAGGGGTATTATGGGAAACTTGGTAAGTGTTGGTCTGTGGCCTTTGATTTGGATAGGTAATCATAGGTGTACCATGTTGATTCCTACATTCCCTAGCAAAATGACCAAGTCTATGACATTTATAACACTTAATCTTTGATTTATCCAACCCCACTTTTGACCTGCCAGTCAACCCTGGAAACCTTCTGCCAGTTTTCTTGTAAAAATTGTTAGTTCTTACACTAAGTAGAGCCAATTGGTGCATAATGTCCATTTCTTCCAAATCATCAGGGTCAAAGGACTTTAAGTCATCATACTCAAAGGATATGTTATCATATGCCTGGATATCACCACCAGTTGCTGTAAAAGCATAGTTTGATGAATAAGAATCAGAATTAAAACCTGAGTTAAAACCTGAAGTTATGTCAATAAAATGATCATAATTCTGATCATTATTGTTACCAGGCACCTCATCATGACCCAAAAGTGCTGTATTACCAAATACATAATCATCAGATACTTTTCCAGAGTCCTAGAGCTTCTTTTTCTGGTTAAGCTCTCTCTCTCATAGGTCAAGAGCTTACCATGAAGCTGGTTCAGTGATAGGTCCTTAAATCCAATTGAGTTTCTCATAAGTATAGCAATAGTGTCCCATTTGTCTGGTAATGATCTTAAAAACCTATGGTTCAAAGTTGAATTTGGGTAAGTTAGACCGACCAGTTTTAGTTTACTAATGAGACAGTTAAACCTCTCAAATTGTTGAGTTAATGACTCTCCCTTTACATGACTGAATGTTTCATATTGTTGGTTAAGTATTTCACGGTTGTTTTCAATAACCTCTTCAGTCCCACCAAATTGTTCTTTCAGTGCATCCCACAACTCCTTTGCACTGTTACAGTGTAACAGCCAAACATATATATCATTGGGTAGAGCCATGGCCACAATACTGAAGGCCTTGGCATCTAACTCAATTTTCTAAAAATCCTGGTCGGAGTAGTTTTCAAGTTTCTTAGGCTCTTGAACCTTTGGATCTTCAGTACTCGGCATCATCGGAACATGTGGTCCAAAGATAACCGACTTCCAACATCCAGTGTTCTGTTGAGGTAGAACATGGCTCATCCGACGTTGCCAGATATTGTATTCAGATCTGACAAGCATCGGTGGCTTGTTGTTCGTGCCAGTGTTGTGTGGATCGTGATTGATTGAAGCCATTCTCTGATTGTTTCAAAAACAAAGTCTGTTTAAAAACGGTTGAAACGAAATTAAACTATTACTCTGTTTTCAATCCGACAAACAAACGATATCAATAATTTGTGAGCTGATATGTTTTTATTAAATTGATTGGTTAGATCGAATTTAATTGACCAAGCTCTGATACCAATTGTTAGGATCCGAGTTCGATTGTTTTGATTGTTTAAGTAATAAGAACAATGAAAGAAGTAAATTATAAATGGAAAGTGCAGCGGAATGATAAACTATAAATCAAAACAAGAGAATAAATGCTTTTCAATTGAATGATTTCATTATATCAAATGATTACATCAATTGTACAAGTACTCCCCCTCAGCCTGATCACTCTGTGATTGTTTTTCTAAGAGAATGTCTTGAGTGACAAATAGAACAGTACAAGCACTGTTCTATTTATAGACAAATCTAAACCTCTGATAACCTAGGCTAACGTCATCTAAGACAGTGACTTCTTACAAAATAACAAACATAAAACATCTGTTGAAACAAACAACTGTTACATTGGAAAACTCTGAAAGACAAACAGCTGATAGGAAAACTCTGATGGTCTTGAATCATCTGTTGGAGCCTAAGTGCTGTTGGCTCCAACAGACCTTTAGTCTTCAGTACTTTGATTCAGTAGTTGTTCTTCATCAGACCTTTGGTCAGCAGTTGTTCTCTAGCAGTTGTTATCTATCAGTCCTTTGTAGCAGCAGTTGTTCCAGCAGTTGTTAGGGTACAACAGATGTTAGCATTTCAAGAAAATGAAGCTAATGCAACCCCAATAAAATGTTGCATTAGGCCTTGAAAAGGTTGCATTAGCCCTAATGCAACCTTTTATCAAAGGTTGCGTTAGGCGAAGTTGCATTAGACCTAAGGCAACCTTTTTAAAGCCTAATGCAACCATTTTTAAAAGTATTGCATTTACTATGCAAATGCAACCTTTTTAATATGCAACCTTTTTACATTCTAATGCAACGTTTTCTATTCTTGAATGCAACCTTTATTATAGTTTTGTATAAAAAATGCAACCTTTTTATATAGTAAATGCAACTTTTTGTTTACACCCAAATGCAACTTTGTAACATAAATTCAATTGCTATATATTTATTATTACGCATTCACCTGCAACTACGCCAAAACAATAATAACACATATATCATTAACAGTCAAATGATGTAGTTTAACACGCTTGTCCAAACTCAAAAACCAATATAGTCAACACAAAGTGTCAATTACAAGAATAAAGAAAAGTGAGAACGTTCTACTCATCTCGATCTTCAACTAATAGTTGTTTATCACTTTCGCATCATAGCTTCTGTGTTTTGTTGTTGACTGACAATACTCTTCAAAGTTTTCTCATTGGTTACTATATCTTTTCGAGTAGCTTCTGAGTTCTACTTGGCGTTTTTTCTTTCATTTTTCTCTTCAAGTTCTTATAGCATTCCAAGATCTTTGTTCGTCACAACCATAAAAGGATCTATTGAAGCACATCCATAATAATGGCAGCTTGTAGTATGTGTTCACAATTGGAATTGCATTGGATCAATGGGCATCCTTGCTTTCTGCAATGGCCAAGAGAATAAAAATAAGTAACTGGATAAACTTTTAAGGATACGAAAGTGTATACAAATATATTTTAGGATTGTTCTAAGAAAAATATACACGTGTTACCATTTTATTTTAGATAAATTTAGTTAGTGCTAATACAGAAAAATAAAAAAACGATAAGGCTCAGAGTTGTTTGGCTATACGGGGTTGCAGGTTAAACCCACCATCCAGCGTTCATGTCGTACCATTTCCATCAATAACTCATCATAGCCTAGTTCATGCCGTACCATTTCCAACAATAACTCATCATAGCCTAGCAACACCGTTAACGTTGCAGTTTTCAACCAACATATATAACACCGATTCATGTCAATGTACCACCATATGACCTTTCGTTAGCGTTGGCTCAGAGTTTACAAAAGGCATGGTCACAAAGACAGTTGCGGGATTAATCCCACCATCCAACTCTCTGTGACAGGATGCCCATTGTTTATAATCGAAAATGATTCCAAATTCATCATACCCATATTGTTTTGTACTTAGATTGGTAATGGAATACCATGCTTGTATCGTGACCTGATTGTGTACTAAGAAGAAGCACAAACCGTAAAAGGGGGTTTTAAAGAGGTGGACAAACGGTTACCAGCTCAGCATGTAAGCAACATGCATACGAAGGTACATGTTCTGGCTGAAACAGGTCGTTAAGAAAAAACATTGGCGGTGGGTGGTGTCGACCCATTTTGAGCTATTAGAAAAGGTAGTCACACACCAGAATCTAGCATAACGTGCTCGTATGCCTGGTTTTTTTCCTCATGATATGCATTATGCAACGCAGGCAATAATGACCACCTACAATGGCCAAAAAACACAACAATTGACATGCATAAGAAAACTGCAACGACTGTGTATAAGAACACCATATAAATGTTTCACTTTAAAACAATTTTAAAAGGAAAGCATAAATCGAACTTTCTATTGGTTGCGCCGGTACTCGCAACAGCATTTGAAGCCACCGCACATGCAAGGCATCCAAAGACACGGCCAGTAACGGCAATGGCGTCTAAAGCGGCAGCCGGCACAGGCAACATTGTTGAAAACTTGAAAGGCCTAATAAAACAAAGTGAAACCCATGAACATTACAAATAAACAATGTTGCATAAAAAATCCTTAAAAAAAACTTTTGGGAAGCATCTGCACATAACTATTATAAGATAAAAACAACATTAATTTGGGAATCAAATTTCCCGATAAAGCTTCTGACGCCAATTGCTTTCAAAACCCCAATACCAAACAAAATGACACAAAACAAACTAAACCAATTATATGAAAAAATTCAGGAAGACGATTACTTAGAAGTGGGTTCTGATTTGCATAGTTCTTTACCGCCTTGAGTGCGTTTTACGCCTTTGACAACTATCGTTAAAACATGTCAAAAAATTATATTAAAAAGATAAATGAACTTTTGAACACCAACAAGTAATATAGAAAGAAGTATTTTCATTAGTTAATGCATCCCTTATTATGTTACAAGCCTATCCCATTCATCTGTTAATTACTTAATTTATTAAAACCTGGACAAATGTTTTTAATGGCAAATGCTAGATCTCTTGTACTATTACACCAATAACTCTAACTTACACCCTTGTCAAGTTTTGAACATTGGACCTCCCCTTTAAGAGGCATACGCCTCTAACATGTAGGCTATCCAAACCCATATTGTTTAGCTACCAAGCCTCTTTAACCGTCTATCTTGCAAATTCTAGGATTCATGGATAAAAAGAATTAACCAAATAATCACAAATAATAAGTACTTATGTATTTGTCTCTTCTTTGTTTTTGAATTTTGTTTTCTCATTGTCTCTCAAAGCATGTTCTGATGATTAATAGAATATGAATGCTTAAGAACTTGAATAATTCAAAACTAAAAGGCTAAAAATAACACACACCTTGATATGTTGTAAATAAGTTGTACAAGAATAAGAAGTCAACATACTTGAATTTGACATGAGCTTGAGCATAGTGTCCCATTTGAAGCTAAATCAAGTCCTCAAGAAAAATGTTTGCTTCAGCATTATTAAGTCGATCGCATCTAACACCCCACAACATTATTAAAATAAAATAAAATACATAACAAAAACAAAACCTTATGATGAAAATCCATCACCGGAAGTAGCCGACCAAGCTTGGATCTGAAGAAAAATGTTTGCTTCAACAACTCTAAATGATTTAATTTCAGTGTCATGTTTGATGAAAATCCATTTAGTTGATCTGCCACCTTCGTTACACGTTCCTATGCTATCTAGTTAACAAAAATATAAAGAATCAAGCTCAAAGTACACATGAATGCTAAAAAAGAGAACTTTAGATTATAGTGGACACCAATATCCTTTGTTGGCACTTCGAGTGATGTCAAATGAGCAATGCATCCATCCGAATCTACTTCATCAACCACAAAATCAGATTATTTGTAAACACAAAACATATCAAAACAAGCATGAAGGAATCCTATAAACTTAAGAATATTGTAAGCCTAAAAGGCTTGGCAATGAGTTCAGATTAAACAACAAACAATGAAGCTTTGATTTCATAGTTAGATATTTGGTGTAAAATAAAATGTTTCCATTATCAGGATTGAATGGAAATCTAATGTTTTATTTCAAGAAAAAGATGGCGAAACGATTTTAAACCACAAACAAACATTAACATAAAACTTAATTTTATGAGACTAAAGGTGACTGGTTAAACTCAGATTTCAGAACTACTAGAACAAAAGGTGTAACTACATCAGAATCACATAACATTTTTTTACTAATGCAAATATTACAGTTTTATCCGACTTTATAGAATCATTGTGATTGTTAACCGTTTGAAACCTTAAATCACTCACTTTTATTGACCGCAAAATCAGAATAGATGTAAACACTAAAACATATTGAAACAAGTATGGAGGAAATTAAAGAAAACTGAACTGTTATTTGTATGATAAATTGTTTCAATTATCAAAATTGAATAAAAAAACAGTGTTGTAGTTGAAGACAAAAAAAATAAAAAAATAACATAGAAACACCCTAGTCTATCACAAATAAATATGTATGGTTCAATTTAAATATTTGAACTACTAGATCAAAAGCATAGCTTCAACAAAATAAACTGACAATAACTATAAACCCTAATTAAAATATCCCAATTTTATCCAGATTTACATAATGGTTTTAATTTTTATTAGTTTAAAGCAATGAACCACCCCCTAGATTCATTATGTAAATGAAACCCCCTTATTGTGTGTGAAATGGAGGAACAATTACATACACAAATAAAAGTACAGGTAACAATTGAAACGAACACAGAATGAGCTCAACAGTGAATGAAATGGGAGAGAGAGAGAGAGAGAGATGATACTGTTGATCGTGAAGGCTTCAAAACCGGTGAGCAGGGAATTCTAGTCGAGGGGAACTTTCATGGCTCCCAATTAAAGGTGCGAAGTCAGTTAATTGTGTTTAGGATAGGAGGTAAATCAAAATTCAAAACTTAAATTGGGTCAATTGAGGGAATATGATTTTGGGGCGGAGGGAAAACAAAATAATATTTCATAGTTACCAAATAAAAATAATAAACATTTAGGTGTAAATTTGGTTTATTTATAAGTTTCATAACTACAAAATGTATGATCATATGTTTTATAAAAATATCAAATAAGTTTTTTTTTGAACAGCCAACGATACACACTCATAACGAAGCCCCGCACCCTTCAGGTCCGGTCCCCGGCCCCCCTAAGGTCCAGCCTCTCATTTTAGAATAACCCTACTCTGAGTGGGATTTGAACATGTGACCTCCTAGGGCAGGAACCCTACAAAGTGGGTAAACCTTCCCACCTTCATTGCAACCACTACGCTACAACATCATTGGCAAAAAATTAGTGTCATCTATCTAAATAAGTTAAATAAAGTATTAGCGTCATCTATCTAAAAAATTATAAAATATAAATATATGTTAACTAACAGGGTGTTTGGGATTGAGTTTGGAAATGCAAAAGTGCTTTTAGTGAGAAGTGTTTATTGGCTTATGACTTTTTGAAAAAGAGTTTTTTAAAAAAAAAAAAAAGTGTTTGGATTAGCTTTTGGGATGAGAAACGTCAAAAAAGTCAATAGATTGTTTTTTTAAGTGTTTCGCTTAACTTATTGTGAATATTGGTTGTATGGGTGGTAGATTTGTAATTGTTTTTCAAAAGTCAAAAGCTAAAAGCCAGGATTTTAACTTTTTTAAAAATAGCTTTTCCACCCTTAAAAACCAAAAGCCAAAAGTCAAAACATAAAGTGCTTTTGGGTTACACAAACAACATATTGACTTATTGACTTCTTGAAAAAGTTAATAAGTCAATAATTTGTTTTGAAACTCAATCCCAAACACCCTCTAAATTATAGATGTTTTTACAAAACATATGTATTAGAGGATAGAAGAAATTCAAGTTTGGTGTGTTTGCCGAGTTTAACTACAATTAATTAATGACAAAATTTGTTTAGGATTGCTAATATAACTAGTTTCAAATTTTGTAGACCATGTGTATGATCATCAGATTCATCGATGGGGGACTTTAATTTATTGGTAGTAACTTTAACCGACTCGACTTGGTGTTTACCGACTTGGTGTTTACCCGAACTACTCTGAAAACCAAAAAGGGTATTAGATATCAAAACTTTCTATACGTTGCACTTTTTTAGCTTCGTCGCGTTAGGCAACTTTTTGAAATAAAAGTTGCATATAAGTTTTAGCAACGCAACCTTTCTTCAAAAAAGGTTGCAAGTTTAGTATGATTTGCAACTTTTAAATAAAAAGGTTGCAATTTCAATAGAGTTTTGCAACCTTTTTTATGAAAAAGTTGCATTATATCTTATAATGCAACCTTTATGTTGGATGGAGTTGCATTAGAGTCAAATGCAACACAATTGAAAAAGGTTGCATCTAAAAAGTTGCATTAGCCTCATTTTCTAGTAGTGTAGGGTCAACAGTCTTTTGGGAGAAGTAACTTGTAAATGCTGTTATTATTAAGGATCAATGAAATAGTATATTTTGGCTTTCCAATCATCTGTTCTTCTCCAGGTCAGCAGACCCAACACATTTAGAGAAGAAAAGTGGTAAAATTTAGAAAATTGTAAAGAAACTCTTGGTATACAATCTTATCTTTAGACAATTTAGAAATATTTGTCCATGCCTCCTCCTTTATAATGTACTACCTCCGTCCCATTCGAAGTGTCTTGGTTTGAAAAGCACAAAGTTTTAGGCATATTAAATGATTGCTTTTTTTTGCTTGCCATATGAAAAAAAAACCTTGTCATATGTGGTCCCATCATATTCATTGTTTATTTTAGTTGTGTTTTTAAGGGTAAATTTGGAAATTGGCTTATAATTTTTGAAAGTGGACACATGAAATGGGACAAATAAAAAAAAGAGAATATGGACACTTCTAATGGGACGGAGGGAGTAGTATAGATAATGTAGTATAGATGTAAATAATAATAATAAATATGTAACACATACATTCCTGTTTTCTCATCCACCACTACGTCAAAATTTCTAAAAACTTCTACCCCAGTTGTTCTAAATGATTATGATTTAACAAAATCTAAATTGGATTCATTCTATACTTCGGATCTGATTTCCAAATAACATTCCGTTTGTTGAGTATAATTACTATATAATAATATATGTGATTTTATAAACACATGCTTTAAAAAACTTGAAGTTTTGATTCATAGTATAATAATTTAAGATGCTTTCAAAATTTAATAAATGAATTTATGAATATTGTTTCAAAAACAGAGTCGTTCGAAAAAATTGATAACTTTATATAAAAGGTATTTAACCTTATTAATAATTTTTTTAACATGGAATAATGATTTACATAAATAACAAGGTGTAGGCAACCTTTAGAGCTTTTCTACATTATAGCAAGGTGCATTCAACCATTTCATTCAATATCACAAAAAATGTACAAGTTGCTTTTGCAAATAGGGGTAGTATTAGAAGAATTTTCATGACATATTGGGTGTAAAGCAAAGAACTCTTCATATGCCATCTTAACTTTGGACAAGTTGGACATATTTGTCCATGCCTCCTCCTTTATAATGTAGTATAGATATAGATATAGAAGTATAGATATAGATAATATTTATAAGACTATAACATTGATACAAACATAATAAAGACATGGAGGTTATGAATGTAAAGAGTCACTACATTATTGTTAATTTCTTCATCAATTTTATAATTATACTTAAATTAATTTCTTCTAACAATTTAATATTTGGGCAGAAAGACAATTTTACCCCCTAAATGACTTCAACAAGCATTGTATACTATAAGCAATAAAGGTTGTATTTACTTAAATTTTGCGGGTATCCTTCACTCGTGCTTTATAAAATAGTATAGATATAGATACGCCTTAAAACATTCGTTTAAACATACCAACAAAAATAAACAAACATACCAAGATTTACAATAAAGCATAAACATTATAAATTGTACCAGTCTTACAAAAACGCCTAAACACCTTCGTCTTCGTCTTCATCATCATCGCTACTATTGCCGCTACCGCCTTGATTTCCAAAGTTTGCAAGATTTTGTTGGTAGAATTGACTAAACGTTTGGAACATTTGCGCTTGGAGTTGAGGATTTCGAACGGCTGTGATTGAGTCTGAAGTGGGTTGTTGTGGATTAAGCTATTAGGGGCGACACCTGAAGGGTCGCCGTTAAAGGTGGATTTTCTTGTAGTGTACTGTGAACTGTCACACCCTATCACACGTTTGTTTCATTGGCGAGCTATACATGCACTGTCCAATATGTTTGTTTTGTGCTCCCCATGTATTCCGATGTGCATAAGACGACACATCCACTAGGTCTCTGCATTCTTGATGAAATTAGGAAATTGACTAGAGTTCTCTAGCAATGTCCACAAATTTCTTACAATAGATTTTGTCATAAGTGTTTTGAGAGCAGATCTCTCACTTTGTTATATATAATAATCTTCATAACGATTTACAATTTTAAATACGAGGTTAATCATATCTATCATTGTAGCTTGATGTGCTTGTTGTAGATTTATTTTAAGAGAGCAATTCAACTAAAAATAATGATATTTAAGACTTTGTTATTTGGGATAAACACATACATTTAGATATGTAATTTTTGTTGGCTCTCTTTATGCATGAACTTATAAAAGTTATTTTTTTATAACTAACTAGGTTAGAATCCCCAGTTTTATAACTAATTAGGTTAGAGTCCATGTATAATACCTAACGTGGTTTTCGTTATAAAATTAAACTGAACCATACCGTCTTGTACACACCCGTGAAATCAGCGGCATAAGTGTTAGGTTTCTCGCTGCATCGCGCGAGCACCCTACTATTTATACTATTATATAATGCATCCTAGATGGGCATCAAGGTAATTTCACTACCATTTTAAGATGGCATATGAAGAGGGTAAGCATACATCTCTATATTTTAGTCTCTTTCTTCTCATTATGCCCTTTATACAACATATCATGCCTATGGTACATGTGACTAATACAAGGTTAATATCTTCTCCACAGTGTAACCCCCTTTATACATTAAAACATATATGATGGTATGAATTGGAATAAATTAAATAGAATTGAAGATTATGATTAATTTGCCAATGAATCATGGCAATAAACAAGAACTTGTTAGAAATGCATTTATATAGCCATTGGCATGACCTCATATGTTATTATGTTGTCATTCACACACAAAGCATCCTCTCAATCACCATTTTGATCACAAGAATGCAGCCATTGCCAAGCTCTGATTAACACCCACTTCAAACATAAGATTAACACCCACTTCAAACATAAGGATCTCAAGATCGTCAATATACTGGTTATTTTTCTTTATTTCAATCAAGGTACGGTTATACGTTATATATTCTAAAATTCTATAAATGTTACTTAGTATTATATATATATATATATATTCTATATCAAACTTATATATACACACACTATACACATTATATAATTTGTACATATAACTCTAAATTAATATTTTATTAATATATAGGAACATTGTAGACACTTTTATACATATTATTATTTCTCTTAGAATTCAATTATGTATTTTTAGGTCTAGATATTTAGTCTCGATCTTTAGTGATTATTTGATAATTTTATGATGTTTTTCAATTAAATATATATTTTGGACTACTCAAATTTATATATTTAAATCCATAGACTTTTTAATGATTTTTATGACTCGAACATATACCTATATATTTGGAAAATTATTAATTTAATTGCCTTTAATTTTATTTAGTAACCTCTTTTTCTAATAATCCTATTCAAATATTATACTAATTAGAATTCTTCATAATGAGGGTGTACATATACTTTAATGAATTAAAACGTATATGATGTTATGAATTGGACTAAATTAATACACACACACACACACACTATACACATTATATAATTTATACATATAACTCTAAATCGATATTTTATTAATATATAGAAATATTGTAGACGTTTTTAGATATATTATTATTTCTCATAAAATTCAATTATGTATTTTTTGGTCTAGATATTTAGTCTCGACCTTTAGTGATTATTTGATAATTTTATGATATTTTTCAATTAAATATATATTTTGGACTACTTAATTTATATATTTAAATCCATAGACTTTTTAAGGATTTTTATGTTTCGAACATATACCTATATGTTTAGAAAATTATTAATTTAATTGCCATTAATTTTATTTAGTAACCTCTTTTTCTAATAATCTTATTCTAATATATATATATATATATATATATATTAGGCTAGACTTTTGATAGTTATTTAATTTACAAATTAACTATTTAGTTTTACACGCACTTTTATATTCATTTTGTCATATTCACTATTTTAATTATATAGAAATAGTTATTTTTTCGAATTATGTGATATTTATTTATTGAAATATATATAACTTGACATTTTCATACATACTACTGATTGGTGTTTATACTTAGACATAGTTTGACATTTTTGTAACTAGCGTAAGTTGATAGATAATTCCTTTTAATATGTATGTAAAGTGATTTACATTTTTTTTATTTAGATTAAATGAATAGAATAGAATATTATATTAATTAGAGTTCTTCATAATGAGGGTATGGGTGTCTCATTAGACGAAAAAATCGCCAACATGAGAAATGACATGTATACGTTCGGAACATATTCGGGAATATACCACAAAATCGACCAGTTAGTACTACGGGATGGCAAACCCATTCCACACGCCATTCTTTATTTTTTATGGCTTCATTTATAGTATTTAGCTACTTTTTTTTTCAGAGACTGAAATCTTGTCTTCTGATTCATGTTTTCAGTATTCTCCCACATCAATTTTTATTTTTTATTTGTGCTTTTAATATCAAAGGACTTCCACCAAAATAATTGTCACACAAGAATACATGATGACTTTTAGTTTAAAATTATTATATATGTAATAAAAGTTTACGGATGCAGCCCCGCCGCAACGCGCGGGTTCCTGATAGTCTTATTAAGAAAGAGTGATGTACATGGTAATTTGCATTTCCATACAACTTAACAAGCAACATGTACAACATATTTAAGCAAGAAATCTAATGGTATTATAGACATAGTTGTGACAATTAAGACACTTTGGAGGTTATGATAGTAATTTTGTGTTTTGTTTTTAGTCAAAAACTAAAATCTCATCCTCATAATACCCCCACCTTTCACCTTCCAATAAATCAATGATCCACTAATGAAAAGTTATTGTTTCAATTTAATTTGATGACACTTTTAGAGCTTTCATTAAATATATTCTACACTTAGCTCCTCTGTATTTGTCCAGTGTCTACTCTAATCACTTGCAAATTGACAAATTTTATGCGCAAGATAAAAGTAATAAACTCAACGGATACATACTTCAAATATAAAAGTATTATACTAATCCATGTTTGTTTTCTTAGGCTTTCAAATAGATGCTTGCCTTTATTCGGGTTAGATTTGAAGCATTTTTAACATGTGTTTTCAAAACATTTTTTCACAAGTAAAAGAATAAGGAAGTTGTTGTCATAAAAGACCACACAATCTAAAAAAACTCTATATACTTGAATAATAAAAACACTATGACGAAGACGCACAATACATGACAACATGAAATATGATGACAGAAGCTAAGAAGCACCGACGAGTAGAAGATAAGGGTCAATCAATCAGCAGCATGGCTATAACAACATGAGCTAGGACTAATTGAGGACGACAATAAAAAGTCCATAAAAACCTAATACACACACACAGCGCGTCACAAGGCAAGACGAGAGAAGGAAAAAACATGAAAATCGTCACACAAAGGGGACGATGGGGTAGAGGATCAATGGGGAAACCACAAATCCATGATGTGGTAGCAGCGTAGCGATAGTGAGATATAGGATAGAGAATAAGAAAGAGAAAAGAAGAATTATGCTTATATTATCATTAGTTTTGTTATTAGAAAGTCGGGAATTTATATAGGAGTATGCGCACTTATGTATCTTTGGTGAAAGCCATCACAATATACTATATATTCAACATTTTATTGGTTCTATATATGTTGATGTCTCCCGCCGCAACGCGCAGGCCATCCTACTAGTCTACCTCAATGTACTAGTAGAAAAGTGGTCATTTCTACATAAATTTCTTACAAAAAAAACACGTCACAACTTTTGATAAATTTGCTACTAATTTGTGATGACAAAAACACCCTTATTTTTTGGACAAATTTGCTATACAATAGCGACTAATACTTTAAAAATTGCGTAAGAAATGCGTAGGAATTGCATCACAAATTTCTTACACCATATTTTCATAAGCAACACGTTGAAAATTGTGTAGTAAATGTGTAGTAATTGGTTTCCGACGAGACTTTTCTAACGTCAAGGTTTTGTTGAAAATGCATCACAAATTTGAATTTGCTACACATTTGCAACGAAACCTTGATGTTAGAAAAACCCTCGTTAGAAACAAATTACTAAGCAACTTTCAACATATATCTTACGAAAATACGGTGTGGGAAATTTGTGATGTAATTCCTACACATTTCTTACGCAATTTTCAAAATATTAGTCGCTATTGTGTAGTAAATTTGTCTAAAAAATAAAAGTGTTTTTTGTCGTCACAAATTAGAAGAAATTTTGTCAGACTTTGTGATGTATTTTTTTCCGTAAGAAAATTTTGTAGCAAAATATTTACTTTTCTAGTAGTGATGATCGGTTCTTTTTATCAAAAAAATAAAAATAAAAAGTCTTGATCGAACTCCTAGAAAATCCAATTGCTCTCCACGTTTTTTCTGGTTCACCAATAGCCCAAGACCAATGCTTGTGGGCAACATTAATTCTATCTTTGCAGCCCACTAATTTGGGCTCTTCGTTTTGTTGTGCTCCACCAAAATCTCAAAATAATTAACCCAAGCCCGTTAACTAAAGAACAGTCCACGGATATTATAATAAGCCCACGACAATCAGTTTTGAAAACTTTTAAAGTTCAAATCCAAATTCTTATATTTTCCAGATTAATCTAATATATCATCTTGTAAGATGTATATGTTATGTGACAAATGGTAACATATTCCAAGAGCTATATAACTTATTTTGTTTTGGTGGATGGATGCTGCTGTGAATTGTCACACCACCCTATCACACGTTTGTTTCTTAGGCGAGCTATATATGCACTGTCCAATATATTTGTTTTGTGCCCCCCATGTATTCCAATGTGCATAAGACGGCACATCCCCTAGGCCTCTACATTCTTGATGAAGTTAGGATATTGACTCGAGTTCTCTAGTGTTAAAATATATCAATATGTTGCAATTCTATCCAAATGGTTCAACATGTTGATTGCAATTACGTTTAATATGTTGCATAAGGTTGTTTCAGGATTGCTCGAATTGGTGGTGATGATTTGATGATCGAGTCCAAGTTGCTGATCTTGTCCATGTTTTAAGTCCAAGATGCTGAGCCCATGAAGTGTTGATTAGAGTTGTTGTTGGCCCAAGAGATAAAGCCCACTAGTGTCCACAAGCCCATATTGTGCCTTATGACCCCAGGTGGCCCAGCTGTGTGTTATATCAAGACTGAATCCCCGAAGCTAGTGAACAATCTTGATCAAGTATTCGTGTGTTTCTTCATGTTGATCCGACGATTGATATTGGCTCGGGTGTGTTTTCTCCCGAGCCTCTCCTTTGGCTATATAAAGCCTTTCTTTCTTCTCGTTACCAGTTTTAGCAATCTTATTTTCTTTTTAATCTCTTTGTCTCTCTCATTCGTCTGAATAGTCTAGGGTTTTGATTCATTGTTCTATGTAGTTCAGATACATCTTGTGTCTGTTCGTTGATCATTGTCTATATAGTCTGTTGATGGTTTTGAGAGATTCTTGTTGGTGAGAGATTATTGTTCAGATTGTTACTCTCTTTTGATTGTTTGTTCCTTGATTTGAATAAAGATCTTTAAGTTTATGTTATTGATATCGTGTTTGTAACATGGTATCAGAGCTAAGGCTTTGATTTGAGTTCTTATCTTTCGTCTTCCGCTGTAATCAGGGCTTCTGATCTAAGAAGATATTGTATCTTCTGATTATTGGAGGCTTCTGAGGAGATCTAGAAACATACATGGTTAGATCTAGTTTTTCTCAGATCTAGGGTTTCGATCTTGTTTGAGCAGGAAGTTCAAAGGATCAGATCTAATCTTAAGATCTGTGGACGCTTGGATAGCATATTTTCTTATTGCTCTCTGACTTGTAACCCTAAGTGAAGGTTACAAGTTACGAGTTTTGGCGACCGCTAACTTGGGCTTTATCGGTGAGATCTTTTCATTACTCTGTATCTAGTGTTGTCCTAAGGAGTCGTCTGTTCAGGGTTTGAGTCCCTGTGTAGCTCTAAGGTTGGTCTAGATCTTAGGTGGCTCCTGTATAAGGACCTGCGCTAGCACCTTTTGAGTGATGAACCAGTGATCGGGATCACCTATACAGCTTCACCGATTTATTGTGTGCTATCTGTGTTCTTGTTTGTTTTCTAGTTCTTGTTTGATTGTTTTCTCTATGTGTGATCTGATGTTGTGTGTATCCTTTGCTTAATTAGTTATGGCTGATGATCCTAATGAGCAAGGTGGAGGGGGTAATGCTATCATTGATCCTGTTACTTTGATTAACAAGATTGATGCTGGTGACCCCCTTTATCTTCACCCCAGTGATTCTACCAACTTGACTATTGTTAACATTAAATTGAAAGGTACTGATAACAACAGTGTATGGTCTAATGCTATGATCCTTGGTTTACAAGTTAAAAATAAACTAGGATTTGTTAATGGTGAATGTATTAAACCTGTTGATGATCCTGTTCTTGCTAGACAATGGGACAAATGTAATTCCATTGTTCTTACCTGGATACTTAATTCTATGTCTGAGGAATTGTATTTAGGTCAAGTATTCTCTAAACTTGCTAGTGATGTATGAAAAGAACTTAAAGAAACCTATGATAAAATTGATGGTTCTGTGGTGTTAGACTTGTATCAAAAGATTAATAGTTTCAGTCAGGATGGGTCTTCTGTGTCTGATTATTATCAGAAATTGAATGTTATGTGGAAGCAATTGGATCAAATACTTCAATTACCTCCATGTACCTGTGATGTTGCAAGAGACTTTAATAGTTTCAGTCAAATGATCAAACTAATGAAATTCTTAATGGGATTAGATAGTTATTATCATACTGTTAGAACAAATTTACTAACAAGA
Organism: Ambrosia trifida; assembly: GCA_028751855.1. Taxonomy (NCBI): domain Eukaryota; kingdom Viridiplantae; phylum Streptophyta; class Magnoliopsida; order Asterales; family Asteraceae; genus Ambrosia; species Ambrosia trifida. Next base: position 83,630,699 of record CM054122.1, read on the forward strand.
GATTCATTACCTACTGTTAAAGAAGCTTATGCTATTGTGTCTAGAGAAGAGTCACATAGAAATTCTAGTGGGCTTAACAAAAAATCTCAAACTGTTAGTTTTTTTGTCTAAAACTGATCAAACCAGTCAATTTGCTGAGTTTAACAAAAAGTTTGCTAATAAGACTAGTGGTCAATCCTCTCTAAAATGTACTAATTGCAATAAGAATGGTCATTTGGCTGAAAAATGTTTTGAGTTGATAGGATATCCCCCTTGGATGAGGTCAAGGGGGAATCAATCTAAATGGATGGGGGGGGGGGGGATAATAATAGTAACAACAGTACTGTTAATAATACCAACCCTGTTTCTTCTTTAACAAATGACTAAACTATTGAGTCTTTTAAGTGAGAAGGCTAAGGAAAATCCACAGAACTGCAATGTTACAGGTAGTTTTTTCTGTGCTAATGTGTTTGGTAAACCTGTTTTTGGTTTTGAAAGTTGTGCTGGGAATAAGATTAAGATTGGGTGGATTGTTGATTCAGGGGCAAGTCGACATATGGTCACTAATGATGTTGAGTTAACTGATTATGTTGATGTGTCTGAATTAAATATGCATGTTAATCACCCTAATGGCACTAAAGCCTTGGTTACTAAAATTGGTAATGTTAATATTGCTAATGGTGTGGTTTTAAAAGATGTGTTAGTTGTCCCTGAGTAGAAAGTCAATCTTATTTCAGTCCACAAACTTGCTAGGGATAATAACTTGCATGTTGGGTTTGATGAGGATACTTGTTACATACAGGACCGGTCAACCAAGAAAGTCCCGGTGACTGGTAAACAGCTTGATGGATTGTACCTATGTGGCAATACGTGTTTTAATGCTAAGGTGTGTCTTAGTAAAAATGAGTCTTATGATTTATGGCATGCTAGACTAGGACACCCTGCTGACCAAGCTGTTAATGTACTTAAATCCAAATTGAACATAGGAGAACATGATAAAACTCAACCATGTGAAGTTTTTCATAGAGCCAAACAACATAGAGAACCCTTTCCTTTAAGTGAACACAAGTCTACCCATCTTGGAGAACTTGTTCACTTAGATGTGTGGGGTCCCTATAGAGTTGTCAGCAGAGATGGCTTTAGATATTTTCTGACCATTGTTGATGATTATTCCCGGGCTGTTTGGGTATGTTTATTAAAAAACAAGACTGGAGTATTTGATAATTTAAAAGACTTTGTTAATATTGTTGAAACTCAGTTTAGCAACCATGTGAAATGTTTTAGAAGTGACAATGGTCTTGAGTTTGTTAACAATCAAATGTCTAATTTTTGTAAAGGAAAAGGGATAATACATCAGATCACTTGTGCCTATACTCCTCAACAAAATGGCATTGTTGAGAAAAAGCATAGACACCTTCTTAATGTTGCTAGATCTCTCTTATTTCAAAGTAATATTCCCATTAGGGTTTGGACTGAATGTGTCTTAACTGCGGCTTATCTGATTAATAGGACCCCCTCTGAAGTGTTAGCTGGAAAAACCCCTTCTGAGATGATTTATGGATTTGAACCCTTTTCTTGATCATTTAAAGTTGTTTGGTTGTCTGTGTTTTTGTACTGTTCTAAATGATACTGATAAGTTTGATAGTAAAGCTGAAAAGTGTGTCTTAATAGGATATTCTAATGAGAGAAAAGGGTACAAAGTGTTTAGTCTTGACACCAAATCTGTTGGTTATTCAAGAGATGTTAAGTTTTTTGAAAACTGTTTTCCTTTCAAAGAACAAAAGATTTTTGAAAACTTTGACTCTAATACTGAAAAACTTATTAACAACTTAATTTTTTTTGATATGTATGAAAACACAGACTCACAAAACTGTTTTGAAGTAGAGGATCCCAATGATGATGGAAAGGGGTTAGGTAAGACTGATACAAGAACACACAATAATCCGCAATCAGTTGATCCACCAAATGTTGATGACTTGGCTGGTCAGCAGCAGTCAAACATAGATGGTGATGTTCTGGTAAGGCAGATCATGGTGTGAGTACTGTAGTTGATGATCATTTCAACTCTGAGTGTGATACTTTTGAGTCTGCTTGTGCTAGTAGTGTTAGAAGGTCCACTAGGAATACTATCTTTCCTTCAAAATACAATGAATATGTTGTTGAAGGGAAAGTCAAGTATGGGATTGAGAAGTATGTTAATCTGTCCAATTTATCTTTTGAGTCAAAATGTTTTGCTTCTACTTTGTCCAAAAACTATGAACCAAGGAATTTTTCTGAAGCTTCTAATAATCCAGAATGAATTAAAGCCATGAATGATGAATTAGAAGCTTTAAACAGAAATGATACCTGGTCCATTGTTGATAAACCTATTGGGAAAAATATTGTGGGTTGTAAGTGTATTTATAAAATTAAATACAAATCCAATGGTGAGATAGAGAGATATAAGGCTAGGTTAGTTGCCAAAGGTTATAGTCAGAAAGAAGGTATAGATTTTGATGAGACTTTTGCACCTGTTGTCAAAATTGTTACTTTTAGGTGTATTATTTCTCTTGCTGTTTATAATTGTTGGGATCTTTATCAATTGGATATAAACAATGCTTTCCTTTATGGGGAATTAAATGAGGAAGTTTATATGAAACTTCCTGATGGTTATGGTATTAAAGAAGATAATAAGGTGTGCAAACTTAAAAAATCCCTTTATGGGTTAAAAAAGGCACCTAGGATATGGAATGAAAAACTAGTTGATGTTTTGTTTGAGTTTGGTTTTCAAAGAAGCAAATGTGATCACTATATGTTTTTTAAATGTTCCAATTCTGTTTGTATTATTCTTCTTGTTTATGTTGATGATATAGTGGTTACTGGGAACTCTTTTGATGAAATTGAGAATGTTAAAAGGTTACTTTAATCTAAATTTTTAATAAAGGACTTAGGAAAGCTACAATACTTTCTAGGCATTGAGGTAATTAAGGAAAATGATGGCTTAATATTATCTCAAAGAAAGTATTGTACTGATTTGCTTGCTGAATATGGTATGTTGGTATGTAAACCTGTTAATGTTCCCATTGAACAAAATCATGTTGTTACTAATTTAGCAGCAAATGATTTTGATCCTGTTGACAATCTAACTGGTTATCAAAAGTTGATTGGAAAATTAATTTATTTGTCTCATACAAGACCTGATATATCCTACGCAGTTCATTTCTTGAGTCAGTATATGCATAGTCCCTTGGTTGGTCATTTGAAAATAGCTTTTAAACTGTTAAGATATTTAAAACTTTCTCCTGGAAAAGGAATTAAGTTTAAAAAATCAAACAGTTTTAATCTTGAAGCTTTTTCTGATTCTGACTAGGCCAAATGCACAACTACTAGGAAATCTGTGACTGGGTATTGTGTCTTCTTGGGAAAAAAACTGGTATCCTGGAAGAGTAAGAAATAGTCCACTGTTTCTCGGTCTTCAGCTGAAGCTGAGTACCGAGCAATGTGTGCTGTTACTTGTGAAATTATGTGGATTAAAAACTTCCTAGAAGAGTTAAGTGTCTTTGTTAAAAGTCCTGTTAACATTCATTGTGATAATGATGCTGCTATGTCAATAGCAGCTAATCCAGTCTTTTATGACAAGACTAAGCATTTTGAATTGGATCTTTACTTTTTGCGAGATCAAATTGTTAAAGGAATTATTAAAACTATGGCTATTGATTCAAAAGAGCAAGTTGCTGATGTACTTACTAAAGGGTTATTGGCTTCTGCTCATGAGTACTTATGTAAAAAATTGTATTTTATTTAAGTGATTGAATTATGGGGGGGGGGGGTGTTAAAATATACCAATATGTTGCAATTCTATCTAAATGGGTCAACATGTTGGTTGCAATTACGTTTAATTTGTTGCATAAGGTTGTTTCAGGATTGCTCGAATTGGTGCTGATGATTTGATGATCGAGTCTAAGTTGCTGATCTTGTCCATGTTTTAAGTCTAAGATGCTGAGCCCATGAAGTGTTGACTAGAGTTGTTGTTGGCCCAAGAGATAAAGCCCACTAGTGTTTTGATTCATTATTCTTTGTAGTTCAGATACGTCTTGTGTCTGTTCGTTGATCATTGTCTATATAGTCTATTGATGGTTTTGAAAGATTCTTGTTGGTGAGAGATTATTGTTCAGATTGTTACTCTCTTTTGATTGTTTGTTCCTTGATTTGAATAAAGATATTTAAGTTTCTGTTATTGATATCATGTTTGTAACATCTAGCAATGTCCACAAATTTCATACAATAGATTTTGTCATAACTGTTTGAGGGCGGTAGACATCCATCTCTCACTTTGTTTTATAATATAATCTCCGTAACGATTTTAAATAGGACCAAGTTATGGCTTAGATTTATTATAATCATAAGATTCCGATTTAATTTGCTTTGCTGAAAAAGTATGTCAGATTACTGCCATGTAGCTAGTACAACTCTGACTAACCCATGTAGCGAGTGTAATGGTAATGGTTGGCGAGTGAAAAATGAGTAAATATGTAATTATTTGGTTGGAGTTAATTGCTAATTTAGTCCCTGAGGTTTGTCAAAAGTTGTCACTTTCATCCAAATGTTTTTTTTTTCTCATATGTGTCCCTATGGTTTCCTATTTTTTGCCATTTTAGTCAACTTGGTTAATTCTGTCTATAAAACTCAATTAAACTAGGGGTATTCTTGTCACTTTATATTTATCTTTAAGTTAATGCCATTTTCATCCAAAAACCAAATAAAACATATTTCGTTTTTTTTTTCTTTTTACACAACCCCAACTACTACCCCCCTCCCTCAAGAACACCACAACCACCGGTCCACCACCACCACAACCTCCCATACCACCAAAGACACACACAAACCCACTTTCACTCACACACACATACACACGCGTATACAGGAGGCAGAAGAAGTTAAAGAAAGAGAGAGAGAGAGAGAGAGAGAGAGAGAGAGAGAGAGAGAGAGAGAGAGAGAGAGAGAGAAGTCGAACGACGTTACCTGTGCCTGCTGGTCATCCGCATCCGACTACTGCTGCACCTCACTTTTCTCTGATACCGAACCCGAGTTTTCAGAACCATGGAGTTCCCGGTCAAGTTCTGGTCCAGGTTTAGCTGACAGGGGTCATGGTGCAGCCGCCTGGGAGCGGAGAGATGCCGCAGATGAAGCAGCCGCATTACGAGCAGCAGCCGATAAGGATGTATGCGCCGATGCCTAATGGTTATCCTATCGGTGTTCCTCAAGGAGCTATGAATCCTTAAGGTGGGTCCTTTTATGTTATGTTTGTTGATTGTGTTATGTTGGATTGTCGTAATGTACGATTGAATTGTTGTTGTAGGCTTGTTGAATCTAATTGTCGGTTGTTTGGTATATATGTTTATAGGAATTTGTTCAGTCTATGTGTAGATTTGGCTGTTAAAGAGTGTGGTTCTCTAAAAAAATATATATATTTAAAATGGGTTTTGGATGAAAATGGTAAAAAAAAAAAAAAAAAAAAGAGAAAAAAAAAGAAGACGAAGAAATACACATGTAAAATGATCAAAGTACCCCAGACTTACTGACTTTTTTAAATGGAGTTAGAGAGTTCGATAAAAATGGCAAAAAATGGAAACCACAGGGACACATATGAGAAAAAAAACATTTGGATAAAAGTGGCAATTTTTGACAAACCGCCTTGGCAATTAACTCATTTGGTTGAATAAAAGTGATTATCTCTCTCTCTATATATCTCATTACTAGGTTTACGCCTTCCTCCTTGGCGCGGGGCTATAACGCCTTGGTAGTGGTGTTAATCCTTTTTGTTTTGAACGGCTAGCTAAATCACCGGATAAGTATCACGGGATGCCCTCAATCGAGCAAATGTATCCCACTCCCGCTATAATAGTCAGAGTTTGATGCATACCCGAGCCATCAAGCCACCAGTTCCTATTAAAACCCGCCCACCTAACGACCTATTGTGGTGAAACCTGGCTCGGCTCGGTTTCAAACTGGCGAATAACTCCATTACCATAATGTCCTTCAATTTGATGCTTTACCTCAAGTAGAGAAACCAAAACCAAGTGACTAATTACCACTTTACCTTATAAATATAAATTTTAAAAACAATTAAACACAATATAAATTTTAAAAACAATTAAACACAAAATAAAATTGTAATCCTTTTGTTTTAACCCATACGTACATATAACTAATTACAATATAAATATAAATTTTAAAAACAACTAAAGACACAAAATCAAGTTTTACAACACCTCATATATATAAGTATTTCAAGGCCTGAAAATTGCATCAGCATTCGGTGGCAGTCCAAACATCTTCAAAGAACAATCACCTGAGACATGTCCTTCCGGTCCAATCCCTGAGTTTAAACCGGGTTCCGAGCACCCGATATTCGACTCGGACCACCCCAATTCCTCTCCAGGCAATGGTGGCAACCCGCAATTGCTCATATCATGATTATTGAAAACGGAGTTGTATCCACAAAACTGAATCCCATTCCCTTCACTAAAAAAACTCTCCAAACTCGTCCCGTAATCCCCAAACTCCATATTGGGAATGCCCGAAAACCCGATAGACGACATCGGATCAACCTCACCAAGCAACACTTGATCATGCATATGTTCTTGATTACCAATTTGTGGCCTTTGGTTTAAAAAATTAGCGTACACTTGCTGAATATCAATATTTGTAGGTTGCATCAATGTGGATCCACCCGCATTGTCCCCACGGCTTTCTACATTGCGGGCGGATCCACCCGCGCTATTTACAAGCACGGTTGTGGTGTCGGATACGCGAATAGACTTAGCGCGTCGCGTTTTTCGGCAACCACCACCAACGGGGATGTTTCTAAGAGAGCCACCTTTTGTCCAATATCTTCTACACCCTTTGCAGAAGTATCTTGGTTGAGTTAAACTGTAGTTGTTGTAATAGCAAAATTTTGTGTTTGATGAACCGCAACGAGGACATGGTGGGCATATTTCGACTGTGGGCTTCCATATTCTTTCCATTTTGTAAAGGGTTCAAGTTCATAAAGTTTTAATGGTGGTTTAGTATCCTTCAACATCCAAAATAGACTGAATGTGTTTGACTGTGTGAAGATGATGAGAGATGATTGATGAACATGTGGTTAGGGTGAAATTAGGGTTTTTATAGAAGATATGTGTGTGAAAACAAGAGAGGATTTGGTGTGTGTAAAAAGGTGTTTTCTGTCATAAGTTGAGAGAAAAGTGATAGTTATATTGGGAGGAAACTATTGGTCATCATGTGGGTAAAACGCCTTGGGTGTATAATTAATGATCTGATTTGTATTATGATTATATTAAAAAATTATTTTAGTTCCTAAAAACAATGAAATAAGGGAGTACATTTTTTTTTTAATATATATTTTGTTAGTTAATAAATTTAGAGATTAAATTGAGCAAATGGTCATAACGATACATTTGAACTTATGAATTTCATCGGTAACATTCTAAATTAGAAAGATGGATGATCATTAATTTAGAAACTTGTGACTTCTATGATCCCTAAAACTTATGGTGGTTGAAAGGCTTACCATCATCAACATAACATCAAATTGCACTTATGGCACCAAGGTGTTAGCCAAATATCTAGCAAAATCTCACTTATACGAATAGTTATTTCCATAGTGTAGGGAAGATAGGAAGAGGCTTTGCCCAAACTAAGACCCGGCCATGACACTAAAAAAACTTGATTCCATTTACACCTTACTCTATGATATTGACATCAATAAATTTTAAAAAACTAAATTAACAACATCGACATCAATATCCCATTAAGATAATCGAGTCCAATTTATTTGAAAAAAAAAAAACTCTCTTTTAATAAATATAAATAACTCTTAAAAGAAAAACTAATTAACTTTTAACAACGAATTTATCCATCTACGATCACTCATTAGGTTTTGTTTTGTGATTTGTTTTATCCTGTCAAACTGATTTATGTTAATTCGTCAGTGATTGATTTGATCATTATGTGACCACTAGTGAAATGTCACCAAATATTGTTGGTATTTTCAGTTACGAATTTTACCATCTATGAAAAAAAAAAAAAATACTGTTATTTGTTCTTAGTGCAAAACTAATCTTATAATCTTAATCACAATCAAAGACGATATAATCTGTTTTTTCTTTTTTACAACAGTTTACAATAATTTGACTTATTACCAAATCTTCCAACCATAAGATTTCCACTTAGAATCTTCATATTATTACAAAAAGATACGAATCATGAGTTGAGTAAGAAACCATATGTAGCAAATTAAAATCTAAAAATCAACTGTAACGTAAGTGTGTGAAGCGATCACAAGATTTTGTGTCAAAGAGTGTAAAGGGGGCCATGCATGCACGTGTAGATGCTAGGTTGTGAGTTATTGAAGGCAATGTGTACGGGACCCGCACAGTAATCTGTAGCACTTGTGACATCACCCCATTGGTTGTTGTCGGTGTTTATTTGCTGTGTCATCACCCCATTGGTTGATTATGAAGGGGATTCAGGCAACAAATTCATCGGTTATACAAACATATTGTTTTCTTTGTTTACTTAGTTTTTACATATAGTGGTAATATTATTAATTGTAGAAGTATAAGTGGGATTTGGTGATCCCGAAGACGAGGAATGTCGCTTGGAGAGTCACGCATGGGGGTTTAGAAAGGTGCCTTGGATCATGGGCTTCTTGGATCACGATTTTTATAATATCAAATATATGTCTCGAATTGTGTTGATGGGTTTGGTTTCCTTTGACTAGACATCAACTACATATCACTCCTGACCACAATCTAAATTTACTGGTTATCGACTGTCAAGATAGCTTTGTTTATTGGTTGGGGATATAGGATTATGATAATTATATTAAAAGTTAGAAGAATATATTAAGTTGTATCTAAATTGGAGAAAGTGAATATATATAATATATCTATGTTTTAGATGTGAAACCATTATAACTACGTCATTTTGATTAATATATGATGCTTAAAATTAATTTAAATCTTTGTATTTTACAAAATTAAATCATCATCTTCTTCAATTTTATCATTCTTCCTGCTCTCGCAGACCATTTTTGTGCGACTTTCTTGACGACGTTTGAAGTTGATTTATGTTGAACCATAAAAGTTAAAAATTTTGATAGTTTAACGTAAGAAAATCTATAAGAATTATATCATAAGATTTTCCTTTGAATTCTGAATATGAAAACGTCAAACAAAACACGGGGGTGAGTTTGAAGTTAAGTGATTTGAAGAATGGTCCGAAGCTATGTAGGAATATCAAGATTTATGTTCCAATGTGGCTGATAAACTGTTCAAAGTAAGATACTGAAACAATGTATTTCAGCCCAATCCATTTTGAAGCTGCTGATATAGATTATGTAGTGAAATTTTAAAGGGTTATTTATTTTTGCTTGATCAATGAAATTAACTTTGGCTGTGATTGGTCAAAGCTCACTTGAGTTAGACTTGCATGATTGAAGTGTTGTTGGTTGTTGTTGCACGTTTGAAGACTGAAGAACTATTTTTTTCTAGCTTGGCTCAAGGGGAGTCTGTAAATACACTACGTGTATGTCCCTAGCTAGATTCGTAGCTTAGATGGTCGTAAGTATTGTGTATGCGTGTCTCGATAGCGTTTCGTGGTTGATTTATATGTATTTTGTACTTTGGGGAACTTCAGGCTCATGAGCCAAGCGTACGAGTCCATACACCAGGATGTTCCAGTTGTATGAAGGTTGTACACCTTTAAGGATCAGGCTCATGAGCCCAAGGCTATAAATACATGCCCTGGTTCCCTCATTAGTAATTTGTTAGTGCATCATTCGGCTATGTCCCTAGCTTAGATATGTTATTAGGCTCATGTATGTACGTTTCGGTCGTTAACAGGTAGCATTTTAGGGGTCTAGGGGTATTTTGGTCATTAATGTAGTTGTCGAGGCGTAGTCATATGCTTGGCATGGTAAGCGTATAAGGGTCCTATGCCTGGAAGCTCCCATGCGTAAGACCAATCCCCTATAAATACCACCCTTAGTCTTAAACTTTTGTAACTTTTGCTTAATTATCTATTGAAGTGGTGCCCATTTGTGTGTGTGATTTTGAGTGTGTGTTCTTATCATTTCCATATCTCTATTACACTATCCAACACCTATAAAAACTAACCAATCTGTTGATTCCGTCTTCAGACCGGCTACGAGCATGATAATCAATTCTTGTCTGAATCATGAATGATCGATTTTGAGATAATAATCTAATTTTAATAATTAAATAGAGATGAACACACACTAAATATGATAATGAAACCCACTAATAATTTGCATAAGATTAATAACAATGATAGCCTCCAAATTACTAGAATGTGTGTTGCTAGAAACCCTAATCTAGCTTTCTATTTATAGCCTAAACATACTTAGGTTAATTACATTTAGGTCCCTAGGGTTAACAAAATACTAAAAATCTCACTAAACAAGAAAAGCATTTTTCAAATTAATAAATATATTTTGTCTAAACAAAATATATTTGTATAACTGTAGCGCCATTCTCTATCATAACTTGAACTTCATGCATCGATCTATTACCCGAATTTCTTGAGTCACCTTTCATGTTCGACTTTGACTTTCTTGAGTCACCTTTCACGTTGAATGGGACCCACGAGACGACTCCATCCAACGTTGGGGTGCCATTTTCTTTTGTACGAAACACCGAGACGTCTCGGGACCCACGAGACGACCCAGGAGACGTCATGGGTAGACGTGGCGTTGTTCTATTGGCTGGGACACCAATCTGTCTCGGGAGACGCCTCAGACGGCTTGGAAATCGTGAATCGTCTCCAGCGAGACGTCTCCGGAGACTATTCTCATAAATGCATTGCTCAACGAGCCAATCTAATGATTTTCCCAATATTGGTTTTATTATTTGACTTTTCAAAGTCCATTTTCCAAATCATCCAGCAATGTTATCTTTCAAATAAAATCGTTGCTGTTCAAATTTATAATTCCTTTATCCAAGACTTTGATTTATTATTATATAGTTTTTTTTTTTAAGTTTAGAAAACTTTAATGACACTATCGAGCATTCACAAAAGATGCTTCATAATTGTGTGAGGGGGCCTCTATATTATATAAAGTATGTATATGTTTTTGTGAGTAGAGGAGAGAGAAAATATATAGAGGAGACATTGTTCATCAGTAAATTTGAAGGGGACACTGTTCACCTTCCATAATTTTTTAATATTTTTAAAAGTGGTTGTAAGTAGAGGAGAGAGAAAAAGTAATGATAAAAGTATAGAATAAGTATTATTAAATAGAAAAGGAGAGAGAAAATAGTGATTTTTAGTGTAATTATAAAGATGGAGATGACGTGTTTATTGTGAATGCTCTCAAACATCAGCTGCATTCTACCTATTCTTAAGTACTTCTCTCTCTCTCTTTTGAAGACAAAACCACACAAACCCTAAATTTTCAAATACATAGCCGCCACTACCTTTATCTGTCATTCCTTTTCACTTTTCGAACACAACACTACGACTACTTTACCATTTGGTGGTTTGAAGGTGGAAGAACGTTGGTGGTGTATACGGTGATGGTGTGTACGCATGGGTGGTGTTCAGATAAGGTAAAATTGTGGTGGTCGATGGTTGCGGTTCACTGGAAGTTTAGTGGTGACTGTGATAGGATACGGTTGAGGTGGGTGAGTTAGGATACAACAGATATGTAACTTAAAAAGAAAGTGTTCTATTTCTACTCTTTCTTTCCTTTTTTTAATATAAGTACGTTGGTTGGAGGTAATACGCTGGAATAAATACACCGAAAAAGTACGCCAAAATATATACGATGTACCTAAAACAAATACATCGTGATAAAGTCGCTAAAGACTAAACCACGGCCCCCAAAGTCACCTTTGGTAAATACGCCTGAAAAACAAAGTCGCCGGAAATATTAAGTACGCTCGGAAGATTAAATACACGAACAAATGTAAGGACAGAAAGGATTGAAGAAACCTCTTTTTGCCAACCTTAGTCTAATTCATACTTCTGCCAAATTATTCTAAGTATGAAACTACTGAAGAAAGAAGACACAAGTACTGAAGAAGGATTCAATAAGTACTGAAGAACAAAGATCAGAAGTTCTGAAGTCAAACCAGACAAGTCTACTGAAGAACTACTGAAGACAAACTACTCATCAGTAATTTGTCATTCATCAGCACTTGTAAAAGAATCTTTCCACCGCCCTTATGTTTCAGTAGTTTATTTGTTTATTATTACTTTATCATTTTGTACAAGTTCCAAGACTGCAACTTGTTGCAGACTTGCTTTTGTAAACAAGGTTCATGTATTTGCTTGTCTAAAAATAGATGGGTTCATCCCTCTGTTTTAGACATTGATTTTAAATAGAAAACTGAAATCCTTCAAAGCTTATACTTGTTATTCCATTTCATTAACTGAGAATCTATCTACTTATTTATTGTCATATACATTCAATACTTAGATTCTCATTAATTGTCTTTAGTTTACAAATATCCAGGGGGAGTAATAACTCCTGTTGATAGTGAAACATTATAAACTTATTCCGCTGTGCAAAACTGATTAAACTTGCTAAACACATAATTGTTCATAGGCAAGTAACTGACAAAGAGCATACTGATCCAACAATTGGTATCAGAGCACTGGTTTATCTGATCAAATATTAATCTAACAAATTGCGAATCAGACACAGGCTCTTATTGATATTCAATAAAGGATAAAAGTTCACTTTTTTCAACATCCATCACTTTGAGAGAAACTTGACAAATCAATACTCTCCAAAATGGATCCTCATAATACTGGTTCTGCCAATAAACCTGCTATGCTTGTTCGTTTAGAATATAACATATGGCAGAAAAGGATGGCACATACTCTGTCTCAGACCAACACTGGTTGTTGGAAATTTGTGATATATGGTCCTCACAAATCAGTAAATATAAATCTTGAAACTAAAGTTAAAATACCAAAGGACCCAAAAGACTACACAGATGAAGATTTCCTTATACTTGAGCTTGATGCCAAAGCTTTCTCTATGTTGGCAATGACACTCCCAAATGAAATCTACTCTGGACTTTTACATTGTGAAAGTGCCAAAGAGCTTTGGGACTACCTAAAAGAGCAGTTTGGAGGAACTGAAGAGGTGATTGCCAACACTAGAGAAATCTTGGCTCAATAATATGAAACATTTACTCACATTAATGGGGAAACTTTAACACAACAATTTGAAAGATGTAGATGCAATTGTGCGACTAGTGCTTCAGATTGTATAATAAACTTGTTTTGGTATATGTCGAAGGTACGAAGGAGTTTTATAAGGTGCGAAGGAAGGGTTTTGTTTGGTCGAAGGAAGATCAGAGGGTGCGAAGGAACAGTTTTGGTCGAATGTGAATATTGTTTATGTATGGCTTGGTTCGACCAATTGGTTTGGTCAAACCTGCACATTCGCATGAATCATTTGGGCGAATGTGCAGTCTATAAATAGTCAAGCTTGATTTTTTGAATGTAACTTTTGAGTCATATTATTCCCTCCACTTTCTGATTTTCTCTCTAAAAGTTTATTTAGCTCTTTTCACGTTCTTACCCTGTTTGTATCAATCTCTAAACGTGTAATTGAGTTTCTAATTAATGAAAAGCTTTTGAAATGATGATTTACTTGTTTCGATCTGTTTGACTATTATTTTGTGATTGTTTTAGGGATTCCGCACCTAAAACTAACTTGTTTGATCATTCTTTGTTGTTTACACGATCCATTCATTCACATACAAAGTGGTATCATAGCCATTCTGGATCAAACAACCACAAATTAATAGTTTCTCAGTTGATTTGGACCCAATTTTGGTCAAAAAGTTTCTGTTTTTATTGAACAAACTGATTTGATAAGATTTTGATTGATTACAACTTGTTTTCAAGGTTAAATTGGATAATTCTCTTCATTAAACTTGTTCCAAATTAATTCCGATTCAAAACTTGATTTAGATCATCAAAATCCATCAACATTTGATAAACATGATCAAAATTAACGGATTTTCAAAGAATAACCGTTTTTGAATTACCAGGGGTTGAACGTAGAGAGAACGGTCGAAAGTGTGATTTCATTTGGTCGAAAGAGAGATTTTGTGGTCGAAGGAGGTGTTTTAGTGGTCGAACGTAGACTTTCGTTGCTTATTTGTGTTCATTCGCCCGTTGGTGTTACATTCGACTGATCGAACGGTCGAAGGAGAAGGAAAACGGTCGAACGAGAGAAGTAAACGGCCGAAAGAAGTTTGTGTGATATCAGGCCACATTCGTACCCTTCAAATCGGTCGAAGGAGAAGAATATTTCTCATTCGCCTGTCCGATAGTGTGAAAGAGTTTCCTGTTTTTAAAACATTTCTAATCTTTTCGTGTTTAAACGTTTACAGGTTAAGATGTGGAACTTCCCAACAACGCCAAGACCTACTCAAGCACCACAACAGCAGACAACACGAGTTCCATGGTCAGTTGCAGCCCAGAAGACTAGTCTACCATCCCAGCCAATCAATTACATGGCTATGACTAGTTCTGCTCCTCAACAAGTTGTGCAACCATTACAACAACCAATTGACAACTATTGGGGAGTAGCAGCAGCTGCCGTTCATTCGCAGATGACTAACGCCGTATCTACACTCATTCATGATTTATCATCAGGAAGCGGCAATCGTCCACCAAAGCTCATGGACATGAAGGAGTACAACACATGGAAGACAAAGTTCAAGATACATGTGGAGGGACAAGGACTAGAGGGAGCTGAGGCATGGCAGATGATAGTAAAGGGTTATGTTGCTCCTATTCTGGAGAACACTGGAGAACCGATACCGTTGGAGAATTTGGCTGATGATGAGAAAAAGAGGTTTGCGATCGAGAAGAAAGCGTTTTCTCAGTTATCTCAAGCGATCAACACTGACTTGCTACATCAGTTTGGATCGTGTACAATATCTAAACAACTGTGGGATATGCTGAGAAACAGACATGATGGTAATGAGAAGACAAGGAAGCTGAGAATGGAAGAGCTTCGAAAAGAATTTGAGAACTTTAGCTACATGGGCAATGAGACTCTAAAAGAATTGGTTCCACGGTATTGCCATTTGCTCACAGAACTTTCGAGCTATGAGATCAGCATACCGATGTCAGAACTGGTGGATAAATTTGCTGATGCTTTACCACCATACTGGAACCAACACATTGAAGTGTTGAAGGAAAAGGATGCATACCAGTATTGGACTATCAACTAGTTCATTCAAAAGCTGGAAAACAAAGAAATGGAGGAGAAGAGGAAAGCCAAGAGAGCACAGATTCCACAGAATCCAGATCTGTATGTGAGTGGTACATCTAACTCTCTTTCTACTTCAAGCACTACTTCAAATGTTGCTCCTCACATTGCATGTGTATCCAATGTTGTTGAACCCACAAAAGCACCAATCAACTATCTTGCCCAAACTTCATCATACACACCATCATACACACCACAATCTTATCAAACACCAAACTTTATTCCACCCTTTTCACCTTTACAAAAAGCTGCCTGCTACACAGCAAGTCAACCTCAACAACAACAACAGTATACTCCTCACATGAATCAGATGCAGATTACTCAAACACAATCAAATCAAAGTCTGATTGTGTTAGAGACTTCTAATCTTAACAATGTGACTGTTGAGATTGCTCAACAGCATGTTGCTTTGGTATCTGCTATGGTTGCATCATACAACGGTTTAGTTTCTAGTCAGATTAAACAACAATCTCACCAATGAGGACTACGCACAAATCGATAAAGAGGAGATGGAGCTTATGTGTAACACCTCGAAGTGTTACGGGTCTCTTAAACGGGTCGGATCGTACCCGACCACCCGATTACTTATTAAATTATTTAAGTTCGAATCTCGCGACTAACCGTTTTAATTGATTTTGTAAATAATAATTATTGGATTTTTATTATCTCGATAAAATGCTCCTTATCTTCTATTAAAACGTTTCTTAAATTATTACTATACTCGTTACCAAATGCCCGTGTTCCAGTTATTATCCCTATAGCCAAACACCCCTTATTATATTTATCTTTTAAAACCCCTCTCTCTCTCTTGGCTCGCAGCCATCTCACAAACACACATATATGTGTGTGTAAAGCAGAGAGCATCCACACTGCCATCTCCACCTCCGGCCAGCACCGCCGCCGCCGCCGGACCCGGCTTCTTCTCCGGTCACCAACCCACCTCTCTTCTGTCTTGATAAACCATCAAACACCCTGCTATGTCTTTCCTTGTTCCAAATCCTACCCGGTACCCAACCCTTCGTCTCCCTCTGTTCCGGTCTGAACCAATAACCACCACTGTTCTCATCACCGGCTACCTTATAAACCACCCTGATTCATCCCTCTGCTTCTGATTAACCGGTCAAATATAAACCATCAGCCAACCCGATAATCATCCTAACCCGTGACTCCTTAGTCTGTCCCGATAAACAACTCGGTACCCAACCCGAACCTTGATTCTCTTCTGTTCCGGTGAGTTCTTAATCTCCGATAAGATATCATCTTTGCACCATAATTATCGGGTCTGCACATACCCGGTTACTTCTTGATCTTAACCCGGTAATAATCTGGTCAACCTAACCCAACCCCGATGATAACCCGTCTCTTTCTGTTATAAACCAACCTGTTCTGCCGCTGTCACTGTTTAACGAGCCGGACAGTCACCAGTGATGGTGACTGTCATCAGATCTGATGAGCATATCTGCTCGGGAATGATAACCGGAGTGTTCGTATATTATAACCGGGTAGTTTGAGGCCTTCGGTTGAGTTCCGTTATATTCTGATTGGTGTCATGTTCTCTGTCGAGCCTCCGGCTAGCTTCCGGTCAGTCTCCGGGAAGGTCCGGTTGACTTCCGGTTCCATACCAACGATTACTCGAAAGGTATAATCTTTAACAGTTATTATATATATGTTGGTATTAATCGTTGATACCCGATTATAATACTGTTTCTGTGATTATTGCGAGGTACCGTTAATCCAATCGGAGAGTTAAACCGTTACCGAGTCAACTCAGTGACTCGGTCAACACCCGGAATAGAACCCGGTCCATTGATTAGACGAGGATTATTAGAATTATACGATTATATATATATAATACGAATAACGTACGGACTTGATAATAATAATAAGAGAATAATAATCATATATAGAATATATACGTTTATATATATAAGATTCGATATATAGAACGATATACTAGACTCGGGTTAATGATAATATGATCAGCCGAACCAGCATCCGGGTAAGTACGTGTCTAGAGTCCTATAGGTTCGTGTGCCAAGCTGTAATGGCCAGCTTTATTAGCTACGAGTGCTAAGCTGTAATAGCCAGCTAGATTCTAGGATGTCCGTGTCGTGTCAATAATAAACCCCGAGTTTAGGACTATCTAATATATACCGAACTCTATATATACATAAATTGTATATGTGATATATATCCTAAATAATACAATCTAACAAGTCCCACGCGTAAAACGTATCAATATATATATTTGACATATAATTGTAATAAAAGAGACTATAGAAGACTATACGCAAACCGGTGAGTATCGTGAACTCCCCTCTTTTATTGTTTTATTAAACGTTTTAGGGGAAACACATGTCGTTTATTAGAAAATATAGAAATGCTTTACATAATAGAATTAATAAAGGAAATATAATAGAAAAGGGGATAATAGAAACAACGAGGACAGTACTGGACGGTATCCGCCATTTCCTTTCTTGCACCAACTAGAGGGCAGGAACCAGTCGGTACAAGTATTTATCACAAACATAGTGATACAATCGATAGGAATGGCAACTAATAGAATATAATAGATTGATATATAATCGGTACAATTTAATCGAATTGATATAATAGAATATATTTCCCCCTCCAGAATTAGAATAGTAAAGCATGTTTTATTAAAAGAATTATAAACAAATGAACTGGCCATTCAATTTATAAAATACACGACCTCACCAACTTTATGTTGACAGAAACTATTTTTGGCATGTGTCAGGTAACCCAACAGATATGATGACGTGGATCCTGGAAGAGTCAAGACTGTCAATATCTTAAAGTCCGCTGCGTAACTCCGATAACCCGACCCGACAACCCGGCCACGTCAGGCTGGGGTGTTACAGGTTGGTATCAGAGCTGCGCTTATGGACAGTCTTGAAATAATTATTAATCCAGGATCTACCAGAAATGTCTTTTAAAAGAAATTGTGATTAGAAATATGGATAGGGTAAAAAGAATATTAGAAGGTAAAATTTTGGGTACCTAAATGCCAAACCATTATAAAGTTGGTGAGCACCATAATAGTATAGTAGAAATCAAAACAAATCCACTACAGGATATTACTAGAATGATTATGTGGGGTAAATTGACAATTCTGTACATAATTGTGAATTTACATACACAGTTAATTTCTGGGAAATCTTACAGGATATTAAGGCCATACGAAGTACGAAAGAATATAAAACAGAGATCACGACATTAAAAGAAATAAAACAGAAATACAGAACAGAAACCAGATATATTAAAAGAAATAAGAAAATAAATAATAACAATTATAGAAGTATATATAAATAGAAAATAAATCACAAAAATCATTCCTCGATAATTTAATCGACTTGTACGAGAGTTTAGAAATCATATTTCACTCTCTATAAAAACTTGTTGATTAATAATCATTCGTTGTATATTCCAGAAATTCCGTCATTCCAGTCCCAGTGACTATTTCTATCAGATCGTTAACCTCACGGTTATTCCAATATTATAAATAGAATACAAATATTACGCTCCGACTTGAACATTCCTCTGATCGAGTCTCCAGAAATATTATTTTTATTCCGAAAATTCCGAAATTTTATCAAATATGCTAGAGACATATAAATATTGTGTTTCTAAAGAATTCCCTCCAATTCTTTTTAATCGAAAATTTGAAATATTCCCACAGTAATATCGATTGTTTTTATAAATCCCTTCAGAATATTTCAGTAATTTACTAAATTTATTCTCGGTTATTTTTATTTTATTATTATACTAAATCAGTATTTCAGTTTTAAATAAAAATATATATAAATCTTGTGTTTCCTAGGAATTTTCCTCGATTATTTAAATAAAAATCCCATATATATACCGTGATTATTTTAAAAGATTTTAAAAATCTTTTCAGTATAAATTTTGAAGTTTATTGAATTTAGTATTATTTTTACAATATTTCAGTTTTGAGAAAATATACATATAAATACTCTCCGTTCAAAATTTTAAATAAACGATTATTTAATTTATAAAATTAAGAAAACCTGTTGATATTTTATTAGTATTGATAATTTTTGAAATACCCCAGAATCTATCTCAGGTTTTATTTAAATTTATCCGTTTAATCTTAAAGTTTTGATATTTTAAGAAATTTATTTAATTTTATCAATTTATAATAAGAATTTTATTTATTAAAAATTAAGAATTCCGACACTATGAAGAATTTTTATAACGACCCTTTTCAGATAGTTATTATTTTCGAAAATAAGTATTATTATGAAACTTGAATCAGTATTATTATTATAAAATTTTTCCTAAAAGTTTTTATATAAAAGAACCACGATCGTATTATTTTATCGAAACATATTTTATATCGCATTTAATGTTATTTTCATAGAAATTTATTCATTAATTCGTATTCGTATATATAAATATTAATAGCGTTCTTCCGTATAATTTTATAACTATGTTCGATTATATAATTTCTCGATACTGTTGTAATATAAACGATAAGCATATATTCCGTTATAATCTAAACTTATATTGTAATTTTGTAAAAACCTCGGTTGTACCATTTTGTCCGAATATATTTCACTCCATATTCGGTACCATTTTTCGTAAAAATCCTTAGTTGAATTTGTATCCGTATATATGTCAAGATTATTTTTGGCATGATTCTATATTCATATCCGATCGTACAACTTCCTTGATATTTTATCTTGATATAAATAATAAGTATTTACCACGTTCTATAAATCTTTCTTTGGATATATACATCGAAAAACCTTAGCCAGATGATATCTTCGATCTTTTCTCCCGAGAATTAAGATAATATTTTGAATAGAAATATTATTATTTCGAAATTCTCGTGACAAAAATAATTTGGAATCTCTCTAAAGAAACCGAATTATACTCGTTAGATTATGTGACAATATAAGTACTCTCTTAATCCTGTGACTTGAGCAAGTCAAAGATTAAAAGATGGAATAATTATATTGGACATCTTTTGGTATGATCAAATTCTTGAACGATTGACAGTCTATTTCGTTAGACTCAGATCAACATGTTCTATTCCAAAATAATATAATTTAAAGAGAAAATAAAGAAGAAAATATCAGAATAATATGTGAAGGACACATACCTATTATGATTAAAATAAATAAGTACTGGAATGTTAGGTGAGGTGGAATAGTAATTATGATCGCGACATAATTATGAATGCCACAGGCACAGTAACATTCGAGTAGGAGTTTATCGAGATCACAGTATGTGTGTATCTTAAACATATTAAAAGAAATAATAAGAAATAATAAGAAGAAATATATAATGGAACCATCAGCATATTATATGTGGAGAATACGACCACAGAACTGGCAATCTAGTTGGAATTTCTTTGTGAAATACAACTAAGAATATATTCGCAGAATAAAAACCATCGATCGGTTAATTTCTACGAATTATAGAAATCAATATATTGATTTCTGATTGCCAACCAAAGATAGCTGTATGTCCTCTGTGCAATATCAGGGGCAAATGATATCTGGACCCTTACAGAAGGTATATCTGGACATTTGTCACCAGGTCACAGAATTCTTTATAAGGATATATAATGCTATGAACAAATCTTTGTAGTCACTTCGTATGAAGACTCGTGCGAGTTATAATACAATCAAATTGGTAAAACGGTCAAGTATTACCAAGTTGAAAGTCATGAAGTGATGAAGGAATTGTTAAATCTTTAAAATATAATAGATATAAATTTATATGGATTCAGAAACCAGAAATGGTAGAATCCAACGAAGGATTAAAAGAAATAATTTAACGAATATATCGAAACATAATTGATACTAAGCGAAATCGCGTAGAGATTCGCAAGGTATAATCGAAGTGAAAATGAAAAATGAATAGAATTATGCTCATTTTTCCAGTGAAACTCTCCGGCCAAAGCATGACGAAATTCCTATTTCAAATAACGGCTTGTGAGAGTTATCATAAGATATCACTGTTCTGGCAAGAACTATCTATACGAAGATCCAAACGAAATAAGCCTCGCTTATAATAAGTTGGATAAAGAATCTATGATAGATTGCCTATATATAAGTTTATCGGAAAGTGTTTTCAGACACTGAAAGTATAAACTTTGATCGAATATATAAATAAGAAAGAATTATTCCAAGCAAATATATATTATAGAAGTGATGGAATTTATAGTGTATGCTATAAATATTATCAGTATTTGCTTGGATATAAAAGAATATAAATAGATAAATAAAAGAATATAAATCGAAAAATAAAAAGAATTATAATCTAGAACAGACATCCGATATGTCTGAATAAAAGAAAGGCATAGGAAATGCCAAATATTATTTAAAAAGGCATCCGATATGCCAAGAAATATAATAATTAGATAAGAATATTAGTCGTAAGGTAAACGGCTAGAATTTTATAAAAGAATAATTTATAAGAAGAAATTATAGAGAGTGTTAACGAATTCCGAAATAGTGATATCAAGAAGGAATAATTGCAGAAATACTTAACGTAATAAGTATTCATGCATTAAACCTGAATGATAATCATGATTTTGAGAAAGAATAATTGATGCATTATTCTCAGAATTCTAAGTCAAAGAATCGTAACGGCAACTGTTACCAGTCGATTCTAAGACTATAAAGAGAAAGTTACATATAATTGACTGTAGAATTGTGAAAGACCTTATTCACAATAATACACTAAGAAAAGTCAAATAATATGTAATAAGATACAATGCAGTTAATCATCAATGAAATAGTCAGTAAGACTATTATAGATGATTTAAGAGAAATCCCAATCATCCATGAATTAGTCTTTTCCGGTACCTTTATACTCCGGAAAAGATACATCTAATGATTTAAAGAAATCATTTCTACTCTTTAAGACTCGGAATTACAATGATGACAGATTCTAAAGTTCAAATATAAGAGGTAGTAGCTCGGATCCCATTCAAGTCATGATAATGAAGGGACTTCCGTATCTATCTCTTAAGAACCAACTAGAATCCATTATTGTAAAGAAATCCGAATATCAAGCGATGAATAAATTATATTGATCTGAGATTCTAGCAATGTTTGCTGGAAGTTTATAAATCTTTCAGAGGATAAACGATTAGAATCTCAGAATATGTTAAATCATCTTTATATAGGAATAATATTCTGTCTGTTTCTCATTCTAATGAGAAATAAGATAGAAAGAATATTCGTAGTATAAAGAAAGATATCAATCTATACGGAAAACCTTTAATAGTCATACCAAGAAATACAGATAATCCATGTATCTGCATTAACATGACTATAGCAAGAAAGGTTAAAACGTAGATGTGAATTGATATAAAGATCGATTTCCTCGCAAACCACGAGTATTGATTATGACTCGTGACGAGTGTTCAAGTTAGCATTGTAACATCCTTATCGATTAAGGGTGTAAAATACAAGATCACTCAAATTTCGGGGACGAAATTTCCTAAGGGGGGGAGAATGTAACACCTCGAAGTGTTACGGGTCTCTTAAACGGGTCGGATCGTACCCGACCACCCGATTACTTATTAAATTATTTAAGTTCGAATCTCGCGACTAACCGTTTTAATTGATTTTGTAAATAATAATTATTGGATTTTTATTATCTCGATAAAATGCTCCTTATCTTCTATTAAAACGTTTCTTAAATTATTACTATACTCGTTACCAAATGCCCGTGTTCCAGTTATTATCCCTATAGCCAAACACCCCTTATTATATTTATCTTTTAAAACCCCTCTCTCTCTCTTGGCTCGCAGCCATCTCACAAACACACATATATGTGTGTGTAAAGCAGAGAGCATCCACACTGCCATCTCCACCTCCGGCCAGCGCCGCCGCCGCCGCCGGACCCGGCTTCTTCTCCGGTCACCAACCCACCTCTCTTCTGTCTTGATAAACCATCAAACACCCTGCTATGTCTTTCCTTGTTCCAAATCCTACCCGGTACCCAACCCTTCGTCTCCCTCTGTTCCGGTCTGAACCAATAACCACCACTGTTCTCATCACCGGCTACCTTATAAACCACCCTGATTCATCCCTCTGCTTCTGATTAACCGGTCAAATATAAACCATCAGCCAACCCGATAATCATCCTAACCCGTGACTCCTTAGTCTGTCCCGATAAACAACTCGGTACCCAACCCGAACCTTGATTCTCTTCTGTTCCGGTGAGTTCTTAATCTCCGATAAGATATCATCTTTGCACCATAATTATCGGGTCTGCACATACCCGGTTACTTCTTGATCTTAACCCGGTAATAATCTGGTCAACCTAACCCAACCCCGATGATAACCCGTCTCTTTCTGTTATAAACCAACCTGTTCTGCCGCTGTCACTGTTTAACGAGCCGGACAGTCACCAGTGATGGTGACTGTCATCAGATCTGATGAGCATATCTGCTCGGGAATGATAACCGGAGTGTTCGTATATTATAACCGGGTAGTTTGAGGCCTTCGGTTGAGTTCCGTTATATTCTGATTGGTGTCATGTTCTCTGTCGAGCCTCCGGCTAGCTTCCGGTCAGTCTCCGGGAAGGTCCGGTTGACTTCCGGTTCCATACCAACGATTACCCGAAAGGTATAATCTTTAACAGTTATTATATATATGTTGGTATTAATCGTTGATACCCGATTATAATACTGTTTCTGTGATTATTGCGAGGTACCGTTAATCCAATCGGAGAGTTAAACCGTTACCGAGTCAACTCAGTGACTCGGTCAACACCCGGAATAGAACCCGGTCCATTGATTAGACGAGGATTATTAGAATTATACGATTATATATATAATACGAATAACGTACGGACTTGATAATAATAATAAGAGAATAATAATCATATATAGAATATATACGTTTATATATATAAGATTCGATATATAGAACGATATACTAGACTCGGGTTAATGATAATATGATCAGCCGAACCAGCATCCGGGTAAGTACGTGTCTAGAGTCCTATAGGTTCGTGTGCCAAGCTGTAATGGCCAGCTTTATTAGCTACGAGTGCTAAGCTGTAATAGCCAGCTAGATTCTAGGATGTCCGTGTCGTGTCAATAATAAACCCCGAGTTTAGGACTATCTAATATATACCGAACTCTATATATACATAAATTGTATATGTGATATATATCCTAAATAATACAATCTAACAAGTCCCACGCGTAAAACGTATCAATATATATATTTGACATATAATTGTAATAAAAGAGACTATAGAAGACTATACGCAAACCGGTGAGTATCGTGAACTCCCCTCTTTTATTGTTTTATTAAACGTTTTAGGGGAAACACATGTCGTTTATTAGAAAATATAGAAATGCTTTACATAATAGAATTAATAAAGGAAATATAATAGAAAAGGGGATAATAGAAACAACGAGGACAGTACTGGACGGTATCCGCCATTTCCTTTCTTGCACCAACTAGAGGGCAGGAACCAGTCGGTACAAGTATTTATCACAAACATAGTGATACAATCGATAGGAATGGCAACTAATAGAATATAATAGATTGATATATAATCGGTACAATTTAATCGAATTGATATAATAGAATATATTTCCCCCTCCAGAATTAGAATAGTAAAGCATGTTTTATTAAAAGAATTATAAACAAATGAACTGGCCATTCAATTTATAAAATACACGACCTCACCAACTTTATGTTGACAGAAACTATTTTTGGCATGTGTCAGGTAACCCAACAGATATGATGACGTGGATCCTGGAAGAGTCAAGACTGTCAATATCTTAAAGTCCGCTGCGTAACTCCGATAACCCGACCCGACAACCCGGCCACGTCAGGCTGGGGTGTTACATTATGGATATACAGTGGGCATTTGCGAGCATAATGAGGAGAGCCACTGATTTTATCCAGAAGACTGGAAGAACTGACCTTTCAACTTCTCCAAACACCACTTACGGCTTTAACAAAGCCAAGGTTACATGCTTCAATTGTGGTGAGAAGGGTCGTTTTAAGAGAGAGTGTACACAGCCGGCACAGCAAGGTAATCGAAACCCGTTCAATTCAACCTACCAAAATAGACAAAACCAAAACCAGAATCAAGTATCATATAACAGTCCTAACATCTCTAGCTTTCAACCTCAAAACAACTACTAGAACCGTCAAAACACACAACAAAATACCAATACTAGACAACCTACAACTCAAAACCAACCACAACAGAATCCAAACCGAACCATTGTTCCCATCTCTACACCTAATACCCAAAACCAAACTGAAAATCAAAACCAAGCACTAGTGATTCAAAAAGATGAAGGTTTTGATTGGACGGGTATGCAATTGGGAGTGGAGGAGATTACTGCTGGAAATGTGGCTTGTGTGGCACAGAAGATGAGTTTGGATGAGCATGAGGAGATGGAAGAGGAGGTTGTGATAGAGAAAGTGTCGGAGTTGAAAATAGAGGAGTTGAATGAGGAGGTGATTACTGAGAGTGAAGACAAGAAATCTGGAATGATTCTTGATTCTGTCACAGATGTTGGAGAGCACTATGATTCAGCTTATTCGGACATGGAGAGTGATTTTGACTCAGAAGCTAGTGTGAATTCACTAGACGATGACATTGATCAGTTACTAGCTGAAGCTGATTTCCTTATGACCCGCAAGTCATGCATGGTGGATGATGCGTGCACCAAGATTGACTACTCCAAATTCTTTGCAGGGAAGGAAGCTCACTTCGCGTTGATGGCAATGACAGAACCTCCTAAACCGGTAAGTTCTGAATCTCATTCTAAAGTGTGTGTTAAATGTGCTGATTTTGATAAATTGACAGAAGAAAATAAGCTTCTCAAGGTACAACTTGAGAGTGCCAAAATAAACTGTCAGATTTATCAAAAAGATTTAAAAGATTTCAACAAAGTTCTTGATGGTTATAAAAAGGATGTGTCTGAACTCAAAAAGACTTTGTCAATAAAACAACTTGCCATTAATAACTATATTAATGAAATGGAAAACACCAAGTTAGAAATGGCAACCATCAAGTGCTTCGCTGAAAAAGTGAATAAGAAGTTAGAGAGTTATAAGCATATTGCATATGTAGTTGACCATATCATAGAAGAACCTTCCCAGTCGAATAGTGCAAACTATAAGGCTGTCCCATCTCCGGTGTTGTTCGAAAACCATAATTTACATGCAATACCACCGGAGACTTTAGTTAAATCTGACTCCACATCAGATAATGAGCCCAACACTTCCAGTGTCGGAGACCCGTATTCTGATGTGAGACCTGTATTGAGAAATAATGAGGGTGTGGTCGCTGCAGATGATTCTGATGAAGAAGATGAACAGTCTGAGACGGTTGAAAATGAAAGTGATATCCCTGATGAAAATCATATAATCACTATTGAGCCAGTCTCACCATCTCAGATCGTTCATCCCATGGCAAATGCTCATAGAAAGAATGTTGTTAAGAAAGCTGAACAGTCTGTTGGTAAAAGTGTTGAAAAGAAAGAGGTAAAGAAAGTTGAGAAAAATGTGGTTAAACCGGTTGAAAAGAAACCTGAAATTAAATCTGAGAAAAATGTGGTTAAACCAGTTGAAAAGAAAACTGAAATTAAATATGAGAAACCTAATGAAATGAGCAACGAATCATGTGACAAACCTGTGAAAATTTTCTATCGGATGCAAGGCTCCGATAAGATTTTGTCTGATGATGAATATCCGATTAAATTTGTGAATTATTCCAAAATCGAAAAGATCTGGCAGGAAATTACAATTTGGTTCCCAAAATTTGAACGGACCAATGACATTCCTCCAGAAATTTTAGAGAAAATTTATTCGGATAAAGATGCCAAGGTCAATGTTACACAATTCATTCTGCCAGTTGATAAAGCAAACAGTTTCATTGAACCGACTTACTCGAAGGAACCAGCTCCTGAGAGTTTAAGGAAACAATGCGTGGTTGATCGATATCCCATTGCGAGTTTTTCCAAATCGCCTATCAAAGAAAACTATGAAGAATACCGTACGTACGACACAAGAGGCACGAGGTGGAGATGAGGCAACATCATGAGTATCCGATTGAGAACTATAGTTATCCACATAGACGGTACTTCCCTCAGCAAGCACCTTATTATAATCAAAACAATTTTTACAACAAAAGGGAAAACCGTCCGATGACTTGTGATAAACGCAATCGGATAGCCACTGAGAAATCTGTAAAGAAACCTATGATGAACTCAACTGCTGATAACAAAAAGGTTGCTCCTAAACCCAATGTGAAACCAGCAGTTGGACCTGTCTCTGTTAAATCAGAGAAGGTAACCAAGAAGGTTGCATTTAAAGACGAAGTAAAGAAACCGGCTGAGACCTCAAAATCTCAGATCCGGATCTTGAAAAGGTCTGAACAATCTTGGTCATCAAAGGAGTCTGAAGGTGCCTCAACTTCACAGAATGTAAAAATTGAGAAAAAGAAAGTTGGGAGTGAGAAGAAAGGGGTTGAGAAAACCCAAGATCTTTGTGAATCGAAAGAATCTTTGAAACAACCCATTCAAAGACCCAAGACCAAACAGGCTTGGGTCCCCCGAAAGATCTAACTGCTTTACTTGATATGTGCAGGGAGCTCCAGCTGGCCCTGTTAGCAACCTATGGATTGTTGACAGTGGAGCTTCTGGTCCCATGACAACGGACCTCACGCTACTCTTTGTTATCAAGAACATAAACGGAGGTTACGTAGCGTTTGCAGGAAATAAAGGAGGCTACATTATGATGAAGGGTAGTGTAAGCAATGGGGTCGTGACATTTGAGCGGATATCATACGTAAAACAGATAGATTACAATCTGCTCAGTGTTAGCCAAATCTGTGATAAGCAATTTTCTGTTTATTTTGACGACAAATCTTGATACATCTTGAAACCGGGGTTTGAACTTCCAAAAGAGTGGGTGATGCTGAAGGCACCGAGAGTAAACAATTTGTATATTCTCGATATGTCCAAAGCTATGACCACCCATGGCCAAGTCACGTGTTTCCTCTCTAAGGCTACAGAAAAAGAATCTATAATGTGGCACAGGAGAATGGGACACATTCATTTGAGAAAGATGAACCAGTTAGTGAAGAATGAACTTGTCACGGGAGTTAATGTGAAACATTTCCTTTTGAATGACAAGTGTGTTAGTTGTAAAAAGGGAAAGCAGCACAAACAGGCCCATAGACCAAAGAAAGTCAATTCCGTTGAACTACCGCTTGAGCGTTTGCATATGGACTTATTCGGTCCAGTCAGACGTAAAAGTCATGCCGGGGAATTGTATTGATTTGTGGTGACTGACGATTATTCAAGATTTTCATAGGTTATGTGCTTACACCAGAAAAGCGACACATTTGACAACCTGAAAGTTCTGTTTACACGTCTGGAGAATATCTATGGTCTGAAGATCAAACTAATTCGGAGTGATAATGGGACGGAGTTCAAAAACGCTCAGATGGAGGATCTTTGTGCAAACAAGGGAATTCATCATGAATATAGCGCTCCGTATACACCCCAGCAGAACGGTGTCGTAGAAAGAAAGAACAGGACTCTAATCGAGACGGCGAGAACAATGCTTGCGGATTCAAATCTTCTAGTCATGTTCTGGAACGAAGCTATTTACGCAGCATGTGTAACATCGCGAAAATTTTCCCCAAATTTTAATTTAAAACGCCCTTATTTTCGTTACATTTAATACAAACGTCACTAAGTCTCCATTACCCTAACTCATAATATATGTAGATATATATACATACATATATATAATAATAATAATAATAATAATAATAAAAAAAAATTCAGATTTTATTACATATATATATATACACTTTTGATTTTATTTTTTCTAACCACTCTTAAAACTCATTACCAAACCCAATCCCTAATATTGCTAAAGCCCACCTTGTTCATTTTTATTTCTGGAGCCAAACCCAATAACTGATACCCGGCCCAAGCATCAAGCCCACTCCCCCTTGCCCCCTTGTCGGTTAAAAAAAAAGGGAATTATAAATCTGCTGCGGGCCGGGATCGAACCCGAGCAGCCTTGGACAAACACACCCACCCTTAACCACCTGAGCTAGCGTTGATTTTTGTTTATATTCCAACTCCATTTATATTAATACACACTTCCATTTTCCCTTCCTTCTTCCCTGTGTCACGAACAGCAGCAACAGCTGTATATTTTTTTTCTTTTGAATTCGTAAAATGCTATATAAGGCATGCTTATTTATCTTTGACCCTTGATACATAATTATCGGCCTACATTGACTCAGCAACACGATTTTACCAATCAATTGATACCTAAATTAACTAATTATACGCGTATGATAATTATCAAGGTCAAACCTTCCAATTAACCCAACCCTTTGATCCACTATATAATCAGACCCTCTGCGAACCTTGATCACTCGCTCACAACTCTCTCTCAACCTCCAATTCTCTCTAATTCACTCTGGTTATTATTATCAAACTCGTAGTTTGACTTTTGCCTTGACCCGGCCATCATCATCAATTAATCACTGTGAGTACTTGTTTTTCTGTGGGTTTTACTAGTCGGCAATCATATAACATAAACCCTAACCTTAATCGAGTTCATTATGTCTGAATCGTTCAATTAAAATTCTAGGGTTCATACGTATTATTTGGGGATAAACCTAGAATTCGCGTGTGTATTTATTTATTTTTAAACAAGAAATATCACAACCACCGGCCTAGGCCAAGTGGTTGTGACCTGGGTTTGACACAGAAGGGAACCGGGTTCGAGCCCCGGCTCTAACCTTCCTTTTTTGTTCTTTTCTTTTCTTTTCTAAATAACAATCACATATATATATATATTATATTTAAAACATATAAATTCATTTTAAAATATCAAAACTATTTTATAAATTCTAAAAAAATTATATTTGTTTAATCTGAGATAAAAGTGTTATTTACAATTTTTATTTTTCAGAAATTCATTTATTTAATATTTATAATAATTAAATCAATTTTATACTATTATATTTATAAAAATCCGTTATAATATCAAAACAATTTTATTAATTTCTTCAAAAATTATCCTATGTTTGTACAATGGTAAACTTTACTGAAATGATTTTTAATTTAGAAAAATCATTTATTTTATATTTTTAATCAATTGTTGTTAGATTTAATCATAATTAAATCATAATAAATCCAATTTTTGGTATTTTTGCACCAAAATTTTATACAAATTATTTCTGTATATTTAGAACAGAAATATAATTTTTAAACTAATAATTCTTTAATGTTAGTATTTTTAAATATTAAAGTTAAAGTTTGGCAATTTATAAAAAAATAGATTTAATAATCTATTTTAAATAAAATAATTTTGTAAAAATTATTTTTATACTTTAAACACATTATTGTGACCATCCTAAACTTAAAATTCTTATAAAAGATTTTTGGTTATTTATTTACTAAATTTCTCTCAATTGGCGAATATTTTTAATATTAATCAAACGAACAATTATCCCCAATTCGAAGCCCTAGAAACTTATACATTTGTAGACTCGATAGACTTAGACATATTTATTACTTTATTATAGGGTGATACTTGATACATTTGGTCAACACAATTATCCAAATTTCTCAACAGATATAACATTTTACCAAGGTGAGTTTTACATAGCCCCTTTTCTATTTATCACCATTTTTGGGGTGAAACATGTTTATAACATCATCATTGCAATTCAATCATCAATGTGTCTATGTGTTTTCTATGTTGCATTATGTCTTGAGCATGATTAGAGTAAGCACCATTCTAGCATAATCATTAACATTGATCAAGCCGACGGTATACATTGATAGATCTATTGGACTGACAATCCCACCCGGATACGTGCCTCCTACAAAGGTTACGTGGGTGTTTGTTATCGCATAACATATTCAATTGGACCATGAGCGTATGGTATGTATCATTTTATAACAGTCATCAGGGTTGATTATGCACTCGATTTATTTCTAGTATGTTCTCACATATGGACTAGACTGACATGACACATGAATTGCACAACATTTTTATTCAATTATCAAAAACCTATGTAATTCTCACCAACTTTTGTTGACCCAAAACATTTTCAACTTAACATGTTTCAGGTTCTATTTGCTTGAAGAATTGAATTGATGCTTGAAGATATGTGTATAGTTTTATTCAATTTGATGTACAAATTCTTAGACAATTGTATGTAACTTACTTAAATTATCTAATGAGATTTATTATTTACCATGAGCTATTGAACAATCATCAATACGTGACATCCCGATGTTTCCGCCATCGGTTGGGGTGTTACAGATTGGTATCAGAGCCATGGTTATAGGGAATTAGGTTATTAGAAAAATAATCTAGTCTATAACCATAGGATTTAACAAGTACTTGCTTCTTTTACTTGCTATTCTTTATCACCCTCCTACTTCTTATCCCTACTTTCATCCCTACAAGAAGGTTGCTCTCCATCAGTGGATCTACTCTTAGACTAATAGGACAAATCCCTCAGGTTTTAACCTGAACCCCCTTGAGATCTCGTCGAAATTTTAGATTTTAATAACGAACACGTGCAATCTGGAAGGGTGAACGCCTGTATTCTGAGTCTTCTGTCTAGGCTGGCATTGCGCATATATCCCAATCAGACGAGGGACCCGGATGCCTACCTGGGAATTCTTGGGATGAGTGTTCACTTATAGGCTAAAGCATGTCTTCATATGTTATTAGAATCTGGAATCTTTGATAAGTCAACGTTTTCGTTTATTCGTTTTAATTAATGAATAAATGATTACATTCCTTATATTACCTCATTCATTTCATGCCTCATTGAGACTTCATTGTGTCCCTTACAGATCATGTCTCCACGCCACAGCACTCGCATTAACAGTGGTGACAATCATGAAGAAAAGAGCAGCAACCACAATCCCGACCACAACACTAACAATGGAGGTGACGCCCAACTAGCTACGATTATCTCTCAACAATTGGCACAACAAATCACAACTCTGGTTTCTAACTTGTTGGCTCAAGTCATCCCAATGAATGGGAACGGCAATGGAAATGGAAATGGCAATGGAAATCACATAAAGAACAGAACCTTAGTTCGGAAAAGTGAGAAAACAAGTATTGTGGCCGCAGTAACTACCAAGAACCAGAAGCGTAAGACCAGGAATCCTAATGTAAACCGCACTACACAAGTCTCTAACAAGAAGCCTTATACAAGAAACTTTCCATTGTGTAACACATGCAATCGACATCATCCCACTGTTTCAGCATGTCGCGTGTGCACCAAATTGTGGTAGGTATGGCCATCTGGTCAACACATGTCGCGAGACCCCAAACCCTAATGCCAATCAACCCACCAACCCTGCTCAGGCTGATAATCCTAATCGATACAACTATGGTCAATGCTATGAATGTGGAAACCCAAATCACTACCGTAACCGATGCCCTAAACTAAACCGAGATCAAGACGCTCCAGCTACTTAACAACAAGTGTCACCATTTAGATGTTGTTTGCTTTTAATTCTATGTAATGACGCTTTTGATTCAAGTAATAAATTCTAGTATTATCATAACATCTGTGTGCATGCTTGTTTGAATGTAAACTGATTGCTATATCTATGATCATACTTGCTTACTTGTACAACAGTTAGTTGACTACCAAACAACCTACTTAATGATTGATAGAGGTCATCATGTCTTTCCAACAGTCGGGAGAGGCCCTACCACCTGCTCAACGATTGGTGGAGACTATCAGACCTACTCAACAATCGGTAAAGTCATAAAAGGATGCAAAACCCTAATGTAAGGTAAATTGGTAATTACGGTCCGGAACGTAATCATGAATTTACAGGTACATTAAGGTAGTGTGAAATTTTATCAAGGTTTTCGGTAGTCGACTAATTGTAAACCTAGTGTCTTCCTTTAACTTCGGGACGAAGTTCCTAAAAGTAGGGGAGACTGTAACATCGCGAAAATTTTCCCCAAATTTTAATTTAAAACGCCCTTATTTTCGTTACATTTTATACAAACGTCACTAAGTCTCCATTACCCTAACTCATAATATATGTAGATATATATACATACATATATATAATAATAATAATAATAATAAAAAAAAAAATTCAGATTTTATTACATATATATATATACACTTTTGATTTTATTTTTTCTAACCACTCTTAAAACTCATTACCAAACCCAATCCCTAATATTGCTAAAGCCCACCTTGTTCATTTTTATTTCTGGAGCCAAACCCAATAACTGATACCCGGCCCAAGCATCAAGCCCACTCCCCCTTGCCCCCTTGTCGGTTAAAAAAAAAGGGAATTATAAATCTGCTGCGGGCCGGGATCGAACCCGAGCAGCCTTGGACAAACACACCCACCCTTAACCACCTGAGCTAGCGTTGATTTTTGTTTATATTCCAACTCCATTTATATTAATACACACTTCCATTTTCCCTTCCTTCTTCCCTGTGTCACGAACAGCAGCAACAGCTGTATATTTTTTTTCTTTTGAATTCGTAAAATGCTATATAAGGCATGCTTAATTATCTTTGACCCTTGATACATAATTATCGGCCTACATTGACTCAGCAACACGATTTTACCAATCAATTGATACCTAAATTAACTAATTATACGCGTATGATAATTATCAAGGTCAAACCTTCCAATTAACCCAACCCTTTGATCCACTATATAATCAGACCCTCTGCGAACCTTGATCACTCGCTCACAACTCTCTCTCAACCTCCAATTCTCTCTAATTCACTCTGGTTATTATTATCAAACTCGTAGTTTGACTTTTGCCTTGACCCGGCCATCATCATCAATTAATCACTGTGAGTACTTGTTTTTCTGTGGGTTTTACTAGTCGGCAATCATATAACATAAACCCTAACCTTAATCGAGTTCATTATGTCTGAATCGTTCAATTAAAATTCTAGGGTTCATACGTATTATTTGGGGATAAACCTAGAATTCTCGTGTGTATTTATTTATTTTTAAACAAGAAATATCACAACCACCGGCCTAGGCCAAGTGGTTGTGATCTGGGTTTGACACAGAAGGGAACCGGGTTCGAGCCCCGGCTCTAACCTTCCTTTTTTGTTCTTTTCTTTTCTTTTCTAAATAACAATCACATATATATATATATATATTATATTTAAAACTTATAAATTCATTTTAAAATATCAAAACTATTTTATAAATTCTAAAAAAATTATATTTGTTTAATCTGAGATAAAAGTGTTATTTACAATTTTTATTTTTCAGAAATTCATTTATTTAATATTTATAATAATTAAATCAATTTTATACTATTATATTTATAAAAATCCGTTATAATATCAAAACAATTTTATTAATTTCTACAAAAATTATCCTATGTTTGTACAATGGTAAACTTTACTGAAATGATTTTTAATTTAGAAAAATCATTTATTTTATATTTTTAATCAATTGTTGTTAGATTTAATCATAATTAAATCATAATAAATCCAATTTTTGGTATTTTTGCACCAAAATTTTATACAAATTATTTCTGTATATTTAGAACAGAAATATAATTTTTAAACTAATAATTCTTTAATTTTAGTATTTTTAAATATTAAAGTTAAAGTTTGGCAATTTATAAAAAAATAGATTTAATAATCTATTTTAAATAAAATAATTTTGTAAAAATTATTTTTATACTTTAAACACATTATTGTGACCATCCTAAACTTAAAATTCTTATAAAAGATTTTTGGTTATTTATTTACTAAATTTCTCTCAATTGGCGAATATTTTTAATATTAATCAAACGAACAATTATCCCCAATTCGAAGCCCTAGAAACTTATACATTTGTAGACTCGATAGACTTAGACATATTTATTACTTTATTATAGGGTGATACTTGATACATTTGGTCAACACAATTATCCAAATTTCTCAACAGATATAACATTTTACCAAGGTGAGTTTTACATAGCCCCTTTTCTATTTATCACCATTTTTGGGGTGAAACATGTTTATAACATCATCATTGCAATTCAATCATCAATGTGTCTATGTGTTTTCTATGTTGCATTATGTCTTGAGCATGATTAGAGTAAGCACCATTCTAGCATAATCATTAACATTGATCAAGCCGACGGTATACATTGATAGATCTATTGGACTGACAATCCCACCCGGATACGTGCCTCCTACAAAGGTTACGTGGGTGTTTGTTATCGCATAACATATTCAATTGGACCATGAGCGTATGGTATGTATCATTTTATAACAGTCATCAGGGTTGATTATGCACTCGATTTATTTCTAGTATGTTCTCACATATGGACTAGACTGACATGACACATGAATTGCACAACATTTTTATTCAATTATCAAAAACCTATGTAATTCTCACCAACTTTTGTTGACCCAAAACATTTTCAACTTAACATGTTTCAGGTTCTATTTGCTTGAAGAATTGAATTGATGCTTGAAGATATGTGTATAGTTTTATTCAATTTGATGTACAAATTCTTAGACAATTGTATGTAACTTACTTAAATTATCTAATGAGATTTATTATTTACCATGAGCTATTGAACAATCATCAATACGTGACATCCCGATGTTTCCGCCATCGGTTGGGGTGTTACAGCATGTTACACTTTAAACCGTGTTTTAACAGTGAAGAAGTTTGGCAAAACTTCTTATGAGCTGTTGAACCGACGTAAGCCAAATCTTGAGTATCTAGAACCATTTGGTGCCCCATGTACAATGCTTAATCCTTCGGAGAAGTTCGCACCAATGGCTGAAGAAGGTTATTTTGTTGGATATGCAACCCCGTTAAAACGGGTATTCAACAAAAGAACTAGAAAAGTCGAGGAGTGGGCTAATGTCAAAGTACAAAGATACACACAAAATGTATAGGGTGGAGGTCCAGATTGGATGTTTGATTACAAAGACTTCTTTGAATCATTCAATCTAGATAGCATGGTTGAAGAAGCTGTACTTCGCTTATATTACGAGGTCGAAAACACCGTGACTTCACCGTTAGTGCGTCCGATCAATGTAAATCCTCAAGCAGCTTCTAATGATACCACAGTTCCTGTGATGGAAGATGACGTCCGATCACTGTTCCAAGAAGCTTCAACAACGCTTAATTCATCAGATTCAGAAGATGAAGACGATGATGCTACAAGTGAAGCTATTCTGGACAATGCTACAGTGACACCACCAGTGAACCCAACTACAACTGATGCTTCAACATTGAATGTGGGTAATGATCTGGTTTCTACAGAGAATTTGACGACTCAAACGGGAGTACAAGTACCTGATTATCCGGAATCTCGGATACATCGGATACACCCGCTTGAACAGGTTATTGGTGATCCTGGTAGCAGCGTTATGACAAGAGGGCAATTGAGAAATGCTCAAGCACCAGAAAATATTGGCAATCTTGCTTTATATGCCAAAATACAAAAATCTGGTTTTCAAAATGACTGGTCTTTCGCTTGTTATGTTTCGCAGGTCGAGCCGCGAAGGTACAAGGAAGCTCTTTTGGATGATGCCTGAGTGGAAGCAATGCAAGAAGAGTTGTTACAATTTCAGAAACTCGGAGTATGGACGCTGAC
The DNA here is from genome assembly GCA_028751855.1 of Ambrosia trifida. NCBI lineage: Eukaryota > Viridiplantae > Streptophyta > Magnoliopsida > Asterales > Asteraceae > Ambrosia > Ambrosia trifida. The sequence continues at coordinate 83,667,644 of CM054122.1, forward strand.
AGATTTGCCCCCGGGAAGAAAGAAAATTGGAACCAAATGGGTGTTTAAGTGTAAGAAGGATGATAGAGGAGTCATAGTGAGAAACAAAGCTCGTTTGGTCGTTCAAGGTTTTCATCAAGTTGAGGGAATCGACTACAATGAAATCTATGCACATGTTGCACGCTTGGAAGCTATCCGAATGTTCCTAGCGTTTGCATCCTGGAAGAAATTTAAGGTGTATCAGATGGATGTAAAGAGCGCATTTCTTTACGGTGTGGTCAAAGAGGAAGTTTACGTAGGTCAACCGCCAGGCTTTGAGGACCCTATTCACCGGGATAAGGTTTATGTTTTAAACAAAGATCTCTACGGGTTGCATCAAGCTCCGAGACAATGGTATGAGGAGCTGAGCACGTATCTTCTCTCGAAAGGATTCAAACGCGGATTGGTAGACTGCACACTGTTCACGAAACGAGCAGGAGATGATTTGCTTCTTGTACAAATTTATGTTGATGATATTATTTTCGGGTCAACTAATGAACTTCTGTGCAGGGAATTTGAAAAAGTTATGCAGGAAAAGTTCGAAATGAGCGCAATGGGAGAAATGCAGTTTTTCCTAGGCTTGCAGGTGGAACAAAGACCAACGGGGATCTTTATTCACCAGACAAAATACGTTTCTGAAGTCTTGAGCCGATTCCAGATGGATGATTCGAATCCGATGGATACCCCGATACAACCTAATCACGGGATTGGAGTTGACGGTAAGGGGGAGCTGACTGATCCATTTACATACAGAGCAATCGCCGGATCTCTGATGTATCTCACTGCGTCTAGACCGGATATAATGTTTGCGACATGTCTTTGTGCATGATATCAATCGAAGCCGAAACAGAGTCATCTTGCAGCTGTCAAGCGTATCCTTAGATATCTGAAGGGTTGTCCATCGAAAGGACTTTGGTACCCTCATGATGATAATTTTGACCTAATCGCTTTTAGTGATGCAGATTGGGGCGGCTGTGACAAAGACAGCAAATCCACAACGGCTGGATGTCAGTTTATGGGGAGCAGGCTCATGACCTGGCAATGCAAGAAACAAACCGCAGTTGCACTATCCACATGTGAAGCAGAATACGTTTCACCATCGAGCTGCTGCTCACAGGTTCTTTGGATCCAACAATAGATGGTGGATTACGGTTTGCAATTTCTTAAAACTCCTATTTACTGTGATAATGAAGTCGCAATCGCATTAACAAAAGACTTAGTAAATCACTCAAAGGCTAAACATATCCGGATTAAATATCATTTTATCCGTGATTGTTATGCTAAAGAGTTGATCGATATGGTCAAAATCCACACTGATTACCAACGCGCAGATCTTTTTACCAAAGCTTTTGACAAATCCAGATTTGATTATCTTTTAAAAGCTAATGGTATTTAGGAAAAACAGGACTGATCACCACCTCAGTCTATCACTTTTTAGTTTAAATTTTTACTGTTTTTCAGAAAAATTTCGAAAATAAAAAAAGAAAAAAACATTGAAAAATTTCAAAATCCATAAAAATTAGAAAATTTCTTTGCTGACTGCTATATCTTCTCCCCTTAGATTAATGCTGTCAGATTTCTGTGAACAAACGATATCTGGGCAGTCACATATTTGAAATGCTCTAGTTTATCCTTGGGAACAGTAAATTCGAAAATTTATAAAAATCAGAAAAATCAAAAATGATTTCCTGGAGTATAAAGGGAAATGATAGTACATCAGTGGGGATCTAACACATTCTAAGTAATGTATTGCTATATAGGGCGTGTGTCTGAGTCTGTGCGATGTGCTGATAGGCTTCGTAGACCTATTACTGCGTGCCTGATACATACATATCAAAGAAATTGTTGTGTGGATGAACTCCTCATGGGCATATGGTCTTAGTACCGTAATTTCGTTTGAAAGGGTATTTGTACAAAACTCGGAGGTTTAGGGTCGTTATGTTATTAGTTGTCTGGGGATAGCCTCTCTGATCTTCTGCTGTAAGTCATTACGGACCTAGATCAGACAGGGTGTCTTTATAAAAGAGCTTTATGCCAAATCCTAAAGTTACCGAATTGAGGAACTTTCCATGTTATATGATGATCAAAGATTATCTATTACATCGTATTAATCACTGATGCAAATCATGATTAATATCAGTCCTCAACCTGGTACAGTGCATATGTTACTTTGCTGCATTAATTTGCTGACCTGTATACCTCTGTGCATTATACCTTGTACAATTACAGATGACAAAAGCATAATCACGCTTTACAATGAGTCTTTGTATATTTACTTCTTGATACGGGAGTATGTCGTGTGCGTGGGAACCACAGACAATTATGTTTATACTATAAATATCAGTATCAGTTTAAAGCACTGCACAAAAGTCTGCATGTGAGTTTATGTGGATCACAATATCAGCAGTTGCCAGATCACACATTGTCTTTAATGATAATTGTTGATGCGTTTTGCGACTAATGATTGGATAAACATAATTAACATATGTTAAAGACTGGTCGAAGGTATGTTTTTGTGGGCGAAGGTAGATAAAAAGGGGCGAAGGTAGAAGTTTACAGGGCGAAGGAAGACTGGAAGCTGACAAAGATCACTTTCGTACCATTGAAGTGGGCGAATGTGGAAAACTTCCACATTCGACCATATTAAATGGGCGAACGTGCAGAGTCTATAAATAGGATTTTGAGTTTTTGTAATGTAAGAGAGTTGTCAGTTGTGTATGTGTTCAGGTCAGGTTCCAGGTCATTTTGTGAAAGTGTATGTTTGATCTAGATTAACGTGTAAGTCGTTGTAAAAGCTTATTTGACAAAAGTTAATCTATGAAAAGATGTTGAAAACGATCTTGATTGTGTTTTGATTAGAGTTTTATCATTTTGTTCAGAACTAGGGTTTCCGCACCTGGTTTTGTGACTTGTATGATCATATTATCCTGTTTTAGTTAAAATCTTTCGCTTACAAAGTGGTATCAGAGCCATACGGATCATACAATAACAAATTTGATAAACTCAGAGCTGATTTGGACATGTTTTTGATCAAAATACATCTGTTTTTGCATAAACATGGTTTTTGAGTGTTTTTGATTGATTTAGAGTTGAATTAGTGGTTAAAATCAAGTTTTCCAAGAATTAAAGTTGCTCCAAATCAATTCCGAAGCATAACCTGATTAAGATCATTCAAATCCATAAACTTTTGAAAATCTGAGATCATAATAACCGTTTTTCAAAGTGTAACCGTTTTTCAAAAGTGTAATCTGGGCAAAATGGGCGAACCTGGAACCTGAGTGGTCGAACCTGAGTGTTTTTGGGCGAACCTGAGTAGTAGTTTGGACGAACCTGAAAATTGTTGTTGAAGTTTTCACTTTCGGGTAAAATTTTCCACCTTCGACCGGTATACTTTGGGCGAAAGTGGAAGTGTGTTAGTTTGTTTTTACTTTCTGGTGAATTCTACTTTCGGGTGTTACTGTTTGGGCGAACCTAGAATCAGAAGGGACGAAAGTGTTTGATTTCGGGCGAACCTAGGACATTTCGGGCGAACCTAGGATTTTCTTTGGAAAATTTTCTAAGTGTTGAAGTTTTCTAAGTTCGTGATCATGTGGCATTTTCAAAATACTCCGAAACCAGCAACAACACAACCACAACAGCAAACGATGGACCCATGGACAGTGGCAGCACAAAAGATGAACACACAGTCTTCGCAACCGATTAACTACATGGCAACTACGAGCTCGATGCCTCAAAGCGTAGCACATCCAGCACCACAATCTGATTACTGGGGAGTAGCAGCAGCGGTGGTAAATACTCAAACTACTAATGCTATTTCTACTTTGATTAAAGATTTGTCTTCAGGTAGCGGGAATAGGCCACCAAAGCTCATGGAGATGCAAGAATATAATCAGTGGAATACCATGTTCAAAATCCACTTGGAAGGCATGGGAGTAGAAGGAGCAGAGGCATGGAGAATGATTGCTACAGGTTACACACCACCAGTGTTGGAGAATACCGGTGAACCAGTTCCATTGGAGAGTATGTCTGAGGAGGAGAAAAAGAAATTTGCGGTGGAGAAGAAAGCTTTTTCCCAATTGACACAGGCAATCACAAGCGACCTGTTGCATCAGTTTGGGACATGCACCACATCTAAGCAACTATGGGACAAGCTTAAAAGAAAGCATGATGGTAATGAGAAGACTCGAAGCTTGAGGATGGAAGAACTGATAAAGGAGTTTGAGAATTTTTCTTTCATTAACAATGAAACTTTAAAAGAATTAACTCCTAGATATATGCATTTGCTATCTGAATTGTCTAGTTATGGTGTACAGATTCCTATGACTAAGCAGGTGGATAAGTTTGCAGATGCTCTACCACCTCAATGGGATCAGCATGTGGAAGTTCTTAGAGAGAAGGATGCTTACCAGTTCTGGACTATTTCAGAGTTTATTGAGAAGCTGGAAAACAAAGAGATGGAGGATAGGAGGAAAGCTAGAAGATCACAGATTCCTCAGAATCCTAGCTTATATTTTGGAGGCACTTCAGTTCCAGTCAGTAACTCAAGTTCAGGAGGTGTTACACCACATGTTGCTTGCATTTCCAATGTTATGGAATCACCAAAACCAACCACCAACTACATGACACAAACATCATACACACCACCACAATACAACAATTCCTACATTTCACCAATCTCCCCAATGCAACAAGCAGGTTTCTACACTGCTAGCCAATCACAACAACCAATGAACCAAGTTACTCAACCTAATCAACATCCGGTGGTTTTGGAGACTTCTAACTTGGGCAATGTGACAATGGAAATTGCTCAACAACATATTGCACTAGTCTCAGCAATGGTTTCATCCTACAATGGACTTGTTGCTAGTCAAATTGGGAATAACAACTTAACCAATGAGGACTATGCACAGATCGACAAGGAAGAGATGGAAGTCATTGATATTCAATGGGCTTTTGCAAGCATCATGAGAAGAGCAACAGAGTTCATCGAGAAAACAGGTAGAACAGATTTGGCATCTTCTCCCAACACAACCTACGGGTTCAACAAGGAGAAAGTTACTTGTTTTAACTGTGGAGAGAAAGGTCACTTTAAAAGAGAATGCACCCAGCCACCAAAACAAGGTAATAGAAACCCATTCAATGCAAACTACCAAAACCGACAAAACAACTTTAAAAACCAAAACAGACAACCAAACACATCAAACCAGATTCAAAACCAATCTCCTAACAACACTAACCGAACAGTTATACCAATCACTACACCAAATGAGACACAACAGAACACGAGTCAGAATCAAGCATTGGTGACTCAACAAGATGAAAGGTTTGACTGGTCGGGTATGCAAATAGGAGTGGAAGAAATTACTACTGGTGGAAATGTGGCATGTGTTGCTTATCATGTTGATATTGAAGAGTCGGTAATGGAGGAAGAAAAGAAAGAAACTGAGGAGTGTGATAGTGATGATTCTGAGACTGAAATGGATGTGGAGAATGAACCTGTTGAGGTTAAGGCTGAGGAACCAAATTCTGGAATGGTGATTGATTCTGTTACCGATGTTCCTGAGGAGTGTAGATCAGTCTATTCAGACTCGGACAGTGAATCGGACACAGGGGCAAGTGTTGATTATTTAGATGATGACATTGATCAGCTGCTAGCAGAAGCTGATTTTCTGATGACGAGGAAGTCGTGCATTGCTGATGATGCTTTTACCAAGATTGACTATTCCAAGTTTTTCACTGGAAAGGAAGCTCATTTCGCATTAATGGCCATGACTGAACCGCCAAAACCTGTAAGTTCTGAATCTAGCACTGATGTTAAAATTGATAAACATTGTGATAAATGTGATAGATTGACTGAGGAGATTAAACAACTCCGTATTGAACGTGATAGTGCTATCATGAACAGTCAATCTACTCGCAAAGAGTTGAATGCTTTTAACAAAGTATTAGATGGCTACAAAAAGGACATTTCTGACTTGAAAAATACTTTATCATTGAAACAATTGGCAATTAACAACTATATCAATGAGATTGAAAACACCAAGTTGGAAATGGCAGCCATAAAATGCTTTGCTGAGAAAGTAAACAAAAAGTTAGAAAGTTATAAGCATATTGCTTATGTGGTAGACCATATCATTGATGATAACACCACCAATTACAAGTCTGTACCATCTCCGGTTCTTTTTTAAAATCATAACTATCACCAAGTTATACCGGAGAGCTCGGTAAAAACAGACTCATCATTGGAAATGGAATCTAATACCTCGAGTATTGGTGATCCTCATTCCGATGTGAGACCAATTTTAGGCTTGAATGATGAGGGTGTTTATGCTGAAAGTGTGAATTCAGAATCAGAGAATGATGATACTGGTAATGACCAAACTGTTAATGCATGTGAAATTCCAAAAGAAAATCACATCATTACTACTGAACCAGTGTCACCATCTCAACATGTGCATCCGATGGCAACTGCTCATCGTGAGAAAAAGTCTGAAAAGAATGAGATTAGAAAGGACCTTGAGAATGAACCAAGTGATAAACCTATCAAGGTGTTTTATCGGATGGAAGGATCCGATAAAATCATCTCTGATGAGGAATTTCCAATCAAAAATGCTAACTATGCTAAAATTGAAAAGATTTGGCAAGAAAGCACTATTTGGTTTCCAAAACATGAGAGATCAAACGAAATTCCACCAGAAATTTTAAAGAAATTGTATTTGGAAGTTCCTCAAGAACCAAAGGTCCATGTCACAGAGTTCATTCGACCAAATGACAAAGCAAATGGTTTTCATGAGCCCACTTACTCTAAAGGACCACTTCCTGAGAGTTTGAGGAATCAACAGTATAATGATCAATATCCTGTTAGATCATTTGCTCCACCAAATGCTCATTATGTTTTTGAAGAATATCGAAAATGCTTTAAATGTGGGGAACGTGGGCATTTACTTGCTCAGTGTCCATATGTAAGGCATAAAAGACATGAGGTTGAAGTTAGAAATTCCATGAGAAAACCGATTGATCATTATGTTCCACCACATAGACGAGTTGTTCCTCAACAACAACAGTTTTATAATCAAAACAATTTTCATCAAATGAGGAACAATCGTCCAATTCAATATGATCAAAGAAATCGGATTGCTATGGAACAATCATGGAGAAAGCCTATGGTGAACGCAACAATTGATAGGCAAAAGGTTCCACAAAAACCGATTGTCAAATCAAATGTTGGACCTAAGTCTGTTAACTCAGATAAGGTAGCCAAGAAAGTTACTTTTGTTAACAATGTTCAGAAACCGATTGAGAAACCAAAAGCTCAAATTCGCATTCTTAAAAGATCTGAACAATCTTGGTCACCCAATGGTAATCCAGGAGCTTCTACTTCAAAGGTAAGTGAGAAAAAGGAAAATGTTTTGAACAATCAGAAAAAGATTGATCCAAAACAAAAAGTTGTTGAAAAAGTTAATGAGGATGTTTCTTTGAAAGCTGATGTTCAAAGGCCCAAGACTCAGGCTTGGGTCCCCCGAAAGAACTAAATGATTTACTTTTTGTGTGCAGGGAGCTTCAGTTGGCCCTATTAGCAGTCTATGGATTGTTGATAGTGGAGCTTCAGGCCACATGACGGGGGATCTCGCATTGCTGTTCGACGTGAAAAACATCAATGGAGGGTATGTCGCTTTCGCGGGTAATAAAGGTGGATATATCACAATGGAGGGAAGCGTGAGTAATGGGATAGTGACTTTCGAGCGGATATCTTATGTGAAACAGATAGACTATAATCTGCTGAGCGTCAGTCAAATATGTGATAAACAATTTTCTGTGCATTTTGATGACAAATCCTGTTATATTCTCAAACCGGGCTTCAAAATTCCAAAGGAGTGGGTAATGTTGATGGCACCTCGCGTCAACAATCTCTATATTCTTGATATGTCCAAGGCGATGACATCACAGGGGCAAATAACATGTTTTCTATCCAAGGCGACTGAGAAAGAATCGATTATGTGGCACCGCAGAATGGGGCACATTCATCTGAGAAAAATGAATCAACTTGTGAGAAATGGGCTTGTCGATGGAGTAAACGTGAAACATTTCCATCTGAACGACAAGTGTGTAAGTTGCATGAAGGGTAAGCAACACAAACAGTCCCATAAAGTGAAGAAAGTTAACTTTGTTGAGATGCCGCTTGAGCGATTGCACATGGACCTATTCGGACCGGTCAAGCGCAAAAGTCATCTTGGAGAGCTTTATTGTTTAGTTGTCACTGATGACTATTCAAGATTTTCATTGGTGATGTGTTTGCAGAACAAAAGTGACACCTTTACCAACTTACAAGTTCTGTTCACTCGATTGGAGAATATCTACAATTTGATGATAAAAAGAATTAGGAGTGACAACGGGACGGAGTTCAAAAACGCCAAGATGGATGAACTTTGTGAAAGCAAAGGGATACATCATGAATATTCGGCTCCGTATACCCCACAGCAGAATGGTGTTGCTGAACGAAAGAATAGGACTCTAATTGAAGCGGCTAGAACAATGCTCGCTGATTCAAATCTTCCGGTAATGTTCTGGAATGAGGCGATTTATGCAGCAAATTATACATTAAATCGGGTGCTAACAGTGAAGAAGTTTGGAAAAACATCTTATGAACTGTTACACCGACGAAAGCCAAATTTAGAGTATCTAGAACCTTTCGGGGCGCCATGCACGATGTTGAATCCAGGTGAGAAGTTTAGTCCTAAAGCTGAAGAGGGATATTTTGTTGGATATGCAACCCCGCTCAAACGGGTATTCAACAAGCGAACTCATCAAGTGGAGGATTGGGCTAACGTGGAAGTTCAACGATACACTCAAAATTTGCAAGGCACGGGTCCTGATTGGATGTTTGATTACAAAGATTTCTTTGAATCATTCAACCTAGATAGCTTGGTTGAAGAAGCTGTTATCAGATTACTTTACGAGTGTGAAAATGCGGCGACTTCACCGTTGGTGCGTCCAATCACCGTGAACCCCCTACCAGCTTCTAATGATACCAGTGCTCCTATACAAGAGGAAGAGGTGTTTCAAGAGGCTTCAACTTCATTAGACACTTCAGAATCTGAAGATGACCAATTTGAAGAAGCTGTTCTTGAACATGCAGAAGAATTAGAGGCGCAACCAGTGAACCCAACTCCAAATCCAGATGTTGCTTCATCATCAAACACGGGTCATGATCTGGATGCTGTAGAAAACTTGACTGCTCAGACGGGAGTTATTGTACCTGTTAATCCGGAATCTCGGATTCATCGTATTCACCCGCTGGAGCAAGTTATCGGTGATCCTGGAAGTGGTGTTATGACCAGAGGGCAGCTGAAAAGCGTTAACTCGCCAGAGAGTTTTGGTGCTTTAGCATTATATGCCAAAATTCAAAAATCTGGTAGTCAAAATGATTGGTCGTTTGCATGTTATGTGTCGCAGGTAGAGCCAAGGACATACAAGGACGCTTTGAATGAAGATGCCTGGGTTGAGGCAATGCAGGAGGAGTTATTGCAATTCCAGAAATTGGGAGTTTGGACGCTCACAGATTTGTCGCCGGGAAGGAAGAAAATAGGCACTAAATGGGTGTTTAAGTGCAAAAAGGATGATCGTGGGGTTATTGTTCGCAACAAAGCCAGATTGGTCGTGCAGGGTTTCCATCAAATCGAAGGAATTGATTACAACGAAATCTATGCACCAGTAGCACGGATTGAAGCTATTCGGATGTTCCTCGCGTTTGCTTCATACAAGAAATTCAAAGTCTATCAAATGGACGTCAAGAGCGCATTTTTGTACGGGAAAGTCAAGGAGGAGGTTTATGTCGGGCAGCCACCAGGCTTTGAGGACCCAATCCACCGGGATAAGGTCTACGTGCTGAACAAAGCTTTATATGGTTTGCACCAGGCTCCAAGACAGTGGTACGAGGAGCTAAGTACATATCTCATCTCCAAAGGATTCAAGCGCGGCCTCGTCGATTGCACCCTCTTCACGAAGAAGACGGGAGATGATTTGCTTCTTGTACAGATTTACGTTGATGATATTATTTTTGGTTCGACAAACAAACTTTTGTGCAGGGAATTTGAAACTATCATGCAAGAAAAGTTCGAAATGAGCGCGATGGGGGAGATGCAGTTTTTCCTCGGCTTACAGGTAGACCAAAGACCCGCCGGGATCTTCATTCACCAGACGAAATATGTATCCGACATCTTGAGCCGATTCCAGATGGAGGACTCTAAGCCGATGGATACCCCGATTCAACCCAATCACGGGATTGGAGTGGACGCTAAGGGGGAGCTGACAGACCCATTTACATACAGAGCAATCATCGGATCATTGATGTATTTGACAGCGTCTCGACCAGATATTATGTATGCAACGTGTCTCTGTGCTCGCTATCAATCGAAGCCGAAACAAAGTCATCTGACGGCGGTCAAGCGTATCCTTCGATATCTGAAGGGTTGTCCATCAAAAGGACTTTGGTACCCTAATGATGATGATTTTGATTTTATTGCTTTTAGTGATGCAGATTGGGGCGGCTGTGACAAAGATAGCAAATCAACTACAGCTGGTTGCCAGTTTTTAGGGAGCAGGTTAATTACCTGGCAATGCAAGAAACAGACTTCCGTGGCACTGTCTACCTGTGAAGCTGAGTACATTGCAGCCTCAAGTTGCTGTTCGCAAGTACTCTGGATCCAACAACAGATGGTGGATTACGGTTTGCAGTTTCTTAAAACCCCTATACACTGTGACAACGAAGCCGCAATTGCATTAACTAAAAATACTGAAAATCATTCTAAAGCGAAACATATCCGGATTAAATATCATTTTATCCGTGATTGTTACGCTAAGGAATTGATAGATATGGTCAAAATCCATACTGACTACCAACGTGCAGATTTGTTTACAAAAGCTTTTGACAGATCTCGCTTTGAATATCTTTTAAAAGTAAACAATATAAAGGAAAAACAGGACTAATCGGCACCTCGGTTTATCATTTTTTAGTTTTAGTTTTAGTTTTTAAATTTTTGCTAATTGGGAATTTCTCTTTGCTAATTGGGAATTTCTCTTTACTATCATAATCCTCAAAGAAGTTGATGCTTTCGAGGGGATTATTTAATCCTCAAAGAAGTTGATGCTTTCAAGTGGATTGTTTCTTTCATTTTATCAGAAAAACCAAAAACATTGAAAAATTTTCAAAAGAACTAAAAATTAGAAAAACCAAAATGATTTCCTGGATAAAAAGAGGAAATGATAGTACATCAGTGGGGATCTGACACAGGCTAAAGAATTGTATAGTATACTGAGACGTATGTTGATTACGTGTGATATGCTGATAGGCTTCGTAGACTAAATATTGCGTGCATTAGTGATACAAACATAACAAACTACGCGTTTGTGGCTGAACATCTCATGGGCATATGGTCTTAGTACCGTAATTTCGTTTGATAGGATTGCCAATATCTGAGGTTTCGGGTCGTTATGTTATTGTTATCCGGGATATTCTGATTAAACTTCTGTCGTATTGATTTACGGACCTAGTTTCATCAGAATATTTGCAAAAGAGCTTATTGCCAAAACCGAAAGTTACCGAATTGAGGAACTTTATGTTTTATTGATCAAAGATCATTATTACATCGTATTGACTTTCTTATGCAAATCAGTGGTTAATATCAGCCTCAACCTAGTGTATACGCACATGTTACTTTGCTGCATTTATTTGCTGACCTGTACACCTCTGTGCTATATACTTTGTAAACTTTACGGATAACTCTGGCATAATCACGCGTTACGAAGAAGCTTTGTGCAATTACTTGATACGGGAGTATGTCGTGTGTGTGGGAACCACAATGTGTTAGTCTAAAACACCTAATTAGTATCATTTTAAAGCATTGCGTAATTGTCTGCATGTGAGCTTACGTGGACCACAATATCAGCAATTGTCGTGTCACATATTGTTTCTAATGATAATATTAAAACAGATCAACGCTGTGCTCAGATTTCTCAGTAAACTGATATGATCCTCTTACCGGATATCACAAAATGTTTACTGCTTTCATTTACTTTGATGCATTTTACTTTGTTGCATTTTACTTTTTATTGTCAAAAAGATACAAAATCCAAAAAGATGTTAGGTGTGTTTTGATAAAATTTCAGAAAACCCAAAAGATTTGCTTTTTTGTTTTATTTTTGATAACCGGGGATGCTTGATGGTCAATTTCTGAGATTTGATAACACCATCTGGGCTTTGTATCATTCAAAATGTGAAAATTTGAGTTTTGGAAGTTTAACAGATTGAAAATTGTTGAACGGGATTCGAATTTGTGATTTGGCGAAATTTTCAGATTTTTCCATTTCACATTCGCCCCTTAATTGGGTCGAATGTGGAAAAATCTTACCTTCGGCCGTTGAATTTTGGACGAATGTGGAATTTATACTTCATACATCCACCTTCGGGTGAATCTTTCACCTTCGGGTCATTCAATTGGGACGAAGGTGGAAGAGACCTACATTCGCCCATTATAAACGGGCGAAGGTGGCTTCCTTATAAATACCAGTCCAGGTTCGAGCCTTCATTCATAAAAATTTTTCAAAATTTCTAAGATACCAGACCTTGTTGCTTTGATTTCTTTTGATTGTGCGATCTATTCCCTGCTATTTGCTGATTCTTTTGACACTAATTTCACAGGTATTGGAGCCTTATCCAGTGCAGAATCGTCGTTTTTCTATTCGGACCTAGGGTTTTACATTTTGGGGTCTTAGCATCTGTTTTCATGGTTGATTTTGATTCACATTCAATCTACATCAGTTTTAGGGGGAGATAGTATGTGGAATTAGGATAATAACAATGTTTAGATGTTTGATTGATCGTTTGAAGCTTATAAACCCTAATTCCACTTTAAAACTAATGAAAATTGAATAATCAGTAAAATTGATGGTACACGAGTGTTGATCGGTCATTATAGGACATATTTGGATCAAAATGATGTGTTAAAAACAACTTTGGCAAATTTTTAAATTTTGGGGATTATCTGTTTTCACCTTCGGTTCCAAAAAACGGGCGAAAGTGGAAATAGATGGGCGAATGTAAGTATAAAACGGGCGAATGTGATTGTTACTTGAAATCTTTACACATTCGACCAGTGGAGTACACATTCGACCACAATTTTACACATTCGACTAGTTAAAACGGGCGAATGTGCAGACTTTAAAACCTTAAAATTTTTTAACTTTTTGTCGTTTTTGCATTTTGACGTGTTTTTCTGTTTTTGATGTGCAGATGGCTGATCAATCCGAAAACGTTGAGGCACCAGTAGAAAATGTGGAAGCTCCAGCAGAGAATGTTGTTCCAGTTCCGGTGCAAGAGGCTGAAGCATCTGTTCCGAGCAGTTGGCCATTTGAGCGATCTCACAACTGCTGCGCGTATCTTGGTGACGTGGAGAAGAATACAGAGTTCACCAGGATCATAGAGTTCTTGAGGAGGAGCAGAATTGTACATGCATTAGCCACACCGACTATCATATACAGAGACATTATTGAAGACTTCTACCGAAATGCGAAGTATGACTTCTGGGATAATCAGACGATTATTAAGAGCAAGATTCAAGATATGGAGATGTTTTTGACAGAGTCTGATATACGGGAAGCACTGCAGATCAAGTTTGAAGTCAGTGAAGATCCCAGAGAGTTATCATGGACTGAGCAGAAAGCTTGTTTCTTACGGATGAAGTACAAAGGTCCGATCACTGATGGATCTATGTATAAAGGGAAGCTGAGCGTGCAGTTCAAGTACTTTGCACATGTTATTATCCACGTATTTGGATGTGTGAGCGGTGGATATGACGTTATGAGAAGAAGTTTGAGTTCGTTAATGGTTGCGTTGACTCTCAACAAACCATTTAACGTAGCTGGTATGATTCTAGACCATATGCTGGAGATGCTGAAAGGTATGAAGAACAAGAAGTTCATGCTATATCCAAGATTTCTTATGATGATCTTTGACCACAAGTATCCAGAGTTGAAGAAGGATCCGACTATGATCCTAGGTCAAGATCACATGAACATTCGTACTCTGGTAAGAATGAAAGGATACAAAGGTGTGCCAGACAATGAAAAGCCACCTCACAGGAGATTATTTGGAGCTTTGGCTAGTCAGGATTACACTGATCCTGGCAAGAACAGAGCGAGACATGATGATAGTGATTCGGATAATGATGATCCTTTAGTGTATGTTGATGCAAGCACGAAAAGGAAGAGACAAGTAGTCAATCCTGGAGCCAAAGGGAAGGGCAAGGGAAAGATTGATCAGGGAAGCTCAAAGCAACAGGCGGTTAGACAAAAATCAACAGCAAAGAAAGGTTCAGGTTTGGTGGATGAAGTGTCAGTTGATTCAGAGGAGACTGAGGTAGACGAGCAGTGGGATTCTGATGCTGAAAATGTTAGGGCCACCAAACGTAAGGCCACTATGGTTGGTGAGTCTGAATCTTTAAACAAGTCGATTGAAGAAGCTGAGAAAAGAAAGAAGTCTGTTGAAGATGAAAGTCTAGGTGTTGATTTGGCAGAGTTGCCCAAAACCAAGCATAAGACTATGTCAAAGAAGACGAGTACTAAACAGTTGAGGGAGAAAGAGTTAGCTCAATTGTTGAAAGGGAAAAGAGTGCCTGATGCTGGTACATCATCTAAGCTATCTTCACCTGTCACCAAGAAACAAAAGAAATCCAAAGAGGCAGAACCAATATCAGCTGATCAACTTAATGTTGCACTGGACAATGTACTTGACATGTTCAGAAAGCCTCAAAAAGAAAAGGAAGTTGAGCCATCCAAATCCAAATCCAAGAAAGTTACTGTGGATGATGATGTGATGAAGCAGGTGAACAGGAAAATGGATGATATGATGAAAATGATTGTAGCTCAACAAGCTGAGATAGCCAAGTTTAAGCAAAATGAAGAGAAAATGCTTCAGATAGTGGTTGCTTCTAAATCTAATCAAGATGAGATCAATGAAAAGGTTAAGATGCTTGAAGCGAAGAATGAGAAGCTTGAAGGAAAGTGTGCAAGAAACAAGAGCAGGATTAAGCTGATTAAAGCAGACAACAAAGAACTAAGGGCTGAGAACAAACGCCTTAGTGATTTGATTGATGATATGTATAACACTGCACCCAAGTTGAAGGAGGGTGAAGAAGATAAAGAAGATGAAGAAGAAAAAGTTGATTATGAAGATTCTGAATCGGATGAAGAGAAAGATTATGATGAAGATGATGATGAGTCAGATAAAAATGATGATGAGGATGATAATGATGATGATGATGATGCTGAAGGATCTGGGAGACAGAGAGAGGATGATAGTGAGAGTAATGATGATGATGATGGAGGTGATGATACTTCGAAGTTTACATTTGAAGAACGTACATCCAAAAAGAAGAGTACTGGAGAATGAAGTTCTAAGAAGAAGAAGGGTGAGAACGTTGATTCAGATGAAAGTATCTTCTGGAATGAGAAGGTGAGGTCTTTATCTGATGATGCTAAACAGTTGTACAAAGATATGTTGGAGAAAAGAGAATGGACCATTGAGTTCACAGGATGCTTTACTGAAATATTCCAAACTGATGATATGCGATATGAATTGGAATATGAAGATCCTGATCTTGAGGAAGGAGAATTACCTGCATCTGTGGCAAAGGAAATTCTAGATGGTCTTGCACAGAGGGTAGGGAAGACTTTTGAGGAGTTTTTAGTGGACGAGTCGATTCCAGATATTCCTGAAAAGGATATTGGAAGTCACTCAGATGATATGCAGACTCCTGAGAACGATGAAGTGGAGATGGAAGATATAACTCATGAAGAGTTTCCTCAGTACTACAGACAAACTGATGAAGAAGAGATATTTCTTGACTTTACTGAGGTACCAAACAATTCAGCGAAGCAGAAAGCTCAGCAAAGAAGTGCAGAGTTTGTGGAGAAGGTATTTGGTGCTGATAAGCAAGGACCTTCAAATCAGTCTGATGAGTTGAAGAGTTATTTGAGAAAATTGAGGGAAATGGATGAGAACCGACCGAAGCTTGAAGCTCAAGGTAACTTTTATAGATTTCACAATGCCAAGTTCAAAGGCAGAGCTCTCGGATGGACATACTTAGGCAGGCTGAAGTGCATAGCTGCGAAATGGGAAACAGGAATCTTGTACTTCAATAAATTCTGTGATTTGCTTACTCTACCGTACTGGGCGGTCAGAGATTTATGTAGATTCCCAATGTCAGGTGCAGAAGTGAATGGTTCACATGTTGGTTGGTGCGCAGATAAGTTGGTTTGGGAAAGTCGTACAAGATGGAATAGATTCAAGCCTCAATATCCCCGAAGAAAAGTTCATAGGGATATTGATCCTCAAACCAATATGAAACGGGTTACGTTGATATATAAAGCACCTGAAGTGATGAGGAAAATACCGTTGATGCCTATGCCACAACACTTCAGTGCTAATTTTATTTTCTGGTATTATGATTGGAGAAAGGCTGAAGCGGTGATTGTGTTGAGAGACGGGAAGGATAAATACAAGCATGTTCATGTATTTGATCCTATGTGGCTGATTAATTGCACGTTTGAAGACATCATCATGCTTTTCTACAATCCGATTTACTATGAACCAAAAGACTTTGCTCAAGCAAGAAAATATACTCAAGTGGTTGGAGTTTGTTTTGCTTATGACATCAATGCGGGAAGCAATTTGGAGAATAAGCTTGGTAAGAAGGTGAAGATAGTGAATGTGTCTAAACCAGTGAAGAGAACATTTGAGCCTCCAATGACTACTAAGCAGAAGAAACAGCTCAGAATCAAGTTGATGAACAAAACAATGGACCAACAGAGAAAACTATCCAATCAATAGTCGAGGGGGAGTTTGTTGATGCGTTTTGCGACTAATGATTGGATAAACATAATTAACATATGTTAAAGACTGGTCGAAGGTATGTTTTTGTGGGCGAAGGTAGATAAAAAGGGGCGAAGGTAGAAGTTTACAGGGCGAAGGAAGACTGGAAGCTGACAAAGATCACTTTCGTACCATTGAAGTGGGCGAATGTGGAAAACTTTCACATTCGACCATATTAAATGGGCGAACGTGCAGAGTCTATAAATAGGATTTTGAGTTTTTGTAATGTAAGAGAGTTGTCAGTTGTGTATGTGTTCAGGTCAGGTCCCAGGTCATTTTGTGAAAGTGTATGTTTGATCTAGATTAACGTGTAAGTCGTTGTAAAAGCTTATTTGACAAAAGTTAATCTATGAAAAGATGTTGAAAACGATCTTGATTGTGTTTTGATTAGAGTTTTATCATTTTGTTCAGAACTAGGGTTTTCGCACCTGGTTTTGTGACTTGTATGATCATATTATCCTGTTTTAGTTAAAATCTTTCGCTTACAATAATAATTCCAAAAAATCAATGGTGTGATCAGATTTTTCAATAACTGATATGATCCTTTTACCGGAAATCCCAAAAACATTTACAGTTTTTCATTTACATTTCTGCATTTTATTTTCTCGTCAAAAATTACAAAACTCAAAAAGATTTTAGGTGTGTTTTAGCATAAACTTTAGAAAATCCAAAAAGATTTTTCATTTTCATCTTATTTTTGATAACTGATGGTGGTTGATGTCGATTTTCTAAACCTTGTTGCACCATTTGAGCTTTGTAACCTTTTAAATGTGAAAATATGAATGTTGGATGCTTAAAAGTTGGAAAATACTTGGAACGGGACTCGTTTTTGAGATTTGGAAAATTAAAAAAAAATCCCAATTCTCATTCGCCCATTCGGTTGGTCGAATGTGGGATTTTTCATGTTCCTTCGTATGTTTTAAACGGGCGAAGGAGAGTGTTCTTGAACATATGTTTCATTCGAACCCTTTTGGCTCATTCGAACCTTTAACTAGGGTCGAAGGAGACAAAAGCTTCTCATTCGTACGAATAGAACGGGAGAAGGAGTGTGCCTATATATACCATATCAGTCTCATTCGAACCTATACAAAAATTTTTCAAAAAATTCACTCTAACCTCACCTTGTTGCCCTGTTATTTTGTGACATACCATTAGGATCGTTACATTCCACTGATCATTTTCAACCATTTCTTACAGGTTAACATCAAGGATTAATGGATTTATCACTGATTCTCTGTTTCAAGCCCTAACTTTTAAAATCTGATATTAACGTGTTATTTGTTACAATTGCTATTAAGGATTCATTATATATGTGTTTTAGGGGGAGAAAAACCATAAACCATGAATTCAAAACCAACAGATTGATTAATTAATCATCAGTTGTGTTTTGAACCTTAGTTTTAGATGAAAACACAGATATAATGACAAATTGATGAAACTGTTAGTCTAGAATGGTTAATCGGCATTGTTAGTTGTTATTCAAATCAAAAGAACATGATCAGAATCCATGAATTTCAAAATTGAAAATTCAAAAATATGAACTGACTTCTTCGACCCTTTCGAATGAGCGAAGGAGATGACAAACTGGTCGAATGAAGAGATTGTGGTCGAATGAAACTTTTATATCAAACTTTTACATTCGAACCATCAAATTTTCTCATTCGCACCCCCGTTTGGGCGAATGAGAATGTTAAATACCAAATTTTCAAAGTTTGAATTTTTGTCGATTTTTAACATGCTTCTTTGTTTTGTTTTGCAGATTAGCCTTTGAGAATGCGCATAATTGCTGTGCGTATCTCGGAGAAGTTAAAAAGCACACGGAGTTTGTCGAGATCATTGAATTCTTGAAGAGATGTAGGGTGATTGACGCGATTGCTACACCTACTATCATTTACCGAGACATGATGCAAGAATTCTGGTCAGGAGCGAAGCTAGATTTCTGGAATTGCGAGTCGTGCTTGACTAGCAAGATCCAAGGACAAAGAGTTATTGTGTGTGAGCAGGATTTAAGAGAAGCGTTGAACTTACAAGATGAGAAGACAGATCCTAAGGAGCTGAGTTTCATGGATCAGCGAAAGTGTTTCCTGAGAATGAAATACAATGGACCAATCACTGACGATTCATTGCACAAGGGAAAACTGTGCCCTCAATTCAAATATTTGGCACACGTTTTGATACATGTCTTCGGATCTGCAGCTCGAGGATATGACTTAATGCGTAAAAGTATTAGTTCTATGATGGTTGCCCTGGTATTGAACAAACCGTTCAATGTTTCAGGCATGCTGATGGAACACTTGTTAGAGCCTGTAAACGGCACGAGGAATCTGAAGTTTCTACTATATCCTCGTTTCCTCCAGATGGTATTTGACAACAAGTATAAAGACTTGAAGAGGGATCCTAAGCATATTGTTGTTCAGGAACATATGTCACTTAATACACTTGCTAGGATGAAGGCGTACAAAGGATTGTCGGTCAATGAACGTCCACCAGTAAGGCGTTTATTTGGACATCTAGCAAGAATTGATTATGCAGATCCAGGTGAAGGGCTTGTAAGACATGTAAACAGTGATTCAGATCCAGATAACCCATTACATCCTGTTGATCCAGATGCGAAGCGCAAAAGACAGGTTGTTAATGTCGGTGCCAAAAGTGGAAAGGTTAAGGAGAAAGGGATAAGGTTAGAGGTTGTGACTGAACCTGAAAAGAAGAAAAGCACACCAAGGCGAAACAAGACGATGGCAAAGAAAGGTTTGCATATTGTGGATGAAGCATCAATTGATTCGGAAGAGACGCAAGAAGACGAACATTGGGACTCGGAGACTGAAACGTTAAAGACCACCACGCCCAAGGCCACTGTGGCTGGTGAGTCTGCTAGTCAAACTGTTGAAGATCAAGGTGCTAAGAGTCCAATTCCGGTTGGTGATGATGAAGTGATTCTGAATTTAGATGAAGTTTTTACTGGTTCACCTGTACAGGCTGAGAAGTCAAAGAAGAAGAAACAGGAGAAACCAAGTCAGAAGAGGAAGATAGAGATTGAATCGCTCATAGCTGGTAAGAAACATCCACCAGCTTCTAGTTCTAAGTCACCGGTTACTGCACCAGTATCAAAGAAACAAAAGACTGCGACTACTTCGAGCACACAATAGAGTGATGATATACCTGTTGATCAGTTTAATGAAGCTTTAGATAATGTGCTTAAGAAGATGAGGAAAGGCAAACTGCCTGATGTTGCTGAAACGCCTGTGAAGAAGAAGGTTTCAGTGGATAGTGATATCATGAATGCTGTGAATCAAAGATTATCTGAGATGATGAGTATTATCAACAAACAGCAAACTGAAATCGAGCAATTGAAATCAAATGATCGAAAGATGTTGGAAGTCGTAGTCACATCCCATGATGATAATGAAGTTTTGAAGAAAACAATCAAGAAGTTGAAAAGAGAGAACAAGAAGTTGCTGAAGCACGAGCAACGAAACACCAGAAGAATTATTGTCTTGAAATAGGAGAACAAACAGCTAAAGAAGAGTAACAAGCATATGGATGATTTGATAAAAGACTTGTACTCTCGAGCTCCTCTACTTCAAGCTGGTGAAGAAGATAAAGAAAGAGAAGAAGAGCAGGTAGACTTTGAACCATCTGATGAAGAAGAGGATGAAGATCTTGATGAAGATGCGGGTAATGATTCTAAAAAGAAGAAGAAGAAAGATGATGGAGATGATGGAGGTTCAGATGGTGGATCGAGTGATGGAAACAACTCTGCTTTTGATAGTAGTGATGATGATGATGATGACAACGCTGAAAAGTATACTTATGAAAAGTGTGATTCAAGTAAGGTTGGAGAGTCGAGCTCTAAGACTCCAGGAGAAAATGTTGATGAAGATATTTTCTGGAATGAAAAACTGCAATCATTATCTGAAGAAGACATGTAAGCGAAAGATTTTGACTAAAACAGGATTATTTGATCATACAAGTTACAAAACCAGGTGCGGAAACCCTAGCTTTGAACAAACTGATATAAACTCAAATCAAAACACAATCAACATCATTTTCAAAGCTTTTCATAGATTAACTTTTGCATAAACTTGATTACAATGACAATACGGTTAATCTAGATCAATTACAGACACTTTCAATCTAATCTGGAACCTGACCTCAAAACACACACAACTAATAACTCTCTTACATTAACAAAAACACAAAATCTATATATAGAGTCTGCACATTCGCCCCTTTACTGTGGTCGAATGTGTAAGTCTTCCACATTCGCCCAGTACAAGGTACGAATGTGTATCTTGATCAGCTTCCATTCTTCCTTCGCCCAAAAGCTATCTACCTTCGCCCACTTTATATCTACCTTCGACCAGTCAGCACAACTTAACATATGTTAGTATCCAATCACTAGTCGCAAAACGCATCTACAAACTCCCCCTCGACTATTGATTGGATTGTCTTCTCTTTTCGTCCATGGCTTTGTTCATCAGCTTAATTCTGAGCTGTTTCTTCTGCTCATTAGTCATTGCAGGCTCAAACATTCTCTTCACTGGTTTCGACACATTTGCCATCTTCACCGTCTTGCCAAGTTTGTTCTCCAAATTACTCCCTGCATTAATATCATAAGCAAAACAAACTCCAACCACTTGAGTATACTTCCTTGCTTGATCAGCGTCTTTCGGTTCAAAGTAAATCGGATTATAGAAAAGCATGATGATGTCTTCAAAAGTACAATTAATCAACCACATAGGATCAAATACATGAACATGCTTGTATTTGTCCTTCCCGTCTCTCAACACTATCACCGCTTCAGCCTTCCTCCAATCATAATACCAGAAAATAAAATCAGCACTGAAATGTTGTGGCATGGGCATCAAAGGTATTTTTCTCATCACTTCAGGTGCCTTGTGTCACACCCTCAAATTCCACGTGCGGGGTTTTACTGCGAGGCGCGTGACACACCAGGATCTCAGTCAACGATCACAATAAACATACAACAAACATGCATTCATAATTATATTTAAACCAAAATATCATGCTTTGAGCTGTAAACCAGCAGCGGAAGCATTCTTGTTTACAACCAAAAGACATATCATTGTTTACAAAACATTGTTTAATATGCTTCAAAATATTAGACGCTGTGCATGACTCCGTGCGCCTAGCCCATTGACTGCTACCTTAGCAACCTGAGAAAACATGCCAAAAATGTCAACATATAATGCTGGTGAGTTCACAGGTTTTCTTTTATAAAAGTGTGGTCACAAGTTTACAAAGATCATTTCCGTTAATACTATGTCATAAGAACTTTAGCTAGACGTTAAGTGTTTTTACTACTACGGTTGGGAACCCATTACTAAACATGAACCAAAAGATGATACCAGCCCAGACGACTGGGCTACCGATGCCTCGGTAACCCGATAGGTAGAGACAATATGCACCCGCCTGGCCCCGCCGTCGAGTGGGGCTTGTGAGGCCCAATAGATCTATCCACATTTCCCCCGTTGTGCTTTCCAGCACATTCATGGTTTCCCCCTGGGACTTTCCATAAAAGCCGTATAGTAACATAAGGTTCCCATAGTATAACATGACCTTTAAATAGTTCGTACAAAGCATGTTTCTCCCCCCGAAAGCAAGACAGTAAAAGTGGGGCTGTGAAACTCACCTTGGATTGCGTTACTTGAAAACAGTTAAGTAATTATGTTATGATAGCCTCAAATAGTGGCGACCTATCATAAGATGTGTATAAGTATTGGACTAATAACCCGCAGGCTAACTAGTCCCCGAATGTCCAGACCGTGACCATAAACGTTTGAAAACACCTTTAACTGTTAAACCGACCGTGCCAGGCAAGACCCGACATCCCATTGGTGACCCGACATTCCACGTGTTAGATAAATGCGAGACATCATGCAACATATGCAATTAAACACTTAGTACGCGCAATGATTCACCTAGTCTAGCATAATGTCCGATTAACGCATAATCAGGTCCGAATACGTCTTACTAAGTCATTGGGTGTATCCCGGGGTTCCTAGCATGTTCCTAGGTGTCAAATCGTGTTCCGGGATGTCAAAACGCGTTCACGACAGCAGTACATGCGATTAGGAAAGTCACACGCGAGTAGGCTTCAGCCTACAGGCGATTAGGGGCCCAATCGCAAGAAGTTCCAGGCGATTAGGGTCCTAATCGCCCCATATGTCTGCATAATCGCATAGCATCAGGCGATTAGGATTCCTAATCGCCTGCTGCTGCTGTGTAACGGATTTTCGCGCGTTTAACCTTCCAAATCAGATCCGAAACATGCAACAACACCCAATATCAAACCCAAATCATTTACCAACCCATTCCAAGCAAAAACCCCCGACATATCACTGATCTAACATGTTCTAAGCAATTATTTCCTAAAATGGCAAAGTACTAGGTTTCACCAACCAACCTTATCTTTCCTTAAATGGAAACAATCAGATTTCAATCTCTACAAACTTGTAAATCATCAAACCTCTAACCTAAC
The DNA here is from genome assembly GCA_028751855.1 of Ambrosia trifida. Classification (NCBI taxonomy): domain Eukaryota; kingdom Viridiplantae; phylum Streptophyta; class Magnoliopsida; order Asterales; family Asteraceae; genus Ambrosia; species Ambrosia trifida. The sequence goes on from CM054122.1 coordinate 83,691,091, forward strand.
ACCTTCCTAGTATGAATTCTAACAACATTGCATCAACAATCATACCATAATCATCCTAAATCTTCAAGAACATACAAATGGGTCAAAATACACATTTTCTTCAAAACACCACAATAATGGCTAAAATTCTAAGACAACCTTCCTAATAATCTCTACATAGCAGAAGTACAATCATATCTTGGAAACAATCATGTTATAATCACCAAGAAGACCAACATATGCATGTAAACTTCACATATAACAAGCATTAAGGTGTAGACTTGGTTTAGAACTCTTTTGAAAGGTTTTTAAAGACACAACTTAGTAAAACAAGGTCTGGACCTTTAGGGAACCCAAAATAACAACTTTACAAAGGTTAGGGATGAAGAACACACCTTGGGTTTTGCTAAAGAAAGGTGTGTAAGCTTGGGGATGGTGATTTTTGTAGCAAAAAGAGTTCCAGAGGTGTTTCAAGGTGTGTGGGTGGCTTAGGAGCAGCTAGGGTTGTTCTAGAGGTGTTTGGGGAGTTAAGGGTTCTATTTATAGGTGTTTTGACCCGGACCCTGCTGTATAGGCGATTAGCAGTTCATATCACGCGATTGGGGGCCTAATCGCATGAAACATCAGGCGATTAGGTCCCAATCGCCTGATATGTGTCCTACTCGCCCCATATATAGGCGATCAGGGGTCCTAATCGCCCTGTGGTGCTGGAACGAGTTTTTGGCGCGTTAAACACTATTTTAACATATATAAACACGTATTCACATACCGATAAGTCACATAATGATTTCAAACATATAATGCATGATAACTAACATGTTTACATCCGTTCACCAATTCCCGGGACTCGAGACTCGTGTGTGCATTAAACCCGGTGATTCCACGAATCACCAATCCTTGTACCCATGGATATGGACCGACTCCCGATGACCCCGCGGATCATCGTAACGACTCCTGATGATTCCCCCGAATCATCATACCGACTCGACTGACTCCGTTAAGTACGTAATATGCATGACTTGCTAAGGTAGACTTACTAGTTTAGTCAACGTTACTAACCTGAGTTTGCCGGGTGTCACATCATCCCCCTGTTGAAAGAATTTTCGTCCCGAAAATTGCCCAAGGCCAGAAAGGTAGAGACGAAAGAGAAGAAAAATTTTCCGGTTGCCACATCATCCCCCTGTTGAAAGGAATCTCGACCCGAGATTCATTCAGCTTCAGCAGAGACATGTCTTGATTCGAACGCGCGTTTAGGAAATAAATGGGGATACTTAGCCTTCATTTGGTCTTCCCGTTCCCACGTGAACTCCGGTCCACGATCAGAGTTCCAACGGACTTTAACAATGCGGATTTTACTCCGGCGAAGGCTACGGATTTTATAGTCAAGAATTTCAACCGGTTCCTCCACGATACGTAGACGATCATCCACCTTGATCTCTTCGAGAGGAACAACCAAGGATTCATCCGTCAAACACTTCTTCAAATTAGAAACATGGAAGACATTATGAACATTACTGAGTTCAGCTGGCAGATCAAGCCTGTATGCTACCGGTCCAATCCGTTCCAGAATTGCGAACAGGCCAACATACCGAGGATTCAATTTGCCCCGCTTCCCAAAACGTATAACGCCCTTCCACGGAGATACCTTCAACAAAACCCTGTCGCCAACCTCAAACTCCAAAGGCTTGCGACGACGATCGGCATAGCTCTTTTGACGGTCCCGAGCTGCTGCCAAGCGGTTACGGATTTGTACGATCTTCTCGGAAGTCTCGTACACAAGTTCCGGGCCGGTGTGTTGACTCTCACCCACCTCGGCCCAACAAAGAGGAGACTGGCATTTCCGCCCGTAAAGAGCCTCGAACGGAGCTGCCTTGATGCTAGAATGGTAACTGTTGTTGTAGGAGAATTCCACCAATGGTAGATGACTCTCCCACCCCTTGCCAAAATCGATCACACATGCCCGAAGCATGTCTTCTAGCGTTTGGATTGTCCGCTCACTTTGGCCGTCAGTTTGCGGATGATACGCTGTGCTCATGTCTAACTGAGTACCCAGAGCCTTATGCAAAGATTTCCAGAAGTTAGAGGCGAACCGAGGATCACGATCAGAAATAATAGAGACAGGCACCCCGTGCCGAGAAACCACTTCCTTGAGGTATAACCGTGCCAGACGCTCGAGGCCATCGGTATCTTTGATAGCGAGGAAGTGCGCAGACTTTGTCAATCTATCGACAATCACCCAGATCATGTTACAACCACTGGGCGATTTCGGGAGTTTGGTCACAAAGTCCATCGTAATCCGCTCCCACTTCCACTCAGGAATTTCAGGTTGTTGCAGAAGGCCGGATGGCTTTTGATATTCGACCTTGACCTTGGCACAGGTCAAGCACTTGCTCACGTACGAAGCCACGTCTGCCTTCATGTTTGGCCACCAATAAAGTATCTTTAGGTCTTGATACATCTTATCGGAGCCAGGGTGAATAGAGTACCGGGACTTGTGAGATTCATCAAGAACAAGCTCCCGCAAGCCCCCAAATAAGGGAACCCAAATACGTTCAGCGAAATAGTGTAGGCCATCGGACCTGAGTTCAAGGTGGCTATCAGCACCATGCATGGTTTCAGCTTTAAGGTTTTCCTCCTTCAAAGCTTCTTGCTGCGCTGAACGGATTCGATCAGGTAAGCCGGAATGGATGGTGAGCTGAAGAGCTCGAACACGACGAGGTTTAGCCGTTTCCTTCCTGCTCAAGGCGTCTGCGACCACATTCGTCTTGCCAGGATGGTATTTAATAGCGCACTCGTAATCATTAAGAAGCTCGACCCAGCGACGCTGTCTTATATTCAACACCTTCTGATCAAAGATATGCTGGAGGCTCTTGTGATCGGTGTAAATAGTGCATTTGGTACCGTACAAGTAATGCCTCCAAATCTTTAAAGCAAAGACCACCGCACCCAATTCCAGATCATGGGTGGGGTAGTTTTTCTCATGAACTTTGAGCTGACGAGAAGCATAGGCGATGACCTTCTCGCGCTGCATCAGTACACAACCGAGACCCCGGATAGAAGCGTCACAATAAACCACAAAATCGTCCGTGCCCTCAGGCAAGGACAAGATAGGAGCAGAACAGAGTTTAGCCTTTAACATCTGGAAGGCCGACTCCTGCGAATCACCCCAGTCGAACTTCCTGTCCTTTTGGGTAAGCGAGGTGAGGGGTTGAGCGATCTTCGAAAATCCCTCGATAAAACGACGATAATAACCTGCAAGGCCTAGGAATTGCCGCACCTCAGATGGCGTCTTTGGTGCTTCCCAGTCCTTAATGGCTTCAATCTTAGCTGGGTCAACGTGAATTCCTTTCTCATTAACAACATGACCAAGGAATTGGACTTCACGCAACCAAAAGCTACACTTAGAAAACTTGGCGTACAACTGTTCCCGCCTCAGGAGTTCCAAAACAAGACGCAAGTGTTCCTGGTGGTCCACCTCGTCCTTGGAATAGACTAGAATATCATAAATGAAGACAATCACGAACTTATCAAGATAAGGCTTACAAACACGGTTCATCAGATCCATAAAGATGGCAGGTGCATTGGTGAGACCAAAAGGCATGACCAGGAATTCAAAATGGCCATAGCGAGTTCGAAAGGCGGTCTTCGGAATGTCAGCTTCTTGAACCCTCAACTGATGGTACCCCGACCTCAAATCAATCTTCGAATAGAAACTAGAACCCTGAAGCTGGTCAAATAAGTCATCGATGCGAGGAAGAGGATAACGATTCTTGATGGTAACCTTGTTCAATTCCCGGTAGTCGATACACATCCGTAGGCTTCCGTCCTTCTTCTTGACAAACAAAATAGGGGCTCCCCACGGGGACGAACTAGGTCGAATGAAACCCTTCTCTAACAGCTCCTGCAACTGGTTCGACAACTCCTGCATCTCGGGAGGTGCAAGACGATAAGGGGCACGGGCAATAGGGGCCGCACCTGGAGCAAGTTCAATACCAAATTCGACCTGACGATAGGGCGGAAGACCAGGTAAGTCTTCTGGAAATACATCGGGAAAGTCACGGACAACAGGAATATCTTCAATCTTCTTCTCTTCATCAGACGAAACCGAAACAAGTGCCAGAATGGCAGAATACCCCTTCCGAAGATACTTATAGGCTTTCATATACGAAATGATACTCAATGGGACCCCGCTCTTCTCACCGTGCACCAACAGAATTTCTCCATCAGGGAGGGGAAGTCGAATGACTTTATCAAAACAAACGATCTCAGCATGATACAAGGACAACCAATCCATACCCACGACAACATCGAAACTACCCAAGGACACCGGCATAAGATCAATAGGGAAGGAATAACCCGACAACTCAAGGTGACACTCCCTAAGGACATGCGTCGCCTCGACTTTCTTACCATCAGCCAATTCTATCAAGTACTTAGCCTCTAAAGGTGTAGGTACCCTATCAAGCAATTGACTAAACCCAAGAGATATAAAACTCTTATCGGCACCGGAGTCGAATAAAACCGTAGCATAGCGATTATCGAGAAGAAACGTACCAGTAACAGTGTCAGGATCTTGTCGAGCACCGCTCGAACCAATCACGAAGGCGCGAGCATTCCTGCCTCCGCCCCCATTGTTTCCATTACCCGTCCCATTCTTCCCGCCTTCACCCTGCTTCAACTTGGGGCATTCCCGCTTGTAGTGACCAAGTTCACCACAATTGTAGCACCCCTGTTTGCCCTGATTTCCCTGTGGAGCAGCGACAGGAGGAGCCGGAGTAGGTGTAGCAGGCGGGTTCCGGTTACCCTGAAGATTAACCCTGTAATCCTTTGCCTGGTGCCCAAGCTTATGGAACCTGTGGCAACGGTTCCGGTCCTCGCAACGACCGTTGTGGTGAAATCCACACCGGTCACATTTCGGCAGTTTCCCAATATAACCCCCCGGTTTTTGCTCAGACGACGATCCCCCAGTATCAGACTTCTTCACCTGCTGAGGCTGAGCCGAGCTCGAGCCCTTCCCCACGGCTTCCCACTTCCGCTTATTACTATCAGAAGCCTTCACAGTAGCGCCTCAAGGAGGCAAGACCCCTTCAGTCACCTTCATGTTGGTCAGCCTGTGAGCCGACCGAACCACCTCAGAATAAACAGTGAGATTACCCGCAACAACTAACCCTGCAATCTCCGGTACCAACCCAGCGACGTAATGCTCAATCCTTCGGTATTCGGGTGCGTGCAGATCGGGGCACAACACCGCCAACTCATTGTGCCTAGCAGTATAAGCTTCAATCTCGGACCCCACCATCTTATGATTCCAGACTTCATGCTCAAGCTTCTGGATTTCATCCCTCGGGCAGTACTCATTTTTCAGCAAACTGAATGAACCCCGCCCAGGGCATAGCGTGGGCTTCCCCAATACCCATAGTCTGGGTGGTGGAGTTCCACCAAGTCAAAGCTTGACCCTCCAGGGTCGCAGAAGCATATTTCACCCGGTCGCCTTCCGGGCAGTTGCACATCGAGAAAACAGATTCAATTTTCTCCAACCAGCGGAGCAGTCCCACTGCCCCTTCAGTGCCACTAAAGTTGTGGGGCTTGCAATCCATAAACTTTTTGTAGGAACACTGGGGTGGAGGAGGATTGACAGCACTACCTGGAACAGACACGCAGGTGAGAATCAAGAAAAGATAAAGTACCCCAGAACAAGGTAGAATAGATGAGAATCGACGTACCACCCATAGCATTATGAGCGGCTTGGAATGCAGCCAGAGCAATATTCACGTGCTGCTGCGTCAGGTTATCCAACTCAGCTTGGGTCATATTAATGTTCCCGCGGCCACCGCCGCCACCACGGCCGCCAGCACGACCGCCAGCACGACCGCCCCTGCGACCTCCACGAGCTCCCGACATCTTCTGTCACAACATGAAACAAAAGATTTAGGCTTGCCCGTGGTATAACCCATTAGGAATTTCAAGAAACTAGACCGAGCCCAGCTCGGGTCCATCCGTTCAAGCCCAAAGTCCGCCAGGGATCCCGTGCATCACAGTTTATGATCTCGTGTGCACCTGACATGATAAACTGTTCCACATGGTCCTCCAGGCGCGCTTTAAGTTTGAAGTTCAAGTCGCCGAACACTAGCGCCCAATTAGGATATTATCATAAGTATAAGTACAAGGTAATATGCATAAGAACGAGCGTGTTCATTAGGGCATAGAGGGGAGATGTCCAAATCCCTGGACAGGTCTCAAGAATACGCCGAAGCTACCCCAATGTACACCACCGTCAAGAAAGTTCAATAGTATATCGTTCGCCGTCGGATCATAGTAAGGACGAGTCAAGAAATAGGATGATAAAGAGTAATTAGATGATGTAGCGTAGTAGACGATGACACCGACACCCGCGACAAGTCATATTGTTACCCACTTGCTAAGACTCGACTAATTGTGACCGTCTAGTGTGTGCGACTCAGTTATAGACTAGACTCTACATGCAGTCCTAGTTCACTATAACCGTTGTCTCTGATACCAATCTGTCACACCCTCAAATTCCACGTGCGGGGTTTTACCGCGAGGCGCGTGACACACCAGGATCTCAGTCAACGATCACAATAAACATACAACAAACATGCATTCATAATTATATTTAAACCAAAATATCATGCTTTGAGCTGTAAACCAGCAGCGGAAGCATTCTTGTTTACAACCAAAAGACATATCATTGTTTACAAAACATTGTTTAATATGCTTCAAAATATTAGACGCTGTGCATGACTCCGTGCGCCTAGCCCATTGACTGCTGCCTTAGCGACTTGAGAAAACATGCCAAAAATGTCAACATATAATGCTGGTGAGTTCACAGGTTTTCTTTTATAAAAGTGTTGTCACAAGTTTACAAAGATCATTTCCGTTAATACTATGTCATAAGAACGTTAGCTAGACGTTATGTGTTTTTACTACTACGGTTGGGAACCCATTACTAAACATGAACCAAAAGATGATACCAGCCCAGACGACTGGGCTACCGATGCCTCGGTAACCCGATAGGTAGAGACAATATGCACCCGCCCGGCCCCGCCGTCGAGTGGGGCTTGTGAGGCCCAATAGATCTATCCACATTTCCCCCGTTGTGCTTTCCAGCACATTCATGGTTTCCCCCTGGGACTTTCCATAAAAGCCGTATAGTAACATAAGGTGCCCATAGTATAACATGACCTTTAAATAGTTCGTACAAAGCATGTTTCTCCCCCCGAAAGCAAGACAGTAAAAGTGGGGCTGTGAAACTCACCTTGGATTGCGTTACTTGAAAACAGTTAAGTAATTATGTTATGATAGCCTCAAATAGCGGCGACCTATCATAAGATGTGTATAAGTATTGGACTAATAACCCGCAGGCTAACTAGTCCCCGAATGTCCAGACCGTGACCATAAACGTTTGAAAACACCTTTAACTGTTAAACCGACCGTGCCAGGCAAGACCCGACATCCCATTGGTGACCCGACATTCCACGTGTTAGATAAATGCAAGACATCATGCAACATATGCAATTAAACACTTAGTACACGCAATGATTCACCTAGTCTAGCATAATGTCCGATTAACGCATAATCAGGTCCGAATACGTCTTACTAAGTCATTGGGTGTATCCCGGGGTTCCTAGCATGTTCCTAGGTGTCAAATCGTGTTCCGGGATGTCAAAACGCGTTCACGACAGCAGTACATGCGATTAGGAAAGTCACACGCGAGTAGGCTTCAGCCTACAGGCGATTAGGGGGCCAATCGCATGAAGTTCCAGGCGATTAGGGTCCTAATCGCCCCATATGTCTGCATAATCGCATAGCATCAGGCGATTAGGATTCCTAATCGCCTGCTGCTGCTGTGTAACGGATTTTCGCGCGTTTAACCTTCCAAATCAGATCCGAAACATGCAACAACACCCAATATCAAACCCAAATCATTTACCAACCCATTCCAAGCAAGAACCCCCGACATATCACTGATCTAACATGTTCTAAGCAATTATTTCCTAAAATGGCAAAGTACTAGGTTTCACCAACCAACCTTATCTTTCCTTAAATGGAAACAATCAGATTTCAATCTCTACAAACTTGTAAATCATCAAACCTCTAACCTAACACCTTCCTAGTATGAATTCTAACAACATTGCATCAACAATCATACCATAATCATCCTAAATCTTCAAGAACATACAAATGGGTCAAAATACACATTTTCTTCAAAACACCACAATAATGGCTAAAATTCTAAGACAACCTTCCTAATAATCTCTACATAGCAGAAGTACAATCATATCTTGGAAACAATCATGTTATAATCACCAAGAAGACCAACATATGCATGTAAACTTCACATATAACAAGCATTAAGGTGTAGACTTGGTTTAGAACTCTTTTGAAAGGTTTTTAAAGACACAACTTAGTAAAACAAGGTCTGGACCTTTGGGGAACCCAAAATAACAACTTTACAAAGGTTAGGGATGAAGAACACACCTTGGGTTTTGCTAAAGAAAGGTGTGTAAGCTTGGGGATGGTGATTTTTGTAGCAAAAAGAGTTCCAGAGGTGTTTCAAGGTGTGTGGGTGGCTTGGGAGCAGCTAGGGTTGTTCTAGAGGTGTTTGGGGAGTTAAGGGTTCTATTTATAGGTGTTTTGACCCGGACCCTGCTGTATAGGCGATTAGCAGTTCATATCACGCGATTGGGGGCCTAATCGCATGAAACATCAGGCGATTAGGTCCCAATCGCCTGATATGTGTCCTACTCGCCCCATATATAGGCGATCAGGGGTCCTAATCGCCCCTGTGGTGCTGGAACGAGTTTTTGGCGCGTTAAACACTATTTTAACATATATAAACATGTATTCACATACCGATAAGTCACATAATGATTTCAAACATATAATGCATGATAACTAACATGTTTACATCCGTTCACCAATTCCCGGGACTCGAGACTCGTGTGTGCATTAAACCCGGTGATTCCACGAATCACCAATCCTTGTACCCATGGATATGGACCGACTCCCGATGACCCCGCGGATCATCGTAACGACTCCCGATGATTCCCCCGAATCATCATACCGACTCGACTGACTCCGTTAAGTACGTAATATGCATGACTTGCTAAGGTAGACTTACTAGTTTAGTCAACGTTACTAACCTGAGTTTGCCGGGTGTCACACCTTGTATATCAAAGTAACCCGCTTCAGCTTGGTTTGAGGATCAATATCTCTATGAACTTTCCTTCGGGGATATTGAGGCTTGAATCGATTCCATCTCGTTCTACTTTCCCAAACCAGCTTGTCTGCACACCAACCGACATGAGTACCGCTTACTGAAGCACCAGACATAGGGAATCTGCATAGATCTCTGACCGCCCCATACGGTAGAGTTAGCAAATCAATGAATCTGTTAAAATACAAGATCCCTGTTTCCCATTTAGCAGCTATGCACTTCAGCCTGCCCAAATATGTCCACCCGAGAGCTCTGCCTTTGAACTTGGCATTATGAAATCTATAGAAGTTTCCTTGAGCTTCAGGCTTCGGTCGGTTTTCATCCATTTCTCTCAATTTCTTCAAGTAACTCTTCAATTCATCAGATTGATTTGAAGATTCTTGCTTATCAGCACCAAACACACTCAGCCTTCTGTTCAGTCCACGACAATTCTCTGGGATCCTCACTGACCTCGAACTTTATCTGGAGTGCTTCTCTAATATCAGACTCTGTAATAAACATCTCCAAGTCTTGTATCTTGCTTCTAATGATTGTTTGATTATCCCAGAAATCATACTTCGCATTCTTGTAGAAGTCTTCAATGATATCTTTGTAAATGATAGTCGGAGTAGCTAAAGCATAGACAACTCTGCTCCTCCTCAAGAATTCAATGATTCTAGTAAACTCTACATTCTTTTCCACATCGCCAAGATAAACACAACAGTTATGTGTTTTCTCAAACAACCAACTGCTTGTACTTGACGATTCTCCTTCCTGAACGTTCTCTGGAACTGGTTCTGAAACGATATTCTCCACTGGAGTCTCAATGTTCTCAGTCTGATCAGCCATCTGCACATCAAAAACAGAAACAAGCGTCAAAATACAAAAACGACAAAAATTCAAAATTTTAATGTTTTAAAGTTCCACATTCGCCCATTTTGATCTGGACGAATGTGAATTTTTCTGGACGAAAGTGAGAATTTCTGGTCGGATGTGAAAAAATATTAAGTTAAAAACACATTCGCCCGTTTTATTATACATTCGCCCAAAACATTCTACATTCGCCCGTTTGAATGGACGAATGTAAAACTGTTCATCCCCAAAATTTGAAAATTTCACAACTTTGTTTTTAACATGTAATTTTGATTAGGATGTGTTCTAATATGGCCGATTAACCTTCGTCCATCATCAATTGTTTCAATTAATCAATTTATATCAGTTTTCAAAGGAAAATTAGGGTTTTATTATCTAAACAATCAATTAACCATTCAAACGTTATAATAACCCTAATTTGTTATTCATTCTCCCCCTAAAACTGATATAGATTGAAATGTGATCAACATCAATCTTTAACAAACACCCCAAGTCCTTAAATTCTAAAACCCTAGGTACGGTAGAAAAACGACGATTCCGGACTGTTTAGAGCTCCATTACCTGTGATTTTGATATAGAAAGAATCAGTAAATCACAAGGAATCAATCGCACGAACAAGAGAAATCAAAGCAACAAGGTTTGGTATCGAAGAAAAATTCTGAAAAATGATAACTGAGATGGTCGAACATGAAAGGCCTTATATAGATGATGCACCTTCGCCCGTTTCTTTGGTCGAAAGTGGGGTGAATCCACATTCGCCCCAAGTGAATGACCCGAATGTGGAATTTACACCCGAAGGTGAAGTTTTGTTATAAAAATACCCACATTCGTCCAATGTGTAACGGCCGAAGGTAACAATTTTTCCACATTCGACCCAATTAAGGGGTGAATGTGAAATGGAAAAACTGAAAATTTTGCCAAATCACGAATTCGAATCCCGTTCAACATTTTTCGATCTGTTAAACTTCCAAAACTCAAATTTTCACTTTTTGAATGATACAAAGCCCAGATGGTGTTATCAAATCTCAGAAATTGACCATCAAGCATCCCCGGTTATCAAAAATAAAACAGAAATGCAAAAAATTTTGGTTTTTCCGAAATTTTATCAAAACACACCTAAAATCTTTTTGGTTTTTGTATCTTTTTGACAATAAAGGTAAAATGCAATCAAAGTAAAATGCATCAAAGTAAATGAAAGCAGTAAACATTTTGTGATATCCGGTAAGAGGATCATATCAGTTTACTGAGAAATCTGATCACAGCGTTGATCTGTTTGTTTAATATTATCATTAGAAACAATATGTGACACGGCAATTGCTGATATTGTGGTCCACGTAAGCTCACATGCAGACAATTACACAATGCTTTAAAATGATACGAGTTAGGTGTATTAGACTAACACATTGTGGTTCCCACACACACGACATACTCCCGTATCAAGTAATTGCACAAAGCTTCATCGTAACGCGTGATTATGCCAGAGTTATCCGTAAAATTTACAAAGTATATAGCACAGAGGTGTACAGGTCAGCAAATGAATGCAGCAAAGTAACATGTGCGTATACACTAGGTTGAGGCTCATATTAACCACTGATTTGCATCAGAAAGTCAATACGATGTATAATGATCTTTGATCAATAAAACATAAAGTTCCTCAATTCGGTAACTTTCGGTTTTGGCAATAAGCTCTTTTGCAAATATTCTGATGAAACTAGGTCCGTAAATCAATACGACAGAAGTTTAATCAGAATATCCCGGATAACCATAACATAACGACCCGAAACCTCAGATTTTGGCAATCCTATCAAACGAAATTACGGTACTAAGACCATATGCCCATGAGGTGTTCAGCCACGAACGCGTAGTTTGTTATGATTGTATCACTAATGCACGCAATATTTAGTCTACGAAGCCTATCAGCATATCACACGTAATCAACATACGTCTCATTATACTATACAAATCTTTAGCCTGTGTCAGATCCCCGCTGATGTACTATCATTTCCTCTTTTTATCCAGGAAATCATTTTGGTTTTTCTAATTTTTTTAGGTCTTTTGAAATTTTTCAATGTTTTTGGTTTTTCTGATAAAATGACTCCCCCTAAAATAAAGAACATATTTTTGGGTTTTTAATTTTTCTGAAAAACAAAACAAAAATTTGAAAGAAACAATCCACTTGAAAGCATCAACTTCTTTGATGATTAAACAATCCCCTCGAAAGCATCAACTTCTTTGAGGATTATGATAGAAAAGAGAAATTCCCAATTAGCAAAGAGAAATTCCCAATTAGCAAAACATTAAAAACTAAAAACTAACACTAAAAAGCTAAAAAGCGATAAACCGAGGTACCGATTAGTCCTGTTTTTCTTTTATATTGTTTACTTTTAAAAGATAATCAAAGCGGGATCTGTCAAAAGCTTTTGTAAACAAATCTGCACGTTGGTAGTCAGTATGGATTTTGACCATATCTATCAATTCCTTAGCGTAACAATCACGGATAAAATGATATTTGATCCGGATATGTTTCGCTTTAGAATGATTTTCCGTATTTTTAGTTAATGCAATTGCGGCTTCGTTGTCACAGTGTATAGGGGTTTTAAGAAACTGCAAACCGTAATCTACCATCTGTTGTTGGATCCAGAGTACTTGCGAACAGTAACTTGAGGCTGCAATGTACTCAGCTTCACAGGTAGACAGCGCCACGGAAGTCTATTTCTTGCATTGCCAGGTAATTAACCTGCTCCCTAAAAACTGGCAACCAGCTGTAGTTGATTTGCTATCTTTGTCACAGCCGCCCCAATCTGCATCACTAAAAGCAATAAAATCAAAATCATCATCATTAGGGTACCAAAGTCCTTTTGAGGGACAACCCTTCAGATATCGAAGGATACGCTTGACCGCCGTTAGATGACTTTGTTTCGGCTTCGATTGATAGCGAGCACTGAGGCACGTTGCATACATAATATCTGGTCGAGACGCTGTCAAATACATCAGAGATCCGATGATTGCTCTGTATGTAAATGGGTCTGTCAGCTCCCCCTTAGCGTCCACTCCAATCCCGTGATTGGGTTGAATCGGGGTATCCATCGGCTTAGAGTCCTCCATCTGGAATCGGCTCAAGATGTCGGATATGTAACGCCCAGCGTTTCTCGAATAATATAATAATAATTTTATTCATAAAACGATTTTTAATTCGTTAATACTAATATCTCGTTAGCAAATAATACGTTCTTTCATGACATTAACTTATAAAACATATATGTAATTGTCGTGATTATTATTAGGAACATTAACTGCTCATGATAAATAAAACGCGACTAAAAATATATTATAACAAATATATGGTCCAACTACTCGTTTTAAGTCGGTTTATATAAATAAATTTAACAAATTATGTATTTTAAACGATTAAAAACAAGTTACGTATTTTAAACGAGACCGAGTCAGTAACTGGCTCGTATTCGCGGTACTCAACCACTTAACCTAACCTACCAAAACCCTATGTATTTAATCACATTAACCTTCCTTCTCCTCATCTCATCTTCCTCACCAAAACCCTAGCCTCCACCACATTTTATTTCTCATCCTTTCCCTTTCTAACACAAGCATCTCTCCCTTTCTCTATCTCTCTTCTCTCCCGCACTCCCTCTCCTTGTCTCTGTCACAAAGCAACAACACAACAGTGGCGGCGCTGGTTGAACAGCGACCACCACCCGCCACCAACAACCACCATGTCCCCATCATCCAACCACCTGCTCACCTCACGTATCCTCTCCAACTCTTCTTCTATTTCCATGCCTTTTTCCTTCATTCTAGAGCAGCAACAGCCACGCAGACCACCACCGAACCACCACAGTTGAGTTTCTCTCTCCCTCTCCCTCGTTAACCACTTAGCAGCCCCCCCTCTGGCACTTGTGGTGCGGCGGCGCCTGGGGATGTATGGTTGTGAACAGCGACGAAGTGGAGGTGTTGTTCTTGTTTTGATTTTGTGCGATTGATGATTAGTTATGGTGGGTCTCGATGCTACGTTATTTTATTTTGGGTTTTGTTTGGTCTTGGGGCTCGTCTTTGCGGGTTATTGACTCAACATTTGGGCATATGGTTTGGCTATGGGAGCAACGGTTCACAAGAGCTTTCAGTTTTGGGTTCGAGCCACCTAGTCAAGCGGGTCATTAGCCAGAGCTTGTCAACTTCAGCCAACCTCGACTCCTGTTCTTTTGCTTCCGGGTTAGATCTGGTTCGTATGGGTCTGGTCAAAGCTGGTCAACATCAGTCAAGGTGGTCAACCGGGTCAGATTCGTCAAAGTTCGGATCCAGGCGCGTGCGGGTCAGTTGCAAGCATGAGAACGAGAAGGTATATCGCGCGACGCTTCTTTGTTTTAATTATTTTAGTGTCAAAGTTATAATTATGTAGATAAAGATATTTCATTTGTGTAGAACGAATCGAACCGACCGTCTTGTGACTAAAAGTTCTTATTAATAACTTGAACGAAAATTCCTAACTTATAATATATTTATTTTCGCAAGTAAGAATCGAATGTCCAACTATATATGTATGAACACATATTGTTATATATAAATTCAAGCAAACACAATATTAGCGAAACATTTCGTTTATATACTTTAAAGGCTTAGCTTATGTCGTGCGTTTTAAAAATGGGCGATTTGGTATGTAATAATAACCGGACTCTCGATTAGGCGAAGTCTATAATTACTTATACGTATATTTATACTATTAACATTGTCTTTGGACTATTAAATAATAACTAACCTACACTTATACAAGCTATATTATCGACTATCAAATCTTGGGATATAAATATGATACACGTCAAAATGTACAATTTATTTGCTTATTATTGCTTTTGAAAGTTAAACTATGTGTAGTGAAGTTGTGCATTTGATGTTTTGGGAAAATATAGACAACTTGAGTTGTCTGGTTTCTTGCAAAAACAGGGGAAACTCTGCCCAAATTTTTACAAAATATGAGAAACATATCAAGCATTCGAATCTATACTTTTGTACAAAAAACGCTACGTTTTACAAATGGACACTATCCCAATTTTTCGTGTCATGATAGAGTTACGTGTAGATAAAGTTATAGTTATTAATATGTATATATATAAACATAACGGTACAAATATTAACCGGTCTTCGAAAACAAATTGAAACGCGAATCGAGTTACACTAGTAATGTTCTCATTAGCCAAAAAATGTTGTTTTAACAATAATTTCAAGATGCGACTTCGTATACCATATTAAGGTATTTATTTTCAATAACTATATACACACGCACACATTCGAACAACTAAAACAAGTACAATCGGTTCGTTAAGTTATACACATTAAGACACGTATTGTTTACAATACGAGTCTAGGTAGTTGGATAAACTATCTTTACAACCATAACAAAAACAAGCTTATTTGCATTAGGATTTAAGGCATCATTTATTTGTATTAGGATACAAGAGTTCAATTAATCCAAGTTCAGACTTCTTGCTACTTGCTAATACTTACACAGTGAATTTCAGGTGAGTTTTACATAGCCCCTTTTCTATTTATCACCATTTTTGGGGTGAAACATGTTTATAACATCATCATTGCAATTCAATCATCAATGTGTCTATGTGTTTTCTATGTTGCATTATGTCTTGAGCATGATTAGAGTAAGCACCATTCTAGCATAATCATTAACATTGATCAGCCGACGGTATACATTGATAGATCTATTGGACTGACAATCCCACCCGGATACGTGCCTCCTACAAAGGTTACGTGGGTGTTTGTTATCGCATAACATATTCAATTGGACCATGAGCGTATGGTATGTATCATATTATAACAGTCATCAGGGTTGATTATGCACTCGATTTATTTCTAGTATGTTCTCACATATGGGCTAGATTGACATGACACATGAATTGCACAACATTTTTATTCAATTATCAAAACCTATGTAATTCTCACCAACTTTTGTTGACCCAAAATATTTTCAAACTTAACATGTTTCAGGTTATAGCTTGCTCGAAGATTAGAGTAAATGCTTGGAGATGCGTAGCGAGTATTTGTTATTTTGATGTACAAATTCTTAGAACAATTGTATGTAATTTATTTAAATCATTTATTGAAACTTATTATTTACCATGAGCTACTGAACAATCATCAATACGTGGCACCCCGATGTTTCCGCCATCGGTTGGGGTGTTACAGATTGGTATCAGAGCCATGGTTATAGGGAATTAGGTTATTAGAAAAATAATCTAGTCTATAACCTTAGGACTTTAACCAGTACTTGCTTCAATTACTTGTAGCTCTACCTTATCCTTATCTCTTTCCTTATCCTCATCCTTATTCTTAGCCTAACTTGGTCTTGCCTACTCTCTTTCACTTACTTGGTACAATCCTAATGTACTTCTAGATTATTAGGGCAAATTCGTTGGGCTTAGACCTGATCTGTTTTGATAAGCCAACATTTTCGTTTATTCGGGGTTAGATATTTACAATCTTTGTGTTTCATTTTCATTTATACCCCCTCACTCCCGTATAAAATCTAAGTGTTGAATCTCAAAATTTTTAGAATTCAAATATATTTCCTTCTTAAATAATACCCTCATTAGCTTAAACTTCATGAATCATTTTTGAGTTTCACAATCCTAATTCATTTTACAAACTTATAATAGTACTCATAAGTCTAATTATTTTTAACATCTAACCCAAATCACCTGTTTCCCTTTACATCATGTTACATATTTTAAATCTATTATCTTTGATGTTTCTGACCAAATTTATTTTAAACTCCCCCCCTACATTTTTTTGTACCATCAACCATAAAATTTTATCACATTCGAGATTTTAAAATCCTTATTTAAACTGTAACCTTATAAACTGTGTATAGGAGATACTAAAAAAAAAAAAAAAAAAAAAGAGTCTTTTATTTCCACAAACTTATTTGCTAAATTTCAAATTTTTATTGAACAATTTACTGGCGTAACAGATAATCTACAATGAAAATGTTTTAATCTATTAAGAATGACTTCTTTTATGGATTACCCGAAAACCTATTATACAAACGTCTGGACAAATTCTTGATTTTTGAAATCCGACATCGTGTTTAAAACCTATGACCCTTCGAAATATTTTGATCTAAATCAATTTAGTTGTACAATTTAAAGACTTTTGCTTTATATACAAAACCAATTTTGAAAATAAAATCTTTCCATCCACAAGAACAAAATTTACTCTACAATTTTTCCATTGACACCTATTTATTTTAAACTTGTTTGAACTATTACAAATTTTTTTTTGGCAAATACCACAATCACGTTTTCTCGTACGCTTGTAACTAACTATTTATTCAAACCCCACGATTATTCTGCATGAACACCTTACTACTTGCGTCTTTTTGAAACCCTATAAATTAAACCATTTATCAACCACCTACACGCTCACCATTTTTCACAACCTTGATTTTACTTTGAGTTCTCATCATCTCTCAAAATCCAAATTTACATCCCTTACCTCCTCGAACATGAACTTAATCTCCACGATAACCACACTATTGAAAACTTAATTGTTCGTTGCATCAAAACTTGAATATTAGTTATACATGAGGATTTGATTATCTACCTGAACAATTTGCTATAAACACACCTAGAGTCATTAACCTTGCCTAGGGCAACTCTGTTACAACTCGCATGCTATACTCGATATTTGATGCATTTACAAACTTGCTTACATGTATGTATTATCAATTTGCAACTTACGTGTTAAATCAAAAACAGTTGTTACACTTAATCAAACAACTGGTAGAGGATGAAGTACTTGCTCAACAGTTAGTAGAGTACCTAATAACCTGCTCAACGATTGGTAGAGGTCATCATGCCTGCTCAACAGTCGGTAGAGGTTCTAATAACCTGCTCAATGACTGGTAGAGGCTATCGCACCTGCTCAACAATCGGTAGAGGTTCCTACTCACTGACTGGTAGGAGTCTTTTTCCTGCTCAACAGTTGGACTTATCTTTGGATACATTATACATGTAAATTGATACAAAGATTTATTAGACTCATTGATACAAAGATTCAATCACAATGTTATTTTGCATTACTTACATGTGTGTTTAGAGTCATAGAAGGACACAAAACCCTAATGTAAGGTAAATTGGTGATTGCGGTCCGGAACGTAATCATGAATTTACAGGTACGTTAAGGTAGTGTGAAATTCTATCAGGGTTTTCGGTAAATAACAAATTACGATCTCTAGTTACCTGGTATTCCATTTAGTCTTTCTATAGTCCATTAACTCATGCACTACTTTTAGGATTCCTAAAACTTCAGATTCTTATCCTCCTTGCGATTTCAAGACTCTTAATCGAAACATATTATTCTATTTATGTCGTGCCTAAACACAAAATTTTCCAAACCGCAGTTGCCCTAAATTCTACCCAATCACTCTCAACCTATGTTTTTTTAATAACTTCGGGACGAAGTTTCCTAAAGTAGGGGAGACTGTAACGCCCAGCGTTTCTCGAATAATATAATAATAATTTTATTCATAAAACGATTTTTAATTCGTTAATACTAATATCTCGTTAGCAAATAATACGTTCTTTCATGACATTAACTTATAAAACATATATGTAATTGTCGTGATTATTATTAGGAACATTAACTGCTCATGATAAATAAAACGCGACTAAAAATATATTATAACAAATATATGGTCCAACTACTCGTTTTAAGTCGGTTTATATAAATAAATTTAACAAAATATGTATTTTAAACGATTAAAAACAAGTTACGTATTTTAAACGAGACCGAGTCAGTAACTGGCTCGTATTCGCGGTACTCAACCACTTAACCTAACCTACCAAAACCCTATGTATTTAATCACATTAACCTTCCTTCTCCTCATCTCATCTTCCTCACCAAAACCCTAGCCTCCACCACATTTTATTTCTCATCCTTTCCCTTTCTAACACAAGCATCTCTCCCTTTCTCTATCTCTCTTCTCTCCCGCACTCCCTCTCCTTGTCTCTGTCACAAAGCAACAACACAACAGTGGCGGCGCTGGTTGAACAGCGACCACCACCCGCCACCAACAACCACCATGTCCCCATCATCCAACCACCTGCTCACCTCACGTATCCTCTCCAACTCTTCTTCTATTTCCATGCCTTTTTCCTTCATTCTAGAGCAGCAACAGCCACGCAGACCACCACCGAACCACCACAGTTGAGTTTCTCTCTCCCTCTCCCTCGTTAACCACTTAGCAGCCCCCCCTCTGGCACTTGTGGTGCGGCGGCGCCTGGGGATGTATGGTTGTGAACAGCGACGAAGTGGAGGTGTTGTTCTTGTTTTGATTTTGTGCGATTGATGATTAGTTATGGTGGGTCTCGATGCTACGTTATTTTATTTTGGGTTTTGTTTGGTCTTGGGGCTCGTCTTTGCGGGTTATTGACTCAACATTTGGGCATATGGTTTGGCTATGGGAGCAACGGTTCACAAGAGCTTTCAGTTTTGGGTTCGAGCCACCTAGTCAAGCGGGTCATTAGCCAGAGCTTGTCAACTTCAGCCAACCTCGACTCCTGTTCTTTTGCTTCCGGGTCAGATCTGGTTCGTATGGGTCTGGTCAAAGCTGGTCAACATCAGTCAAGGTGGTCAACCGGGTCAGATTCGTCAAAGTTCGGATCCAGGCGCGTGCGGGTCAGTTGCAAGCATGAGAACGAGAAGGTATATCGCGCGACGCTTCTTTGTTTTAATTATTTTAGTGTCAAAGTTATAATTATGTAGATAAAGATATTTCATTTGTGTAGAACGAATCGAACCGACCGTCTTGTGACTAAAAGTTCTTATTAATAACTTGAACGAAAATTCCTAACTTATAATATATTTATTTTCGCAAGTAAGAATCGAATGTCCAACTATATATGTATGAACACATATTGTTATATATAAATTCAAGCAAACACAATATTAGCGAAACATTTCGTTTATATACTTTAAAGGCTTAGCTTATGTCGTGCGTTTTAAAAATGGGCGATTTGGTATGTAATAATAACCGGACTCTCGATTAGGCGAAGTCTATAATTACTTATACGTATATTTATACTATTAACATTGTCTTTGGACTATTAAATAATAACTAACCTACACTTATACAAGCTATATTATCGACTATCAAATCTTGGGATATAAATATGATACACGTCAAAATGTACAATTTATTTGCTTATTATTGCTTTTGAAAGTTAAACTATGTGTAGTGAAGTTGTGCATTTGATGTTTTGGGAAAATATAGACAACTTGAGTTGTCTGGTTTCTTGCAAAAACAGGGGAAACTCTGCCCAAATTTTTACAAAATATGAGAAACATATCAAGCATTCGAATCTATACTTTTGTACAAAAAACGCTACGTTTTACAAATGGACACTATCCCAATTTTTCGTGTCATGATAGAGTTACGTGTAGATAAAGTTATAGTTATTAATATGTATATATATAAACATAACGGTACAAATATTAACTGGTCTTCGAAAACAAATTGAAACGCGAATCGAGTTACACTAGTAATGTTCTCATTAGCCAAAAAATGTTGTTTTAACAATAATTTCAAGATGCGACTTCGTATACCATATTAAGGTATTTATTTTCAATAACTATATACACACGCACACATTCGAACAACTAAAACAAGTACAATCGGTTCGTTAAGTTATACACATTAAGACACGTATTGTTTACAATACGAGTCTAGGTAGTTGGATAAACTATCTTTACAACCATAACAAAAACAAGCTTATTTGCATTAGGATTTAAGGCATCATTTATTTGTATTAGGATACAAGAGTTCAATTAATCCAAGTTCAGACTTCTTGCTACTTGCTAATACTTACACAGTGAATTTCAGGTGAGTTTTACATAGCCCCTTTTCTATTTATCACCATTTTTGGGGTGAAACATGTTTATAACATCATCATTGCAATTCAATCATCAATGTGTCTATGTGTTTTCTATGTTGCATTATGTCTTGAGCATGATTAGAGTAAGCACCATTCTAGCATAATCATTAACATTGATCAGCCGACGGTATACATTGATAGATCTATTGGACTGACAATCCCACCCGGATACGTGCCTCCTACAAAGGTTACGTGGGTGTTTGTTATCGCATAACATATTCAATTGGACCATGAGCGTATGGTATGTATCATATTATAACAGTCATCAGGGTTGATTATGCACTCGATTTATTTCTAGTATGTTCTCACATATGGGCTAGATTGACATGACACATGAATTGCACAACATTTTTATTCAATTATCAAAACCTATGTAATTCTCACCAACTTTTGTTGACCCAAAATATTTTCAAACTTAACATGTTTCAGGTTATAGCTTGCTCGAAGATTAGAGTAAATGCTTGGAGATGCGTAGCGAGTATTTGTTATTTTGATGTACAAATTCTTAGAACAATTGTATGTAATTTATTTAAATCATTTATTGAAACTTATTATTTACCATGAGCTACTGAACAATCATCAATACGTGGCACCCCGATGTTTCCGCCATCGGTTGGGGTGTTACAGGATACATATTTCGTCTGGTGAATGAAGATCCCGTCGGGTCTTTGGTCCACCTGCAAGCCGAGGAAAAACTGCATCTCCCCCATTGCGCTCATTTCGAACTTTTCTTGCATGACAGTTTCGAATTCCCTGCATAAAAGCTCGTTAGTTGAACCAAATATTATATCATCAACGTAAATCTGTACTAGAAGCAAATCATCTCCCGTCTTCTTCGTAAAGAGGGTGCAATCGACGAGGCCGCGCTTGAATCCTTTGGAGATGAGGTATGTACTTAGCTCCTCGTACCACTGTCTTGGAGCCTGGTGCAAACCATATAGAGCTTTGTTCAGCACATAGACCTTATCCCGGTGGATTGGGTCCTCAAAGCCTGGTGGCTGCCCTACATAAACCTCTTCCTTGACTTTCCCGTACAAAAATGCGCTCTTGACGTCCATTTGATAAACTTTGAATTTCTTGTATGAAGCAAACGCAAGGAACATCCGAATAGCTTCAATCCATGCTACTGGTGCATAGATTTCGTTATAATCAATCCCTTCGATTTGATGGAAACCCTGCACGACCAATCTGGCTTTGTTACGAACAATAACCCCACGATCATCCTTTTTGCACTTAAACACCCATTTAGTGCCTATTTTCTTCCTTCCCGGTGGCAAATCCGTGAGCGTCCAAACTCCCAATTTCTGGAATTGTAATAACTCCTCCTGCATTGCTTCAACCCAGGCATCTTCATTCAAAGCGTCCTTGTATGTCCTTGGCTCTACCTGCGACACATAACACGCAAACGACCAATCATTTTGACTACCAGATTTTTGAATTTTGGCATATAATGCTAAAGCACCAAAACTCTCTGGCGAGTTAACACTTCTCAGCTGCCCTCTGGTCATAACACCACTTCCAGGATCACCGATAACTTGCTCCAGCGGGTGAATACGATGAATCCGAGATTCCGGATAAGCAGGTACAATAACTCCCGTCTGAGCAGTCAAGTTTTCTACAGCATCCAGATCATGACCCGTGTTTGATGATGAAGCAACATCTGGAGTTGGAGTTGGGTTCACTGGTATTGCCTCTGGTTCTTCTGCATTAAAGTAATCTGATAACAGCTTCTTCAACCAAGCTATCTAGATTGAATGATTCAAAGAAGTCTTTGTAATCAAACATCCAATCAGGACCCGTGCCTTGCAAATTTTGAGTATATCGTTGAACTTCCACGTTAGCCCAATCCTCCACTTGACGAGTTCGCTTGTTAAATACCCGTTTGAGCGGGGTTGCATATCCAACAAAATATCCCTACTCAGCTTTAGGACTAAACTTCTCACCTGGATTCAACATCGTGCATGGCGCCCCAAAAGGTTCTAGATACTCTAAGTTGGGCTTTCGTCGGTGTAACAGTTCATAAGATGTTTTTCCAAACTTCTTCACTGTTAGAACCCAATTTAGTGTATAATTTGCTGCATAAATCGCCTCGTTCCAGAACATTACCGGAAGATTTGAATCAGCAAGCATTGTTCTAGCCGCCTCAATTAGAGTCCTATTCTTTCGTTCAGCAACACCGTTCTGTTGTGGGGTGTACGGAGCCGAATATTCATGATGTATCCCTTTGCTTTCACAAAGTTCAACCATCTTGGCATTTTTGAACTCCGTCCCATTGTCACTCCGGATTCTCTTTATCTTCACATTGTAGAGATTCTCCAATCGAGTGAACAGAACTTTCAAGTTGTTAAAGGTGTCACTTTTGTTTTGCAGACACATCACCCATGAAAATCTTGAGTAGTCATCAGTGAAAACTAAACAATAAAGCTCTCCAAGATGACTTTTGCGCTTGACTGGTCCAAATAGGTCCATGTGCAGTCGCTCAAGTGGCATCTCAACAGAGTTGACTTTCTTCACTTTGTGGGCCTGTTTGTGTTGCTTCCCCTTCTTACAGCTTACACACTTGTCATTCAGATGGAAATGTTTCACGTTTACTCCATCGACAAGCCCATTTTTCACAAGTTGATTCATTTTTCTCAGATGAATATGCCCCATTCTTCGGTGCCACATTATTGATTCTTTCTCAGTCGCTTTGGATAGAAAACATGTTATTTGCCCCTGTGATGTCATCGCCTTGGACATATCAAGAATATAAAGATTGTTGACTGGAGGTGCCATCAACATTATCCACTCCTTTGGAATTTTGAAGCCCGGTTTGAGAATATAGCAAGATTTGTCATCAAAATGCTTAGAAAATTGTTTATCACATATTTGACTGACACTCAGCAGATTATAATCTATCTGCTTCACATAAGATATCCGCTCAAAGTTCACTATCCCATTACTCACGCTCCCCTCCATTGTGATATATCCACCTTTATTACCAGCGAATGCGACATACCCTCCATTGATGTTTTTCACGTCGAACAGCAATGCGAGATCCCCTGTCATGTGGCCTGAAGCTCCACTATCAACAATCCAAAGACTGCTAATAGGGCCAGCTGAAGCTCCCTGCACACAAAAAGTAAATCATTTAGTTCTTTCGGGGGACCCAAGCCTGAGTCTTGGGCCTTTGAACATCAGCTTTCAAAGAAACATTCTCATTCACATTTTCAACAACTTTTTGTTTTGGATCAATCTTTTTCTGATTGTTCAAAACAGTTTCCTTTTTCTCATTGACCTTAGAAGTAGAAGCTCCTGGAGTACCATTGGGTGACCAAGATTGTTTAGATCTTTTAAGAATGCGAATCTGAGATTTTGGTTTCTCAGTTGGTTTCTGAACATTGTTAACAAACGTAACATTCTTGGTTACCTTATCTGAGTTAACAGACTTAGGTCCAACATTTGATTTGACAATCGGTTTTTGTGGAACCTTTTGCCTATCAATTGTTGCGTTCACCACAGGCTTTCTCCATGATTGTTCCATAGCAATCCGATTTCTTTGATCATATTGAATTGGACGATTGTTCCTCATTTGATGAAAATTGTTTTGATTATAAAACTGTTGTTGTTGAGGAACAACTCGTCTATGTGGTGGAACATAATGATCAATCGGTTTTCTCATGGAATTTCTCACTTCAACCTCATGTCTTTTATGCCTTACATATGGACACTGAGCAAGTAAATGCCCACGTTCCCCACATTTAAAGCATTTACGATACTCTTCAAAAACATATTGAGCATTTGGTTGAGCAAATGATCTAACAGGATATTGATCATTATACTGTTGATTCCTCAAACTCTCAGGAAGTGGCCCTTTTGAGTAAGTGGGCTCTTGAAAACCATTAGCTCTGTTATTGGGTCGAATGAACTCTGTGACATGGAACTTTGGTTCTTGAGGAACATCCAAATACAATTTCTTTAAAATTGCTGGTGGAATCTCATTTGTTCTCTCATGTTTTGGGAACCAAATTGTGCGTTCTTGCCAAATCTTTTCTATTTTAGCATAGTTAGCATTTTTGATTGGAAATTCCTCATCAGAGATGATTTTATCGGATCCTTCCATCCGATAAAACACCTTGACAGGTTTGTCACATGGTTCATTCTCAACATCTTTATTAATCACATTCTTTTCAGACTTTTTCTCACGATGAGCATTTGCCATCGGATGCACATGTTTAGATGGTGAAACTGGTTCAGTAGTAATGATGTGATTTTCTTTTGGAATTTCACATGCATTAACAGTTTGATCATTACCAGTATCATCACTCTCTGAGTCTGAATCCACACTTTCAGCATAAACACCCTCATCATTCAAGCCTAAAATCGGTCTCACATCGGAATGAGGATCACCAATACTCGAGGTATTAGATTCCATTTCCGATGATGAGTCTGATTTTACCGAGCTCTCCGGTATAACTTGGTGATAGTTATGATTTTCAAAAAGAACCGGAGATGGCACAGACTTGTAATTAGTGGTGTTATCATCTATGATGTGGTCTACCACATAAGCAATGTGCTTATAACTTTCCAACTTTTTGTTTACTTTCTCAGCAAAGCATTTTATGGCTGCCATTTCCAACTTGGTATTTTCAATTTCATTGATATAGTTGTTAATTGCCAATTGTTTTAATGATAAAGTATTTTTCAAGTCGGAAATGTCCTTTTTGTAGCCATCTAATACCTTGTTGAAAGCATTCAACTCTTTGCGAGTAGATTGACTGTTTATTGTAGCACTATCACGTTGAACACGGAGTTGTTTATTCTCCTCAGTCAATCTATCACATGTGCCACAATATTTATCACTTTTAATATCAGTACTAGACTCAGAACTTACAGGTTTTGGCGGATCAGTCATGGCCATCAATGCGAAATGAGCTTCCTTTCCAGTAAAGAATTTGGAATAGTCAATCTTGGTGAAAGCATCATCAGCAATGCACGACTTCCTTGTCATCAGAAAATCCGCTTCTGCTAGCAACTGATCTATGTCATCATCTAGTGATGTAACACTTGCTTCCGTATCCGATTCACTGTCTGAGTCAGAATAAACCGATTCACACTCCTCAGGAACATCAGAAACAGTATCAATCACCACTCCAGAATTAGCTTTCTCAACCTTAACCTCAACAGGTTCAGTCTCCACATCCATTTCAGCCTCAGACTCATCACTTTCACACTCAGTTTCTTTCTTTTCATCCACCATCACCGACTCTTCAATATCAACCTTGCAAGCAACGCAAGCCACATTTCCACCAGTAGTAATTTCTTCCACTCCTATTTGCAATCCCGACCAATCAAACCTTTCATCTTGTTGAGTCATCAATGCTTGATTCTGACTCGTGTTCTGTTGTGTCTCATTCGGTGTAGTGATTGGTATAACTGTTCGGTTAGTGTTGTTAGGAGATTGGTTTTGGATCTGGTTTGATGTGTTAGGTTGTCTGTTTTGGTTGTTGTTAGAGTTATTTTGACGGTTTTGGTAATTGTTGTTGTTTTGGTAAGAAACTCGGTTTTGGTTTTGTTGTTGACGATTCTGGTAGCTTGCATTGAATGGATTTCTATTACCTTGTTTTGGTGGCTGAGTGCATTCACGTTTAAAGTGACCTTTTTCTCCACAGTTAAAACAAGTAACTTTCTCCTTGTTGAACCCATAGGTTGTGTTAGGAGAAGTTCCCAAATCTGTTCTACCTGTCTTTTCAATAAACTCCGTTGCTCTTCTCATGATGCTTGCAAAAGCCCATTGGATATCAATGAGTTCCATCTCTTCCTTGTCGATCTGTGCATAGTCCTCATTGGTTAGGTTGTTATTCCCAATTTGACTAGCAACAAGTCCATTGTAGGATGAAACCATTGCTGAGACTAGTGCAATATGTTGTTGAGCAATTTCCACTGTCACATTGCCCAAGTTAGAAGTCTCCAAAACCACTTGTTGTTGATTAGGTTGAGTAACTTGGTTCATTGGTTGTTGAGATTGACTAGCAGTATAGAAAGATGCTTGTTGCATTGGGGAGAATGGTGAAATGTAGGAATTGTTATATTGTTGTTGTGGTGGTGGTTGTGTGTATGATGGTTGTGAGTAGGATGAAGTTTGTGCCATGTAATTGATGGTAGGTTTTGGTGATTCCATAACATTGGAAATGCAAGCAACATGTGGTGCAACTATCCCTCCTGAACTTGAGTTACTCACAGGAACTGAAGTGCCTCCAAAGTATAAGCTAGGATTCTGAGGAACCTGTGCTCTTCTAGCTTTCCTCTTCTCTTCCATTTCCTTGTTTTCCAGCTTCTGTATGAACTCTTGAATAGTCCAGTATTGATATGCATCCTTCTCCCTGAGAACTTCCACATGCTGATCCCAGTAAGGTGGTAGAGCATCTGCAAACTTATCCACCAAATTCTTCATAGGAATCTGTATACCATTACTTGACAATTCAGTTAGTAAATGACTATATCTAGGAGTTAATTCTTTTAAAGTTTCATTTCCAATATAAGAAAAATTCTCAAACTCCTTTCTCAATTCATCCATCCTCAAACTTCTTGTTTTCTCATTCCCATCATGCCTCCTCTTAAGCACATCCCACAATTGCTTAGACGTTGTACAAGTCCCAAATTGATGCAGTAGATCATTTGTGATTGCCTGAGTCAATTGGGAAAAGGCTTTCTTTTCCACCACATATTTCTTTTTCTCATCCTCAGTTAAGCTTTCCAACGGAATTGGTTCACCTGTGTTCTCCAAAATCGGTGCTGTGTAACCTTTAGCAATCATACTCCATGCCTCTGCTCCTTCCACTCCCATGCCTTCCAAGTGAATCTTGAATTTGTTCTGCCACTGATTGTATTCTTGTATGTCCATGAGCTTCGGTGGCCGATTCCCGCTACCTGAAGACAAATCGTTAATCAATGTAGAAATAGCATTTGTAGTTTGAGTATTTACCACCGCTGCTGCTACTCCCCAGTAGTCAGGTTGTGGTGCTGGAGGTGCTACACTTTGAGGCATCGAGCTCGTCATCGCCATGTAGTTAATCGGTTGCGAAGACTGTGTGCTCGTCTTTTGTGCTGCCACCGTCCATGGGTCCATCACTTGCTGTTGTGGTTGTGTCGTTGCTGGTCTCGCAGTAGTCGGAAAATTCCACATGATCACGAACTTCGAAAAATTCAACACTTAGAAAATTTTCCAAAAACTAAGCCTAGGTTCGCCCAAAATGCTCTCACTTTCGTCCCTTCTGATGTAGGTTCGCCCAAACAGTACCACTCAAAGGTAAAAACTCACCAGAATGTAAAAACACACTAACACTTATCCACGTTCGTCCAGAAAATTCTAGGTTCGCCCAGTATGAATCTAGGTTCGCCCGTTTTATCAACCGAATGTGTAAATGTGACCCGAAAGTGAAAACTCCAAACAAACAATTTCCAGGTTCGCCCAAAATTTTCTAGATTCGACCAAACACAACACACATTCGCGCACTAGGTTCCAGGTTCGCCCATTTTCAGAAATTTTCAGATTTGAAAAACGGTTACACTTTGAAAAACGGTTATTTTGATCTCTGATTTTCAAAAGTTTGTGGATTTGAATGATCTTAATCAGGTTATGATTCGGAATTGATTTGGAGCAACTTTAATTCTTGGAATTTTAGATTTTAACCACAAAAACAACTTCAAATCAATCAAAAACACTCAAAAACCATTTTCATGCAAAAACAGATGTATTTTGATCAAAAATATGTCCAAATCAGCTCTGAGTTTATCAAATTTGTTGTTGTATGATCCGTATGGCTCTGATACCACTTTGTAAGCGAAAGATTTTGACTAAAACAGGATTATTTGATCATACAAGTTACAAAACCAGGTGCGGAAACCCTAGCTTTGAACAAACTGATATAAACTCAAATCAAAACACAATCAACATCATTTTCAAAGCTTTTCATAGATTAACTTTTGCATAAACTTGATTACAATGACAATACGGTTAATCTAGATCAATTACAGACACTTTCAATCTAATCTGGAACCTGACCTCAAAACACACACAACTAATAACTCTCTTACATTAACAAAAACACAAAATCTATATATAGAGTTTGCACATTCGCCCCTTTACTGTGGTCGAATGTGTAAGTCTTCCACATTCGCCCAGTACAAGGTACGAATGTGTATCTTGATCAGCTTCCATTCTTCCTTCGCCCAAAAGCTATCTACCTTCGCCCACTTTATATCTACCTTCGACCAGTCAGCACAACTTAACATATGTTAGTATCCAATCACTAGTTGCAAAACGCATCTACAAGACAAGAACATGTATCGCCAGATGCTCACAGATCGAGTCTGGACGATTGACATGACAAGCAGATTTCCAGAAATATTCGAATCGAGCAATAAGCTGTTTGAATTGGAGTTTGATGACCCTGATCTTGAAGATGGAGAGGTTTCTGCGGCAGTTTCTAAAGAGATACTTGAAGGTTTAGCCAAACAGGTGGGAAAGACTTTGGAAGAGTTGCTTGCTGACAATTACATTCCAAAGATACCTGAAAAGGAAGTCGGGAATCATTCTGATGACCGTGATGTTCCTGCTTTTGAAGACGTTGAAATGGAAGATATAACGAGTGAGGAATATCCACAATACTTCAAGAATAATCAAGATTGTGGATTTTCTGGATTCTCGGAAGAAGTGCTAAACCAAGCTGAGAAACTGGCGAAAGAGAAGAGCAAAGTGTTTGAAAATGAGATTTTTAAAGGGCATGAAAAACCACGGTTCGAGCAATCTGAGAGTTTGAAGGAGTTTTTAAGGAAATTTAAAGAGAAAGAGAATAACCGTCGGAAGCTGAAATACAAGGTAGCTTTTACAAACTTCATAGTGGTATTTTCAAAGGTCGTGCATTGGCCTGGAAGTTTGTTAAGGAATTAAGATGCATAGCAGTAAAGTGGGAGAAGGGGATCTTATATTTTGATAAGTTTCATCATTTGAAGACTCTTCCTTATTGGGCTATTCATGATATTTGCCGTCACCGTTTAACGGGAGCGTCAAATAGTCAGATTACCTACTTTGCTGAAAAGATGACAAGAGAAAGCCGAACCAAGTGGGATTTGTTTGAACCACAATATCCGAAACTAATTGTTCATAAAAAGGATATTGATATGATTACAGGTATGCCCAAGGTGATGTTAAAGTATAAACCACCGCGAGTGTTGAAAAAGATTCCTTTGTTGCCGATTCCACAACATTTCCCTAAAGATTTCATTTGGTGGTATTACGATTGGAAGATAGCAGAGGCTGTGATTGTACTGAAAGACGGAGAGAAGAACTTCAAGAAAATACACATTTTTGATCCCATGTGGTTAATCAACTGTTCACATGAGGATATAACAATGTTGTTTTACAATCCGATCTATTCTGAAGTGAAGGATGCTGAGCAAGCAGGAAAATACCAACATGTGGTATTTATGTGCTTTGCATATGATATAAATGCTGGTTGTGACTATGACAAGTTGCTCGGGAAGTTTGTAGAGAAGCAAAAGGTGCCTGAAGTGAAAAAGACAAAGCCAAAGCAATTTCAGGAACCGGTTTTGACTAAAGAACAGAAGATTCAGCGACATATCAAACTGATGAACATTAGAATGGACGAACAACGTCGACAGCAATCCAAGCAATAGTCGAGGGGGAGTTTGTAGATGCAATTGTGCGACTAGTGCTTCGGATTGTACAATAAACTTGTTTTGGTATATGTCGAAGGTACGAAGGAGTTTTATAAGGTGCAAAGGAAGGATTTTGTTTGGTCGAAGGAAGATCAGAAGGTGCGAAGGAACAGTTTTGGTCGAATGTGAATATTGTTTATGTATGGCTTGGTTCGACCAGTTGGTTTGGTCGAACCTGCACATTCGCATGAATCATTTGGGTGAATGTGCAGTCTATAAATAGTCAAGCTTGATTTTTTGAATGTAACTTTTGAGTCATATTATTCCCTCCACTTTCTGATTCTCTGTCTAGAAGTTTATTTAGCTCTTTTCACGTTCTTACCCTGTTTGTATCAATCTCTAAACGTGTAATTGAGTTTCTAATTAATGAGAAAGCTTTTGAAATAATGATTTACTTGTTTTGATCTGTTTGACTATTATTTGTGATTGTTTTAGGGATTCCGCACCTAAAACTAACTTGTTTGATCATTCTTTGTTGTTTACACGATCCATTCATTCACATACAAAAGATTTTCCTCATTAATACTGATGACCAAGGTTGATGGTGGTCCTCAAAAGGATACCACCATTGCTCTTAATGAAAAATCCATTGCCAAAAAGACATGGATTCCTCAACCTGGTCATGAACAAACTGTTAATGTTCTCAAGAGCAAACCCAAAGCCAAATTGGCTTGGGTTCCTAAATCTAACTAATTTGCTACTTTGTGCAGAGGGTCTCCAGAGGCTTAAATAGCATTTGGTATGTTGATAGTGGAGGCTCAATGCACATGACAGGATGCAAATACCTGATAAACAATTTTATCAGTCAAAGAGAAGGATCTGTATCCTTTGGGAATAATGCCAAGGGATATGTGATAGGACATGGCAATGTCTCTTCAGGAAAAATACAGTTTGACAAGGTCAATCTGGTTGAAAACCTTGAGTACAACTTGCTGAGTGTGTCACAAATGTGTGATAAAGGATATTCTTCCTTTTTCACAAAGACAGCATGCAAGATTATATCACTAGAAGGCCAGAAGTTGATAGAGAAGATCATACTTTGTTGATAGCCAAAAGATGTGGCAATGTCTATGCAGTGGACATTGATAAGGACAAAGTACTAAACAACACTGCCTGTTTCTTCTCAAGGACATCAACTTCAGAGACTGATCTCTGGCACAGGAGACTTGGCCATGTGAACTTTAAAACCATATTTAAAGTCACTAAAATGGGCTTGGTTAGAGGTCTACCCTTAAAAGGATACAGTGTCAAGAACACTGTGTATCCTGTTTAAAGGGGAAGCAGCATAAGTCCTCCTATAAGTCTATTGAAGAATCTAAAACAACTGCATGTCTTCAACTACTCCATATGGATTTATTTGGGCCAGTAAAAATCATGAGCCTTGGTAAGAAGAAGTACTGCTTAGTCATCATTGATGACTATTCAAGATTCACATGGGTATTCTTCTTATTTTTCCAAGGATGAGGCAGCTGAAATCATCAAGTTCTTCATTCTACAAATAGAGAAACAATACTCTCTTTCTGTCAAAGCCATTAGAAGTGATAATGGGACAGAGTTCAGGAACAAAACTCTGGATGAATTCTGTTTGTCTAAAGGGATTATTAGACAATTCAATGTTCCCAGAACTCCTGAACAAAATGGTGTGGTAGAAAGGAAGAACAGGACATTAATTAAAGCAAGAACCATGTTAGCTGATTCAGGCCTACCATTGTAATTCTGGGCTGAAGCAGTCAACACTGCATGTTATGTTTAGAATAAAGTCCTTGTCAACAAGAGACACTCCAAAACTGCCTATGAAGTTCTTCATGGCATTAAGCCCCTTATCTCCTTTTTCAGGGGTTTTGGATGTCAATGTTTCATTCTAAACATTAAAGACTCTATTTCAAAATTTGCTGCTAAAGTTGATTCAGGTTATTTTCTTGGTTACTCTTCCACTAGAAAAGCCTATAAAGTTTTTAACTCAAGAACCAAGATAGTAGAAGAAACACTGAATGTTAAGTTCAACGAGTCAAAACACACTCTCATTCCAGCACATCCTGCTAAACTCTTTGACCTTGACAGCTTCCATTTCAGACCTGAAAAGACTGTTATTTCATCTAAACCTACTTATTATGGTGACAAAGGTTTGATGATGATGATCCAGCACCATGGACTCCTAATACAGTCATTAAGTCAACTTTCAAACCATCAGAAGTTTCACAAACTTCTGATTCAACAACTGCTGGTGTACAAACTCAAACATCTGTTTCAGCCCCTACAACTACTGAAGATGTTCAAATAGCTGAACTAGACATTATAAACCTCTGTGATTTGTTTGAAGAAGTACAAGAGCAACCTACACCTGTCAGTGGTTTACAACAACTGATTGAACACAAGGATCATCCATTGGATCAAATCATGGGTGATATTGCATCAGGTGTTCTCACAAGAAACCAGCTTTCCAACTTTTGCTTCTTCTCAGCATTTATTTCTCAGTTGGAACCTAAGAAGTATCAAGAAGCCCTCAAAGACAAAAATTGGGTGCAAGCTATGCAAGAAGAGTTGCTCCAATTCAGGAAGCAACAGGTCTGGGAAATCTGTCCCTTACCACCAAACAAGCTACCAATTGGAACAAGATGGGTTTTTAGAAATAAACAAGATGAAGCTGGTATGATTATCAAGAACAACGCAAGACTGGTGGTACAAGGTTATTCTCAAGAAGAGGGAATTGACTATGATGAAACCTTTGCTCCAGTTGCAAGACTTGAAGCCATCAGGTTATTTTTGGCTTATGCTATTTCCAACAAAATCAAAGTTTTTCAAATGGATGTTAAAAGTACATTTTTGTATGGAAAAATCAAAGTGGAAGTGTATGTCTGTCAGCCACCTGGGTTTGAGGATCCTTCTCATCCTGAGTGGGTGTACAAACTTGACAAAGCTCTTTATGGGCTAAAACAGGCCCCTAGAGCCTGGTATGAAACACTTTCAAACTTTTTGCTCAAAAATAACTTTACAAGAGGCTCCATTGATAAAAACTCTTTTCATAAAACATGGTGGAAATCATGTCTTACTTGTTCAAATATATGTTGATGATATCATATTTGGTTCAACAAACACAAAACTGTCTGATGAATTCCAGAAACTCATGCAATCAAAATTTGAGATGAGTACAATGGGAGAGCTGCAATACTTTTTAGGACTGCAGATTAAACAACAAACAAATGGAACTTTTATACATCAATCTAAATATGTTAAAGAATTATTGAACAAATTTTCTTTACAAGACTGTAAATCATGTTCCGCTCCCATGACACCAACCACACAAGTTGAACCAGATGATCAAGGAAAACAGGTTGATCAAACCATGTATAGATGTATGATAGGTTCCCTTCTGTATCTAACTGCTTCTAGACCAGATATTATGTTTTCAACATGTGTTTGTGCTAGATATTAATCAGCTCCAAGGGAATCACACCTCATTGCAGTCAAAAGAATCTTCAAATATCTGAAAGGAACTTCTACACTTGGAATTTGGTGTCCTGCTTCTAGCAATACCAAGTTAACAACTTTTTTAGATAGTGACTATGCAGGGTGCAAAATGTCAGGAAAATCAACATCTGGTGGTTATCAATTCTTGGGAAACTGTCTAGTGTCTTGGCAATCAAAGAAGCAAACATCTGTTGCAACTTCAACTGCTGAAGTTGAATACATTGCAGCTGCAAGTTGTACATCACAGATACAATGGCCTCAATATCAACTTCTTGATTATTGAATCAAAGAGACCAAGACACCATTGCTTGTAGACAGTAAATCTGCCATTAGCATCATTGAAAATCATATTCAGTTCTCAAAACCTAAACATATTGAAATCAGGTATCATTTCATAAGGCATTGCTATGAAAAAGGCGAGATTGAAGTGAAGCATGTGACAACAGCTAATCAAATAGCTGACATATTCACAAAACCCCTTGACACATCAACATTTCAGAAGTTAGTTTGGATGCTAAATTTGTAAGTGTTTCTTTTATTTTTCTGCACATATTTTTATTTTCACTTACATTTGCCTGTCATAAAACTTCTAGAAAACAAAAAGAGAGAAACTACTGATGTACAAAACATCAGTATGGGAATATTTTTCTGAAAAATGATTAACTTATGATAAATTAAACTTCATAAGTTATGAATAAATTGTTTATACACATTCTCATCAGTTGTTAACAAACTACTAAAGAGAAAATGGGAACTACTGATGAAAATGGTTCTTCATCAGCAGTTTTGTCATTAAGGGTAAATCAGACATTTCCCACTTTGAAAGTTTGACCTAGGGTGGTTATAAACTTCTGATAAACACCTTTTCCATCACTTATCCTTTCAAAAAGAAAAATTCCCTCCTCTCTCAAAAACACTCTCAAACCCTAACCTGCAAACAAAAACACTGTTCGATCCACACACACACAAGCCACATGGCTCTCATACTGAAACAGGGACACAATCAAAGAGGCTACTTTGAGAAACATGAAGCCTGGTCCCAATACGATGAAATCATTGATTTAGTCGTCAAATCCCAATACTTCACTGCCCTCACCATTGATCCTCCCATCCATACTGAAACTCTTAATGAGTTCTGGGCAAATGCCGAGACGGTGACAGTGAATGATTAGATTATTTCCCTCAAATCAACAATAAAAGGAAAAGTAATGGCAATCACACCGGCTACTCTGGAATTAGACTGGGACTGGATGATGTGGATGAACCAGATAATTTTCGCAACTCTGAAATTTATTTAACCATGACAGAGTGTGGTTACCAAGTTACTCTCTCACATGCAACAATTTTTAAGAAATATTTTGAACCAAAATATAAACTTTTGTTTCATTACATCATTATGTGCTTGAATCCAAAAACTGGATCTTATGATCAGATGCCCTCTACTTTTCAAAATTCTAAAAAGAAGTTTTTGTTGTATCCAAGGTTCATAATGCATTGCATAATTAAAGAACTTGGAGATGAGGTGCTTGTGGGAAAAACAATTGTTTTAAATCCATTAACCTCACAAGCATACTCAAGGCATAACAAACCGGCTTCCTGGCCAGAAGATGACCAAGGGGAACCAGAAACAGTCCCCATGGAACCATCATCTTTCAAACCTCACCCCAAAAGGCCAAGAAACCTAAAAAACAAAAACCTAAACCAATCAACCTTAAAAGAAAGGCTGTTCAGAAAGTTGAGATGCCTGAAACTGCTGATGTGCATTCTGCACTTGTTAAAGATGTGACTGAAACATCCTCTCAGTCTCATCCATCTCAAACCCCCAAAAGAGCACCTATTACCATTCTTTTCAAAAGAAAAAAATTCAAGAAAACCATAACTACTGACCCTTCTTTTGAAACTGCTGAACCTTTACCCCAAACTACTGAACCAGAATCATCACACACAACCATAGAAATTGCCAAACTTCTCTCTGGGCTAAAAGAGACTATCCCATCAGAACATGTCAGTCCCCTACAACCCCATCAAACAGGGGACATACCAACAGACTTTGACATGAATGTGGATGTCTTTAGCCCTAACCCAAGAGATGAGGATGAACCAGGGTTTCTAAGCCCAAACTTAGAGACTTTAGGTACATTTGAGGCTGCTACTACTCATTTACCACCCATTGGTGGATCTGAGGACAGAAGTAAGATAGCTAAGACCTCACTTGTGGCAATTACTGATGAAGGCTTTATGCCTGAGGTAGGATATCCTTAGAACCAAAAAACAGAGGTTCATGACACAACTATGTTGGGCCCAGCTCATGGTACAACTGATAGTGTCCTCATTGAGGATGTCATCAGGGATTCAGATGATTCCATTAATTTGGATGATTATTCACACTCCACAAAACATGAATTGATGGCTGCTAGTGAAGGTCCTGAATCTGGTGTCTCTAAGCTCAAAGAGTTGGTCACAACAGATCAGGTTAAAGTCCACTTAATCCCTTATTCCCCTAAAGTGGCATCTTCAGTACACTCTGAAGATCACCCCAAAACACCCCCTCACTAAAAATTCCTACACAATTCCCTGGGTCATTTAGCATAGACATGAACCACCTATGCAGCCCAGATGGTCCCCTATACCAGATGATGAACACCCTAATAGCCAATCACCTCAAATCTTTCACAACTTCTTGGGAGTTGACAACCACAACTCAATTTGAGGTGATAAAAAACAAACTAGGTGAGCTGTCCAACAAAATTGACAACAATTCAAGACAACTTGCTGAGTTATCTGGTAGAACTTCCAAAACTGGCAGGCTTCCAAAAGTGGATGAAGCCAAAAAGGGGGAGAAGATTAAGGAACCAAGAGAGTCACTGGAAGCCAGGATAAAGGCAAGAGTGGCTCTACAACAAAAACAACAGAAAGAAAAAGCCCAAAAAGAAGAAGAAGATCAAGATAGGCTTCTTTCTGGAACTGATACTGAAGCTGAACCTTCCCAAGGCCATAATGAAGAAACTTCTGAAGACTCAGAAACTACTGAAGACTCAGAAACTACTAAAGACAATCCTTCAGTAGTTGATACTTCTATCAACACTTCAGCAGTTAACACTTCCAACATACAAACTGAAGAGCCTTCTATGGCAACTGAACACATTCCAACTCCTATTCCAAGGCCTACAACCACTCAAATGGCTGTACTAGACCCTTCTCCCATCTCAATGTCCAAAGAATTACTGGAGAAGAGTTTACTTGCAGCACAAAGAAAGGCTAAAGAAGATGATATCTGGAACAGCGTGAAGCAAGGGAAGATATGAGTTACATTGAAAAGCTTCAAGCTTATGAAGAAGAGTTGAATAAACAAGCTGAGATTGAAAGAGTTGCTGAAGAAGACAAAAGACAACAACTGATGTCTTTTATTACAAAGAATAGCAAGAAAAAAGCTTATTCACTCAAAGGGCTCTCCATAGATGAGCTTACAAGAAGAACTCAACTTGTTGCTGACAAGATTGCCACTGAAGAAGACAGAAAGGCAAAGAGAGCTGAGATAATAGAAGAATTGGTAGCCAATGACTTTGGTTCAAAAGCCTCAGTGTCAAAATGGAGAGAAGACAAATTATTTGACACATATAAAAGATTTAAGGCTGACAAGGCAGCAAATCCAGAGAAGTACAAAACTTCTGAAGTATCAACTTCAGTAGTTAGAACTTCTGGTACTAGACATTGAAGGCCTGCTACCAAGAAGAAGCAAGAGGACAACACAAAGACTGACTTCAAGATGGTATTGCTGGAAGGCAATACAGTTGTACAAGGAGACTTTGAGATTGAAGAAAAGCCTCTGCTAACACAATTCAGGGATCCTTCAACATTGGCTTACCAAATCCAGAAGACTATAACTGATAGACGGCACGCAAAGGTAATAACTGAACATCACTTACCTACATTTGAAATACCTAATGTGGTGCAAACAGAAGATAGAAGAGAATCCCACATGAGGGTCACTGAAATAGAAAATATCCAACACTCAGGAACATCCTAGGGATCCAGCATGTTCCCTTACACTTTAGATTAGGACAAATCTAAAGTTTCGATAATGAAATGGTCATTTACTAATTCCAACTCAGTATTAGTGACAAGGAGAGATCGTTCAAGCAAGGCCTTCAAATCTATGAATGAACTGAAGAATCAATCTACACAAGACTTGCTTACAATTCAACATCTTGAACCTGAACAAGGATCACTCATAGATGAACAACTGAACCAACTCAAGACTTCCATGTTCAAAGAAAGCTGGAAGATTGTTGAAGACAGAAGAAGAAAATAAAGAATTAGATAAGGTTTTGGCTTTATCAATCCAGGGAGAGATTGTAAGGACAGAAAGGATTGAAGAAACCTCTTTTTGCCAACCTTAGTCTAATTCATACTTCTGCCAAATTATTCTAAGTATGAAACTACTGAAGAAAGAAGACACAAGTACTGAAGAAGGATTCAACAAGTACTGAAGAAGAAAGATCAGAAGTTATGAAGTCAAACCAGACAAGTCTACTGAAGAACTACTGAAGACAAACTACTCATCAGTAGTTTGTCATTCATCAGCACTTGTAAAAGAATCTTTCCACCGCCCTTATGTTTCAGTAGTTTATTTGTTTATTATTACTTTATCATTTTGTACAAGTTCCAAGACTGCAACTTGTTGCAGACTTGCTTTTGTAAAAAAGGTTCATGTATTTGCTAGTCTATAAATAGATGGGTTCATCCCTCTGTTTTAGACATTGATTTTAAATAGAAAACTGAAATCCTTCAAAGCTTATACTTGTTATTCCATTTCATTAACTGAGAATCTATCTGCTTATTTATTGTCATATACATTCAATACTTAGATTCTCATTAACTTGTCTTTAGTTTACAAACATCCAGGGGGAGTACTAACTCCTGTTGATAGTGAAACATTATAAACTTATTTCCGCTGTGCAAAACTGATTAAACTTGCTAAACACATAAGTGTTCATAGGAAAGTAACTGACAAAGAGCATACTGATCCAACAATAAATACGATGACTTATGGTTAAATCCCAAATTCGAGTACCAGGCTCTGATACCAAATTGTAGGATCAATTTTGAGCTAATAATCTGATTTTGATGATGAAATAGAGATGAACACATACTAAATATGACAATGAAACCCACTAAGGGAGGACGGGGCACCACCAGAAAAGGTCACGGGTACCCCACTACTAGCACGGTAACACCGCCGCCACCAGTGCTAGTAGGGGTCCCGTAAATCAAATACGGGTTCTTCTTATCGTGCTGGTTTTAGAGGAGAGAAAGAGTGGGAAATGTATTATTAAAAAAATAGTGGTGTAGGTGAGTTCTAGAGGAGAGAGAGAGTGGAAAATATATTATTAACATTATTATTACTATAATGTGAAAATAATTAATTATTGGGTAAAGAACCAGTAGAGTGCTGCCTCTAAAAAACTGTTTCAGTGAAGTAAATCATAGAAATGATGTGACAGTGCAGGATTGGTGTAAATCAGTGAAATGAAAAATAAATTTATGAGCACCCCTCCCCCCCCCCCCCTAATAATTTGCATAAACTGAATAACAATGATAGCCCCCAAATTACTAGAATGTGTGTTGCTAGAAACCCTAATCCAGCTTTCTATTTATAGCCTAAACATACTTAGGCTAATTACATTTAGGTCCCTATGGTTAACAGAATACTAAAACTCTCACTAAACAAGAAAACCATTTTTTAAATTAATAAATATATTTTGTCTAAACAAAATATATTTATATAACTGTAGCGCCATTCTCTATCATAACTTGAACTTCATGCATTGATCTATTATCCGAATTTCTTGAGTCGCCTTTCACGTTGAATGCGAGTCGTTCGACTTTGACTTTCGTTAACTGAACTTTGACTTGTTGACTTTAACATATTGATAAATTAGACTGCCAAATTTTTTCCCAACAAATCACGATCCTACAAGTGGTATCAAAGCTAAGGCTCAATATCATGTTTGTTGTTATAGTTGAGTAGCATCAGATCTGAGCTTTTGAAGCAATTTGTGATACCCGGCAAAGTCAAGTTAATACTTTTTACAAACATATAAATCTACCTTAGCAAAACATTTATTTAACGTACTTAACTGGGTTAGTTGAGTCGGTTCGATGATTTGGGAAATCATCGGGAGTCAGTTTACACTCATGAGATGTCCATGGTTAAATGATTCGGGCATCATTGGGGAAACACATACACACATACACACACACGAGTCTTGAGTCCCGTTGTTGGTGGAATTACATAGTTGGATTGAGTTATCAAGTATTAGATGTTCTATGAATGATTAACAACTTGTGAATGCCTGGTTAGGTGATTGGAATGGATGTTTATGTAATTTGGTGTCATAACATATGTTAAAATGACAAGATTGTGAATCGAAGGATCAAACAAGAATTCTGGATTTCCATTCATACCTACGAGGGTACGAATGAAAACAGGGTATAAATATAACACTTTGCCTCATTTTCATCATTTCACAAACCTAACTCGCCTCCAAGTGCTCTCTCTTAACCCTAAACCTGTAGGAAGGAGTTTTTGCCCTTGTTTTTTTCAAATCCTAAAGCTAAAATACATTCTATAACAAAATCAAGTGAGGATTCAAGGTGTGTTCATCATCTAAATCCTTTTTGATATAATTTCATACATTTTTTATAAACCCTAAGTGTCCAGATCTGATCTAAATGAGTTTTCATAAATAAAAACATTCCTAACATCTTTCCCAACTAGATCTACACACAAATAATGAGTTTTCTTATAAAAACCAAATGTTAGTGATGTTGGATGATTGTTTTATGTGTTATATGTTATATGTTATAGAATGATGTGTAGATGATTTAAAGCATTCACATTTGGTCCACCAAATGTATGTGAGTGTTTCTCTCAAATTATATGGGGTGGGTGTAAGTGGTTGTTAGTAGAGGAGAGAGAAAATATTTGGTGGAAGTATTATTCACCCCTATATTTGGGCGACACTATTCACCCCTATTTGTATTTTAATATTTTGGTAGTGAAGAGAGAGAAAATATAATGATAAAAGTATGAAAAATTAGTATTTATTTAAGAAGGAGAGAGAATATTTTAGGGTGAAATAGTGATTTTCAGTGTAATTTGATGGATGGAATTTGGTGGACCAAATGTGAATGCTCTTAGGACTGATTTGGAATATGATTTATGGGTGTGTTGATGTTTAATGGATTTTCACCCATTTTGGGGGTTTTATGCTAGATCTAGAGTTTGTTTATGAATATGATGATGAAGATATAATTAGGGATTCACTAATACATGTAAATTTGTGCTTATTTCATCCAGGAAAAGCTATCGTTTTCTCAACAATGCCTTTGTCATTTGATCCAATGGTGTTCCGTTAGATAGGAACAGATTTGATAAATACTGATTAATATGTGCATGATGTTATTTTGATAGTTTCCATTTTGGGTAAAGTTTCATGTAATTGATGTGACATTTCCATAATTTGCTATTTTAGGTAAGTTGTGATTTGTTATGTGAAATGGACGGATTTATGTGTAAAAATGGGGTGGTTACATGAGGATAGAATATATATGATTAACTGTTGTGATTTGTTACACTTAGTGAAGTTTTCGATCAGTTTTGAAGGGTTTTTGTTCATCAAAATAGTGCAGCAAACTATCAGGTCGAATGAAGTTTCATTCGTACCATCGAAGATACGAATGAAGCAAAATGTTTTTCATTCGACCCATAAAAAGGGCACTGATGTGTGTAAATGTATATATAAAAATAACACAAGCTTTAATTAAAACGACTCACCTAAAAACTACACACGCGCGGCAATTGTACCGGTCGCAAAGCAGTAAACAGATAAGACCGAGTATCGAACCCAAAGACGCGAATGCAACTCTAGATCACAACCTATACCAAAATACTAGCCTACATAAATATATACTTAAATGGGGGGTATTTTAAACTACTAATTATAAACTTAGAAGGAACTAAATATAAACAAAATAACCTCAAATGCTTATACGAAACTAGGAACTTGGAGAAATCAGATAGGAAGAAGGCTGGTTACTTAGGTAAAATCCCTAGACACTAGCAATAAATCCTGAATCTGGTAATTAACATGAGACCCTATTCTTATCTAATAAACCTCCTATCAAAGATAGCTCACTAGACTCAAGGCGGGACAAGTGTAGAAATGCTAAGATGGATCCGGATCGCCCTAGCGTACCAAAATCCCATAGAAATCAGATTAAAACCTCTCCTGGATTAAAACCCTCAAACTATGAAGCAGACTTAAACTTTACTGAAGAAAACTTAGGAAAACTCTAAACACGGACAAGTAGCGACTCCCGCCCTAGCGCTTGCCAACTACCGAACAATGCCTAGTTAGTTACCTAGCAAACTCGAGTTAGATTTCTCACCTTCAAGAATGGACTGCACGTCTTAGTTAATTTATTATATTAGTTTGTTATACTTGTGTCGTATTCCAACTCCAAATACTAGCACGCTAACCTAAGTTGACGAACTATATTGATTTCAAGACCTAGGGGGTATCTCTACATGCCTAGCTCCACAAAACCAATAAACAAACTTCAAATAAAATCAACACCAACACACATATATCAAATCCAACAATAAAATTAAAGTCATGTAATCCTACACATCAAAAGTAAAAACCAAAAATCATTAAAAACTGCATAAAACGTGTCTAGTTTATAAACCTAAGCAACCATAA
Source organism: Ambrosia trifida (assembly GCA_028751855.1). Classification (NCBI taxonomy): domain Eukaryota; kingdom Viridiplantae; phylum Streptophyta; class Magnoliopsida; order Asterales; family Asteraceae; genus Ambrosia; species Ambrosia trifida. The sequence goes on from CM054122.1 coordinate 83,734,074, forward strand.
AATATTTAGTTCATAATTATAATTAGTAACATAGTCATAGAGTCTCGAAAAACAATAATAAACATGTCTCTAAATAAATAAAAACGATAAAACAAACCATCGGGTTTTCAAATAATTAATCTTTAGTGCACCCAGAACTTCTCTCCTTCCAATTCCCCTCTAGTCGATCACAGCTATATGTTTTTTTCCACTTCGTGCGATCTGTTGCTTTATTGGTCGAATAATAATCCACAAAAGAAATAAAAATCGCACGGCTCCTGAATGAATTGTTGAATTGTCGAATGAATGATAATAATATATAAATCCCTCTTTGGGCCAATCATGCGCCTCCTTTAATTGAATGTTCCAAATTTAGATGGCCAATGGGCCGACCTTTTGTGACAAAAAGTCACTAATTCTATTTTTTTATATATTATTATTATTAAACTTATTATTATTATTATTATTATTATTATTATTATTATTATTATTATTATTATATTATATATAGTATTATAATCCCGTACTCTAGACTCGGGTGTTCTTGACTTAATCAAAGTTGCTCGTTTACGCTCCAACGTCTATGAACACCTACAAAATATAAAATAGATACATAAGTAATAAAAATGACACAAAACTAATAAAAATATATAAAAACATATACTAAATAAAATAGACAACTACAAGCCTAAAACTAATGAAAACACTATCTAAACGACTCGAAAACTATACAAACTTTACACTGGAAATAGATGTATTTTACAATACATCAGGCACGAACCAAATGTAATATTTTCCATTCGTACCCATGACTGCAGAAATGAAACTTTGGTGTAAATTAAGTGTTTTATGTGCATGTCTTGTGTGTAAACTGTATATGTTTGAGCAACTGATGTAACGGGTCACCAACGGGATGTCGAGTCTGTCTCGTGTGGTCGGGTCAGCATTCAAACACGTTTTCAAACATACACGGTCATGATCTGGAAAATCAGGGACTAGTTAACCTATGAGTTATTAGTCTAGTTTCTTATACACATCTTATGATAAGTCGCCGATATTAGGGACTATCATTGCATTGTCGGTTCATCTATTTTACAAGAACGCAACCTAAAGTGAGTTTCACAGCCCCGTTTTCACACACTTTATCATGGGGGAGAAACATGCTACATATTTTGGATTCACAAAGATAATCTTATACTATGGTTATCATTTGTTTACTATACAAGTCATCTAAAAAGGTCACAGCGAAACAACGAATACTGGTATGTAGCAGGGGAAATGTGGATAGATCTATTGGTCCTGACAAATCCTACCCGGGTCGGCTGGGAGCCGGAAGGGTGCATATTTTCTCGATCACACGAGTTCTATCGAGGATGACGGTAGTCCGCATGGGTTGCATCATATGGAACATCTTTGTTAACAATGTTTTCAATCGTATTAGTAACATATTCAACGTCTAGCTAACATTCATATAACATAGTAGTCAGGGTATTGATCTTTCAGAAACTTTTGAAACATTTTTATAAACTCTGTGAACTTACCAGCATTGTATGTTGACATTTTTAGCATGTTTTCTCATGTCGCTAAGGTAGCAGCATTTGGATAGGCGTACGGGGTCCCACGACGTCTAGGTTCATGCATTATGTTAAACTTTTAAACATTTGTCTTTCATTTACATTTGGGGATTGTAAACTATTATGCTTTCGCTGTGTTTTGTGGTTGATACTTTTAAAACTCCATGGTTTAGTTTGCGTTGTTTTTACCCATATAGTTGTCGTTTATTTTGACGGTTGACTTGGATCCTGGTGTGTCACACACCTCGAGGTAAAACCCACAAGTGGAATTTGAGGGTGTGACACAATTGTTCAAGTTTTTTATGAAAATTGGGTTTTATTGAAATATTGAGTTTTTGGGATTGAATTTCTTCTTATGGATTGAATTTTGAAATAATCGTTGTTTTATCTTCTAAATCAGTTTTGGAAAGTGTATGAATCAAATTTTTGTGAAAAACAACGTTAGATTAATCCAGATCTGAATTTTTTTTCTTTTATAAAAACCCATAAGTTTGTGTTCTTAGTGGGTTTTGATGATTTTGTATCACAATTCGTGTTTTTAGAGTGTTTTGGGCATTAGAATCGTGTTTTAGATCAAATCCCGCACATAACCTGATAATCAGATCATCCAAACATTCATTTTCACTAAAATTCATCAAGATTAGCCATGTTCTTGAGATTCCGTTGTCATAAGCTTGACCTTGTTCCTACGCCTAGTGCCTATTAGGCATAGGCGTAGAACCCTCATACGTGTCCATTATCAAGGCGTAGGACATTCATATGCCTGGTTGTCCTACGGGTGGTCTTCATACGCTTTGTTGTCATACGTGTGAACTTCATACGTGTCATCATACGCCTAATTTTCTCATACGTGTGGTTCATCTATCATACGCCTTGTTTAATACTCATACGTGTCAATCAAGCCGCATACGTGTGTAAATACTTGTCATACGTGTAAAAGTCAGTCTAAGTCCATTTTTGACCCGTTAAAAGTCTGACTTTGTCTGTTTTTCATCTAGAACCTAATTCTCTCATCGAATATCATTCCAATTATCAACATAAGTTGGAAATTATCTCACCTAAATTGTCCGAACCGAGCATTTTCAACAACAACCCCAACCGCAAGTCACCGATCCACATGTTTTTGCAATTGCTATGAATCCTCCACAGCAAGCTAATGTTAGTACCGTATATTGTTCGCTTTCTTCCCCACCCAAACAACAAATACCCAACTCGGCGAGTTCAAGGGTGATGGTATATGCTACACTAGAAGTCAGGTCCAGAGTGTTCATCAAATGATGCAAAGTGATAATGAAACAGGAAGCAGTAAGAAAGCTACCAAAATGTAGCATCTAAATAAATATCACTCTTGGAAAGGAAGAATACAGAGGCATATCGAGGGTATAGATGCGAAGATTTGGTTTTGGGTTGAACATCCGCTGGTTAGACCTCTTAAGGAGAATTCGCATATACTGGCGGAGATATCGCATACGAGTGATGAGGAGAAGAAGAATTACAAAAATGAGAGAAAGGAGTTCTCAATTCTCTCCCAGGTGTTTCCTAAGGATGTACTTCACCAATATGAAGTATGTGAGAATGCATATGATCTGTGGGCGCTTTTGAAAAAGAGATGTGAGGGAGACGATCGAACATTTAGAATAAGACAAGATTAACTCAAGAAGGAGTTCAAGGCTTTCTGTCACATTGGAAATGAGCAGCTGAGAGACATGCAGTATCGATATTATCATCTTATGAATGAATTGCGTAAACATTAAATTAAATATACTACTTCTAAATTGATTGAACGTTTTGTAGATGTATTGCCTCCACACTGGATGTACTATGTGGATATGTTAAAGGAACTTGGTCAGTATGAGATTTTGTCGGTTGGTGATTTTCTGTGTGAATTGGAAAATCAGGAGATATAGGAGACAAGGAAGGCTAAGTGAACACACCACAAAACCCGGAGGTATATCAAGCCATTGCTCCTACTACTTCTGCAGTCACATCCAGTCCCCAACCACAAACAACATTTGTTTCATCAATCATAAATGACCCCTTTACTTATAACCCACCTCTACAAGTTGTTGCAGATCCTATGTTCAATTTCTCAAGTTCTTACAGTTACCCCCACCTCCTTCCAATTCCACCACATATTGCCCAACTCCACCACAACTTGCACCAACTTATATTCATCCAAACACATCCAATTCCCCGCAATCTGCATATGTTTCATCCAACACCATGATGGCACAACCCTCAACCAGCAGTTTGTGAATGTGACCCTAAAAGTTGCAAAGGAGCATGTTGCACTTCTTTCAGCCTTTGTAACCTCATACAACAATCTGGTGGCAAGTAACATTGGGAATGTCAAATTGACTAAGGAAGACTATGATCAAGTTGATAGGGATGAGATGAAATTTATGGATATTCAGTGGCATGTTGCCAGTGTTGTCAGGAGAGTCGAAGATTTTATGGAGCGGATAGGTCGTATAGATTGGCAAATGACCAAGTATACTAATATGGTTTCAACAAACAGAAGGTCACGTGCTTTAACTGCGGAGTACGGAGACACTTTAAGAGAGAATGCGACAAATTGATTCAGCAAGGAAAACAGTCATTTCTGAAATAACAGAAATCAAAGGCAACAAAATCTCTTCCTGCAAAGACCTCAACAGCAAGCACCAGCTGCTCATTAGGAATGTGCTATTGTACCAGTCAATAACCCACTACCACAGCATGCACCACAAGTTAACAATCAGGCTAGGGCTATGGTAGTACAAGCTGATGAGGGAGTGGATTAGAATATGCAATTGGGAGAACATGGTGAAGTTAATGTTGGAGGAGCTGCCTGCTATGCAGAGATCATCAAGGATGTGCAGCGGGATGTAACAGAGTCATCATCTAATGAGAGTTCGAGCGAAGAAGAAGGATTAGAAGACTCACATGCTTATACCCTAGATGATGATGTGGACCGTCTGTTAGCTGAAGCAGACTTTCTAACCAGTCAAAAGTCATTCTTGGATCAAGATCTGGTAGAATCAATAGTTGATTACTCTAAGTATTTCGCCACTGATAGTTCGTCTTCTCAATTTGATTTCATGGCAAACATCCAGGATAATCAAGTCAGTTCTTCTGAAACCCATACTTGTCCAAAATGTGTTGAATTGGAAGCTAGGATATAATCAATCAAGGAACACAATACCAGTTTGGTATGTGATCTAAGATCTTGCACTGGTGCAAATGCTGATTTAAAGAACAATGAAAAAGAACTTAAATAGACTGTCATGTTGTTAATGATGGATGTAAGTGAATTGAAAAGAACTGTATTAAACAAGCAAGATGCTATTAATAACTACATCACTAATTTGCATAAACCAAGAATGCTTTGGCAGCAGCTTAGTGTGATTATGATGCTATAACAAAAGAAGCTTGACAGTTACTCTAACTCTAAGTATGTGCTAGATCACATAATTAAAAGTCAGGTATCTAAGAAAACAAGAAATTGTCTGGGTTATACTGTTGTTCCTCCACTCCTGCGTGACAATTACTCCAAGTCACCAGAGGAAACCGAAGTTACTCAGTTTTAGGTCATGACACCTCTTGTTGCTAACACGGCCAAAATCAAGAATTTTTTTTTGTTCAATATGACACTTACTATTTAATTGAAACTAATAGTGAGGAAATAGGTGAGGAGGATAGTAAACCAAGTATAGGTCACAGAAACAGGGTCCCACTAGAGAATCACATTGGGTGTGATCCTCTTCCGACTCTAATGAGGATGTTGCTGACTCATATACGGATTCAACTAAAGTGAATTCTGATAAGCAATTTCTAATAAAAAAATGTGAATAAATCTTTAATCACATAAACCTTTAAATCTACACTTGGAAAGGACATTAATCAGAAATTATCAAATGTCACAGATGAATCTGATAAACCGGTACAATCACAACAGACCAGTAGTCACGGTGGTCAAACCAGTCAAGTTAGACAACCACCAGTTGTTCCATCAAGGAAACTAGTGATTCCGCAATCTCAAAAACACAAGGATATCCGATGGATTCCTTTTAGAAAAGCAAGAAGACCAAGACCTGGTCCCCCCCCCACCCCACCAAAACCCATTGTGTTTGTCAAATCAACTAGAACTGATCATGTGTAAAACTTTAAAAATACTTCCAATTTAAAACATTTTCAACAAAAAGATTAAAGGAAATGTGCACCTAGATCTCGTGATCATGAGGCTACCTCATCTAAAGCTAGCGGTTCCAGTTGCAAGGTAGCTGATAATAGCCCTAGGAAGTCACAAAATGTGTCTCACAACCATCAAGAATGGAGAACATGTTTCGAGTGTCAACAGGTCGGACATATTGTGTTAAATTGTCCTTACTTGAGACCTCGTAGGGGACATGCTATTGAAAACTCCAGATCCTTAGACAACCGAACCCCTGAATCTCCAAAGCAAGTTTCTAAGGTGAGACCTAAATAAGATAAGGGAAAAAAGGTTGATGAGTGTGCTACACCGAAAATCACCAAGGTCAAGACTCCCTAGGTGAACCTAAAGGCTACACCACTTAAGGGGGAGCCCAAGAGTAAGTTAAAGGTAACTAAACAGGCAAACCAACCGGCTAGCCCAAAAGATCAGCCTAAGACAAAGCCCCAAACTATCAAGAAAAAGCCTCTAAATCCCAAGCATGAATAGATTTGAAGATCGAAATCGAGTGATACCAAGTCTGGGAGTTCCACCGGCTCTAGCAAGCCACCACAAGTTCCAGTTGTTTTAAATGCTTCTCCAACAACATCAGGTAATTGGATGGAGATTCCGATGCTTGATGTCAATGGACGACCCAAGACCGTAAAGGCTTGGGTCCCCCTTTCCAACTAAACTTTGAATGTTTGTGCAGGGTGTCACCATAGGGCCGCTTAGCAGTCTATGGATTGTTGATAGTGGGGCATCCGAGCACATGACGGGCGACTTATCTCTCCTATTTAATATCAAGAACATGAATGGATGATATGTTGTTTTCACTTGAAACAAAGGGGGATACATCACAAAGGAATGATGTATGTCAAATGGAATCGGGAGTTTTAAAGATCTAGCTATGTCCAAGGGGACGTCTATCAGTGCACCCTTTGGCTATGTCCCTAGCTTAGATATGTTATTAGGATCATGTATGTATGTTTCGGGTGTTAACGGGTAGCATTTTAGTCATCAATGAAATGGTCATTAATGTAATGGTCCAAGGCGTAGGACCAATCCCTTATAAATACCACCCTTTGTCTTAAACTTTTGTAACTTTTGCTTAATTATCTATTGAAGTGCAGCCCATTTGTGTGTGTGATTTTGAGTGTGTGTTCTTATCATTTCTATATCTCTATTACACTGTCCAACACCTATAATAACTAACCGACCCGTTGATTTCTTCTTCAGATCGGCAACACGCGTGATAATCAATTATAGTCCAAATCACTATATTATCCGAGACAAACAAATGTGCATTTAATCTTTGGTCGCTGCAATTTTCTTTCCTATCCGAGAGCACTTTATCTTTCGTTTCCGACTCATGAATCCAAACCAAAGTGATCCCATCCTAGCCTTCTTACATCTGGTCATCTCTTGATCAACTGCCGAGATCTTATTGTTATGCCTTCAATACGAACGGGTTTTTTTTAGATATGTCTCTATTATGGAATGAAAAACAAAACGACTTCTACATTTTTTTGGTTTCTTGATGAAACTTCTCCAACAATTCTTGAATTCTGATTGACAAATAGGATCATATTTTTTAAGCCATTGGCTCTAATACCCCATCTAGAATCCCAGCAGGACCGTTACTAAGAATTTAAGAAATGTTTTGGGCCTTGGGCGAGAGAGGAAACAAATTAGGACCATACAATAATCATATTTTTACTTTCAATTTTCCACTTTTGATTATCAAACATTAATAACTAGAATAAATATCTATATCTATATCTATACTACATTATAAAGGATGAGGCATGGATAAATATGTTCAAATTGTCCAAAGTTAAGATGGCATACCAAGGATTTCTTTACAATTTCTTAAATTTTACCACTTTTCTTCCCTAAATGCCCCTAGAAAATAATCAACTTTTATATGAAAATGGAACTTACACAAACTAAATAAAGAAGTACGTGAATGAAGGTAGCGAATTGATAAAGAAACCTTCTTCTTCCTCTGTGTTCTTCTTCTTCTTTAATCTCTATCGCTCTTATCTTTGATTACCATTTTTTTTCGTAACAATGATATACCTTCATTCACGTACTTCTTTACTTAAGTACACATACAAGTTCACAAACTAGCAAGAGACCCCCTATACTATGAATTATTACAATACAAGTCCCTATACTATTATAACCATAACAGTTTTTATGCTAGAAACCAGAATCAGTTCTTTCAATACCTGGTAGAAGTGAAAATGTGATACCTGGCCATGTTTTGGAACGGGTTTGTGCACCTCCACACCCTTGTTCTTCAGTCATAAACCTGCAGTATGCGGACTGATCTTTATCTGATTATTTCCCACCTCTAAGCCAATTCTATTTTTTTTCTATTTTTCTTGGGCCGCACATTAACTAAATATTATAGCCCAGTCCATTGATCATTTTCTATTAGCCCATTCTGTTATAATTCAATTGACTTTCCTGCAGCCCATTAATATCTTCAACATTGCTTCTTGCCACACAGCCCAACCAAATCATGCTAATTCTTTCATTTTAGAAGTTTTTAACTTATTATCCAAAATGACTATTTCAATTAAAATTAAACAAAAACCTAATACTATAGAAAAGTGGCATGAGGGTTTCATTGTTTCAAATTAGCTTAATGTTTGCAAAATCGATCACCTAAAAGTATAATGTTTGCAATACTGATATAATTTAATAGTACAATAAGACATGCAAAAGACATCTATCTCTTAGTCGTTGTCACTCGACCTCTAACTGTCGACTTTATTATTTCATCATATGTAAATTTAAGTATTATTCAGTAACTCGGAAACCACTAAAAGTGTGATACATGATTCTTATATTGAGCAAGCTTACTCCGGCGGTTTTGTGAGGAGGAATTGCCCAATGGACTTGGTGCTCGTTGAATTCTATCATAATCCCATTAGAAAAAAAAACATAACATTTGAAAAACAAATATATAGTTGGTTTAGACGGATTTTAGGGTTTCCATTTTCTAAGATGAACCAATAACTTATCGTCAGTACAAGTAACTTAAGCTGCATTGATAGTAAAGGTATTTTACTTAAGCTGCATTGATAGGGTTGTGTTCAATGGGGAACCACAAAAAAGTGGGGAACTGGAGAACCAAGGGTATTTTTGTCCAAATGTTAAAAATATAAATTCTCACTTTCGACTACCCCCTTCTCTTTCTCTCTAGATATAATCTACATATCTGTTTCTCTCTCTAAAAATATGATTTCCCTCTCTCTCTAGATACAATCTCCTCCTCTGTTTCTCTCTCTCTCTCTCTAACTTACACTTTATCTCTCTCTCTCTCTCTCTCTCTCTCTCTCTCTCTCTTGATACGTTCTCTGGCTTTCTCTCTCTAGATACATCAAACATCAGTTCGTCTCTCTCTAGATACAATCGCAGTACAGCAAGAATTACGACTCTCTTTCTCTCAAGGTACGTCTCTCTCTCTCAGATCTCTCTCTCTCTCTCTCTAGATAGTTTTATAGCAGCAAACACTTTGATTTATTGAATTTTTTATCAGATTTGTGTTAAATTGATTTTTGATTTGATATTTAGTTGAATTTCTCAGATTTGTTTGATTTGTTATTTAGTTGAAATTCTATGATTTGTGTTAAATTGATTTGTGATTTGTTATTTACTTGAATTTCTCAGGTTTGTGTGATTTGTTATTTAGTTGAATTTCTCAGATTTGTGTCAATTGCTATTTAGTTGAATTTTTCAGATTTAGGTTAAATTGATTTGTTGTATTGTTGAATAAGTAATTATGGTTTGATTTACAATTAGATTGTTACTATTTAGGGTTTCATGAAGCAAAAATTTGATTTAAAATGTTAAACTGTTGTGTATCAGCTTTAGTTTGAACAACTTTAGTCTCTGCTGAATGCGCCTCCGGTTTCTAAGTTGACGCAAAGGAATGTATTGTAGTTAATGTGGTTGTAAATACTAATATGCGGATTGTTTAGGAGTTTGCAAAATTTGGTGAGATTAGTGATGGGTTGTTAGGGTTGAATAAACATGCTGGGAAACTAGAAATGTTTGCGTTGGCATGTATATGCGTCCTTTTTTCCTTTTAATGCCCAAGAAGATGTGGCTTTTAAGGATCAAGTCACCTTGTTGAGAGATGAATAGGTTAATTTCCTGCAGTTTGCCTATTAAAACAAATCTGGATAAAATAAACTGTTAAAATTGAGTCATTTATTATGTTTTCAGTGATAGATTTGTTTAGTTTAAAAAGATTTGAACAAATAACATGTTCGTTAAACAGCTTTAGTGTCTACTGAATGCGCCTCTGGTTTTTTAGTTGACGCAGAGGAATGTATTGTAGTTAATGTGGTTGTAAATACTAATATGCGGAAGGTTTAGGAGTTTGGAAAATTTGGTGAGATTAGTGATGGGTTGTTAGGGTTGAATAAACATGTTGGGAAACTAGAAGTGTTTGCGTATGCGTCCTTTTTTTCCTTTTAATGCCCAAGAAGATGTGGCTTTTAAGGTTCTAGTCGCCTTGTTGCGAGATGTTTAGGTTCATTTCCTGCAGTTTGCCTATTAAAACAAATCTGGATAAATAAAATGTTAAAATTGAGTCAATTATTATGTTTTCAGTGATAAATTTGTTTAGTTTAAACAGATTTGAACAAATAACATGTTAGTTAAACAGCTTTAGTGTCTGCTGAATGCGCCTCCGGTTTTTGAGTTGACGCAGAGAAATGTATTGTAGTTAATGTGGTTGTAAATACTAATATGCGAAAGGTTTAGGAGTTTGGAAAATTTGGTGAGATTAGTGATGGGTTGTTAGGGTTGAATAAACATGCTGGGAAACTAGAAGTGTTTGCGTTGGCATGTATATGCGTCCTTTTTTTTTTTTTACTTTTACTGCCCAAGAAGATGTGGCTTTTAAGGTTCTAGTCGCCTTGTTGCGAGATGTTTAGGTTCATTTCCTGCAATTTGCCTATTAAAACAAATCTGGATAAAATAAACTATTAAAATTGAGTCAATTATTATGTTTTCAGTGATAAATTAAAGATTTTGGATGCAGTTTATGACCCATGTTGTTTTTAGTTTTGGCATATTTTGGCATGTTTTTGCAGCAGTTGTTGGCTGCACTTTGTGACCCAACACAAAGATAAATTTAAAATAATTTTCAGTGATTTTTTAGTCAAATTGTTTTAAAACAAATTGAAATCTAGAAAAATTCTCTAATACCAAGGATATGTAACATGTTAAATAACTATAAGTTTACATGTTAAATATTTTAAATGTTAATTTTTAAAACAAGTGAGGAAACTGAAAAAAGAAAAAGAAAAAAAATTAACATGTTAAATAATTATAATTTAACATGTTAATTTTTTTGTTGTAGTTTTTTATCCAATTAAGTACAATTTTGATGAAGTTTATCAACCATTTCGGTTGCAGTTTTGGCACATATTACTGCAGTTTTAAAGACATTTTGTCAATAACATGTTAAATTGAAACTTCTTGGTATCTTTCCCGTAAATAAATTAAAACTCAAATCAAGCGAAACTAGTTGGGAACAATAGGCAAAACTTATAGGAACAAAACCAGTAAAACTAAAATTCTGCAGTATTTAACCCATTTCAGGGCATTTATTCTGCAGCTTTTGGCACTTTTACTGCGGTTTTTTTTCTGAAATTTGACATGATAGTTACCAAAATGACAGTTTATTTTTTGTCTTCAATAGAAAGTAACTTGTTAGTTGTTATTCATCAGCAGGTTTAATGATATTGTTAATATTTTCATATATCTTATTATCCTTTTTAACAATGCAGAAGTGTTTTATAAAAATTAAGCAATGGATGGAGAAAACTATATTGATACAAGAACGAACAATCAACTTGAAGAAGAAGGTAATTTAAAAATATGTTTAATACTTGTTGCATTATTATTTTAGGTTTATAAAGAATGTATTTTAAATTTTTTATATGAAATATTTTTTGCAGCATTAAATGATACATCAACAACTGATTCATATTATAGTTTTGCAAGTAATACACCTCAAGGTTATTTAGTTTGGATACCACAAGTGCCAAAAGATCAAAAACCCTGTATCGGCCAAAAGTTCGCAACAATAGAAAGTGCAATAAAAATGTATTCTGATTATGCAGAAAAATGTGGTTTTGACATTAGGCTTTCTACACAAAAGAAAGATGCAAATGAAAAGGTTCTTCTCAAATATATACTATTCAAAAAAGCATTTGCTATTAATAATGTCAATGTGGACACTTTGGAGGAAGCAAATAGTGGAAAGCAGAAAAGAAACAGTAATTACAAGAAAACAGATTGTAAGGCTAAATTAAAAGTTAATTTCTCTGTTAAAAAAACAAATTGTTATGAGGTTTATGATTTTGAAGAGAGGCACAATCATGAGTTAGTTCCAAAAGAATATAAACATCTTTTAAGGAAAAGAAGGCAGTTAGATGAGACTGAAGAAAATTTCATCCACCAAGCTGCTTCAACAAATATTGGAGCAACACGTGCCCATCGTCTGTTAAGCAATGTTAGAGGATCCCGTTATCTTGTGCATGGTACAACAGTTGATTTTAAAAATTTCAGAAGGGATTTGAATTGTTTTATTGGTGAGAATGATGCTCAGATGTTAAAAGATAAGATGGAAGTAAGAAGGGATCATTTGAACAATTTTACTTTTGAGTTTACATTAAAGAATAGTGAGTTATCTAGGTTTTTTTGGGCTGATGAAACTGCAAAATGCAATTATGAAGTTTTTGGTGATATCATATCATTTGATGCAACATACAGTACAAACATGTTATTTATAATTTATATTTTTTTTAAATTAATTTATTATAAAGTCTTAAATTAGACTTTTTTAATATAAATTTTGTTGTTTTTCAGGTACTGTATGATTTTTGTACCATTTACTGGTGTAGATAATCACAGAAAATGTGTTACACTTGGTGTTGGGATGATATCAAAAGAAAATATCGAGTCATATACGTGGTTATTGGAATGTTTTTTGAAAGCATTTAAAAAACAGCCTAACATTATTATAACAGATCAAGATCCAGCTATGAAGTTGTTGTTTCAAAAGTTTTTAATGAATCAAAACACAGGCTCCGCACGTGGCACATAACAAACAAACTTCCTGCAAAGGTAACATTCTCCAAACTAGAAATGTAGTATATTTATTAATAATATTGCCATCCTAACTTTGTTTAGAAAGATATATAATTTATGTCTCATGGCATTTGGTGGGGATGGGGGCATAGAATCACCGCTTGCAGCCTGACTCTGATCATCATTCTTCATCAATTGTTTTATATGAGCAGTCTGTATCAGTTTACACAGCTTTTCTAGTATGATTAGAAAAATCCCTTATAGCAGAAAACAATTCCAACCCTTCATCTTTCCCAGCGTTACCATGAAAGTAATTATGAATTATATTTGATAAATTTATTAATAATAAGTGACTTACACTCTTATATTGTTTTCTTCCATAAAGTTAAAACCCGCGTTCAGGTCATATACTAGAAAATATATTGATATATGTGATTTTAAAAGAATTTTTTTTTGAAAAGATTTATAATAGTTACATAACACTGAATTTAAAAGTAAATTTCATAAACTAGTTTGGAGTATATACACTGGACCTGACAATTTGAGATAAGATGGGCAGAATTGATTGAAGAATATGAATTAAAAGAAAATAAGTGGCTTTCGGACATGTATGAAATTAGAAACAGATGGGTTCTAGCATACTTCAAGAATGTTAAATTTTATGGATTGATGAGAACAACATCTTGATCTGAAAGTGAAAATTCATTTTTCTCAAACTTCACTCATTATGGAGACACGTTGATTCAATTTATGTTTTGATTTGATGCGGCAATGCAAACTCAAAGATATGCACACGAAGATCTAGACCATAAAACACTGAACACAACTCCTAAATTCAAAACACCATTGAAAATTGAACGCCATGCAGCAAAAGTATATACTAGAACAATCTTTAATCTTGTTCAAAATGAAATTCAAGAATCCATTTGGAACTGCTCCCATGATACAGTGAAATCTGAAGGAGGGGTCGAAATTACATATGTGAAAGAGAAAAGAAATATGATTCAATATAAAGATGATGATTTAGAAGATCTGCAATTGTACAATACAGAACCTAAACACGAATTCAAAGTATTTTTTTCATGACTGCAGTTGTTAAACAAAGAAGTTGTTCAACACAACAACAAGTTAACCACAACGGTGGTTAAACACAAAATTCAATGTGTCAAAATATTCTCCAACTGTTAAAACATAACATCAATTAATCTTTATATTAAAACGAGAATTAAATTGAATATCTAATTTAATAATTTTTATTATAATTTTTGTATTAATATTTCAACATTTTTCATCAATATTTCAGGTTCTTCATAACAGAAAAGATGGAAGCATTGTTTGCAAATGTCAGATGTTCTTAAGACTTGGAGTACTATGTAAACACATATTCCATGTTTTTAACAACACTGACATTGAGGAAATACCTAATCAGTATATTACTAAGCATTGGACAAAAGATTTGATAACAACAGATGTGAGACAGAAGAGATTTCTATACAGTGAAGTTGATGTTGAAGCAGAAGCTATGGCTAACAAAGCAATTTCTACAGTTGACTTCTGTTTAAGGACTATAATGAAGGATAAAGAAGAACTTAAAGAATATGTAGAAAAAATAGAAAAGCTGAGAAAAGATATAGAAGATAAGCAAGACAAAGGAGAAAAACTAAGCAAAGAAGCTTGGTATGAATCTCTACTTGGGGTAAATGTTCGAGAAAACAATGAAACAGAAAATCCAAAAGGAATTAGAAATAAAGGATCTGGAACTGGAAAAAGATTAAAGGGGGCCAGGTGAGAAAGCAAAAGAGAAGAAAAAAAAGATCATTTAGAAAGTGTGGGAAATGTAGAATATACACTGATGAACATGATAGAAGAACATGTGGTAAAGTACCAGTCGAAGAAGGATCAAGTCAAAAGGAGAAAAATTCAACAAGAACTGAAGGTAGTATATAGATAGGTGTTGATTTAGTATTTTGAATAAATATATCGTTGTTTTGAAGTTTTTGTTTGTTTTTCAAATAATTTTGCTGCAGTTTTTTACCCATTTTAGCACATTTGTTCCTGCAGTTTTTTGACCCATTTTGGATGCAGTTTTGGCACATTTTACTGCAATTTTGACAAAATTCAACACTAAATTGGCTGTAGTTTTTAAAATATTTGTTTTATACCCATTTCGACACTAAATTGGCTACAGTTTTAGCACATTTTTGTACTTTCTTGCCTGCAATTTTTAATAGATTATAACACATTTCGGCTGCAGTTTTTAATCCATTACAACACATTTTTGCTGCAATTTTTTACTACAGTTTTTAATTTAACATGTTAAAATATTTTTAACTTAACATGTTAATTCGTTGGAGTGTTAATTTAAAATAAAAATGATAAATAATTTAAAATGCTAAGTTAATTTTGTCAAAAAGAAAAAAAAATTAAAATGTTAAATAATTTTAATTTAACATGTTAAAAAAATGTTGTTCAAAATCCATACATCAAAACAATTTCAATTTAACATGTTATATCATAGTATTCTTATGTTTTAAAAACTTGTGCTTGGTTTTAAAATGTCAATGAAATGTGCTTTTTTGTGCCTTGGGGAAAATTCTCGAAGAAAAACAAATTACAACCATCAAACAAACCCATATCGAGTCATCATCATCATCATGTTATCCGTCAAACCTCAGAAACCATTGGTCTCTTGTAGTTGCACTGATAATAATAACAATAGCAACAATAATAATACTAGTATGGCTGATGATTCTGCATGTAGAGTCTTTATATCCAAGTTAGCAGACTTGACCTACATCCCAAACCACATGGCTGTTCACTCCTATAGCTTCGAAAATCTTTCCCGATATTCCGACCGACCCTGCCTTGTTTTAGGCGTAACTAGCACATTTACTCTTTCTCCCAGACACACCTTCTCTTGCGCAGATTAGCCGCATGACTATCCAGGCTGGGCATATCCAAGGGCGATGCTATTATGCTCATCGTGCAAAACTACGCGAAATTTGCGCCAACTTTTTTTGCAGCTTCCTTGATTGGCGCTGAGTCTCAAAAGACTTTTGCTGAAGTTTTTAACCCATTTTAACACATTTTTGCCTGCAATTTTTTGACCCATTTCGGATGCAGTTTTGGCACATTTTACTGCAATTTTTAACACAATTTGATACTAAATTGGCTATAGTTTTTAACACATTTTTTTTTTACAATTTCAACACTAAAATTTACTGCAGTTTTAACACATTTTTATACTTTCTTGCCTGCAGTTTTTAAAAGATTTTGACACATTTCGGCTGCATTTTTTAATCCATTCTAGCACGTTTTTGCTGCAGTTTTTTACTACAATTTTTAATTTAACATGTTAAGATATTTTTAACTTAACATGTTAATTCGTTGGAGTGTTAATTTAAAATAAAAATGTTAAATAATTTAAAATGCTGAGTTAATTTTGTGAAAAAGATAAAAAAAATAATTAAAATGTTAAAAAATTTTAATTTAACATATTAAAAAAATGTTGTTTAAAATCCATACATCAAAACAATTTCAATTTAACATGTTATATCATAGTATTGTTATGTTTTAAAAACCTGTGCTTGGTTTTAAAATGTCAATGAAATGTGCTTTTTTGTGCCTTTGGGGAAAATTTCCGAAGAAAAACAAATTACAACCATCAAACAAACCCATATCGAGTCATCATCACCATCATGTTATCCGTCAAACCTCAGAAACCGTTGGTCTCTTGTAGTTATATTGATAATAATAACAATAACAACAATAATAACAATACTAGTATGGCTGATGATTCTGCATGTAGAGTCTTTATATCCAAGTTAGCAGACTTGACTTACATCCCAAACAACATGGCTGTTCACTCCTATAGCTTCGAAAATCTTTCCCGATATTCTGATCGACCCTGCCTTGTATTAGGCGTAACTGGCACCATTTACTCTTTCTCCCAGACGCACTTTCTCTTGCGCAGATTAGCCGCAGGACTATCCAGGCTTGGCATATCCAAAGGCGATGCTATTATGCTCATCGTGCAAAACTGCGCCAAATTTGCGCTAACTTTTTTAGCAGCTTCCTTGATTGGCGCTGAGTCTCAAAATACTTTTGCTGAAGTTTTTTACCCATTTCAACACATTTTTGCCTGCAGTTTTTTGACCCATTCCGGATGCATTTTTGGCACATTTTTCTGCAATTTTTAACACATTTTTATACTAAATTGGCTGTAGTTTTTAACACATTTGTTTTTTTTTTTCAATTTCAACACTAAAATTTACTACAGTTTTGACACATTTTTATACTTTCTTGTATGCAGTTTTTAAAAGATTTTGACATATTTTGGCTGCATTTTTTAATCCTTTCCAGCACGTTTTTGTTGCAGTTTTTTACTACAATTTTTAATTTAACATGATTTAACATGTTAAAATGTAGAACCTGTATGAAAGTAGAATTGAAATAAGAAAATTAAATATGTTAAATTCATTAATTTCAATGTGTTGCTTAACATATAAACCAGTTTAACAAAAATCTAAGATACAAATCAAATGACATATATTTTTTAATTTTTTTAAGCTCAAACAATCAAAGAGTCATAAGTTTTTAATGTGCTTAAGACATTGCAATTAAAAGAAAATTACAGTTGTTTAGCCCTAAGTAGCCAATTATTGATAGATTGTCTTAGATCCATCAAAAGTTCCCATTTAGTGCTAAATCAGTCTAAATAAATAACATTGTTAAAAAGTAATGAAAATAGATTGGTTGTTTAGTCTTTTTCCTTATATATTTGGTTTTGATATTTTTTTCCCTTGTTTTTAATTTGTTTATGTATAAAGAACACAGCATTGGGACTGCTCAACATTCATACCTCCCACCATAAACCTTAATTCCCAAATTGGTCATGACCCATTTGACCCAAATACAAGCGACCTATTTGACTCAAATTTTTGCTTTGTTTATTTGTACACATGCAAGTGACCCATTTGACCCATTACATGTTCGACAAACCGAGGTGAAATCGACAACCACTGAAGCTTATATTTGACAGCAGTAGAGACGAAATTGACAGCTGCTACAAGTTTTATCAATAGCAGCATAGGCGAAATCAACAACTTATTTATGTTGTATTTGACAAACACAGAAGTGAAACTGAAAGCTTCTGTAGGTTGTATTTGACTGTAGCTGTAGGCGAAATTGCCAGTTGTTATAGGTTGTAAAGTGCTACAAATATTTTGCCTCTTACTCATCAACTATACTTTATACACCTTTTCAACAGGCGTAAGGCAAGTGCGCACAATGTTAATAAACTACTTATTAAACTTATTTGAAAAACAATTTATCAAATATATGTAAGAATCCAAAACTAATTTTAAAATGATATTCTTAAGTTATGCCAAATTAGTATAAAACAAACTAAACATTTGATAAATTCATTAATAGGAAGGCTATTTAACATGTTAAATAATTTTAATTTAACATTTAAGTCTTTTAAATGTTAAATTTTACAATAAGGTAGGAAACTTAAACAAAAATCAAATAATTTAACATGTTAAATTCATTTGTCTTAAACCCACAAAAATAAGAACAATAAAAAATTAGATCCTTATGGATCAGGGAAGGGGGAGAATGTTGGAATGGAAGCCATGAAAATTGTAAGACTCAAGGTTATAACTTCGGAAAACCTTGAAACTAAACACATATCAAACCTTCCAACATTATCGGAATAATCAACAAGGGTGAGAAGTTACCAAAACGCCAGCTCCTTCACATATGATTTGTACAGTACAAAAGCAATAATCGGATGTCGCGTAAGTAGTTGCAACCCAGTAGGTCGGTCCCATAAAACCCAAGATCCATAGCAAGAGACGTACAGTCCATACATGTTTAAAACAAGCACACTTGCACGCTCTTTATTGATCTGCGGTTTTCCACAATCTAACAAGCCAAAAAAATTGAAAATTATATTGTTAGGAATGTTTCAACCAATTTACTGTAAAACACATTGAAAATCTGATAAAATATCTATTAGCAAGGAAATTTAACATGTTAAACAATTTTAATTTAACATGTTAAATCTATTAAATGTTAAGTTTTACAACAAGGAATAAAATTAAAAATAATAAAAAAAGAAGAAATAATAATACTAATAATTTAACATGTTAAATTCATTTTTTCTTAAATCTAAAAAATAATTTTACTTGTGTGGCCTTTTTTTAATGGACCAAATGGAAATTATCAAAAATAATTATGCCAAAAACCAGACATCAAACAAATTTCAATTTAGCAAGTTAAATCTTTAACATGTTATGTTTTTTTACTAATCTGTATGAAACTAAAATTGAAATAAAAAAAAGTTAACATGTTAAATTGATTAATTCCAAGAACTAACAATGAACTGTACGCTCCTCATTAGTCTATGGCAGAAGAGATACACGATTGGGTTGTCTGACAGATGTAGGATACACGATTGCGAGTTTTAATATGTGTGATCCATTAGAACCTTTACCCCTTTCTTTAGCCCCTCAACTGGTTCAGCTTGCCCCATGTAAAACAGGCGATCGATTACCTAAAGTGTTGCGCGTTTTCCATATAATGTCATTCGCCTAAGAGGGAAGACACGCGCTGCAGCAAATGAGTACGTGACAAACGCTAAACGGTCAATTGGTCGAAGTGAAAAAACGACCAACGACATAGACTGTTTTATAAGCCTGAGATGAGGCACGATGTGGCACGCGACTAATACCAAATCAATAGCTGGTTGATGTGCTACTCTTACACAGATTCTGTGACCAGGTTTTGAAGACGAAGGTCCAGGTGGTTCATTAAAAATGGAGAGATGAAGACGTTGATGGTCAGCATTGTGACCCGGTTCAATCGGGTCATCATCATCATAATGGGCTGACAGTAGGATTGAACGTCTTTGAACTCTAAAAGTGGCGATCGAGTCATCAAGGATTTGGAGGATCGGGTCAGAGGTGTGGTTGCCATAAAGAAAACCGCAAAGTGGGATCTTTAAGTTACGTGGCAGGTGAGTCCATTCTGCACAACATATAGGACAGGTGACCCCACCATGCCGGACGTTGGACGCAATACAATCAAAATGGAAAGCATGAGAGCATTGAGTTGTAAATATAGCCTGGCTTGGATTTGTGCATATGCTATAGTTCAGAGCTTCAAGACAAATTGCACACATGGTCTGCACACATCAAGAACAATTATATTATAACCAAAATAGTCAAAAAGCTACTTCGTACAAAAAGCTTATAACAGACTAGAAACAAGTTTGTTCAGAACCAATAATATGTTGAGAACCGTGAGAAGAGTGAGAACCGCATGATGCAATTGTACATTGAGCATAAAAGATACTCTAAAGCAGAGTAAGAGAGAGAAACAAAAGCGATTAATATTCGTCTTGTGTATCACATTCAATGCAACATCCACATGCATTGGTAAAAATGATTATGCAGTCATCTCAGTCAAAATATATTATTGGTTCTGAATTGTGCGTAACTGTAACTGACTTATTATCATCCACGAATGGAACTCCCGTTAAACATGCTTATATTCGGTTTTACGGCCAAATCAGTTCATAAATCGAACTAATAGGCGTTCAATTACGCTTACAATTCAATAACTTCTAAATAATTCAATACCTGATTAGTCTAGGGTTTACTAGATCACAATAAATAAATCAACAAATTCAGAAATGCTTCAACAACTAACATTACCTTGGAAGACAAATTTACCAGATTTGAGTTCACCTCCATTTCGTTACTACCTTCCTGATCAAAATCAACCTCCATAGAATCATAATCCAAGGCTGATGCTACCGCCTGCAACTGTAACCATCCCACAAACACCAACAATCAAATCTTAAGATCTACAAAATATGTAGTTTTTAACATACTTAGTTTCGCTATCCAAAAGGGCTAGCAGCATAACTTGTTTCCTGCCTGCCCGTCTGGCGTTCTATTTCGATGTAATTTCCACTTCGGTACGGTATTAAATTGACAACAAACCCTCCTAATCTCATGATTATGTACTAAACGCACAAATTCAACACAAAAGTGGCGAAAGCAAAACCGAACACAAACACGAATAATCAAATCTCAAATCTATTAATGTAGTTGTTAGAACATTTAGTTTCCCTATCCAAAAGGGCTAGCGACTCAGCTTGTTGCTTGCCCGTTTGCTTTCTATTTCGATATGATTCCCATTTCGGATTGGTATTAAATTAATAACAAACCCACTTATTAAATCTCAAGATCTATGAATGTAGTTTTTAAAGTACTTAATGCAGCAACAGGCAGGTCAACAAATAATTATAATACACACACAATTTTTAGCACACAAACTTTTAGAGAACATATTAGTAAGATTGGAACACATAACTATTTGATTTATTCCATGGCAGAGGAGACGTAAATATTGAATATTTCTAGCAGCAACAAAAACAGACTAACCATCAAGTAAAATAATTTTACATGTTAATAAAATAGTTTAACATGTAAAACATGATTTGATTTAGTCCATGACAGAGGAGAGTCGATATTTTTAGCAGCAACATGAACAGGCCAACTGTCTAATAAAATATTTTAACATGTTAATAAAATAGTTTAACATGTTAAACATTATTTGAGTTACTCTATTACGAAGGAGAATCGACATTTCTCTCAGCAACACGAACAGGCCAACTGTCTCGAATAAAATTTAACATGTTACAGGTGTTAATTAGCATGTTATAACTGAAACTAAAACTGATACAAAACAATTTAACATGTTTGATTCAATATTTGTTTCATAAAAAGCTAATTGTACAGGTTCTTACAAATCGAACCCTAATTAACAACTATACAAATTCTTACAAATCAAAACCTAATTACTAATTCAAAAATATAAGAGGTAATTTAAAACAAATCTGAGAAATTCAGCTACAGATCAGATCTATCAACTTACTGAGATTTACTGCACATCAACATTAGCAAAATTGTTTCACAGCAAATTCAACTAAACAGATCAGATAAATTATTTTAGTTGTAAAGAAAGTTGTTTCTCAGCAAATTCAACTAAACAGATCAGATCTATAAACCTACTGCAACCATAAAATCGATATTAACAGATCCAAAATAGTATACAATACCTAGATTAATCTCAATATGTTGTTTTCTATATAGGGATGTTTTAACCGTGTACCTCCTTGTGCTGGTACAACCACTCCGTGTACCTCTCCTACACAGCTTTCGGATCTAATTCTAGACCTTTCTTCTCTGCTGACATGGATATAGTTGATGGAGCATGAGCGTTACGTGCGATTGAACAGTGATTGAGGTTTTGATGGTGATGATAGTGTTGGTAGGTGTGGTTTACGGATTAAACTTGATGATGAATAACATAAGCCAGAGATTGACACCATTGGAGAGGAAGAGATCGATGGAAACAATGGAGGTTTGGTTTAGAGAGAGAAAGGTGATGTCATGGACATGAAGAAGCTATTTAGAGAGAGAGAGAGAGGGAACATGGCAGGAGATAGAGAGAGAGAGAGAGAGTAGAGAGAGAAAGTTGAATGAAAAGTATTTTTTTAATTCCAATTATACCCTTGACTAAAAATTAAGCCTATGATTGTTTGGTTTGATCTTATCCATTGATTTTTATAATCTAAGGGTTTTAAGAGGGGTTCTCTAGTTCCCCATTTTTTTGTGGTTCCCCATTGAACCTTTCACTATATATATATATATATATATATATATATATATATATATATATATATATATATATATATATATATATATATATAGGGGATGGATTAAATAAAAACCCGCCTAAATTGAAGAAACCTTGTAAACTTCATCACCACCATCCATTGTAGTTGATCAATGGTCAAACTTAAATGTGGATATTATAATCATATAAGATGACAAAAAAGGTTAGAAGGGTAATTTACACCTTTTTCTCTCTCCATCCAATCAATCATCTCTCTATCTCTTTTTTTCAATAATCTTCTCTCTCCAACATTCTCTCTCATATTTTTTTCTTTACAAAAATCAGATTTTTAATGATTGAAAAAAGTATTTTATTTATTAAAATAAAGCAGAATCAGATCCATATTATTGTTCCAGCACCAGTGCTGTTACGTACGTAAAAACCGTCATGACAGTTTCATTTTAATTTAAAAAAATGTAGATTTGTTAAGTTTTTATTAGACTATGTTCTTTTTTCGTTTAATTTTACCAGCACCAGAACTAATACATCGTTTTCATATTATTGTTCCAGCACCCAGCGCTGTTACGTACGTAAAACCGCGACGACACTTCATATTAATTTAAAAAAATGATGATTTATTGATATTTTTATTAGACCGTATTTTCTTTTGTTTTTAATGTACTAGAACCAGAGTTGTTGCATACGTAACGAAAGGTATCCTACTAACTATTATACTCATATATCAAAGTAAGATTCACATGACAACGTAAAAAAAACATTATACTGAATCTTTACTAGGTTTGTAACATATGTTATGGTATATAAAACATTCATTGCTACAAAAAAAAAACAACCAAGCTTTGATTTCATACACCGCCCTTTGGCATCCTATAACCATACTTGTCAAAAAAAGCCCATTCTTCATCCGTAATATGTACACCCCCACATCCTCCATTGCAGCCAATAGTGGCAGAGGACATCTTATTACCATACTTGGCATAGAAAGCCCATTCTTCCTCCGTAATACGTATACCCTCCCATTCTGTCCTAATACGCACACCCTCCTTCGACACTTGTAAACTCAAATCAGCTTCATATGGTTCATCATATTCAGCCCTTGGGTCTGATTCGTAACCGGCAGCCCATTTACGTGTGTAATGGACATCATACAAATCGTCCTCCGGTGTTATATAGTCTTCTGGTGGTGGATATTCTTCGGGAAAAACGTAATCAAAAGCTGTATTCCAATCGAAATCTTCGTCGGGTACGAACGCAGCGTCCGCTTGCTCTAGGAGTATAACCGGTTCAAGGGACGGTTCAAGTTCGGCTGCAACAGGGGGTGGGGGTTCAGGTTCGGCTGCAATAGGAGGTAAATCCGGTTCAACGGGCGGGTGTGGTTCAGGTGCAACTGCCATATCGGGTTCAATTTGAGATGCCTCGGGTACGATTGGGATTAGAGGATGACATGGCTCAAAAACCTCCCAAGGGGGAGTGCTGGGGTGAGAATTCATGCTTTGGTGGGAACCTGTTACATAGGAAACAAAACTGTTGTAACATACGAAACACATTTTCAGTCTGCAGCAAAACAAAAAGAAACAGACATTTTCTGTTAAACACGTACAGAACCTGTAAAAAAATATGGTGACAAAAACAGAGATGCTACAAACAAAAGTCTTACGTGTGTAACACGCTTTTGACTGCAAAAAAACAACACACTTTTTTTCTCTGCAAAAACAACATGCATTTTGGGTTAACATATGGATGGAAAAAAAAAAAAACAGAGATCCTACGAACTATTGTTTGTGCAGTTAGGACAAACGATGAACACAAAACCACGAAAAAAACACAAAAAGAAAAGTCATTCTTAAGACAAAAAACAACCAAAACATTTTGGTTTAACATATATAAGAAAACACCCAATAAAATAACAGATGTGCTACACACACACTTGTTACGTGTGTAAAACACGTTTTTTACTGCAAAAACAACACAATTTTTTTTCTCTCTGCAAAAAACAACATACATGTGTAACTTTTATGTTCATTCTATTTAACACATAAAAAACAAAAGATTACAGATATTTTCTGTTAAACACATATAGGTAACAAAAAAAAAAAAAAAACTCATAGATGAGAAACACAAAACAAAAAACATATGTGCTACACACACCAGTGTTACGTGTGTAACAAGGTTTTTTGTCTGCAAACACAAGAAAACCTTTTTTGTTTGCAACAACATCATACATTTTGGGCTAAACATATAGACGAGAAAACACCCTAAAAAAACACAGAGATGCTACGAACCATTGTTTGTGCAATTAGCACAAACGATGAACACAAAATGCGCGCAAAAAAAACTTGACACAACAAATACCTCAATGGTTCTAATAACCCACAAAGAAAATTCATTCTGGAAACAAATGATATTTCAAATTGAAACCATCAAAAAATTACCCACCAAAATCCCACACAAAAAAAAAAAACATCTCTGCCAAAAATTTACCCACCAACAACCACAAAAAAATCCTCCCAAAAATCCCACAAAAATCGAAACCATCAAAACCCACAAAAAAAACATACCCCAAAACAGGGATAAAAAAAAACAGGGGTTCCCCCAGATCATGTGTAAAACCTCGACAATTCATTCTAAACAACAAAAAATTATGTTATAATCACTTTTAACAAAAAAATCCACAAATTATTTCGATTTAAAACCCCTAATAAATAAACCTGAAATTAAAAAAAAAAAAGGATAACCGGTTGGGGTGACAGTGATGATGACGATGATGAATAGTTAACTGGGGCCTTCAATGATGATGCAACAGTTGGTTGTGACGATCCTGTGGTGATGCGAGATGATGATGATGATGCTGGTTGTGATGATCCTTTGGTGGTTCGAGATGATGATGATGGTGTGGTGGTTCGAGATGATGATGAAGGTGGAGGTTAATGGTGGTGTATGATCTTTGCTTCAGATCTATAATTATACAGAGAGATGATGATGGTGAGAGGAGAGGGAAATGCATAATAATTTGAAATGGGAGAGATAAACAAGGGTTATATATGAGAGGGTTAAACTAAATTACTAAAATAGCCTTTGGTTAATAAAAAATTAATTAAGTTCATTGGCTATGTGGAGCATTGTGGTCCACTAGTTGGGTTTGTGAGAGTTTCTTCAAAATTTTAGGTTTTTTCTAGATACTTAGCCTATATATATATATATATATATATATATATATATATATATTTAAATTCAACAGTATTTTTTAGGTCCCTTCCTTCTATGAGCATAACTCTTACACACGACTAAACAACGATGGGGGCCAATGGTGTAATAAACAAAACATAGCGAACAAAAACTTAATATGGTAATAGCACATACACTATGGGTATGTTTGGCAAAACTAGCCGGAGGCTGGAAGCTGGTGGCTGGAAGCTGGAAGCTGTAGCTTTTTAGATATTTAGGTGTTTGGCAGTGTAGCTGGAGCTTTTAATAAAATGTTTAAAATGACCAAAATGGGCATGACAATTCCATTCTCAAGCTATCCAGGAATTTATGATTTATAACCTTTTCAAACTCTGGCTGTAGGGAAAGCCATTTGAATGAGGAAGTTCGAGCATGCTTCATGATATATTTGTTTAAGAATCGACAAAATTCTAATACCATGTCTTTTGACTAATTCTCTTTTCCCTTTCTCTTTTTTAGAATCCATCTAGCATGTATTGATACATATGACTATATTATAAAATGTAATGTTATATTATCAACGAAAGTGCAAAGAATTGGATTCAATCACGGGAAAGGAAGCATAACTCTCAAGTCTCAGCCCCACAATGGTTTTTTTTTTTTATTTAATTAAGTGAATTTTATTTTTATACATTCAACAACATACAAAATTTAGAGGAAACAGTAAAAAAATCATATAGAAAAATGAAAGAAACAAATCACAACATCGTACAGCTTCATTAGTAGGTTACTTCAAATATTTTATGGTATCATAATGAAAAGGTCATACTACTATGTTTTGATGAAATTAAGAATTCTTATTAACAGTTATGTTTAAAAATTGTCATTTAGATAAGCCTGGATAGCTTGAGATTGGAATTGTCATCTAACTAACTAAACCTAGAACAACACATGGTGACAAACATAAAAAAATCCAAACAAGAACATGCACACCATAATAGTTCATCATCAGTTATCCGCCATCACATACAATCAAGATCAATCAAAACTTAAACTCAGTTACGTGCACTCCAATCTCCTCTAACTAACTAAACATAGAACAACACACGTCCATAATCACGGCGTCTAAAACGAAACCGTTAGATCGCCATACAGAACAGTAATTCAATAAACAATTATGCATCATCACATCACATACAATAAAAAAACAATCAAAATCTAAACTAAGTTACACTATAAAGTCCACTAAACTAACCAAACATAGAACAACACTAAATCAAGTTCATAACCACGACATCAATTGGTATCAGAGGCGCTGTTTTGAGAGTCGCGTACCGAGTCGAGGGAGCCGCCCCTCACGGGCTGCAACGGCGGTGAGAGTCGACTTTCAAGAAGGTTGTAATTGACCCAAGGGAGGTGACGAGTAAACGAG
The DNA here is from genome assembly GCA_028751855.1 of Ambrosia trifida. Taxonomy (NCBI): domain Eukaryota; kingdom Viridiplantae; phylum Streptophyta; class Magnoliopsida; order Asterales; family Asteraceae; genus Ambrosia; species Ambrosia trifida. The sequence goes on from CM054122.1 coordinate 83,761,231, forward strand.
AATTGGTTACGATGCTTGTGCAAGCTAATAACAATATAACATCATCTATATAATCGCCTAGTAAAATAAAAACTCTAAACATACTAAAACCTTAACTTTAACAAACAGAGGGTGTAGCAAAAGGTTCGGTCCTGAATTATGAACAACACTCAAAGCAACGAAAATAAGAAAATTATATGTATTGGCACTAGGATTAAACAATCTCAGATGTGTCCTTAGAGGTCAAAAGACTATCTTTCTATCTATCTATAAAGCACATGTCAGAAAGATCAAAGAACCGCAAATTGTCTTCTAATAATTTGAAGAAAATAAATATACAAACTAGTTCAAAACAATTAGCATAGGATAATATAAAATTTACCGGTATTATAGAAACGACGGCCGACCGGTGAGTGGAGATGAAAGCGTGAGGGTTTGGTTGAGGAGGGGATGAGAGACATGAGAGTGGATATATATATATATATATATATATATATATATATATATATATATATATATATATATGGGATGAAGAGACGTGATAATGGATATGTATTACAGAAGGGTATTTAAGTAAAATTCTTTTCTTACAGCTCTTATTTTTTTTAAACGCCTGTGATATTAGCGTTCTATAAAAGAGCTTTTTCTCTTGTGTTAGAAGCTTGTAGCTCCTCAACCAAACGAGGCTTTTTGTTAGTTAAAAGTTTTTTCTTAAAAGCTTAAAGCCCATAAAAGCTCCTAAAAGCCTTGTGCCAAACATACCCTATATATCCACATAAAATAATTAAACGTTCGATCAGTCCAACCAAATAAACTAGTAAAACAAACCAGTCCAAGTTTCAAACCATCATTAATCAAATATGAAACAAAACCATTGTTATATACAATGTAACATGAAGTAAACCTTACCAGGGCCGGCTTAAAAAATCCGAGATCCAAAGCGGATAACAAACATGAGGCCTTTTTCATAAAAATAATGTTTTAGATCCTATGTTTCATATAATATCTTTATGTATGCACAACAATTATAGATCATAAATTTCAATGTCAACAATATTAAAGCTAAAATCATCTACGTATTAGGGTTAGGATCAAATACACAGTGAAAGAAAAATAGGAAGTCGTAGGAAGGGTATCAAACGGACTCTCTTTGAACTCATTCAAGCGGCATTGGAATCGTCTTATCGAAACCTACGTCGTTAGTTTTTAGATCTTCATTTTTTTGGGGTTTTAGCTTGTAGTTTTTAGAATATGCGTTATAACATTGTGTCTTTTATGTACCATTGTGTCGTTTTCTTATTTTCATCGTTGTGTCATTTTTTCAATTAATTGTGTCTTTTTTCTTCAGCATTGTGTTATATTTTTTGGCACTGTGTTATATTTTTTGGCTCATTGTGTCATATTTGATGAACTATTGTGTTTTTTGTACCCTTCTCATTTTTTGTTGCCTTTGTAAAATAACTTAACCCCTACATATTATATATTCATATTTAGAATTTGAGACCTTAATGAAGTAGGGGCCTAAAGCCATTGCTTTATTTCACTCTCCTTTAACCCCGCCCTGAATCTTACTTTCAAGATTCTTTGTAAATATTGACACAACCACCTTCCAATATCTTTCCTTTGTGTGAATCACACATTTTCTAAGTATCTTCTTCCTTCAACAATATAATACCCATGGGTCAAAGTTTCACCAAGACCCCTTGATCGAGTTTATGTTTCTAGAAATAATTACTTACTTAATCACATGGAAACTAGATTAATAATTAACAATTCTCACAAGGTTTTAAAATTTGACATTTGGCCTCATAAGTCCAGCCATAACTTAAAGACTTAGTCTTGTTTTCCTCATGTTTTGGCCAGCCATCTATGAACTCAACCGCGTTTTTTCCATATTAATCTTATAAAATCTCACCTTCTAAATCAAATATTGCAACAAAATATATATTCCTATTGAGTTTTAGTTTCACATAGTTTCATAATTCAAAATGAATGACTTACTCTCTCGATCATTCTCCGGAGGCCGAGTAGCGGACATAGAGATGGGGAACGCCGTCGCAACCGAAGGAACAAACCTCGAAAAGTTCTTTGGAGATGTAGCGGAGATTAAGGAAGAGTTAAAAGGTTTGGAAACTCTTCATAATCACCTACAAGAAGCAAATGAACAAAGCAAAACGTTATACAACGCGAACGCGATCAAAAACCTTAGAACTAAGATGGATAACGATGTCGCTTTGACTCTCAAAAAGGCGAAACTTATTAAGAATCGTTTAGAAGCGCTAGATCGATCCAGTGACGCTAATCGCAGCCTCCCTGGATGTGGACCGGGGAGTTCCACTGATCGTACGCGTATATCTGTGGTTAATGGACTTCGGAAGCAACTCCAATCGTCGATGAAAGCGTTCACTGAGCTTCGACAGAAAATGGCGTCGGAGCATCGAGAAACCGTTCAGCGAAGGTAATATAGGATACTGAAAGTGTTGATCAATTATATATAGTTGGGTGATCATAAAGTATTAATTAATATTTGATTAAACCTTCCAAACCGAAGAAATAAGACCGATCTGAAATATGTATGGATTGGTTCACGGTTTGGTTTTAAAATTTCCCGGTTTAATGTTCACTTCAGATTATGTTTTGAAATGTACGTTGAACTAGTTGTTAAAAACGACCGGTCATTTAATATTTGTTATCTAACATTTTCTTAATATAAAGTTATGTGTACTAGGTTGGTAATCAGTGTATTAGACGAGTTAAATAGACGAAATATTAGATAGTAACACAAATTTAAGAACTACAAAACGATATTTTAAAATAATATATGATTGAAATTACGTATAACTACGATAAAAAGTTATAGGTTTTTTAAAATATTTTTATTTGTCCAACCAAACTAAACACTCAAAACCGTGAAAAGCGGCCTGTTCGGTTTGAATTTTCTCGAATCGCAGTTATCACGTTGGCCCAAAATCTTCGTCAAAACCGAGTAAGTTAGCCGGTTAGGCCGACCAAGCAACCACGCAGGTTCGATTTATATATTTCTCTATAACCATGGTTAATGTTCAGCCCAAAATTTTCGTCAAAAGCGGGTGAAGCGGATTGTGAATAGTCCTAATAAATAGAAATACAACAAAAATAATTACAACCGAAGTCTGATAAAATCATATCTCCTGATTACAATAAACCACAACTATATATATTTTTCAAATAGGTACTACACTGTCACCGGAGAAAACGCGGACGAGGCCACAGTAGATAACCTAATATCAACCGGACAAAGCGAGACATTTTTACAGAAAGCGATCCAGGAGCAAGGGAGAGGGCAGGTGATGGAAACAATACTCGAAATACAAGAAAGACATGATGCTGTGACAGTAATAGAGAGAAACCTTAAGGAACTACATCAAGTATTCATGGACATGGCCGTGTTGGTTGAGACCCAAGGAGAGCAATTGGACGACATCGAAAGCCACGTGAACCGCGCAAACTCGTTTGTTCGAGGTGGTGCACAACAGTTGCATGTGGCTAGGAAGACACAATTGAACACTAGAAAATGGACCTTTTTTGGGTTTCTTTTGTTGTTGATCATCATTGCCATTATAGTTCTTTCCATTAGGCCATGGAAATAGAAGAGTTGTCGTCGTGTTTCTTGACTTGTACATATTTTGGGATGGGATTCTGTTTTGAATATTATTGATTGATTGATTGTTGTATTGCAAAAAAATATATATATACAAAATAAAGCTTGGGAGTACTTGTTTGATGTATAAATATTGTTCAACGTATTTGTATTTTCAGGATATAGTCACTATTAAGTATTAAATACACTAGATTATACCCCGGGAGCGTCCCGGGTTGAGAAATTTAATATGATACATCAATTTTACATATGAAATAGACTGATGTATAACTCTAATATTAATATCTAACCTAAAAAAAATTTAACAATGTACAACTCCAATGCTAACACCTAACCTAAAAGAATGTAGAACCTTAATGTAACTCTAATATTAACACCTATCCTAAACACTAAACAAATGTACAACTCTAACATACTAATATTGATACCTAACTTAAAACAATGTATAACTCTATTAACTTATTCGTCTCTGGATGAAAAAAAATTCACATTTACTGATTTAAACATAATTAGTGACTTGTCTATACATGATTAATGATTTACCTGAACACTTTGTGTTTTTTTTTCCAGTATAAACAAAACCCCACAAAAAAATTTCTCCGTTTTTTATATAGCACTATGGTACTCGTTGGAAAGATAATAAAATGCTCGTTAATTTGGTGTAATTTTTTTCTTTAAAAAATCTCGTATATTAAAGATATTAACGTTTAAAAATTATGGGAGAAACATGAGGGTGAAAAATCCAATTTTGTTTTTAAATTATTTTTTTCCTAAAATATCTCAATGCCACATGGGATAACACATGGCACACTCAAGAAAGAGAATGCCTCTTTGAGTGCCATGTCATTAAAATGGCTTTGGTTTATTATATGTATAGATTTTTTATATGTGGTGTGAAATTACTGTTTTTTGTTTAATTTCTATAAATTTTCCTAAAAATGTTTTCATGTATATAAAATATCACTAGAATATGATATTTTATTGGAAAAATGGAAATAAATAATCTCAACTATTAACTATTGGCCAATAACAGTCCCAACTACGAAAATCACCAATATTGGTCCTAACTTTCGACATATTGGAAACCAACGGACCCAAACTAACGGAGGTTAACTCCGTTAGTGTGATGCTGACATGGCATGCTTAGGTGGCATGATGATCCTACGTGGCATCCTACGTGGCATGCCACGTGGCAAAATAATCTTATGTGGCATCCTACGTGGCATCCTACGTGGCATCTTACGTGGCATGCCACGTCAGCATCACACTAACGGAGTTAGCATCCGTTAGTTTGGGTCCGTTGGTTTCCAATATGTCGAAAGTTGCGACCAATATTAGTGATTTTCATAGTTGGGACTGTTATTGGCCAATAGTAAATAGTTAGAATTATTTATTTCCATTAGGTACAAGTATTGATCAATACCGGTACGTACAAAAGTTAATATATAGTTATTTTACAACATTTTAAGTCTCATAAGATCTATTCTCAACTCAACGCTCCCTTATAACTTGATTGAGGACTTTACCTAAAAATATATGTCACAACACATTAGAAGCCGTAAACTTTTCTTTGAAGAACAAGCTAAACTCCTTCTAATCAGTGTGATTTCACTCGTCATGTTTTTTTTTTTTTTTTTTGTTGAAAGGTGATTTCACTCGTCATGTAAGTGAGGCATAAGCTAAGTCGAATCAGGTGTTAACCATATATCCCCAGTGGTCCGAAATTGAAACTACTATCATTTTGGTGACATAATATATTTAAAGCGTCCAAAATGGTGTGGGTTGCTCAGGTTTGGAATTCCAAGCTTTGCTTTCCTACAGGTGAACCATTGAAGAAGTGAGTTTAGAATTCCAAACCAAGTGTTTGGTCTAGAATACCGGACGGATTTGGAATCCAATGGTGGGGGCCACCCACACATGCAATATTTAGTGGTTGTTTGGTAAGCCTCTTAATGAGGCTCTGAACCATTCAGCGCTGAATGATTTAGCAATCAGCGCGTTTGTTTCAGCTTCTGAATGGAATGGTTAAGGCTGAACCATTAAGATTTGGGATGTTGCTGAACCATTAAGAACTGAACCATTAAGCATTGAACTAGGCTGGACCTTAATGAGACTCTTCTACCAATGCAGGTTAAGAAAACTAACCATTAAGAGGTCCAACTTAATGATTTAATGCTTAACCATTCAGACCTCTTAATCATTCAACACGTAATCAACCAAATAGCCCCTTAATATATGTTTTTTGTTTAATAACGGGGTGTGAGGTGGAGCTTTAATTAGAGTGGTTTATTGTTATAAGAAATGTGAGTTTGAAATGGTTGTGGTTTAGAATGATGTGGCAGGTTTGGAATTTCGAATGAATGAACCATTGTAAATTGATGCTCTTATGATCATCTAATGGAATATGATCCGTGTCTTTGTTATTGATAATTCTCGGTATAAATAATACAAAGTGTATCGCCTAATTATGGTTACAGATAATTACATTAATCACTATACAATCATTGCCAAATATACGTAATGCTATTATACCCCCGCAGTCGAAGCGGGAGGAGACCGGATGCTGAGACTGAATCTGAGGTCTTCAAATAATATGCGAGGCAATCCCTTCGTAAAGATATCGGCTATTGGTTCCGTGACGGGACATGAAGAATGCGAACAAGACCCCGCTGGACTTCTTCTCGAACAAAATAAATGTCTAATTCAATATGCTTTGTGTTCTGGTGTTGCACTGGATTTCTGGACAAGTAGATAGCGCTTACATTATCATAGTTAACCATGGTAGCCCGTGAGATGGGAATGGAGAGCTTGAGAAGAAGGTTGTGTAACCAACATATCTCAGCAACGACGTTAGCAATGCCACGATATTCTGCTTCGGCACCGGAATGATAGACCGTGGGTTGACGCTTGGACGACAAGGAGATAAGATTGTCGCCAAAATAAATGCAGAATCCACTAGCGGAATACCGTGTATCAGGACAACCTGCCCAGTCAGCGTCCGTATAAGAAACCATAGAGGGATTCGGAGAGGAACCTAGTGACAGGCTAAACGAAGAAGTGCTCGTAATATACCGTATGACGCGTTTCAATGCATTCCAATGATCAACACACGCGAGTGCATATGTATACAAATATGCTGAACCACATAAGTAATATCTGGTAAGGTAAAAGTTAAATATTGCAGAGCACTGGCCAAGCTACGATATAAAGTGGGGTCATGAAAAAGAGCACTGGACGTGGCACTGAGCTTAGCATTAGTGTCAACAGGAGTGGCCACTGGGTTACAGGATTGCATACCGGCACGAGGAATAATGTCAGTGGCATAAGACTGCTTCGATAAAAACATGGTGTTTGCACTACAAGAGACCCAAATATCCAGAAAGTAGCTGAGAGGGCTCAATTCTTTCATGGCAAACTCACTAGCAACCTTTGCCAAAATTAAGACGCTTTTGAAGAGTATCAGAATGTTGTGTCATGACCCTGGTGAAGATTAAATAAAGAAGCATAACATCTGCTGTGATGAAAGCCCAATGTCAAAACGTGGTCGGTGAATCATTGAGACCAAGCCCGGGGTGCGTGTTTGAGCCCATATAGTGATTTTTTCAGAAGACATACATAATCTGGAAAATTTTTATCCCGAAATCCCATAGGTTGCTACATGTAAACTATCTTGTTTAAGTTCCTATGGAGGAAGGCATTGATGACATCCAACTGGTGAACGAACCAACCCTTAGATAAAGCGATGGACAGCACAGTTCGAATAGTGGCAGGGTTCACCACGGGACTAAACGTCTCCGCACAATCAAAGCCCAATTGTTGCAACCGACCATTACAAACAAAAACGTGCTTTATAGCGCTCCAACGTGCCATCCGACCTGTATTTATGTTTAAACAACCACATACTCCGTACAATATTCATGTTAGGTAAGCTAGGTTCTAACTCCTATGTACCATTTCTAATTAATGCATTGTACTTGGTAGTCATGGCAGAATACTATTCCGGAATGGTCAAGGCATCGGTTGGGTTCTTGGGGATGGGCAAAATGGTAGGTGTGCTTGTAGTGGCGTGTAGGTTTAGAGGGTGTTTAGGTTTAAAAATTCCGCTCATTCAGCGTGTGTGTATAGTGCGGGTTATGTGGGCTGGGGCTGGATGGGTTGGGGCAGGAGGTGGGGTTGGGATAGTATGCGTAGGCAGGTGTGGGTGTGGTTGTGGTTGTGGTGATTGAGAGTGGGTCGGGTGGTGGTGTAAATCGTATGGAGTAGTTGGGCCGTGGGTGGGAAAAGGGAGTGGATGGTGGGCTGGGATGAGCTGGGCTGTAAATATGGGCGAGGTAGTATGTAGTTGCAAGCAGGGATGAGCTTGGGACGGTATCGGTACCAACCGATACCGATCCCGAAAATACCGATCCCAAAAACTCCCAAAACCTAATACGATATTGATACCGTAAACATATGGTATCGGTACGGTACTAGTATGGTATCGGTATTTTACCTTAAAATACCGATCTCGTACCCATACTAAAAATAACAAAACCGAAAAATCCCAATACCGATACCGATACCAAATACCCTCAGTTTGGTATGGGATCGTTACGGGATCGGTTGAAGATTGGTATCGATTCGATATTCGGTGCAGTATGCTCATCCCTAGCTAAAAGGTGTGGGGCTGGTAGCTGTAGGTGGGCCGACAGTTGGGCTTGTGTTCAGGCCGGTACATCAGGGGATGGAAATATGAGGGAAAAGGTAGTATGGGAATGGGTCGGAAAGATAGTTGTAGGAGGGAGACGGGCCAATGGTTTGGGCAAAAGGAAAGGTTGTCTCATTATAGGCGCTCACATAATGGGAAATGAAGATTTATTTTATGTTGAGATCGAGGCATCGATATCCCGATGGGTAGTGAGGTTTTGATGTGCCATCGTTTACGCATGTAAAACATGCATAAATAGTCTGAAAATAGGACATAATTTAGCTTAAATCGGTAATAAAAGCTACTTAATCGCTCGTATTTGTGTTTACCAAGAAAACAAAGCTCTAATCCCAAAAAAAAAAAGCAATTCCGGGGTAAAAACACCCAAAAGTGGATATTCCTGATGACACGAGACTCGAGGCATGTTCCAAGAATGTGTAAAGGCCTTTTCGCGACAAAAATGACGATCAAATCAGTCCGAGGTTGACCAAGCACGGCCACACACATCAGTACATGTGCCTTGACACTAGAGGACAAAGCATCCAACTTGGGGGACAAGAAAACATCATCTGGTCGGGTGCACGGGTGTGTACACCACCTGGCACGGCCGTGCCAGACACCAAGGACAGACAGGACTGATCATGCTGCAACCGAACGTATGAGGAGCAGTGTGCACGGGCTATCCACCCCTTAGAGCACGGCCGTGCTCAGCCTGGATTGCCTATATATAGCAGCTTCAACTCACCCATTTGTGTGTCGGTTTCTACCCTTCTTAAGCCTTCTTAGGGACTCTTGGGAGGCCATGGCCGACCAAACCCCTCTCCAAGGTTGGGATACTTCCTAACTTGGGTTTTCGCTCGGGAAATGGCACTGTAGGAGTAGTTTACATGCAACAAGTCGTGGGTCGTGAGGATCACTTCATATGCATAGGATCAAGATGGTTGGAAGCTTTTCTATAAGCAGAAGATCTCCATGTTCTTATGATGTTCATCTTTAGATGGTTGTATCCATCCGGTATTCTCCAAACCTATTTGATTTGTTAGACTTTTTATATTAGTAGTAGTTTATTTTTAGTCATTTGATGTGTTTGTCTTCTTAACTAATCTTTGATTGTTTATCTTTTGCGACAGGTTTAATTAGTGCTTAGCTTAACAATATTAAAATCAACCAAAAATTAACTAATCTAAAAACTATCACGGGGTTCTTATGGCTTCTGATAGTCCCAAGCTAGATCCAAGGCAAGGAAACAAGTAGTGAGACAGATCCTTCGGACTTTTGACATCAAAACCGGGTTCTAAGCAAAGGCTTCTGAAGTGGACCAGATCTGAGTGACAAGTTTCTGGTATTCCGCCAAATGTGTGAGTGGTTTTCTTGACAAAGGACAGATTCCCTACGGGTGCACCCGTGGTCTTTGAGCCACACACCTTTAGAATTATGTTCCACCTTTGTTAAGGTTATCATTCACAAGTCTTGGGGGTTAAGGGTTGAAATTGTTAAGTCATTGAATCACTAACCAAACTTATATATACTTGATCAAAAAATAGTTAAATTGTCACTTCTAAAGATAAATAAAACAAGGATATTTTATTTAGCTCTCGTTAGTACAAATTCGTTTACTTTTTAGAGGGTTCCCCGTCACAAAATGGTGATGGCATGTGAAATCCTTCGGTACGAAAAGCTAGAGTTAAGAGAGGTTGAAGGGATTCCATGTAGGAATTAAGCCTCTACATTAATTTAGGAAGATGAATTAGAAAACACAGTGCTTAAACGAGTGGTTTTGCGGTGGTTTGAGAGGTGCCTAAAAAGCAGGACTCAAACTTTCCAATAAGCTACACAACTTGTGTGCTTTAGGCTCGATGACACTTGTCAACCAGGAGAAGATCGGCCTACGGGTCAGCAATCCGAAGACACTCTTATGGGGATTCGTTGCACTTCCACTGCACGTGATCATTTAGTTGCCAGAACGTCATCCCTTATTTATTTCTTTTCCCATCTCCTAACTCTAAATGGACCGTTCAAAACCCGTTTTCCTCATCAATAATTAAAACTATTACTACTATTAATTTAATTAATCTACATATCTGAGGGTTCCCCCGACTTGCACGTTTTCCATCCCTACTATTTTATCTTTTAAAACTAAAAACTATTTATCTTTTTGAACCCATTTGTTTTATTTTCTTTTTCAAAACCCGATTAACGAAAGTGATAGAAGGTTAAGTAGGGGAAAGTGTGTTCTCTGGAATACGATACTCGGTTTTACCCTAGAAATCTATGTTGCACACGTCAGGTTCTCTATCTATGTGTTTGTTTTACTTTCAAGTAATTATTGTTTACTTATAAATTTAAAACTAGGTAATGGTTTAGTAAGAATCCTCTTTTTTCTAGAACCCATATTTTGATGGTTTAAACAACATATTTTTTGGCACCGAAAAATGATATCTTTTATATTACTAAAACCGACACACCTGGTATCGAAGAAAAAAACATGGATGTGAGCGGTTTTCAAGCTTATGAATGGTGGTCCATGGAGTCAAAGGGTAATAGAGGCACCTAAAGACTCAAAGATGGTCATAGGATGGGACGGAGAGATATAGCAGTTCGGTTGGGGTTTGTGTTGGGTTGGATATTCTGAAGGTAGGTGGCGGTTTCGAGGGCAAAGTGCCAAAAATGGGTGGGAAGGGAGGCGTGGCTAATAGGGTTTGTAGGTGCATTATTCATGTATGTCTCCAGCTAGTGATACGGTACTTAATGTTGAAGGTTCACATAATCAGAAAATGACCAAGATTATGGAGATATCGAGTATTAGTAGACACATTCAAACCCACGGGGGGTCGAATGTAGCTCAACACAGATCGAATGTGATTAAAAGTATATAGAAGGTTTCATTCGAACCCACGAGGGGTCGAATGAACACTTTTGACCTCTTGAAAGGGGCGAAGGTGGAAGGCTATATAAAGGGAAACGTTTGTTATTTTGAGAGAGTTATCATTTCGAGCTTTTCCCTAGTTTGTGTGTGTGATATTCTCTATATTAGGTCTAGGATTTAATCTGTAATCATTGATATTTTGATCTAATACAAAGAGTAAAGTTATAGAAATTGCTCAGGGATTCGTTATCTGTTTTCATCACGATCATTACGGTTTATTTCTGAACATTTTGCACGATCGGAGGGGATTCCGCACTCTACGGTTGGTATTCGTGAGATCACGGTTCGTGATTACGATCTTAAAACGAGTTCCTAATTGGTATCAGAGCATAGGCTCGATTTCAAGATTGCAAATTGATCTGAATTGATGAAAACAGATTAGAATTCTGGTTTAAAAGTTTAAAACCCTAGAAATTTGAAGCTTTTCATAAAAACATGGTTTTTTTTATTGAATTGGAGTTGAATTTGATGTTATTATCAAAAATTCTTTCACAAATGTTTGTCTAAATTGAAATCCGCACAAAACCTATCCAAAATCATTACATTTGGTGAAAATTTTGTCAAAAACCGATCAGATTCGTGTTCTTGAGGTTGAAGATGGTGAACATACCTGAAAAGGTCGAATGTGAGCTTCGAGGGGTCGAACCTAGAGTATTTTAGGTCGAACCAGTGTTTTTTTAGGTCGAACCAAAATTTTCAGTGAGACTGTTTTTCATTCGACCATTTATTACATTCGACCTTACGGGAGGTCGAACGTGGTGTTAAGTGGTTGAAAGTGAGTTTAGTTTGTTTCAAGTTTCACATTTGAGTCAGATTAAAGGGTCGAACCTGGTTATTTCCACATTCGAACCCTCGATTACGTTTCTTAAGGTTGAACCAAGACTGAGATACATTCGACCCTTGTAAAAGGTCGAATAAGACTATATTTTTCCAGGTTCGAACCCACGAATTTTTGGACAAAATTTCTCAAATTTTAAGGTGTAAAAAATTTCGAAAATTTTCTATCGAATATTAAGCCTGATTTTAGAAATTTTTTGAAATAATTTTTGTTGAAAAATGATAAATTACTTGGCTATATCAAGAACTGATGATCAGATAAAAGTTGCAATGCAACAAAGGCTAACATGGGAACAAGTTGTTGCATCTATGATTCAACAATCTGTTACTTGACCAGCTGTGCAACCAACTGATAAAATGGTTAATGTGAATGAGTGTGTTAACAGAGAAGGTGTTAAAAGTAATATTGTGTGTCTTGTCAAACAAGTGAGGAATGATGATTCAAGTGAATTGTCAAAAAGTGAATTGAGTTCTGATACGAGTTCAGAAAAGAGTGAATCAAGAGGAAGTGATACATCAAATGTTGATGTAAATTCTGAAAATGGTTCTGAGAATGGTAATAATTCACATGCTGAGGTAAAATCTAATGGTGAATGTGCTAATTGTTCTGATTGTGTCAAATTGAAAAATGAAATGCTGAAACTTCTTGAGGACAAACAGAACTTAACAAATAAACTTGAAAGATTTCAAATTGGAAATAAAATTTTGGCAAAAAATGAAAGACATTTTAAGAATCAAATTGAATCTTTTAAGAAAGAGATTTTAGAACTTCATAACACTATTTCAAAGAATAATCCCACATCAGAGTTGGAAATCACAACACCTTGTGTTGTTGATCCTGATTCTGAGGTGAAATCTGTGTTTGAAGAGAAAACTGAAAATGTGGTAGCAACTTCAGAACCTGAATCTGAAGAGAAACTCATATTCAAGTTCCTGAAGGAGTTGAAGGATCATATATGTTGGTAGGACAGGACAAATTGATTTTCAACAAAGATTTTCCAATTGATAATATCGAACAATCTTTACTTAAATGTATCTTTGTCAATAACAATGATTTGATAAATCAATTTAGAAGTCAATTTGGTCATCTTCATTTTGAACTCAGTCCTAACCAACATGAGAATGAAAAGGATCAGCCTGGGAACAAAAAGAAAAATCCTAGGGTAAAAGGACCAAAACCAAACAAATTGAAAGGCAATTCAGATGAAAAATTCTTATCATGAGAATTCAAGAAGGTTTCCATCTAGATCAAATGACTTTTATGATTTTTGAAGTCACTCTCGATTTGATGGTTATTGGAGAAACAACTCACCACAGTATTCTCATGGTTATGTTGAATGGAGAAGCTATTTTGAATGTGGTGAAGTTGGTCATATTGCTGCTCATTGTCCTTACTGGTATTGGGATGAAGGGTATGCATGTGATTTTGTGGAATATAGGTCTTGTTTTAACTACGGAGAGTGTGGGCATTTAGTTGCTGCATGTCCGTATGTTAAACAGAAAAGGACCGAAGTAAAATTTGCTAAAAATTCAGGCAATGTCAAAAAGCCTGTATCCCCAAACCCAATCAAGAAGCAAAAGGGGAAACAGGTTGTGTATGATAATCGCAACAAAATTTCCTTGAATAATGTTGGAGATTGTAATAGGGTTGCTAAGGTAAGGGGGAGTTCTAAGGCTAAGCCTAAGAATAACTCTAAACCTGGATCTTCATCAGTTAAGTCTGAGAAGATTCCAAACAAAGTTTAGAAGCATGTTTCAAATAAGAAATCTGAAAAGTCAACAATCAAAACGATTTCAACAAAATCTAAAATAAACTCTGAACATGTTTGGAAACCCAAATCACTTTCTTAATCAATAGCAATTTCTACTTCAAATCAATCCATTGAAAAACCAATTGATTTTTCAAAAGGAGAATGGATTGAAGTTCCAAGGATTGATGACCTTGGACGACCCATCATTGTGAAGGGATGGGTGCCTCTCTCGTGCTAAATGTTTAACAAGTGTGCAGATTGTTCCAGACAGACCTATTAGTTATCTTTTGATAGTTGATAATGAAGCATCTGTATACAATATATTTATTGGAGAGGTGAAGGTCAAAGAAGGGATATTGAATAAGGAAAACATGATTTAAACAGAGAGGAGAGTGTTTGTCATCTGTTTTCTACCTATTAAGCCGGAAAAAGTTGCAATCTAATGCAATTGCTCTCAGGTTTTGGATTTCTACAACAGATGCGACAAAATGGTTTATTCTAAACTCTCTTATCTTTGTTAATGGCTTTACTAGTTGAACGAACAAAGTGAGTCAAGTAATCTGACTGGGAAAATGGTTTTTGAAACTCAATGAGTAAACCGCATCGGGTATCATTTTATTTTGTTTTTTCTTCAAAAGTTTAAAAATTCAATAATATGCTTATTTTTAGATTTTTAGGGGGAGAAAATTTCAGAAAAATCAAAATTAAAAAATTAGAAAATGAGAAAAGAGTTTTCCTGGAGAAAAAGAGGAGATGATAGTACATCAGTGGACTGTCAGACTACTCTGAAAACAAAATGATGTAACAACATTGAGTAGCCACTACAATTATATATTGGTAGGCTTGAAATTAAAGTTTAAAGTTCAGCATGGTGATATAAACTTAAAATCAATAACTGATAATCATGTGGATCAACGTCTCGTTGACATATGGTCTTAGTACCGAAATTTCGTTTGATAGATTGCCAAAATCGGAGGTTTCGGGTCATTATATTGAAAGTTATTTGGGGATAGCCTAACTGATCTTTTGTCGTATTAGTTTACGGACCTAGATCAGTCAGGGTATCTTAATAAAAGATCTTTAATGACAAATCCTTAAGTTACCGAATGAGGAACTTAGCATGTGTGATGATAATCAAAGATTATCTAATGCATCGTATTAATACTATGATGAAAATCATGAATGATATTAGTCCTCACCCTGGTTGAGTGCATAAGTCGCTTTGAAGCATTAATTTGCTGACCTGTCACCGCTGTGCCTCATGCCTTGTAACTAATGGATAACTACAATATAATCACGTGTTACAATGAAGCTTTGCGCAATTCTTGATAGGTGATATACGTTAATTTACACATATAAAAGTCCCCGTTTAACTCCCATTTTCAGACGTTTTTGACCTTATACACAGGAATTGGTGCTTATTTTGGTATCTTTGCAGTTTCAGGTCTTAAACGATGTCCCGAAAGCATAACTGAAGGAAAAACGCAGTTTTCGGCGCGCAAACAGGACCTCAGGTCCAGTGAGCGGCCGCTCGGAGGCTTCGAGCGGCTGCTCGCTCCTCCTGATATTTCCAGAAACATTCTAGAAGGCCTACGTCAGCAATCGAGCAACTGGTCCACTTGTCTGAAAAGTGAGCGGCCGCTCACAGGCTTCGAGCGGCCGCTCACAGGCCCTGTTCTTCTATAAATTCCCTATTCAGCCCACTGATCGATTATTGGGTTTTGGAGAGGCGATTTTAGGCGATTTCTGGACCAAAGGAGCTGCTGGAAGGCCGTTTAACAAGCTCGGGAATCCATCCGATCCACCCTACATCATCCAATCCATCTCTTTAGTATTCTTATGGTTTGATCCTTTAAGCTTTCTTAGATCCAAATATGATTTTGTTTGCTATTTTGATGTTATTTTAGTTAATCGTACGCCTACGGGCAAGAACATTAGTATTAGTTAGTAGTTAAAACAATCGTTTGTGTGAAATCAAGTTTTGTATAAATTTGGCGTTTTTCATGTTTGAATCTTGATGATCATAGCGCAACCTTGTTTCATTGTTGATAGATTTGTAGTTGTGTTCGGATGACTTTGATGATTATCGAATGTGTTAGGCGGATTGCTTGTTGAAGAAACCGTCCGTTTAATCGTCCGGTAGTAAACTAGTTAACTTGTTAATAAAGTTTACACCATGAAACTGTAACCGGGTATTGGTTTGGTTAAAGTCACTCGGATAATGATTATAAATGTTTACCGGCACGTAAATGAGTTTAAAAAGCTTAATGGTGTTGTTACTAATCTTTGACACGGTTAATAATCTTTGTTAGTTATTTTAGTGAAAATGGCGATCTTAGTAGATTTGTGTTCAAAGTTAGTAAAATGGAATAGGTTGTGAAATGCTCTACTTTATGCTAGTTCAGGTGGTCGTATTGTGTATTCGATATTGCTTTCCTTAACTAGTGCGGTTGAGGACTCCCGAAAGGTGATACTAACCTATCTTTAAAGATTCTCATGAGATCATATCAGCTGCGCGCTAATAAACGACTTGAGGTTGTTAACGTGTGTATTCGTGTTAGCTTTCCGTATAGTTGTCATGTTAGGATACCCGAAAGGGACACTAACTGTCGAAAAATGGGAATGTTGATCACGCCTTTATTTCTTATGTAGATGACCTGCTAGGATTGGCGTATTATAGTTTATATAGTTATATTTTCTATTTGGAGTCGTAGTTAAGTTATTTACATGTGTTAGAATTAATTTAGCTATAAACAAACTCAACTTATCTTTTCCTACTGATAAATCGGGGATAGAGTTTTAGTACTATTACTCCGCGCGCGTCGATGGATCGATATCTGGTTCTTATCTGTACGTTACTACATATATGACAGGGTACACTTGCCCTATTGTGTGTGTTTTAATATTAAGGTCTAAACCATTTTTATAAATATTAAAGCAAAACGTGTGTTATTTCATTGTAAAATTATGTGTATATCCGCACACGTCAATAGGGGAATGTGTCACGTGTGCTGGGACTATAGATTTTTCAGTATCTAATATTACCATAATATATCTGAAGTGCTGAACAATAAATAATGATTTTGATTTTAAGTGGTCAAACATACTGGTAATGGTTGTAGGATGCTCAATGCCAAAAAGCAGAAAATTGATCAAAAAGAGTTTTGACTGACTGTTTCAATACTGATATGATCCTCTTACCGAAAGATTCACAAAAATGTGTTTAGTTAATTTTTTATGCAAATCTATTTGAAAATTCAAAAAAGATTTTTGATGTCTTTTAGTATAAACTTTGAAAAATCAAAATGTTTTGTTTCAATTTTATTTTTGATAACCGATGTTGGGATACTTAATGTGAAAGCTCAGATGCACGAGAGTTGTAAAAAGGAAATCAAACTACAGATTTTCAAGTTTCTGGTGCATAAGAAAAATGTTTAATAGTTCAGGGGGAGAACTATTAAGGATCAAAAGGAATGTGAAGAGTACTTCTGAGATTTTTGCCGTGTCTAACACTGGTTGTAGTTTGTGCAGTTTTTAGTAAATTTTTCTGTAGAATCAAACATAATAAGTGCACTTCTAAAGATTCATCGACAAATTGTGTAACTGAACAAGACCCAAACCTGAACATCAAGATCACCAGAATAACGTAAACTAGTCAGAGGTTGTTAAAGAAATGACTGAAGATCGAAGAATTCTGATATAGATTTTTGTCTTCATCTCTGGACCAACAAAAGACAAAGCCAAGATTTCTTGAGTCTGTCTGAGATTTCAAAGCTTACTATAGAGATAGATAAGAACCTCGACACAAACGTACATGAATATGGAAAGTTTTCAAATCGTTCAAGATGATGAATGCAGGACTTGAAGAATTGATAACTTTCTGATTTGGTACATCACTAGCTAGATCCAAGGGGGTGATTGTAAGTGCATTATACATGTATGTCCCCAGCTAGTGATCCGGTACTTAATGTTGTAGGTTCAGATAATCAGAAAATGACCAAGATTATGGAGATGTTGAGTATTAGTAGACACATTCAAACCCACGGGGGTTCGAATGTAGCTCAACACAGATCGAATTTGATTGAAAGTATATAGAAGGTTTCATTCGAACCCACGAGGGGTCGAATGAACACTTTCGACCTCTTGAAGGGGGCGAAGGTGGAAGGCTATATAAAGGGAAAAGTTTGTTATTTTGAGAGAGTTATCATTTTGAGCTTTTCCCTAGTTTGTGTGTGTGTGATTGTAACATTTGTAGTTTTCGTATTTTCTGTTCTAGTCCTTGTATTCTTGTATCTTTCTATTTTGTACCCTTGTAATCCCGAGCTTATGATCAATGGAAAAGTATTTTATCAATTGCATCTAATCTTAATCTATTTCATTTATTCTATAAATTCTACGTGACGCAAACTTTATATAACGTCGCGTGATTTTTTTTATTTTCTTGTATTTTAAATTCTATATTTAACAAATTTTAAGTTCGCCTTTATCCGCTTCCTGTATGTTACTCCTACCAATTCTTGACGAGTCGTCGTTATAATTTATCCTATTCAATTTAGACTTTATAACAAGAAACTTATTTAGTTAAGATCTTAATATATATTTATTATTAATAAAACATATATATATATATAATAATAATAATAATTCAAAAAAAAAAACATAACATGAAATGTTATGTAAAAAAATTGCCGTCCACTTTTTAGTCATTTATTTATTATTTTTTTTCTTTTTTTAGATATAATTACCACTTAATTAACTTCTAACCACCCTAATTAATTCATTAAATACCCAAGCCCTTCACCCCAACTATAAATACACCACTCCTACCCATTCTAACACTTGCTCATTTCTAAATCTTCTCTAAACCTCCCAATTCTTCAAAGAAATCCCAAGAGTGGAAGTCCACTTCTAAGTGAGTTCTCTCATAAACTCCAACTTTATTCTTCTTTCTTCACTTCTTTTCTTTTTCTAACCCCTTGGAAAAATCTCTAGGATCTTCCCCATATTTATCCACAAAAGTGTGATAAGGGTAGAGCACCTAAAAGAGGTCTCAAAGATGGTTGTTTTCTGAATTATACTATATAATAATATAAACATATACTTTTAAGTTTCTATCTTACTAGTTTATTATTAATCTTTGGAAGGTTTGTGGTTACACCTTACCTTACCAACTCTCTTGACCTTTCTTGTGCTACGGATTTATCCACACTAGAAAGGGGAAATCCGGTGTCCAAAACCCACGTTTATTCCATAAGCGAAGTGGTTATGACATGAACCTATCAAATGGATTCACATTCCTAACTTTATACCATCCGAATCATCTATGATGGTTTTGTGCTTGGTCTAACTTAATCTCATGACCATCCGGATTGCCCTAAAGGCAATTTGTGCTTGGTTTGCCTAAAAGGCTTGCATGACTCTCGTGAATCTATAATCTAAACTCAAACCTAAGACCCTTTATTCTCTAATTCTAGTTAACCAAGGATAAGGAACTAATCTCCCAAGACCCGTCTTTGGAAGCTTACTAAACGCACCCAAAGCCGAGTTCACACTTGTCCCCTTTTTACTCTTTATCACTTTTGGGGTGTAAACATGTATCTTATGCAAAACACACTAATGCTTTCATAAACACTCATGCTCAATCTATTAAACATACTTATATGCTACTTGCCATGCTTATGATTCTTAGATACTTAGACATAAATCATTAACTATTATTAGCCCACTTAACATGTATAGCGCTATAGGACTAGCACACCGCCCCCTTTATGGGTCATTGTTAAGATTTAAACGGCCTAACATGAATGTGTTAGGTATACGCTGTGGTACTCGCGGGTTTGAGTTTTGTCTTTTGTATGATAGGTATGTGCAATGCTATAGTATGAGATTTGAGTAAACCAATCTAAAATACTATGTATGTAAACTAAAACTAATATGCTCACCAATGCTTTATGTGTTGACGGATATTTTATACATCTTGCAGGAAATGTTTGATGCAGGATATTCAAGAAATCTACTTAGGATTGGACTAGAAACTCACGCTAGTTTAAGTTCTATATTTTGATGTCGTATTTCTCTTTTCATGAAAGCAATTTGTATTCTATTATCTTTTTAGACGATAATTATGCTATGAATGAAATTTTATCTTTAAATCATATTGCCACGAATTCTAGTGTCATGAAGTCTTTGAACAATCTATCACAAGTCGCGCCTCGATGTATTCCGCCATCGGTTGGGGTGTGACAGATTGATATTCTCTGTATTAGGTCTAGGATTTAACTATAATCATTGATATTTTGATCTAATACAAAGAGTAAAGTTATGGAAATTGCTCGGTGATTTGTTATCTGTTTTCATCACGATCGTTACGGTTTATTTCTGAATAATTTTGCACGATCAGAGGGGATTCCGCACCCTACGGTTGGTATTAGTGAGATCACGGTTCGTGATTACGATCCTAAAACGAATTCTTAGGGTTCGTATCATATTATTGATGGTTCTGATTTTTCGCTCTGCTTTGCCATTTTGTGAAGATGTGTAGGGGCAGGAAAGGCGGTATAGGATACCGTTAATGGTGAAGAATTTTGGAAAGAGGAATTAATGTATTTACGGCAATTATCACATAGGAATGCTTTAATCGTGCATTCGAATTGGGTTTTTATGTTGGATGCATATTGTGAGAAGGAAGGGAAGACATGGGATTTGATTGTAATTGGGTAAGTCTACAAAAAAAATGAGTAGTCACCTAAAAAGAGGACGTAATATTTATGGCTTGATGAACTTATTATTGGGGAGGTTCACACGTCACTATGAATTATATCAAATGGTTGGCATGTAAAATTACTAGAAGCAAAAAATGGTAAAGGGACACTTTTTCAAAAAACACAAGACTGGCATACATTATTCGGAAACATATCAAAATCAATAGAACTAGAAGTTTTTTATTTATTCAAAGATAGACGTCCTAGGTGGCCAAGACGGTGATGCCACATTTATGTAGAGATGGCAGGAAAAGCAATGGGTTAAGAGGAGGTGGACACGAGCAACAGAGGGTAGAGGTCACCACTGCTGTTGCATCACAGGAGCGAGGTCTTGGTCTTGTAATCCTTCATAAGAAAATCAAACGGGCCAAATTCAACAGAAATAGAATTTTCGGTGGTAAATTGACGAACCAATATTAAGTTTTTAACAAGTTTTGGTGAATAAATAACATTTTTATGTATAAATAGAGGTAAGGGTTTTGGTAGGTATTTTGTGTCTTGACCGAGTAGAGGAATATTATCACCATTACCTACAATAATATTTTAATACATGCACGAATTAGAAAAAAGTATGAATGTCACCTTGCTCTGCACCCGTGTCCATGTATTGAGTCGGATCCGGTTGCTACAGCGACATGGTATAGAGGGCCTGCTCAATATCTGTTGGGTTGTATGCAGTGTGGTGGGTTTGATGTGGTTTTGGGCCTAACAGGCCGGGTTGTTGGTTTGGAGTGGTGGACGGCAGATTGGTGGTGGGATAAGGACAAGGTGTGTTGGGACATAAAGGTTGTTGGGTTGGGCAGAAGTGTGATGGGGGTGTGGGCCATTGAGGGGTCCATGGATAATATGATTGGGACGGCCACTGGGAGTAAGAGGGATATCGCCTCGGCCATATGAAGAACGGCCTCGGCCGCGTCTGCCCAATCGTCCTAGGTCACGGCCAAAGATCCGATCATCGGGTCAGTTTTGGTCATGGGTTGTGGTTCGGTGGGTGGATGCGGTTAGGCTGGTTGAGGCGGTTTTAGAGGTGAGGAGGGGTTGTTCAGCTTTATGGGTTTAGACTTGGATAAGTTTGGATCGGGCAGTGTAAAAGGTGGGGAGTGGTTCTTGTTGTTGTACAATAGTAGCACTGCCCTGGTCATTAAGCCCGACGATTATTTGGAGAACCAATCTATCATTGTCCACGGGGGTGTTAACGTTAGCCAATTGATCTGCCAAGAATTTGAGCTCTTGGCAGTAGGCCGAAACACTAGAGAAACCATCCAAACGTGTATTTGAAAACTTGTGCATTAGATGTATGGCCCTTGAACTTTTGTTATCCTGGAACAAGTTTTCAATAGCAATCCAGGCATCATAAGCCGTGGAAGTTTTGGTGATGATAGTGTGAAGAAGGTCATTGGATACGGTACTGTAGATCCATTATAATACAATCGCATATAGGCATTCCCAATCATTAAGGGGCTTGGGATAGTCATCGGAAGCAGATGGACAATCGACAGTGGGACAAGGGGAGAGGTGGTTGTGGTCAAGAAATGCTTTACAATGAATGGTGAATAGAGTCGACCACAAAGCATATTGCCCGGATTCAATCTCTAAGGTGATGGGGATAAAGTTCTTGATGTTCGACACGGTTGTGGCGGAGTGTATTTTAGATTCTATGGTGATGGGATAGGTGGGAGATTTAGGTGCCGGGTCAGCCATGGAATTCAAAAGAGGGAGAGAAGTTGACGGCAGAGATATCGAGTTAGGGAAGAAGAAAGCGGCCTAGGATTTTGGGAGGGATGATGACCTGGACTCTTTATACCATAATGAAATATAATCCGTGTCTTTGTTATTGATGATTCTTGGTATAAATAATACAAAGTGTATCGCATAAATATAGTTACAGATAATTACATTAAACACTATACAATCATTGCCGGCTATTATCATCAAATCAGACAATATTCATTTGAAATAATAGGGTTGCAGTGATATATACAATGTGTATTTTGGTGGGTCCTACAATATGAGAAAAGGCTACAAAGACGCTTCTTTCTTGTGAAGTCACTATGTATAGACGCTTCTAATGTTTATTTTGTTTTGTTTTTTTTTTTTTATAAGTCAATGTGTATTTTGGTGAAACGATCAAAAAGAAAACTACATCTTTTGAGAGCAATAAGAATATATTGGAACTAATGACCATTTTAATTTTTATTATTTAAAGATAAATTTAGATATCTTCATGTTAAGTTGTCGATTGTTACAAAGAACATTATAAACTTGACATAGAAACTAGACTCGAGTTGGAAAATTGGTGTGGATTTTGCAAACTAGAATGTCATATTTTGGTCATTTAAAATAAAATGACAAATACAATGATTCAAAATGTTAAAGCTGGATTATAATTCATAGTGCTAGTTCACTTGTATGGAAAGGAATTAGTGCAAAAATTCCAAGACAGCATATAATCCAACCATAATGGGGAGAGTGGCAATCATGCCAAAGACAACCCTGAAAAATAAATAATATTTTTTTAACAAAATTAGATATTAACATAAATAATTATATTGTATTTGTGAAAAAAATAAAAACCAAAACTTACGCGGTACTTAGAACATCTGGATGCAGTCCATATTCTTTAGCGTATATAAATGAGGTAATAGACTGAGGTATAGCAGACTGTAATATGAAATAATGTAAGTATATAATTTGGTTTGATTGAAATTTAAAGTTTTTATAGTCCAATTCCAATAATGAACATCCCTAGTAATTACTAGGGTGTACACCAAGTGCTCACCTGAATTATCGCAACGCGTAATACATCCCCATGCAGACCAACCGCGACGCAGCTGACAGCCATAGTTGCTGGTCCTGCGAAAAACTTGAGAACAATGGCAAGCATCGTCAGAGTCGTGCCACACGCAATCAATTTCTCCTGTTTTGCCATGAACAAACCTGCAAGCAAGTTTCCCAAGAACTATGCATTAGTAACGTGCACATAAGCTATTATAAAGTAAGCTATAAGTATTTGACTTACGTACCCATGCTAAACATTGCAGTGCCTGTCCCAGCCTTAGACATGATCAACACTGACCCTTCAATCATTTCTGGCATTGGCCAGTTAAACCTACGACAACAACAACAAAAGTTTTGTCAAATTAGAAAATATTAATATTTAAAAAAGATATATGTTTTCTTTTCTTTATATATTGTGTTTTATATATTGTATCATACTAGTAGGGTGCCCGCGCGATGCAGCGGGAAACACAAACACTTCTACGGGTGTGTATCATTTGATTCAGTTTGATATTAGCCTCAATCAAAACTAAAACCAAATTCATCAGCTAATCGATCTTATTAAACAATTGATTATTTGATTCAATTTATATGGTTAGATTATCAGTTTTTAGTCTGGTTTATTTAATTTTTGTTAACAACAAAAACCAAACTTTGGTTAAATTTTTTTGCCAATATTTATATCTTTTATACATCCATTTCACATACTTCTAAGCAAAAAATTTAACGAAAGTTTGGTTTTCAGTACTGGGTTAGGATCAAATACACAGTGAAAAAAAAATAGAAAGTCGTATGAAGGGTATCAAACGGACTCCGATTTGACTCATTCAAGCTGCATTGGAACCGTCTTATCGAACCATACGACATTAATTTTTAGGTCTTCGTTTTTTGGGGTTTTAGCTTGTAGTTTTTAGAATATGCGTTATATCATTGTGTCTTTTATGTACCATTGTATCTTTTTCTCATTTTCATCATTATGTTTTTTTCTTCAGCATTGTGTTATATTTTTTGGCACTGTGTCATATTTTGTGACTCAATGTGTTATATTGCATAATCTATTGTGTTTTTTTTTCGTATACTTCTCACCTTTCGCATTTTTGTTACACTATGTAAAATAACTTGACCCTTTGCTCCTAACTACATCGCGCCGGCACGCTATTATGGGTATGTGAATGATTCTGTTTCAGTTTGACTGGTTTCGGTTAACTAAGGTTACAAAAAAAATGATAACTGGTTTTAAGTTAAATTTCAATTGATTTTGGTTCAGTTTTGTCTCCTTTTTTGTTTAGCTTCAGTGAACGGTTTAGTTGTTGTTCACTCACAGATATTGTTAATAACGTAGCACATAAAACAAATTTTAAATTAAAAAAAATAAAAATACTATATTCAAATTAAAGATAATAAAATGCTTATTATTATGATATAATTTTTTTTTGTAAAAGTATTAACATAAGAAAAAAAATATGACTATTTAAAAATCAAGGGGGATAGTTTGCTTAAAAGAAGGAAAAGAAGTTTAACTATAATTTATATAAGCAAAAGTTGAGTAAGGTTTAAGGAATTAAAGTGTAACTAAGATGAGGTATTAAAGTGTAAATAAGATGAGGTATTAAAGAGTAAAAGTGTTTGAATGACTATTTTACCCTCATTTTAGGGTTGTTTATGAAAATAAAGTTCTTAACTTTTGGGTATCTTAAACTACCCTTGCCTCATGCATTATAATATAGTATAGATTATATCTTTTCTACATTTGTTTCGATCACGGTTAGATTACTAAGAGCATTTACATCTCTTTCACCAAATTTCATCTATCAAATTACACTAAAAATCACTATTCCACCCTAAAATTTTATCTCTCCTTTTTAAAATAATAATACTTTTCATACTTTTATCATTATATTTTCTCTCTCCCCACTCACAACTATTTTCAAAAATATTAAAATATTTTTAGGGGTGAACAGTGGCTTTTCAAATATAGGGGTGAACAGTGCTTTCATCAAATATTTCCTCTCTCCTCCACTCACAACCACTTACACTCACCCCATATCATTTGGTGGACACACTCACATATATTTGGTTCTCCAAATGTGAATGCTCTAAGAGCATTCACATCCCGGGCATTAAATATATGTGAGTGTGTCCATCAAATTATATGGGTTTAGTGTAAGTGGTTGCGAGTGGAGGATATAGAGAATATTTGGTGGAAACACTTTTACCCCTAAATATGAAAAGTTACTGTTCACCCCTAAACATATTTTAATATTTTTAGAAGTGGTTGTGAGTGAGGAGAGAAAAAATATAATGATAAAAGTATAAAAAAATATTATTATTTTAATTAGGAGAGAGAATATTTAAGGGTTGAGTAGTGATTTTTAGTGTAATTTGATGGATGAGATTTGGTGGATGGGATAAGAATGCTCTAATGCAGTACTTTTTATACATTCCTAACTTTATTTGTAGGCCATTACGTGGTTGTGTAGTTGAAGTTTTCTCTTAAGGAGTCTCTTTATTCTTTACCATAGATGTACTGGTTATCTACAACTCACTCTCCTGGCATACTACCCAGTAGCTAATTTGATATTGATGAAATTTTAATGCATATGGTTGTTTTAGTTGTAATATACTAAAAATATATACTCCATCCGTCCCATTTTAGATGTCATGGGCCTACAAACACACAGATTAAGAAATTTTTGATTGTATGTTATAAAATGACAATAATATCGTCAAGTTATTATTTTAAATATTTGATTGTCTTTTGTATATTATGGGCAAAACTGAAAATTATTTAAAATGGACATTTAATTTGGGACAACAAAAATTAAAAAAAAAAATGGACATTTTAAATGGGACGGAGGGAGTATATATTTTCAATTGTTATGGAAATATATTTTCCCGTATTGCCTGTTACAACATTTTTTTTTTATTCTAGAGCTTTAACTTTTAATAAATAGATTTTAAACGCTATACTTAAGAAGAAACTATGACAATAAAAATATATATATCTTAATACCTATTTGATATAGTAGCCCAAATGATGCCAATGACACACGAATAAGAATTAGGGTTCATGGCAAGTTTCAAGGAAACAACTTTCATGAGCGACACCAAGGACGATCTAGCGTCAACTGCTTGCACAACATCTGACTTCAAGTTTCCTTCTAGATCCTTCAAATCAGTAACATTGACAGAGCAATCAGTCATTACTGATCTTCTACATTCCAACACAAATAGGAGACCAGTGAGCCAAACAATGGCTTGGATCACTGAACCTTGTACAACAAGGTTCACAAATTCTTGACCATACATTGCCCTAACCAAGGGCACACCCACCACAAGGGAATTGGTCAAAGTAGACAAAGAGTAACTTGTTATGGCCCATGAACAACTTCCTTTACTACTAAACCTTGCCCAAAACACAAGGACAGTCACAATAATAACTTTTGAGATAGCGTCCGCACCAATGAAGTGATAGTTCATGTTGAAAGGATCGATGTGGGCGGTAAACTCGAAAGTAAAAAGTGGGAGGGTGAAGAAACATACAAACCGATTAATAGCATCACATTGTTCATGTGTAAAAATGTGGCACCACCTCACCGAACCATACCCTAATAGTAAAGCCACATAGAGTGGCACGGTGGCTACTACCACTTTATAAACGTCCTCTAACCCAATCATATTTTAGAAACTAATAAAGAAACCTTCAAAAAGAAAGTGCAATATGTCCAAAGAAATGTGTGTTCTCTACTTTGGAGTTTGTTGAAGTATTTATATACATGTTGAGAACATTTTATTTGTGGAAAATAAAATGAAATTAAAGCAAAATTTATAGAAAAGGTGTTTTAAATATTATGCCTCCAAATGCAAATTGTAGTTGTACATGATTCGTTTCAGTGGATGCTTTGAAGTGACATTATAAAAGTATATTAGGTTTGTGATAGGTCACTATTGATTTTGGACCTCTTATGTTTTATGAAACTTTTTTTACGTTCTTGTCATTAAAAGTTAGAGGTCTATAATAACTATATAAATGGACAAATTCGTGCATGTTGGATCAACGTCATGTTAGGAATCAACATAGAAAACACTATAGTCTACACTATCCTAAGGTTGTGACTTGTGTGAGTTGATCATCCAACATGCGTTCAATATGGAAACGCCGAAGTCATTTCTGTTGTGGCTTTTAAAGCCTCACAACAATCGCTATCATATAGTGATCATTGGACAAAACTTAACCTTTTCATTCTCCATCATTGTGATAATTAGCCACACAACATGAAAACGAATAAGGTGATACTTGATCTCTATGTACTCGGCCATAATTAAAAGATGGGAGTCCTTTTGAAAATGTGTCATAATCAACTAGAAAGTAGCTTATCTTTGTGACGGATAAGAGACATAATATTGTTCCATATATAACTTTGATTTCTAGTAACTAGTGGGTGCCAACCCGCTCTTCACGAGTCACGACTGGTCAAACATCGGGGCAGCTTGGCTTTGCACATTAAAATGTAACCCACTACAAGAAATTGGACCAATACCGGCACCACTATTAGTGGCGGCGACATCTGAAATGTCGTCGCTAAAGCCTGTATCCGCGTATTTGATTAAATGAGCAAGAACCGACAATTAATTAACTAAAAGATTTTACGGATGGTGTTTTGTTGTACGAAATTCAATAACGACGATATGTACCTGCTATTGACCTTAAGCAGGAAGTCACTCCAACATCTTCTTTCCCTCCATTATCATACTTAACTCTCTAGATCTTCTTCTGTCGCCGCTATCGACTTTAGCGGCCACAAATGTCGCCAATAGAGACCTCGTTTCTTGTATTGACAACAGGTGTTGGTATTATTTAAATAATAAAACTATACAAAAAAAATATATTGTTAAGAGTTAACAGCTAAAATCGTTCATGATGTTTAACCAGTTTTGCTTACTACGTCCAAAAAAAGCTTTTTCTTTTTTTTTTTCAACTATACCACCTACTGTTTGTCATTTCTATCCAATTTGTTAACTCTGTTTGTTTATTCTGTTAAAATGAGGGGCATTTTTGTTCGAGTTAAATGTCAATTTTGTCCCTGAAGTTTGGTCTAGTTTGCCACTTCAGTATAAAAAAGTTTTTTTTTGTTGCAATTCAACACCCGAGGTTTGGATTTCTTTGCTATTTTCGTCCTTTTCACTAACTCGGTTAATTGTGTAGATCGTTACTTTGTAATTCCTCTTGTAATTTCATTAATTAATCAATAAAGAAGCTAATCATTGGTTCTTTGTATTAGATTGTTAATTCTCGAAGGTTAATTTCTAACAATAAGAGTAAAAAGATGTATATAAACATGTCATTTGCCGCTATATATGTGTTGCATTGTCACTCTTTTTTTCTAGCTAAGTGAAACTAAGTGGTTGTGGTTGACGTCTAAAGTGATATAAGGCTAAAAAGATGTGTATAAACATTTCATGTGTCCTTCTCATTGATATGACATATTTATAGTTACAAAGTAGTCTTATATTATGTTTTGTAGTTTTTATGGTATCATGATCAGCAGAAATTCAAAATGGTTTCAAGTTATCTTTAGTTCCAGAAACACATGGGTTCGAGTTATGACTAGTTTTTCTAAAATCAACTACATGTATCTTGTCTTTGGTGTAATTTATTCTCTTTCTTATTTTGTCTTACTCAAGTTTTGGTCAACGATATAATACATGGAATAAGGTATTGATTCACCTGTCCTTCACTTGTGGTGTAGTGGTAGGCGGCCCGGGATCCTCCTCGTGAGACCCGGGTTCGAACCCCATTGCAACCACTTGGAGGGACAAGGCAATGATGGCGATAGATCTCGGCCCGTTTGGGTCCTGGTCTGATCCTGAGCCACCTCCGGTTTTAATCCGGCCGTTACTCTAGCAATCGGTTCGTGTGGAGGCGGTACGGTTTCCGGGAGGCTGCCATGAGACCAAGTCTGATACTCCGAGGACGCGTGCCCGGTTCAGACAACGTAAGTTCCGAGGGGCAGAGCTTGGTCTGGGCTGCTGTCATGGCAGTGCGAATCGATCGCCTGTTGTCATAATTAGCCGGCCAAAAAAAAAGGTATTGATTCACCTATTTATTCTACACCATTCCCTATACTTTTATGGTTTTCTTCTGGCTTTGAGTTACTCCACCACTCCTAATTCTCAACCACAAATCTTGAGATATGGGGAGTTACAGAAAAGTGACCGATTGTGTTGTTTACATATAGAGTAGTGATGGATGAGGTCTAATTTAGGTTTTATTATATGACAATAGCTGGCTAGATATCTTTTTAAATCGTATAAGATCACTTTTGATATAAAATATATTGGTTGTACTCTTAAATCTGTAATATGATGATTCAAAGAAAGAAAAAGAGCATGGTTTCTCTTCTCAAATGAGTGCTAGGAAAAGTTTATTAAAACATGTGTGAAACATACCAAAGCCACTCCTTACATATGTAATAAACAATCACAATGTTTCCTTGAAACAACATAATATCATATCACTTTACATCAACCATGCAAATCATACGTAAATTCCAAAGGCATTTTATCGAGACACCCCAAGGGGTTCAACCCGTGAACAGCATCAAGTGTGTTACCCCTTGGAACCCTCGATAACTAGGGGCCTTCGCCCCTTCAATCACCAGGTTGGCTAGTGTCAAAAACCATAAATACTTTCGAACAAATTAATGTATCCATATGACCATACTTCATTTGTAACATCGATGTTTGTTGGGATTTCACCTTCGCTTTAAGTAGGTTTAGCTTAATTTAAATGGTTTGACTACATTAAAATCACCAACATGGGGTAGTGGTGTAGCGATATCCCATCCATAAAAATCTACCTTTCCTTTCAAGTAGAAACTAGTTTTTTTTTACCAGCAGCACACTGCGGCGTCTTAGGCGAAATCATAACGTATAGACTACAATTGATCAAACTCGTTTCCGAACTACATTTATGTCGAAACATTTGGTAACTCAACTCTATACCGTTGAATTGAAATGTATTACATTTGACGAAATGTATTACATTTGACCCGATTTGTTTCCAAACAAAATTTACATAAAAACGTAATATAATAATTAAACCCGCTCGTTTTCATCACTACTAGAAAAAGTCTTTCTTGACACGCACTAATTTATGACACTCAAAAGCGTGTGTCATAAAAATATTGTCATAGTTTGTAAAATCTTGTTAATTAATGACAATAATTTTTGTGTTGTCAAGAATTTTGTGTCAAGAAATAGAAAACATGATGGTAGAAAATATTGTGTGTCATCTTTTCGTGTCATGATCCTAAAAATTCAAACTCTCCCTCCATATAATTTCATTCCCGCTCAATTCTTTCCCCCCAAACATGTGTACAGCTTTCGACTCCCTCTCCTCCAAACATACGATTCCCTCTCTAACCCTAACATTACAACCCTGCATCTTCAACCACCTCATACGTACTCCACATCACTTCTGCCCCGCCGTTTGACAATTTCCCAAAACGGCATCGTATCACATATCTTGTACAAACAACCCCTAAATCATCGCAAACACCAAGGCCCAATTACCACTTCGCCTACGTTTCTTTTCATCCAAGCTAATTTTATTATTATTATTATTATTATTATTATTATTATTATTATTCAACATTTTAACATATACTAATATCATATCAATTGACTGACTAATCGTCTTCATCAGAGCATAATAGATTCTTCTGGTAAGCTTTTTATTTAATTAGCTTTATGCTTTTATTATGGATTCAACGGTACTAGTTTGGATCTGTAATGGATCTGGTTTGATGTTATTAAGTCAGATCTTTTGAGGTACAAAAACATACTAATTCGGACGCAGACTTCCCAACTGCACGTTTGCGAGCATTGAACGGAATAAACATATGTGTCCGGTCAATTATTGTGAGAATTAGTCTAAATAGTATAATGGGAATTGAAGAAATTGTGTGTGATTGTTAAATATGACTTATGATGTTTTCATGGATAAGATATGGTGCTCTATTCGTTGTACGTTTTTACATGCTTTGACGGATGTTTTGTGTTTTAGTGTAGTACTTGTTAGAGCTGTCATTACTCAATGGTACATTTAAGAATTTGTCGACCTCAAGCGACGGGAAGGAAATGGCCACATTTTGCTGAAGTGAAGCTAGTTTTGGTTTTTAAATGTGGTATGTACTCTTAAAGTCATTACTCCAGTGATTGATCAGAATGGTTGTTGAATTCAGTTGCTGATTATTGACGAATGAATAATGCCTGCTTTGCCATTTATCACAACCAATATAAATAATACAATACAAGTAGAGGAATTCTCCATTTACTAAATATACAATGGTCAATGGTTGCCTAATATATATGGTCAATGGCTTTAATAATATATACGGCTATTACTCCCCCGCAGTCGAAGCGAAGGGTGGACGAATGCTTAGACTGGATCGAAAATCATCAAAGAGAACACGTGGTAAGCCTTTGGTGAAGATGTCAGCAATCTGATGTCGGGAGGAAACATGCAGCACACGAACGTTACCCTTTTGAACTTGTTCCTGAACAAAATGAATATCCAACTCGATATGTTTCGTGCGTTGGTGTTGAACTGGATTGCCTGAAAGATAGATGGCACTGACATTATCAAAATGAATATAGTAGAACGAGTAAGCGGGCGATGAAGCTCTAATAGGAGATTATGTAACCAACATATTTCTGCAACAACATTAGCAGCTCCACGGTATTCGGTCTCTGCATTGGAGCGATTAATGGTGGACTGGCGTTTAGACGACCTGGAGATGAGGTTGTCTCTAAGATAGACTCAGTAACCTGAAGTGGAGCGTCTCGTGTCAGGGCAGCCTGCCCAATCTGCATCTATGTATGCCCGTAGAGAACCAGTATCAGAGGGACCCAGGTGAAGGCCAATATCAGGTGTTCCCTTGATGTACCGAATGATCCTTTTTAATGCGTTCCAGTGACTGGCCTGAGGAGCATGCATGTGCATACATATTTGTTGCACGGCATAGGAGATGTCAGGGCGTGTGAAGGTGAGGTACTGTAGAGCACCTGCAAGAGAATGAAAGGTGGTTGGATCATCATGATGTGGCTCTGTGTCTGCACTAAGCTTGGGTTGTGTGTCTACAGGCATGACAATTGGCTTACAAGAATCCATAGCTGCATGATGGATGATGTCTTTGATGTAGGCCGATTGCGAAAGGAAGAGATGGTCGCCTGTACGTGTGACTTGAATACCCAGAAAGTAAGATAATGGACCAAAGTCTTTCATTGAGAATTCACTTGCAAGACTATTCATTAAACGAGATCTAAGAGCTTCATTTGAGGTAGTGAGTATGATGTCATCGACATATATCAAGAGATATGCAATGTCATGGCCCTGGTTATAAATGAACAAAGAGTTATCCAATTTACTCTGGCGAAATCCCTGCAAAAGAACAAAGTCAGTGAAGCGTCCCTGCTTAGGGTGCTTGTTTCAGACCATACAAGGACTTCTTTAGGCGACAAACGTGGCCTGGATAGTCAATGTTGCGAAACCCCATGGGTTGATGCATGTAGACAGTCACATGTAGGGTGTCGTGAAGAAAGGCATTAGTGACATCCAACTGGTTGATCTGCCAGGATTGAGCCAGGGCAAGTGATAAGATGAGCCAAATAGTGGCCGGTTTAATAACCGGACTGAATGATTCCCCACAATCAATTCCTGCCTGCTGACCACGACCATCACAAACAAGTCGTGCCTTGTACCGCTCCAAAGTGCCATTAGACCTGAACTTATGTTTAAACAGCCACATACTACGGATAATATTCATGTCAGGTGTGCGAGGTACAAGCTCCCAGGTCTTATTTTTAATAAGTGCACTAAATTCGTTGGTCATGGCACTGTACCATTCCGGAGTGGACAACGCAACCTTGGGTTTTTTGGTAATAGGTTGAAGGTGGTGGTGTTGAGATTGAACAGTTGCTTGGGTTTGACAATTCCACTCATGGAACGAGTGTGAATAGTACGGGTATTGGGCTGGACGGGGGTGGAGCATGGGCTGGAAGTTGGTTTGGGGCGGGTGCCATGGGTAAGGTTTGGGCAGGTGGGATATTAGATTGTTCGGGTGGTGGTGTGTTAGGGAGCTGGTCCGGTGAGTTATTGGATGGGCCTGTAGTGGACGTGTTGTGGGAGTGAGTTGAGGTAGAAGAGTGTGAGGTAAGTGGGCTAGTCGGTTGGGCCGAGGGACCGGATGAGGTGGATGGGTGGTTTGGGCTTGAGGGAGGAACGGTATGTGTATTAGAGGGGGTGGGGGTGTTTGGGCTGGTGTAGTGGTGTTCGGCAGTGGGCTATTTGGGCCTGGCGAGACATGTGGCCATCGTAGGGGATGTAAGGTTGGGTTTAAGAAATCATAGGTATTTGGTTTGGCAGGCGACTGGATGGCGAATGGGAAGATGGATTCCTCGAATTAGACATGTTGCTGGACGGGGGTGGAGCATGGGCTGGAAGTTGGTTTGGGGCGGGTGCCATGGGTAAGGTTTGGGCAGGTGGGATATTAGATTGTTCGGGTGGTGGTGTGTTAGGGAGCTGGTCCGGTGAGTTATTGGATGGGCCTGTAGTGGACGTGTTGTGGGAGTGAGTTGAGGTAGAAGAGTGTGAGGTAAGTGGGCTAGTCGGTTGGGCCGAGGGACCGGATGAAGTGGATGGGTGGTTTGGGCTTGAGGGAGGAACGGTATGTGTATTAGAGGGGGTGGGAGTGTTTGGGCTGGTGTAGTGGTGTTCGGCAGTGGGCTATTTGGGCCTGGCGAGACATGTGGCCATAGTAGGGGATGTAAGGTTGGGTTTAGGAAATCATAGGTATTTGGTTTGGCAGGCGACTGGATGGCGAATGGGAAGATGGATTCCTCGAATTGGACATGTCTAGAAATAAAGAGTTGGTTAGTGGAGAGGTTTAGACATTTGTATCCCCAGTGATTTGGGGGATAACCAAGGAATACACAAGGGTGCGAGCGGTGGGTGAGTTTGTTTATGGTTGTGGAGGGGGTTATGGGATAGCATAGACAACCGAAAACACGAAGATGTTCGTATTCGGGTTGGCAGTTGTATAATAGGGAGGTGGGTGATTTAAATTTGAACTTTTTGGTGGGTAGAATGTTTAGCAAATATGTGACGGTAGCAAGGGCATGGTGCCAAAGGTTGGGAGGTAACGATGCTTGCGCTAGTACTGTGCGAAGCATGTTGTTAATGGTGCGGATTTTGCGCTCCGCTTTGCCATTTTGGGATGAGGTGTGAGGACAATAAAAGCGAAAATGCATACCATTTTTATTGCAAAAATTGTAGAAATTATTGTTTGCATATTCGGTTCCGTTGTCGCATTGGACTTGTTTAATTTTTCTTTCAAATTGGGTGGTGATGTGGTTGTAAAAGGTTGTAAAACTTTCAAAAACTTATGATTTGTGGGAGAGGGGAAACGTCCACAAAAAATATGTATAATCATCAAGAAACAATACATAATAACGGTGACCTCCTGTACTAAGTACGGGGGAGGTCCAAAGATCCCTACGAATAATATCGAAAGGCATGCAAGTAGAATTCATAGAATCATAAAAAAGGAAGTTTAGTACTCTTCCCAAATACACATGGTTCACACAAAGTTTTGTTTATTTTTGAATAATTAATGAAAGATGACAATTTTAAAGATTGTAAAAGATCATTGCCCGGGTGCCCTAGATGTTGATGCCAGCGATCTTGTGTGATGGTGGTGAAGGCGGATGGGTGGTTGAAATTGGTGGAGAGTTGAGCGGCCAGTGGATAAAGATCGCCGGTGCTGTTACATCTAAGGATTGGCGCCCGAGTATTGAGATCATTCACAAGAAAACCAAAAGGGTCAAACTCAACTGAAACGAGGTTATCAGTGGTTAGTCGTCTAACAGAAATTAAATTTTGTAATGATGTGAGGGACAAAAAGGGTGTTGTTTAGTTTTACAGGTGGGAAGGGTGGTGGAAGGACTTGGTTGCCTTGTGCCACAACGGGGATAGAGTGACCATTACCAACAATTATAAATGTATTAGTGCAAGTATTAAACTTAGACGGAGAGTATATACCTTGTTGGTTGGCTGAGTGAGAAGAAGCGCCGGTGTCCATAACGCCATGATCTGGTGGATTGAGGGCCATCATGTAAAGAGCTGGTTCGATGTCCGTAGGTGTGTATGAGTAGTTTGCCTCATCCGGATGTGCACCCAAGATTCCTTGACTTTGTTGTTGATTAGGCCGTGATGGGTATGGACAACGTGGTCGAGCCGAAGATGGCTGCCAAGACTGAGATGAATTGTTCATGATTTGGGACCACTGATTCGCTGTCCATGGACAAGGTGAGGCGGGTGGCTGGCGGTTCCTGTTGTTGTTGTAGCCATGTCCCCTCCCACGACCCCGAGGTCTAGTCCGAGGACCTGCAGATTGATGCGAGGGTGGATGGGAAGCCGCAACATTGGCAGGGCCATAGCCGAGTGTTGAGCGGTCGTGGCTGATTGTCGTTTCTTCTTGGTCTCTTCATTGGTTAGACGAGATCGGACCTCAAAGAAGTCAGGGAGCCGTCACGATTTTGCAAAACTGTGGAGACACCATCAAACTGTTCTGTCAAGCCGGTTAAGACTTGAAGAACAAGCATGCGGTTATCTATAGGAGAGCCGAGTCCGCGTAGTTGATCAGCAAGAAGTTTTGCATGTTGCAAATACGCGGTCATGGAGGGAAAATGGGCAAGATTCAAGTTGGGGAATTCTTTCCCAAGAAAAATGGCACGAGTGTTACTATTGTCGTTAAACTCGTTTTGTTGAGCGGTCCCGACTTGATAAGCCGATTGGCCGGGGACACAAATGATATGAAGGAGATCATTCGAGATGGTCCCGCATATCCACTAGAGCACTAGAGCATCCAGCCGAGACCACAAGGCAGTTTTTGGGTCGGCTTCAGTCGTTTCACGGGATGAAGAGGAGGCAGAGTCAGAGGGTTTAGGGGAAGGATGTTCGATGACTTCATAGGCTCGACAGTGGATTTGGAAAAGCTCTAACCATGTGTTATAATGGGGCGATTCTTTCTCAATAGTAAGGGGAATGAAGTTGCGAATATTTGAGATGGTAATTGCCGGATGGATTTTGGGATCCATTATAACCGGACAGAAG
Source organism: Ambrosia trifida (assembly GCA_028751855.1). Lineage (NCBI taxonomy): Eukaryota > Viridiplantae > Streptophyta > Magnoliopsida > Asterales > Asteraceae > Ambrosia > Ambrosia trifida. The sequence goes on from CM054122.1 coordinate 83,797,767, forward strand.
GGTGAAGAAAGCAGAATGTGAGGGGCTGAGAATAGAGGTCCGGTGGCAGAGGTGCTATGGTTAGGATAAGATCGGTTTTTGGAGGATTGATACCATATTGACGAATGAATAATGCCTGCTTTGCCCTTCATCACAACCAATATAAAATAATACAATACAAGTAGAGGAATTCTCCATTAATTACTAAATATACAATGGTCAATGGTTGCCTAATATATGTGGTCAATGGCTTTATTGGTTGCCTAATATATGTGGTCAATGGCTTTAATAATATATACGGCTATTACTGATGTATTTCCTTATGGACAATACTCTGCAATAAAAGACTCATATCAGGTTAATGTCTTTTTTACCCAAACTAGTTTGACCCGATTGCTTTTGATGCCAAATGTGAACAATAAAAGTTGCTTGTTTGATTCTTGCTTACAGAGATTTGTGGCGTTTTTAGCTCCATTATTATCTGGGCGTGTGACTATTTAGAGTGGTCCAAATTATGGCGTTCTTAGCTAGGATAATAAGCTTACTAGAGCTTAAGTAAGTGTTTCAATTTTTACATTTACTTCAGAACTAAAGTGTTGATACCACGTTTATCATTAAATAAAATATCAGTCGAGGATACCCTTCGCAATGTGCGGCCATTCCTACTAGTGTGTATATGAAGTATGCCCACACTTTTTATATATTTATATGGTTATATTTGTATTTTGTATGCATAGGGGTATAGAACATGACTTTTATCCAACATTAAGTTGTTAGTTGGTCGATAGGCTTACAATTTTTATAGAGAATTGATTGGTCATAGTTTGTTGGATAAACTTTGTTGGTTGTTCCATATAGTTTTCTTTTGTTGTGTTAACGCAAGTGGCTAGTGTTGAAATTAAGCTATGGGGATGATAATGGGGATAATACTAGCCATTTTTTGTTGTGTTAACCCGGTTGGGACTAGAGGCTGCTGAAATGCAACGCTTGCTGCTGTGGGTTGGCGGGGTGGTCCTAAATTGTGATACCCCGCAATTTCAGGTTCTCACATTAACTAAAACTCTAGTTACTTGTACTTAAATTCCATGCATTCTACTTAACTATAGTTAGTTAGTAGAGTCATTCGTTGCACGGTTATAGGTTAATAACTGCATGAAATGGTAATTCGGAAAATTACTAGACTACGTATACAAGTAGGGAACCCCGAACGTTGGTTATTTGGTGAAATACAACCATTGTGAACCTACATGTTAATATTATGTGTTAATACGTGACTATGTGAATTTACGTGATTAAACGTTAACGGGTCATTAACTGGGACGGGACGGACCGGGATCCAAATATGTATGATGAACGTTTATGTGCATTTTGAATATTAGTATAAGGGATATTAATATTTGGAAGTTGGTAGTATTGTAGAATAAAAGAAAATAAAAATTTGAATATTAGGTCTCCCCGCGGTACGCGGAGGGAAAGGATATTCCCCCGCCGCCCGCGAGGGAGTTATAAAATTTGATAGGTTCTGGGGAACGTCACGGTACGCGGGGGTACTAAGAATCCTCCCGCGGGGGAGTCAAATACGTGGAAAACAAGTTGAAACCTCATTAAAACGATTTTAAACCCCATTCTTCTCATAAACACAACCCTAATCGTTCCCTACAGCCTAATTACGAAAATATCAAACCCCAAACACCTGCTAAGGCTCAAGAACACCATTCGGGAAGCGTGGAGAGCAATCGGTTGGTGATTTCGAAGTGCTTTCGGTATAACATTCAATCTTTCATGTTTTAATCTTCTCTAATATGTTTTAAAACCTTATAATCAAGTTTGTCCAGTCTGAAACACTTTTATAAAGATTAAAACTTGAAGTTTATAAAGATTTAATGGGTTAAACATGATCCTAAGCGATTAGTGATATGATAAGTTACTTGTTGCGCAAGTTTGTGATGTTTTGATCGTTAGGGTTTATGATTTTGCATGTCTTATGATAGGTTCTAATCATGCTAGGTCTTATAAATGTTTTGTGATGATTATTGATTGTTGTTGATCGATTATACGCACACGCGAGTCGTTTAAATAAGAGTTTATGCATGATTAAAATCTGAACAGAATGTTTAGGTCAACTTGTAGGGTCTTTTACGTGACTTAAACATGATGGTTTTGATGATTTATTTGAATGGTTGTATTATACCTGGGTTTAGCTTTTCATAATGGGTAAAATCGAGTGATTTGGACGTCGTTTATATAGTTTTTGGAATTTTCTTTGAATAAAGGTCATATCAGATTTTCGGATTAACAAACTGAGTCAACTTTAAACCATCATAACTCGAGTTTTACAAAGAATTAAGTTATGAAATTTGTACAGTAGATTAACATTGGAATAATTTGGCTTTTTCAAGTGGATTCATCCCGTTTGGATGAATACACAATTTTTAGGAATTTTTCTACTAGCCTGACCTGTTGTAGAAACTTTCTAGACATACTTGTGATGTGCGATTTTTCATAATTTTTGTGTTTAGTTCTAAGATAAAAAAAAATATGGATTAACAAACAAACCCCAAAGAATATTCAGTAAACATTTGGGAGTTTAATTCGTTGATTAAGTATATTAAATAAATTAGTTTTCGTGGTGCATAATCTGTCCTAAAAACACAGATTGTGTATTATGTGTCTATGTGACTAATTGGAGTGCTATGTGGTATGTATTTGACGTGTACTTGAATGGGCACTTATATGAGACGCATATGAAGTGTAGAACTAATGATAACCAACATATTCACCAACGGGTCCGTAGGGTTTACTGATGCGTGTAGAATCACTAGCTGTCACTTACACGATTTTAAACATTTAAACGTCTTGGACAAACGGGTTATACGGTGTAATGGTGTTACACATATACTTACCTTAGTGACACATATATTAGGGAGTCGGTAGCACACCCTACTTTGGAGTTTGGATTTATTTGCATGCATACTAAGGTGAGTTTCACTACTTTTTTCTCAAAAGCATACGTCTCGGGTTTGAGACAACTTACAAAACGTTTTCTAGTACGGTTCGGGACTACTTTTACATCTCGGGTTTTGATATGCTTTGAATCCTTGTGTGGGTTGGGTTTTGACTCCTTGTGTGGGTCGGGGTTTACGATTCCTTGTGTGGATCGCGCTTTGATCAGTTTAAAACTTATTGGTCCTTTGTAAACTAAACACTCTATCACTTGAAAAGTCCTTACATATTATTGGGTTAATCGCTGGAGGCGAACGGGGTATTAGTTAATAGCGCTAATAGGTTGTGCAGCAACCTCATGTTTGCGATGTTGGGAGCATGGGCATGAACTTCTGACCACATTTGAGAACTAGTGTTGATAGACACTAGTTATTGAGGCAAACTATTATATTACTGAAGGTGTTCCAATAATAATGTTTAGTTGCAATGCGTGGGTTAGCTACCCCTGACACGCTTAAACTGATAACACTTGAACATTTGGTCTGGAGGACCTATGCTTTTATTTGGTTACATGGTTTTGGAAACCAGCGCATTTACACGGTCATTTACTTTACTTTGTAAACTCACCGACTTTATGTTGATACACGTTAACATGCTTTTGCAGGTAACTAGGTATGGAGCACGAATAGGGCATGCATCATATTATGTCTTGGGATTATGAACAAATAAACTACTTTTAAATATTTAACTATTTACTTATGGTTTTGGCGCGGTGTTTTGCGCAGACTTTTATTTTACTGTTTTGTTATTCCGCTTCCGCTATACTTTATACTGATTTGGTTAAAAACTTTTAAACTTGGTTTTACAATAACGAACTAAATGGTTTAGGCATTTAAAGTCATCCATGTGACTTATGGCTATTGGATCCTGGTTTGTCATGCGCCTCGCGGTATAAACCCCGCAGTGGAAATTTGAGGGTGTGACATAAATGGATTGGGGACCATTGGGTTTGGCAACCGGGTGGGCTGGGTGGATTTTCAGTGAAGAGTTTAAAGACTGTGCTGAATGACATCAGGTTTTTTGCAGACGGGTCAATTTTCAGTTGGTGTAGTTGGATGCCTAAAAAGGTTTTGATTGTTGTGTGGCACGCAGAGCTAGACAGACTTCCAACATTAGTGGCGCTAAAGAGACGTGGTATTCAAGCTGTTTCGTTTCTTTGTCCTCACTGTGGAGAGTTAGATGAGTCCGTGGAACACCTTTTCATTACATGCGCATTCGCCCAGTCAGTTTGGCAGATTGTCTCGCAGTGGTGTGGTATTCCAACATTTTTCGCGTTCAATTTCTCAGGCCTGTAAGTGGATCCGAAAAGCATAGGAAGGCGGTGTACGCGGTTTGGTTAACTACAATATGGTGCATATGGAAGTTGCGCAAACAGCTTATTTTTAAATAGAGGAGAAGTACAATGAATGGCGTTGTTGATGAGATCAAATTCAAGGGTCTTTTGTAGATCAAGTCAAGGTCCAAGTGTGACGGTTTAGATTGGTCGGTTTGGGGCGGTTTTAAATTGTATAAAGTAGGATGGTAGACTTGGTGGTTTTTGTTTTTGGTTTTGGTTAGACTTTGGTGGCTGTACTTGGCGGTTGTTTGTGTCCCACCAACATTTTGGTGATTGAATAAAATGGTATTTGTTGGCCCTTCAAAAAAAAAAAGACAAAAAAAGGCCTGATGGACAAAAATTGAAAGATGTTTTCTGTTTTAGGTTTTGTTTTGCTGTATGTAATTTCCTTGAATTTTGTTTCTAAGTTTCAATATGAATCTAACTCATAGTTTTGTTTGTTTGTTCATGGTTGTAGATTCTGCTGTATTAGCTGTGGTTGGTGTTTCTATACGATATTTAATCTGGTTGCTAAATTGTTGAATATTGCTCTGCTCAATATCACTACCCATTTGTTGTTGAAGAACACGCAGTATTAGTTGAAGCTGATAGATGATGGTAATGATAAATTCAGTATTCATAGCAACGTATTCAAAATTAGCTTGTTATTTACATGTTTATCATTATATATGTATGATTAAGCTGATAATTGCTTTGCTTTTGCTTGAATTTGTTGGTTTAGATGACATGGCTAGTCAATCGAACAATAGCAAGATGTAGCCCGTCTTTTATTCTGTTCTTCGAGTTTGAACAACTATCGTACTTAATCAACACTGACTCAGAAGTTCTAAATATCGCAAGGTCTGGTACCGGCAAGAAGGTTAACTCAAATAGGGCAACACCAAGGTGAGCACTTAAGTTTTCTATTTAATGTTAATTTCGATTGCTTGGAACTAAAACCATCACGAACCTTAACCTTTCATCTTTTCAATTTAATTGTTGGCTTAGGTTGGGGGGACGAGTAGATGCTTACACGGATGCGGATATTGATGTCATTCTTGAAGAATAGTCAAGTTATGTCGTAACATTCATTTTCATGTGATCCGTATTTTTTGGTCTAGACTAACGTAATGTATTCACACAATATTTTTGAAACAGTTTAATACTTATGGTAGAATTCGACAAATGCTAATAGGTTTTTGGTATATATAATATATGCATTTTATTATGAATTATTGATTTGTTATTATAAATATAAATATGAATACAAGGTTATTAGAAATTTGCAGAAAAAAATTTTTAGGTCCAAAAAGCATGACACGCAAAATGAAAGTCATAAGTTTCTGTCATAAAAGTATGTCGTAAATGCGTATCAAAAAAGAGTGTCATAAATGTGTGTCATGAATGCATGTCATTAATGCGTGTCATTAAATGATGACACGCGCCTGCATGTCATATTAATTTTATGACCATGCCTATAATGACTTTCTTTTGTGTGTCATAAACACCCCTTCATTGCGCGTCAAGAAAGGGGTTTTTTCCTAGTAGTGCATGCAAAAAATATATGTTAAAGCGTAGACGAACTCGAACACGTCCATAAAAATAAAAATGTAAGAAATTAGCTTTAGGGTAACATCAAAAAATTAGAAATTCGAGATAGTCAAAGTGACATTTACAAAGTTATAGGATTAACTTTGACATTATAGCAAAGTTTTGGGATAGAGTGGGTTATGTGTTAAAAGTTTAAGTATGGGAGAGAAGTTATAAAGTATGGGGGCTTTTTTTGTCAAGTTAGAAAGTAGGAATGTCATTTTTATGAAGTTAGAAACTAGGTTTTTGTCAAGTTAGAAATAGAAAATTAGAGGTGAGTTTTGTTAATTTATAAAAGTTAAGGGGTGTTAAATAAATTTTCAAGTTAGAAACTTAGAGGTAATTTTTGTTAATTTATAAAAGTTAAAGGGATTTAAATAAAAATTGAATGGTCACCGACCATGCAATTTAATTATATATATAATTGTTTTCGGAATGTTAGTTTAGTGTATTCTTAGCGGTATTTAGGAATCATACACACTGACCCATATCACACACTAATAGAAGGATGCCATATAACCTAGAATATGATATTGTCACGCCCTTAAAATGTGATTTCACATTTCAATCTAGAATAATAGTTTGCAATATTCAAAAAATTAGATTTTGGGCTTTAGACATTTTAAGATCGTAACAATTACAATATTGTAATTATTAAGTGGTACAACACAATTCAACAAACATGCATCCAAAGTCAAACACCTCCTATGTATGTTTCAAGTTCTATAGTATTTTTTTTTTCAAAAGGAAAATATAACACTTGTTATATTTTAAGTTACTAATCTTAAACTAATCTCTTGTTCAGGTTTGAACCTGAGATCAAACCCTCTATAAAGCGTGTGGCTCTAACAAATGGGCTACCCTACATTGGAAAGTTATATAGTACACATGGAATGTATTGTTGTATACATTCGTATATAGAAAGGTTTGTGCCTCAAACATCATCAAGATTCAAGGCATATTATGGGCATTTGAATAAATACCATTCCCAATTATATATAGTCTTTGGAATAGACACACATTCCTATTTCATGGCTATCGTCGATATGGACACCTTTTTAACAATTTCATGACGTTTTATCACCTTCCCAATACGATTTTACAGAATTTCATGCTAATACGAAATTCTTGAATATAATTTAAGATGTTCCATCCCATTGGCAACATTCGTTTATCAGTCAAGTCATTTTCGAATATTAAAGGTGGAAATTTTGTTTATCTTAACATGAACTTGGTGCAACTTTTATGAGGGAATTGATGTTCTAAAGCATTAATGCAAGTATATAACAATATGAGCATATTAGGACAACATTCGGTAAACATTTGTGGACAACTAGTTAAGACGTTGCTTGCATGCTACATGTACATACACATTCGGAATGCATACAATATCTAGTGATTATGGCCAACAAGCGTCAAATGGAAGCTCAATACTAATAAATTTACCGAACTCAAGTTCGATATCATACTAGCCACTAAGGATGGTATTCTTGTATAATCTACACCGTAAGATTGAATTAGCTTCGATCTTTAGATCCTAATAGTAACAGTCCTATTTTACATTTTTTTTTCCTCATTACTTAAACTTGTCACATTACACTTTTTTTACATTAAAAAAAACAAGTGATTTGCAAATTCCTTAAATGCTACGTTTGTAAATGATAGAATTGGACAATTGGTATAATACGGGTTAGTGATTTAAATTACAAAACTAGGATATTATGGTTATATATTTTTGGGATTCTTATTATCTACTCTCAAGTAAATGGGCTTTCATGGCAAGTGGTGCCTTTGGGTGAAAGGTATTTTACAGTCGGCTAGATCGGCGGTGTTGGTTAATGGTTCTCCTACGTTTGAATTTCAATGTGAAAAAGGAGTTCGGCAAGGAGACCCACTTTCTCCTTTTCTTTTCCTAATTGTTATGGAGGTGCTTCATCGTTTATTGGATATGGCGGTTGCTTTAGGTGAGATTAAGGGGATTCGTTTTGATGATGATAATACGGTGTCGTCTCATATGCTCTACGCTGATGACGCTTTGATAGTAGGGGAATGGTCTAAGGAGAATATGGATAATGTGGCTCGGGTTCTCAGGTTTTTTCACTTATGTTCTGGTCTCAAAATTAACTTAAAAAAATCTTTTTTGTATGGAATAGGTGTTGATATTTGTGAAGTTGATACTATGGCATCGGTGGTTGGATGTGGGGTTTCCTTTTGATTACTTGGGTATTTGGGTTGGTGCAAATATGGATAGATGTTGTAATTGGACCCCAGTGATCGAGACGATTAAAGGAAGACTTACATCTTGGAAGGCTAATACATTATCTATGGGGGGCAGGTTAACACTTATTAAATCGGTGTTGTCTAGCCTTCTAATTTATTATTTATCTATTTATAAGGCGCCGGGGAAGGTGTTGGACCAGATTGAGATGTTGATGTGGAACATCTTATGGACTGGTACAGAGGAGTAGAAAAAATACACTGGGTTTCTTGGGATTTGGTTACGGCTCACAAGAAAAAAGGTGGTTTGGGGGTTTCGCGGTTGAGGGATGTTAATCTGGCTCTATTGGCGAAGTGGGGTTGGAGATTCTTTACTGAAGAAGCTATGATGTGGAGGAAGATCATTGAGTTTATTCATGGTGGGAGAGGCTTGTGGAGTTGAGTTCTGGTTAAAAAATCCATGACGGATTCTTGGAAGTCAATGGTCACGGCTCTAGAGGCAAAACAGGTTCAAGGTAAATCTTTGCTGGATAAAGACAAACGTTGCAAAGTTAAGGACAGGATCGGTATGGGTAGCATTGGGTTGGTGTTCAATGGTAATTGGCAAAGATACCCAGGTACCGTGGAGGAATTGTCCGAATATCAAGATCTGGAGAGAATGTTATTGGAGTGCAAGTTGTCAGATTGTTGTGACACGTGGGTATGGGGTGTGGGAGCTAATGATGTTTTTTCGGTGGCAAGTTGCAAACGGCTTCTATTAGATAATAGTGATGGGATGAGAAATATAAAGTTTCAATGGGAATCTTGGGTGCCTTTGAAGGTAAATCTTCATGCTTGGCGAGCAAATCTTGACAGACTTCCAACTAGGAACGCTTTGGTTAGACGTCGAATTAACATTCCTGATGATTCTTGTCCGATGTGTCATACGACAAATGAGAATTTGAAGCACCTGTTAGTTGACTGCGATTTCGCCTATGGTGTTTGGAGTGGGATTAGCAAATGGTGCAGGTTAGAACCATTCTACGCTTATGATTATGATGATCTTTTGATGTTATATAAAAATGTTCATGGTGGAAAATGGCGAAAGAAAGTAATTAGAGGTATTGTTATGATTGGGTCATCGATTATATGGAATGCTCAGAATGCTAAAGTTTTTCAAGGCAAAGATGTGAAGGTTATGGAGGTAGTCGCAGAAATAAAGTCGAATGCGTTTTTATGGTTAAAAAATAGATCAAAATTTAAATGTATAGATTTGAAGGATTGGGCAAACTATCCGTTGTATATGCTTGTGTAATGTTGGCGGTGCTCGTGTTTTGAGTGCTAGCCGTTTTTAATGAAAGTCATTGTTAAAAAAAAATGTGGTTTAGTTAATTCTTGGTTTTAACTCATCTTTTATTTATTTATTTACTAGATTATTGCCCGCGTGTACACGCGGTTCAACAATTAACAATTATTTGGAGCGGTAAAACCTATAAAAAATATAGTTGAAATATTTTATTAAAATTTAAAAGTAAGGAATACACATGTTATTCAAATAACACTAAATGTTTCCTTATACACCACATTTTTTATTTGAGTTATGACATTCCCATCACTATCTAGTATAAGTAATTTCACCCCTGCTCTGCTTTTAACTCTTGACAATGCGACATAAATTGGCCATGTGAGAATACGTGGTCTCTCAAATACAATCCAACCTTTGATAGAGACTATCCTTGGCTTTTATTGACGGTCATTGCGAAACATACGGATATTGGGAATTGACGCTTTTGGAACTTCACTGGAATCTTGTTATCAGATGGTATTTGAGGAGTATTATCTAGTAAAAAATAAATAGTAGTGAAAAATATTTCTGGTAAAATATTAAAAGTAGACACTGTTTGAGTCAGATCATTCAAAATTCGAATTAAATGTTATAATTAAGTTTAATTGTTACCATTATAGATATTAAAATATGAAATTATATACTTAAATAGAACATTTAATATTTGAATATTAATAAAGTTTAACTGAAATCTATCAATTCAAATTCTTGTATTCAAAATTTGAATTTTAACTTATAACTAATTTGAGAATTTATAACTAAGACTATTATTTGTTAAAATTTAAATATGTTAGGAAATATCTAATTAGTATATCTCTATTTTAAAGTTAATTGTAGGATTGTTTGTTACAATTATTAACTTAACTTCAAAAGTTTGAAATTTTTTTAAATATTTAAATCATTCAAAATTCGAATTAAATGCTATAATTAAGTCTAATTGTTACTATTATTATCTAGAATTCAAAATTTAGAATTTTTATAATGTTAACAAAATTTTAAAATTTATATTATAGATAATGAAATATGAAATTATATACTTAAATAGAATATTTAATATTTGAATAAATATAAATTTTAACTGAAAAATTTGAATGTTAACTTCTAACTAATTGGTGAAGTTTTTAATCAAAACTATTATTTGTTAACTTTTAAATATATTAGGAAATATCTAATTATAATATCTATATTTTAATGGTCATAGTTGGATTAATTGTTACAATTATTAATTTAAATTCAAAGTTTAAATTTTTTTAAAATATTCAAATAATTCAAAATTTTGAATTAAATGATATAATTAAGTCTTATTGTTACCATTATTATAAAAAAATTAAAATTTTATAAGGTTAAAAAAATTTAAAAATTAAAACTCTAGATATCAAAATATGAAATTATATACTTAAATAGAACATTTAATATTTGAATATTTATAAAGTTTAATTAAAATCTATCAATTCAATTTCTAGAAATCAAAATTTCAAAGATTCAAATCATTCAAAAATTTGAATTAAATATTTTTAATGTGTTAATTAAATCTAAATGTTATCATAAATCTTAAATTCAAATTTTTGAGATTAAATATTTAAATAAAACATTTAGTATTCAAATATTTTTAAAGTTTAACAGAAATCTATAATTTCAAATTCTACTATTTAAAATTTTAGTTTTTACTTGTAATTAATTTGAGAAAGTTACAACCAAAATTATTAATTGTTATATTTTAAATATATTAGGAAATCATAATTTAAAGATAATAAATAGTTGTAATGGTTACCATTATTAACTTTAATTCAAAAATTTAATTTTTTAAAAGATTAAGTCATTCAAAATGTGTAATTAAAAGTATAATTAGTATGTGTAATTTGTTACCATTATTAAACAAAATTTGAAATTTGAAATTTTGTCTAATTCGTATTTAAATATTTCGAATTTTAATTTGAAATTTGAAATTAATAATTCGTTATTTAATTGATTACCAATATAAGCTAAAATAATTTTAGGATAATACAGGGCAATTAATATGATCAATTAATGTATTAATAAGAGTTGACTCAACTTATGTAGGGACTTTGAATCATATTAACTGTGTAAATAAAAGGATAATTAGTTAGTTTAATTATTAACCAAAATTCAAAATTTTAAAATTTGTCAAATTAGAATTTAAACATTTCGAACTTTAATTTGAAATTTTGAAATTCAAAATTCGATATTTAATTGATTACCAATATGAATAATATAGCACAACTAATATGATCAATTAATGTATTAATTGGAGAGTTGACACTACTTATGTAAAGACTTTGAATCTTATTAAATGTGTAATTAAAAGAATAATTAGTGTGTGTAATTTCTTACCATTATTAACCAAAACTCAAAATTTGAAATTTTGTATAATTCGAATTTAAATATTTTAAATTTTAATTTGAATTTTGAAATTCAAAATTTGAAATTTAACTTATTACCAATATAAATTACATTAAATTTAGAAAATGAGTAATTTGAACGTAATAAGGAAATTTAATGAGTTTCTAATTTACGTCAGTTTTTTTTCTCATTCTCATTTATTGTTTTTTAAGAAAAGTAAAAAGACTAAATCGTGAACAAACCTACAAACCTTAAAAAAAACATAAAAAATGAATGAAAATCATATGAACTTACTGATTCATATCCAGCCCACTGAAGATTCTTCTTCAATTTCGTATTCCAAATATAGGGTTGGGTTATTCTACAAAGGCTACAAAAAATGAGAAGGGTGAGAAGCCACTAGAAAATGACATGTGTCCAAAGAATTAACAAGTGGGAGGGGTAATTTTGTAAAAAACATATGCACATGCAAGTCACATGCCATTTCCACCTTCATTTTTAAATGCCCGTAACTTTTTTATACGTCATCCGTTTTTAAAAAAAATTATACCATAAAATTGAGCTCTTTTTATCTTTAATATGAGTACCATATTGCTATACTTTTGAAAAAAAATTTCAAAACCCACTTGCGTAAGACACAATGGAATGTAAAACACAATGATCACCAATTAAATATAGGGTATAAAACACAATCAAGAGTCTAGTAAAACACAATGGACGATATACTAAAGATACAATGAATAGAAGACTAAAACACAATGAATACTTTTGAAAAAAAAGTTGAAAACCAGTTGCATAAGACACAATGGATGACATACGAAAGACACAATGAACAAAAGACTAAAATACAATGAATACTTTTGAAAAAAAAAGTTAAAAACCCAATTGTGTAAAACCCAATGGACGACATAATAAAGACACAATAAACAGAAGATTAAAACACAATGAATACTTTTGTAAAAAAAAGTTGAAAACCCAGTTGCGTAAGACACAATGGAGATAATGTAAAACACAATGAGTACCAATTAAATATGCAATGAACAATAGGGTATAAAATACAATGAACAGTCTAATAAAACACAATGGACGACATTTTAAAGACACAATGAACAGAAGACTAAAATACAATGAATAATAGACTTAAACACAATGAACAACATAATAAAACACAATGTACACCTAAATACAAAACTCATTTGCGTAAAACACAATTAAAATCATACTAAAAACACAATGGACAAAGTTAAATCATGTGTAGACTAAAAAAACATAAATAACATATTTATAAAGCACGCATGCATACTATAACACAATGAACGTGCAGAAGACACAACGGAGAAAAAAAAAACCCATTTAGCACGATTTTTTTTTTCAATTTTAATGTAGCAATGTGGTACTCATATTAAAGATAAAAAAACGCTCGTTAATATGGTGAAATTTTTTTGAAAAAAAAATGTCGTATGAAAAAGTTATAGACGTTTTAAAATGATGGGGGAATTGACATGTGCATTGCATGTGGAGAGAGAAAGTCAACAAATGTTGTTTTCCTTTTATACCCTTTCTCTAATTTATTATTTATTTTTTTCAAACAAACTAATCTCAACCCTTCAAATATATGATCAATGGATCACAATCCTTCTCACCCTTCCTAGAAAAAGTATCTTGTGTATTTGATCCTAACCCATATAAACTGGCTTATATCGCGAATTATTACAAAACACAGAAAAATAAACTCAGTTATGCAAACTATTTTGAAGCACGGATTACCTGAAAGCAAACTTCACATTTAGGATATTTACCTCAAGTTCAGTGATCCGGTGACCATTCGCATGACATGACAGTGAAAGCACTCCGAATTTTAGGAGGTACCCATGCATCCCAGATACCTACTGTAACCATTGTCACGATTACAACCACCACATGGTTTGATATTTCATCAAACTTTTAAACTATAAACCAATGTCAAACTAAAGAACTAATCTACTGATAGCAGCATATAAGAACTTATTTTTCATAGGTATATATTTAAAAAATGGACAAAAAAGAAGAGTATTACCAAAATGCCTTGGGTCATAATGCTTGTCGAATAGTAAGCTTTGATGGTATTCAATCATTTACATCATCAACTACTCGTTATAAATATTGGTATCTTTTAATAAAACAATTTTGGCTGCAAAACCACAGAGTTATACTTTATAATTGTTAACACATAGCCTGCCCAACTAAAACACAAAATTAAAATAGGAAAAAAAAAGTAAGCACACCTTGCTATCCCATACGCCGGTGACAATATCAAATGCATAAGCTCAGTTTCCTCAAACTCGGCATCATCTTGACTCGGGATTTGAGACGCTCAAAACAACAATGTTCCGGTCAATCACAAAATGTTTCTAATGATCCTTAAGAACGCCTTCCACAATAAATGTAAAAAAATAGTTTGTATCAAACATTGGTTTTGTAAAAAGTGTGGGTTAAGCAAAACAACAAACAACTTGTGGGCATGAAAGTAAACCAAAAATTTAATCATCAACCTATTTTAAAAATAACTCATGCAAGTAATAAACCTGTTCTATATATTTATATATAAAGCCAATAAAAGAAATAAATAATCAAACTACCACTTAGTAATCAAAGTCTCAAAATTGAAAATTATGAGAAATAAGTTTTTACCGTTTCATCATCTCCTCCCAGTTTGTGTGAGTGTGTGAAGTTATATATAAAACTAAAATGAACCAACTCTTCACCTGATCATGATTGGATATCATTTTGTTCTCAGATTTCCTGGTGTACTTTCCTTGGATGAGTAGCGGCTAGATCGGAGAAAGAACTGACAATATGAGGTGAAGTGATGACCCACTAATGCCGACGGAAGTGACAGGATGATGAAAAGATGAAGCTCCTTAACGCTCCAATTCGCTAACGTCTCCGGTAAGGCGGTAATCCTATTCATCACCATTCTTGGAATTAAGACATTGATATGTGATAATTGTCTAGTTTTTTGAAATTGGATGGATGAAAGAGAGAGAGAGAGAGAGAGAGAGAGAGAGAGAGAGAGAGAGAAATGAGAAGAATAGAGTGATTGAAGCTCAAATTTGACCACATTTAATTATTTAGAGCTCAAATTTTGACCTCATTTAATTAATTGACCAAAATTAATTGAATGATTTTTGACTTTTAGAAAAAAGAAAAATTTTATAAATTCTCACACTTGGACACTTGGTACAACTTGATAGGCTATATAATTGGAGGATCAACATGGGAGTGCCATGTGTCCAGATTAAGTTTCATATATTAGTTGTATAGATTTATTACCTCAAACACTTTGTGATTTTAGTTTGTTGTCATTTCGATCAAAGTAAATTACAATTATTTTTAGCTCATATTGTTGGGACACCCAAATTTATTACCGGGACCAGGGCGGATTTATAGGTTTCCCAAGGGTTGTATGAGTACCTCTCAACTTTTTTTTTTTCTTTTTTTTTTTTTTTTGCTAAGTGCAAATTTTTATATATAGGTTTTGTATATAAAAAATCATCGACAGAATCTAGAGAGAAAATGAAAAACGTGTAAATTTTTTTCCGATCTATGAAGAAATGTACAAATGCTTCATGAAGAAGACATGAAAAGTCAAAAAAAAACTATCTCCGTTTATACTTAGCTCAATTATGGGCCATTAAATAAAGCCCAACATTAAGCTTTTTATGGGCTATTTCACTTTACTAAACATATATCCATGCATAGAGGAGAGAACCACACATATGAAAAGAAGGCGTAAAATCTTAGAACAACACATACTCGTTGCGACGTGTTAATGCCAAAGGCGTAAAATCGATGAATTTTAATAACTATGGTTAAAGTGAAGTAACTAATTCGGTCTAGGACCTGCGCATTGTGACGAACTTGTAATAACTCGCAAAATTTAGAACGGAACTTAAAACGAAAAAATCGTGTAAGATGAAAATTATGTGGGTCCAAAGTTGAAAGAAAAAAGTGTTAGGGTTAAATTGTAAAAGATGAAAATCTTAGCGTTAAAAGTTTAAAAAAATGAGAAGTTTTGGGTTAGAAGTGGAAAATCAAAATTGTTAGTGTTAAATTGTAAAAGATGAAAATATTTGTGTTAAAAGTAAAAAAGAAAAATATTTGGGCTAAAAGTGTAACATCAATTTTTTTTTTTAAAACCCCCCTAAGCATAGGGTACAACCCCTCTAAGCACAAAAGTTTTGGTAATTAGAGTATTACCGAAACCGGAACTGCAATGGGTTCCTTCAATATCTGGTCAAAGTAATTCCCGACCCTACCCGGAACTGGTTCCATTCCCGGAACCGGGTATTAGAAAAACCCAGTTTGTGAACCTCTAGTGGTAGGACCATGGGAGTATGTAGACCAATAAGAAACCATGATGAGTTGTTTTCTAAACTCCCAATGCATAGAGTACAACCCCTCAATGAATAAAAGCTTTGCTAATTATATGATTTTGAATGGAAAAATAGATGTAAAAGCGCTAAACCACACACGCGCCTTACCGCGTGTAAACTCGCAAAATTAAACCGAAACGAAAAATATAAACGATGAAAAGTATTAGGAATTAAAGTTGAAAGTGAAAAAAAATTGGGGCTAAATTATAAAATATACAAAACTTTGGGTTAAAAGTATAAAAAATAAAGATAAAAAAATAAAAAAGAATTCTAAATTAGTGGGTATAGCCCACAAAGCTATAAATACAAACATCTTATGCATAAAACACCTTCAAAGCATAGAGTACAACAAAGCATTGCATAAATGCTTTGCTAATTAGTAATATTTAAATGTGGTTCTTGAAACTCGATTTAGAGTGCTCGAAGAAGAATATTGATCAGAGCTGCATGAGTCCTATTATTAGAGAGTAGCTTCTAGATTAGTCTAGATGTTTAGTTTGTTGGTGGCGGTTGGTGTTAGTTATAACCGGTGGTGAATCTAGACCTGAAACTTCGGGGGTCGGAAGTCACCGCGGGGTCGAAAGTCATTAGTTTCGGGGGGTCGAAAACCCTCTCTGATGTCTTTTAGTGCCTCTTGGTACTTGACAGGTTGTGTGAGAGATAGAAAGCCTGCAAAAAGACAGATGTTTGAGGATTGGCTTCTTGTGAGCACACCCTCTCTGATGTTGCCAATGATTTGATCTGGTGGATGAGCTCTTAGGTAGATTAGATCTCCTTGATATGGTATGATGGCATTTTGAGGTGAAGGACAGAGGTTTGGTGACTCTGTTGATGTAACATTTGTTTGCACTTCTGTAGTGCCAACAGATGTTTGAAATGGAAGTGGGGGAATGGGTCCAAGTGGTGTGAAATTGGACTGACTTTTGTCAACAGATGATTGAGCAGTGGATGTAATTGATGAAGCAGTGGTTTGAGGGTAAGACTGGCCAACAGTGGTTGACTCAGCTGTGGCAGAGTTTTGACAGGTGTTTTGAACAGCTGCTTCCCCTGATGCAGAATAGACTTTATAGTGACTTGGAATCACAACATCTGTTCTGTAGTCTTGTTGTAGAGATTGTGAAATACCTGCACTGTTAGTTTTGACAGTAATATCTTCAAATTTGAATTTATCTAAATCAAACAACTCAACAGGATTTGCTGGGATTTTTAGGGATGAAAGGTCATTGAACTTTACATTCAGAGTTTCTTCTATTGTCATGGTCCTTGTGTTAAACACTTTGTAGGCCTTGACAGTAGAAGAATATCCCAGAAAATATCCACAATCTACTTTGGTTGCAAATTTTGAGATGGAATCTTTAAGATTTAAAATGAAACATGGGTAGCCAAAGATTTTGAAAAATGAGATTAGTGGTTTGATTTTGAACAAAATTTCATAAGCAGTCTTTTGATGTCTTGGGTTGATGAAAACTCTGTTTTGAACATAGCAAGTAGTGTTTACAGCTTTGCCATAGGATTGTCCTTCAACATATCAACCACATACACATTGCCACTCCTATGAGTAACAAGTTGTGCTTTGCTCTCAACATTGATGGTATCAATCTTTTTCACCACTTCTGGCCCGATAATCTTACAAGTTTTCTTAGTAAATAATGAGCCATAACCTTTGTCACTCATTTGTGATACACTAAGAAAATTAAATTTAAGATTATCAATAAGATTGACATTTTCAAACTTGAGTTTCCCAGCCTGAACAGTCCCTGAACCCAATACCTTACCTTTTGAATCATTACCAAAGGATATATCATCCCCTCCATGAGCTAAGGAGTCCAGAAGAAGGTCTCTACATCCTGTCATGTGCCTGGAGCCTCCACTATCTACATACCAAAGGCTATCTAAGCAAGCAGAAGCTCCCTGCACATCAATAATGGATCAGTTTTGGTGAGTGTCCAAAGCCAAGTTGGCTTTGGATGGGTCCACAGACTTTTCAGCCTCAAGCTTAGGAAGGTGATCAGTGGTTTGAACTAGTTTTTGAATCAAGTTCAACAGCTGTTGCTGACCATTTGCCAGTGCTTGGATGTCAACACTTGGTGCAACAGATGTTTGGTCACTTCCTGACAGATGATAGTAACCATAGGGATTTATGTTCACTCTTGGTTTAGAAGGCCTCTTGGGTTCTTCATAAACATATGACAGATTATGACAAGGTGGTTGTCCATATCCCCTTGGGTACTTGTTGGTGGGTGGAGCATCTGTTACTTGAACATCCCTGGAAGCAGATGTTTCTAAATTTTTTGTAACAGATGTTTGTACTGGAGCAAAAGTCTGTTTGGGTTTTCCTTTTGAAGTACTCACCACTTGATTTGCAAGAGTTTTAGCCCTGTATTCTTGTATTTTGACATGAAAATTTTTGAGATACAGACACTCTTTGGTTTTGTGATTCTTCTTACCACATATTGAGCATGTAGTCTTAGAATCACACACACTTATTCCTTTGTTGATATCATATGCTTTTAGAAGAAAACAGTTTTTAGTAACATGATTCTTCTTTTCGCAGAAATCACAGAACAAGTGAACAAACTTTTCTCTCTTTTTTCCCTTTTTCAACCATCTTTTCAACAGACGTTTGATCATCTGCTGGAAGGTCTATCAGGGGAATGACCTTTGCCTGTGGTGCTTTCTTACCATCAGGGGTTTTGAAGTCAACTGGTTTGAAGTTCTCAAGAGTACCACACTCATCAGACCAAGTAGATTTAAATTCATATTTTTCAAGTTCAGTGAATGATGAGGAACCTTCTGGTTTTTCAAGAAAAATTTTCTTGCGATTAGGTTCAATGATTTTAATCTCTTGACCCTTCAAATTAGTTCGTACTACCTCAACTAACTTTTGATCCCTTTTGTCAGTGTTTTCAAAAGTTGGAGCAGTGGTTTCAAAACCAAAACCAAACTTCACATGACTTTTGGTTTGTTTGTTGAGGAGCATCTCAAAACCTTTTCATGATTCCACCCATTTCTGACATTCAACTTGGGTGGTCTCAAGCTCACTCTTGCAACTATGATATTTAGTTATCATAGTTTGGAGCTGGTCTTTGGTTATAGTTGCTTCATGTTTTAAGCAGCTTATTTCAGATTCTTTTTCAGTCAATTTTGATTTTAACTCTTTTGAAAGTTTTTCAAATTGAACTTCATCATCTAAAATTTTCTTGCTAAGGTTTTCATTTACCTCTTTGATGTTAGCAAATGCTATTACACATTTGTCAGAACATAAATCTTTAAGGATTCGAGGAGATACCTTACAAGCAGCCATCAATGCATAATCACACTTGCACTCACAATCATCAGATGCACCCCAGGGATCTAAGAGATTCACAACCTCTTCTTCAGATTTTGTATCTACAATTACTTCATCAACAATATTATCAGTCACAACATCAGATTCAGTTACCACATCCTCATACTCAACTTCTTCAACCATAGCCATGAAACAAAAAATTTCTGGTTCATTTTCAGCTTTGGCTACAAGAGCAAAATTCTCATCTAATAGCTCTTCGGGTAGACTGCTCCAATCAACAAAGCCTTGTGTGAAGAAACTCTGTTGACTGGTCTCTGCAGGGGCAGAGGGTGGAGCAGCAGTCATTGGCATTTGTGGCTGAGCAACAAGTGTTTGCACATAGTGGATCTGAGGAACAGTGGTTTGGACAAACTGGACAGGAACAGTGTTTGAGGACTGTGCAAAATGAGCAGTGTTTTGCACATTTGGTCCAGGGGTATTATGGGAAACTTGATAAGTGTTGGTCTGTGGCCTTTGATTTGGATATGTAATCATAGGTGTACCATGTTGACTCCTACATTCCCTAGCAAAATGACCAAGTCTATGACATTTATAACACTTAATCTTTGATTTATCCAACCCCACTTTTGACCTGCCAGTTAACCCTGGAAAGCTTCTCCCAGTTTTCTTGTAAAAATTGTTAGTTCGTACACTGAGAAAGGCCAATTGGTGCATAATGTCCATTTCTTCCAAATCATCAGGGTCAAAGTATTTTAAGTCATCATACTCAAAGGATATGTTATCAGATGCCTGGATATCACCACCACTTGCTGTAAAAGCATAGTTTGGTGAATAAGAATCAGAGTTAAAACCTGAGATAAAACCTGAAGTTATGTCAATGAAATGATCATAACTCTGATCCTTATTATTACCAGGCACCTCATCATGACCCAGAAGTGTTGTATTACCAAATACATAGTCATCAGACACTTTTCCAGAGTCCTGGAGCTTCTTTTTCTGGTTAAGCTCTCTCTCATACGTCAAGAGCTTACCATGAAGCTGGGTTAGTGATAGTGTAACATTCGTATTTTTTGTATTTTCCATTCCAGTCCTTGTATTCTTGTATGTTTCCATTGTGTACCCTTGTAATCCCGAGCTTATGATCAATGGAAAAGTATTTTGTCAAACTGCATTTAATCTTAATCTATTTCATTTATTCTATAAATTCTATATGACGCAAACTTTATGTAACATCGCGTGATTTTTAGTTTTGCATATATTCTAAATTCTATACTAAACAAATTCCAAGTTCGCCTTTATTCGCTCCTTTTACGTTACCGCTACCAATTCTTGACGAGTCGTCAATATAATTTATCCTAATCGATTTAGAAACTCATTTAGTTAAGATCTTAATAAATATTTATTTTAAATAAAACATATATATATATATATTATAATAGTTACTTTAAAAAAAAAGGATAAAAAAAAACGTGATTCATTATTCATCTTGACTTTTGACACAACAAACAATATTGAGAATGTTGAATGTTGTTGTTGTTGTTCGTGGATTAGTTTTTTTTAGTTAATTCGATGTCACAGCAGAATAGGTAAAACTCCTTATTAATTAAACTCTTAACCCCCCCCCCCCCCCTTAATCTCTTCCTAACCACCCTATTAACTCTATTTAATACCCAACCACCTTAATCCACCTATAAATACAACCCCTCCCCACTCCATAATCTCTTGCTCATCTCTTTTCTTCCTAAAAATCTCTCTAAACTTCAAGTTTCTTGAGCATACTTCCTGATACCACATCAGTAGTTTTCCAAGCTCAAACCTTCTTTCTTTTCAGTTTTTCCTTCTCTTTTTCATCTAAAACTCCTTGGAGAAACCTCTAGGATCTTCCCCATATGTATCCACGGAAGTGTGATAAGGGTAGAGCACCTAAAAAAAGGTTCCAAAGGTGGTTGTTTTCTGAATTATAGCATAATAATATAAACATATACTTTCAAGTTTCTATCTTACTAGTTTATTATTAATCTTTGGAAGGTTTGTGGTTACACCCTACCTTACCAACTCTCTTGACCCTTCTTGTGCTCCGGATTTATCCACACTAGAAAAGGAAAATCCCGTGTCCAAAACCCACGTTTATTCCATAAGCGAAGTGGTTATGACATGAACCTATCAAATGGATTCACATTCCTAACTTTATACCATCCGAATCATCTATGATGGTTTTGTGCTTGGTCTAACTTAATCTCATGACCATCCGGATTGCCCTAAAGGCAATTTGTGCTTGGTTTGCCTAAAAGGCTTGCATGACTCTTGTGAATCTATAATCTAAACTCGAACCTAAGACCCTTTATTCTCTAATTTTAGTTAACCAAGGCTAAGGAACTAACCTCCCAAGACTCGTCTTTGGAACATTACTAAACACACCCAAAGGTGAGTTCATACTTGTCCCCTTTTTATTCTTTATCACTTTTGGGGTGCAAACATGTATCATATGCAAAACACACTAATGCTTTCATAAACACACATGCTCAATCTATTAAACATACTTATATGCTAATTGCCATGCTTATGATTCTTAGATACTTAGACATAAATCATTAACTATTATTAGCCCACTTAACATGTATAGCACTATAGGACTAGCACACCGCCCCCTTTATGGGTCATTGTTAAGATTTAAACGGCCTAGCATGAATATGTTAGGTATACGCTGTGGTACTCGCGGGTTTGAGTTATGTCTTTTGTATGATGGGTATGTGCAATGCTATAGTATGAGATTTGAGTAAACCATTCTAAAATACTATGTATGTAAACTAAAACTAGTATGCTCACCAATGCTTTATGTGTTGACAGATATTTTATACATGTTACAGGAAATGTTTAATGCAGGATTTTCAAGAAAAACTACTTAGGATTGGCTAAAAACTCACGCTAGTTTAAATTCTATATTTTGATGTTGTACTTCTCCTTTATGAAACAATTTGTATTTCGGTTATCTTTTAGACAATGTTTATGCTATGAATGAAATTTTATCTTTAAATTATATTGTCACGAATTCTAGTGTCATGAAGTCTTTGAACAATCTACCACAAGTCTCGCCCCGATGTATTCCGCCATCGGTTGGGGTGTGACAGATTTGTATCAGAGCCATGACTATAAGGAATTAGAAAAAATTGCCATGTTTGACCTAGACTATAGTTAAGATCCTCTTTGACCATTCCTTTTATCATGCTTAAAATACTTGTTCTCCATATCTTGTTTCTACCCCATTCTCTTGGTCCTTAAAATTTACCTACCTATTTGTGGATTACTCTACACTCGAAGACGCTCGTATAACACAAACGAAAGGAAATCACCAAAATAGGCGTGAAACCCTCACTTTGGTGATAACTTTCAATCCGTGAAAATTCTTTGAATTTTTGAAACTACACTAAGATAAGAGTGATATCCTCACCTTGGTGGAAATTTCACAATTCTCATTCTAGTGAACACTTACCAATCGAAGATTAGAATTAATTTTCTTACCACGTTGGACAAAGTGTACAAACCACACGCAAAGAAACGACCTCTCTAAGATAGGAGTGAAATCCGCAACTTAGCAACTAGTTTCAATCCTTGATATTTTTTTTTAAATCTCGCCAAAGTCTCAAATTTACTAATGACAAGAAACATGTAGTAACTGGAAGGGTGAATACCGTTAACCGAAAGTTTCGGCGAGAGTATTCCACCTATTAGGCCAAAGCATGTTTTCAAACTCAAAGGTAAATTCGAACCACTTTGGTTAGTCTTAGTTCCGTTCCGGAACACTCCAATGGCTTGCTTAAAACAAGCCCCTCATTTTATGTTAATAATATTTTCAATGTTGTTTTCATGCTATGTTATCACTACATATATTCGATTTATTTATTTATTTATTTTTTTTACTACTCGCAAAGGCTCTCAAGACTCGCATCTCAAGTACTCTAGCAATCTCCAAACAATACTAATAATCGCAAACCAACACTAATCAAAGCTCCTATATATTGTCTAAATGCACTATACTTGCTTATACTTATGTGTTATGCTTTGTAAAACAATGTAAAACTACATGCTACTTGAACTACTTGACAATATGTGCTTGTTATGCTTAATTTATTTCTAAAAAACAAAGACAAAATACAAACTTTATACAAATAAACCATTGATCAAAGCTCATAATCCTTTTGTTTATCCTTTAGATATCTTCCATGTCCCGCCGAAGAAGCTCGAAACAAAGCACCAACAAGAAAATGCTCTCCTTCATGGCCAAGCAAATGGCCAAGGTCATACCCGAAGTGGTTAGCAAAATCCAAGCCTCCGCAAGCCCACATGGTTCAGTTGACTCAAAAGCCGAATCCTCCAAAACTACCTCCTTCACCTTTAAGCAATTCAACCTACATCGACCCGACTCTTTCACGGGAAACGATGGTGCTACCACTATGCTCGAATGGTTTGACCACATCGAGCTAGTTTTCATTAATAGTGAATGCCCCGAGGAGCTCCGCACTCGTCACGCCACTAGTGTCTCCAAATCAAGGGCACTCGAGTGATGGAAAAGCGAGAGAGCCACCCGTGGGAACGAAGCCGCTTTAGCTCTACCATGGGAGGAACTCAAGCAACTCATGATTGAGGAGTTCTGCCCCGCGCAAGAGATTGAGCAACTCGAAGATGAGTTTTGGAAACTCTAGCAAAACAGTGGTGATAACCTAACCTATACAAATCGTTTCAAGCAACTCCTTGTCCTTGTACCTCACCAATTCAACACCACTAAAAGAATCATAGCTAAGTATCTCAAAGGCCTCCCAACGAGTGTTCGTGATATCGTTGAAGGAGCCGAACCCACCACCCTAGAAAAAGCCATTCGTTTAGCTTCCAAAATCTCGGATAACCAAGTGAAAGATGGAACCTTAACTATCCCAAACACCACCAAAACAGTCAATCAAACCAGCACCATTCCCACCGACAAACCAAAGGAAGCCAAAACCCCATCAACCCATAGCAATAACCGCAAACGCAAATCCCGAAACCAAAACTATGCCGTTACCATTCCATCCACCGAAGCTCAAGCTCCAACTCCTCTTAACCAAGTGCCTGCCAAGAAACCCTACACCGGCTCTTTCCCAAAATGTAACACGTGCCATTTTCATCACCCACCAACCTCTACTTGCCATTTCTGTACCAATTGTAACCGCTATGGGCACCTTGTCCAAACTTACAAAACCGGCCCTAGAACCCAAAACAACCAACCTCAAGT
This sequence comes from Ambrosia trifida, assembly GCA_028751855.1. Taxonomy (NCBI): domain Eukaryota; kingdom Viridiplantae; phylum Streptophyta; class Magnoliopsida; order Asterales; family Asteraceae; genus Ambrosia; species Ambrosia trifida. The sequence goes on from CM054122.1 coordinate 83,822,526, forward strand.
TGTCAACCAACCTCGAGCTGCTAACCAACCTCCTCTAGCCATCGACGATGGGCGTGCATGTTTCAAGTGTGGTGATCCTAGCCATTTTGCTCCTCAGTGTACCTGTAACAACCCAACTCAAGCTCAAGGTATGGCTCAAAATCAACCACCAAGGGGTCGCGCTTTCAACCTCAATGCGGCCCAAGCTCAAACTGAAAATGATGATGTGAACGGTACGTTCCTTGTTAATGGATCTTATGCTTCTATACTCTTTGATACTGGTGCGGATATGAGTTTTGTGTCTCTAGAATTTGAACCTTTACTTGCTTCTGCACGATCTAAATTATCGGAACCTTTCACCGTTGAAGTTGCAAATGGTGAACCCATCTCTATTGATTTCATTATCAAAAACTGCACCTTGAATCTTAATGACCATGATTTCTCCATAGATCTAAATCCTATGCAATTGGGAAGTTTTGACATCATAGTAGGCATGGATTGGCTTGCAAAACATCGTGCCGAAGTTGTTTGTTTTGAAAAATTCATCCGTATACCGCTTCCTAGCGGTGACACTTTACAAATCTATGGTGAAAAAGCCTCCAAAGGACTCAAGCTCATGTCTTGTACAAAAGCTCGAAAGTATCTCCGTAAGGAATAGGTTGCATTCTTGGCTCATGTGGTAACAACCAAAGACAAAGAAAAAGGCATAAAAGACATACCTATCGTTTGTGACTTTCCCGAGGTCTTTCCCGAAGATCTACCCGGTCTTCCTCCTGCTCGTTCCGTTGAATTTCGTATTGACCTCATACCCGGTGCTACACCTGTTGCAAAAGCGCCATATCGTCTTGCACCTTCCGAGATGCAAGAACTTGCTAGTCAACTCCAAGAACTTCTCGAAAAAGGTTTAATACGCCCGACTACTTCTCCATGGGGTGCTCCTGTTTTGTTTGTTAAAAAGAAAGACGCATCTTTTCGTATGTGCATTGATTATCGTGAGCTTAACAAGCTTACTGTCAAGAACCGATATCCTCTTCCACGCATTGATGATCTATTTGACCAGCTCCAAGGAGCTACTTGTTTATCAAAAATCGATCTTCGTTCGGGATATTATCAACTTCAAATCCACGAAGAAGATATTCCAAAAACCACTTTTCGTACAAGATATGGTCACTACGAGTTCATGGTGATGCCTTTCGGTTTAACCAATGCACCTGCAGTGTTCATGGATCTAATGAATCGAGTGTGTAAACCTTATTTGGATCGTTTTGTGATTGTGTTCATTGATGACATCTTGATCTATTCCAAATCCGAAGAAGACCATAAACGACATCTCCGTTTGATTCTAGAACTCCTACGTGCCGAACGACTTTATGCCAAGTTCTCTAAATGTGAATTTTGGTTAAAAGAAGTTCAATTCCTTGGGCATATTGTGAACAATAGGGGTATTCATGTTGATCCTGCCAAAATTGAAGCCGTTAAAAATTGGATTGCACCAAAATCTCCTACCGAAGTTCGTTCTTTTCTAGGATTGACGGGTTACTACCGTCGGTTCATCTCCAACTTTTCCAAAATTGCTACACCTCTCACCGTTTTGACTCAAAAATCCCAACCTTTCATTTGGGGTCCTAAACAAGAAGAAACCTTTCAAACCCTCAAGGACATGCTTTGTGATGCTCCTATTCTAGCTCTTCCCGAAGGGAATGATGATTTCGTGGTTTATTGTGATGCATCGAATCAAGGTCTTGGTTGCGTTCTTATGCAATGAGACAAAGTCATCGCCTATGCATCAAGGCAACTCAAAATTTACGAGAAGAACTACACCACTCACGATCTCGAACTTGGTGCCGTGGTTTTTGCCTTAAAAATCTGGAGACATTACCTCTATGGTACGAAATGTGCTGTTTTTACGGACCACAAAAGCCTCCAACACATTGCTAATCAAAAAGATCTTAACATGCGACAACGACGATGGGTCGAATTGTTAAACGATTACGACTGCGAAATTCGCTATCATCCTGGTAAAGCGAATGTAGTATCCGATGCTCTTAGTCGTGTAGATACACATAATGCGACTAATGCTATTGGATTGCGGATTACAAAAGTTTTGTTTCTGATCGTATGGTCGAAGGTGGCTTTTTGTATGGTCGAATGTAGAATGAACGGTCGAAGGTAGATCAGAAGGGTCGAAGGTACACAGGGAGGTCAAAGGAAGAATTTATATGTTGTAGTGTCTTGGTTCGCCCATGTCGAATGGTCGAACCTGCACATTCGACAAAGTGATTTGGTTGAATGTGCAGGTCTATATAAGGTCGAATCAGTTTTTGAAATGGAACTTTTGGTCATTTTGTTTTCCCTCCCTGTGTGTGTTTCTCCCTAGGATTATTATTAAGTGTGTAAAAGTGTTTTATCATTATAAACTACATTTTCAAGTGTAATTGATTATCAAAGTGAATGAATTGAATATGTTTATGATGATTTCTGTGTTTTGCTAGTTTTATTATCATTTTGTGATCAATTTAGGGATTCTGCACTTGAATTGAACTTGTTTGATCATTATCTTTGTTGTTTAGATGATCCTACGCGCATACAAAGTGGTATCAGAGACATTTGGATCAAACAACCACAAATTGATAATATTACAGCTGATTTGGACCCAATTTTGATCAAAACTTTCTGTTTTTCATTGATAAACTGAATTTGGTGTTAAATTGATTGATTTGAACTTGTTTTCATGGATAAAACTCAAAATTCTCTTTGTTAAACTTGTTCAAAATCCAATCCGAAGCAAAACCTGATTAAGATCATCAAATTTCATCAACATTTGAAAATTTTTGATCAAAATAACTGATTTTCAAAGAATAACCGTTTTTCAAAATGAAGGGTCGAACCTAGGGAGAATTGGTCGAAAGTGAGAGTATTTGGTCAAACCAGGGATTATTTGGTCGAACATGGAGTGTTATTTGGTCGAACCTAGAAAGTTTTAGTGTGTTATTGTTCATTCGACCTTATTAGGTACATTCGACCAATCGAGTGGTCGAACGTGGATTTAAACGGTCGAAAGTGAACTGAGTTTGTTATTTTCTATATTCGAACTTTATCAAACGGTCGAACGTGGACTAATTTTCACATTCGACCACGCGATCATTCAAAATGGTCGAACGTAGAAACTGTTATAAATTTTTTCTAATCGTTTCGTGTTTAATCATTTTCAGATCGATATGTGGAATTTTCCTAAAACACCACGACCTAACACAACACCACAACAGCAGACAACCATGGATCCTTGGTCGGTAGCTGCTCAAAAGTCTAGTCAACCATCCCAACCGATTAACTATATGGCGATGACTAGTTCTATGCCCCAACAAGTTGCACAACCACAACCATAACCGATGGCTGATTATTGGGGAGTAGCAGCAGCGGCGGTTCACTCTCAGACTACCAACGCTATTTTGACTCTTATTCAAGACTTATCTTCGGGTAGTGGAAGCCGTCCACCAAAGTTGATGGAAATGGTAGACTACAACACATGGAAGACCAAATTTAAGATTCATCTTGAGGGAATGGGATTAGAAGGAATGGAAGTTTGGCAAATGATTGCCAAGGGTTATGTTGCTCCGATCTTGGAGAACACGGGTGAGCCAATTCTGTTGGAAAGTCTTGCTGAGGATGAGAAAAAGAAATTTGTTGTGGAGAAGAAGGTGTTTTCTCAACTGTCCTAGGCCATTAATACTAATCTCTTACATCAGTTTGGGTCTTGCACCACTTCTAAACAACTGTGGGACATGTTAAGAAATCGTCATGATGGGAATGAGAAGACGAGGAAGTTGAGAATGGAGGAATTAAGAAAAGAGTTTGAGAACTTCAGCTATATGGGGAATGAGACGTTGAAGGAGTTGATTCAAAGGTATTGTCATTTACTGTACCGAGCTTTCAAGTTATGAGATTAACATACCGATGTCGGAGTTGGTGGACAAGTTTGCTGATGCGTTGCCACCATACTGGAATCAACATATCGAGGTACTTAAGGAAAAGGATGCGTACCAATACTAGACCATCAACGAGTTTATTCAGAAGCTTGAGAATAAAGAGATGGAAGAAAAGAGGAAGGCGAAAAGAGCTCAAGTTCCTCAGAATCCGGAGTTGTACCATGGTAGTGCATCTTCATCTCTTGCTAGTTCAAGTTCCAGTTCTAATGTTGCTCCACATATTGCGTGCGTTTCTAGCCATGTTGAACCATCCAAAACACCTATCAATTACCTTGCTCAAACTTCATCTTATACCCCACCATCATATCCTACTACAACTTTCATCCAACCATTTTCACCAATGCAACAAGCAGCTTGTTATTCTGCTAATCTAAACCAACCTCAACAACAATCCTATATTCCTCAAGTGAATCAAACCCAGATGAACCCAACTCAACCTACTCAGAGTTCAATTGTGCTGGAAACCTCGAACTTGAACAATGTTAATGTTGAGATTGCACATCAACATGTAGCATTGGTGTCAGCTATGGTAGCTTCTTATAATGGGCTGGTTGAGAGTCAAATTGGTAACAACAACTTGACCAGTGAAGACCACGCACAAATTGACAAAGAAGACATGGAGCTCATTGATATCCAGTGGGCATTTGCTAGCGTTAAGGGGAGAGCTACTGAATTTATTGAGAAGACTGGCAGAACTGATCTTTCTACTTCTCCTAACACCACATATGGCTTCAACAAAGCCAAAGTGACATGTTTCAATTGTGGTGGGAAAGGTCACTTCAAGAGGGAATGTACACAGCCAGCACAGCAGGGGAACAGAAATCCTTTCAACACCAACTACCAAAACCGTCAAACCCAAAATGAGTTATCCTACCAAAGTCCAAATATTTCAAGTTTTCAACCACAAAACACATACCAAAACCGCCAAAACACCTCACAAAACAACACAGTTAGACAAACCACTACACAAAACCAAACACCACAAAATCCAAACCGAACAATCATTCCTATTTCTACACCAAACACACAAACCCAATCAGATAACCAAAACCAGGCCTTGGTGATACAGAAAGATGAGGGATTTGATTGGACGGGTATGCAGTTGGGTGTTGAGGAGATTATCACTGGTAATGTGGCATGTGTTGCACAGAAGATGGATCTGGATGAGCCGGTATGTGTTAAAGAAGAGATAGTGACTGTGAAGATGTCTAAAGTGAAAATTGAGGAGTTGAGTGAAGAAAGTGATGAATGTGTAGAGAAGAAGTCTGGTTTGATTCTTGATTCAGTTACTGATGTGCCAGAACAGTATGATTCAGCTTATTCTGATGTGGAGAGTGATTCGGATTCTGAAGCTAGTGTTAACTCACTAGATGATGATATCGATCAATTGCTTGCTGAAGCTGACTTTCTGATGACCCGCAAATCATGCATGGTGGAAGATGCTTGTATCAGAATTGATTATTCAAAGTTTTTCGCTGGTAAGGAAGCACACTTTGCACTGATGGGATGACAGAGCCTCCAAAGCAGGTAAGTTCTGAATCTAATCTTGATATGAATAGTGAGAGGTATTGTGGTGCATGTGGTCGATTGACAGAGGATAATAAGCAACTCAGGATTCAACTTGAGAGTGCTAAGATCAACTGTCAGTCGTATCAGAAAGAAGCACGAGAGTTTTACAGAGTGCTTGATGGTTACAAGAAAGACATTTCAGAACTCAAAAAGACTTTATCTTTGAAACAACTAGCCATTAACAATTACATCAATGATTTACAAAATACAAAACTTGAAATGGCTACCATCAAGTGCTTTTGCAGAAAAAGCGAATAAGAAACTTGAAAGTTATAAGCATATTGCTTATGTTATTGATCATATCATAGAGGAGCCTTCACAGTCTAGTAGTGCAAACTACAAGGCCATCCCATCTCCGGTGTTATTTGAAAACCATACTCTACATTCAAATATTCAATAACACCGGAGAGCTCAGTTAAGTTTGACTCGACATCGGATAATGAGTTGAACGCTTCTAGTGTAAGAGACCAAAATTCTGATGTTCTACCAGTTTTGGGACTAAACAATGAAGGTGTAGTTGTTGTAACTGATGATTCCGATTCTGAGGATGACCAATCTGAGAAGGTGTGTGATATTCCTGCTTAAAATCACATAATTACAAACGAACCTGTGTCACCATCTCAGATTGTGCATCCCATGGCTAACGCTCATAGGAAGAATCAATCAGTTAAGCCTATTGAAAAGAACAATCAAAGTGACAAACTCATCAAGATTTTCTATCGGATGATTGGATCCGATAAGATAATGTCTGACGAGGAATATCCAATCAAATTTTCCAATTATTCAAAGATTGAGAAAATTTGGCAGGAGAGTACCATTTGGTTCCCAAAGCATGAGTGAACAAATGATGTACCTCCAGAGGTCTTAGAGAGAATTTACTTGGATATTCCAAAAGAATCGAAAGTTCATGTCACGGAATTTATCAAGCCAGAGAATAAGGCTAATAGTTTTCTTGAGCCGACTTACTCTATGTATCCAGCTCCTGAGAGTCTTAGAAGGAAATGTGTGGAGGATCAATATCCTATCACTACATACTCTAAGTCGAATGCCAAGAATAAATTTGAGGAATATCGTGTGTGTTATAAATGCGGGGAGAGAGGGCATTTACTTGCTCACTGCCCGTATATTAGGCACAAAAGGCACAAGGTGGAAGTGAAGCAAAATCATCAACATCCAGTCGATAATCAATGTCATCCACAACAACGTGTTGTCCCTCAACAAGCACATTTTTACAATCAAAATCATTTTTATCAAAGAAGGGATAATCGTTCAATGACATTTGATCGTTGTAACCGGATAGCAATTGAAAAACCCCTTAAGAAACCGATGGTGAACACAATTGTTGACAAGAACAACGTTCTGGTAAAACCTGCTGTCAAACCAACAGTTGGACCTGTCTCTCATAAATCAGAGAAGGTAACCAAGAAAGTTTCGTTTAAAGATGAAGTAAAGAAACCGGTTGAGACCCCAAAATTTCAAATCCGGATCTTGAAACGTTCGGAACAGTATTGGTCACCTAAGGGTTCTCAAGGTGCTTCATCTTCACAAGTGTATGAGAATGTGAAAACTGAAACCGAAAACGATTTAATTGATCAGAAAAAGATCAATTCAAATCAATCTTTCTGTGCGAAAGAATCTTTGAAACTCAAAGTTCAAAGACCCAAGACCAAGCACGCTTGGGTCCCCCGAAAAATCTAATCTTTTACTTGATATGTGCAGGGAGCTTCAGCTGGCCCTATGAGCAGTCTTTGGATTGTTGACAGTGGAGCTTCTGGTCACATGACAGGGGATCTATCGCTACTGTTCGATATTAGAAATATTAATGGAGGTTATGTAGCATTTGCTGGAAACAAGGGTGGATACATTACCATGGAGGGTAGTGTGAGTAAGGGGATAGTGAGTTTTGAGAAGATTTCATACGTGAAGCAAATTGATTATAATCTGCTCAGTGTCAGTCAGATTTGTGATAAGCAGTTTTCAGTATTCTTTGATGACAAATCTTGCTATATACTCAAGCCGGGATTCGTTTTACCAAAAGAGTGGGTAATGTTAAAGGCACCGAGAGTGAACAATTTGTACATTCTTGACATGTCAAAAGCTATGACTACACAAGGCCAAGTCACGTGTTTCCTCTCCAAGGCTACTGAAAAGAATCAATCATGTGGCACAGGAAGATGGGACACATTCACCTTCGAAAGATGAATCAATTGGTGAAGAATGAACTTGTTACAGGCGTGAATGTTAAACATTTTCATTTAAATGACAAGTGTGTGAGTTGCAAGAAAGGAAAGCAGCACAAACAATCCCATAAGCCAAAGAAAGTCAATTCCGTTGAACTACCACTTGAGTGTTTGCACATGGATCTGTTCGGACCGGTCAAGCGTAAAAGTCATGCTGGTGAATTGTACTGTCTTGTGGTTATCGATGACTATTCCAGATTTTCATGGGTTATGTGCTTGCATCATAAGAGCAACACGTTTGATAATTTGAAAGTTCTGTTCACTCGATTGGAAAATGTCTATGGTCTCAAGATCAAGAGAATTAGGAGTGATAATGGGACGGAGTTTAAGAATGCACAGATGGAAGCTCTTTGTGAAAACAAAGGAATTCATCATGAATACAGTGCTCCGTATACCCCTCAACAGAACTGTGTCGCAGAACGCAAAAACAGGACTCTAATTGAAACGGCAAGAACAATGCTTGCGGACTCAAATCCTCCAGTAATGTTCTGGAACGAAGCAATTTACGCAGCTTGTTATACTATTAATCGTGTTTTAACGGTGAAGAAGTTTGGCAAAACTTCTTATGAGCTGTTGAATCGACGAAAGCCGAACTTAGAGTATCTATAACCGTTTGGAGCTCCGTGTACAATGCTTAATCCATCTGAGAAGTTCGCACCAAAGGCTGAAGAAGGATTCTTTGTTGGATATGCAACCCCGCTCAAACGGGTTTTCAACAAATGAACTTGTCAGGGCGGAGGAATGGGCTAATGTTGAAGTTCAAAGATATACTCAGAATGTACAGGGTAGCGGTCCAGACTGGATGTTTGATTACAAAGACTTCTTTGAATCATTCAATCTAGATAGCTTGGTTGAAGAAGCTGTACTACGATTATATTACGAGGTCGAAAACGCAGTGACATCACCGTTGGTGTGTCCGATCACCATAAACCCACAAACAGCTTCTAATGATACCAATGTTCCTGCAGCTGAAGAAGAGGTATTTCAGAAAGCTTCCACAACTCTTAATTCATCGGAATCTGAAGATGACGATGATGTTACAAGTGAAGCTGTTCAAGATGTTGCTACAGATACACCACCAGTGAACCCAAATCCACATGGTGCTTCATCATCGAACGTGGGTAATGATCTGGATTTGACAGAGAACTTAACTACTCAGACGGGAGTACAAGTACCTGATTATCCGGAATCTCGGATACATCGGATTCACCCGATTGAGCAGGTTATTGGTGATACTGGTAGCAGTGTGATGACGAGAGGTCAACTGAGGAATGCAAACTCACCAGAAAACCTTGGCGCTCTTGCTTTATATGCCAAAATTCAAAAATCAGGTTTTCAAAATGACTGGTCTTTTGCTTGTTATGTTTCGCAGGTAGAGGCTATGCGGGAGGAGTTATTACAGTGTCAAAAACTCGGAGTGTGGACACCGACAGATTTACCTCCAGGACGGAAAAAGATAGGAACGAAATGGGTGTTCAAGTGTAAGAAAGATGACAGAGGAGTGATTGTTAGGAACAAAACTCGATTAATCGTACAAGGCTTTCATCAAGTTGAAGGAATCGATTATAACGAGATTTATGCACCAGTTGCACGCTTAGAAGCTATATGAATGTTTCTAGCGTTTGCATCTTATAAGAAATTCAAGGTGTATCAAATGGACGTTAAAAGCGTGTTTCTTTATGGTGTGGTCAAGGATGAAGTTTACGTAGGTCAACCACCAGGCTTTGAAGACCCTATTCACCGGGATAAGGTTTATGTTCTAAACAAAGCTCTCTACGGGTTTCACTAGGCTCCAAGGCAATGGTATGAGGAGCTGAGCACATATCTTCTGTCTAAAGGATTTAAACGAGGTTTGGTAGATTGCACACTGTTCACAAAACGAACATGGGATGACTTGCTTCTAGTGCAGATTTATGTTGATGACATTAGTTTTGGTTCTACTAACGAACTTCTGTGCAGAGAATTTGAACGTGTTATGCAGGAAAAGTTCAAAATGAGTGCGATGTGAGAGATGCAGTTTTTCCTAGGCTTACAGGTGGACCAAAGACCAACGGGGATCTTTATTCATCAGACGAAATATGTTTCTGAAGTCGTGAGCCGATTTCAGATGGATGATTCAAAGCCGATGGATACCCCGATACAACCCAATCACGGGATTGGTGTTGATGCTAAAGGGGAGCTAACTGATCCTTTTACATACAGAGCAATCGTCGGATCTCTGATAAAATGTTTGCCACATGTCTCTGTGCACGTTATCAGTCGAAGCCGAAATAGAGTCATCTTGCAGCTGTCAAGCGTATCCTTAGATATCTGAAGGGTTGTCCGTCGAGAGGACTTTGGTACCCTAATGATGATAATTTTGACCTAATCGCTTTTAGTGATGCAGATTGGGGTGGCTGTGACAAAGACAGCAAATCCACAATAGCTGGATGCCAGTTTATGGGGAGCAGGCTCGTGACCTGACAATGCAAGAAACAGACCGTAGTTGCCTTATCCACATGTGAAGCAGAATACGTCTCAGCATCAAGCTGCTGCTCACAGGTTCTTTGGATACAACAACAGATGGTGGACTACGGTTTGCAATTACTTAAAACCCCTATTTACTGTGATAATGAAGCTGCAATTGCATTAACAAAATACTTAGTAAATCACTCGAAAGCTAAACATATCCGAATCAAATATCATTTTATCCGTGATTGTTACGCAAAAGAGTTGATCGATATTGTCAAAATCCACACTGACTATCAACGTGCAGATCTTTTTACCAAAGCTTTTGATAAATCAAGATTTGAATATATTTTAAAAGCTAATGGTATAAAAGAAAACAAGACTGGTCACCACCTCAGTTTATCGTTTTTTAGTTTAGTTTTTATTGCTTTTCAGAAAAATACAAAAATCCAAAAATATGTTTTACAGTTTTAGGTAGAATTTCTTTTCAGAAAAACCAAAAACATTGAAAAAGTCAAAAACCCCATAAAAATTAGAAAAACCCAGTGATGTGTTGAGTTAGTTTATCGTTTTTTAGTTTAGTTTTTATTGCTTTTCAGAAAAATCAGTGGGGATCTGACACATGCTAAAGAAATGTAATGCAATATAAGGCGTGTGTTTGAGTCTGTGTGATGTGTTGATAGGCTTCGTAGACCTATTACTGCGTGCCTGATACATACATATCAAATGAATTGTTATGTGGATGAACTCCTCTTGGGCATATGGTCTTAGTACCGTAATTTCGTTTGATAAGGTATTTGTACAAAATTCAAAGGTTTCGGGTCGTTATGTTATTAATTGTCTAGGGATAGCCTCTCTGATCTTCTGCTGTAAGTCATTACGGACCTAGATCAGACAGGGTGTCTTTATAAAAGAGTTGTAAAGCCAAATCCTAAAGTTACCGAATTGAGGAACATTCCATGTATGACGATAATCAAAGATTATCTATTACATCGTATCCAATCACTGATGCAAATCATGATTGATATTAGCCCTCAACCTGGTAGAGTGCACATGTTACTTTGTTGCATTGATTTGCTACCTGTATACCTCTGTGCCTCATACCTTGTAAATTACAGATGACGAAAGCATAATCACGCATTACAATGAGTCTTTGTGCATTTACTTCTTGATACGATAGTATGTCGTGTGCGTGGGAACCACAGACAATTGAGTTTATACTATAAATACTAGTATCAATCTAAAGCACTGCACAACAGTCTGCATGTGAGTTTATGTGGATCACAATATCAACAATTGCCAGATCACACATTGTCTTTAATGATAATAAATCAATAGATCAACGGTGTGATCAGATTTCTCAATAACTGATATGATCCCCTTACCAGAAATCACAAAACATTTACTGCTTTATCTTTACATTTATGCATTTTACATTTCTCGTCAAAAATACAAAACTCAAAAAGATTTTAGGTGTGTTTTAACAAAAAGTTTAGAAAATCCAAAAAGATTTTACATTTCTATCTTATTTTTTATAGCTGATGGTGGTTGATGATGATTTTCTAAAACTTGATGGACCCTTTGAGTTTTGTCATCTTTAAATGGGAAATAATGAATGTCGGATGCTTAAAAGTTGAAAAATATTTTGAAAAGGACTCGATTTTGAGATTTGGTAAAACTTTCAAAAATTCCAATTTTCATTCGCCCCTTCGTTGGGTCGAAGGTGGAATTTTAACTGCTCATTCGAACCTTTCAAACGGTCGAATGTGCTTGTTCATGTGATATTTTCACATTCGAACCCTTTTTCTACATTTGAACCTTTAAATTGGGTCGAAGGTGGAAAAGGTTTCACATTCGCCCTAGTCAAACGGTCGAATGTGGAGCCTATATATACCTGATATGCACATTCGACCCCCATATTCAATTTTTTTCAAAATTCTGAGCTAAAGTGATCTTGTTGCCCGTGCATTAAAAATTATATCACTGTGATCATCTTGATTTGCTGATCATTTTGCTATAACATTTGCAGGTTATCATCAACTATAGAGTTCTGAATCATTGATTTTGTGCCTGAACCCTAACTGACATCAAAACTCAATGCTTAACTGTTAATTGTCATATTTTTTTATAAGGATTCATTGCTTATGTGTTTTAGGGGGAGAATAAACTAAAAACAATGTTTAAAACCAATCAGATTGTCCAATTGATGTTTTAAAACCATCGAACCCTAGTTTTTAATAGAAAACACATAATCAATGAATAATAATTGAAATTGTTGATTGGGAATGATTAATCGGTCATATTAGAGTGTATTCAAATCAAAATGGCATAATAAAACAAACCAAATCAAAATTTGACATTGAAGAAGATGAACAGTCTCCTTCGCCCAAATTCAAACGGTCGAATGTGACATTTTGGGCGAATGTAGATGTTCAAATGGTCGAACCTGGAAATAAACGGCCGAATGTACACTTTTACCTATTGTTTTTCACATTTGAACCTTTAATCCCACATTCGAACCTCTGATTTCACATTCGTACCTTCGAACGGTCGAATGTAGAATCTGAAAATCAAAATTTTCAAGTTTTGTTTATTTTGTCCGTTTTTAACGTGTTTTCTTGATTTCTTTTGCAGTCTAATAATGTCTGAACAGGAAAGTGCTAGTGTTCCCGCTGGATCTTCAGAGCAGGCAACCGGAAAGGAACAGATGGAAGAATTACCATTTGAACCGGCGCACAACTGCTGTGCATTTATGGGAGATTTGAAGAAATATCAAGAGTTCACCGGCATCGTAGATTTCTTGAAAAGAAGCCGTGTGATAGTTGCACTTGCTACCCCCGCCATCATTTATAAAGACCATCAACAAGAGTTCTGGAAGAATGCCAGAATGGACTACTGGAACAATGAATCTGCTGTGGTTAGTACGATTCAGGGGGAGCTTGTAATTATTTCTGAAGATGATATCCGAGAGGCACTGAAGTTGTATGATGAAAAGAAGACAGATCCAAGAGAACTTTCATGGATAGAACAGAGAAAGTGCTTCCTACGAATGAAGTACAACAAACCGATAACTGATGGTTCGTTACACAAAGGGAAGCTATGCCCTCAGTTCAAGTATCTCGCTCACGTCATGTTGCATGTATTTGGTTCAGTGAGTGGAGGGTATGATGTGATGAGAAAGAGCATTAGTTCTTTGATGGTTGCTCTTATATTGAACAAGTCGTTCAATGTATCAGGTATGATACTTGAACACATGCTGGAACCACTCAGAGGCTAGAAAAACAAGAAGTTTTTTCTTTATCTGAGATTCATACAGATGATACTTGATGAGAAGCACAAGAAATTGAGAAGAGATCCAACCCAGATTGTTATACAGGATCACATGAACCTGAACACACTTGTTAGAATGAAGGGTTATAAGGGTGTGCCATTGAATGAAAGACCACCTCACAAGAACCTGTTTGGTCATCTGATCAACCCAGGGTATGTAGATCCAGGAAAGAATGAAGTTAGGCATGCTAACAGTGATTCAGATCCAGATAATCCTCTATCTCCAGTTGCTCCTGTTGCTAAAAGAAAGAGTCAAGTTGTGAACGTTGGTGCAAAGACAGGGAAAGGTAAAGAGAAACAAGATGATACTGAACCCGCTCAAAAGAAGGTTTCTAGAAGGAAGAAGAGTGTTGCCAAGAAGGGTTTACATCTGGTTAACGAAGTGTCTGTTGATTCTGAAGAGACACAGGAAGACGAGAGATGGGATTCAGAAAATGAGACTGTAAAGAGCACCACGCCCAAGGCCACTGTGGCTGGTGAGTCTGAGAGTCTAAACAAGTCTGTGGAAGAGCAAAGGAAAAAAAGTCCTATTGCATTGGATGAGACAGATGAAGGTTTGGGATTGGGATCCAAAGACTTTGTAGGATCGCCAAAGACAGGTGAGAAACAGAAGAAACCACAGTACAAGAAGAAAGAGAAATATTGAAGCTGATGGAGAAAAGAGCTAGAGATATTGAGCATCTGGTTGCTAGAAAGAAACTGCCTCCAGCATCTAGCTCTAAATCACCCATCACATCCCCAGCAGCAAAGAAACAGAAGACATCATCTGCTGCTGAACATACTGAGTTACCAACTGATGAATTCAACGATGCTTTGGATAGAGTGTTAAAGAAGTTGAAGAAAGGAAAGATTCCTGTTGATGAAGCTTCAACACCTAAGGTTACTGTAGACAGTGATGTGATGACTGCAGTTAACCAGAAGCTTGCTGACATGATGAAGATTATAAATCAGCAACAAGCAGAGATTGAACAGTTGAGAAATAATGACAGAAAGATGTTAGATGTTGTAGAGTCATCACATAGAATCATGAAGCATTGGAAGCTAAGATTAAACAACTCCAGAAAGAAAACAAGAAGTTGTTGAAACATGAGCAGAGAAACACCAAAAGGTACATTGCTATAAAAGAGGAGAACAAGAAGCTGAAAGCAAGTAACCAGAGAATGGATAATCTGATTAAAGACTTGTACTCTAAAGCTCCTCAATTACAAGCTGGTGAAGAAGATAAGGAACGTGATGAGGAAGAAGTTGATTTTGAACCATCTGATGAAGAGGAAGAAGAAGATGATGAGTTGAATGAGGATTCTGGTAATGCTCCTAAGAAGAAGAAAGATGATGATGATGATGGTTCAGGAGATAATTCAGGTGAAGGTAATAGCTCTGCTAGTCCTGACAGTGATGACGATGATGATGACACTGACAAGTATAAGTGTGAGAAGAGAGGATCGGGAAAAGATACAGGAGGATCAAGTTCGAAAGCTCCTGGTGGAACCATTGACGATGATAATATCTTTTGGAATGAAAAGATTAGATCTTTATCTGATAATGACAAGAACATGTATCGCCAGATGTTGACTGACAGAGTCTGGATGATCGAGATGACAGGCAGATTTCCTAAGATATTTGAGTCAAATGACATGAGATTTGAGTTGGAGTACAACGATCCTGACTTAGAAGATGGAGAAGTTTCTGCAGCCATGTCTAAGAAGATTTTGGAAGGACTGGCGAAACAGGTTGGAAAGACTCTGGAGGAGTTGATGAGTGATAAACATACCTGAGAAAGAAGTAGGTAATCACTCCAATGACAGAGACGTACCAGTATTTGAAGAGGTAGAGATTGACGATATCACTAGTGAGGAATATCCAGAATACTTCAAGAATAACAAAGATTCTGGATTTCCTGAATTCACCGATGAGATGTTGAGCCACGCTGAGAAACTTGCTCATGAAAAGAGTAAGAAGTTTGTTGAAGAAGTGTTTTCAGATTGTAAAAAGCCAAACACTGAACAATCTGACGCTTTGAAAGAACTTTTGAGGAAGCTTAAAGAGAAAGAAGCTAACCGTCCAAAGAGAGAAGTTCAAGGTAGCTTTTACAAGTTTCCAATGACTTGTTTAAAGGGAAAGCTCTTGGATGGAAGTACGTGAAACAGCTGAAGTGTGTTGCTGTGAAATGGGAAAAAGGAATTCTGTACTTTGACAGATTCCATGACTTAAACACACTACAATACTGGGCTATTCGTGATATTTGTAGACATGAAATGACAGGTTCAGTCAACGATCATCTTGCTTTCTTTGCAGATCGTATGTCTAGAGAGAGCAAAACGAAGTGGAACTTGTTTACTCCGCAGTATCCGAAAAGGATAGTTCATAAGAAAGAGAAGGATGATATTACTGGGATGCCCAAGGTGACTTTAAAGTATAAACCACCGAAAGTGTTGAAACATATTCCACTGATGCAGATTCCACAACACTTTTCTAAAGACTTCATGTGGTGGTACTACGATTGGAAGACTGCAGAAGCTATTATCGTTTTGAAGGATGGTGCAAGGGATTTCAAGAAGATTCACATCTTTGATCCTATGTGGTTGATCAACTGTTCGGACGAAAACATTATCATGCTCTATTATAATCCAATCTATTGCGAAGCAAAGGATAGTGAACAGGCAAGCAAATACCAACGTGTGGTATTCTTATGCTTTGCATGGGATGTGAATGCTAGGTGTGATTTTGACAAGAAACTGGAGAAGTTAAAAAGAAGAAGCCGAAACAAACTTATGAACCAGTGATGACAAAGGAACAAAAGACGTTATTGCGCATCAAGCTTATGAACAAGGCAATAGACCAAGAGCGAAAACTCAAGCAATCCTAGCAAAAGTCGAGGGGGAGTTTTTAGATGCACATAATGTGACTAATGCTATTGGATTGCGGATTACAAAAGTTTTGTTTCTGATCGTATGGTCGAAGGTGGCTTTTTGTATGGTCGAATGTAGAATGAACGGTCGAAGGTAGATCCGAAGGGTCGAAGGTACACAGGGAGGTCGAAGGAAGAGTTTATATATTGTAGTGTCTTGGTTCGCCCATGTCGAATGGTCAAACCTGCACATTCGACCAAGTGATTTGGGCGAATGTGCAGGTCTATATAAGGTCGAATCAGTTTTTGAAATGGAACTTTTGGTCATTTTGTTTTCCCTCCCTGTGTGTGTTTCTCCCTAGGATTATTATTGAGTCTGTAAAAGTGTTTTATCATTATAAACTACATTTTCAAGTGTAATTGATTATCAAAGTGAATGAATTGAATATGTTTATGATGATTTCTGTGTTTTGCTAGTTTTATTATCATTTTGTGATCAATTCAGGGATTCCACACTTGAATTGAACTTGTTTGATCATTATCTTTGTTGTTTAGACGATCCTACGCGCATACAAGTCGAAAAGGTCATGCAGTGCTATGCAACATCCGAGAAATTGACCATCTTCGTAGCTCGCAATTTCAGAATGATCTCTTCAATCGTATTCGAGACGCGCAGCATACATCGGTCAATGAAAATACTCTATATGAAGAAATGTCTTGTGGTGTGATGTGTGCAAATAAGTATATAAATAAATGATCAAGTTAAAATCCTAGACTCTTCTAAAACCACACACTATCGGCAAGTGTACCGATCGCAAGTAGCAAGTAGGCAAGGCCAGGTATCGAACCTAAGGACTTTATCTAACACTTTTGAAATCACTTTTAATGAATTAAATAATAAAATATTATTATTATTATTAAATTGATTGGTTGATTGGGGGGTTTAAACTGAAATTAAAACAAATAGTTAAAACTAATTAAAACTAAATTACTAATTAAACTAAGAAACTGAAAATAAACTAAAGCTGACGAACTGGGTTGGAACTCTAATGAGGAGAAGACTGGTAACCTGGGTAGAATCCCTAGACTCTGGTTAAAAAAAGAAAACTGACCTATGTAATCCGGTTGGAGACCCTGTTCTCACCTAATAAACCTCCTGTCAAGGATAGTCGACTAGACTCAAGGCGGGACAAGTATTGAGATGCTAAAATGAAAGTGGATCGCCCCAGCGAAACCAAATCCCACAGTAATCCTTTAATCAACCACTCTTGGATTGAAAACTCCCAAACTGTGAAGCAGACTTAACTAATACGAATGAAATCCTAGGAAAACTCTAAACACGAATAAGTAACTGGTCTCGCCCCAGCGATAACCAAACTACCAAACAATGCCTAGTTAGTCAACCTAGCAATCCTGAATTATATTCCTAACCTTCGGGAAGGGATTGCACACCTTAGCTAATTGACCTTAAAAACCTGTTAAACTTGCGCCAATCCTAACTGCAAGAACTAGCTCGACAACAAAAGTTAATCAAACTAGAATGATTTTTATTTTAGGGGATATTCCTATATGCCTAGAACATCAAAACCAACAAACAAGTAATCAAATCAAAAAACGCCAGTACACAAATATTCAAAATCAAACATAAAAATTAAATCATGTAACCCAACACATCCAAAACAGAAAACATAAGTTTTTAATTAAAAACCATAATCTAGTTCATCATCTCAAGTCACCAATAAAAGTTTTAGCTCGTAATCTCTAGAAACATCATCACAAAATAAATAAAAATAGTTTTAACCGTGTCTATAAAGAAAATAAATGAAAACTAAATCAAACCCGAGGTTCCTTGAATATTAATCTTTAACGTGCCCGGGACCTTCTCTTCTTCACTGGCCTTCTTGTCGATCAAAGCTTCCCTCCAGTTGACTCTTGTCGAAGTCGAATAAATAATAATAATCATTTGCCGTCGAATATTATCTATACATATAGTAAACCAAAGCCATTTTAATGACATGGCACTTAAAGAGACATTCTCTTCCTTGAGTGTGACATGTGTCATCCCATGTGGCATTGAGATATTTTAGGAAAAGAATTTAAAAACAAAATTGGATTTTTCACTCTCATGTTTCCTCCCATAATTTTTAAACGTTCATATCTTTTATATACGAGATTTTTTAAAGAAAAAAATTACACCAAATTAACGAGCGTTTTATTATCTTTCCAACGAGTACCATAATGGTATATAAAAAACGGAGAAAAAATGACTGTTTTTTGTGGGGTTTTGTTCATACAGGAAAAAAAACACAAAGTGTTCAGGTAAATCATTAATTATGTATAGGCAAGTCACTAATTATGTTCAAATCAATAAATATGATTTTTTTTTCAACCAGAGCCGAATAGGTTAATAGAGTTATACATTGTTTTAAGTTAGGTATCAATATTAGTATGTTATAGTTGTACATTTGTTTAGGCTTTACGATAGGTGTTAATATTAGAGTTCCATTGAAGTTCTACATTCTTTTAGGTTAGGTGTTAGCATTGGAGTTGTACATTGTTTTAGGTTAAATATTAATATTAGAGTTATATATCAATCTATTTTGATAATGTATCATATTAATTTCTTAACCCGGGGCGCTCCCGGGGTATAATCTAGTCTTTATATATCCATATCAATTTTTCATCGACCGACTTTATTTTTTGAATTGTTGTTTGGCTTGGGCCACGAGCCCAAGTCACTTTCATTTTTTTTTCTTTTTTTTATATTATATTATTACTATTATTATTATTATTATTATATACTATTATTAATCCATGCTCTCGTATTAGATGTTCGCAACTTGATCAATGTGTCTTGTTTACGCTCCAACGACCATAAACACCTACAAAATATAAAAACAAGTAAATAAGTACTAAAAATAGCTAAAAACTAATAAAAACTATGCAATGATAAAATTTGACAACTAAACGAATACATGCCTAAAACTAACAAATGTTGATGCGTTTTGCGACTAAAGATTGGATATACAATAATTAACATATGTTAGTGGATAGCCGAAGGTGATTAGACTGGGCGAATGTATATAGATATGGGCGAAGGAAGACTGAAATGGGCGAAGGTAGATGTGGACTGGGCGAAGGAAGAATGGACCTGAACAAGAAGACACATTCGACCACTTGATGTGGGCGAATGTGGAAAATACTCACATTCGACCAGTTGTAAGGGGCGAATGTGCAGTGCCTATATATAGATTTTGAGTTTTTGATAATGTAAGTAAGTTGTCATTTTGTGTCCAGGTTCAGATCAGGTTTATAGGTGTTTTTGAGAGATTATCTGTGTGATCTAGACTAACATAAACTCATTGTAAATGCATTTTGAATGAAAGTTAATCTATGAAATGTTATTGAAAATGATCTTGATTGTGTCGTGATTTGTGTTTTATCAATTTGTTCAAATCTAGGGTTTCCGCACCTAGATTTGTGACTTGTATGATCGTATAATCCTGTTTTAGCTAAATTCCAACGCTCACAAAGTGGTATCAGAGCCTAGAGGATCATACAATAACAAATTTGATAAGATCAGAGCTGATTTGGAAATGTTTTTGACATAAAATCATCTGTTTTTACATAAACATTGTTTCTAAGTGTTTTTGATCGATTTAAAGGTGAATTTGTGGTCGAATTCAAGTTTTCCAAGACTTAAAGTTGTTCCAAATCAATTCCGAAACATAACCTGATTGAGATCATTCAAATCCATGAACTTTTGAAAATCTGAGATCAAAATAACCGTTTTTCAAACAATAACCGTTTTTCAAAAATGAGATCTGCTAGTTTTGGGCGAACCTGGAACCTGGACTGAGTGTTGTGGTCGAATCTGATAAAAAGTGGGCGAACCTGAGAAAATAGTGGTCGAACCTGAAAATTTGTTTAGAATTTTTCACATTCGGGTAGAAAATTCCACCTTCGACCGTTTTTGGTTTGGGCGAAAGTGAAATAGTGTTAGTCTGTGGTTACATTCTGGTCAAATTCACATTCGGTTGTTATTGTGTGGACGAAAGTAGAGTTAAAAGGGACGAGAGTGAGAAATTTTGGACGAAAGTAGAAGTATTTGGACGAATCTACTGAATTTCGGGCGAACCTAGGATTTTTTTTTCTGAAAAATTTTTCTAAGTGTTGAGATTTTCAGATTGTGATCATGTGGCGTTTTCAAACTACTTCGGGATCAGCACCAACACAACCACAACAGCAGACAATGGACCCATGGACAGTGGCAGCGCAAAAGACGAACACGCAATCCTCACAACCACTTAACTACATGACAACGACGAGTACAATGCCTCAGAATGTAGCACATCCGGCACTACAATCAGATTACTGGGGAGTAGCTACAGCGGCGGTAAATACTCAAACCACTAATGCTATTTCTACTTTGATTAAGGATTTGTCTACAGGTAGTGGAACTCGGCCACCGAAGCTCATGGATATGCAAGAGTATAACCAGTGGCACACCATGTTCAAGATCCATCTGGAAGGCATGGGAGTTGAAGGAGCAGAGGCATGGAGCATGATTGTCAAAGGATACACAGCACTGATTCTGGAGAACACAGGTGAGATGATTCCTTTGGAAAGTCTGACTGAGGACGAAAAGAAGAAATATGTGGTGGTGAAGAAGGCGTTCTCTCAACTGACGCAGGCAATCACAAGTGACCTGTTGCATCAGTTTGGGACATGTACTACGTCAAAGCAGCTTTGGGATAAGCTGAAAAGGAAGCATGATGGTAACGAAAAGACCAGGAGTCTGAGAATGGAGGAATTAGTTAAAGAGTTTGAGAATTTTTCTTTTATTAATAATGAAACTTTGAAAGAACTAACTCCGAGATATATGCATTTATTGTCTGAATTGTCTAGTTATGGTGTACAGATTCCAATGACTAAGCAGGTGGATAAGTTTGCAGATGCTTTACCACCACAATGGGATCAGCATGTGGAGGTACTCAGAGAGAAGGATGCTTATCAATTCTGGACTATTTCAGAGTTTATCGAAAAGCTGGAGAACAAAGAGTTGGAGGATAGGAGGAAAGCTAGAAGGTCACAGATTCCTCAGAATCCCAGTTTGTATTTTGGAGGCACTTCAGTTTCAGCTGCAAACTCGAGCTCTGGAAGCGTTGCACCACATGTTGCATGTATTTCCAATGTCATGGATTCATCAAAACCAACCACCAACTACACACCACCACAATACAATTCCTACTCACAACCATCATACACACCACCACAATATAGTTCCTACATTTCACCAATCTCTCCAATGCAACAAGCAAGTTTTTACACCGCTAACCAAACACAACAACCATTAAACCAAGTTACTCAACATAAACAACAACCGGTGGTTTTGGATACATCTAACTTGGGAAATGTGACTGTGGAGGTTGCTCAGCAACACATTGCATTAGTCTCAGCAATGGTTTCATCCTACAATGGGTTGGTTGCTAGTCAGATTGGGAACAACAACTTAACCAACGAAGACTACGCACAGATAGACAAGGAAGAGATGGAACTCATTGACATTCAATGGGCTTTTGCGAGTATAATGAGGAGAGCAACAGAGTTCATCGAGAAAACTGGAAGGACTGACTTGGCAACTTCTCCCAACACAACCTATGGTTTCAACAAGGAGAAGGTTACGTGTTTTAATTGTGGAGAAAAAGGACACTTCAAAAGGGAATGCACCCAGCCACCTAAACAAGGTAATCGAAACCCTTTCAATGCAAATTACCAGAACCGTCAACAAAACCAAGTTTCTTACCAAAATAACAACAACTACCAAAACCGAAACTTTAACAACCAAAACAGACAACCAAACACTCAACACCAGATTCAAAATCAATCTCCTAATCACACAAACCGAACAGTTGTACCTATCACTACACCTAATGAGACTCAACAGAATGCGGGTCAGAACCAAGCTTTGGTGACTCAACAGGATGAGAGGTTTGACTGGTCGGGTATGCAAATAGGAGTTGAGGAAGTGACTACTGGTGGGAATGTGGCATGTGTTGCCTATCAGGTTGATATGGAAGAGTCGGTGACAGTTGATGAGAAGAAAGAAACTGAGGAGAGTGAAAGTGATGATTCTGAGACTGAGATGGAAGTGGAGAGTGAACCTGTTGAGATTAAGGCTGAGGAGAAGAGTTCTGGAATGGTGATTGATTCAGTTTCTGATGTTCCCGAGGAGTGTAGATCAGTTTATTCAGATTCTGAGAGCGAATCAGACACAGAGGCAAGTGTTGATTCTTTAGATGATGATATTGATCAGTTGCTGGCAGAAGCTGACTTTTTGATGACGAGGAAGTCGTGCATAGCTGATGATGCTTTCACCAAGATCGACTACTCCAAGTTTTTCACTGGAAAGGAAGCTCATTTTGCTTTGATGGCCATGACCGAACCGCCAAAACCTGTAAGTTCTGAATCTAGCACTGATGTTATGAGTGATAAATACTGTGGAACATGTGATAGATTGACAGAGGAGAATAAACAACTCCGAATTTCACGAGATAGTGCTATCTTGAACTGTCAATCTACTCGCAAAGAATTAAATGCTTTTAACAAAGTATTAGATGGCTATAAAAAGGACATTTCCGACCTGAAAAACACTTTGTCATTGAAACAATTGGCCATAAACAACTATATCAATGAAATTGAAAACACCAAGTTGGAAATGGCAGCCATAAAATGCTTTGCTGAAAAGGTGAACAAAAAGCTGGAAAGTTATAAGAATGTTGCTTATGTGGTAGATCATATCATTGATGATAACACCACCAATTACAAGTCTGTACCATCTCCGGTTCTTTTTGAAAACCATAACTATCACCAAGTTATACCGGAGAGTTCGGTAAAATCAGACTCGTCATCGGAAAAGGAATCTAATACCTCGAGTATTGGTGATCCATATTCCGATGTGAGACCGATTTTGGGCTTGAACAATGAGGGTGTTTATGCTGAGAGTGATAGTTCAGACTCAGAAAATGATGATACTGGTAGTGATCAATCTGTTAATGAATGTGAGATTCCAAAAGAAAATCACATCATTACTACTGAACCAGTGTCACCATCTGATCATGTTCATCCGATGGCAAATGCTAATCGTGATAAAAAGTCTGAAAAGGTTGATGTTAAGAAAGATAATGTTGTTAAGAATGAGGTCAAAAAGAATGAGCTGAATGAACCATGTGACAAACCGGTTAAAGTGTTTTATCGGATGGAAGGATCCGATAAAATCATTTCTGATGAGGAATTTCCGATTAAAAATGTTAACTATTCTAAACTTGATAAAATCTGGCAAGAAAGCACAATATGGTTTCCAAAACATGAGAGAACCAATGAAATTCCACCAGAAATCTTAAAGAAATTGTTTTCAGAAGTTCCTCAAGAACCAAAAATCCATGTCACTGAGTTCATTCGACCAAATGATAAAGCAAATGGTTTTCATGAGCCCTCTTACTCGAAAGGACCACTTCCTGAGAGTTTGAGAAATCAACAGTATAATGATCAATTTCCTGTCAGATCATTTGCTTCACCAAATGCTCATTATGTGTTTGAGGAATATAGAAAATGCTTTAAATGTGGAGAACGCGGGCATTTACTTGCTCAGTGTCCATATGTAAGGCACAAAAGACATGAGGTTGAGGTTAAGAATTCCATGAGAAAGCCGATTGATCATTATGTACCACCACATAGACGGGCTGTTCCTCAACAACAACAATTTTATAATCAAAACAATTTTCAAATGAGGAACAATCGTCCATTTCAATATGATCGAAGGAATCGGATTGCAATGGAACAATCTTGGAGAAAACCTGTGGTGAACACAACAGCTGATAGACAAAAGGTTCCACAAAAACCAATTGTCAAGTCAAATGTTGGACCTAAGTCTGTTAATTCAGATAAGGTTGCTAAGAAAGTTACTTTTAGTAACAATGTTCAGAAACCTATTGAGAAACCAAAATCTCAAATTCGTATTCTCAAAAGGTCTGAACAATCTTGGACACCTAATGGTACTCCAGGAGCTTCTACTTCAAAGGTGAGTGAGAAAAATGAATCTGTTTTGAAAAATCAGAAAACGATTGATTCAAAACATAAAGTTGTTGAAAAAGTCATTGAGGATGTTTCTTTGAAATCAAATGTTCAAAGGCCCAAGACTCAGGCTTGGGTCCCCCGAAAGAACTAAATGTTTACTTTTTGTGTGCAGGGAGCTTCAGTTGGCCCTATTAGCAGTCTCTGGATTGTTGATAGTGGAGCTTCAGGCCACATGACGGGGGATTTGGCGTTGCTGTTTGATGTGAAGAATATTAATGGAGGATATGTCGCGTTCGCGGGAAATAAAGGAGGATATATTACGATGGAAGGAAGCGTGAGTAATGGGATTGTGACTTTCGAGCGGATTTCTTATGTCAAGCAGATAGACTATAATCTGTTGAGCGTCAGTCAAATATGCGATAAACAATTTTCTGTGCATTTTGATGACAAATCCTGCTATATTCTCAAACCGGGCTTCAAGATTCCAAAGGAGTGGGTTATGTTGATGGCACCTCGAGTCAACAATCTTTATATTCTTGATATGTCCAAGGCGATGACATCACAGGGACAGATAACATGCTTTCTATCCAAGGCGACCGAAAAAGAATCGATAATGTGGCACCACAGAATGGGGCACATTCATCTGAGGAAAATGAATCAGTTAGTGAGAAATGGACTTGTCGATGGAGTAAACGTGAAACATTTCCATCTGAACGACAAGTGTGTGAGCTGCATGAAAGGAAAACAACACAAACAGTCCCATAAAGTGAAGAAAGTTAACTCTGTTGAGATGCCGCTTGAGCGATTGCACATGGACCTTTTTGGACCGGTCAAACGCAAAAGTCATCTTGGAGAGCTTTATTGTTTAGTCGTCACTGATGACTATTCACGATTCTCATGGGTGATGTGTTTGAAGAACAAAAGCGACACCTTTACCAACCTACAAGTTCTGTTCACTCGACTGGAGAATATCTACAATTTGAAGATAAAAAGGATCAGGAGTGACAACGGGACGGAGTTCAAAAATGCAAAGATGGATGAACTTTGTGAAAGCAAAGGGATTCATCATGAATATTCAGCTCCGTATACCCCGCAACAGAACGGTGTTGCTGAAAGAAAGAATAGGACTCTAATTGAGGCTGCTAGAACAATGCTCGCTGATTCAAATCTTCCAGTAATGTTCTGGAATGAGGCGATTTATGCAGCAAATTATACATTAAATCGGGTTTTAACAGTGAAGAAGTTTGGAAAAACATCTTATGAGCTGTTACACCGACGAAAGCCCAATTTAGAGTATCTAGAACCATTTGGGGCGCCATGCACGATGTTGAATCCAAGCGAGAAGTTTAGTCCTAAAGCTGAGGAGGGATATTTTGTTGGATATGCAACCCCGCTCAAACGGGTATTCAACAAGAGAACTCGTCAAGTGGAGGATTGGGCTAACGTGGAAGTTCAACGATACACACAAAATTTGCAAGGCACGGGCCCTGATTGGATGTTTGATTACAAAGATTTCTTTGAATCATTCAACCTAGATAGCCTGGTTGAAGAAGCTGTGATCAGATTACTTTACGAGTGTGAAAACGCAGCAACTTCACCGTTGATGCGTCCAATCACCGTAAACCCCCCACCAGCTTCTAATGATACCAGTGCTCCTACACAAGAAGAAGAGTTGTTTCAAGAAGCTTCAACTTCATTAGACACTTCAGAATCTGAAGATGAACAATTTGAAGAAGCCGTTCTTGAAAATGCAGAAGACTTAGAAGAGCAAACTGTGAACCCAACTCCAAATCCAGATGTTGCTTCATCATCTAACACGGGTCATGATCAGGATGCTGTAGAGAACTTGACTGCTCAGACGGGAGTGATTGTACCTGTTAATCCGGAATCTCGGATTCATCGTATTCATCCGCTGGAGCAAGTTATCGGAGATCCTGGTAGTGGAGTGATGACTAGAGGGCAGCTTAAAAGCGTTAATTCGCCAGAGAGTTTTGGTGCTTTAGCATTGTATGCCAAAATTCAAAAATCTGGTAGCCAAAATGATTGGTCGTTTGCATGTTATGTGTCACAGGTAGAGCCAAGGACATACAAAGACGCTTTGAATAAAGATGCCTGGGTTGAGGCAATGCAGGAGGAGTTATTGCAATTCCAGAAATTGGGAGTCTGGACGCTCACAGATTTGCCGCCGGGAAGAAAGAAAATAGGCACTAAGTGGGTATTTAAGTGCAAAAAGGATGATCGTGGAGTTATTGTAAGGAACAAAGCCAGATTGGTTGTGCAGGGTTTCCATCAAATTGAAGGAATTGATTACAACGAAATATATGCACCAGTAGCAAGAATTGAAGTTATTCGGATGTTCCTTGCGTTTGCTTCGTATAAGAAATTCAAAGTCTATCAAATGTACGTCAAGAGCGCATTTTTGTACGGTAAAGTCAAGGAGGAGGTTTATGTCGGGCAGCCACCAGGCTTTGAGGACCCAATCCACCGGGACAAGGTCTACGTGCTGAACAAAGCTTTATATGGTCTGCACCAGGCTCCAAGACAGTGGTACGAGGAGCTAAGTACATACCTCATCTCCAAAGGATTCAAGCGCGGCCTCGTCGATTGCACCCTCTTTACGAAGAAGACGGGAGATGACTTGCTTCTAGTACAGATTTACGTTGATGATATTATATTTGGTTCAACTAACGAACTCTTGTGCAGGGAATTTGAAACTGTTATGCAGGAGAAGTTCGAAATGAGCGCTATGGGGGAAATGCAGTTTTTCCTCGGCTTACAGGTGGATCAAAGACCCGACGGGATCTTCATTCACCAGACGAAATATGTAGCCGACATCTTGAGCCGATTCCAGATGGAGGACTCTAAGCCGATGGATACCCCGATTCAACCCAATCACGGGATTGGAGTGGACGCTAAGGGGGAGCTGACAGATCCATTTACATACAGAGCAATCATCGGATCTCTGATGTATTTGACAGCGTCTCGACCAGATATTATGTATGCAACGTGTCTCTGTGCTCGCTATCAATCGAAGCCGAAACAAAGTCATCTGACGGCGGTCAAGCGTATCCTTCGATATCTGAAGGGTTGTCCATCAAAAGGACTTTGGTACCCTAATGATGATGATTTTGATTTTATTGCTTTTAGTGATGCAGATTGGGGCGGCTGTGACAAAGACAGCAAATCAACAACAGCCGGTTGCCAGTTTTTAGGGAGCAGGTTAATTACCTGGCAATGCAAGAAACAGACTTCCGTCGCACTGTCTACATGTGAAGCCGAGTACATTTCAGCCTCGAGTTGCTGTTCGCAAGTGCTCTGGATCCAACAACAGATGGTCGATTACGGTTTGCAGTTTCTTAAAACCCCTATACACTGTGACAACGAAGCCGCAATTGCTTTAACTAAAAATACTGAAAATCATTCTAAAGCTAAACATATCCGGATTAAATATCATTTTATCCGTGATTGTTATGCTAAGGAATTGATTGACATGGTCAAAATCCATACTGACTACCAACGTGCAGATTTGTTTACAAAAGCTTTTGACAGATCCCGCTTTGAATATCTTTTGAAAGTAAACAATATAAAGGAAAAACAGGACTAATCGGCTCCTCGGTTTATCATTTTTTAGTTTTTAGTTTTAGTTTTAAATTTTTGCTAATTGGGAATTTCTCTTTGCTAATTGGGAATTTCTCTTTACTATCATAATCCTCAAAGAAGTTGATGCTTTCGAGGGGGTTGTTTAACCCTCAAAGAAGTTGATGCTTTCAAGTGGATTGTTTCTTTCAAATTTTTGTTTTGTTTTTCAGAAAAATTTAAAAACCCAAAAATATGTTCTTTATTTTAGGGGGAGTCATTTTATCAGAAAAACCAAAAACATTGAAAAATTTTCAAAATACCTAATGATTTCCTGGATAAAAAGAGGAAATGATAGTACATCAGTGGGGATCTGACACAGGCTAAAGAATTGTATAGTTTTAATGAGACGTATGTTGATTACGTGTGATATGCTGATAGGCTTCGTAGACTATATATTGCGTGCATTAGTGATACAAACATAACAAACTACGCGTTTGTGGATGAACACCTCATGGGCATATGGTCTTAGTACCGTAATTTCGTTTGATAGGGTGTTTGTACAAAACTCGGAGGTTTAGGGTCGTTATGTTATTAGTTGTCTGGGGATAGCCTATCTGATCTTCTGCTGTAAGTCATTACGGACCTAGATCAGACAGGATGTCTTTATAAAAGAGCTTTATGCCAAATCCTAAAGTTACCGAATTGAGGAACTTTCCATGTTATATGATGATCAAAGATTATCTATAATATCGTATTGATCATTGATGCAAATCATGATTAATATTAGTCCTCAACCTGGTATGGTGCATATGTTACTTTGCTGCATTAATTTGCTGACCTGTATACCTCTATGCATTATATCTTGTATAATTACAGACAACGAAAGCATAATCACGCTTTACAATGAGTCTTTGTGCAAATTACTTCTTGATACGGGAGTATGTCGTGTGTGTGGGAACCACAATGTGTTAGTCTAATACATCTAATTAGTATCATTTTAAAGCATTGCGTAATTGTCTGCATGTGAGCTTATGTGGACAACAATATCTGCAATTGCCGTGTCACATATTGTTTCTAATGATAATATTGAAACAGATCAACGCTGTGTTCAGATTTCTCAGAAAACTGATATGATTCTCTTACCGGAAATCACAAAATGTTTACTGCTTTCATTTACTTTGATGCATTTTACTTTGTCGCATTTTACTTTTATTGTCAAAAAGATACAAAATCCAAAAAGATTTTAGGTGTGTTTTGATAAAAATTTCAGAAAATCCAAAAGATTTGCTTTTCTGCTTTATTTTTTGATATCCGGGGATGCTTGATGGTCAATTTCTGAGATTTGCTAACACCATCTGGACTTTGTAACATTCAAAATGTGAAAATTTGAGTTTTGGAAGTTTAACGGATTGAAAAATGTTGAACGGGATTCGAATTCGTGATTTGGCGAAATTTTCAGATTTTTCCATTTCACATTCGCCCCTTAAATGGGTCGAATGTGGAAAAATCATCTCCTTCGACCGGTTTTGAAAATGGACGAATGTGGATTTTCCACTTCCGGGTGTAATTTCCACTTCCGGGTACAAAATCCACCTTCGGGTCTTTAATTAGGGGCGAAGGTGGAGCAGTTTCACACTCGTACCATTTGTTTGGGGCGAATGTGAAATTCTCCCACGTTCGTCCAACACTAACGGGCGAAGGTAGCCTCTTTATATACCTCATTCCAGGTTCGAGCCCGTCATTCAATTTTTTTTCAAAATTTCTGTCATACCAAGACCTTGTTGCTCGTGTTTTCTACGATTCATTGATTTGTTCCCTTGATATTTCTGATCATTTTAAGACTCATATTGCAGGTAATGGACATCAAAACAGATCAGAATTGATCGTTTTATGAACACAACCTAGGGTTTCAAGTTTTGGGATTTTTAATGATGATTGATGTTTGTTTTTGATTTACGATCAGTTTTCATAGGTTTTAGGGGGAGAATGTGGAAGGAATTAGGATAATAACATGTCTAGATGTTAGTTTTGATCGATTGAACACTGTTGAAACCTAATTCCACTTTAAAACCTATGTAAACTGATTAATTGACAAAATTGATTATAAACGAGTGTTAGTCGGACTTGTTAGCATACATTAGAATCAAAATCATAGGTTAAAACAAACAATGGCAAAATTTCAAATTTTGGGGAAAACCTTTTTCACCTTCGGTTCAAAAACCGGGCGAAGGTGGAATCAGGTTGCACGAAGGTGGAACAATGTGGACGACTGTGATTTTTACTTAGAACTTTTTCACTTCCGACCATAATTTTCTACCTTCGACCACAAAATCTCACATTCGACCAGCTTAAAATGGGCGAATGTGCAGGATGTCTTTGACCAAAATTTTTATAATTTGTCGTTTTTGTGTTTTGACGTGTTTTTATTGATTTTCATGTGCAGATGGCTGAACAACCCGAGAATATTGAATCACCAGCAGTGAATGTTGAAACTCCAGCTGAGATCACAGTTCAAGATCCAATACCAATAGCTGAAACATCTGTTCCTAGCAGTTGGCCTTTTGAACGATCGCACAACTGTTGCGCTTATCTAGGAGACGTTGAGAAGAACACGGAGTTTACTGGGATTATAGAATTTCTGAAGAGGAGCAGGATTGTACATGCCTTAGCCACACCAACCATCATATATAAAGACATCATAGAAGACTTTTACCAGAATGCTAAGTATGACTACTGGGAGAATCAGACGATCATCAAGAGCAAGATTCAGGAGATGGAGATGTTCTTGACTGAAGCTGATATTCGGGAGGCGTTACAGATTAAGTTCGAAGACAGTGAGGATCCCAGGGAGTTATCGTGGACAGAACAGAAGGCGTGCTTCTTAAGAATGAAATACAAAGGTCCAATCACTGACGGATCTATGTATAAGGGGAAGCTGGGAGTGCAGTACAAGTATTTTGCACATGTTCTGATTCATGTCTTTGGATGTGTGAGTGGTGGTTATGACGTGATGAGAAGGAGTTTGAGTTCATTAATGGTTGCGTTGACACTCAACAAACCATTTAATGTTTCTGGGATGATTCTTGATCACATGCTGGAGATGCTGAAGGGTATGAAGAACAAGAAGTTCATGTTGTATCCGAGGTTTCTGATGATGATCTTTGACTACAAGTATCCTATGCTGAAAAAGGATCCGACTATGATTCTAGGTCAAGATCACATGAATATTAGAACCTTGATGAGGATGAAAGGTTATAAAGGTGTGCCTGATAGTGAGAAGCCACCTAACAGGAGATTATTTGGCGCTTTGGCTCGTCCGTATTACATTGATCCTGGCAAGAATAAAGCAAGACATGATGATAGTGACTCAGATAACGATGATCCCTTAGTATATGTTGATTCAAGCACTAAGCGGAAACGTCAAGTAGTCAATCCTGGAGCCAAAGGGCAGGGCAAGGGAAAGGCTATAGATCAGGGAAGCACTAAGCAACAAGTAGCTAGAAAGAAATCGACGGCGAAGAAAGGATCGGGTTTGGTGGATGAAGAGTCTGTAGATTCAGAAGAGACTGAAGTTGATGAGCAGTGGGATTCTGATGATGAGAACGTGAGGACCACCAAACGTAAGGCCACTATGGTTGGTGAGTCTGAATCCTTGAACCAGTCAATAGAAGAAGCTGAGAGGAGAAAGAAATCAGTTGAAGATGAGGGTTTAGGTGTTGACCTAGCTGAGCTGAGTGTTGGAGAAACTGTAGTTGTGAATTTGCCAAAGAAAACTAAGAAACAAAAGACTATGGCAAAGAAATCAAGCGTAAAAGAACTGAGAGAAAAAGAATTGGCTCAGTTGTTGAAGGGAAAGAGATTACCTGATGCTGGAACACCTTCTAAGCTATCTTCACCAGTTTCCAAGAAGCAGAAGAAAGCAAAAGAGGCAGAGACTTTACCAATCGATCAGTTTAATATTGATATGGATAAAGTGCTCGATATGTTTAGAAAGCCTCAAAAGGAGAAAGTTGTGGAAGTTGAGCCATCCAGATCAAAGTCAAAGAAAGTGACTGTGGATGATGATGTCATGAAACAAGTTAATAAGAAGATGGAGGACATGATGAAGATGTTGGTTGCTCAACAAGCTGAGATTACTAAGTTCAAGCAGAATGAGGAGAAGATGCTCCAGATTGTAGTTGCTTGGAAATCTAATCAGGATGATATAAATGATAAGATTAAATTGATTGAAGCAAAGAATGAGAAGCTTGAAAGGAAGTGTGAAAGAAACAAGAGCAAAATCAAACTGATTAAGGCTGATAACAAAGAATTAAAGAAGGAAAACAAACGCCTTTGTGGTTTGATTGAAGAGCTTTATAGCAGAGCACCCCAGTTGAAAGAGGGTGAAGAAGATGAAGAAGAAGATGAACAGAAAGTTGATTATGAGTATTCTGATTCTGAGAAAGAAGAAGATGATGATGAGGATGATGATGGATCGGATAAAAGCGATGATGACAATGATGATGATGATGACAATAATGATGATGATGATGATGCTGAAGGTACGGGGAAAAAGCAAGGTGATGAGTTTAGTAGTGGAAGTGATCATGATGGAGGAGATGATACTTCTAGATTTAGTTATGAGAAGAGAACACCACAGAAGAAGAAAGATACTGGAGAATCGAGTTCCAAGAAGAAAGGTGGGAATGTTGATTCGGATGAAAGTATTTTCTGGAACGAGAAGGTGAGATCTCTGTCTGATGATGCTAAACAGATATATAAGAATATGTTGGAAAAGAGAGAGTGGACCATTGAGTTCACAGGATGCTTCGCTGAAATATTCCAGACTGATGATTTGAGATATGAGTTGGAATATGAAGATCCAGATCTTGAAGAAGGGGAATTACCTGCATCTGTGGCGAAAGAAATACTAGATGGTCTCGCACAGAGGGTAGGAAAGACGTTTGAGGAGTTTATGATGGATGAATCGATTCCTGATATTCCTGAAAAGGATATGGGAAGTCATTCAGATGATGTGCATACCCCAGAAAACAATAAAGTTGAAATAGAAGATATTACTCATGAAGAGTTTCCCCAGTATTTCAGACAAGAAGATGAGAATGAAGTATTTCCTGACTTCACTGAGATACCAAATAAGTCAGCGAAACAGAAAGCAAAGAAAAGGAGCGAAGAGTTTGTTGAGAAGGTATTTGGAAATGAAAAGAAAGATTCTTCTAACCAGTCTGATGAGTTGAAGAATTATATGAAGAAGTTGAAGGAAATGGATGAGAACCGACCTAGGCCTGAAGCTCAAGGTAATTTTTATCGATTTCATAATGCCAAATTCAAAGGCAGAGCTCTCGGGTGGACTTACTTAGGCAGACTGAAGTGTATTGCTGCAAAATGGGAAACCGGAATTCTGTATTTCAACAGATTCTGTGACTTGCTTACTCTACCGTACTGGGCGGTGAGAGATTTATGCAGATTCCCAATGTCAGGTGCCGAGGTAAATTGATCGCATGTCGGTTGGTGCGCAGACAAATTGGTTTGGGAGAGTCGTACGAGATGGAACAGGTTCAAGCCTCAATATCTCCGTAGAAAAGTTCATAGGGATATTGATCCTCAAACCAATATGAAGCGTGTTACTTTGATATATAAAGCACCTAATGTGATGAGGAAGATACCGTTGATGCCAATGCCACAGCATTTCAGTGCTGATTTCATCTTTTGGTATTATGATTGGAGGAAGGCAGAAGCGGTGATCGTGTTGAGAGATGGAAAGGATAAATACAAGCATGTTCATGTATTTGATCCTATGTGGCTGATCAATTGCACATTCGAAGACATCATCATGTTGTTTTACAATCCGATTTACTATGAACCCAATGACTTTGCTCAAGCGAGAAAGTATACTCAAGTTGTTGGAGTGTGTTTTGCATATGATATAAATGCTGGAAGCAACTTGGAGGGTAAACTTGGCAAGACTGTGAAGATCGCTAATGTGTCAAAGCCTGTGAAGAAAACATTCGAGCCACCAATGACTTCTGAGCAGAAGAAGCAGCTCAGAATCAAGTTGATGAACAAGACGATGGACTATCAGAGAAAACTATCCAATCAATAGTCGAGGGGGAGTTTGTTGATGCGTTTTGCGACTAAAGATTGGATATACAATAATTAACATATGTTAGTGGATAGCCGAAGGTGATTAGACTGGGCGAATGTATATAGATATGGGCGAAGGAAGACTGAAATGGGCGAAGGTAGATGTGGACTGGGCGAAGGAAGAATGGACCTGAACAAGAAGACACATTCGACCACTTGATGTGGGCGAATGTGGAAAATACTCACATTCGACCAGTTGTAAGGGGCGAATGTGCAGTGCCTATATATAGATTTTGAGTTTTTGATAATGTAAGTAAGTTGTCATTTTGTGTCCAGGTTCAGATCAGGTTTATAGGTGTTTTTGAGAGATTATCTGTGTGATCTAGACTAACATAAACTCATTGTAAATGCATTTTGAATGAAAGTTAATCTATGAAATGTTATTGAAAATGATCTTGATTGTGTCGTGATTTGTGTTTTATCAATTTGTTCAAATCTAGGGTTTCCGCACCTAGATTTGTGACTTGTATGATCGTATAATCCTGTTTTAGCTAAATTCCAACGCTCACAACAAAAGCTATATACAAAATATTAATTTATGACTCAAAATACACAATAAAATAGATGTGTTTTACGACACATCATGGTGCCGAATTACACTTGGAATCTAAGGCAGATGGGATTCTTTATTATCTTGAACATATTTGGGTTCCCAGTCGTAATGACCTTTGTACTCTTATAATGAATGAAGCGCATAAATCCCGATACTCCATTCATCCCGGTGCGGATAAAATGTATCAAGATCTCCGTCGCAATTATTGGTGGCCCGGTATAAAAAAGGACATTGCTCTCTTTGTGTCCAAATGTCTCACTTGCTCCAAAGTAAAAACCGAGCACCAACGACCGTCGGGTTTGCTTGAATAGCCCGAAGTCCCCATGTGGAAATGGGAAAGTATTGCTATGGATTTTATTACCAAGCTCCCTCGAACATCATCCGGTCATGATAGCATTTGGGTAATCATTGATCGTTTAACCAAGTCAGCTCATTTCCTTCCCATTCGTGAAGATTACAAAGTTGAGAAGCTAGCCCATATCTACACAAAGGAAATCATTTGTCGTCATGGTATTCCTCTTGACATCATCTCAGACCGTGATGGTCGATTCACCTCCCGTCTTTGGGAAACATTTCAGGCTGCCATGGGAACTCAGCTTAATCTTAGTACAGCTTTTCATCCTCAATCTGATGGTCAAACTGAACGTACGATCCAGACTCTTGAGGACATGCTTCGATCTTGTGTAATCGACTTTGGTGGAAACTGGGATGCTCATCTACCATTGGTCGAGTTCTCGTACAATAACAGTTACCATACCAGCATCCAAATGGCTCCATTCGAAGCTCTTTATGGCCGAAAGTGTCGTTCTCCTATATGTTGGCACGAGATTGGTGAAGCACAAATCACTGGTCCCGAAATCATCCAAGAAACGACCAACAAAATCATCCAGATCCGTGATAATCTCTTAGCTGCTCGAAGCCGTCAGAAAAGCTATGCTGACAAGCGGCGAAAGCCCCTTGAATTCAATGTTGGTGATCAAGTACTCCTCAAGGTGTCTCCTTGGAAAGGAGTAGTCAGATTTGGAAAGAAACGAAAGTTGGCTCCACGGTATGTTGGACCATTCAAGATCATTGAACGAATCGGGAAAGTAGCTTACAAGCTCGAATTACCCCAAGAACTCAATAATGTTCATCCCACCTTTCATGTCTCAAATTTGAAGAAATGCTTAGCCGAAGGGAACATACACATTCCTCTTGACGACATACAATCGACGAGACCATGCATTTCGTCGAAAAACCAGTGGAAATAATGGATCGTGAAGTCAAACAACTCAAACGAAAACGTATTCCGCTAGTTAAAGTTCTTTGGGAAATAATGGATCGTGAAGTCAAGTAACATTCGTATTTTTCGTATTTTCCATTCTAGTCCTTGTATTCTTGTATCTTTCCATTTTGTACCCTTGTAATCCCGAGCTTATGATCAATAGAAAAGTATTTTGTCAAACTGCATTTAATCTTAATCTATTTCATTTATTCTATAAATTCTATATGACGCAAACTTTATGTAACATCGCGTGATTTTTAGTTTTGCATATATTCTAAATTCTATACTAAACAAATTCTAAGTTTGCCTTTATTCGCTCCTTTTACGTTACCGCTGCCAATTCTTGACGAGTCGTCAATATAATTTATCCTAATCGATTTAGAAACTCATTTAGTTAAGATCTTAATAAATATTTATTTTAAATAAAACATATATATATATATATATTATAATAGTTACTTTAAAAAAAAGAAAAAGAAAAGGATATAAAAAAACGTGATTCATGATTCATCTTGACTTTTGACACAACAAACAACATTGAGAATGTTGAATGTTGTTGTTGTTCGTGGATTTGTTTTTTTTAGTTAATTCGATGTCACGACAGAATAGGTAAAACTCAATATTAATTAAACTCTTAACCCCCTCCCCCCCCCCCCATTTAATTTCTTCCTAACCACCCTATTAACTCTATTTAATACCCAACCACTTTAACCCACCTATAAATACAACCCCTCCCCACTCCATAATCTCTTGCTCATCTCTTTTCTTCCTAAAAATCTCTCTAAGCTTCAAGTTTCTTGAGCATACTTCCTGATAACACATCAGTAAGTTTTCCAAGCTCAAACCTTCTTTCTTTTCAGTTTTTCCTTCTCTTTTTCATCTAAAACTCCTTGGAGAAACCTCTAGGATCTTCCCCATATGTATCCACGGAAGTGTGATAAGGGTAGAGCACCTAAAAAAGGTTTCAAAGGTGGTTGTTTTCTGAATTATACTATATAATAATATAAACAAATACTTTCAAGTTTCTATCTTACTAGTTTATTATTAATCTTTGGAAGGTTTGTGGTTACACCCTACCTTACCAACTCTCTTAACCCTTCTTGTGCTACGGATTTATCCACACTAGAAAGGGGAAATTCCGTGTCCAAAACCCACGTTTATTCCATAAGCGAAGTGGTTATGACATGAATCTATCAAATGGATTCACATTCCTAACTTTATACCATCCAAATCATCTATGATGGTTTTGTGCTTGGTCTAACATAATCTCATGACCATCCGGATTGCCCTAAAGGCAATTTGTGCTTGGTTTGCCTAAAAGGCTTGCTTGACTCTTTTGAATCTATAATCTAAACTCAAACCTAAGACCCTTTATTCTCTAATTTTAGTTAACCAAGGCTAAGGAACTAACCTCCCAAGACTCGTCTTTGGAACCTTACTAAACGCACCCAAATGTGAGTTCATACTTGTCCCCTTTTTACTCTTTATCACTTTTGGGGTGCAAACATGTATCATATGCAAAACACACTAATGCTTTCATAAACACACATGCTCAATCTATTAAACATACTTATATGCTAATTGCCATGCTTATGATTCTTAGATACTTAGACATAAATCATTAACTATTATTAGCCCACTTAACATGTATAGCGCTATAGGACTAGCACACCGCCCCCTTTATGGGTCATTGTTAAGATTTAAACGCCCTAGCATGAATATGTTAGGTATACGCTGTGGTACTCGCGGGTTTGAGTTATGTCTTTTGTATGATAGGTATGTGCAATTCTATAGTATGAGATTTGAGTAAACCATTCTAAAATACTATGTATGTAAACTAAAACTAGTATGCTCACCAATGCTTTATGTGTTGACGGATATTTTATACATGTTGCAGGAAATGTTTAATGCAGGATTTTCAAGAAAAACTACTTAGGATTGGCTAAAAACTCACGCTAGTTTAAATTCTATATTTTGATGTTGTACTTCTCCTTTATGAAACAATTTGTATTTCGGTTATCTTTTAGACAATGTTTATGCTATGAATGAAATTTTATCTTTAAATTATATTGTCATGAATTCTAGTGTCATGAAGTCTTTGAACAATCTACCACAAGTCTCGCCCCGATGTATTCCGCCATCGGTTGGGGTGTGACAGATAGGTCCTTGAATCCAATTGAGTTTCTCATAACTATAGCAATAGTGTCCCATTTACCTAGTAGTGATCTTAATAACCTATGGTTCAAAGTTGAATATGGGTAAGTTAGACCAACCAGTTTTAGTTCACTAATGAGTTAGTTAAACCTCTCAAATTGTTGAGTTAATGACTCTCCCTTAACATGACTGAATGTTTCATATTGTTGGTTAAGTATTTCACGGTTGTTTTCAATAACCTCTTCAGTCACCTAAGACAGCGACCTCTAACAGAATAACAAACATAAAACATCTGTTGTATACAACTACTGTTACATCTGTTGGAGCCTAAGTGCTGTTTGCTCCAACGGACCTTTAGTCTTCAGCACTTTGATCAGCAGTTGTTCTTCGTTAGACCTTTGGTCAGCAGTTGTTCTCTAGCAGTTGTTATCCAACAGTCTTTTGCAGCAGTAGTTGTCACAGCAATTGTTTGGGTACAGCAGATGTTAGGGTCAACAGTCTTTTGGGAGAAGTATCTTGTAAATGCTGTTTATTGCTAAGGATCAATTAAGTAGTATATTTTGGCTTTCCAATCATCTGTTCTTCTCTAGGTTAGCAAATCCAACAGTGTTCAGACTTGATCGAAAACACTAACCAGGATGTTGATATTCATAGTTTGAACCTCATCAACGAATTCAGAGTTCAAGGTATTTTTTTAGTTTTAACCTGTTACTTATATGAATGCGTCTGATGTTATATACAAGTGCGTCTGTTTTTAAAATGTAGTTGATTATTGCTAGTACTGATAATATATGAGTGCGTCTACTTTTATTAAAGAGTGCATCTGGATTTTGCAAACTTTTATTTTACTAAGTGCGTTTGAATTGTCAATAAGTGCGTTTTTTGTTGTTTTTGAAGGTGTTGCAACTGATGTTCCTGTTGATGACCAAGCTAGTAACACATACATCCCTGATGTACCTGATTCTCTCAAACCTGCAAAGGACATGGAGTTTCCTAGTATTGACCATGCACAAGAGTTTTATGCAAAATACGCAAAGGCTGGTGGTTTTTCTATTCGAAAGGGCACGTCAGATGTGCGAAAAGGTCTTCTAAGACTTATGTACTTTGTATGCTATAAGGAGGGTTTTAAGCCAGTCAAGGTAGGTGAAGAGAGTTCTAACAAAGATGTTAAGTCAAGGAAAAGGCCTTCTATACGGACTGGATGTCCTGCATATACTAGGCTAACCTCTGAGGATGGAAAAAAATTCAAGGTTTATGGCCTTAATGAAGGTCATAATCATCCTTTTGTTCATGAAAGTGACATTCATTTTCTAGCAGCAAACAGGAAGCTGACACATACTCAAGAAGAGATGATATGTGAGCTGTCTTCATTGAACATGGGTCCTGTCAAAGCTTTTAACATCATGAAGACTAAGTATGGAGGTTTTGAGCATGTTAGTGCAACTGCAACTGATTGTAAGAACTTTAAAGGTGGATTAAACACCTTTATTGGTGAGTATGATGCAGATATGATTGTGTCTAGGCTTAGGGATAAGAAGAAGTTCCTGCCAGATTTTTCATTTGAGTATTCTGTGGATCAAAAGAATGCATTAACTGGTTTATTTTGGGCTGATACTTTATGCAAGAGGAATTATATGGAAGTTGGAGATGTGATCTCGTTTGATGTAACATTTAACACTAACAAGTATGTTTTTAATTTTTACAGGCTTTTGATATTCAAGTTTTACATGTTTATAGCTTTTTTCTGGCATTTTTTTTAATTTTTTAATTTTTTTACAGGTACAAGATGGTGTTTGTACCATTTACCCGAATCGATAACCATTGTCGGAATGTCACACTTGGTGCAGGATTGTTGTCATCTGAGACAACTGAATCATACACATGGCTGTTAAAATTGTTTTCCAAATGTTTTGGGAAGCATCCAAAAGTGGTTTTAACTAATCAAGATGGTGCAATGAAAAATGCAATACAGTTGGTTTTTCAAAATAGTAGACATAGATTGTGTATGTGGCATATCATGAAGAAGCTTTCTGATAAGGTCAACATGAATTTTTGATTTAATTAAAGAGTGCGTCTGTTTACTACATTAGTGCGTTTAAATACTCTGTTGTTTGGGTATAATTCAGTAAATGCGTCCAAACTTACCTGTTAGTGCATTTAATAGCTTTTTCACACATGTTAATGTTAGTGCTTCTAAATTTTTAACAAAATGCGTTTGTTTTCCATATTGTTTTTATAGGTTGGTAGTGCATTATGCAGTGATGATGAGTTCAAAAAGAGAATCTGTGCAATTGTATGGACAGACTCCATCAGTCCTGAGACATTTGATTTTGAGTGGGATGTACTTATTGTCGATTACAAGCTAAATGATAACGATTGGTTGACAGATATATTTAATATGAGGTCAATGTTGATTCCTGCCTTTTACCGGGATGAACCTATGTTTGGGCTAATGAGGACAACATCATGATCCGAGAGTGAGAATCATTTTTTTGCCAAGTGGCAAATTCTCAGTTGACTCTTGTTGAGTTTTTCAACCACTTTGAAACATCCCTTGAAGGTCAGAGATTCAATCACAGGAAGAATGAACATGATTCTAGACATACCGTTCCTGATCTTTGGACTATGAACCCTATCGAGGAAGAGGCTGCTAAAATATTTACACGGACTATCTTCTTTGATATTCAAGAAGAAATATATGCCACTTATGAAGGATTAATAAGTGTTCATATGCAAAGGGCTGATGAAGAAGGTTTTTTAAAGATTTTTGTTGATGATCCACAAGCATATGGTAAAGGCTTTGTTGAGGTAATTTTTTTGTTTTAATTATTTGTGCGTTTAAATTAGTTATGAGTGCGTCCAAAAGTCTTCAGTATAAATTTTGGTTTTTAAATATTTAATGCATCTGAACCTACTTATGAGTGCGTCCAAAGTCACCGGTATAATTTTTTACCTTTTTTACAGGTTCTGTTCAAAAAGGAAGTTGTTGATGGTGTTAAGGATGTGACTACATTATGCTCATGTAGGAGGTTCAAGCAGTACGGGTTGCTGTGTAGGCATATTTTTTATATATTAAGGTTGATGAAAGTTTATAGATTCCCAAAAAGATACATTCTGAGGAGGTGGATAAAAGATTTTGTTCCAAATGAAATCAAGTATTCATTAGAAACATGAGAATTTGGTGATGACAAGACCAAAGAAGCTAGACGTATTGCACGGGAGATAGTTTTGGGTGGTGAATATCTTGCAAACTCTCTAATTGCAGATTTATCTGAGTTAACTTTGGTTAATGATAAAATCAAAGAGATTGTTAAAAAGGTTGGTGTGTGTTTTGAGGATTAGAGGGGTCTGGGCGGGAAGTGCATGAATCATAACATACCTGCAAGATTTGCGGATTGGCTTGTACCATAGCTCGAAGTGCTTGGAACTGGAAACATGAATATAGATGGGTATTTAATTAAGCTGAACCCGGTGTGGGTTGTTTAATGTAATAGAGGTTTTGTTGATGTGGGTTGTTGGTAGAGAAGATGGTTGAATAGATGATGTGCCAAATGGGTTATGGAACCTTAAGGTTGTCATTGATGTTGGATTGTAATGCAGTAGTTCAGTGGTTCCAAAGGTTTTTTGGAACGTGTTTTTGAACCATGGTTTTTGTCACACCACGACAATGGCGGAAACACGTGGCGCGACGGTTCAAAAGCATAAAGTCAAGGTTATTGCTAAACACAAGTAATTTAAGAAAATGGGTCATTTATTATGACGTCAAATCTTGTTCAAACATTACACAAAAGTTAATTGTTTTTAAGATAATCATAGAGGTTTCTCATATATATCCCAAATGCCTTGGGAAATAAAAGTGAAACCCCGCAAAAGTTTGACGTCGCATTGGAGGATTCCTTGACCCAGCTTGCCCGGTGCTCCTTCATCTAGTTACCTGAAAGATATGTTTAAAAGTTTCGTCAATATAAAATATATTGGTGAGTTCACAGGTTTTTAGTTTCCAAAACTTGAATACTTGGGAAATACCATGTTATGACAATATATAGGAGTTGCAAATTCCTATAATTCTACTTGAGACTATAATCAAACCAAGACGTATAAATAAATATGCCCCGCTCCAAGTCGTTACTCGGTTTCCCACGACTTAAGTTCAGAATATATGCACCCCAGGCATAACCTAATGCATAATCGACGCTATCGATTAGGGGTGGGCCTTGTCAGGCACCAATAGTACTATTCAATATTCCTCCGGTTTCATTTCCCTGAATAAATGATTATAGAGGCGAGGACTCAACCCCGAGTGGAGGTCACACCTCAAGTAATAAATCCGTCAAACATTTTCCCTAACATATCTTTCCCCCGGAAAACGTAAAAATAGTTTAAAATGGGGCCGTGAAACTCACCTGAAACTCTGTCTGGAATACTAGGCGGATAGCAAGGATGGTCTCGCACCTACAAACGTCCTAGACGTATAAGTCACTATTCCTATAGTGCATGTGCCTTGGCAAGTTGTACACCCAACTCCTGACCACAAGTTATTCCAAATCCCGTTTAATTAAGCGCGTATCCTGGGTTTCGTTGGCGTTAGATTACCCTTTGTGTTACAAGTTATATATTACTCTTGTTAATATTTCCTTAACTTGTATCTTATTATCATTGGCTCGACGTCACTTAACATATAATTATTTTCCCATTTAAATAATTATACTTAAGATCGCATCGCTCGATATAATATATTTCAACACTCGACCCGACTCACTTTGCCGCACATTTGTTTTTCCCATTTAAACAAATATACTAAGATTTTGTCGTTCGATTGTATATTCTTAACGTCCGATTCAACTCACCATACCGTATAGTTATTTTCCCATTCAAATAAATATACTAGGATCTCGTTGGTACGGTATACACACATATATATCTTTGTCTTCTCGTCGCGGCTTTCCTTC
This sequence comes from Ambrosia trifida, assembly GCA_028751855.1. Lineage (NCBI taxonomy): Eukaryota > Viridiplantae > Streptophyta > Magnoliopsida > Asterales > Asteraceae > Ambrosia > Ambrosia trifida. The sequence continues at coordinate 83,865,642 of CM054122.1, forward strand.
CCACATATCTACTTTCCCATTAAGTAGATATACTAGAATTTTGCCGAGACGAGCGTACATATATATAAATGTGTAATTTTTCTTGTTAAGTATATACGTTTGTTTAACGTCTTACTTGTTTATGTCATGTGTTTTCTCCCACGAATAATTCCTCCAACACTTAGGAAAGTGTTTATTAGTTTTCACCCAATGTATATATATATTTTACTTCTTAAAATATATATTTTCCTCATCTTGCCGCAATGGTATTTTTCTCATGATTTGTCCGTGTACGGTTCGTTAACGCGTCTTAGTTCGATATCTTAACTCGATTAGTTAATTTTTCCAAGTTTTTCCCAACATGTATTTTATAGAAATATTATCCATATTTCTTCCTATTTTCACATGTTACTTGGATGGTTTAAAATACTTATGTATTTTTAACCCAACTTGTTAACTTAACTACAAAAATGTTTCCAACACTTTTATATTCCCATTTATATAAAAGTATTCATTTTTGTATAAGTTTCTCAAGTTTGTTTAATATTTTTATAAAATCTCTATTTTATAAAAATCCTTATGTTAAAACCCTCTATATTTTTATAACTTTCAAAAATACACTTTTATACAAAATACCCAAGTATATCTACTAGTATTTACCAAAATCATCCTTAGAATTTATTACTTACATTTTTGACACCAAACTTTCCATACTTGTATTTTTGGACTAATAGTTTCTAAAATATCCATTTTAGTCCTCTAACTTTCAAAGTTACAATGTTAGTCCCTTAACTTCCAAAAGTTGCATTTTTCCACTCTAACTTCCAAAGTTAACATTTTTCACTCAAAATAGTAGACTTTGAAGATTCAACTTTTTATTGGTAAGTTATTTTTGTATCAAAACACTTTTGTTAGTCTTGTATTCCATATGGAAGACCACTTGTATGTGTGTTTTATGTATTTCATCAACATAACCAAATTTCATTCACCTAAGTAAGCTACTTTAATTTTTCATCTTCTTTATTTATGAACTTCTAACATGTTTCACCACATATTATAACTTAGATGATCATAATAAGATGATTTAAAGTTACTTTTAACATATTCAAGTTCATTCCACAATTTTAACCAAAACATCATCCTACTTAGTTTTAAATGTAAACTTTATGCATTTTCAAGATTATTACATTATCATCATCAAATCCATGATTTCTTTTCATATATTTAATCATCCATTTTACACATGTAAAACCTATTAAAGATTATGTTCAAAACCACCTTTTAAACCCTTCATGTACAACTTGCTTCTAAGAACACATACATGAATAATAACAATCAAAAACAAGATTAAGAAGCTTACTACTAGCACAAGGCTAGGGAAGACAAAACCTTTGATTTTGAGAGGGGTTTAGTGTGTTCTTCCATAATGGTTAAGCTCCAAGCTTGAAACACACAATAGGGGTTTGGATGATGGATTGTTTTAAGTGTTTTGGAGATGTAGAAACTTGTAAGAATGAAGTATGGGGGAGGTGGAAAGTCCACGGCTCAAGAAGGAGAAGAAGATGAGTTGTTTTTGCTTTGATATCCAACCTCTAACACATGTTATTTATAATCTTATCACATGTAATCATTTCAAAGATTCAAGAAATCTTATGAAGGATTGAGTTGTGTACTTGGGATATTTTGAAAGATATGATATGTGTGTGTGTATAAAGAGCCGTGTATGTATGTATGATGGAGGAGGCTTGCTTGTAAATCTTGATTAAATCTTATGATCTCTCATGATCTTTATACAAGACTTCACACATGCATGCATACACTAGTGTCATGATGGTTTATCTTTGTGTCTTGGCTTATTAGGGCCATATGGCCGAAAATCTTACCAAGGGGGACAAGATTAGAGCTACTTTTGTACTAGTGTCTACTTACACATTTGTCTTACACCTTTGCTTTACATGTGCATGCTTTATAGGTTATTATTATTATTTAACAAGACATGGTTATAACAAGGCCATTAGGCCGGGCCCAAGTGGGTTTAAGTGGGGTCCACAACTTCAAATATTTACCCATTGTTTGTTATGTTTAATCCCCCGTCGTTCGGGTGTCGTTCGGGTATTTTTCGGGTTTTAATCACGCGTTATCCGGACATTAAAAATACCTTTAATAACCCTTAAATATAGTCTAATTTAAGCGTTGATTGGTTATTTAGGCCTTTGCCGGGTGAAATTATGAGTTATACGCGTATCGGGTGCGGTACGCGCATTTTATTCGTTACCGGGAGATTTGTACTAGACGTTTTCATTTATGGTTTTGGAGTTCCAAAACTCATTATATTTCATGAAAATACCCTTTTTTTTATATCCTGGGTGTCCGGGATCCGTTTCGTTTATTTAATTATTACCGGGTAATCGCCAACGTCCATACCGGATAGCTTATTCGCACATGATCCAATCATGCTTTACCATTAAACGTATGCATTCCTATGCACTATTTGGAAATTGCTATCCCCCTAAGGCCTTGATAATTAAATCACACATAATTGCATTTAATTACGTTAATCATATATTGATTAATTTGTACGGAATTACCTTATTTTTGCCGGTTGTTACATTCTCCCCCCGTTAAGAGAATTCCGTCCCGGAATTCACTTCGAGCTCTCCGGTACAGGTGTCTTCTCGAATAGGGCGGGGTATTTTTGCTTCATCCGGTCCAGCCTTTCCTACGTGAACTCCGGTCCACGCTTGGCATTCCAGCGCACTTTGACCAATCTGATCTTGCTGCGCCTTAGTTTTTGGACCTTCCAATCAGTTACCTCGATTGGTTCTTCAACAAAATGTAACTTGTCGTCAATCTGGATTTCGTCAGCTGGAATAATGAGAGTTTCGTCGGATAGGCACTTTTTCAAATTTGACACGTGAAACGTGTCGTGTATCCCACTAAGCTCTTGAGGCAACTTGAGCTTGTATGCCACTGTACCTACCCTGGACAAGACTTCGAACGGTCCAATATATCGCAGGTTCAGTTTTCCGCGCTTCCCAAAGCGCACGACACCTTTCCAAGGTGACACTTTCAGTAGGACCCTGTCTCCGACTTGAAACTCTAAAGGCTTTCGCCTCATATCAGCATAGCTTTTCTGGCGGTCCCGGGCCGCTTTGAGGCGTTCCTTTATCAAAAAGACCTTATCCGTGGTCTCTTGAACAATTTCGGGCCCGGTGAGTTGTTTTTCTCCAACTTCCGCCCAACATAATGGCGATCGGCACTTGCGTCCATATAGAGCTTCAAACGGTGCGGCTTGAATGCTCGTATGATAACTGTTGTTATAAGAAAATTCCACCAATGGCAAGTGCGTATCCCAATTACCTCCGAAATCAATCGCGCATGCCCGTAACATATCCTCCAATGTCTGGATGGTTCGTTCACTTTGACCATCCGTTTGGGGGTGATATGCGGTGCTCATGTCGAGGCGAGTACCGAGGGCTTCATTTAAACTTTCCCAAAATCTGGAAGTGAAACGACTATCTCGATCGGAGATGATAGAAACAGGTACGCCGTGTTTAGATACCACTTCCTTAATGTACAAACGGGTCAGTTTCTCCAACCTGTCCGTTTCGCGTATCGGGAGGAAGTGTGCAGATTTCGTCAATCGATCTACGATTACCCAGATCATGTCATGGCCGCTTGTCGTCTTAGGTAACTTGGTAATGAAATCCATGGTGATTCGTTCCCATTTCCATTCCGGTATTTCCGGTTGCTGGAGCAAACCGGAAGGTTTCTGGTGCTCAGCCTTGACCTTTGCGCAAGTCAAACATCGCGCAACATAGGCTGCTATATCTCTTTTGAAATTCGGCCACCAATAAAGTTCCCTTCAAATCGTGGAACATCTTGTCTGCACCAGGGTGAACCGAATATCTAGAACTGTGAGCTTCGGTCAATACTAGCTCACGTAATCCACCATATACTGGGACCCAAATTCTATTCATGAAATACAGTGTCTGGCCCGCTTTTGGTTCCAGTGAATCAACCATCTTTCGTAACCTTTCACCTTTGACATTCTCGGGTTTGAGGGCGTTCACTTGAGCTTCACGAATTCGTTCAGTCAGATTCGTGTGGATAGTCAGACCCAAAGCTCGAACACGCAATGGTTTAACCCGTTCCTTGCGACTCAAGGAGTCGGCTACGACGTTCGCTTTACCGGGATGGTACTTAATTTCACAATCGTAATCGTTTAATAATTCAACCCATCGCCGTTGTCGCATGTTTAAATCCTTCTGATCAAAGATGTGTTGCAAACTCTTGTGATCAGTGAAAATCGTGCACTTGGTTCCGTACAAATAGTGCCTCCATATCTTGAGAGCGAACACCACTGCACCTAATTCCAAATCGTGTGTAGTGTAGTTCTTCTCATGGATTTTCAGTTGCCTGGAAGCATACGCTATTACTTTTTCTCGCTGCATCAATACACATCCCAGGCCTTGATGCGAGGCATCACAGTAAACCACAAAATCTTCCGTACCGTCTGGAAGTGACAGTATCGGAGCGCCACATAACTTGTCTTTTAGTAATTGGAATGCTGCCTCTTGCTTTTCCGTCCACTCAAATTTCTTATCCTTTTGGGTTAGCATGGTTAAAGCTTGTGCTATTTTTGAAAAGTTCTCGATGAACCTTCTGTAATAACCCGCAAGGCCTAGAAATTGTCGTACTTCGGTAGGAGTTCGAGGGGCTTCCCAATTTTTAATTGCCTCGATCTTGGCGGGATCCACGTGTATGCCCTTCTCGTTTACCACGTGACCTAAAAAGTGGACTTCCCGAATCCAAAGGTCACATTTCGAGAATTTAGCATAGAGCTTCTCTTTGCGTAATACCTCAAGAATTAACCGAAGGTGATTCTCGTGGTCTTCTTTCGTGCGTGAATAGATCAAAATATCGTCAATGAAGACAATGACGAATTTGTCCAGGTATGGCTTACACACGCGGTTCATTAGATCCATGAAAACCGCTGGTGCGTTGGTTAAGCCGAACGGCATCACCAAAAATTCATAGTGTCCATACCGGGTTCTGAAGGTCGTTTTTGGTACATCTTCTTCTTGTATACGCAACTGGTGATAGCCAGACCTCAAATCGATCTTGGAGTAATAGCTGGAACCTTGGAGCTGATCAAATAAATCGTCGATCCTGGGGAGAGGATAGCGATTCTTGATGGTTAGCTTGTTCAGCTCTCGATAGTCGATGCACATGCGGAATGTGCCATCCTTCTTCTTCACAAATAAGACGGGAGCTCCCCAAGGTGAGAAACTCGGTCTTATAAAACCTTTGTCCAATAATTCTTGTAGCTGGCTGGACAGTTCCTGCATCTCTGATGGAGCTAGGCGGTATGGCGATCGTGCCACAGGAGCTGCTCCGGGAACGAGGTCGATGCGGAACTCGACTTGTCGAGGTGGCGGCAACCCCGGCAAATCTTCTGGAAATACATCCGGAAAATCTCTGGCGACTGGAATGTCTTCCAACTTTCGCTCGTCGGCCTTCTTGTCCACTACGTGTGCCAAGAATGCGACAAGCCCTTTTCTCAGACACTTACGAGCCTTCATGCTCGAAATAATCCTTAGTGGCGTCCCGTGTCTTTCCCCTTGAATTGAGAGAGTTTCACCGTTTGCGAGGGGAACTTGAATAACTTTATCGTTGCAAACCACAATGGCACGGTGCGCGGACAAACAGTCCATGCCGACAACGATGTCAAAACTTCCCAATACAACCGGCAATAGATCAATCCCAAACTCGTGCCCACAGAGTTCTAACTTACAATCTTTTGCTACCTCTCTCGTTTCAATAGTTTTACCATTAGCCAGTTCTATGGAGTAGGGTGTATCTAGTTTGCTAGTTTTTAATCCAAGTAGCCTTTTAAACTCAATGGATAGGAAGCTAAAGTCAGCACCGATATCAAATAATACAGAGGCATAATGATCATTTAGAGGAAACGTACCAGTGACCACATTGGGGTCTTGCCGTGCATCACCGGCTCCAATCACAAATGCCCGGCCGCGGGCCTGATTGTTGATCTTGGGGCAATCCTTCTTCCAATGATCTAACGACCCGCATGCAAAGCATGGTCTAGCCCCTCCATTTTTCGGTGCTCCAGAACGGCATTCTTCAGTCTTGTGCCCTGTGCGGTGGCACTTCCCACAAGTTAATCCATTGTTTCTCCCCTGATTTCCCTGCTTGTTACCATTACCACGTCCCGTGGCGACATATCCCTTTCCCTTCTTGTTCGAGCTACCCGACGCTCGGTCCCTTTTTCCTTCATCCCGTTTTCTTTTCCCAAACCTCGGCTTGTTACCCTGGTCATTCGTCACAACAACTGAGTTTGATCCCTGATTCTTGGCTTCAACACTGCTTGCCTCAGAAATTTTTAATCCCGAAACTTGGCGGATCAGTGTACCCATGCGTATGGCATCTTCGGTGAGACTGAGCGCAAGATCAATGGCTGCGCGCATGGTCGTAGGTTTAGAAGCAGTGACCATGCTGCGTATTTGCGGTGCTAGGCCGAACAAATAACGCTCAATTTTGTTGTTCTCAGGGGTAACCAATCGCGGCACTAATCTGGCAAGATCGTGGAATCGAGACGTGTAACCAGTAACGTCCGCTCCCATCATAGTGAGGTTCCAAAACTCAGTTTCCAATTTCTGTACCTCACTCGCCGGACGGTACTCAGCAATCATCAGTTCCTACAGTTCTGCCCATGACAGGGAGTAAGCAGTGTCATCACCCAAAGACTGCACTTGACCATTCCACCATGTCAGCGCTTGGTCCAAGAACAAATTGGTTGAGTACATAACCGACTGACGTGGGGTACACCCACTGATACGAATAACTGCCTCGGTCTTCTCAAACCATTTGACCAGACCAACTGATCCTTCCGTGCCGTTAAAATTGAGCGGCTTGCAGTCGAGGAAGGCTTTGAAGGTGCAGCCACGCTCTCGCGAGGCCGTTTCTGCATTAATAAAGTTGTATGTTATTACGGGATAGGAGTTTTAGGATATTCTCCCATTGCTTTATTAATTACTTTCAGCTTCTTACCAGTGGGGGAGGTTTCCTGTCGGTCACTCCCAGTCAAGTCGCGAGATCTTTCGGAGCGTGCAGCTTCGTGCTCCGCGATCGCGCGGGCTATGCGTTCAGATATCATGGTCTCGAGTTCGGCCGGTGTTGCGGGCAGTCCGTCTGCTCCGCTATTGCTTCTAGTGGCCGGTGCCATTTCTCTTCAATAATAATTATCACAGGTTAATTTGGCAAACATTTATACAATATAAAGCATAAACAACAAACCAGAATATGAACACAATAATCAACACCATGTCATCACACAACATACCAACACATCATACAGAAATAAATAGTAGTCAACACAACATCACCACACAAATATACAAACCACAACATATGGAGTAAGCAATAATAATCATAGACAACAACATATTTCACCATAATAATAAGATTTTTCATTAATTTCAATAATACTAGTACAATGCTTGTTCATAATACAAAATGGAGAATACATTTCTCATACAATACATGGTTTTTGAAATAAATAAAACATCATATCATGTGCCGTAATATCCGTACGGCTAGGCAAAATGCAGACGAGTGTCATAACCCGTGCTGTACTACCATACTGCAGCTACTATGTACATAAACTGGTGGGTCTTCTGTGCATCCCTGATACATCCTACTGTGGCGGCGGTGGCGGATACTGGTACTGCGGCGTGTGCGTACTGATCGTCATACTGATCGTCATGATACGCTCGTACAAGAAATGTCGATGCGCAAAGTGCGCATCCCCTGTGATACCGCACTGAGCGTCCAGGCTCAGTAACTCCTCCGCGTAATGCGCCAAAGCATCCCGCGCATCTATCATCCTCGTCCACATCAGACGTGTCTGATGCTCTACCTGTGTTACGGTGCGCTGCACAGTGTCAGCGAGAGTCTGAAAGTCCCGCTCTAGAGTGATGGCAGTGGACCATGCTGGTCCAGACAAGGGTGTCATCCTGGGTGGCTGGGATGGTCCGGGTATATCTGGGTGTGTGGATGGGAATGGCCCAAAGGGGGCTGGTATCGGTATGTGTGGCAGTAATGGGGTGAAACCTGGTGGTCTGAGGGAAAAGTGGGGTGGCATCATATAAGGGTCCCCTGCACCTAGAGGATACGGTGCAGGTGTCATGATGGGAAGGGTGGGGATCGGTATAGTCATGGCTACTGGGGGTGGTGGCATAGGCTCGGCTAGTGGGGCTACTAACGGCTCCGAAACAGTGGCCCACTCTGGAGTGGATACCACAACAGTGGGGGTAGGAGGGCTCGCGGTGGCAAAGGCTGCCATGCCTGCCCTGCGTAGCTCAGAGCTATCGGCGGGGCTACCCTCAAGTACATGTGCTGCTGGCCCCTCCTGAGGTGCGGGCTCGAGTGGTGCTGGTAGGGCTATGGGATCAGCAGGTGCGTCCTCTAGCATTGGAGCCACTGGCTCCTCCTGAACAGCTGGAATCTCGGGTACCAGCATGTGCTCTACCGACGCTACGGACTCGTCGTCAGAGTCATCAGATATCCACCCGTTCCTCCCACGGGAGATCGGCATGAGTCTCATGCCTGGAGGAATGTGGATGTGGGGTAAGGGTGCTGGCTCATGCTCCACGTGAGCCTGTCGGTCGAATGGAGACTCTACTGTCTCCGACTGGGCTGGGATCGGCCGGGACGGTCCGGCACAGCCCTCAGGGAAGTCCCTGATAGCTCGGATGGGGCGTGGGGCTATCGGTGCGGCCGGTACAATGGGTAGCGGCGCGTCGACCACGGCAGGTGCCCAATCAGGATCCTCGCTAGGATCCGTCTCATCCGAGTCGTCATCTGAACCTCCGTCGACGTTCATCTCCACGTCTTCGTCCTCTGCGTCAAGTACTACCAGCTCGACTGGCTCAGGCGGTGGCGCAGGGATGATCTGAATGCTGCTATCGATACTGGGCGCTATACTACCAGCGTCCGACATCCTGGCAAAAGAACCGTACATGTATATATATGAATTAATTTAAATTAGACAGTTAAGGCGTACATTATCAGTATCCTTTCCAACCTCTAATACTACGTTAATGCATAACGATACCCCTGGCTAGCTTGGTCGGAATCTCCTCATGCCCAATGCTTTCTTGAAAAATTACTTTAGTGTCTTGCTATATTTTTCTTCCGAAAACTTTATCTTTTTGAACCAAATCCGGTTATAGTCTAGTTTTTAAAGAAAATACTCTAGTTCGCTATAACCTTGGCTCTGATACCACCTTCTGTCACACCACGACAATGGCGGAAACACGTGGCGCGACGGTTCAAAAGCATAAAGTCAAGGTTATTGCTAAACACAAGTAATTTAAGAAAATGGGTCATTTATTATGACGTCAAATCTTGTTCAAACATTACACAAAAGTTAATTGTTTTTAAGATAATCATAGAGGTTTCTCATATATATCCCAAGTGCCTTGGGAAATAAAAGTGAAACCCCGCAAAAGGTTGACGTCGCATTGGAGGATTCCTTGACCCAGCTTGCCCGGTGCTCCTTCATCTAGTTACCTGAAAGATATGTTTAAAAGTTTCGTCAATATAAAATATATTGGTGAGTTCACAGGTTTTTAGTTTCCAAAACTTGAATACTTGGGAAATACCATGTTATGACAATATATAGGAGTTGCAAATTCCTATAATTCTACTTGAGACTATAATCAAACCAAGACGTATAAATAAATATGCCCCGCTCCAAGTCGTTACTCGGTTTCCCACAACTTAAGTTCAGAATATATGCACCCCAGGCATAACCTAATGCATAATCGACGCTATCGATTAGGGGTGGGCCTTGTCAGGCACCAATAGTACTATTCAATATTCCTCCGGTTTCATTTCCCTGAATAAATGATTATAGAGGCGAGGACTCAACCCCGAGTGGCGGTCACACCTCAAGTAATAAATCCGTCAAACATTTTCCCTAACATATCTTTCCCCCGGAAAACGTAAAAATAGTTTAAAATGGGGCCGTGAAACTCACCTGAAACTCTGTCTGGAATACTAGGCGGATAGCAAGGATGGTCTCGCACCTACAAACGTCCTAGACGTATAAGTCACTATTCCTATAGTGCATGTGCCTTGGCAAGTTGTACACCCAACTCCCGACCACAAGTTATTCCAAATCCCGTTTAATTAAGCGCGTATCCTAGGTTTCGTTGGCGTTAGATTACCCTTTGTGTTACAAGTTATATATTACTCTTGTTAATATTTCCTTAACTTGTATCTTATTATCATTGGCTCGACGTCACTTAACATATAATTATTTTCCCATTTAAATAATTATACTTAAGATCGCATCGCTCGATATAATATATTTCAACACTCGACCCGACTCACTTTGCCGCACATTTGTTTTTCCCATTTAAACAAATATACTAAGATTTTGTCGTTCGATTGTATATTCTTAACGTCCGATTCAACTCACCATACCGTATAGTTATTTTCCCATTCAAATAAATATACTAGGATCTCGTTGGTACGGTATACACACATATATATCTTTGTCTTCTCGTCGCGGCTTTCCTTCCCACATATCTACTTTCCCATTAAGTAGATATACTAGAATTTTGCCGAGACGAGCGTACATATATATAAATGTGTAATTTTTCTTGTTAAGTATATACGTTTGTTTAACGTCTTACTTGTTTATGTCATGTGTTTTCTCCCACGAATAATTCCTCCAACACTTAGGAAAGTGTTTATTAGTTTTCACCCAATGTATATATATATTTTACTTCTTAAAATATATATTTTTCTCATCTTGCCGCAATGGTATTTTTCTCATGATTTGTCCGTGTACGGTTCGTTAACGCGTCTTAGTTCGATATCTTAACTCGATTAGTTAATTTTTCCAAGTTTTTCCCAACATGTATTTTATAGAAATATTATCCATATTTCTTCCTTGGATGGTTTAAAATACTTATGTATTTTTAACCCAACTTGTTAACTTAACTACAAAAATGTTTCCAACACTTTTATATTCCCATTTATATAAAAGTATTCATTTTTGTATAAGTTTCTCAAGTTTGTTTAATATTTTTATAAAATCTCTATTTTATAAAAATCCTTATGTTAAAACCCTCTATATTTTTATAACTTTCAAAAATACACTTTTATACAAAATACCCAAGTATATCTACTAGTATTTACCAAAATTATCCTTAGAATTTATTACTTACATTTTTGACACCAAACTTTCCATACTTGTATTTTTGGACTAATAGTTTCTAAAATATCCATTTTAGTCCTCTAACTTTCAAAGTTACAATATTAGTCCCTTAACTTCCAAAAGTTGCATTTTTCCACTCTAACTTCCAAAGTTAACATTTTTCACTCAAAATAGTAGACTTTGAAGATTCAACTTTTTATTGGTAAGTTATTTTTGTATCAAAACACTTTTGTTAGTCTTGTATTCCATATGGAAGACCACTTGTATGTGTGTTTTATGTATTTCATCAACATAACCAAATTTCATTCACCTAAGTAAGCTACTTTAATTTTTCATCTTCTTTATTTATGAACTTCTAACATGTTTCACCACATATTATAACTTAGATGATCATAATAAGATGATTTAAAGTTACTTTTAACATATTCAAGTTCATTCCACAATTTTAACCAAAACATCATCCTACTTAGTTTTAAATGTAAACTTTATGCATTTTCAAGATTATTACATTATCATCATCAAATCCATGATTTCTTTTCATATCTTTAATCATCCATTTTACACATGTAAAACCTATTAAAGATTATGTTCAAAACCACCTTTTAAACCCTTCATGTACAACTTGCTTCTAAGAACACATACATGAATAATAACAATCAAAAACAAGATTAAGAAGCTTACTACTAGCACAAGGCTAGGGAAGACCAAACCTTTGATTTTGAGAGGGGTTTAGTGTGTTCTTCCTTAATGGTTAAGCTCCAAGCTTGAAACACACAATAGGGGTTTGGATGATGGATTGTTTTAAGTGTTTTGGAGATGTAGAAACTTGTAAGAATGAAGTATGGGGGAGGTGGAAAGTCCACGGCTCAAGAAGGAGAAGAAGATGAGTTGTTTTTGCTTTGATATCCAACCTCTAACACATGTTATTTATAATCTTATCACATGTAATCATTTCAAAGATTCAAGAAATCTTATGAAGGATTGAGTTGTGTACTTGGGATATTTTGAAAGATATGATATGTGTGTGTGTGTATAAAGAGCCGTGTATGTATGTATGATGGAGGAGGCTTGCTTGTAAATCTTGATTAAATCTTATGATCTCTCATGATCTTTATACAAGACTTCACACATGCATGCATACACTAGTGTCATGATGGTTTAGCTTTGTGTCTTGGCTTATTAGGGCCATATGGCCGAAAATCTTACCAAGGGGGACAAGATTAGAGCTACTTTTGTACTAGTGTCTACTTACACATTTGTCTTACACCTTTGCTTTACATGTGCATGCTTTATAGGTTATTATTATTATTTAACAAGACATGGTTATAACAAGGCCATTAGGCCGGGCCCAAGTGGGTTTAAGTGGGGTCCACAACTTCAAATATTTACCCATTGTTTGTTATGTTTAATCCCCCGTCGTTCGGGTGTCGTTCGGGTATTTTTCGGGTTTTAATCACGCGTTATCCGGACATTAAAAATACCTTTAATAACCCTTAAATATAGTCTAATTTAAGCGTTGATTGGTTATTTAGGCCTTTGCCGGGTGAAATTATGAGTTATACGCGTATCGGGTGCGGTACGCGCATTTTATTCGTTACCGGGAGATTTGTACTAGACGTTTTCATTTATGGTTTTGGAGTTCCAAAACTCATTATATTTCATGAAAATACCCTTTTTTTTATATCCTGGGTGTCCGGGATCCGTTTCGTTTATTTAATTATTACCGGGTAATCGCCAACGTCCATACCGGATAGCTTATTCGCACATGATCTAATCATGCTTTACCATTAAATGTATGCATTCCTATGCACTATTTGGAAATTGCTATCCCCCTAAGGCCTTGATAATTAAATCACACATAATTGCATTTAATTACGTTAATCATATATTGATTAATTTGTACGGAATTACCTTATTTTTGCCGGTTGTTACAGTTTTGTAGTAAATTCCATCTGTTGTTTTGAATATTTACCATATTTAGTACACTAAATTTACTTTTCTCAAATAAAAAATAGTCCCTGATATATAGCTTCTGGCTTTTTTAGCAATAATAAATATTTCATTTTCTCAACCCACTCCGCATGCGGAGAGTGAGACCAATGGTGGCGTTCCCGTCACGCGCGATGAGATGATGGTCATGGTACGTTATGCGCGACAGCTATATATAACGTAGTAACCCGTTCATCCCCGTCGCGGCAACGCGCGGCGGGTACAAACCTACTCATTAATAAAAACCATAACAAATTATAAGTGGATGGCTGGTAAATGAGCAACAAGCTGCGCCGTTAACCCCCTTTTGAATAGCAAAACCTACTCTATTAAAGATTAAGCTTTGCCCCTTGGTTAACAAGTAAAATTTTGAGTTAATGGGCAGGGCCGTCCCTGAGAAATCAAGTACCTGGGCCAAGCCACAAAAAATGTGCCTCTTACCCTTAAGCTTTGACGAAATAAATAACGTAAACTATTTTCTTTAAACGTCGATTAAAGAATTACAATGAATTAATGACATACCGTATTAAGCGAATAGGTAACCGAGGCTGAATGAAGCTTATTTAACATTCTTTTTAGCCCAAAGCTTTTGAATTAGGTTGGGGGGAATTTTTTTTGCTTCTGTGTGTCGTAAGTTTCTTCTATTACTTTTGCTTTTTTTTATTTAGTTAAATTAAATGAGTAATGGGCTTTTAAACTTGTTATGTGTTACTAGTATTCGAGTTATTTTATAATTTAAAACATGCGTTTAATAGGCCCGAGTTTAAGTATTTAAATATGTGTTTAAAAAAACATATACATACATACATACATACATACATACATATAGGATCCGGATATTTTGAAAACTCGTGTGAGTTGCGAGAACTTGAGAACTCATCTAGACCAATCACTAATTGACACATCCCTAACTTTGTAATATTTTGTATTATTTTAATGAGGGTTAATAAAGTCATTGCACATTACTAATTATGGGTATTTTAGTAAATTTGAAACATTAAAATGACTACTCTATTAAATAATAATATTAATAATAATATTAATAACTCAATTCTTCTCTCTCTTTCACATTCCATCTCTCTTTCTCTCTCTCTCACACACATTCAAACACATTAATAACTTCTTCCCTTTAGTTCTTCATACTAATCTCCTCTCTCTCTCTCTCTCTCTCTCTCTCTCTCTCTCTCTAAAATCCTAGATCCTTTTGAAGAAGACGAACGATGGCCGTGTCTGGTGATGAAGGTCGTGTGTGGAGGTGAAGATTCGAAGTGTTTGGTGATGGTTGTGGTGATGAAGCCGACACAGTAACGATGAAGAAGATCTGCTTTTCGATGATACACAGGGGATGGTTTTGAAGAAGATCTGGAGATGATCGATGACGGTAGGATGATGATGATGATTATTATTATTATTACTAGTGGCAATGCCCGCGCGTTGCCGCGGGTATTGCGCGTTGCGTGACGGGTTTCACATAATTTATTTTAATACCAATTTGTTATGACCACTAATATATCAATTCACAAAGAGTAATTGAGTTTAAACCAAAGAATAATCATAGAACGACATTATGGATACATAACTTAATGGTTTATGCTTAAGGAAAAAACATAAGTACAACATCATAAAATTACTTGGTTGTATTCTCCCAACACACAAGAATTTGTAAGATTATTTTAAAAAACAAACATCAATCAGTTAAAAACTTGTTTTGCACATACATTTTTTACTTTCAAATTATGTAGTCACATCTTCGATACAATCAGAAGAAATGAATCTTGAACTCAAGCACCCTGTGCCATATTTCAAAGAGGCAAAGATTAAACTTTACAATATACAAATAAACATGCAACTTTTTTAAAATAAAATAATAATGTTAAAAAACATACAAGAGTGCCACCATGAAGGGAAATGGAAGCACAATACAGAGAGTACTAAGAAATTGGAGTTAAAATTCCATCATTCTCTTAGCAAGTTACAATTCTCGGTTTGAGAACATGCAAAACAATCAGTATCATTTAGAATTTGTTTGAGGGCTTATTTGTTACTAATCGTAAGTTATAATTACTCTTATCACTTGCTTTATAGGCCAGTTATAGTGACTGCACGTTGAATGTCATCTAACTGGCCTAATCAAACTTTTTAAGTAGGTATTTTGTTTTTGAAGTTTTGGTAAATAGTGGCCACACATCGAGTATGGATTTGTACTTGTACCAAAATTATATGTAAAACAAGCTAACGGTTTTAGGGAAACCAAGACTCAAGATCACTTTCATATTCAATTCAATTTTAATATAACATAATAAGGGGACCTTTCTACTAATATATACCCATATGAAATTGAAAATTAAAAAAAAATTAAAAATCATCTAGATATTATTGAAATTTAACCACTGGACATGCTTCCATGGTTGTAATCACAACGTGACAATTCCATAAAAAGCGAAGGGTAACTTGTTAATGCAAAAAAAGATGAATAAACTCACCCTGTGGTAGTGATAAAATTCATAGTGAAACGACCCGCTGAAAAACGCAAAAGTAGGGAACTCTTCCCCACACCTGCAAGTAAGAAATACGACTATTAACTAATCAATAATTAGTTTAAGTAACTCGAACTTTAGCGAGTTGCCATGAGTTTGACCATTTAAGCACATGAAAATTAATGTTTCTTATTATTTATTTTTGCATGTGTTTATCAACTTGTAAATAAAAAAGGAAAATCCATAAAAGCTCAGTCACTCACCAAACATCTTCACCATCGATGGATTTACAAAAATCCGCAAAATTCCTTTAGCTAAAAAGGCCCAGAAAGAACCCAAAAAAGCGTGCCTTTTTGCGCTTCTTGTATTTCCTATATCCGCTGAGCGAAAAAGCCCTAAAGCCCGTACCTTGTTGCGCCTCGCGGCTAGGCGCGCTTTTTAAAACGAAGACGCAAATATGGACAAAACTTAAAAATAAGCCAAATAAATGCCATCAACTGCATATCAGGATATCAATACCCATGAAGGTATAAATATTGCAATCCTCAAGTGTAAATCAGCCAAGTCCTGTGTTGTAGAAGCAAATTGTCCAATAACTTCATTCATATACATTGATAATGAGACAACCTTTAGGACTCATATGCAATGAACCATATGAAATTATCTTTTTGTAAGCGTATTAAGAATAAATATTTATATTTCTGTGTATGTACCTCCAAGCTTTTTGGTTGTTGGACTCTGTCTATGGTAGCTAGTAATCAGTTGACTGTAGATGCTAAGGCAACTCTTGCCCTTTTCCCTTAAGTTGAAGCTTGTGCATGTACCTCCAAATTTCTTGCCATTTCCCCTTAAGAATAAAAAATCTGAACTTGAAAATCTTTAAATGCATCATCACTTTAAATAACAAAAAAGTTGTAGTATTAGAAGTTTCAAAAAAATCAATTTTAACATTTCATCTCATACCACAAATCTGTGTCACCAACTTTGAAATATGATTGGAAAAATAAAAAAAACATAATATAAAATAATGCCACCATAAACATCAATGAAGTGTAGTTGGCCACTCTATTAGCAAATATGTGATTTTGACCATTGAACTCCCAGCAACTAATGTGTTCTAAGTTCTCCTAAGACTTATTCACCTAAAATTTATTAACATGCCAACCAGATTCTATTATATATCTCTGAACTAAGGCGATCTCCTAACCTCGACGCCCGCTCTGAAGCATCTGTTAACGAACACATCAAGTGAGTTCTTTTTTTCTTGACCTGAAGTTTATTATATTTTATGATAGTTACTTTATTGTCTGATATGTAATCAATTTGAATCCCGATGTTTATTAGCTGCTTAAAGTACTGGTCATCACAATTTCAGAAGTCAACAAACATCAACAGATAACTCACTGAAGCTTTAAAGTCTCGGCAACTCATTCTAAAGTAAATAAAGTTCTTACCTTTATAGTGCCACCAGTTTAATCAATAGAACCACATCCAAGTAAATAAAGTTCCTACCTTTGCACAAGTCAAGATTATGCTGGCCAATCTTTGACAAGTCAAAATTATTTGGTTGTACTAATTAAAAATCAAACAAGCATTACACTATTGGCTTGTAAAATGATATCAAACCAAACAATACAAAAAGACAGCAATCTATAACAATCTAAAAACACAAATATATACTAAAAGAGGAGGAATTGATACCTGATAAAGCCGTATTCCGAGCGACACTCTTCCATCGATCCCTGACCTGTCATCGTCATCCATGTTTTCACCTAAGAAAAATCAAATCCAAACAATTGATCATGAACCCACAATAAGTTGACAACAAATAAAAAACTGAACAAACTGAAAAAAAAAAAAAAAAAAAAGAATCAAAACTGAACCATTAACACTAGTAAAAATAAAAAATAAACAAAGTGAACCCTAATTAACCGATTAAACTATAAATAGAATAAAATCAAAAGGCAAGACAATAACCATTCTGAGTGTGTTGCCTCACAACTCGATGTAAACGTTGGGTTTATCTACTCCCATTTCAGTCTTTCTAAAATATATAATAAAAGAGGTGGAATTGGAACCTGATAAAGCCGTATTCCGAGCGACACTATGTGACATTAACCAACCATAAATGATCATCAATGACGGTAACCTTCAGCGTCTTAAAGAATTCAGAGAGACGTGTTTTACACCTCTTGGAGTATAGATGCATTAGATGGTTGTACAGTATATGTAAATTATCATCAACGATTCAATTGAAAAGCAAAGTGGTTTACAAATCATTAATTAAATGAATTAATGAGCTTAAGGGCATGATAGGAAATCAAGGGTACTAATGTAAATTTGTTTTGTTATTGTAAAGGAGGAGGATTGTAAAATGTCTATATTATCCTTTAAAGTGTCTTAATGTTCCACAAAGTTCCAATTATACCCTCATGATCTAAGCATAAATCACTTGTGCATGTTGCTTCTTTAGTTGTACGGAATTGAAAATTACTATCCTACCCGTCACTCTTCCTTAATAAGATAATATAGATATAGATTATTATTATTATTATTATTATTATTATTATTATTATTATTATTATTATTATTATTATTATTATTATTATTATTATTATATGTATAATTGAAGAGTGAAGATGAACAGATACAAGGTTATTTTGGTAATTTCGGTATATGGAGCAGGGTTATTTTAGTAATTATTATATGTATAATTGAAGAGTGAAGATGAACAGATACAAGGTTATTTTGGTAATTTCGGTATATGGAGCAGGGTTATTTTAGTAATTTAGGGCTGCATTCATGTCAGAGTGCAATGATTCGTGGCATCAGGTGGCTGTTTGATGGTGCTAGGTGCCAACAAGAGTAGCAAAGAGAAACTCCTTTTTATACAATTTCATTATTTCTCTCTCACTTACTAAATTAACCACCATCAGTGATCTCCTCCATCTCCGATCAGTTAGATCCTCATGAATCACAGCCGTCGAAAACTGGTAATATACTATATATCAATCACTTAAGCTGATTATTCTCATTTCCCTTTTCCAAATCAAGAGAGAGAGAGAGAGAGAGAGAGAGAGAGAGAGCCGTAGATAGAGATACACCATCAATAGAAGAACCGGTCATCATCTCTGCGTGCATATATCGGGGAATGGGGATCAATACCAAACACCAAAATAATCCGCTCACAGGGCCGGTGGGACACAATAACCGTGTCTTGCATGGTGGTGGTGGCGGCCGATCTGTTGCATGTGTGTTGTTCGGACAAATCGAGGTAAGTCGGTAAGATTCAACCCTTTCAGTTTCAGTTTCTGATTGTTCATTCTATTTCCGACCACTAACACTCGAATCATGTGTTTAGGTGTTTTGCCGTACGGTGGTCATCGCCTGGTGGTGATGTTTTTTCCCGGTTAGACTTTCTTAAACGAGTGATTTTTTATCATAAAAAATATTGAATTGATTAAACGACTTGACTTTAATCACTTGACATCCATTGATTAAAAATTGGAACATGCAGATTTAGTAGCTGAACTGATGGTTTGAGCTTCTAGCTTCATTAGGCGAGGCGCCTGAGGAGGCGCTTTATCAACGCTCAGCCCAGAGCTCACCCAAAAATCATTTTATTTAGCCCACTTCTAAAAGGAATCTAGGGGTGGTGTTTGATTTTGGCTGGAATTTGTAAACGTATCGACCGTTCTGATACAAAAATCAAGTTACCTGTGTTTTCTCTTCTTCTTTTCAGATTCGGACGGTGATATGTAGTCGCCGGAGTTTTGGTAAAGAAATGTGTGGTGGTTGTGTTCTTTTGTGTAGTTGTGTTCTTTTGTGTAGTTGTCCCCATTTTCCCTTTTCTATTAAAAAACCCCACCAATATATATTATATTATTTTATCTATGTACAAGTTTTAACTTAGACATGGAGTCATGGAGATGTGTCATCAGAGGCTCACATGACTACTTATCCAAAAGAAATTCAATTTGCTCGCTTTAATGATAATCATTAATTTTTTAGACAAACTTCCACCTTAACATTTTGCCATCACAATAAATTGGCATTGAATGTAATTGCTTAAGTAAACGACTTAACATGCTCCCGAAATCATAGTTTAATATAGATGCAAAGGAGTGTTGCCCCTCCAGTTTCATTAGTCAAACCTGAGAACGCGCCGCAAAGCGCGCGAAAGTCCCCCTAGTTATTATTATTATCATTATCATTATTATTCTAGTGGTGGGCACTTTTGAGGATTGAAACTCATAAGTCATACTATCAGACATGTTTAGCTTCACAAAGAAGTCATCTTAATTTCTTGTTTTTTGATTTTTCCAATTTTTTCATTCGGTCTCTATTAATTAGTCTTCGTCTTTGAATGCTTTCAAGTTTTTTTTCCTTACAAAAAAATGAATAAAATATATGTGATGACTTCATATTTTTTTATGTTTAGTTATTCTTCTTGTTGTTGGAGACGTGAGCTTTAAAAAAATTGTTTTGAGTTGTGTGGAAGGTCAAACGATGAACCCCAAGAGTTAAACAACCATTTAAATTACAAATCTATATATGAGGTCGTATAAGTTCCGTTGACATGGCTATATGTTCGTTTAAAAATTGTATTCAAGCATATTAGTGATGGTAAAAGTTGATTTTAGATTGTGGATCTAAATTTTTTGTGTGCTGGAGTGTGTATATACTATATTTGTCAGTTCAGTTTTGAAGTGTTTAAAAGATTTGTAACTATTTGTTTCTTTTTCTATGCAAAAACCACCATCAGTCTAGCATAAAACCACTACAGTACACAACTATGGTTTTATACACTGGTGTAAATTCTTAGATTGTGGAAATAATTTCCATTAAATAAGTTTCTTTTTCAATTCATTTAAGTCAAAACGTTTTGTATGAGTTATGGGGGTGTTTACACCAATGTAAGTGGTTGTGTCATTATTATATATATCAGTTTGAAACATGTGTTTGCGCCATGCGTTTTTACAAGGTATACCTTTTCCACACTTTTACTTACTTAAATGATGGTACAGTGTCATACTTCAAATGGGTTGGGTTGGTTTATTTTCAAAAAAATTGTAATTTAAATGCTTTTACTTCTCACATAATAAATTGAAAGACGTCACTTTGAACGTCTATAAAATATGTCCCTTGATTTTTGGCAGTCAATAAAAGTGAGTAAGATGTCACTTGCAGGTACAATTCGTTACAATGTGTTTTTGTAAGGAAAAATGCGGAGAGGCAAGCATGGCGATGGATGTCTTCTTTGTTGATCGTCTTTGTCGTTTTGTACCTACTCTTGATTATGCGGAGAGGCTACCATTGCGTAAGTTTTCATTATAAAATTGTTATAAATCGGGTTGCCCCGTCGCGAAGCGCGGGTAACCCTTTTAGTGTGTTATTAATCTGTGTCATATGTGATATCCAAAAAGTAGTAACTAATATTTATGTCATTTGTTATTATTATAGCTTTTTATTGGCAGTCATATGTCAATTTTTTACATTAGTGTAATAACGAGAGGAGAGATGGCAGAAATATGTCAATTTTTGTGATTTTTGCTTAGTATTCTAATAAACATTTGGGGGTTACACCAACGTAAAACACGTTATCGATAAATATAAAAAAATATTTTTCTCCTTATTTACGTGATTGATCATCGATAAATATGCGATTACTTGATCATCGATAAATATACAAAAGATACATTAGCATGTATTTTTCTATAAAATTGACCCCCAAATGATCTGTTATACAGTGAGTTTTACATTGGTGTAAACTCTGTAAAGGTTTCGGTTGGTGTGTGGTATGGCCGGGGGGCACATATTTAAGATCAACTAAAGAGTCGGGGGCCTGGTTCTTTGTTTTTAAAAAAAAAAAAAAAAGCGCGCCTGAGTTTTCCGTAAGCAAGAGAGGCATCCCTTCCGACCGTCTGAGGCGACTTCTTTTCTTTTCTATAAAACCACCACATTACACATTTATTATTATTATTATTATTATTATTATTTTTATTATTATAAAATTACCACATTACACAACTATTTGTTTTTCTTTTTTTACATTGATGTAAGTTGTTACATATGCGTGATTTAGTGCTTATTTTTACTAGTTTACACCAACGTAAAAACAGGTTTGTGATTTCGTGGTTTTATTAAATTTGTTAGGTTGGACAACGAAGAGATGCGAATGACGATGATCAACATTTTTGGAGAGCAAGTTCGCATGTTCAAGTTTTTTTAAGACGTTTTTGTGTAAAACTGTTGAATTTTACAATTTTTATACTGGTGCAAAAACGTTTTCATACATGGGGAGAGATGACAGATTAGCAGATGTAAAATTGTTGAATTTTGAAATTTTACACTGGTGTAAAAACGTCTGAGTTGAATGGGTTTACTAAATGTATTATTTTTTTTTAGAAAAATAAATAAATTAAAAAAATATATTAAAGTTAAAAAATGTGGTTATTTTAATAACGGAATAAAAAAATAATATGATATTATATAATTTTTTCTCTCACATGCCATTTTACTCAAATACCCTTTAATTCATTTTATTATATTAAAAAATACTCAAAAAACATGTCAAGACAAAAAAGTATAATCATTCGATCTTAACCATTGGATCATCAAGATAAATGGCTCAAAATAGTTCATATGGTTCTCACAACTCACATGGGTTTTCAAAGTATCCTAACCATATATATATATATATATATATATATATATATATATATATATATATATATATATATATATATATATATATATATGATATTTTTTTTAAATGTGCCCCCGATATTTTTGGGCCCTGGCCGGTTGGCCTCCCCGGCCCACCCAAGGGCCGGCCATGTTAATGGGTATTGTGCGGTCGCACCTTCCACACTGCACACGTTACTAAGACGCCACTCCAAGTTGATTTGGTTGATTGATTTGATTTGATTAAAAATTAACGCATTTGTTGTTAAACAGGAAGCGATAGAAACCGAGAAGCAGAGTTATCCAGTGGTGATGCCCGGAGATCGGATCGCAAGGTTCATAACAATGCCGTGTCCGTGTGAACCGTCTAGGCAAGAGACAGTGGTCACAAAAGAAGTTCACAAGGTTCAAAAGCCACCACACGTTGCTCTCACACTCTGCTAAATTACTTTTTTTTTCTGTATATATTTATTTATGTAAATATAAAGATAAACATATTCGTTCTTTTTTTTTTTTTTTTGAAATTTATAAGATAAGTTATAAGTTTATTCTTTTTTTACTTTTTATGTTTAAAAACCACTTTATCACTTTAGGACTTTAGATATTTACGAATGAAATGTCTAATCCCACTTGTTTATTTATAAGTGCGAAGTTCATAGCAAACTCATAATGTTTGGGAGTTTTAAATGGAGAAACGTACCGTGTGTGTCTTCTTTCTTTACATGGTGTTTTCAAATCTTGTTATTGGTATGGCTGACCCCGAAAAAGAATGTAAAAAATATGGTAATACTTTGTTCAAACCTATTTTCTTTAATTATGAATGATCATATATTAGTTAATTTTCTTACATATTTTGTTTGACAAGTATAGGTAATGATGAATGTGGCTACTCTCTAGATGTTGCACCAGACCGTTGTGAAGAAGACGGATGTGTAGAAGATTGCTTGCAAATTGTGCCCGGCGAGCAAAGACCAACATATTCAATTTTTCGTGGCAGTGTTTGTGTTTATTGTGCCGTTGGACCTGTTGGGAATCATGGTATCAAATACACAGCGGAAGCAGTTTTATTTATTAATAAAATTGATTATATACAATATATAATATGAGCTGATTTATATATATAAATATATGTTTAATTTTATTAATCCAATTAACAAAATATTCCCAATCAGGATCTCGGTTAAACGCGTATAAACAAATAAATAATGAACAACCATAGGGGGTTTAGCAATCAACCTTTGACGACTACACCGGAATTGTAACACGCGGGTTACAACGAATCCTCGCTAGTTGGAAGTTCACACCCGAGCACTGGCCAACCGAAAGCAACACTTTGCAAGACGGAGGCGGCGATGATGGTGGTTTGCGGCGGACAAAGGGGCGGTGGCTCCTAAGGGTGGCCACAAATCTTGAAGAGGAGACAAGGGTTATGTTGTTTTATCTTTTTCAAAACATCTGTGTGATTAGAGTTTCTATCACACCTATTTATAAAGATAAAAGACACTTGACCACTTAATTAGTCAAAGTCATTCACTTGACCATTGACTAATCAAGGACTTGACCAATTAATTAGTCAAAGTCATACACTTGACCATTTGACTAGTCAAAGACTTGACCACTTAATTAGTCAAAGTCATACACTTGACCATTTGACTAGTCAAAGTGTAAACTTTACTATTTAGTCCCTCGAGTTCAAAACTATTATTATTTCATAAATAATAATCCACCAACACATGAACTTATCTGATTCGTGTACCAACGTGTAACTCTTCGGATCGTACTGGGTCGGGTTACGTTGACATCGACTTTTAATTACATCGGACATACTGTATATCCAACAATCTCCCACTTGGACGATTTTAATTAAACGAGTCAACGTGCGCAGAGTTGGACGCCTAGCTGCATCGTATTGCACCCAAACCAGTATGACCCTTTACAGTCGTCAACTAGTTCTTTGAGTTCAAGTAACGCTTTACTTAACCAAATACTATAGCTGTGACACCCGGCAAATTCTGGTTAACAACGTTGTCTAGATGAAAGTCTACCTTAGCGAGTCATGCGTATATTGTACTTAACTGGGTTAGTTAAGTCGTGTTATGGTTCGGGAACTGTTAGTTCAGTATAGAGGATCATCGGATGTTAGTCTAGAGATTCATTAGATGTCAGTCCTTAACCAAGTGTACAAGTGGTGACGATTCGTAGAATCGTCAGAACATAGGGAACATACAAGTCTTGAGTCCCGGGAATTGGTGAACGAGTGTGAATGTGTTTATTTGCAAGTATTATGTGTTTACAATCATTATGTGACTTGTCGGTATGTGAATATGTGTTAACATATGTTAAAACGGAGTTTAACGCGCAAAATACACGGAGCCAGCCCCTATAGGCGATTAGGGGAGGCTAATCGCCTATAGGGGAGGCGATTGGGCCTCATTGGAGGCGATTAGCATGCTAATTTCATGACTTAGGGGCGATTAGGCCCTAATTGCATGAAGTGTCATGCGATTAGCAGCGCTAATCGCGTATAGCTGCTGCAAATCGCGTGTTACGTACTGGACGACTAAAAACGACTATAAATACAATGCTTGACCTCCTAAACTTCATAATATCAACCCTAGTCGTCCCATAACCCGCCCCAACACACACACACAACCTCTGGAACACGATTTTGGATCAAAACACAAGGTTTCAAGCCTATTTCATCATTCTATCACAAATCTAAGGTGTGGTTTTCATCCATGCAACCTTATTTAACATTTTCATTGAATCCCTAATGGTCCAGACCTGTTTTAAAACGAATAAGCTTTCTGAAAATCATTAATAAGTATGGTTAATTGGATTTTAAATAGCATGCATGATGTATGTGGGTTTTCAATTAAAAGCTAGGGTTTTTGTGATTCAAGATGGATGATTAACATGTTATTAGGTTAGTTTCAGATTAATAATGATGGCATGATGATGAGATCTGAGTTATTGTTAATTAGGGTTATGGTTTTGCATGCTAATGTGATGTTTCATGTTATGTGTATTGTCTTTAAGATACATGATTGCATTCAGGGCTGATAGATCGAGATTAAACGAAGGATTTTGATGGAAATATGTTTGATATAGTTGTTTGGTTGATATTTGATGTTTACACACGTCCTGGGATTGATTTGGAGTGTTAAACGCGCGAAAAACCGGAACAGCCATGTTGCAGGCGAGTAGCAACCCTAATTGCCTATACTATAGGCGATTAGGAGGCTAATCGCCTGATATGGTACCCTAATCGCCTATAGTATAGGCGAGTAGGGGCTAATTGCCTTCATTGCATGTCTTATGACCTAATTGCTAGTGAAATGCATGTCTTATGACCTAATTGCTAGTAAATGCATGTCTTATGACCTAATTGCTAGGAAATGCATGTCTCATGACCTAATTGCTAGTAAGTGCATGTCTTATGACCTAATTGCCTATAGTATAGGCAATTAGCATTCCTAAATGCCTGTTGACTTTCATAATCGCTAGTTGACTTTTCCTAATCGCCTGTACTGTTGCTGTAAGTATATTTTGACATTTCGAGACCCGATTTGACACCTAGGAACATGCTAGGAACCCCGTAACATATCTAATAACTTGGTAACATATGTTCAGACTTATTTATGTGATACTTGAACTACGTGCTGTAACTTGTTGGACGTTAACGTATGTTAAGTGTGATTACATGATTGTATGTTTGAGAGTGTAAGCATAACACGGGGAGTCTCGGGTCACCAATGGGATGTCGAGTCTTGTACATTAGGTCAGTTTAACAGTCACAGTGTTTTCAAACAAACTTGGTTATGGTCTGGACATCTAGGGACTAACTAACCTGCGGGTTATTAGTCTAAGTACTTGTAACTGTCATATGTTAGGTCGCCGCTTTACGGGACTAGCATAGCTTGCTGAGTTTATTCATATTACGAAGTAACGCAACCTAAGGTGAGTTTACGGCCCCTCTTTTAACTGTTTTCACTTTTCGGGGGAGAAAACATGTGTTAAAACTTATGTTTGGTAACTACTGTCATACTATGGGTTTCTATGGTTTACTATACGATCTTTGGAAGTCCCGGGGGAAACCATGAATGTGCGGGTTAGCACAACGGGGAAATGTGAATAGCGCTATTGGGAGTGACCAACCCCGCTCGTCGGCTTGGAGGGCCGGGCGAGTGCATATTGTCTCAAACAGGAACAACAGGTTTACTATTCGGGCACGACATCTGGTTTGCGAGTTAGTAATGGTTTTCCAATCGTAGTAGTAACAAAACATACGCCTAGCTAGCGTACTTTGGTTTTCGATTTGTTATAGTATGGACAGGTTGAACTTGGTACTGTGATTACAAAACCTGTAAACTCACCAGCATTTTTGTGCTGACGTATTCTCTTACATGTTTTCTCAGGTCGCTAAGGTAGCACAATGGAACTAGGGCGCACGCGTCTGCACGGCGTCTAGTTAGGATTGCATGGTTTTCAAACGTTGAACACTTGGTTTATTTTGGATTATGTTTTGAATAAGCTTCCGCTGTAATTCGAAAATTTTAAACTATGTTTTTGAAATTGCATATGTTCATTTAGACTTGTTTATTGTGATCGTTGGTTTGGATCCTGGTTTGTCATGCGCCTCGCGGTAAAACTCCGCAAGTGGATTTTGAGGGTGTGACAGATTGGTATCAGAGCCAATGGTTATAGTGAACTAGGACTGCATGTAGAGTCTAGACTATAGTCGAGTCGCACACACTAGACGATCACTTAGTACTAAACATTATGGTGGATTACGTATGGGCTTGTCGGGGTGTCTCTAAATCATCTGACCTTCCTATGTTACATCATCCGTTCTATCTGAGTCGGGTTACTTGCTTTCTAGGCAGTGTGGCATATTGGGGTAAATCGTGTATTCTTGAGATTTGTCCAAGGCTCGGACATCTCCCTTTCATACTCCAATAGAAACCCTTGTCATAAACTACCGTAGCATTACGGTGTATAGCTAAGAGTCTATGTTCGGTGATTTGAACTTTGAACTAGGAGAACACTTGGAGGACCATGTAGAGCGGTTTATCATTTTGGGTGCACACAAAATCATAAACCGAAATGCATGAAAGCCCTAGTGAGCTCTGGGTTTGAATGGATAGTCCTGAGTTGGATCTACCTTTGATTTTGTGAATGCTAGTGGTTACCATTAGCTGTGAAACTAAATTTTCTCGTTCTTTCTGTCAGAATCATGTCTGGAGTACGAGGAGGACGTGGAGGTGGTCGCAATGGTGGACGTGGTGGTGGTCGCGGTGGTGCTGGTGGTCGTGGAGGTGTAAACCTATCACAGGATGATCTGAACAACTTGCTGCAAGCTGCCTTTCAGTTAGGGCACAATGGTGGTGGTAAGTTGATTTATCCATTTTTGCCTCATTGGTGAACCTTGTTTATGTTCTTCGTGGTTTCTCATGCGTTTCATTTCAGGTGGTCCTGTTAACCCACCCCCACCCATGTGTACCTACAAGATGTTTCGGGACTGTAAGCCCCAGGAATTCTCTGGCACTGAGGGTGCGGTGAGCTTGCTCAGGTGGTTAGAAAAGGTGGAGTCAGTGTTTCTGATGTGCAACTGTCTCCCAGAAGATCGAGTCAAGTATGCTGCTGCGTTATTCCAGGATGTTGCTTTGACCTGGTGGAATAACATCACCCAGAATATGGGTATTGGGGAGGCTTATGCTATGCCTTGGGAGAATTTTGTTCAACTGCTGAAGCGAGAATACTGTCCAAGGGAAGAGGTGCAGAAGTTAGAGCACGAGGTGTGGAACCTCAAGATGACTGGGTCTGAAATTGAAAAGTATACTGTAAGGCGTAATGAGTTGGCAGTGCTGTGTCCTGATCTGCATGTGCCAGAGTACAGGAGGATCGAACACTATATTTCGGGGCTAGTACCAGAGATCGCAGGGTTGGTAGCTGCGGGAAATCATCCTACATACTCAGAGGTGGTCCGATCGGCTCATAGGATGACCAACTTGAAGGTGAATGAGGGTATTTCGCCTGCTAAGGGTTCGACTGTCAAGGCCCCGGAGAATAACAAGCGTAAGTGGGAAAACGAGGGGAAAGGATCTGGGCCAGCACAGCAGGGTAAGAGGTTCGATAACGGGGGTTCTTCTTCTACTGGTAACAAACAGGGTGGTTATGCGGGGAAATTGCCTAAATGTAACAAATGTGGGCGTCATCATCAGGGGGACTGCGACCGTAATCGTTGCCATCGCTGTCAGCGATTTGGACATTTTGCTAAAGACTGTCGGGCGACACTTCCATCGACCCAGGCCCCAACTACTAACTCGGCTCCTACTGCTCAAGGAACTACGGGAAGACAAGGATGTTACAACTGTGGTGAGACTGGGCATTACAAGAAGGATTGCCCGAAACTGAAGCAGGGCGGGAACAACGGTAACGGGAACAACGGGGGCGGCGGCAGGAATGCACGTGCCTTCGTCATTGGAGCCGCTGAGGCTAGACAGGATCTTGACACAGTTACCGGTACGTTTCTTCTCAATAATCGCTCTGTTAGTGTTTTATTTGATTCTGGTGCCGATAAGAGTTTTATATCCGTGGAAGTTAGTCGACTGCTAGATGTAGTACCCGTACCATTAGAGGCTAAGTATATAATTGAGTTGGCTGACGGTAAAAAGATTGAAGCTACTTGTATCCTTTGGGAGTGTCAACTAGAGTTGTCGGGTTTGTCGTTCCCCATCGACCTTATGCCGGTACCTTTGGGTAGTTTTGACGTTGTGGTAGGCATGGATTGGTTGTCTTTGTATCGCGCGGAGATCGTTTGTTACGACAAGATTATTCGGATTCCTCTCCCTGATGGAGAATTCCTTTCTGTGTACGGTATCAAGGGCGGTGTTCCGCTAAATATCATCTCTAGCATGAAAGCCCTTAAGTGTCTTCGAAAGGGTTATTCGGCCGTTTTGGCACTTTTATCTGTTTCTTCTAGCGATGAGAAGAAGATCGACGATATTCCTGTTGTACGCGAGTTTCCTGATGTATTTCCTGATGATTTATCTGGTCTTCCTCCCCATCGTCAAGTTGAGTTCGGCATTGATCTTGTACCAGGGGCTGCTCCTATTGCTCGGGCCCCCTACCGTCTTGCACCTCCCGAGATGCAGGAATTGTCCAGTCAGTTACAGGAACTCTTGGACAAGGGTTTCATCAGACCAAGTTCTTCCCCTTGGGGAGCCCCGATTCTGTTCGTTAAGAAGAAGGATGGAAGTTTCCGATTGTGTGTGGATTATAGAGAACTGAACAAATTGACCGTCAAGAACCGTTATCCTCTTCCACGTATTGATGATCTATTCGACCAACTCCAGGGTTCTAGCTACTACTCTAAGATTGATTTGAGATCGGGTTATCACCAGTTGCGCGTAAGGGAAGCTGACGTTGCAAAGACTGCCTTTCGTACACGTTATGGCCATTTCGAATTCTTGGTCATGCCCTTCGGTCTCACAAACGCACCGACGGTTTTCATGGATTTGATGAATCGCGTTTGCAAACCGTATCTTGACAAGTTCGTCATTGTATTTATTGATGACATCCTGATTTACTCCAAGAACAAGACCGAACACGAGGAACACCTGCGTTTGGTTTTGGAACTCTTACGACGAGAACAACTTTACGCTAAGTTCTCAAAGTGTGACTTTTGGTTACGCGAAGTTCAGTTCCTAGGACATGTGGTTAATGAACTAGGAATTCATGTCGATCCAGCTAAGATTGAAGCGATCAAGGACTGGGGAGCACCAAAGACGCCAACTGAGGTGCGGCAATTTCTAGGCCTTGCGGGCTATTATCGTCGTTTCATTATGGGGTTTTCGAAGATCGCTCAACCCCTGACCACTCTTACTCAGAAGGATAGAAAATTCGACTGGGGTGAACCACAAGAGTCGGCATTTCAAGAACTGAAGTCTAAACTGTGTTCTGCTCCTATTTTGTCCTTACCTGAAGGCCCTGATGATTTCGTTGTTTACTGTGATGCTTCTATTCATGGCCTCGGCTGCGTGTTGATGCAACGCGAGAAAGTAATTGCGTATGCTTCTCGTCAACTCAAGGTGCACGAGATGAACTACACCACCCATGACTTGGAATTGGGTGCAGTGGTGTTCGCGTTGAAAATTTGGAGACATTACTTGTACGGTACCAAATGCACTATCTACACCGATCACAAGAGTCTTCAACATATTTTCGACCAACAACATTTGAACATACGACAACGTCGTTGGATTGAACTTCTGAATGACTATGATTGCGCCATTAAGTTCCATCCTGGCAAGGCGAACGTTGTAGCAGACGCCTTGAGAAGGAAGGAATCAATTAAACCTCGTCGCGTTCGGGCGTTGCAACTCACCATTCACTCCTCGCTACCTGACCAACTCCGTTCTGCTCAGTTAGAAGCTTTGAAGGAGGAAAACCTTAAAGCTGAGTCTATGCACGGTGCCGACAAGCACCTCGAGCGAAGGCCTGATGGCCTGCACTATTTCGCAGAACGCATATGGGTTCATTTATTCGGGGGACTTCGGGAGCTTGTTTTAGATGAGGCTCACAAGTCCCGGTATTCTATTCATCCTGGTTCGGATAAGATGTACCAAGATCTGAAGGTGCTTTACTGGTGGCCAAACATGAGGTTGGATATAGCCTCATACGTGAGCAAATGTTTGACCTGTGCTAAGGTCAAGGTGGAATACCAGAAACCGTCGGGTCTCTTGCAACAACCTGAAATCCGGAGTGGAAATGGGAACGGATTACAATGGATTTTGTCACGCAACTTCCTAAGTCACCGAGCGGGAATGATAAGATATGGGTGATTGTTGACCGATTGACGAAATCAGCCCATTTTCTCGCTATTAAAGAGACCGACACCATGGACCGTTTGGCTCGTCTTTATCTGAAGGAAGTTGTTTCTAAGCACGGGGTGCCAGTTTCTATTATTTCGGATCGTGATTCTCATTTTACTTCTCACTTCTGGAAGTCTTTACACAAAGCTTTAGGAACCCAGCTGGACATGAGTACAGCTTATCACCCACAGACTGACGGTCAGAGTGAACGTACGATTCAAACCTTGGAAGACATGCTGCGGGCATGTGTGATCGATTTTGGCAAAGGATGGGAAGCTCATCTACCGTTAGTAGAATTCTCTTACAACAACAGTTATCACACGAGCATCAAGGCGGCTCCGTTCGAGGCATTGTACGGGCGGAAATGCCGTTCTCCTCTTTGTTGGGCTGAAGTGGGTGAGAGTCAACTCACCGGTCCTGAACTAGTGTACGAAACATCGGAAAAGATCGTACAGATTCGTAACCGGGGGCAGCGGCACGGGATCGGCAAAAGAGTTATGCTGATCAGCGTCGCAAACCATTGGAATTCCAAGTTGATGACAAAGTACTTCTGAAAGTTTCACCATGGAAGGGCGTCATACGCTTTGGGAAGCGTGGCAAACTCAACCCTCGGTATGTCGGTCCATTTACGATCCTGGAACGGATTGGACCGGTGGCGTGTCATCTTGATTTACCGACGGAGCTCGGTAACGTACATAACGTCTTCCATGTGTCCAACTTAAAGAAGTGTCTGGCTGACGAGTCTCTTATTGTTCCACTGGAAGAGATCAAGGTTGACGATCGTCTTCGGATTGTGGAGGAACCTGTTGAGATTCTTGACTACAAGATTCGTAGCCTACGTCATAGCAAGATTCGCATTGTAAAGGTCCGCTGGAACTCGAACCGGGGACCAGAGTACACTTGGGAGCGGGAGGATCAGATGAAGTCTAAGTATCCTCATCTCTTTCCTAAGGAAGCGTTCGAATCGAGATACGTCTCCACTGCAGCTAAATGAATCTCGGGGCGAGATTCCTTTTAACGTGGGGATGATGTGACAACTCGGGTAAATCTCTCTCTTGGTTTCTATCTTTTGCCTGTTTCTTTTGTTATTCCTTTTGGGTACTTGTGCAATTTTCGGGACGAAAATTCTTTTAACGTGGGGATGATGTGACACCCGGCAAATTCTGGTTAACAACGTTGTCTAGATGAAAGTCTACCTTAGCGAGTCACGCGTATATTGTACTTAACTGGGTTAGTTAAGTCGTGTTATGGTTCGGGAACTGTTAGTTCAGTATAGAGGATCATCGGATGTTAGTCTAGAGATTCATTAGATGTCAGTCCTTAACCAAGTGTACAAGTGGTGACGATTCGTAGAATCGTCAGAACATAGGGAACATACAAGTCTCGAGTCCCGAGAATTGGTGAACGAGTGTGAATGTGTTTATTTGCAAGTATTATGTGTTTACAATCATTATGTGACTTGTCGGTATGTGAATATGTGTTAACATATGTTAAAACGGAGTTTAACGCTCAAAATACATGGAACCAGCCCCTATAGGCGATTAGGGGAGGCTAATCGCCTATAGGGGAGGCGATTGGGCCTCATTGGAGGCGATTAGCATGCTAACTGCATGACTTAGGGGCGATTAGGCCCTAATTGCATGAAGTGTCATGCGATTAGCAGCCCTAATCGCGTATAGCTGCTGCAAATCGCGTGTTACGTACTGGACGACTAAAAACGACTATAAATACAATGCTTGACCTCCTAAACTTCATAATATCAACCCTAGTCGTCCCATAACCCGCCCCAACACACACACAACCTCTGGAACACGATTTTGGATCAAAACACAAGGTTTCAAGCCTATTTCATCATTCTATCACAAATCTAAGGTGTGGTTTTCATCCATGCAACCTTATTTAACATTTTCATTGAATCCCTAATGGTCCAGACCTGTTTTAAAACGAATAAGCTTTCTGAAAATCATTAATAAGTATGGTTAATTGGATTTTAAATAGCATGCATGATGTATGTGGGTTTTCAATTAAAAGCTAGGGTTTTTGTGATTCAAGATGGATGATTAACATGTTATTAGGTTAGTTTCAGATTAATAATGATGGCATGATGATGAGATCTGAGTTATTGTTAATTAGGGTTATGGTTTTGCATGATGATGTGATGTTTCATGTTATGTGTATTGTCTTTAAGATACATGATTGCATTCAGGGCTGATAGATCGAGGTTAAACGAAGGATTTTGATGGAAATGTGTTTGATATAGTTGTTTGGATGATATTTGATGTTTACACACGTCCTGGGATTGATTTGGAGTGTTAAACGCGCGAAAAACCGGAACAGCCATGTTGCAGGCGAGTAGCAACCCTAATTGCCTATACTATAGGCGATTAGGAGGCTAATCGCCTGATATGGTACCCTAATCGCCTATAGTATAGGCGAGTAGGGGCTAATTGCCTTCATTGCATGTCTTATGACCTAATTGCTAGTGAAATGCATGTCTTATGACCTAATTGCTAGTAAATGCATGTCTTATGACCTAATTGCTAGGAAATGCATGTCTCATGACCTAATTGCTAGTAAGTGCATGTCTTATGACCTAATTGCCTATAGTATAGGCAATTAGCATTCCTAAATGCCTGTTGACTTTCATAATCGCTAGTTGACTTTTCCTAATCGCCTGTACTGTTGCTGTAAGTATATTTTGACATTCCGAGACCCGATTTGACACCTAGGAACATGCTAGGAACCCCGTAACATATCTAATAACTTGGTAACATATGTTCGGACTTATTTACGTGATACTTGAACTACGTGCTGTAACTTGTTGGACGTTAACGTATGTTAAGTGTGATTACATGATTGTATGTTTGAGAGTGTAAGCATAACACGGGGAGTCTCGGGTCACCAATGGGATGTCGAGTCTTGTACATTGGGTCAGTTTAATGGTCACAGTGTTTTCAAACAAACTTGGTTATGGTCTGGACATCTAGGGACTAACTAACCTGCGGGTTATTAGTCTAAGTACTTGTAACTGTCATATGTTAGGTCGCCGCTTTATGGGACTAGCATAGCTTGCTGAGTTTATTCGTATTACGAAGTAACGCAACCTAAGGTGAGTTTACGGCCCCTCTTTTCACTGGTTTCACTTTTCGGGGGAGAAAACATGTGTTAAAACTTATGTTTGGTAACTACTGTCATACTATGGGTTTCTATGGTTTACTATACGATCTTTGGAAGTCCCGGGGGAAACCATGAATGTGCGGGTTAGCACAACGGGGAAATGTGAATAGCGCTATTGGGAGTGACCAACCCCGCTCGTCGGCTTGGAGTGTCACACCCTCAAATTCCACTTGCGGGGTTTTACCGCGAGGCGCATGACAAACCAGGATTCAAGTCAACGGTCACAATAAACAACACTATATGCATAACACAAAACCCAAAAGATATAATTATAAAAGCATAAACTGTAGCGGAAGCTTTAAATGTTTACAACCCAAAAGACATAGTTCAAATGTTTAATGAAGACCATGCTCTAAACCCTAGACGCCCGTGCCGACTCGTGCGCCTAGATCCAGTTGTTGCTACCTTAGCGACCTGAGAAAAACATGCCAAAAGACGTCAACATATAATGCTGGTGAGTTCACAGGTTTGTTCAAAAATGTTATCCAAATGTTACCATGTCCATACTATATCAATGCTACCAAGTACGCTAGCTAGGCGTATGTTTTATTACTACTACGATTGGAAACCATTACTGGACACGTTTAGCAATGTTTAGCATGTTTAGCAGCCCGTAATGTTCAGCACGATAATGTTCCTGTTCGAGACAATATGCACCCGCCCGGCCCTCCCAGCCGACGAGTGGGGCAGGTCACGCCCAATAGATCTATCCACATTTCCCCCGTTGTGCAAACCCGCACATTCATGGTTTCCCCCGGGACTTTCCAAAAGATCGTATAGCAATATAAAGTTAAAACCATAGTATGACATATGTTACCAAAACTGTTTAGCGCATGTTTTCTCCCCCAAAGGTTAAAGCAGTAAAAGTGGGGCCATGAACTCACCTTAGATAGCGTTCCTCAAATGTAAGTAAAAGATGTTTAGCCCTTGATGATCCCTCTACCGGAGATCTATCAAAATGTTCACATAAGTGTTCCGACTAATAACCATAAGGTTGTCTAGTCCCCGATTGTCCAGATCATAACCAAGTATGTTTTTAAAACGTGTTTAAATGTTTAACCGACACACTAGACCGACCCGACATCCCGTTGGTGACCCATTACCCTAACTAATCAAGTACACATAGATTACACGCAAGGTTCAAGCATAAAACACTTAGTTTGTATCAAAAATCTCATTTTTGTTAACGTAGGGTCGAATGTGACTGTAAGTGGTCGAAGGTGTCCTTATTTGGTCGAATGTGTCCTTGAAATTCCACATTCGCCCCTTTTTCCTCCCACCTTCGCCCACTTGTAGCACCTTCGCCCCTTCAGCTTCCAGGTTCGACCCCTGGAATCCACCTTCGACCGTTCGACTGGTCGAAGGTATTCCAGGTTCGCCCCTGATGTCAGATTTTTCCAAAAACGCGTCGAAAATCATCCGAAAACATCACGAAACATCATGAGTTACAGCAGTCAAGCATCATTAATATATTCCTACGAAACCCTACCAATTTTACCCAAAAATCTATCCGTTTGACAAGTTTCCTAAAATAGTAAATTATGGAGATGTCACATCATCATGCATGAAAATATTACCCAATTAGGAAACTTTCTGAAATCGATCAATAATCAGTTTATCATACTCGAACCATCATGAACAAGAAACCCCTATCATAACCTTATCATAATCATCCAACAACAAACCCTAACTCTAACTAAAAACCCCTTTAATCGCCAAAACACCATCAACAATCAAAGGTAACATGTCTCAATCATAACCCATCATTAATAACAGCCCTAGGTTGTTGTCATGTCATCTATACAACAAGTAATCATCAAACAATGCATAATATCATACTAACACATGTTTATTTGCATAAAAACTCATTGTTTATGAATAGGTTTTGGTTAGGAAAGGTTTTTATTCATAAAATAGGTTGATATCAGATCTGGACCCTTGGGGTTTAGATTAAAACAAGTCAAAATTGTTTAAAAAGGATTTGTAATGAAGAACACACCTTAGATCTTCACTTGTAATGATTTAGAGAGTTAGGTTATGAAAAACAAGCTCAAAAACTCCTTCCCCAATGATAATAGCTGATAGAGAGTGTTTGGAGGCGTTTAGGGTTTGTGAAATGGTGAAAAATGGCTAAGGATGGTATTTATACCCAGTCCAGGTTCGCCCAGTTTATGTGGTCGAATTTGGAACTTTTCCACATTCGCCCCTTTTTAATGGTCGAATGTGGAATCTTTCCACATTCGCCCACTTTGTTTCCACATTCGCCCATTTCTCAAGTCCCATTTCCACATTCGCCCATTATTTCCACATTCAGGTCATCAGCACTTTTTAACACATGTTAACAGCACTTTTAACACATGTTAACCTTTTTCCAGTTTGTCGTGTTTAACGCATTCTAACACATCTTAACACATAAGCATGCATCCATAGTCTATACTTAGCATGTTTAGGCACGTATAATCATTTGTACATCATTTAAGCAAGTATAAGCATAAAATTCACCACACGACCCATAATCTACACATATACCTAATTAGTTCATGTAATGTCACCAACGACGGAACCCGGTACTAATGTATTCCCAAAACGACTCCCAATGATCCTCCAGATCATTGACCCTGGACAATCCTAATTTGACCCGACTCAACTGACCCAGTTAAGTTTGTTTATAAACGTTTCTCGCTAAGGTAGACTTAGATGTTACTATTATGTTTAAGCCGAACATGCCGGGTGTCACATCATCCCCACGTTGAAAGAATTTTCGTCCCGAAAATTGCACGAAGCCCAAAAGTGAAAAAGACGAAAACGAAGAAAACGAATAGAAAGGTTACCGGTTGTCACATCATCCCCACGTTGATAGGGAATCTCGCCCCGAGATTCACTCCGCTTCAGCAGTAACATGCCTGGACTCGAACGCGCGCTTCGGAAAGAGATGAGGGTACTTAGCCTTCATCTGGTCCTCTCGTTCCCACGTGAACTCCGGTCCACGATCCGAGTTCCAACGAACTTTAACGATGCGGATTTTACTCCGCCGAAGGCTACGAATCTTGTAATCCAGAATCTCTACGGGTTCCTCCACAATGCGAAGACGATCGTCAACCTTGATCTCTTCCAGTGGCACAACAAGAGATTCATCAGCCAAACACTTCCTTAAGTTAGACACATGGAAGACGTTGTGAACATTACCGAGCTCCGTCGGTAAATCAAGTCTGTACGCCACCGGCCCAATCCGTTCCAGGATTGCGAACGGTCCGACGTAACGAGGGTTAAGCTTGCCACGCTTTCCAAAGCGTATGACGTCCTTCCATGGTGAAACTTTCAGAAGCACCTTGTCCCCAACCTGGAACTCTAGCGGTTTGCGACGGCGATCGGCATAGCTCTTCTGACGATCCCGTGCAGCAGCCAAACGTTGACGGATCTGTACGATTTTCTCCGAAGTTTCGTACACGAGTTCCGGGCCAGTGAGCTGGCTCTCGCCCACCTCGGCCCAACAAAGTGGTGATCTGCATTTCCGTCCGTAAAGAGCCTCGAACGGAGCTGCCTTGATGCTAGAGTGATAGCTGTTGTTGTAGGAGAACTCCACCAACGGTAGGTGAATCTCCCAACTTTTTCCAAAATCGATGACACATGCCCGCAGCATGTCCTCCAGTGTTTGTATCGTCCGCTCACTCTGGCCGTCAGTTTGCGGATGATAAGCCGTACTCATATCCAGCTGAGTACCCAAGGCCTTATGAAGAGCCTTCCAGAAACGCGAAGCAAAGCAGGAATCACGATCAGAAATGATAGAAACAGGCACCCCGTGCCGAGAGACCACCTCCTTAAGGTAGAGTCGAGCCAACCGCTCGAGTCCGTCCGTTTCCTTAATAGGTATGAAGTGTGCCGATTTCGTCAACCGGTCGACGATCACCCAAATCATGTCGCAACCACTTGGTGATCTCGGTAGTTTGGTGACGAAATCCATCGTGATCCGCTCCCATTTCCATTCTGGAATCTCAGGTTGCTGTAGGAGACCAGACGGCTTCTGATACTCCACCTTGACCTTAGCACAGGTCAAGCATTTGCTCACATAGGAGGCTATATCAGCCTTCATGTTCGGCCACCAATAAAGTATCTTCAGATCCTGATACATCTTATCGGAGCCTGGATGAATAGAATACCGGGATTTGTGAGCCTCGTCCAAGACAAGCTCCCGCAATCCCCCGAGTAAAGGAACCCAAACACGCCCAGCGAAGTAGTGTAGGCCATCAGACCTAAGCTCAAGGTGTTTGTCCGCACTGTGCATCGTTTCGGCCTTAAGGTTTTCCTCCTTCAAGGCATCCACCTGAGCCGAACGGATCCGGTCAGGTAAGGAGGAATGAATGGTAAGCTGCAAGGCTCGGACACGCCGAGGCTTCGCCGACTCTTTCCTGCTCAAGGCATCCGCCACAACGTTTGCCTTGCCAGGATGGTACTTAATCGCACAGTCGTAATCGTTCAAGAGTTCAACCCAACGACGCTGCCGCATGTTTAACACCTTCTGGTCGAAAATATGCTGGAGACTCTTGTGATCGGTGTAAACTTCACACTTGGTACCGTACAAGTAATGTCTCCAGATTTTCAACGCAAAGACCACTGCACCCAGTTCTAAGTCATGAGTAGTGTAATTCTTCTCATGAACTTTGAGTTGACGAGAAGCATAAGCAATAACCTTCCCGCGCTGCATCAACACGCAACCAAGACCCCGAATGGAAGCATCACAGTACACAACGAAATCATCCGTACCCTCAGGAAGGGATAAGATAGGTGCAGAACAAAGTTTAAGCTTCAGCATCTGAAATGCTGATTCCTGTGGTTCGTCCCAGTCGAACTTTCGGTCCTTCTGGGTGAGAGCAGTGAGGGGTTGAGCGATCTTCGAAAATCCCTCGATAAAACGCCGATAGTAACCTGCAAGACCCAGGAATTGCCGCACCTCAGATGGCGTCTTTGGTGCTTCCCAGTCTTTAATAGCTTCGATCTTAGCCGGATCGACATGAATTCCCAGTTCATTCACCACATGCCCTAGGAATTGAACTTCACGCAACCAAAAATCACACTTTAAGAACTTAGCATACAACTGCTCCCGTCTCAAAAGTTCCAAGACCAACCGCAGATGTTCCTCATGATCCGCCTTGTTCTTGGAATAAATCAGAATGTCATCAATGAACACGATGACGAACTTATCAAGGTACGGCTTACAAACACGGTTCATCAAATCCATGAACACTGCCGGTGCGTTAGTGAGACCGAAAGGCATGACTAAGAACTCAAAATGGCCATAACGAGTGCGAAAAGCAGTCTTCTGTATGTCAGCTTCCCTGACGCGTAACTGGTGATAACCGGACCGCAAATCAATCTTCGAGTAGTAGCTGGAGCCCTGAAGCTGGTCAAAGAGATCATCAATGCGAGGAAGAGGATAACGATTCTTGATGGTCACTTTGTTCAGCTCACGGTAATCAATACACATACGAAGGCTCCCATCCTTCTTCTTCACAAACAAAATAGGAGCTCCCCACGGGGACGAGCTCGGTCGAATGAAACCCTTTTCCAAGAGTTCCTGTAACTGGCTGGATAACTCTTGCATCTAGGGAGGTGCAAGACGATACGGAGCTCGGGCGATAGGAGCTGCGCCCGGAGCAAGATCAATACCAAACTCAACCTGACGATGGGGAGGATGACCAGGCAAATCATCAGGAAACACATCAGAATAGTCACGAACCACCGGAATGTCCTCGATCTTCTTCTCATCGTCAGTAGAAACGTTAACAAGTGCCAGAATGGCCGAACAGCCCTTTCGAAGATACTTACGGACTTTCATGCTGGAAATGATACTCAGCGGAGCACCGCTTTTCTCGCCGTGAACCGAAAGAATCTCTCCATCGGGGAGAGGGATCCGAATAACCTTGTCAAAGCAAACAATCTCTGCACGATACAACGATAACCAATCCATGCCCACAACGACATCGAAACTACCCAAAGGTACAGGCATAAGGTCAATGGGGAATGACAGACCCGACAGTTCCAAGTGACACTCCCTATGGATATGAGTCGCCTCGATGTTCTTACCGTTAGACAATTCTATCAAATACTTAGCCTCTAAAGGTGTGGGTACTATATCTAGCAACTGACTAACATCCACAGATACGAAGCTCTTATCGGCACCAGAATCAAATAAAACAGAAACATAGCGATTGTTGAGAAGGAACGTACCGGTAACTGTGTCTGGATCCTGCCTAGCCTCCGCAGACCCAATGACGAAAGCACGCGCAGTCCTGCCTCCGCCGCCATTCCCGTTACCGTTACCGTTTCCGCCCCTCCCATTATCGCCCTGCTTCAGCTTAGGACAATCACGCTTGAAGTGTCCCGTGTCACCACAGTTGTAACACCCCTGCCTCCCCTGAGTCCCCTGAGCAACAGGAGCAGGAGTAGCCGCAGGAGTCTGAGTTGGGGTGAGCGCCACCCTGCAATCCTTAGCAATGTGCCCCAACTGATGGCACCGATGACAACGAGCTCGATCACAATTCCCCGAATGGTGAAAGCCACACTTGTTACACTTGGGATGCTTCCCAATGTATCCACCTGTCTTCTGCGAAGAAGACGACCCAGATCCCTCAGTCTTCTTGGCCGGTTGAGACGGCGCCGGCACTGCACTCTTACCCACGTTCTCCCATTTCCTCTTGTTGCCATCAGACCCCTTCGCAGTTGAACCCTTTGGAGGTAAAGCGCCCTCCAAAATCTTCATGTTGGTCATCTTGTGTGCAGAACGGACGACCTCAGCCAGTGTAGGAAGGTTCCCAGCAGCTACTAACCCAGCAATCTCCGGCACCAACCCAGAGATGTAGTGCTCGATCCTACGGTACTCAGGTGTGTGCATGTCAGGACACAACACCGCCAGCTCATTGCGTCGAACAGTATACTCCTCGATCTCGGACCCCACCATCTTGCAGTTCCAGACTTCATGTTCCAACTTCTGTACTTCCTCCCTGGGACAGTACTCGCTCTTCAATAACCGAACAAAATCCGCCCACAGCATAGCATGAGCTTCCCCCAAGCCCATGTTCTGCGTCGTAGCATTCCACCATGACAAAGCAGGACCCTCAAATGTTGCAGTGGCATACTTAACCCGGTCCTCAACAGGACAGTTACACATCAAGAAAACAGATTCAATCTTCTCCAACCATCGGAGTAGTCCCACCGCCCCTTCAGTTCCAGCGAAGTTGTGGGGCTGACAGTCCCTAAACTTCTTGTAAGAGCACTGGGGTGGAGGCGGGTTGACAGCAGCACCTGAAACACGACACAAAGATAAACCACAAAGGAAACATGACACCCAAGAACGAAACAAGGCAGGTAAGAACCAACTTACCACCCATAGCATTGTGCCCAGCCTGGAAAGCAGCCAAGGCTATGTTCACTTGCTGTTGAAGCAAGTTGTTCAGCTCTGCTTGGGTCATGTTAATGTTACCACGACCACCGCCACGGCCACCGCCGCCACGACCACCACCACGACGTCCACCACCGCGTGCGCCCGACATGATCTGACAAATCAGAAATCGAGAGATTCCGATTCACTGCTAGTGTCATCCACTAGTAGCTAGAAAAGTTACGTCTAGACCCAATCCGGGACTATGCCTCCAAGTTCAGAGTCCACTTGAATTCTCATGCATTTCAGTTTATGATTTCGTGTGCACCCGAAATGATAAACTGCTCTACATGGTCCTCCAAGCTTTCCCTTAGCTTGAACTCAAGTCGCCGAATGTCGGCATCTAGCATCATGCTATCACAAGCATAAGTGCACAAGATAATGTGTAAGCAAGTGCGTCTATTGGGGTACGAAAGGGAGACGTCCGAATCCTGGACAGACCTCGAGAGTACGCAAGACTACCCCAATACACGACACTGCCGTGCAAAAACCAACGAGTCAACTCCTTCTCCTTCAAGCCCCGAAGAAGAACATAAGAGTGTGTAAAGCCAAGAGTGAGGACGGATGATGTAACAGAGAAGTGTGATGATGATGTAAAGGCACCCCGACAAAGTTAGTACATGTTCCAAACCGACTCAAGTATGTGACCGTCTAGTGTGTGCGACTCGGCTATAGACTAGACTCTAAATGCAGTCCTAGTTCACTATAACCATTGGCTCTGATACCAATCTGTCACACCCTCAAATTCCACTTGCGGGGTTTTACCGCGAGGCGCATGACAAACCAGGATTCAAGTCAACGGTCACAATAAACAACACTATATGCATAACACAAAACCCAAAAGATATAATTATAAAAGCATAAACTGTAGCGGAAGCTTTAAATGTTTACAACCCAAAAGACATAGTTCAAATGTTTAATGAAGACCATGCTCTAAACCCTAGACGCCCGTGCCGACTCGTGCGCCAAGATCCAGTTGTTGCTACCTTAGCGACCTGAGAAAAACATGCCAAAAGACGTCAACATATAATGCTGGTGAGTTCACAGGTTTGTTCAAAAATGTTATCCAAATGTTACCATGTCCATACTATATCAATGCTACCAAGTACGCTAGCTAGGCGTATGTTTTATTACTACTACGATTGGAAACCATTACTGGACACGTTTAGCAATGTTTAGCATGTTTAGCAGCCCGTAATGTTCAGCACGATAATGTTCCTGTTCGAGACAATATGCACCCGCCTGGCCCTCCAAGCCGACGAGTGGGGCAGGTCACGCCCAATAGATCTATCCACATTTCCCCCGTTGTGCAAACTCGCACATTCATGGTTTCCCCCGGTACTTTCCAAAAGATCGTATAGCAATATAAAGTTAAAACCATAGTATGACATATGTTACCAAAACTGTTTAGCGCATGTTTTCTCCCCCAAAGGTTAAAGCAGTAAAAGTG
This sequence comes from Ambrosia trifida, assembly GCA_028751855.1. NCBI lineage: Eukaryota > Viridiplantae > Streptophyta > Magnoliopsida > Asterales > Asteraceae > Ambrosia > Ambrosia trifida. The sequence continues at coordinate 83,908,963 of CM054122.1, forward strand.
GGGCCATGAACTCACCTTAGATAGCGTTCCTCAAATGTAAGTAAAAGATGTTTAGCCCTTGATGATCCCTCTACCGGAGATCTATCAAAATGTTAACATAAGTGTTCCGACTAATAACCATAAGGTTGTCTAGTCCCCGATTGTCCAGATCATAACCAAGTATGTTTTTAAAACGTGTTTAAATGTTTAACCGACACACTAGACCGACCCGACATCCCGTTGGTGACCCATTACCCTAACTAATCAAGTACACATAGATTACACGCAAGGTTCAAGCATAAAACACTTAGTTTGTATCAAAAATCTCATTTTTGTTAACGTAGGGTCGAATGTGACTGTAAGTGGTCGAAGGTGTCCTTATTTGGTCGAATGTGTCCTTGAAATTCCACCTTCGCCCCTTTTTCCTCCCACCTTCGCCCACTTGTAGCACCTTCGCCCCTTCAGCTTCCAGGTTCGACCCCTGGAATCCACCTTCGACCGTTCGACTGGTCGAAGGTATTCCAGGTTCGCCCCTGATGTCAGATTTTTCCAAAAACGCGTCGAAAATCATCCGAAAACATCACGAAACATCATGAGTTACAGCAGTCAAGCATCATTAATATATTCCTACGAAACCCTACCAATTTTACCCAAAAATCTATCCGTTTGACAAGTTTCCTAAAATAGTAAATTATGGAGATGTCACATCATCATGCATGAAAATATTACCCAATTAGGAAACTTTCTGAAATCGATCAATAATCAGTTTATCATACTCGAACCATCATGAACAAGAAACCCCTATCATAACCTTATCATAATCATCCAACAACAAACCCTAACTCTAACTAAAAACCCCTTTAATCGCCAAAACACCATCAACAATCAAAGGTAACATGTCTCAATCATAACCCATCATTAATAACAGCCCTAGGTTGTTGTCATGTCATCTATACAACAAGTAATCATCAAACAATGCATAATATCATACTAACACATGTTTATTTGCATAAAAACTCATTGTTTATGAATAGGTTTTGGTTAGGAAAGGTTTTTATTCATAAAATAGGTTGATATCAGATCTGGACCCTTGGGGTTTAGATTAAAACAAGTCAAAATTGTTTAAAAAGGATTTGTAATGAAGAACACACCTTAGATCTTCACTTGTAATGATTTAGAGAGTTAGGTTATGAAAAACAAGCTCAAAAACTCCTTCCCCAATGATAATAGCTGATAGAGAGTGTTTGGAGGCGTTTAGGGTTTGTGAAATGGTGAAAAATGGCTAAGGATGGTATTTATACCCAGTCCAGGTTCGCCCAGTTTATGTGGTCGAATTTGGAACTTTTCCACATTCGCCCCTTTTTAATGGTCGAATGTGGAATCTTTCCACATTCGCCCACTTTGTTTCCACATTCGCCCATTTCTCAAGTCCCATTTCCACATTCGCCCATTATTTCCACATTCAGGTCATCAGCACTTTTTAACACATGTTAACAGCACTTTTAACACATGTTAACCTTTTTCCAGTTTGTCGTGTTTAACGCATTCTAACACATCTTAACACATAAGCATGCATCCATAGTCTATACTTAGCATGTTTAGGCACGTATAATCATTTGTACATCATTTAAGCAAGTATAAGCATACAATTCACCACACGACCCATAATCTACACATATACCTAATTAGTTCATGTAATGTCACCAACGACGGAACCCGGTACTAATGTATTCCCAAAACGACTCCCAATGATCCTCCAGATCATTGACCCTGGACAATCCTAATTTGACCCGACTCAACTGACCCAGTTAAGTTTGTTTATAAACGTTTCTCGCTAAGGTAGACTTAGATGTTACTATTATGTTTAAGCCGAACATGCCGGGTGTCACATGGAGGGCCGGGCGAGTGCATATTGTCTCAAACAGGAACAACAGGTTTACTATTCGGGCACGACATATGGTTTGCGAGTTAGTAATGGTTTTCCAATCGTAGTAGTAACAAAACATACGCCTAGCTAGCGTACTTTGGTTTTCGGTTTGTTATAGTATGGACAGGTTGAACTTGGTACTGTGATTACAAAACCTGTAAACTCACCAGCATTTTTGTGCTGACGTATTCTCTTACATGTTTTCTCAGGTCGCTAAGGTAGCACAATGGAACTAGGGCGCACGCGTCTGCACGGCGTCTAGTTAGGATTGCATGGTTTTCAAACGTTGAACACTTGGTTTATTTTGGATTATGTTTTGAATAAGCTTCCGCTGTAATTGGAAATTTTTAAACTATGTTTTTGAAATTGCATATGTTCATTTAGACTTGTTTATTGTGATCGTTGGTTTGGATCCTGGTTTGTCATGCGCCTCGCGGTAAAACTCCGCAAGTGGATTTTGAGGGTGTGACAATAGGCCTGATAATTCTATCAATAAGTCCCTTCTGTATAGACATCCGTTGATCATAAGACATGGATCATTCATTCTTATATAGTGATCAACCATTCTCTATTCTCGTCCCTAATTCAAAGTGGTCTAACGAACTACCTTAGTCTGAGCGTAGCCACGCGTTTATACCAGTTTGAATTAATGAGGGCGCCAAAATGTCTAGACTTCTAATCCTATAGAAGTACAGAATTCCATCAGCGTCATACAACTCCCACTTAATCTTGGATTTCTCCCAACACTACCCTTATTGCTACCCATGTTTCAAGACAATGTTAGATAACATCAAGAATAGTCCTTAATCAATGTAGTTTAATATGTGCCTTAGGAAAAAGGACAGATTGAACATATCAATATCAAAACATCTCATGACACAGATCCATGGAGATCGTTTTGAAGCGAGTTACATCCAATATCATTCCCTAATGATATCTGTGAATTATGATTCTCAAACCATTGAGTTATTCATCTCATGAATACAATCATCTCAATTCACAATAGTCTTACATTCAAATTCATTCCCATGTAATTTGATCGACTACGGATATTTAGAATACTCTTATTCAAGGATTTGAACATACAAATAATGAACACGGTCACAAAATATTTAAATTTGCATTTAACCCATTAAATCAAATAAATATTCAATGTAACTGTTATAGTTCAAAATAAAACACCAATACTAATTACAGATCATGCCCACTGTCTAACAACTCTAAGCCCTATCTTTCCAGCATGCTCCTCATGTTTAGCTTGAGGTAAATGCTTAGTAAAGGGGTCAGCGAGATTTAGATCTGTATGAACTTTGTTTATCACGATGTCTCCACGTTCTACTATCTCTCTAATATAGTGGAATTTCCTGAGTATATGCCTTGTGACCTTGGTTCCTTTGCAAGAGCAATGGCACCAGTGTTGTCACACAGTATCTCTATTGGTTTCCTTATGCTAGGCATAACATCGAGATCACTAATGAACTTCTTCATCTAGGCAGCCTCCTTTGCAGCATCCGATGCAGCATTGTATTCTGATTCACAGGTGGATTAAGCAACCACACTATGCTTAAAGATGTTTTAAGTTACAGCCCCACCATTCAGAATGAAAACATATCCCATTTGTGACCTTGAATCATCACGATCAGTCTGGAAGCTTGCATCAGTATAACACTTAACTGACAGCTCCTCATCTAGTCCTCCATATATTAAGAACATGTCATTAGTCCTTCTCAAGTACTTAAGAATGTTCTTCACTGCAGCCCAGTGACTCTCTCCTGGGTTTTGTTGATATCTACTCGTCATGCTAAGAGCATACGAGACATCAGGTCTAGTACACAACATGGCATACATGATGGAACTAATAACAGAAGCATATGGAACTCTTTCCATTTTCTTCCTTTCCTCTTCAGTGTTTGCACACTGCTTGTTATTAAGAATGGTTTCATGTGCCATGGGAAAGAACCCCCTTTTTGAGTCTTGCATTGAGAAGCGTCGTAAGACCTTATCAATATATGTACTTTAACTCAAACCCAATAACCACTTTGATCTATCTCTATAAATCTTTATTCCCAGAATATAAGCGGCTTCACCTAGATCTTTCATTGCGAAACATTTACCCAACCAGGTTTTCTTAACATCTTTAAGCATAAGGATATTGTTTCCAATGATTAGTATGTCATCTACATACAGTATATGAAAAGTGATATAGCTCCCACTAGATTTCTTGTAAACACATGGTTCATCTTCGTTCTTGATAAAACCAAACTCTTTGATTTTCTGATTAAAACAGAGATTCCAGCTGCGAGATGCTTGCTCTAATCCATAGATGGATTTATTCAGCTTGCACACCTTATTAGGATTCTTTGGATCGACAAAACCTTCAGGTTGAACCATATAGACATCTTCCAGTAAGTGTCCATTAAGGAACGCGGTTTTGACATCCATCTGCCATATCTCATAGTCATAATATGCAGCAATGGCAAGTAGAATTCTAATAGACTTAAGCATGGCTACTGGCGAGAAAGTTTCCTCATAATCAATTCCTTGAGTCTGAGTAAAACCTTTCGCTACAAGCCTTGCTTTGTAGGTTTGCACATTCCCATCCATGTCAGTCTTCTTCTTGAAGATCCATTTGTTTCCCACAGTCCGACATTCGGTAGGAAGATCAACCAAATCCCAGACTTGGTTATCATACATGGATTGCATCTCTGCATTCATGGCTTCTTGCCATTTCTTGGATTCTGAATCCAAGATTGCAGCTTTGTAAGTAGTGGGCTCAGCTTCATCAATCATGAAGATATCATCATACCTTACCGGTGCACGACGATCCCTAATTCTTTTCCGAACACTTGGTGTTTCTGTTGTTTCTTGAGTCCTCTCAGGCTCAACTTCAACAACTGGATCAGTTACATCTGGTTCTGTCTGAACAGCTGGTTCAGTCACTTGTGATTCTCGAATTTCTTCAAGATCCACATGGTTATCTCCAATCCCTCGCGCCAGAAGCTCTTCCTCTAAGAAAGTGCCTCTGCGTTTGGTGAAAATCTTATTTTCAGTGGGGTGGTAGAACAGGTAACCGATCTTTTTACCGTATCCAACGAAAACCACTTTTTCGCCTCTGGGATCTAGTTTATCCGAAGATTCTAGAGTGACATAAGCATTACATCCCCAAACTTTAAGGTAGGATACATGAGGTTTCTTTCCATGCCATATCTCATAGGGCGTTTTATCAACCTTTTTCGTTGGAGCTATATTCACAAGTCTTGCGGCAGTTTCCAAAGCATAACTCCAAAAGGATTTTGGAAGGTTTGTTCAACACATCATTGATCAAATCATATCTAATAGAGTTCGATTTCTCCGCTCAGACACACCATTATGTTGCGGTGTTCCAGGTGGAGTGAGTTGTGAAACTATTCCACAATCCTTTAGATGGTCGATGAATTCCTGACTAAGATATTCACCGCCTCGATCTGATCGAAGCATTTTAATAGTTCTATTTAGCTGATTTTCTACTTCGTTTTGGTACTCCTTGAACTTTTCAAGAGTTTCATGTTTATGCTTCATAAGATAAACATAACCATATCTACTGAAATCATCAGTAAATGTAACAAAGTATCTTTCTCCATGTCTTGACATTGTTCTGAATGGACCACATACATCTGTATGTACAAGTCCTAACAGATCATTGGCTCTTTCTCCAACATTTGAAAAAGGTGCTTTTGTTAACTTTCCACTTAAGCATGATTCGCATTTTACAAACGACTCCGAACCTTTGGAATCCAGGATTCCTGCGGTTTTGAGTTGTTTAACACGATTCTCACTTATGTGACCAAGTCTACAATGCCACATATACGTATCATTAAAGTCCAACTTATTACGTTTATGGGAGATATTGCATAATATGTTATCGTTATGGATTTCTATCTCATAGATCCCATTGTTAGGTTTTGCATCAAAATAAAATACATCGTTAAAATAAGCAGAAATAAATTCGCCATTGAAACGATAATTAAAACCTTGTCCACGCAAAGCCGAAACTAGAACAATATTTCTAGTCACACTAGGAATGTAATAAACTTTGTTCAAAACAAGTTCTAAACCAGAAGGAAGTAAGAGAATACATTCTTCTATAGCCTTCACAACAAATCTTTGTCCATTGCCAACATGGACCTCCAAGTCGCCTTGTTTTAGCTTTCTAATCTTTCTTAGTCCTTGCAAAACATTACAAATGTGGAAACCACATCCTGTGACAAACACCCATGTTTTGCTAGGAAAAGCAAAGATTTCAATAACATATATACTTGAGGACTATCCTCCTGAAGCCTTAGCTTGCTTCAGCTCAGCTAAATACTTAGCACAGTTCCTCTTCAAGTGCCTAGTTTCATCACAATGAAAACACTTGGCATCTTTCTGAGGTTTCTTATTGGCAACAAATTTGCCTTTGCCCTTCCCTTTGCCCTGATTGCCCATTTTCTTGGTGTTAGGTTTCTTAACTTGACCCTCCTTGATCACTAGCACTGGTGCAGTCTTGCTAGGTATGTTCACCTCAGCAGTTTTGAGCATCTGATGCAGTTCTGCAAGTGTCTTTTCCATCCCGTTCATATTGTGTAGTTCATAATGAACTGGTCATATGATTTGGGCAATGAGTTTAGGATAATATCCCCCGTTAACTCATCGCTCAAGGGGTATTCCAGACGAGCCAAGTGATCAAGATATGCCTTCATTTTTAGCACACGAGTGCTAACTGGCGTTTCTAGAACATACAACTTGTTCTCCGCCTTGAGAACAATTTTCAAGTTGCGGTGTCAGTCCATGAAGTTGGAGTGGTTAATTTTGTCCTTCTCTAAGATGGACTTGAGAGAGAATTGGGAGGTGGAATTGTTTTCAGTTGACATCTACAAAGTTCAAAATCTAATTTATTACTATTTCATGTTTTAAGTATCCTAATTATTTTATGACCCAAAAAGCAAAATTAATTAGGATGAGATCCCGATTCATCAATACACAATGAACTGGCTTAGCACTGTCCACTGGCATGATTAGGTAGGTAAACAACGATTGTTAATTGTGTCCACTACACAACTCTCCTTTTTGGGGTTATCGCTAAGAGCGATGTATGTTTAACCCCAACTATGCCCACTTGTCAAAAGGCGATGTTTGGTCCTTTACTGTTAACTGTAACACCGGCCTATGTTACACAGGAAACGCGATGATTACCTTCACTCATGATCAACGCCCAGATGCAGGGTCAGTACTAACATTTGGGTTTGATTTAAAACGAAGTGTTAACTCGTTAAGGGTGGCATAAAACATCAATTTAAAATTGGGATTTAATTTTAATATTTACCATAAATATTTTGAATGATTCGTTAGCATGATGTGAATCACACAATAGTTTATAAAATCCAATTTTATATTGTTCGTGATAATTGAAACTCCTTTCAACATTCGACACGGTATAGTTTTAAATACCCTATTTAAACTATGTTGGTCGTATTATCGCGAATGAACTTGTTTTAATATTAATAAAACTCCTTATATTAAAAATAATTTTCGGTTTTTATAAAACTTATTTCAATAAAACCGTTCCATGATTGTGAAAATTTTATTTATTTTGGGTTATCTAAATTATTTACAATAAATAAACCACAACCACAAAACATAATAATAAAATTAAACGAATCGAGCCCCTAATAGGTTGTCCGTTTCGTTTTAGCCAGAAACGAAACGAACCAGTCAAAAGGGTTTCAAAACTATTTTTGATATAGCTCCCACTTGACCCGAGATCTCTATCTTCATGGAACCTGTTCACCTTTTTATCTTCGTTTTGATCTTGTACTTGTAGGATTACAAATAAATTTGAAATACAAATAAAAACAAATCTATTCTAATCCTATCTATTACACCGGACCCAATATCCGTAATAAAAAATACAAATCAATAAAAAAAAATAAAACATCACAAACACAACCATGACAAGGGTCAAAATACCTAGGGCTCGATTCACATCACAATCCATGAACAACAAAAAGCTTTTGATCTTTTGTCAAAAAAAAAATATTTTTTTTGACAAATAAAACATAGATAAAAATTATAACTTTACCATCTATACGCGCGTAACCGTGGCTCTGATACCACTGTTGGGAATCATGGTATCAAATACACAGCGGAAGCAGTTTTATTTATTAATATAATCTATTATATACAATATATAATATGAGCCGATTTATATATATAAATATATGTTTAATTTTATTAATCCAATTAACAAAATATTCCCAATCAGGATCTCGGTTAAACGCGTATAAACAAATAAATAATGAACAACCATATGGGGGTTTAGTAATCAACCTTTGACGACTACACCGGAATTGTAACACGCGGGTTACAACGAATCCTCGCTAGTAGGAAGTTCACACCCGAGCACTGGCCAACCGAAAGCAACACTTTGCAAGACGGAGGCGGCGATGATGGTGGTTTGCGGCGGACAAAGGGGCGGTGGCTCCTAAGGGTGGCCGCAAATCTTGAAGAGGAGACAAGGGTTATGTTGTTTTATCTTTTTCAAAACATCTGTGTGATTATAGTTTCTATCACACCTATTTATAAAGATAAAAGGCACTTGACCACTTAATTAGTCAAAGTCATTCACTTAACCATTGACTAGTCAAGGACTTGACCAATTAATTAGTCAAAGTCATACACTTGACCAATTAATTAGTCAAAGTCATACACTTGACCATTTGACTAGTCAAAGACTTGACCACTTAATTAGTCAAAGTCATACACTTGACCATTTGACTAGTCAAAGTGTAAACTTTACTATTTAGTCCCTCGAGTTCAAAACTATTATTATTTCATAAATAATAATCCACCAACACATGAACTTATCTGATTCGTGTACCAACGTGTAACTCTTCGGATCGTACCGGGTCAGGTTACGTTGACCTCGACTTTTAATTACATCGGACATACTATATATCCAACAAGACCAGGGTGTCCCAATACTTAATTAGCACCTAATAAAATATCTCCATTCAATATACAAATTATGTTACTGGGTTCCCAAATCAAGATAACAAGTTATACTTTACATTATTTCAAAATGAATTAGAAAGAGAAATACTTTTCATACATGATGTTGGACCCATAAGTCTTGTCCCACTCTCTACGAGTTTAGTTTTATCTTCGGAATCCTTACCACCTGCAACTCACAAAATTAGAAATTTTTAACTAATTGCCCATTTATAAAACACAAAAGCCCTCGACATCGTTGCTGGATTTCCACAGGAGTACCACTTACCGAAAAGAGGAATCTAGCTCTCTCTCTCTCTCTCTCTCTCTCTCTCTCTCTCTCTCTCTCTCTCTCTATAGTGTTATCTTCTGCAAGTGTAAAATGAGTGTGCTCATTCAGTCATTCCTATAAACAACACCTGTAAAAAGAAGGTGGGACCGGTGACACGTAGGGGCATACACGTAATATGTAAACAAAACCCAAACAACACATGTATCAATGACACCGCTAACTCCCTCTGTTTCAGACAAGCGGCGCTTTAGCCTTTTTTTTTTTAAAAAAATAACTTTTTTAATTCATTTTAAATAGTTGTTATTGATTAAAAATTAATTTTAATTCATTTTAAATTGTTTTTAGTTGTTCCCAATACAACAAAATTCGTTTGAGGCGTTACGGGTCGTTTATTGCTCGTTTGTATGTTTTGGTTGAAACATCCAAGTTTGTTCAACTTTCATGAATCATTCTACTTGGTGCTCCGACTATACAGTCGATACCCATATTTTTTTGAAACACGATTTTTGCATGTCTAATCGACATGATGGACTTCCGGTCTCTGTTTGACGCGTTTCGTAATGTTTACTAATTTCTGAATGTTGATACTTTTCAAAAATCGTTTGTCAAATCATAACCATCATCATCATTACACCCTCAAAACAGAAATAAAATAATAATAATAAATCATTGCTCAGACGTTAGGGTTTGATAAACACAAAACTTATTATTTAAAAAGCAACAAAAACACAAATCGTACCGTGCAATAAAGAGAGGCCCATTAGGAGTGCCGTGGAGGAAGATCGTCGGTTTGCTGTAGTCGATGATGGCGCAGAGGTTAGCGATAACTTTAAATTTTGAATGATCGTCGGTTTGCTCTCTATATACCAATCAACAGTCGATCCGACTGTTGATTTCTTTCTATAACCGATACAACTTTTCAGGAAAGCAAGTAAAATTCAGTTGTTATCGGAGAGATATCGGTCAACGATGAAGGCAACCTGAAATGACATGAACATTTATAACCTTTCTGTACCTGTGGCCAAAAGAACCTGATAAAGGCTGTACACAAGTATAATCAAACAAGGGTTGCCCTGATTTTGATTAGCTTGAATCTCTCTGATCCATGGTATCCACTAAACGTAGCGATCATTACAGTTATTTGGAATGTTTCCGATCATTACAGTAATGATCGCTTTATGATGCCGAAAACGACTATCATTACGCGATTTGTCAGAGGGTCGCTATTCATACATAAAGAGTATAATCAAACAAGGGTTGTTATCGGAGAGATATCTGTCAACGATGAAGGCAACCTGATAAAGGCTTAACACGAGTATAATCAAACAGTGATGTCAAGGGTTTTAAGACAAGCAAGTAAAATTCAGTTGTTATCGGAGAGATATCGGTCAACGATGAAGGCAACCTGATAAAGACTGAACACGAGTATAATCAAACAGCGATGTCAAGGGTTTTAAGACAAGCAAGTAAAATTCAGTTGTTATCGGAGAGATAGCGGTCAACGATGAAGGCAACCTAATAAAGGCTGAACACGGGTATAATCAAACAGCGATGTCAAGGGTTTTAAGACAAGCAAGTAAAATTCAGTTGTTATCGGAGAGTTATCGGTCAACGATGAAGGCAACCTGATAAAGGCTGAACACGAGTATAATCAAATAGGGATGTCAAGGGTTTTAAGACAAGGAAGATGAATTGTTGGACAGTGAGATTGATAACTTCTCTATGGAAGTTGCTAAAATAGTTAAACAAAAGCTGAAATTATACAGTTATTTGGAATGTTCCTAATCATTACAGTGAGATGGATAACTTCTCTTTGGAAGCAACAAATTCAAAACAGAGGTAGGTTTGCCAGAGGGTCACTATTCATACATAAAGAGTATAATAAAACAAGGGTTGTTATCGGAGAGATATCGGTCAACGATGAAGGCAACCTAAAACGACATGAACATTTATAACCTTTCTGTACATGTGGCCAAAAAAACCTGATAAAGGTTGTACACGAGTATAATCAAACAAGGGTTGCCCTGAGTTTGATTAGCTTGAATCTCTCTGATCCATGGTATCCACTAACCGTAGCGATCATTACAGTTATTTGGAATGTTTCTAATCATTACAGTAACGATCACTTTACGACGCCGAAAATGACTATCATCACGCGATTTCTTTTGACAGCCAGTACAATGAAGGCAACCTAATAAAGGCTGAACACGGGTATAATCAAACAGCGATGTCAAGGGTTTTAAGACAAGCAAGTAAAATTCAGTTGTTATCGGAGAGTTATCGGTCAACGATGAAGGCAACCTGATAAAGGCTGAACACGAGTATAATCAAATAGGGATGTCAAGGGTTTTAAGACAAGGAAGATGAATTGTTGGACAGTGAGATTGATAACTTCTCTATGGAAGTTGCTAAAATAGTTAAACAAAAGCTGAAATTATACAGTTATTTGGAATGTTCCTAATCATTACAGTGAGATGGATAACTTCTCTTTGGAAGCAACAAATTCAAAACAGAGGTAGGTTTGCCAGAGGGTCACTATTCATACATAAAGAGTATAATAAAACAAGGGTTGTTATCGGAGAGATATCGGTCAACGATGAAGGCAACCTAAAACGACATGAACATTTATAACCTTTCTGTACATGTGGCCAAAAAAACCTGATAAAGGTTGTACACGAGTATAATCAAACAAGGGTTGCCCTGAGTTTGATTAGCTTGAATCTCTCTGATCCATGGTATCCACTAACCGTAGCGATCATTACAGTTATTTGGAATGTTTCTAATCATTACAGTAACGATCACTTTACGACGCCGAAAATGACTATCATCACGCGATTTCTTTTGACAGCCAGTACAATGAACTCTGCCAGGATGCAAATCGTGATGTGATGGATTTTTATATTTGCAACCTAGTTCCTTTCTACCTGGTTGCAAAGGAACTTCAGGTCAGCCAGACGTTTGTCAAAAGCAAGTGTGAAGATCAAGATCAAGAAGAACAGTGCTCCAACACGGTCAACAATGAAGGTGTGTTGTATGTATAAAATAGTGAATTTTTGTAGTGTGTTAGGTATACGATGGAAGGGTTTGAAAAGAAATAGCACAGGTCCTTCTTTAATGTTGTACTATGCATTCTCACATGAACATCCAACAACAATGGTATATGAATAGTGACCCTCTGTAAGGGTCTTAATGAATATCTTCATCAATCTCCTTGATCTACGCATAAGTGTGAGAGTCGATTTTCCTCTGAGGGTGACTGACAAAGAGATGGTCTTTTGATGAATGTATTATTCACAAATACATTTTTTAACTATTTTAGCAACTTCCATAAGATGGAAGGGTTTGAAAAGAAATAGCACAAGTCCTTCTTCAGGTAAGTCCACATGGTTAATCATCCGATTGTACCATTTTCATGCAGTATCATAAACAATGCTTTAGAAACTCAATATCTCATCCAATCCAAGTGTGTTATCACCACACTTGTTTCTCATAATCCAAGCTTATGAATCACCATAGTTAATATTTGAGTAAGTTATGAAGGTTAGAAGATTAGGGTTCATGGTGTTGAAGTTGGGGAAGAAGATACTAGGTTAGAGAAAAACGAAGGGACAGAGAGTGAGATTGTTATAAACCTGAAACTAATAAGTTATGTTGGAGCAATGGTTGTGGAAAGAAATCGACAGTAGGATCGGCGCTAGGAAGCCACCCATACAGAGTGATGATAGTCGTTTTCGGCATTGTAAAGCGATCATTTTACTCATATAAAGTGTTCGATGTCACTGTGAGTACACATTGTGCATGACATTACATTTTGCATGTGTCATTTCATAACTTGCACTGGCTTGAGATATGAGTTTGATTAGCTTAAATCTCTCTGATCCATGGTATCCACTTTCAAAGGATACATGACATGCGATAATCGCTACAGTTAGTGGATACCATGGATCAGAGAGATTCAAGCTAATCAAACTCATATCTCAAGTTGGTCCAACAACTGAATTTGACTTGCTTGCATAGAAATCTTGTACGAAATCATTCTCACATGAATATCTTTTGATGAATGTATTAGGGGTTGGAAACTCTAAAGACCAATGACCCTCTGGCAAACCTCCGTAAAGGTCTTCAGAGTTTCCATGGGAAGGTAAACATACTTGAAATCAATGGGAAGGTAAACAATTCCAGCAGCTGGATATCAGGCAGACGTTTGTCAAAAGAATTTTGTACTATGCATTCTCACATGAATATCCTTTGATGAATGTATTAGGGGTTGGAAACCCTGAAGACCAATGACCCTCTGGCAAACCTCCGTAAAGGTCTTCAGAGTTTCCATGGGAAGGTAAACATACTTGAAATCAATGAGAAGGTAAACATACTTGAAATTAATACGAAGGTAAACATATATAATATTCTTTTCTTCTTCCCTTACAAATCACTTTGCCATTAATACCAATGGACTACCCTCACGTCGGTATGGCCATCACCTAATTCCAGGTTGCCTTCAGTTGTTGTCAGAGAGATATCTGTCAACGATGAAGGCAACATACTTGAAATCATTGGGAAGATAAACAATCCTCATCCACAATTTTCTTACCTATAGCTACCAACCATCCGGTTGTTTTCAGGTTGCCTTCATCGTTCACAGATAATGAGATTTGGTGTTAGATCATAAGCAAAAAGGTAGACCACACCACTGTTAGTAAACCCTGTGTTGGATGGAAAGTGTCTTCGGCTTAAATGTCTTTGTTGAGTTGAGTTGGAGCAATCCCTGTATTGGATGGAAAGTGTCTTCGGCTTAAATGTCTTGTTGAGTTGAGTTGGAGCAATGTCGATAAAAGTTGGTAGGTTATTATTTTGCTTTTTAATTTTTATAATTTTTTTGCAATAATTATAATAAAAAAATAAAAATAAAAATAAAAAACCAATCCAAAACACAAAATTTACCACAAAAATAAAAGTTGGATTCCAAGCGCCTCGCTTAGGCCTTAGCGAGACGCCTGGGGTCAACTCAAAATAACTTACCTCGGACCGATGTAGTTAAAAAAGTAACCAAAACGCGTCGCTATGGCCAAAGCGAGGCACTTTAGGGGGGAGGGGTGGGAATAAAAGTGAGGGGTTTTAATATCACCTTTTAAAGTGCAATATATAATATCTCATCAGTATGATTTTGAAGAAGAAATCGAAAACATGAAAATAGTCATGTCACCAAAATGAAAAGACGTGATATGATTTACAAGTAATCATATGTATTGATGTTTGGAATAAAAGTGAGGGGTTTTAATATCACCTTTTTCGTTGTTGAATCTTTGGATTGCTCGCATTTTCACGCTCGCTTAGTCATCTAGTCATTTGGCAAAAGTGAGTATTTCCTATCCCCTTTTTGCCTTTATTCATTTTTGGGGTGTTACATGTACACTTATACAAATTACAAATACAAGTTCACATTTTTACAATACAATTCTAGTACTATGTGCATTTGCTTACAAACGTGCTTTATGCTTAGACATTACATGTAGAATACATTTGTACTTAGTGAAATCATTAACATTGTACAAGCCGACCTTAACATTGGATAGCGCTATTGGATTGACAACCCACCTAGGTGATTCTCCCCCTTTTCATCGGAGAATCCATGGTCATTGTTAAGTTATTATCCATTTATTGGATAAGTACACCGCCGTTCATTTAGTACATTATACAGTCACAGGATTGATTTCGCTTATTTGTATGTTACATAGTTTACATAATTGCACTGTAGCTTTGCACTTGAATTGTATACCATTTTTTCCAACTTACTATATGTATTAAAACTAGGAATGCTCACCAACATTTCTTATGTTGACAAAACCTATTTTGTACATGTTTCAGGTACAATTTGATCTTAGTTCCATAGCATTGGATTTTAGTGCTTGCTTTTAATAAGTTATTTCAATTTTCATGTTTCGTTCAGACTTTTGTATTTTCTTTTTATTTCATATATGTAAGACAATTTAAATTATTCAAGAATATATTTACATTTTAGTACCATGAGCTTTTGAACAATTGTCACTACGTGACTCCTCGATGATTCCGCCATCGGTTGGGGTGTTACAAATTGGTATCAGAGCCATGGTTATAGAGAATTGGGTTATTAGAATGCCTTTTAGCTAAGTCTATAACTAAGCTTACATTCACGAGTCCTCTCGTGTTTATTTCTCTTTATCCTATTATTTTCTTTCAAGATATTTTCGCTATGATTCTTTCTCGTTATTCTTTCAGTGTTTTATTTAGAGAAGAAGATACTCGTATTTCACAAACGAAAAGATATCACCAAGTTAGGAGTGACATCCATACCTTGGTGATTAGTTTCACTCCTCTATATGTTATTTATCTTATGAATATATCTTTGAGATAGGAGTGACATCCACACCTCAAAGAGTATTTCCTTCAAAAAGAAACTTAACCACTAAGCTGGGAGTGATATCCTTAACTTAGTGATTGGTTTCATTCCACAATAGTTTTCAATTTTGAAATACATTTTTGAGTTAGGAGTGAAATCCATATCTCAAGGATCTATTTCTGTATCTCGTTTTTTCATCTCGCTAAAGTTTTGGAATACACTAGTGATGGGGCACGTGCAATCTGGAAGGGTGAGCGCCTGTATCCTGAGTTTTCTGTCTAGGCCTGGCATTTCGCATAAATCCCAATCAGACGAGGGACCCGTATGCCGACCTGGGAACCCTCAGGATGAGCATTTACTTATAGGCTAAAGTACGCCCCCACAAGTCACTGGGAAATTTCAAATACTTGAGTTAGTCAAAGTTTCCTATGGAAACAATTCCAATGTTTTATATCATTAATATTTATATTTGTTTATCATTTGAAGACTCAATTTAATCACTTGATGTTTCATATGCCATTATTCATTGATCATTCGCTTTTGAATTCCTTATCATCATTATTAAAACTTTTTGTTCGTTATAAAGCTTATACTTTTTCACTTATGGTTTGAGACTTTTATACTATAAGGTATTACTCTTTTTGCGTTAAAACATTTTTACCCACAACCTAAGTTTTAAACTCTGTGTTTAACTTCGACCACATTCTGATTTTAGGAATGTTGCGTCATCATACAGTTAAAAATTGAACATGTTTTCCCAAACTTATTATTCAACCTGTTTTATATCTCCATGTTTACAAACCTACATGATCGAAGTCACAGTATATCCTCATATACCTAATACTAATATTGCTGCACCCAGTCTCCTAAGCCATAGCCAACTACCATTAGTTAGAACTTCTTAGTCAGACTAAACTCATACATAAATGCCTACCTACACGATACGCACTAGTACACTACTCTCTAAAATGATTAATTTGACAAATTATTCTATAAGTCTTTTCACAAAGCCTATTCGCCAAATTAGAACACACTTTTCAACACCATGTGCCTTGAAACAAATAGCCCGCTACGAGCCCAAAGAGATGTCTTAACGACCCTGCAAATAAATGATCTTTCAATGTATAAATTTCGTAAAAGTTTAAAAATTAAAAAGGTTTCAAGTTTACCCAGTCTTAGCGGGTAACACTTCGTTTTTCTCAACAGTTCATAACAATTAAAAATTTCTGACTTTTCAACCCACAAGTTAAAAAAATGTTTAAATACAGAAAATTTAATTTTCCAAAATTCGTCAAGGCATTTGGGATCATTCACAACCTTCACATCATTTTAAATCTTGGTCTTTAGAAACACATTAGATTTACACACACTTCATGAAATGGTTTCATCTTGCATTTTATAAACGTGCATTGCATATTTTACAAATCAAATGTAAATCTTCATGTTTTCATATAACGTATCCAATATATGTTTTCGGGAGGAATTTGCAACTAATAGTATACCTTATAACACTTTTCAATCTTGACTTCTTGTAAACACATGAAAATGTGTACCTATGAAATCTTTTCAAGTGAATATGTTTTGAACTTAAAACATTCTTCGGTTTCCGAAAAGTTATCCTCATACCAGTAGACTATACGTCTGTTCAGCGCACTTTCATTTACAGTAAATTTCATTATTTTTTTACACCATTCTATTTGGTAGTTATTTTCACGCGTTATTTGCAACTATTCTCGCACTAGTTATTCTTACAACACTAGTTTTGAGTATTAATTTAACTCGTTTACTTTCATTTTGTGCAAATTGTGCAATTTACTCGATTTACGTTATGCTATTCTTTCAATCGAAATTTTATGCTATACTTATATACTTACATGAACGCATATTTGGTATGCATATTTTTTTTGTTGTGAGCAAAAACCTGTTATACTTTACATTATTTTGTTCATCATCATGGCCAACGAACATACTAATTGATAGCTTGTATGAGATCTAAGCCAGTTCCCATGTACGACTCGGTTCAGAGTATTCCTCTAACCCAAGTGGAACGGTGTAATCCTCAGAGTTTATCAATATGGTTGTTTAGAGCCCAATGATATGAACAAAAATTTACCGGTTAAGGGTGAACTCGAAAGGTGAAGAACTCCTAATCATGTCATATACTTACACATTAATCTCATTACGGTTAAAAGGTGAACCTGAAAGGGGAAGAACCTTTAACCGCATCTTATACTTGAGCAGTATCTACTACTTAACACATTTTGGTTGCACGCATTGTTTCTTGTATTACTTATGTTAGTGTTATGGAAAAGCATAGCACCCTAGTGTAAGGTAAATCGATGATTACGGTCCGGAACACAATCATGGATTTACAGGTACATGGGGGTGGTGTGTGATTCTACTTAGGCTATTGGTAGACAATCAGTACGAGTCCAAAGTATCAGTAGTGTGGTGGGTTAGCTGCGGTACACCCTATATATAAGCACGAGCGATACTGTGGGAGCGGACTAGGAGTCTGACCAAGAACCTACCCATTACTATCTCTTTATTAGATCGTTGACTAATAGCTAATTAACATTTTCGATAAGAATGTTCTTACACGAGCTTCAATTCGACTTCCTAGAGTCTTTCTCTGGACCATCCACACAGAAAACACAAACTTTGTATACTCTTACACTCTCTGTTAGTCGAAATCCTGTTGCATGTCCTTAATAAAGTTCGGTCAGATTCTTCTCTAAAGTAAGGGAAGCTATTATAACACTGCCCTGCCCTAACCAGTTACATACTTTTCCCAAACCTTGCTCATTATAAACTCTTAATTCTCTAACCTTGGGTCAAACTTTAAGGATTTTCAAACTCTTATTTTGGGTATTAAACGACTACTTCAAACTTTGTCAAGTCATGGCTGATGCATTTCTTAAAATCTACTTGCCTTTTTACAAATTTCTTTTGTTTCATGGAAACCTTCACTTGAAAGTAATTTCGAGACGAAATTTTCTAAAGTAGGGGAGACTGCGACAACCTGAACCCTTCGCTTTTCATAAATGTGCAAAAGTGGTTCCTCAACTATTTCAAAATTTTCATTTTTAACCCTCGTATTTTAATAGGACCAAAATTCACAATTTAATAAAACTTTTTATTTTTATAAGTAAAAGTATGCACGTTTTATACTCACATCTACACCCGAGCACGTATGTTTCAGACCTTGATACTCAAAGCCCTTAAAATTGATTAACTTAGAAAAAAATGACTTTTCTTGCTCTCGCGGTCCGCGGAGACAGTCAAAGTCCTAGTCAAAGTCTCAGTCAAAGTCCTAGTCAAATTCCTAGTCAAAGTCCTAGTCAAATAGTCAATTTATCTTAAAACCTTACTTTATTGTGTTGACCAATTTTAAAGCCTAATTGAATCCAAAACAAGTATAAAAACCCACCTATGACCCACTACACTTTGCACCTCTAAATCGATTGTTTCAATTCGATTAAACTCTCCCTCATACCTTTCTTCTAGAGTATATTACTTCTACATTTGAAGCTTTGATTATAAGCTCTTGTAATTGGCGAATTGGAAGCTTGATATTTTTCCTATTCGGTTTCTTTTCTTCTAAATTGGACTAGTTTCGTTGTTGAATCTTTGGATTGCTCGCATTTTCACGCTCGCTTAGTCATCTAGTCATTTGGAAAAAGTGAGTATTTCCTATCCCCTTTTTGCTTTTATTCATTTTTGGGGTGTTACATGTACACTTATACAACTTACAAATACAAGTTCACATTTTTACAATACAATTCTAGTACTATGTACATTTGCTTACAAACGTGCTTTATGCTTAGACATTAAATGTAGAATACATTTGTACTTAGTGAAATCATGAACATTGTACAAGCCGACCTTAACATTGGATAGCGTTATTGGATTGACAACCCACCTAGGTGATTCTCCCCCTTTTTCATCGGAGAATCCATGGTCATTGTTAAGTTATTATCCATTTATTGGATAAGTACACTGCCGTTCATTTAGTACATTATACAGTCACAGGATTGATTTCGCTCATTTGTATGTTACATAGTTTACATAATTGCACTGTAGCTTTGCACTTGAATTGTATACCATTTTTTCCAACTTACTATATGTATTAAAAACTAGGAATGCTCACCAACATTTCTTATGTTGACAAAACCTATTTTGTACATGTTTCAGGTACAGTTTGATCTTAGTTCCATAGCATTGGATTTTAATGCTTGCTTTTAATAAGTTATTTCAATTTTCATGTTTCGTTCAGACTTTTGTATTTTCTTTTTAGTTCATATATGTAAGACAATTTAAATTATTCAAGAATATATTTACATTTTAGTACCATGTGCTTTTGAACAATCGTCACTATGTGACACCTCGATGATTCCGCCATCGGTTGGGGTGTTACAAGAGTACGGAAAGAAGAAACACAGAAGATGGAAATGGAAGAGGAATATATAAATAAAGAGGAAGTTTTCAGGTTGGACCGGATCCTTAAAGAAAGGGAGTTGTCAGAGGAATTGGTTTGGATATGGACAGAGAGTAAAAAGAGGTTGCTAGAATTGGAAAGATTCAAAAAAAATGTGAAAAAAAGGCGAGAAATAGGTGGGCGGGGTTGGGTGATGAAAACACTAAGTATTTTCATGGTTTAATAATAAGCGGAAGGCGACAAACAATATACTGGGGCTGATAGTCAATGGAGTTTGGGTTAGTAATCCTACAGAAGTAAAAAAGGAGGTCTTTATTTTTTTCCGAAATCGGTTTGTGGAGTCTTTCGAGTGCAGGCCGAAACTTACATGTTATGGGTTGCAAAGGGTGAATGATAACGGTAAGTCTATGCTTACAGTAATGTTTTCAAAGGGTAAAATCAGAGAAGCGATGTTTGGGTGCGGTGATGACAAGGTTCTGAGTCCCGACGGGTTTTTTGTAAATTTATTAAATTTTCTAGTCTATTTTCTCTAATGATGTCACTGATATAATGAGACATTTTTTTAGCATGGACAAATAAGTAATGGGGTGAGATCTTTGTTCATTACGTTAATTCTGAAATGTAGTGATCCCGAAGGGTTAGGAGAATATCGGCCAATAACTCTTATAGGAGTCATCAGTAAGGTAATTTCAAAGATTTTGGCTATTCGATTGAGAAGGGTGATGGGTAATATTACTTCAGAAAACCAATCAACTTTTGTAAGTGGGAGATACATCTTAGACGACCCTTTGATCTTAAATGAGACGATGGCGTGGGCGAGAAAATGTGATAAGTAAATTTTCCTCTTAAAAATCGATTTTGAGAAGGCATATGACAATGTCAACTGGAAATTTTTATTGGATGTGATGCACCAAATGGGTTTTTCTGAATGATGGTGCAGGTAGATACGAGGGATTCTGATGTCTTCAAGATCGACGGTGTTGGTGAATGGATCTCCTTTCTTGTTTATTTTGTTTATGGAGGCGCTATTAGGGATCCTAAATAAGGCTTCGGACTTGGGGTTGTTTAAAGGGGTAAAATTTCCTAAGGGAGATATGATGTTATCGCATCTGCTTTAGCCGAATGATGCTATGCTTATTGGTGAGTGGTCTGAAGATA
Source organism: Ambrosia trifida (assembly GCA_028751855.1). NCBI lineage: Eukaryota > Viridiplantae > Streptophyta > Magnoliopsida > Asterales > Asteraceae > Ambrosia > Ambrosia trifida. Next base: position 83,930,138 of record CM054122.1, read on the forward strand.
ATTTTAAAACAGTCATCGGGTTGCTTTGGGTCTTTCACCTTTGTCCGGGGCTTGAAGATGAACATTCACAAGTCTAGCTTAATAGGGGTTGGAGTGGACAATTCGGAGATGGAGAATATGGCTGCCATGTTGGGGTGCAAAGTTGGGTCAGTTCCGTTTACTTATTTGGGTATCAAGGTGGGTGCTAACATGAACTATATTATCAATTCGGAGCCGGTTTATGATGTTTTTCGTAGACGGTTCTCCAAGTGGAAGGCTTCCTCTTTGTCAATAGGCGGTCGTGTGATCCTAATTAAGTCATTATTAGAAAGTCTCCCAACTTATTACTTCCCGCTTTATAAAGCACCTGTACAGGTGATAGGGGACTTGGAAGCTATGATCAAAAGATTCTTATGGGGTTGTAATGGGGAGGAGAGGAAATTACATTGGGTTGGGTGGGATAGGGTTGCTTTGCCGAAAAGCTATGGTGGTTTGGGTATAGGTAAGTTATTGTGGAGTAACGGTGCTTTGATATCGAAGTGGGTGTGGCAATATTGTATGGATAAAAAGGGGCTTTGGAAGCGAGTGATTAAAGCAATTCACACTTCTACAAGGAAATGGGAATTTTTGCCTTCAAATATGAAGATCACAGGTGCATTGATTAATATTGTTAGATTTGAACGAAGATGACTGGTTAATAATCAAAGATTGAGCACCAGAATTGTTGGAATAGTGAGGAATGGACATAATATAAAGTTTTGGCTGGACCGGTGGACCTCTCAAGAACCTTTGAGGGATTTATTCCCGAACATTTTTAGATTGGAGAAGGAAAAATGTTGTTTTATCTCAAATAGATGTCCACAAAGTGCAAAGACAAATGGAATTATATCTTGGAATTGGCTGCGATCACCAGGCTCGGAAATTGAAATACAAGAATTGCTTGATTGCTGCCAAATATAATTCGGGGTCTCTTTGGTTGATAGAAGCGATAGCTGGAAGTGGAAGGAGTGCAGATCCGAGTTGTTTTTGGTTGCAAGTGTAAAAAAGATGCTAATTAAATATGAGGCAGTGCACCAAGACTTTGTGCTGAACTGATGCAAGTGGATTCCGCATTAATGCGGAGAGCGTAGATGGATCGGTTACCAACTAAAATGGCTCTCGCCCGAAGGAATATATTTTTGAATGATATGCAGTGTGTTTTTTTGTGATGATAGGGATGAAACAACAGAACGCGTTTTTTGTCAGTGTAGTACGGCTGCAGGTGTTTGGCTTGCAATATCGAGCTAGTGCGCGACTCCTCAAATAAGTGGAACCACAGTCAAAGAGCTTTTGGATGTCCATTGTCATATGGGGCTGTCGGGTTTGAAGAAATAAGTGGTGATGAGGTTATTATTATTACTTGTTGGAGGATTTGGAAGGCTCGGACTGAGTGGGTGTTTTCAGATAAGAAATTGAAGGAGATGAACATTATGGCGGATGTGAAGACTTTATGCTTTCTTTGATTTTCTAATAGATATAAAAGTAAAAGTGTAGAGTGGAAAAAGTGGTGCTCTTTTGACTTGATGTAAATTGTTTTGTTTGGGCGGCTTTTTCTCTTCTCGTGACAAAATTTGCCGTTTGTTTTTTAAAGAAGTTAACCTTTTCAAAAAGAAAAACTATTTTCAGTTTTAGTGAATAGTTAGTTATTACATCAAATAGTTCAAATTTTGACTAGGTGTACTAAATATTAAAATTGACATATACTAAAGTTGAAATTATATGCATAACTTTTTTTTTTTTACGGCAAACAAATTCATTCATCAACAAATATTTACAAAACAGTAGTCAAGCAAGAAACTCGCCCACCAGCACCAAACGACCCCTATGTTACAATCTACACCCATTACAAGCGTTAGTTTTACATTTGAAAGTTAAATAAATGCATGAGTTAAAAGTAATCTACGATTCACATATTTTTAAAATAAAAGATAAATCTTCAAAGTCTAGAGACAATCACATAGCGCTCCAAATAAAAGAAAACTTTATGTGCACATGATATGTTTACATTTCAATTATAGGCCTTGTAACTCCAAAACAGAACAAAAGTTAAGTCAGTATAAACTAGTTTAACAATCATTATTTTCATCTAATGTTCAAGGTGCTTGGACTCACACTAGATGGAGTATTGTTGGACATACATGTTTAAAACCATACCGCTAGGGATGTATTTTTTTCCCGAGTACCTATACCCGTACTCGTACCGTATTTATACCGGTACCCGTACCCATACCGATTTCGGGAACTCGGTATAGATATCGGTACCCACTTTTATTGATTTCGGTATTAGATACTTTCGGTATCGGTACGGGTAAAAATGGTACAGGTACCAAATTCTATATATTAATGAATTTGATAATATGTTTTATTTCGTATTATGGTATTAGTATTAATTTTACTTATTTGATACATGTACTATATTGGTACTTGTACCAATATTATCAATTTGGTACTCGTATAGTGTTGATACTCGTAATGTTTTACCTACTTGGTACTCATACGAGTGCTCAAAAAAAGAAAAATAACAAAGTAGTATCAAAACGGGTACCGTACCGAAATACCGGTACCGATACGCGTACTCGTACCCATACCGTACCTATATATTCGGTACGGTACTCGGTACCCACTTTTGTTCAAATTCGGTACCGGTATTTTTGGTACGGGTACGATACCGATCTCATCCCTACATACTGCTGTCGTAAAGTTAAAACTTGCAAAATTTAGTACGTTCAAGACTACTAAATGGTGAGTAATTTTTTTAATAAACATTTTTATATAAGTTTTTTTTTACAAAACTTTCTTTTATTTCTTTTACGAGTAAAGTGAGCATTGATTAAGAGACACATATTTTTTAACGACTAAGAGACACAAAAGAGAGAATTACACAGATTGTCATTTAGTTATTAGTGAAATTGCACTCTTTGCCCTTTCCATTTTTCTCTCCTTCTGTCATTTATTTTCTAAATTTGCTACACTCTTTGTTCCTTTAGCCTAACTCTATTAAAAAAAACCTGGTTAACTTTAAAACTAAATTTACACTTTTAGCCCTTAAAAAATAATGTGCTACTAGAATCGCCTACTACGCTTCTGCAACACGCATTTTTGTTCAAAACCGTTGTATGTAAGCTTCCTTTTGATGCCAACATTAGAAGAACCGCTCCAATGATTTCTTAATAAATCAAAAGCATCTGATTTGGAGGTGTTATTCTTTTAAACCACAAGCTCCTTTAAAAAGAGTGTAGCATTTATATATACATTCCTGCTTGTAAAAAACAAACAAATTATCAAATAAACCCACGAGTGAATAACGATTAGGGTTGTTCAAAAGGCTCGGCGTTCGCCGATCGCTCGCCGCTCGTTTGGAATTTGCTCGGAAAACGCTCGCTCAATCTTCCGCTCGGTTGTATATGAGCTGATCGGCTCGGTTCGGTTTGTAAATGAGCCAAGCACGACGAGCAAAGGTACGCTTGGCTCGGTTCGGCTCGAATAATTTTTTATTTATTTCATAATAGATATACACACAATTTACAGATAAATTTATGGCTTTATATATAACATTCTATTGGATTTGGCTTAGGCTTAGTATATGCAAACAAAATATAAGAGCCCACTTAACTTAATAAAAAATTTTAACACTAGATTTAATTATAAAACAATAAGCCATGAGGTGAGTAGGTGACAGTCTTGACTTCTTTATGTTGTTAGTCGTCTATTGCTAATTATCGATTGATATTACACCTACGTCATAATGCAACAAATGTTACGTATGCTCATCACCTCACCAGCCTTAATCTAAACCTCATCCTTGGATACTAGGATCTCAATATTAGTGTTATCATTGGACATTTCGACCTTATTGTCACCCGACAATGAAAACATCGAAGGAAACATCGAAATTTTATGATCGTCCATATTACTCTCCGCTCGATTGTTATCCATTGCAGGTGGTGCTGTTGAGGTTGGGTTGCGGTATTTTGCCGAGGGGGAGGGGGCGTCTAAAGAGACGTCAATATGGCTGAGGCACAGCCTGAAGAGCTGCAGATTCCGCCACGCGTTTATCACTCCTTGCGGTTGCCTCCTGATGTTAGGGCGGACGTACGTGCGGCTGCCGCAGAGGCATTCGAGATCCGTGAGTGGCGTCAGCGGATGGACACCTGGCGTCTGTAACATTTCGTATTTCTTAAATTATGTACGTTTGTTATTCAATCAATAAAACGCCACATTATACCCTTCTAGTATGTTCAAAAAATGTTTTGTGATGATTTTAGACTCATATAATCATACCTTATACATAAAATAACATTATAGTGGTGAAAGAATTGCAAAAAAAATAAATGCATGGACCGGGAATCGAACCCGCGCCCATGGCCGGTCTGATTCCCACATACATCTTAACCAACTGGACTACTGCCTGTTTTGGTAATAATCTTCAGACGCGTGTATATTTATAACATCTTTAAACACACAGTTGACTTGGGAGAGTCAACTGCGAGATCAATCTCGTCCATAACATTCAATTCGCGTTTAATTTCAAATTCGTTTATGGTAATATGTTGAACGACCTCGTCTGATTGATTCCCACGCAAAAATCATAATTAAAACTTTCCATTTCGAACCTAATGACGCGTATACGAGTTAAGACGGGTCAAATCTTCCAAAATTAAGATTACGTATGATTAGTATAAATTGAGGCCCCCTTTGTAAGCTTATTGAACCGATAAACAAACCCTCATTCCTAATTTCCCCTGAAACTCCTTCAAAGTTACGATTTTAGCTTCAGTTTGACTTTCTCGTTGACTGCTTCAAATCGCACGAACACCCACTGTAAGCCTCGATTTCTTGTTGGTTTTTGTTATTCGGCAATCAACAGACAATAGCCCCATGAAATCAGAGGCTATTGTTCGTTATTTAAGATTATTAAGAAAACTAGGGTTCGACATCATGATTTGGGGAAGATGATAAGAAACAGTTACTGTTTTTATTTAAAACAAATCGAAACCCATCACCAATTGATCAGTACATCAGTTGGTATAACCCCTCTATGTTAAAACACGAACCGGCCGTAGGCCAGGGTTCGAGTCCCATACGTGTGTGTTTTTTTTTCTCTTTTTCTCAAATCAATTATAAACATGAAACAGATAAGCTATATAATTAATTGCAATCCAGATTTACTCGTTCTTAGGGTGTGGCTCAGTTGGTGAGCCACACTTGTGATAAGGCTTTGGACCGGCCCAGACACGGGTTCGATCCCCACCAACAGCAATCTTTTTTTTTTAAAACCCCTTTCTTTTATATTTTTGTTATTAACTTTTAAAAATGGTTTTAAAATACTAAATCTACTTTATAAATTCTATAAAAATTATCTTATGATATTCTGATAATAAAGTTTATCATACAATTTTTAGTTTTTCAAAAATCATTTATTTATTATATATTATAAATATTACAAGTTTATTCCTTAATAATTTTAAAATTCTATAAAAATATCAAAACGACTTTATAAAATTCCACAAAAATTATTCTAAACTTATAAAACAATAAATATTTCAGAAATGATTTATAATTCAGAAAAACCGTTTATTTTATATTTTTAATTAATTTTTGTTATTTTTAATCTTAAATAAATCATAACAAATTCATTTTTCAATATTTTTATACCACAATTTTATATAAATTATTTCTATCCATTTAGAACTGAAATACAAATTTTAATTTGAAAATTCTTTAATTTTAATATTTTTAGATATTAAAGTTATATTTTGACAAATAAAAATAAATAGACTAAATATTCAATTTTTGAGAAAATAATTTTATAAAAATTATTTTCATACTTAAAACCTTACAATATGATCATCCTTAATCAAAAACCTACAATAAGACTTTTATTTATTTATTCTCCGAATTTATTTTATTTATTAACAATTTACTTAATTATTAAACAAATACTTATCCCCAAATTAAGAACCCTAGAAAATACTTGTAGACTAGAAAGACTTAGACTTATTTATTACCTTAAACATAGGGTAATAGTTGGCAATGTTGGGCTACACTCATTTTATTTCACGAGACTTAACACTTTACTAAGGTGAGTTTACATAACCTTGTTTATGCAATTCTTTATACTTGAAACTTTATACTTAAGCAATTCTACATACATGTCTAGTTGTAAACTTTAATGCTTCATGACTTAGACAAAGACTATTAGACTTAAACTTAAACTTACATAATCATTAGATGTGGCCAAGCCGGCGATATACAGTGATAGATCTATTGGATTGACAATCCCACCTAGATTCGTTGACCATCTTTTATAGGGAGCGCGGGTGATTGTTATCGTTCCAACGTTATATTAAGGTGAACCGTGGATGCGGGATGGACCTAAACTTTGTCGGAGGTTTGATTTTGTGCATACTATACTTCATGTTTATTCATGTAGACTTAAACTTACATTAGACATATGAATTGCTAAACTTTTATTCTTTTAAAACTTAATTGCTTAACATGGCTTATGTATTCTCACCAACTTCTAGTTGACCCCCCCCCCCCTATTTTTCCAAACTCAACAGGAAATACTGATGCTTGAAGTCTAGAGCTAGCATGAGGAGATAATTGAAGTTTATGCCTTGTTTGGTTATTTGATGTACTAGATTTCATTCAAAACTTGGTTATGTATTTCAAATTTTGGATATTTTACTTTAAATAAATTTCAATTAAAACTTGAATACCATGTGCTACTAAATAATCATTCTTACGTGACACCTCGATGTTTCCGCCATCTGTTGGGTGTTACAGACCCTGCAGACCCCGCATGAGGCCGGGATGTCCTCGCAGCAGCCCGGGACGTCCTCGCAGCAGCCGCCGCCGCCGCCTGATGATACGATGTTCTATTTCTGATTATATTTTGTAAACGTTTTAAACAATGTTTATTTTGAACACTTGTGTTAACGTTTAGTTTTATCTTTTGGTTTATATAAACGCTTGTGTTAACGTTTTACACGTTTATCGAGACGACATTAAAAAATTAAAAAAATTAAACAATTAATTTTTTTTTTGTAACTATTCTGATGATCCACTACGCTCGTGTTTATTTATTAAACAATTAAAATTTGTAAAGAAAAAAAATTCTTCTATGGGCCGTAGAGGGTGTCTAATATTTGTTTATGTTATATTTATTTCTTCCAATATAGAAACCAGCAAACTGGTAGCCCAGATGGTTCCCATATTTGAAATAAGACTTGTGTGTGTTTGTGTGATAATGTGCCCGAGATCGAACCTCGTACCAAACGTTTTTTTGTGTTTTTTTGAGTCTACGGGCCGTAGGCAAAACCTATACATTCATCCCTTCCTTCTTCATAGCAAAAATTAATAAGACTTGTTCTACGGGCCGTAGAGCTCTCTACGATCCGTATAGGGTTGTCTGAATAAAATTGCTACTTGTGCAAATATCCAGAGCCTTTATAATAGGGCATTTAAGGCAACTTCTTCTTTTCATTTACAGATTTGGTACGCTAAGATACGCTTTCTACGTCCAGATTTTGTCTATCTACCCGTTTTAGCAAGCGACATTGTTTGTAATTTTATTAGTTTGACAATGATTTGAAATATAATTTAGGCTCTTGAAAAAGTGTTGATTCTACGTTCCCTTTGCACGACTCCGCCAATCACTGACTACACTTCTTCCTCGAGCCGACTACGGTAACACAATCAAGAACATACATGTGTAAGTTTATTCTATTCTATTGTCTTAATTTAGTCATAATTTTAATGTAGGACAGTGAGGTTTAGCTTTTTAACACACTTAGGATGGAACTTGGCATGCTGATAACCTCTTTAAATTGCAACAATCAAAACTCATAACGGCTGTTAAACGTTTTTTTTTTTTTTTAACAGCCAACGAATCAATTCCGAGCACTCTTGGACACCCTTTTGGCGAATCAGGTACTCGAGAGTACCCGGGCCACCAATTGCCACCAATTCCCGGGAAAACCCGACCACTCACCCGCCCGAAGGTACGACGGTGAAACAGTCGGTAAAACCGGTCGGGATCAAGACTCGAACCCAAGCCAATGGCCGGGTCATCCCTCATTTCCCATCCACCAATGTCCTCTAAATGTAGCTAGTGGGAATTGAACCCAAGCCTCCCATAGGAAACTTTAGGCCCTCAACCAACTGGGCTACAAATTGTTGGACGGCTGTTAAACGTTTTACAAATTAGATCTTGCAAGTAATTTTAAACAAATAGATATATAATTGCGTTACCTGTAGGTAACATGTCAATTTAATGATCATTATACAGGTTTTGAATAACATTGCAACTTATATTTTATAGTTAGGTTGGCAAAGTTTCATCTGTGTAAGTAAATGTATACATGTTGATGTTGATTTGGAATATTTTGAAACCATCGTTGTAGTAACTTTAAACCCAATGTAACCGATCTTTTTTACCAACTTCATCAATTGCATCGTATTGGCAAACATAAAAGAGTGGACACGTTGTTTTGCACATTTTAGCGTGCCGCAACGCGCGCGGCTAAAAATGCCATGTACAAACAACGCTTTGCTATGCTATATGTTATTCAAAAATGCTATTGCTCCTCGCGCAACGCGGGTATTCGAAACCACTAGTTAGCTTTGAAAAGATAAGTTCACATAAAAGAAGGCTTAGATCTTATAAATGGCTTCTATTAAGCCAGATCAATGTCAAATATACATAATGTATTAAATAAGTATTGTATAAATAAAAGGTTTGTTTAGGCTATTGAGTCTGCTCAAACTCAATAAGTCTGCTCAAGCTAATATTCATTCAAGCCCGGATATATTTGAGCTTTTTATGTGGTGATCTTGCCTAGCTCACTAACAACTTGACTCATTTATAATGAGCTTATCTGATGAATTCAATAATGGTTTGAAGCCTATGATCTAAACCAGGTTTTATAATTCTTTTTCTTAACCACGCATCATTTGGTGGAGTGATATGGAGAAATAAAGATAAGAGCTTCATTCCATTTGTTGTCAATTTCGAATCCGATCCAGAGAGGTTTTACCGCAGTGAGCTTTCGGGCAGCAGGTTTTTCGCTGAATTGGTAGCTTGGTGGACTTGGGTTGCCCAGTGGGCAACCATTTATCTAGTACTAACCCACTACCAGTTAAGTGATATTTAGTTGGCCGTTAAAAAAAAATCATCATAACAACCCTTAAAAACTATCAGACAAGAAAAAAAAATACCATTTAAAAGAAGAGACCACCGAAATACTTTTATTTACTTTTGTTAAACTTTCCACTAATACAATAATTATTGACTATAAATAGTAGTTAACAACTCCACTTGCATTTTGGTCCTTGCTTTCCACCACCAAGAGGGATCCGATACTAATCCATTAATTTCGATAACTATTATTATTAACTAAGAATATTAGTCCAACACTTATAGCCCACTTGGTTGAGGGCCTAAGTTTTATATGGAAGGCTTGGGTTCAATTCCCACTAGCTACATTTGGAGGACATTAATGAGAAATGAGGGATGACTCCTAACATATGGTTAGGAGTTCAAGTCCTAATCTCGTCCGGGTTTTACCGGTTCTCTACAGCGGGTCTTCGGACGGGTGGGGGATCGGGTTTTCCCCGGTTTGGAAACCTCGTGGGTAAGCATGGCTACCCTGGCCAGCCCCTTGCATAGTTCTGGGGGGTTCTTGGGTTCGCCAGTTTACGGGTCCCATGGGTAGTCGGGCAGAAACGTTTCGTGGCCGTTAAAAAAAAAACTAAGAATATTAATAAACTATTATTAATTCTAAAACGCCACAAAATCTTGCCACTCACAACTATAAATCCATGTCCACTTGCATCACAATCCTTTGGGCATGTTTTGTTTAAGTCTTTGTAATCGATGCACATGCACGAGCCGTCTATGTTTTTAGTGACCATCACTGCATTTGCCACCCAAGTTTGATACCTTATTTTCCGCAGGATTCTTGCCCGCATCAACTCGTCCACTTGTTCTGTCTTTTCTACCCCCATGCTTCTGCGCTTTTGCACTATTGGTTCCACGGACTTGTACGTATTAAGCTTCCGTTGGGCAAGGTTTCACGGGACCCATGTCATGTCGGATGGTTCCCACGCGAAGACATCAGCATTTTGAATGAGGGAATATGGAGTGTAAAACTCACTTTGTTGGCTCTGTTCTTGGGGATTGTTTGATAGCCTTTGTTGGACTGTGTTGTTCTAATACAGCGCATTCTCTGTTTGCCCACACGATGGCTATTCCCGTGGGATTTGGAATCAAATTGCGTCGTGTGGCGGGGATAGAACCTTGTTGTACTTATCTATTGAGTCATGACCCAATATTATATCATGTCTTGACTTAGCCGGGACGACCAAAAAATTAATGTCTTCCGTTCTTGACTGTTTTCTATCGCCGATGGTTAGTGGGAAGTTGATCTCTCCGAGTGGATGAACCACTTCATTCGAGAATCCCATGATTTGTGAATTGACCGGCTTCAAACGCGTTTTGTCTTCATTGTTGAGCGACTTATAACATTGCTCGCACATGATCTCCAAGTTGCTACCAGTTTTCATGAAGGCTCTGGTTGTTCGGTAATGGGCGAAGAGGGTTGTGATGATCAGCGCTCTGGTTGAGGAGGTACCGCCTTTGACAATGGGGAAAATGACTTGTTGCTCTTTCCATGCGCAAAGCAACTCGCTCTTCCTCTTGCTTCCCTGGCGGCCGTGGTTGCCACCATGTATCATCATGCTGATGTTCTTGATTTGCTTGATTGGGGAGCCTTTACCTTTGTTTTGCCCACGCTGCGTGTCCCTCAATAGGTGTGGCAATTTGTCGGACTTTAAACTGTTTCAATTGCCATTTTTAACTGGAAGCATCCGTCTGTTTCATAACTAATGTCTTGATTATAGGCGTAGAACTTGTTAGGGTTCAAGCCTTCTCTTCTCTTGATTACTCTTGGCTCAGGAAAGTCTATGTTTTCGGTGGCCAAGACTGGTGATGGATTTTTTGTGAGCGGTGTCCATGAGTTGTGACTCTTGTGCAGTGGCCTGATATCGCTCGGTTGTACTTGATTGTGTTCTACCACCTCTGCATGTTTGGGATCTACTTGGGGTGAAGTTTGGATCCTGTTCCAGACTGGGGTTTTTCTGTTTCGGTCATGCTTATTATATCGGTTTCTGGTGAATTGTGTCTGGTCGTCAGTGTACTATGGTTCTTGGGCTCTGTTCCATGCGGATAGCTCTCTCTCGATTCTTGCATACCGCTTTGCTATGACCATAATTTTCTCCCAGGTGTCTGGCATGCCTTGTTTTTTGGTGACGGTAGGAAAGAGGTCGTCACAATGTATCCCCTGCTTGAAAGATGCTTTCATGAGTTCGAACCTTATAAGTCCGATTTGGAGTGCCTCCTTGTTGAACCTTGTGATATAGTCTTCGATCGACTCATTGTCTTGTCTTACCTTAGAACTTGTAAGATATCTGTGGACTCGCACGCCACTCTGTGCTGTTGATTGAAGTGACTCGAGAATTTGTCAGTAAGTTTCTTGATACCATTGATCTGGTCGGGTGGAAAACTGTCAAACCACACTCGTGCAACTCGTGTGAGGGTTTGCGTGAACATGTGATACCAAGCTGGTAGGGTCCAGCCTGCGACCTTTCTCGTGCTCTCGAAGCTCCTTAGGTGGTAATCAGACTCTGACTACCCATCGTACTTACCCAGGGTACTCGGTATTTTGGTTTTAGATGGCAGAGGGGTCAGTGTGATGCGCGGAGTGAACTTTGATTTTTCGTTGAACGATGGAGGGTAATAGGGCTTGTTAAGGTCCACTTCGGCGGACGAATAGTGTCCATACGCGACGGTGTTGGCACGAGACTGGCTATTTTCGCGCTTGAAGTGACTTTGGGACTCGTATGAGTCTTCCCTCCACGTTGTGTCTCATTGCTTACTCCCACTGGCATAACCCGCAACTTTGGAATCTATACGTAAGCTCCCTGTGGTGGGGCGCGATGGGCTTTCAAAAGTTGTGCGCACCTGAACCTCTTCAAATGATAGCTTTTTGGAGACGCCTTTAAGACGCTGCTCGCGGACTATCTCAGCATAACGACGTTGCAAGGCCTCATGTTCCAGAATGTACCACATCTCCGAACTAACCATCGACGTGGTATTCTCTGTAGGTGGGCTTTGTCGTGCGTTTGCATTTTGAGTTTCAAAGTGAAATGAGGCATTTGAGTTGTGAGTAGCCATGGAGGGTAAAATAGTGTGCGGGGCTTCTTTATGTTTTTCTTGCCTGCCCTATGGGTTCTCTTGCGCATTGGGACTATGCTCAGCAACCCTGTGGCAGAGGTGTCCCTTGGGAAAGAAGGCAGTGGAGAACTCATGGTTTTGTGAAAGAAAAACGTAGTGTTTTTTGCTTTTCTAATAATTGTTCTATACGGATGGTGCCAATGAGTAGACACCAATACAATCGATAGTCGAAGTACAAAGGAGAAATGAAAAGATTTTATTAATGCTTATGTAACGATTACAATGACTGATAACGAGTATCAATGGACAATATTTTGACCAATCTTTCTTACAAAACTTAGAGCTATTGCAATGTGTGTGTGTTTAAGTGTGAGAACGATGAACCCTTTCTTCTTGGGGAGAAGGGCTATTTATAGTGATCTCTGGCTAGGTTTTTGAGTTGGTAATGATTGACAGCTCATTCGCACGGGCCAGTAGGTCGTTGAGGGAATTTGCACTGTCCGTTTTTTATTGGCCAGTTGTCTTTTTCACTCGTCCTTTCTGTGTTTGCTGGTGGCAAAATATCATGGAGCAGGGAATGTACGCCCCTGATTGGCTGGATGTCCTTTCCAATATCTCTTTGCACTTGTTACGTACTTAATAACGCGCGGGCCCCATAGAAGATTTCATTGATTATTCTCTTAAGGCTCAGGCGTGGAAGAAACCTTGCGCGAGTCTTGTGTGTGCGTGCACGCGCGTCCTAGTAATATCTCTTCACTCACTGCTACACAATGATATTAATCCGATTAAAATTTATATATTTCAGAGAGACTAGTTCAACAGCTTAATATAACCTAGTGCCGTTAGAGATGATCTAATAGACAGATGAGAAACCTTATATCCTCAATATAACTAAATTACAAATTGGTCCCCGTGATTTTCTTCCTCTCATTTTTTCCTCTTTTCTGTTTGTCTTCAAACTTCACGCCTACTCAAAGATTTGTTAAGCATTTTAAAAGTTTTGATATTTCGTTAATGGATTTAAAAAAAAAAAAACTAGTGGATAAAAAGTTTCAATAAAATTGCTAGAGAAAGTATTTGGTATAAAAAATGACACGTGTACTTGACAGTTATTAACCCCAAACACGTTTCTTGTGCATGCCAAGGGTATTTTAGACTTTTACAGTATCCTAAATCACATACTAATTTCAGTAACGTTTTTGTATTTCGTTTTTTAAGTGATTCCAAATTCAAAGTACATTCTCACGAACCACATTCTTAATTCGTATCTGAATAATCTACTAAAATTCGAACTAGGTTTTTCACATATTCGAAGGCATGGTCGACATGATTAGTAAGCGATTTTGATTTTTAACAATTTCTCTGTTTAAGTAATTAACAACGGTGTCTCGATATAGATTTTTTTTTCAAAATTGATAATTAATTGAACAGTTTATCGACATGGGTATGTTACTCTGTTTTTTGTTTATAAATACAACATAATGGGTTGATATGCAAATATAAATGCGGTTTTATTAAATCTCCCGTGCGTTTATAGGCTACATTTTATGCAAATCAGTGTATCGTATTTTTTTTGTTTATGAATATGTACGTTTTTTGTTTATATGTGTGCGTTATTGTATAGTTACATGTTTATATGCAAGACGAAACGGTGAAGTTTCAAGGAAATCTTCAGTCGTCACCGGAAAACTCGCCGGGAAACTTGAAGATTGCTCGGAAACTTCAAGGAGATTGACGGAAAAGATGAAGATTGATCGGAAAATATGGGAGGCTTTGGGAGAAATTTGAAAGTGTAACCGTTTCTCAAAGCCCTCCAACATATAAATACCCATCGCATTTATGACAAAGGGCCCCACACTGAAAAAGTAATCGTCGCGTCTCTTCGCCTGGAGGAAGGAGATGAAGACACGTGGCACATGCACCATCGGACGGCTCAAAACAGCGCGTGTGCAACGGCCACAGCCGGAAACTGTTCGGTCTCCGGACACGTGTCAGCAAACCTCACCATCTCACAACACCAAACGCGTGCCCTCCCACGCGATGGACATAACTCACGTGGGACAAGACACGTGGCACTACCCTGATCACCCATTCAATCAACAGACGCGCGTGACCACCACGCGCCTGACACCAGACGAAAAGGCTCCTGCAAAAGGACTGGGTGACATAAAGCAGAGAACGTGTCAGACAGTTGTCTGACACGTCTGCTAAACTCCTCCACAAAGTTATCCACATTCGAATTCCAGGTGCCATAAATTCAAATGATTGACGACAAAATAAATGCATCACTCAACATTTACTCGCGGAGCCTCGACGTAGACGCGGACAAAGATGTTCCCCGCCTTCCCCCTTCAGAGACAAGGCATGGAACATCAGAGTCCGCGGACCTTTGACGTAAAGCGGAGAGGGACGTTCCCCGCTTAATCAACGGCAAGAAAACACGGACGGAAGAGCTATCATCCGTGACTCATTTTTAATTCAGTCTAGCGCTCCACCTCCTCTTGAATCAAGAATAGGAGAAGCCCTAGACTAGGGGGACTTGAAGGGATAGGTAACCTAATCCAAGCGGACGCGACCTCCCTATCCCCGCTCAATAGAAGATCCGCGGAATCGGGCACATAGCAAAGCTTTGGCGGAACAGACTTGGGTTGCAACACTACACATCTGTGTCAAGCACGCGCGCGTCCGTTGACGCGCGGGCTATTTCATGCCACAGACATTCCCAAGTACGATGTACGGAAGATCAAGAGTCAGTAATCTACCTGCAGAGGATCACTGACACCATCAATTGGATAAGGACACGTGTCCGCGGCTGCCCAACAACCACTGAGGTTCAACAGTGACGTGACTGGTTCCATGCTTCCACCATGCTGTCACTATTATTCTAACCAAGCATGCTCACTTTCTGTCAGAGGCCACATCAGACGCCGGCAGGTAAGTCAACCATGCTACTTCAGAACAACATACCGCCAAGGGCCAGTCACATTGCGCCACGTGTCCACCAGTAAGCTCACCGCTGACGTCATCCACAGTGGACGTCCTTTTCCGGCCTTTCTCAGAGGCCAAAGAGAGTTGGGCCGGGCCAAGGCCCAAAGATCACAAGACTCGTCGTGGGCTTCTTCTCAAGCACACGACCTCCATTATAAATAGAAGACATCAACTCCCTTCAAGGGGACCGAAAATTAATCACTTGTAACTTAGGGCTAGGATTACTCATATGCTTTGTACACTCTCAAGCAATAATATCCTCGGCTCCTTACAGTGGACGTAGGTCAAACTTGACTGAACCACTTACATCTTTGTGTTCTTGCTTTACTTACTCACCACACACTCACTCACATTACATTCTCAGATTAATCCAAAGGTTTGGGTAAAGAAACGTACGTATAGTAGCATAAGTATAACAACCCGGTGATTAGGGATAATCCCTGGAATACTTATTGTTTCTTTAGTGTGCGTTATACAAGTATAGTTACATGTGCTTTTGGAAAAAGCTTTTTAGATATTTTAAAAACACACTTTAAATTATGATGTTCTTACTTTCAATTGTGAGTGCGTTTTTATAATATCAATTTATATCAATATTATTAAAAAAAACGCACTTTATATAGTGATTATGGGATAATCTATATCAATCACAAAAACCATAATATCAATTTATAAAAAATTAAAATAAAAAAAAGCACTTTATATTGTGAATGCGTTTTTATTATATTGTGAATGCGTTTATTACTAAGTGCAATCATACAATCGGTAGGCCAACCTATCAGATATTTGTTTGTTTGTTTGCTTGTACAAGAATGCGTTATTGTCTTTTTTTTGAAAGGCTTAGTTCAGTGGAAATCCTTGTACAACCCTAACCTAGCGGTCCCAAGTTCGAATCCCTACCCACACACCGGTGTCCTCCTTGCCTAAGCTCAAACCGTCACGGGGAATTTTTTTGTTGTGTGCATGAATTGAACCTGTGACCTACCCCAGGATGGGAACCCCTAAGGGAAAACCCACCCTACCTCAAACCAGCTGGGCTGAAGATCATTGGCGAATGCGTTATTGTCTAATCTATTATCTATTATTAATCTATATAAAAGAATTGAACATTGCTGACGTGGCGTGCAATGGTGCCTTCAACCTATCCATGAAACTGTCACGTGGCATCATCATTGAAAGATTTTAGTGTTTTTGAATTATTTCCTATTTTAATTAAAAAAAAGATAAACATAAAACCCTAAATTTATCTCTCTATCTCTCAATTCTCAATTACTAAAATTAAATTGAGTTATTTTAGAAAAAAAAAGAATTTAAAAACAAATTAAAATTTTTCTCTCTTATGTTTCCTCCCATAATTTTTAAACGTTAATATCTTTTATATTCGAGATTTTTTAAATAAAAAAAATTACACCAAATTAACGAGCGTTTTATTATCTTTCCAACGAGTACCATAGTGCTATATAAAAAACGGAGAAAAAACGACTATTTTTTGTGGGGTTTTGTTCATACAGGAAAAAAACACAAAGTGTTCAGGTTATTCATTAATCATGTTTTTTTCTTTTAAACCAGGTTCTTATCTACGATGTTGAAATTCATCCCAATCGCCATGCTATCATTGGAATTTTACTCTTCTAAAGATGGATAGGTGTACTTCATCAAAAGAAGCTAGGAGAAAGAATCGCGCAACACTGCAACACATGGTGTCACCTTATAGCAAGATTATTTTTTTTATTTATTTAATTACAAGAGTAATGATTATTACTATCAGTATTAGTATTATTAGAATGGTTATATTTTTCAATCCCGGGACACTCCCGGGATAAAAGCTAGTTCCCTATAAGAGCAATTAATGTTTGTTTGTACAATAAAACTCAGGTATATCAATTTAAAAACGCACTTTATATTAATAATTTATATCAATTTATTAAAAAACACAATTTATTATATAGAGTAAAGATCAAATACAAAGTGTTTTTCGGTAAGAACTGTAAGAATCAAACGGGTAAAAAAAATTATTTTTTTTTTTTAGAATTTTTTTTCCCATGTGCTTAAACATACTTTATAGATGAATAATAAAAAAAATTAAAAATTTTTTTAGTGTAATTACGTCATTAAAGTAAATACACTAGTTTACAATAGAGTAATTATGTAATTACTCTACATGTAATTACTCTACACCAAATTTTTTTTTTTAGTTTTCAATACTATAATACATGTTTAACAATATGTGAAAAAAAAATTTTCAAAAAAAAAAAAATAAAAAAAAAAATACCCTTCTTTGATTCTCACAGTTCTTACCAAAAAACAGTTTGTACAGGATTTTTTCCCTTATTATATAAGAGCATTCACAACCCACCCATCAAAACCAATGGGGTGGTGGTCCATTAGTAAAGGCAAAGCCTTTAAAACACCTAGGTTGTGGAAGGTCTTGGGTTAAAGTCCCACAAACCACAGAATTAAAAAAAAAAAAAAAACACACACACACACACAACCCACCCACCAAACCTTCCCCGATCTTTAAAATTTAAAAAAGAAACCTACTAAAAACACATCACAACCCATCCATCATTTTATACTCCATCTTTATATTATGAAAAAATGTTATCATAACTTTTTATATATGAAAAGCTACTATTCACCCTACACCAAATTATTGTAAGTGTATTATAATGAGAAATATAATAAAATAAGTGTTTGTGAGTAAGATACAGATAAATATGGTGGATGGGATGTGAGAGGTTTTTTAAATTGAGAGATAAATTTTGGAAAGTATGATTTTTAGTTAAATTATAAGGTAAAAAATGGTAGATGGGATGTGAATGCTCTAACTAGTTAACATATAGGTGCGTTTTATTTTTTTGTAGCATGCATTTTTTTCGTACCATGCGTTTTTTGAGTATCTTGTTGCATGCGTTTTTTTTTAGTGCACATTTTGAATAATTACGTATAGCATGCGTTATAATTAAACGAAATTAAAAATTGATTATCGTAATTTGTCTAATATACCCTTTCGCTCGTTTAGCGGAAACTAATCACGTTTGATAATTACGATTGTGCCACAACTACTATAAGTTTAATCAAACGGCTAAGAATCATTCTTACGCTTTCTACGTTAATGACGCTTTGTACATTGTCCCTCCTCAAACTGATAATCAGGGGTTTAGAACTAGTGACCGGTGGTTTATGAGCCCACATGCATAACTAGCAGACCACAGAACTTGTTTGTTTGTTTAAAACTATTTAAAACATTTGTTCATATCTTTAGGATTTAATAAATTAGTTTCATCTTTAATACCAAACTAGGTTTAAACCTCTATTTGTGGCAATATATAGTCAATCAATCAAATCATCTTTCACTATGACGTCCTCCTAGTCAAAGATGTTTCATCTTTCACCATGATTTCCTCATAGTCAAAGATGTTTCATTTTTCACCATGATTTCCTCTTAGTCAAATATGTTTTATATTTCCTTTTAATATGATTTGTATATTTTAGCAAATGAGAGATATTCTCTCCCTCAATTTTGTAACACTTCTAGTATTTATACTTGTACATGAGTAATAGAAAATAATCAAGGAATTACCATTATAATATGGTATCAGCCAGCCAATAAAGTCCTTTCTTTCTTTGATATTCGCTGACCATTTTCTTTCTTTGATAAAGTCTTTTTGTTCCTTGTTTCTTCTGCCAATTCTTCTTATGGCCACCACCACAACTTCCTACCTCTCCTCCATACCTCTACATTCTCTAAGCCATCTAATTACCATCAAACTAAATTTCACAAACTATCTCCCATGGGAGAAACAACTCACACCGATTATCACATACCTCAATTTAATCGGTCATATTGATGGCTCAACCGCTCCCCCTCCTGAAAAAATCACCACAGAGAACCTAACAACCGATAATCCTACATTCATTTCTTGGAAAACCGCTGACCAAAACGTCCTCCTCTTGATCAATTCCACTCTCACTGAAGAAGCGATAGCTGAGACTATTGGTCACACAACCGCCTTTAGTGTGTGGAAGGCTTTAGCCGATGCCTATAGCCATTGTTCAATCGAACGTATTCACAATCTCAAGGACACTCTCCGAACTCTTCAAAAAGGCGACTCATCTGTGTCCGAATTTGGTCGTAAATTCAAGTCTCTAACTGACCAACTCGCGGCTATTGGGCATCCCGTAAGTGATGAGGACAAACGTCATTGGTTTCTATGTGGACTAGGCGCCTCCTTCGAAAACTTCTCTACTTCTCAAAGAACCATTCGCCCGCCCCTTCTTTTCGAGACCTATTAGCCAATGCTGAAAACCAAGAAATGTTCGTCCAAAAACTCCATGGGTCACAACCTCCACATGCCGCTTTTTATGCTAATCAACCCAAAAACCAATATCATCGAACCGGCTCACCACGTGGAAAAGGTCGACCCTCACATACCTCTCGCGGGCGTGGAAGTTCCTATACCAAACGCCATCCTCTTTGCCAATTATGTTGAAAAGATGACCACTATGCGACCACTTGTCCAAATCTTGGTTCTTTTGCCAAAAAAAATATCTCGATGCAAATCTAGCCGATGCCTTCTATGCTCAAGGCAACGTTGCAATCGAAACCCGGATTGGACTGCCGATTCGGGTGCTACCACACATATGCTTCCCACTAAATTTGGTCTAACTTATTCAAAACCTCAAACCGAAAATATTCGAGTCACTTTTGGTAACGGGAATTCATTACCCGTAACCCACATTGGAAAAACTAATTTAAACGATTCCATTTCTTTAAAAAATGTCCTAGTTGTTCCAAATCTCACTAAAAATCTACTTTCAATAAGTCGATTAACAAATGACTCACCGGTTGATGTTTTGTTTTCTAATGATTATTTTCATATTCAGGACCGAAAAACAGCGGAAGTACTAGCTAGAGGAACATGTGAAAATGGCTTCTATGTCCTCACTCAAAGTCACAAGTCCCTTGTTGCCGCGCTTTCTTCTACACACCTTCGTGCATCTTTCAATAAATGGCACAGTCGCCTTGGCCATGTTTCTTTTGATACAATTTCTACATTAAACAAATTTGGACATGTTTTTGTCACATCATTGTTACCCAAACCGGGATTATGCAATTCTTGTGAATTATCAAAAGCTAAACATTTACCATTTGTTGAAAATAATAAGCGCGCGCAACATGTTTTAGATCTCATTCATTGCGATCTTTGGGGACCTGCTCCCGTATCATCCACTGATGGTTATTGTTACTATGTCATTTTTATTGATGACTATTCCCGATTCACTTGGTTTTATCCGTTAAAGGCTAAATGGGATTTTTACAACATTCTCACAACCTTTTTACCTTTTGTTCAAAACCAATTTTCAACAACTATCAAAGTTTTTCAAAGTGATGGTGGAACCGAATTTACAAATCACCAAGTGCAAAGTTTTTTCAAACAACATGGCATACATCATAGGCTCTCATGTCCTCACACACCCGAACAAAACAGACAGGCGAAACGCAAACACCGTCACATAACTGAAACCGGGTTACCCATGATGTTCAATGCTCATGCTCCACCAAACTTTTGGTTTGATGCTTTTACCTCCGCCACTTACATCATAAACCGTCTTCCCACAACCCTCCTAGACAATAAATCACCATTTGAAATCCTTTTTCACCAACCTCCCACCTACTCAAATCTTCGTGTCTTTGGTTGTCGAGTATATCCAAATCTCTGTGACTATACAAAAAACAAACTACTTCCTAGAAGTACACCTTGCATATTCATCGGCTATAGTCCACGTTACAAAGGATTTCGATGTCTCGACCCCACAACCGGTCGAGTTTACACCACCCGACATGCTAGATTTGATGAAGACAACTTCCCGTTCCAAAACACCTCAACATCTTCGGATGTCGCAACCTTACCAATGACCAACTTTGATGACCATTTTACCCTCACCAACCTACCCTGTAAACAACTCCACAAAAAACACCTCTACATCAAACACCCAAACCCATCTAGTAATGTTTGATGATTCCTTACCTTTACCACAACCTACTAGTCCAATTATTAGCAACATCCCATTACCCACTACCGGCCCACCACCAAATATCGACCAGACAGAAAACTCTTCACCCAATTTTTCTACCCAAAACCAAACGGACCCACCTTCAAACCAAATGGCCCCACCTTCCCCTTTACCCTCTCCAAGCACAAACCAAACCACTCCAAGACCAAACCAAACTGGAACCACTCCAAGCCCAACCATGACATCCTCTTCGGACTCGGGCTCCGACACCTCATTCGCATCCATCCCAACTCCTCCTCATAACACTCATCCAATGATCACTCGAGCCAAAGATGGTATTTTCAAACCCAAAAATTATGAACATCATCAATCTTTTTTCTCATCACACGTTCCCAAGGGAATAAAAACGGCTCTCAAAAATCCCAAATGGGTTCAGGCCATGCATGAGGAACTACATGCTCTTCGCACCAACAACACATGGCATCTCGTTCCTCGACCATCAAACAATAATATCATTGGCTCAAAATGGATTTATAGAATTAAATATAAGTCCGACGGGTCTCTTGATCACTACAAAGCTCGTCTTGTAGCACAAGGTTTCACTCAAATACCGGGCCTTGATTTCTCCCACACCTTTAGTCCGTTTGTCAAATCCGCCACCATCCGTGTTGTTCTAAGTCTCGCCACAATCAATATGTGGCAATTACGACAACTAGATGTCAATAATGCTTTTCTAAATGGACATCTAAACGAAACCGTATTTATGGAACAACCTCCCGGTTTTGAGGATCCAAACAAGCCCAACCACGTGTGCAAACTCAATCGTGCTCTCTATGGCCTAAAACAAGCACCTCGAGCTTGGTTTCAACGCCTAAGCACCTTCTTACTCAATCTTGGGTTTGAAAATAGTAGATCCGACCCTTCTTTGTTTACCTACCAACGCCATGGTACTTTACTCTATCTCCTTGTTTATGTGGACGATATTATTATAACCGGTAATAATGACAAGTTTATTACAAACTTCACAATACATCTTGACAAAGAGTTCAAAATTAAAGAATTAAAGACCTTGGAACACTAAATTTTTTCCTAGGCTTGGAGGTTACTCACACAAAGTCGGGTTTATTTCTAAATCAATCCAAATATGCACATGACATCTGAACCCGAGCCAGCCCTCTTGAATCCAAACCAGTTGCCACTCCTCTCACATCTAAAGATGTTTTCAATTCTCAAGTTAAACCTTTTCATGATCCTACTCTTTATCGTTCTCTCGTAGGAGCTCTCCAATACCTCACCATCACTCAACCCGATCTCTCATATGCCGTCAATCAAGCCAGTCAATACCTTCAACAACCCACCACCACTCATTTTCAATTGGTCAAGAGAATTCTTAGATATGTTAAAGGCACTGTATCTCATGGCTTACATTTTGATAAACCTCCTAACACTACTTTACTAGGTTTTCCAGATGCAGATTTGGCTCGGTGTATTGACACTAGAAGATCCACCTATGGCTATTGTATCTATTTAGGTGGAAATTTGATCTCTTGGAGTGCAAAGAAGCAACCTACCATTTCACGATCCAGTTGTGAATCCGAATATCGAGCCATGGCAAACACGGCAGCAGAAATTATTTGGCTCACAAATCTTCTAAGGGAACTTAAAGAATTACCATCAGGACGTCCAACATTATTGTATGACAACAAAAGTGCTTTGTTCTTAACTCAAAATCCGATCTCTCACAAAAGAGCGAAGCACATCGACATAGACTACCATTTTGTTCATGAACTTGTTGCAGCCGGTCGCCTTCACACCAAATTTATCTCCACCGACAAACAAGTAGCAAATATCTTCACAAAAAGTCTTCCTAAACCGTTATTTGAATGATTTCGCTCAATGCTTCGTCTCGGAGAACCGCCATCTCGCATTGACGGGGGGTGTCAACATAAAGTCAATCAATCAAATCATCTTCCACCATGACTTCCTCCTAGTCAAAGATGTTTCATCTTCCAGCATGATTTCCTCCTAGTAAAAGATGTTTCATCTTCCACCATGATTTCCTCTTAGTCAAATATGTTTTATATTTCCTTTTAATATGATTTGTATATTTTAGCAAATGAGAGATATTCTCTCCCTCAATTTTGTAACACTTCTAGTATTTATACTTGTACATAAGTAATAGAAAATAATCAAGGAATTACCATTATAATAATTTGGCCCATCGCTCACACGCAATAATATAAAACGAACTTAAAACTTAAAGCCATTTCGCTCGATTAGGTAATGTGGCTTCATCGCCAGTAGTGAAAACCATCTCCAACATTGTTGATGCGCGAATGGGGTGGCAATATCCACGAAGGCTGCAAGAGGAAGAAGACAGATGGTGGGACATGGTGTGACCTGCAATGATGGAAGATGACAAAGGGTGGGACCTGCAATGGTGGAATTCTTTACTAGCTAACCACACCCTCATATAGTGGAAGAGAGACGATGGAAGGGGATGCTGACGTGAAGTTGAGATGGAGAATGGTAATAATGGTCACTAGTGAACCACACCTTATAGCCTAATAGAGATCAACATCAACAAGGTTACCTGCAAGTATTAATAATTAGTGACGGTGAGGCGAAAAGGTATACGGTGTTGTTAGTGTATGGTGGCGGTGGTGGTGATGGTATGCAACAGTTGTGGAGGTTAAGAGGATCGGAGTTGTGAAAAACATGACCGAGGCACAAAGGCTATAAGTTGGACCAAACAATAGGGCCCACTTTTCTAATTTACTCTATATTATTTAAAGAGCATGTATGCGAAAATTTGTAGTTAAGCACACATCAACAGGGTTAGATGTACAAGTTGAAAAAAAAATCTGCAAATATTAATACATACAGAAATAGATACAATAATCAAAGGATGGTGATATAAGTAGTTACCTATGTAGGATCGTAATCTCAATGAACAAGGCTTAGTTACTCGTGTATGCTGGAACTGAGGGCGGGAATCAACGGATCTAGGTGTTGTTAGTCGTATTCCACAGTTTGTAGGTAATAGGAGGTAAAGAAACGATGTAGCAGGTACAGGGTAATTGTAGTTGGTTTCAACTGGTCGGTGATACTATGATTGGTGGTGCATTACAATCAATAGAACTGGGGGCAGCGATTGTTCTAGTGTTTCTAAAGATCGGGGAAGGTTTAGTCTAAAGGTTGAAGAATAACAAGGGTTAAAGAGGGAAAATGAGAGGAAAATGTAAATTGAAGATTATACCCATAGTTTCACGTTAGTTTTTAACTTAGTTAGTGGTTTGGACCAACAATACAATATATACTAACCACTAGGACTGTAAATGGAAAAACAAAGTCCAGGGACAAAGGCTATAATTTGGACTAAACAATTGGGCCCGTCTTTCTAATTTGCTCTATATTATTTAAAGAGCATATGTGAAAATTTTTAGTTAAACATACATCAACAGTGTTAGATGTACAAGTTGAAAAAAAAATATGCAAATATTAATACATACGGAAAAATATATACAATAATCAAAGTATGGTGATATAAGTAGTACCCTATGTAGGATCGTAATCTCAATGAAAAAGACTTAATTACTCGTGTATGCTGGAAAAGAGGGCGACAATCAACGGATACAAGTGTTGTTAGTCGTGTAAAACTTAAAGGAATAATAAACAAAATAATCAAAGGTTCAAATGATAAACAACAGTAATTCAAAGTTCGATTAAGGAAAATGCAAAAGTGAAAAATGAGGAGGACAAGGCACCGATTTATAGGATGCCTCTGGTTCATTACAGGAGTATGGCCCAATATGCCTAATGTATCGAGGCGTATGGACTCCATATGCCTGACACCATACAAAGTCAAAATGTTAAGTTACAAATCAACATCAAACGCTATCGAAACTACTCAAATACATAATAAAGCATGATAATATATATAGACCTAGCTAGGGACACAACTGGAAGTGCATCTACACCCTACGTACTAAAAACCGAAGTCATTGAGCTTATTTTTTCTACAGGTTTGGCCCTTCAAGTTCCAGCAATGGCTGTTTTGGTCCCTGCTTATTGCAGGTATGTTCTTTTTTCATTAGCTCCTACTTTGCCCCTTCATGTTTTATGTTTTGCTCTTCTGGTCCATATGATTTTTCACTAGGTTTTTTCTTTCCGGTGTTTTTTATTGTTGTACATTGTGCATTGTTTCTTTGTATGATTGTTTTATACGTGTTTCTTTTGTGATATTTCCATGTTTTGGCAAGTGTTTTCCTAAACCCCATTACCATAGCGTCAATGTCATCCTAAGGTTTGGATTTTTTTTTGCCAAATTCGTCCTTTTCACTAACCCAGTTAAAAAAGCTCGTTAAAGTCAAGGGTAGTGTTGTCTTTTTACCTCAGGGAAGAATTTGGCATTTAAAATTCAACTTTACCTCAGGGACAAATTTGGCATTTAAAATCTCGTTAACCCCACCCCACGCCCTCTCCCCCCCCCCCCCTCTCTCTCTCCCTCTCTCTATAAAAACGCTACCTCACACACACTCTCTCTCTAACTCCTCCATCCCTCTCGCACCTACTGTCACACCCTCAAATTCCACTTGCGGGGTTTTACCGCGAGGCGCGTGACATACCAGGATCCAAGTCAACGATCAAAATAAACAAACACTAATATATAGATTGAAACCAAAACATTATGCTTTGAGCCATAAACCAGCAGTGGAAGCATTTCTTGTTTACAACCAAAAGGCATATTATAGTTTACAAAACATTGTTTAATATGCAACAAAACTCTAGATGCTGTGCAAGACTCTGTGCGCCTAGTCCATTAACTGTTACTTTAGCGACCTGAGAGAACATGCCAAAAATGTCAACATATAATGCTGGTGAGTTCACAGGTTTTCATAAAGAGTTGCTATAAGTTTAAAAAGATCATTCCCGTTACTACTATGTTATACGAACGTTAGCTAGACGCTAAGTGGGTTTACTACTACGAGTGGGAAACCATTAATGACACGTTTTCCTGTTTTTGCCCAGCCGTGAGCCACCGTCATCACGGTGACCCTAGTAGTAGAGACAATATGCACCTGCCCGGCTCCTAGCCGTCGAGTGGGGTTTGCCCATCCCAATAGATCTATCCATATTTCCCCGATATGTGTTCCTACATACTCATGGTTTCCCCTGGGACTCCTTGATGAAATGCCCGTATAGTAAATATCCATAACCATAGTATAACATGACATTTAAAGTGTAAGTATGTAGCATGTTTCTCCCCCGAAAGCAAAACAGTAAAAGTGGAGCTGTGACACTCACCTTAGATTGCGTTACTTGAAAACAGTTAATTCAGTAAGCTATGATAGCCCCAAATAGCGGCGACCTATCATAAGATGTATATAAGTACCCGGACTAATAACCCGCAGGTTAACTAGTCCCCGAATGTCCAGACCATAACCATGTACGTTTGAAAACACCTTTGACTGTTAAACCGACCGTACCAGACAAGACCCGACATCCCATTGGTGACCCAACATCCCACGTGTTAGCCAAATACAAGATATCATGCAACATATGTAGTTAAACACTTAACACGCGCGAGAGTTCACCAAGTCTAGCATAACGCCCAATTAATGCATAAACGAGTCCGAACACGTGTTACTAAGTCATTGGGCATGTCACGGGGTTCCTATCATGTTCCTACGTGTCAAATCATGTCTCGGGATGTCAAAATACACTTGCAGCAGCAGTACATGCGATTAGGAGATCAAGCATGCAATTAGGAGAAGTCAACTAGCAATTAGGAGAGTCAAACAGGTGATTGGGGCCTAATTGCATGTACATACACACGAGTAGGCCCCTACTCGCATGTATGTGCATGCGATTAGCCCTAATCGTGTGCTGCTAGTGGCGAGTAGGATTCCTACTCGCCCCCTGCAGCTTTGTTCCGGTTTTTCGCGCGTTTAACCCTCCAAATCAGATATGAATCATGTGGACACACCCAATATCAATCCCAAAACATTAATAAACCTATTTCAAGCAAAAACCCCTAATTTATCTCTGCTCTAACACCCTTGGTGCAATTATTTCCAAAAATGGCAAAGTACTAGGTTTCATTAACTATGCATATCTTTCCTTAAATGGCAATAATCAGATTTCACAACCTACAACCTTGCAAATCATCATCCCTCTGTTATAATACCCTTCTAATGTGAATCCTAACAACAAACAATCATTAAATCATATCATAATATCCTAAATCTTCAAGAATCATTCAAATGGGCCAAAATGCATACTTTCATCAAAACACCATAATAATGGCTCAAATCCTTAGATAAAACATCCTAATAACTCCTACACATCAGAAGTACATCAATTTCATGGTAACATTCATGTTTTAACCACCAAAAATCATTTCTTGCATGAATACTTCACATATAGCAAGTATAAAGGTTTAGGCTTGTTTTAGAAACTCATTTCAAAGGTTTTTAAAGACACAAACTTAGTAAAACAAGTTCTGGACCTTTGGGAACCAAAACAATAACATTACAAAGGTTTGGGATGAAGAACACACCTTGGATTTTATAAAAGAAAGGTGTGTGAGCTTGGAAATGGTGAGTTTTGAAGCAAAACAAGTTCCAGAGGTGTTTTAAGGTGTGAGGGAGGCTTAGGATCAGTTAGGGTTGCACAAATGGTGTTTTGTGAGTCAAGGGTTGTATTTATTGGTGTTTCTAGTCTTCCCATACAGATCAGGCGATTATGCAGGTTATCAGGCGATTAAGGCTCCCAATCGCCTGATGTTACTGGCGATTGGGGCCTAATCGCCCCTACCAACTGGCGATTGGGCTAATTGCCCTTCCCCAATCGCCTGACTCTGCTCCTAATCGCCCCCAGCCTCTCATTTTGGGTTTTTGGCGCGTTAAACACTATTTTAACACATATAAGCACATATTCACATACCGACAAGTCACGTAATGATTAAAAACACATAATGCATGATAACTAACACGTTTACATCCGTTCACCAATTCCCAGGACTCGAGACTTGCATGTGTGCGTTAAACCTGGCGATTCCACGAATCACCAATCCTTGTACACATGGTTATGGACCGACTCCCAATGATCCCGCGGATCATTGTAACGACTCCCGATGATTCCCAGAACCATCGTAACGACTCAACCGACCCAGTTAAGTATGTAATGTGCATGACTCACTAAGGTAGACTTACTAGTTTAGTCAATGTTACTAACCAGAGTTTGCCGGGTGTCACACCTACCCTCCCCCTTTCCCCCATGTTTGCAGCGTCGGCCGACCACTGTAACATTACGCATTTAACACTTGTACGTTACGATTACCATGAATAAAAAACGTCAAGTCCCATTATTATTCTTCGTATTTTATTATTGTGGAATTTTTTGAACCCTTATACTATAATAATAAAAAAATAGTGCTTGGGCCGGGACTCGAACCCGCACCCCAAGCCGGTTCATTATACACACCAACACGACCATCTGCTCTACACATCCTTGTTGGTTTAAAACCAACGCATTTTAAATATATCACAAGTTCAAAATCATCCCAGTTGACTGGGAAAGTCAACTGTGATCAACGACTTACCAAAATCAAGCTATTAACTCGTAATTGATCATGGATTGATATGCTATCGTGATTACCGGCCTGTCATGAGTCATTACACGTCCAATTTTCAATCAATTCTTACCAATTATACGATTAGACGCGTCAACCATTAAAGACAAAGTCAACTATGCCAATTCGAGCATCTAGACCACCTCTCTATAAATTGAACACCTCTGGACCTTCACAACTCGCCACTCATTCTTTCTTAATCCCCAATTTCTCTTATCAAATCCACTGTTCTTGATTTTGATCGTGTTTTTGACTTCGGCATTTGACTGATCAATCCAGTATCCAATCGTGTTTGTAAGTCTGTTTTTGTTGATGGGTTTTGATGTTCGGCATATACACAACATTAACCCCAAGATTAATTGGGTTAATGTTGTGTAAATTGCCCAATTGGAAAATCTAGGGCTCGTATGTTTGAAATGGGGAAGAACACTGATTTCACCTAGGTTATTTATTTTAAATGAACTGAAACCAAACACAACCACTGGTCTGGACCAAGTGGTTGTGCCTGGTGTACTCGGACCAGTCCACGCGGGTTCGATCCATAGCAAAGGCATTCTTTTTCTTTTTGTTTTGAAACAAACAAACTTATATATATATATATATATATATATATTTCTTTATATTTTTAAATTCATTTTTAAATACCAAAACCCTTTTAAAAATTCTACAAAAATTATTTTATGTTAATCTAAGGAAAAAGTTTAACATACAATTTTTAGTTTTCAAAAATTTATTTATTTAAGATATATAATAAATAAATCAAGTTTATTCCATTTTATTTATAAAATTCTATAAAAATATCAAAACAATTTTATAAATTTCCACAAAAATTATTCTGAGTTTTTATAACAATAAACTTTTCTGAAATGATTTTTATTTCTGAAAAATCATTTATTTAATATTTTTAATCAATTTTTGTTAGTTTTAATCATAATTAAATCATAATAAATCCAATTTTTAATATTTTTGCACCAAAATTTTATATAAATTATTTCTTATTATTTGGAACAGAAATATAATTTTAAATCTAATAATTCTTTAATTTTAGTATTTTTAAATATTAAAGTTAAATTTTGACAATTTGAAACAAATAGATTTAATATTCTATTTTAAAGAAAATAATTTTATAAAAATTATTTTTATACTTTAAACTCATTATTGTGACCATCTTAAATTCAAATTTTATAAAAAGTTTTTGTTTATTTATTTATTAAATTTCTCTCAATTATCAAACATTTTTAATCAAACGAGCATTTATCCCCAATTCGAAGCCTTAGAATATATATATTTGTAGACTAGATAGACTTAGACATACTTATTACCTTATTATAGGGTGATACTTGGCATATTTGGGAAACACCACTATTCAATTTTTCAAGAAGTATAACATTTTGCTAAGGTGAGTTTTACATAGCCCATTTTCTATTAATCACCGCTTTTAGGGTGAAACATGTTACAACATTGTATATGCAATTCAATCATCAAAGTGTCTATGTGTTTTTCTATGTTGCATTATGATGACTAGGGTAAGCACAATTCTAGCATAATCATTAACATTGATCAGCCGACGGTATACATTGATAGATCTATTGGACTGACAATCCCACCCGGATACGTGCCTCCTACAAAGGTAGCGTGGGTGTTTGTTATCGCAACATAAACGAGTGAACCATGAGCGTATGGGATGTACCACAATACAACAGTCACAAGGGTTGATTATGCACTCGATTTACTTCTAGTATGTTTTCACATATGGACTAGACTTGCCATGACACTTGAATTGCACAACATTTTTATTCAATTATCAAAACCTATGTAACTCTCACCAACTTTTGTTGACCCAAAATATTTTCAAACTTAACATGTTTCAGGTTGTAGCTTGCTTGATGATTAGAGTTGATGCTTGAAGATGTGTAACTAGTATTTTTTTCATATTGATGTACAGATTCTTGTAGAACATTTGTATGTAATGTATTTAAAGCAATTATTGAAATTTATTATTTACCATGATGTAACACCCCAACCGATGGCGGAAACATCGAGGTGTCACGTATGAATGAGTATACAGTAGCACATGGTAATCCAAATTTTAATTGAAATAAATTTAAATTGCAATATCCAAAAATAGAAATACATAAGTGTTTAAATGTGGGAATCTAATACATCACACAAGAATCAAGCAAGCATAGACTCCTTATTGTCTTCATAAACACTCTAATCTTCATGCATCATTATTCCCTGTTGAGTTGTAAAAATGGGGGGGTCAACTAGAAGTTGGTGAGAATACATAATCCATGTTAAGCAAATAGTTCAAGTATAAAAGTCTAGCAATTCGTATGTCTATCGTAAATTTAAGTCTACATGAATAGTATAATATGTTGACATAATCAAACCTCCGACTAGTTTAGGTCCATCCCGTCATCTACGGTTCACCTTAGTAATATGTTGGAACGATAACAATCACCCACGTTACCTATGTAGGAGGTACACGTATCCAGGTGGGGTTATCATTCCAATAGATCTATTATTGAGTATCGCCGGCTTGGCCATTGCTAATGATTATGTAATGTTGAAACTCGTTGAAAATGTTGACTAATTCATGAGGCAATAAAGTTTACTACTAGACATGCATGTTGAATTGCTTAAAATTGTTGCAGGTATAAAGAATCGCATAAACATGGTTACGTAAACTCACCTTGGTATAGTATTAGGTATTGAGGAATAGTATAAGTGTAGCCCAATAGATTGCCAAGTATTACCCTATGTATAAGGCAACAAATAAGTCTAAGTCTAACTAGTTTATAAGTATATTCTAGGGTTTCGATTTGGGGATATCCAATTGTTGAATTTATAATAAAATGTTAATTAAATAAAGGGAAATTTGATAATTAAATAAAAGAAAGTCTTTTTATAAAATTTGAATTTAGAATGTTCACAATAATGTGTTTGAAGTATAAAACTAATTTTTATAAAATTATTTTCTTGAAAATAGATTTTTAAATCTATTTATTACAATTTACCAAAATTAAACTTTAATATTTAAAAATACTAAAATTAAAGAATTATTATTTTAAAAATTATCTTTCTGTTCTAAATATTCAGAAATAATTTGTATAAAATTTTGGTGCAAAAATAATAAAAATTGAATTTATTATGATTTAATTATGATTAAAACTAACAAAAATTGATTAAAAATATAAAATAAATGATTTTTCTGAATTAAAAATCATTTCAGTAAATTTTATCATTGTACAAACTCAGGATAATTTTTGTAGAAATTTATAAAATTGTTTTGATATTTTAATGGATTTTTATAAATATAATAGCATAAAATTGATTTAATTATTATAAATATTAAATAAATGAATTTCAGAAAACTAAAAATTGAAGATAAATCTTTTACATCAGATTTGATAAATATAATTTTTTTAGAATTTATAAAATGGTTTTAATATTTAAAAAAGGAATTTACAAATTTAAATGTAATATATATAATTTGGTTTGTTTTAAAAAGGTTAAAAAAAAAGTGGAAAAAGGGGCGCCCAAGCCGGGACTCGAACCCGGGTACCCTTGGTTACAAGCATCGATCACAACCACTTGGCCTAGGCCTGTGGTTGTGATTTAACCCTGTTTAAATAAAATAAATACGCTATATCAAATCAGTTTATCCCCAAATCTCAATCACGAGCCCTAGCTTTTCCAATCAAGCGATTCACACATCAATAACCTGATTAATCTTAGGGTTTTTGATGTGTGAATGCCGATGAAGAAACCCCACAACAATAATTATGCTTACAGTGTTGTTTTGATGCTCGATTGGCCGGTCAAGAATAAAAGTCAAACTTGTATTCGTGAAGCACAAACAGAGTGAATTGAAGAAGATTGGGGGTTGAGAAGAGATTAATGGCGAGTTGTAATGCTTCGCAGAGGTTCAATTTATAGAGGGGATCGATGGGTTGATTAATTGGCAAGGTTTGACCTCAATTCAATGTCAAACGCGTAATCGAGTTAAATTGGGTAACAATTGATCACAATCAACGTGTGGCTTAGTCAGACGAGGCCGGTCATCGCGTAGAGATGCCAAAATTAGATCAATCACGAGTTAATCTTGATTGATTATGCATACGCGTCCCACAGTTGACTTTATTAGTCAACTGTGAAGGTTTGAAACTATGTATATAATTATTACGCGTCCAGTTTTATTCAAGTGTGAAGGCCAGCCCAGCTGGTTAGATGGTTGTGTGTGGTTTGGGCCGGCTTGGGCGCGGGTTCGATTCCCGGCCCAAACAGTTTTTATTTTTGTATATTTTCAAGGTTTAAGCATATAATAATTATAATATATAGGGTATTAGGGTTCCACAAGTGCGACAAAAATAATTAATGCGAATAATATAGGTAGAACTTGACGTTTTATTAAATACGATGGTGTAACGTACAAGTATAAATACGAAATGTTACACATGAGCTACTGAACAATCATCAATACGTGACATCCCGATGTTTCCGCCATCGGTTGGGGTGTTTCAGATTCGTATCAGAGCCATGGTTATAGGGAATTAGGTTATTAGAAAAATAATCTAGTCTATAACCATAGGATTTAACCAGTACTTGCTTCTTTTACTTACTATTCTCTATCTCCCTCCTACTTCTTATCCCTACTTTCATCCTTACAAGAAGGTTGCTCTCCATCACTGGATCTACTCTTAGACTGATAAGACAAAATCCTCAGGCCTTACCTGAACCACCTTGAGATCTCGTCAAAGTTCTAGATTTTAATAATGAACACGTGCAATCTGGAAGGGTGAACGCCTGTATTCTAAGTCTTCTGTCTAGGCTGGCATTGCGCATATATCCCAATCAGACGAGGGACCCGGATGCCAACCTGGGAATTCTCGGGATGAGTGTTCACTTAAAATCTGGAATCTTTGAAAAGTCAACGTTTTCGTTTATTCGTTTTAATAAATGGATAAATGATTACATTCCTTATATAACCTCATTCATTTCATTGTGTCTCTTACAGATCATGCCTCCACGTCGCAGCACTCGCCTTAACAGTGGTAACAATCAAGATGAAGTGAATAGCAACAATCACGACGCTAACCACAATAACAACAATAACAACAACAACAACAATGGTGTCGATGCCCAACTGGCTGCAATCATTTCTCAACAAATGGCGCAGCAAATCGCAACTCTGGTTCCCAACTTACTAGCTCAAGTCATCCAGATGAACGGTAACGGGAACGGCAACGGTAATAGGAACGGTAATGGAAACCACAACGGAAACGGGAATGGTCTCCCAGCTTGCACTCTTAAGCACTTTAATTCCTATAATCCCCCTATGTTCAATGGAGAAGAAGGAGCTACAGGACTCCTACAATGGTTTGAGGGTATTGAGAATACCTTCATTAACAGTGAGTGCCCCGACAACTTTAAAGTCCGTTATGCCATGAGTGTTCTTCACAAACGAGCACTCACTTGGTGGAATGAAGAAAAGCGCACCCGCGGAGCTGAAGCTTCCCTGGCCTTAACATGGGATCAAGCTAAAGACATTATGAAGGCAGAGTTTTGCCCTCGTAATGAAATCAAGAAGCTGGAAGATGAGTTTCATGATCTTGCTCAAGATAGTGGAGAAAACCTTGCCTACAACACTCGTTTTCACGAACTTAGTCTACTGCTACCACACAAGGTCACCCCCTTGCCTATTGCGATCGAAAAATACATTGGTGGCTTACCGATGCAGATTCAAGACACGGTGTGGGGAAGGAACCCTGCTACTCTGGAGGAAGCAAAGCGTTTGGCGGCCACCCTAACAGATAACCATGTGAAGGTAGGAACCCTGACCCGAAAAGGGGAAAAGAAAACTGTTGCAAAGGATACTCCTCAACATGCCGTTGAAATCAAAACCGAGGCCTCAACCAACGGAAAGTGCAAGGTCAGGAATTTTGCAATAGACACCACTGTCCCACCCAACAAGAAACAATACAACGGGAACCAGCCTAAGTGTGATACCTGCCAGTATCACCACCCAACCCAAGTACCCTGCCGACAGTGCACCAATTGTCAAAGGTATGGGCATCTTGCGGATGCTTGTCGAATTCCTGCTACAAACGCCCTTGCTGCTCCAAATAACCCCGCTAGAGACCCTCCAGCTACTTAACAGCAAACCCCACCATTTGAATGATGTCTACTTTTTAATTCTATGTATTGAAACTTTTTGATTCAAGTAATAAATTCGAGTATTATCATAACATCTGAGTGCATGCTTGTTTGAATGTAAACTAATTGCTATATCTATATTTAAATCATACTTGCTTACTTGTACAACAATTAGTTGACTACCAAACAACCTACTCAACGATTGGTAGAGGTCATCATGTCTTTCCAACAGTCGGGAGAGGCCCTACAACCTGCTCAACGACTGGTGGGGACTATCGAACCTGCTCAACAATCTGTAGAGTCATAGAAAGACACAAAACCCTAATGTAAGGTAAATTGGTGATTGCGGTCCGGAACGTAATCATGAATTTACAGGTACGTTAAAGTTGTGTGAAATTTTATCAAGGTTTTCGGTAGTTGACCAATTGTAAACCTGGTGTCTTTCTTTTAACTTCGGGACGAAGTTCCTAAAAGTAGGGGAGACTGTAACATTACGCATTTAACACTTGTACGTTACGATTACCATGAATAAAAAACGTCAAGTCCCATTATTATTCTTCGTATTTTATGATTGTGAATTTTTGGAACCCTTATACTATAATAAAAAAAAATAGTGCTTGGGCCGGGACTCGAACCCGCGCCCCAAGCCGGTTCATTATACACACCAACACGACCATCTGCTCTACACATCCTTGTTGGTTTAAAACCAACGCGTTTTAAATATATCACAAGTTCAAAATCATCCCAGTTGACTGGGAAAGTCAACTGTGATCAACGACTTACCAAAATCAAGCTATTAACTCGTAATTGATCATGGATTGATATGCTATCGTGATTACCGGCCTGTCATGAGTCATTACACGTCCAATTTTCAATCAATTCTTACCAATTATACGATTAGACGCGTCAACCATTAAAGACAAAGTCAACTATGCCAATTCGAGCATCTAGACCACCTCTCTATAAATTGAACACCTCTGGACCTTCACAACTCGCCACTCATTCTTTCTTAATCCCCAATTTCTCTTATCAAATCCACTGTTCTTGATTTTGATCGTGTTTTTGACTTCGGCATTTGACTGATCAATCCAGTATCCAATCGTGTTTGTAAGTCTGTTTTTGTTGATGGGTTTTGATGTTCGGCATATACACAACATTAACCCCAAGATTAATTGGGTTAATGTTGTGTAAATTGCCCAATTGGAAAATCTAGGGCTCGTATGTTTGAAATGGGGAAGAACACTGATTTCACCTAGGTTATTTATTTTAAATGAACTGAAACCAAACACAACCACTGGTCTGGACCAAGTGGTTGTGCCTGGTGTACTCGGACCAGTCCACGCGGGTTCGATCCATAGCAAAGGCATTCTTTTTCTTTTTGTTTTGAAACAAACAAACTTATATATATATATATATATATATATATATATATATATATATATATATATATATATATATTTCTTTATATTTTTAAATTCATTTTTAAATACCAAAACTCTTTTAAAAATTCTACAAAAATTATTTTATGTTAATCTAAGGAAAAAGTTTAACATACAATTTTTAGTTTTCAAAAATTTATTTATTTAAGATATATAATAAATAAATCAAGTTTATTCCATTTTATTTATAAAATTCTATAAAAATATCAAAACAATTTTATAAATTTCCACAAAAATTATTCTGAGTTTTTATAACAATAAACTTTTCTGAAATGATTTTTATTTCTGAAAAATCATTTATTTAATATTTTTAATCAATTTTTGTTAGTTTTAATCATAATTAAATCATAATAAATCCAATTTTTAATATTTTTGCACTAAAATTTTATATAAATTATTTCTGATTATTTGGAATAGAAATATAATTTTTAATCTAATAATTCTTTAATTTTAGTATTTTTAAATATTAAAGTTAAATTTTGACAATTTGAAACAAATAGATTTAATATTCTATTTTAAATAAAATAATTTTATAAAAATTATTTTTATACTTTAAACTCATTATTGTGACCATCTTAAATTCAAATTTTATAAAAAGATTTTTGTTTATTTATTTATTAAATTTCTCTCACTTATCAAACATTTTTAATCAAACGAGCATTTATCCCCAATTCGAAGCCCTGGAATATATATATTTGTAGACTAGATAGACTTAGACATACTTATTACCTTATTATAGGGTGATACTTGGCATATTTGGGCAACACCACTATTCAATTTTTCAAGAAGTATAACATTTTGCTAAAGTGAGTTTTACATAGCCCCTTTTCTATTTATCACCGCTTTTGGGGTGAAACATGTTACAACATTCTATATGCAATTCAATCATCAAAGTGTCTATGTGTGTTTTCTATGTTGCATTATGTCTTGAACATGACTAGCGTAAGCACAATTCTAGCATAATCATTAACATTGATCAGCCGACGGTATACATTGATAGATCTATTGGACTGACAATCCCACACGGATACGTGCCTCCTACAAAGGTAGCGTGGGTGTTTGTTATCGCAAAATAAACGAGTGAACCATGAGCGTATGGGATGTACCACATAACAACAGTCACAAGGGTTGATTATGCACTCGATTTACTGATGTGTTGCCAAATGCATCACATTTATATATTAGTTTTGTATAGTTTTTAATTGTTTATCGTTCATTTATATCGTGTCTTAGATAC
This sequence comes from Ambrosia trifida, assembly GCA_028751855.1. Classification (NCBI taxonomy): domain Eukaryota; kingdom Viridiplantae; phylum Streptophyta; class Magnoliopsida; order Asterales; family Asteraceae; genus Ambrosia; species Ambrosia trifida. Next base: position 83,967,871 of record CM054122.1, read on the forward strand.
TTATTTGTGTCTTGGTGTTAAGCAGGTGTTCGTGGGCTAAAACGAGAGAAAAAGAGCTTAGTTGGAGAGGAGACGAGCATTCGACGAAATTGGAAATCAAAAAAGAAACAAATCTGGAAGAACTGAAATTAGAGACCCTCTAATTTCAGTAAAAGTTATTCGCGGGTCTCCAGGAAGTAAAATAGAGGAAAAATGACGATTTTACCCTTAATGAATTGTGATAACTACTGAAGATACCCTCGCGTCAGTTTCAGGTTATTGGAGACCCTCTAATTCCAGAAACAGTTGTTCATGGGTCTCTAATAACTCTTCAGCCCATAAAAAAGCCCATTTTCGCAATTAAAAACCTAGCAGCCGTATGGGGATGCATGCATCGAGTTCCAGAGCTTCTAAGGGAGGATTTTGAAGACTTTTTGCAGTTCCATTCATTCCGGTTGATGCCAGAGCAATCCAGAACAAGTTTTGAAGCCGAAATCATGATTATGCAAGGCTAAACATCCCGCGGTTTCTCCGGGTGAACGATTTGGTTATTTTATCAATTGTTTTATGTTTGATACTTATTACTTGGATTAGATTTTGTGAACACCTTAATGTTCTTTGCATCTAATTGTATGTTTGACTGATCTAGACAGTTTGGTTGATTAATATTATTGCATTATGTTATCGTATCTTGGTTTTCTTGCACTAGGATTAATTTAACTTTGCAATTAATGTTATGATAGCTGAATTGGGTTGAACAATTTAAACAAAGTCATGTCTATGTGATTTCCTAGGTAGGATATTAACATAATTCAGTTGATAATTACCGAATCAGAAACCCGGAGTGACCGTTTTTCCATATTATTGTCTTTTCTAAAAAATCAATTATTAAACCGTTTTGCAGCACTGCAGCACTTTTACATTAAGCTTCATAAAATTACTTTAGTTAATCTTAATTTAATTACAAATTAGTAACTTAGCACTTTCCACAAACTCCCTGAGGTTCGACAACCCTACTTCCTATACTGCAGTCAGTTGTAGCTAAGGAGTAGTTTTTAAAATAATTTTTTGATTAGCACTGCGACACACGATCATTTACTTCTAGTATGTTTTCACATATGGACTAGACTTGCCATGACACTTGAATTGCACAACATTTTTATTCAATTATCAAAACCTATGTAACTCTCACCAACTTTTGTTGACCCAAAATATTTTCAAACTTAACATGTTTCAGGTTGTAGCTTGCTTGGTGATTAGAGTTGATGCTTGAAGATGTGTAACTAGTATTTTTTCATATTGATGTACAGATTCTTGTAGAACATTTGTATGTAATGTATTTAAAGCAATTATTGAAATTTATTATTTACCATGAGCTACTGAACAATCATCAATACGTGACATCCCGATGTTTCCGCCATCGGTTGGGGTGTTTCGGATTGGTATCAGAGCCATGGTTATAGGGAATTAGGTTATTAGAAAAATAATCTAGTCTATAACCATAGGATTTAACCAGTACTTGCTTCTTTTACTTACTATTCTCTATCTCCCTCCTACTTCTTATCCCTACTTTCATCCTTACAAGAAGGTTGCTCTCCATCACTGGATCTACTCTTAGACTTATAAGACAAAATCCTCAGGCCTTGCCTGAACCACCTTGAGATCTCGTCAAAGTTCTAGATTTTAATAACGAACACGTGCAATCTGGAAGGGTGAACGCCTGTATTCTAAGTCTTCTGTCTAGGCTGGCATTGCGCATATATCGCAATCAGACGAGGGACCCGGATGCCAACCTGGGAATTCTCGGGATGAGTGTTCACTTATAGGCTAAAGCATGTCTTCATATGTTATTAAAATCTGGAATCTTTGATAAGTCAACGTTTTCGTTTATTCGTTTTAATAAATGGATAAATAATTACATTCCTTATATAACCTCATTCATTTCATTGTGTCTCTTACAGATCATGCCTCCACGTCGCAGCACTCGCCTTAACAGTGGTAACGATCAAGATGAAGTGAATAGCAACAACCACGACGCTAACCACAATAACAACAATAACAACAACAACAATGGTGTCGATGCCCAACTGGCTGCAATCATTTCTCAACAAATGGCGCAGCAAATCGCAACTCTGGTTCCCAACTTACTAGCTCAAGTCATCCAGATGAACGGGAACGGCAATGGTAATAGGAACGGTAATGGAAACCACAACGGAAACGGGAATGATCTCCCAGCTTACACTCTTAAGCACTTTAATTCCTATAATCCCCCTAAGTTCAGTGGAGAAGAAGTAGCTACAGGACTCCTACAATGGTTTGAGGGTATTGAGAATACCTTCATTAACAGTGAGTGCCCCGACAACTTTAAAGTCCGTTATGCCATGAGTGTTCTTCACAAACGAGCACTCACTTGGTGGAATGAGGAAAAGCGCACCCGCGGAGCTGAAGCTGCCCTGGCCTTAACATGGGATCAAGCTAAAGACATTATGAAGGCAGAGTTCTGCACTCGTAATGAAATCAAGAAGCTGGAAGATGAGTTTCATGATCTTGCTCAAGATAGTGGAGAAAACCTTGCCTACAACACTCGTTTTCACAAACTTAGTCTACTGCTACCCCACAAGGTCACCCCCTTGCCTATTGCGATCGAAAAATACATTGGTGGCTTACCGATGCAGATTCAAGACACGGTGTGGGGAAGGAACCCTGCTACTCTGGAGGAAGCAAAGCGTTTGGCGGCCACCCTAACAGATAACCATGTAAAGGCAAGAACCCTGACCCGAAAAGGGGAAAAGAAAACTGTTGTAAAGGATACTCCTCAACCTGCCGTTGAAATCAAAACCGAGGCCTCAACCAACGGAAAGTGCAAGGTCAGGAATTTTGCAATAGACACCACTGTCCCACCCAACAAGAAACAATACAACGGGAACCAGCCTAAGTGTGATACCTGCCAGTATCACCACCCAACCCAAGTACCCTGCCGACAGTGCACCAATTGTCAAAGGTATGGGCATCTTGCGGATGCTTGTCGAATTCCTGCTACAAACGCCCTTGCTGCTCCAAATAACCCCGCTAGAGACCCTCCAGCTACTTAACAGCAAACCCCACCATTTGAATGATGTCTACTTTTTAATTCTATGTATTGACACTTTTTGATTCAAGTAATAAATTCGAGTATTATCATAACATCTGAGTGCATGCTTGTTTGAATGTGAACTAATTGCTATATCTATATTTAAATCATACTTGCTTACTTGTACAACAATTAGTTGACTACCAAACAACCTACTCAACGATTGGTAGAGGTCATCATGTCTTTCCAACAGTCGGGAGAGGCCCTACAACCTGCTCAACGACTGGTGGGGACTATCGAACCTGCTCAACAATCGGTAGAGTCATAGAAGGACACAAAACCCTAATGTAAGGTAAATTGGTGATTGCGGTCCGGAACGTAATCATGAATTTACAGGTACGTTAAAGTAGTGTGAAATTTTATCAAGGTTTTCGGTAGTTGACCAATTGTAAACCTGGTGTCTTTCTTTTAACTTCGGGACGAAGTTCCTAAAAGTAGGGGAGACTGTAACATTACGCATTTAACACTTGTACGTTACGATTACCATGAATAAAAAACGTCAAGTCCCATTATTATTCTTCGTATTTTATTATTGTGGAATTTTTGGAACCCTTATACTATAATAATAATAATACATAATATATATATATATATATATAGAGAGAGAGATTAAATAACAAAAAAATAGTGCTTGGGCCGGGACTCGAACCCGCGCCCCAAGCCGGTTCATTATACACACCAACACGACCATCTGCTCTACACATCCTTGTTGGTTTAATACCAACGCATTTTAAATATATCACAAGTTCAAAATCATCCCTGTTGACTGGGAAAGTCAACTGTGATCAACGACTTACCAAAATCAAGCTATTAACTCGTAATTGATCATGGATTGATATGCTATCGTGATTACCAGCCTGTCATGAGTCATTACACGTCCAATTTTCAATCAATTCTTACCAATTATACGATTAGACGCGTCAACCATTAAAGACAAAGTCAACTATGCCAATTCGAGCATCTAGACCACCTCTCTATAAATTGAACACCTCTGGACCTTCACAACTCGCCACTCATTCTTTCTTAATCCCCAGTTTCTCTTATCAAATCCACTGTTCTTGATTTTGATCGTGTTTTTGACTTCGGCATTTGACTGATCAATCCAGTATCCAATCGTGTTTGTAAGTTTATTTTTGTTGATGGGTTTTGATGTTCGGCATATACTCAACATTAACCCCAAGATTAATTGGGTTAATGTTGTGTAAATTGCCCAATTGGAAAATCTAGGGCTCGTATGTTTGAAATGGGGAAGAACACTGATTTCACCTAGGTTATTTATTTTAAATGAACTGAAACCAAACACAACCACTGGTCTGGACCAAGTGGTTGTGCCTAGTGTACTCGGACCAGTCCACGCGGGTTCGATCCACAGCAAAGGCATTCTTTTTCTTTTTGTTTTGAAACAAACAAACTTATATATATATATATATATATATAGGGTAGGGTTCCGGTAAGAAAATTGTTTTGTGTAGGAAGAGTAGGAAGTGTTTTCAACCGTTTGATCTAGAAATTGATGGTTTAGATTAAAAGTTTAGGTTAGTTAATATTATACTAATTATAAATTAATGGTTAGGGGTAGGATGGTCTAATTAGTGTTTTAAAAGAGGGTAGAAAAGTCAATTTAATTTATATATCTACTAACCACTCCTTAATTTAAGCATAGTTAATAAATATATCCTATTTTTACTCATCCCCTCTCTATCTCTCTGTCAATATCAATGAAGGTATTTTACTATCTTCTTCTTTCTTATCACTAACAACAAATCAAATAAACCTAATATCTATAGTGTTCTTTTATAATAGTGTTTTATAATAGTGTTTTATGCACTGTTTATATAATATGAAACATTATACGTTTGTTTTCTCGTTAAAACAGCTAAGTTTTGGGTTTTAGATAATTTTGTAGATGGTGTTTTTATAGTAGTGTTTTAAAATAGTGTTTTATTCAGTGTTTACTCGTTAGAACATCTAAGTTTTTGGTTTTAGATAATTTTGTAGATGGTGTTTTTATTGTAGTGTTTTAAATAAAATCAAAAAAACATAAAAAACTTCCTATACAGATGGAATCGATCTATACGACTTCAAATCTGATTATAATAAAAAAAATGTAGACTTTTTATCAAATCTGAATAAACCTCATACAAATCAAAATGATCTAAAAAACTAAAACAAGACTTACCATTCGAAAGATCTTGAAAAACTTCTGCCATCATCGATTAATTGTAAAAAAATGAAGAACCGATTGATTGTTAAGGGATTGAATATTGTGTGGAAGAATTAGTTATTTTAGATAATTGAATCTCATTAAAATCCATAATTTTTGTTGCTAAATTTGTGGGTTTTGATAATTAATAAAATGACTAAAAAGTCTATTATGCCCTTGATCTAAATATTTAATCAGATTTGATCCAACGGTTGAAAACTCTTCCTACACTTCCTACACAAAACAATTTTCTTACCGGATCCTCTACCTATATATATATATATATATATATATATATATATACTATATTAATATGCATATAGGAGGGGCAACTTTGGTCATTTGCCAAAGTACAAACCTTGAAAGCATATTGTACAATGTTTCAATGCATAAAAACTCTTAATCTTTTAAAGATACAAGTTGTGATGCATCATGTACAAGCCTCTTATGCCAAAAAAAAAAAAAAAAAAAAAAAAAAAAAAAAAAAAAAACCCACGGGATGCATCATCAAACTAGGGTTTCTTTCATCTGAGTATCTCACATTTCATAGGCTCCCACTATTTGCACAAGGATAAATTTTATTCACACAACCCTCTACGGCCCGTAGAGCCCTCTACGGGTCGTAGAGGCAATTTTTTCAGACTTCTACGAGCCGTAGAGGCCTCTACGGCTCGTAGGTACTCATTACCAATGATTGGTAATCATACAATCATTGGTAATGATTACCTACGAGCCGTAGAGGCCTCTACGGCTCGTAGAAGTAGTCTTATTAATTTTGAGAATGAAGAAGGACGAGATGGATGTTTTATGATGCCTACGGCCCGTATAGGCCTCTACGGGTCGTAGAAAAAAAAAACCAAAAACGTTTGGGACGAGGTTCGATCTTAGGCACATTATCACACAAACGCACACACAAAGTCTTATTTCGTATATGGGGACCATCTGGGCTACCAGTTCGCTGGTTTCTTAGTTGGAAAGTTTTAATATAACATAAACCAGTCTTAGGCAACCTCTACGGCCCGTAGAGGCCTATACGACCCGTAGAGAGGGGTTTTTTTTTTTTAAATCATTTAGTTTTGGCGATTCAAAAGAAACGCCAAAACTATATTAGTTTTGGCGATTCAAAAGAAACGCCAAAACTAATATAGTTTTGGCGTTTCTTTGGAATCGCCAAAACTATATAGTTTTTGGCGATTCAAAAGAAATTTAGGTACGAGACTAAATATACGAGTCTAAAAAGCTACACGGGTCTAAATATCTCACAAACCCTAAATATACGAGTCTAAATATACACGGGTCTAAATTATAAACATGTGCAAATTCATAAACACACCTGATTCGTTTCGTACGAAACATCCGGGACAGGTTCCTCGCCACCGTTATCACCTCCCTCGTACTGTGGATGACTTGGCGGAGGCAAGTAAAATGACCCCGGTTCTTCTACGTACTCCTGGTTCAAATCGGGCAGCAGGTTCAAATCGGGTAGTGCATTCCCGTCACCATAGCGAACAACGGAGCTAACCTCCTCCTCACCACGTTCCACCATGGCTCCAAAAAGGCTTTCCGAGACGTGAGATAGGCTAAATGAATGCTCCCATTCATCCGAAACATTACCGTAGTGACCCGAAGACATCGTGGTAGCTTGGAATCGATCGGATTTTTGTGCACCGCGTTTTTAAATTTTCTTTCGTTAACTGAAGAAAGAAGACAAGGAAGAAGAATATATCTGGACCCTCTACGGCTCGTAGAGGCCTATACGGGTCGTATAGGGTTTAATGCTCCCAACAACCAGGTTTTCTACGGGCCGTATAGCCCTCTACGGCCCGTAGAGGGTTAGCTTTTTCAGACTGACACACTGAATGTCAGACACTTCATTCAATGACCTCGTACCTCGTACTGCCTACGGGCCGTAGAGACCTCTACGGCTCGTGTAGGGTTTAAATGCACTCCACCAAACCACCTCTACGGGCCGTAGAGGGCTTTACGGGCCGTAGAGGGTTGAGCATTTATTACACTGACCCCCTATACGGCCCGTAAAGCCCTCTACGGCCCGTAGAGGGCTGTGCAAACTTACTTTTTCTTCTTGTGTAAATAACATGCCTCCATTTCATAACCTTATCCGCCTCTCTCTCTCTCTCTCTCTCTCTCTCTCTCTCTCTCTCTCGCGATTTCATCACCAGATCGATGAATGTTTCCCAAGATTAACGAATATTACTGACCGTCAAGGGTAAGTTTTATGAATATTGTAGATCCATAATGATGTGTTATAAATATTGTTTGAAGAATATTAGTGATGTTTGGTCCCCTCACTCTCATCTTTATCTCTCTCCAGATTCAAGAACACTTGCGATTTTTCAATCTAGGGTTTCAACTTTCAAGATCTGCATCATCATCGGTTCATAGTCATCATCATGTGTTCAACTTTCAAGATCCGCATCAACATCTTTGGATCTCTGAATCTGTCTTCTTCATCACGATTAGGGTCGTTCTCTGCATAACCCTAACTTAAAATTCTGTGTAAGTTCGTTTCTTTACCAAAACTCGAGACTTTGTGTTTATTAAAATGTTAAATTAATTAAAATTCTGGATTTGCTTTGGTGTAATACTTTCAGATAACTTCTCTAATGTGAGTGTATATGTTTAGGTTTGGCTTTTGGAACACTTGAAAACAGGAGAATTACTTACAAAGAAAAGGTCAATTTCCGTCCCCGGGAACAATAAGATATCACTACTTAGCATTGCCATGGTGAACCATAAGCCACACTTGGTGGTCTCCAAAAGCAGTTCCGGCGACTTCGATTTAGGGTCCAGACAAACCCTTTTCAATTTTTTTTCTCTATACACAGAGGTAAGAATTAAGGACTTCTTATTGTTGTTTACTTATACTTTATTAGCAAATATTAACCTTATTTTGAATTTTTTTTATTATTCTAGCAATAATCTGAAAAAAAAAAAAAAGAAACCAAATGAGTCTTTGATGAAGACCCAAGTGACAAAAGGCTAAAATGTCTATCCCTTAGAATATCGGTAATATTCTAATACTTATACAATTAAAATAAAGTATGAATTTAGAATATGATATTAGAATAGTTACATGTGTCGTTTATAATATTTTTTACAAATGGCAAGAAAGCCAGAGGATATGTGGCGACACCTCATCCTTTAAAGCAAACCACGACTTCAGAAAAAAAAATCAAATCAGAAAAGCCCAGCTTCTACCTCTAATGATGGTGCACATTCTTGAAAACCATGAACATGGTTTAAAAAACGAGAGGCGCACAAAAGCGACCATGTCTAAGCGCGAGAAGCGAATCGCCAGGTGTAAAAGCGGTGGGCTTTTGGTACCCGAGTTTTTATATATATATATATATATATATATATATATATATATATATATATATATTATAGTTAATTTGCTTCTTTTACCCAAAGTATTTTTATACCAGTTTAACTACATGTACAAGCCTAAAATCCCAATGTACAACACTTTTATGCACAAAAATGCCCAGGTACGTGAGGCGAGCCCTGAAGCCTGAAAAAAAACTGAAGAAATGCGCTTTTTTGGCGCTTCTGGGAAGTTGTGTAAGCGCGGAGCCTTGAGGTTCCAGAGGTTGTGTCTTTGTTGCACATGCGCCTCATGTGTGCTTTTCAAAACCAAGACCATGAAACATGTAATTTTATTTTTAGCAAATTTTTATTTTTATTAATGTTTATACATAACCATACCATAGAAAAGCAGGAGTAACATTTCTTGACATTGATAAACATATGGGTCGGGGTTGGATTATCCCTTTGTTGCGCCTGAGCCTCATGCGTGTTTTCGGGCTGTATGTTATTGTGACTTCAACTAATTTGGATCTGCTTTGTATTTTTTTCAAATTACTTACCTTGTTTGACCAAATGGCTTTGCAACATGAAAGGAGTTTGAATATGTTAGATCTCCTATTAAATTGCTATTTGAATCATTAATGTCAAAGGGGATTATGGTTTTCATTCATTTTCACATCATCTTGAAGGTTTGACAAGCAATGGAATACAAAACTCGGTCAAAATACAAAGACCTTCTTTTCTGGTAAGCCTCCTCAATGGTTTAAGTTTAGACGCTCAATTATTACCAGAACAAAAAAGATCAAGCCCAAATTATTCAATGTTATTTTGTTTATAACTGGTCATTTTTTTAAATGTTACTTCCTAGAAATGAAGATCAAAAGCTTTCATAGTTTTATTGGTTATGCCATAATATCTTTGTGCACTACTAAATCTAATTCTTGGTATTTTTTTTTCTTATTTGGGATTCTTGTTTTTCAAAGATCCGAATTACATCACTGAAAATCAATTTTTTTTTTAAATCTGGATTAATTTCTTTATTTATCATCATTTTATTTGGAACCTAATGTTGGAACATGAGCAGGTCATACGAATGAGGTAGCTGGTGAAAACAAGTAGTTTTTTATAACACTGAAAGGGAGTACAACGTTGTTAGTCATCAGGTAAGTTTGACCCGTTTGTTATCTATACTAATATAAAGCATATTAGAAGGGCATAATGGTCATTTGACCAAATGTCTTAAGTTTTAACACATACAGATTTTTATGCGTGATATACAATCCATTAAAGCCGTTACTTTCAACACATACAAATTGGGTTAAATAGGCGGGACTCTGGTTGATCAAATTTGAATTGAAAGCCGTTCTTTTATAAATTTGCAGGTTGGTTCCTATTCTTGTTCCCGATCTCATGCCCTCAATCGCCGAAATTTCTCATCCTCGCCGTCCCCAACAATGAGAGCTGAAGTCCGATGCTGGCATAGCAGCGAAATGACCACACATCACCACGAGACTACTATAACTCATTTTGCACCGTCAAATTACTCCGCCACGAGACTACTAAAATTTGTGCCTCCCTTAGTCCCTTCTTGACCAATTTGACCTTGGTGTAAGTTGTGAAAGCACCACACTCAACATCAACTCATTTATCAAGAGGTATGTTACTTGGCTATGTCACATATTGGAAAACTTTAGTTGTTTTTCATTAGAAATTTGTAAATAACTAACCATATGGTTAATGGGTCAAATGACTAAAATTTTAGAACTTCATTATTTTTAAGAGTACAGATGGGTCAGCCATTGAGACTAAAAAGTGGGCTTATTTGGAATTATGAGTATGTTGATCTGGACTTTGGTTTATGTCAAGGGATCAAATGGATCAAAAGCCAGACAAAAGGAACTTTTCTAGAGTTTCATAAAATGTTTTTTCTTATATTTATATATATTATTAAATTAATACAAAGAAATCTGTTCTCTTTACCAAACTTGCCACAAAAACAGTTTGACTATAATGGTCAACCAATGAATTACAATTGATATATTGTGGGCTTATGGACTAATGGTTCGCTACGAACATATCTTTAGGTTTATTCCCCATTCTTAAAAAGGCAATGTCTAATTCTTGATAGACTATTTTATTTGTATAAAACGTTTGTTATGAAAGTAAATTAACGAACGCAATGCTTTACCAGTCATGATCAAGTGCTTATAAACATTTTCTTTTTCAGATGTCAGTACCATTATGGCAAGATGTGATTGGATGTGCCAGGTATAATGATATATGGTTAAACAATAAAGGTCCGGAAGCATTTTTGTTTATATATTTCTTGACACTTGGTTTGCTATCAGCCTTTCACCATAGCATATTTAAGGATTTGAGACGATTTTTTCCAGAATTGGCCTGAATTTGCGTCTGGATAGCCTGGAAAAAGGCGCCTTTAAAGCCACAAAGAAAAACATGTGTTAGGTTGCGCTTCAGTGCCTAGGACGCTATTAAGAATATGATCCTCAATTGTTGGTAGGGCGGGTTGTACACATCGCACGAACAACCTTTCCAGAATTGCAGATCTTTTGTTTGACCTCTAATTTACTTGTAAAGCTTTTTGTCTCCTAATTTATTTCAGGTTTGATAACAAGAGTTTCTATATAGACTGTAGAAAAAAAGGTAATTCCTGAATTCAAGAAGCTGAACAAATTAAACACACAAGAAGAAGAGAAGCTCAACTTGGTGAAGCCGTTTTGTATTTTGTTTGCAACCACAAACATGGGTACTGCAATAGGAATTTATATCCATTTCGTGCCCCGTTTTAGCTGGCGTAATTAGGGGTTTGGTGTTCAATCTGAATTAGGGGCTTGTGTTTTTAATCTGTACGTTCCAAAACCGACCCAGTTCCTGGACATGTATACCAACTTTGATAAATGGACTTGAATATCTGTGGCATACTTTTCTTATAATTAGATTGAAATATCTGACCAATGAGTGAGTATAAAAATATTACTATGTTTTCTGACTAATATTTTCTTATTCGTCAATCCGGATTTTTATTTTTAAATTTCTTTGTTTATGACTTATGACATACATAGACCGATGCTACAAATAAGAAAAATAACATAACTACTATAACATATCACGAGATGAGATGATTGATAAAGTAGCATGAAACGAGTACCGTGTTGTAAATTGTCACCGCCGCCGCATCGTGCGGGTATCTTGCTAGTATATATATATATATATATATATATATATATATATATATATATATATATATATATATATATATATTGCCTCTACTCTTATTATTGTTTTTATTTTTTTGATTCTTGATCCTCTTTTTAGCCATTGCAATGTGTCATATACTCATATTCATCAGTTAACATTTTGTTAAACTAGGTTAAATGATTATGTGTGAAAAAAATAAATAATAAAAAATGTTTTTACGCTTATGAAATAGATAGACCACACGGATTTTACTAACTCAAAAACTTTAGGAAAACAAACAATTAAACAATAAGATAATCTCACGAGAGGATTGATAAACTAACGTAAACGAGTACCACATTACAAATTATCGACACCGCAATAAATAGCATCTTCTTTTATTTGGTTGTTAAGATCAAACCATTAAGTTGTACATGTTATACAAATAAGTAAACTAACTTAAGTACTATACAGTATATCACGAGATGATCGATAAACGACCTGAAAAACAAGCATAGTGTTGTAAATTTTGGTTGCCGCCGCATCGCGCGGGTTCCCTACTAGTATATATATATATATATATATATATATATATATATATATATATATATATATATATTTCTTTATATTTTTAAATTCATTTTTAAATACCAAAACTCTTTTAAAAATTCTACAAAAATTATTTTATGTTAATCTAAGGAAAAAGTTTAACATACAATTTTTAGTTTTCAAAAATTTATTTATTTAAGATATATAATAAATAAATCAAGTTTATTCCATTTTATTTATAAAATTCTATAAAAATATCAAAACAATTTTATAAATTTCCACAAAAATTATTCTGAGTTTTTATAACAATAAACTTTTCTGAAATGATTTTTATTTCTGAAAAATCATTTATTTAATATTTTTAATCAATTTTTGTTAGTTTTAATTATAATTAAATCATAATAAATCTAATGTTTAATATTTTTGCACCAAAATTTTATATAAATTATTTCTGATTATTTGGAACAGAAATATAATTTTTAATCTAATAATTCTTTAATTTTAGTATTTTTAAATATTAAAGTTAAATTTTGACAATTTGAAACAAATAGATTTAATATTCTATTTTAAAGAAAATAATTTTATAAAAATTATTTTTATACTTTAAACTCATTATTGTGACCATCTTAAATTCAAATTTTATAAAAAGATTTTTCTTTATTTATTTATTGAATTTCTCTCAATTATCAAACATTTTTAATCAAACGAGCATTTATCCCCAATTCAAAGCCCTAGAATATATATATTTGTAGACTAGATAGACTTAGATATACTTATTACCTTATTATAGGGTGATACTTGGCATATTTGGGCAACACCACTATTCAATTTTTCAAGAACTATAACATTTTGCTAAGGTGAGTTTTATATAGCCCATTTTCTATTTATTACCGCTTTTGGGGTGAAACATGTTACAACATTCTATATGCAATTCAATCATCAAAGTGTCTATGTGTTTTTCTATGTTGCATTATGTCTTGAACATGACTAGGGCAAGCACAATTCTAGCATAATCATTAACATTGATCAGCCGACGGTATACATTGATAGATCTATTGGACTGACAATCCCACCCGGATACGTGCCTCCTACAAAGGTAGCGTGGGTGTTTGTTATCGCAACATAAACGAGTGAACCATGAGCGTATGGGATGTACCACAATACAACAGTCACAAGGGTTGATTATGCACTCGATTTACTTCTAGTATGTTTTCACATATGGACTAGACTTGCCATGACACTTGAATTGCACAACATTTTTATTCAATTATCAAAACCTATGTAACTCTCACCAACTTTTGTTGACCCAAAATATTTTCAAACTTAACATGTTTCAGGTTGTAGCTTACTTGATGATTAGAGTTGATGCTTGAAGATGTGTAACTAGTATTTTTTTCATATTGATGTATAGATTCTTGTAGAACATTTGTATGTAATGTATTTAAAGCAATTATTGAAATTTATTATTTACCATGAACTACTGAACAATCATCAATACGTGACATCCCGATGTTTCCGCCATCGGTTGGGGTGTTACAACCACCACCATCTCTGGTGGTGGTGGCGTGAAGTTTTGAACCCTGAAAACTGGCTGTGACGACATCAGTTGGTGCCTTCGAAGGTGGGTTTGAGATGACAGGTTTGTGGTTGTTTGTGGGGTCTCGGCAGGTGGGTACTAGTTCAGGGTTGGTGGTCGGTTATAATGGTGGAGGATAACGGTGGTGATGGCTGTGATGGTGGTGTCCAAAGGTGGTAGGTCTCGGCTCGAAGGGTTGGTTCGGTGGGTTAATAGGTGACCGATGATGGTGATGCACAGGAGGTTATCGGTGATGGCAGTGGTGGCCAATGATGTCCGTCGTTCCAGATTTGGTCGTGGTTACGGTTAAAGCTTTGTTTTGGGTGGTTTAGGTTGTGGTCACGATGGAGATGTGACGAAGATGGTGGTCGTTTAATAGTAGCCGGACATTGGTAGATGATGTCGGGTCAGGTGAGAGTCCAAGCGGTGGTTAGTAGTGGTCCGATGGTGGTTTTTTCACAGGACGGGTCTTGTTTTGGGGCTGGGTTCGAGTCACGAGCCGCGTTTCGGGTCCGGTCAACCCAGGTCAGACCTACCGCTAACCTTAACGAGATTTTAAATGCCAAATTCGTCCCTGAGGTAAGGTTGAATTTTAAATGCCAAATTCGTCCCTAAGGTAAAAAGACAACCCTACCCCTGACATTAACGAGCTTTTTTAACTGGGTTAGTGAAAAGGACGAATTTGGCAAAAAAAAAAAACCAAACCTCAGGTAAGGGATTGCAAAAAAAAAAAAAAAAAAAAAAAAAAAAAAAAAAAAAAAGCTTTTGTACTGAAGTGGCAAACTGGCCCAAACCTCAGGGACGAAATTGACATTTAACTCAAAAATAATCCTGACTATATTAGGGCGTTTGATACGTTTATATGCTTGCATGTTTTCGAGTTATATTCTTTGGATTTAGTTTATGCATTTAATTTTAATGCATTGTATTTACCTAAGAAGAGGAATTTAAGCCATTTGTGACTAATGTTTCTTTTGATTGTTGGCATGTTGATGAGGACGAGACGAATCTCATCTGAGATTTTTATGGTTAATAATTTATAAATTGTTTGCGTGCATTGTAATTTTAGGCTTTGGATTTGATTCATCCATATGATCTTATGACTTGGATTTACCTAACCAAAAGAATGTCTTGGATTACTTTGATTTCGATCTTTGCTTTTATGTTGTTAATGCGTCTATAAATTTGATCATGCAATTCTCATCCTGGATGTTGTTTATTGATATTTTCACATGTTTACAAGCATTGGACTTTTTTTTAGTTTGGATTTACTTAATAGATGGGTTTGAAGTTTCTGCTTTGTATTACTTAACAAATGAGTTTCATGATTTGTTTATTATGTTCTAAGCCCCTTGTTTGGTGCTTCTATGTGTCGGTCATGGTGCATATTTCATGGGTGACTTCAGATTGTGGATGGTGATGATCGTTGAGTCAGGTAATGCATCTTTTTTTTCTTTGGATTTACTTAAACCTTTAGTCCATAGGTCATTTATTGTTATTGCGTATGTTGTTACTACGTTTAAACTTTTTTCTTTATACTTGTTTACTCTTTGATCTTTCAAATTTCCTTAAGGGTTTAATTTTTTAGTGTGATCCGCATATGAAAATTTGTATTTTATGGTGTTCAGGATGACTAATGCACGACCAAATGCGGGTGTATTCAAACGCCTTAAAAAACATTCGATGGGAGGATATCCCTAACAAAAAATTGCAATAGAATTGTGATAGAAGAATTAAATTATACCTTTGTGTAATAAATATACAGAGGAATTAAGCTGCTGAGTCATACTATGAAATTATGGGAAAGAGTAATCGAGACTAGGATTAGAAGAGAAACCCATGTTACTGTAAATCAATTTGGCTTCATGCCAGGGAGGTCAACTACAGAAGCGATATACATACTAAGGAGTCTGATGGAAAAGTATAGGGAGAAGAAACGAGACCTCCATATGGTGTTCATTGACCTGGAGAAGGCCTATGATAGTGTACCTCGTAAATTGATTTGGGATAGTTTGGAGGCTAGAGGGATCCCGAGTAAGTATGTTGACATTACTAGAGATATGTATGATAGGACTGAAACTAGTGTTCGGGCGCCTGTAGGAGATACGGATCTCTTTCCCGTCGAGGTAGGGCTACACCAAGGGTCCGCGTTGAGCCCATTTCTTTTTGCGGTTATCCTAGACGAGGTGTCAAAGTCCATCCAGGAGACACTACCGTGGTGCATGCTTTTTGCTGACAACATTGTATTAATCGCGGAAACTAAGCAAAGTTTGAATATCAGGTTAGAAGGATGGCGATTAGCCTTGGAGGGAAAAGGTTTAAGGATTAGTCGCTCTAAGACGGAGTACATGCACTGCGATTTCAGCGGGACAAACTACGAAGATCGTACCCAGATCACCATTGAGGGGCATGTGGTCCCGCAAGTAACAAAGTTTAAGTACTTAGGATCGTTTGTCCAAAGGGACGGAGAGATTGATAGTGACGTCACACACCGTATTCAGGCCGGATGGTGTAAGTGGAGAGCAGCATCTGGAGTCCTGTGCGATAAGAGGTTCCCAACAAAACTAAAGGGAAAATTTTATAGGGTTGCAGTTCGACCTGCTATGATTTATGGGACAGACTGTTGGGCCATCAAAAAGACACAGTCGCGAAAGATGGAAGTGGCGGAGATGAGAATGTTGAGGTGGATGTGTGGTCACACCAGGTTAGATCGGATTAGAAATGAGATTCTTAGGAAGAGGTTAGAAGTGGCTAACATAGCAGATAAGATAAAGGAGGGGAGATTAAGATGGTTTGGACATGTGAAGCGGAGACATACGACAGCCCCAGTCAGAAGAGTGGAACACCTCTCGGTGGAGGGGAGGAGGAGTAGAGGCAGACCCAAATTGACTTGGGCTGATCGGATTAGGCAAGATTTGTTAGAATTGCACCTCTCTGAGGATATGGTCCAAGATAGGAATTCGTGGAGGCTTAGGATTAAAGTTAAAGATTTTTAGGATTTAAGACTTTCTTAGGAAGTAGGGATGGTCTCTATGCAGGTATATATATATATATAAATATATTTTGTATGGTATATTATGCTATACGTTCACTATACAAAAATACACAGTGCGCTTTTGGTATTTTCGAGCCGGGGGTCTCTCTGGAAGCAGCCTCTCTATCTCTAAAGATAGGGGTAAGGTTTGCCTACATCTTACCCTCCCCAGACCCTACTAATAGCGTCGCTATTTCGTGGGATTTCCTGGGTACGGTTGTTGTTGTTGTTGTTCTTTGTGTAATAAATTTTTGGATTTTTCGAGTGATAGAAGAATTAAATTATACCTTTGTGCAATAAATTTTCGGATTTTTCGAGTGATCTCAAGTCCTCCAAGATGGAAAGCTTTCAACTTAATCTTTCGAATTGCTTTGAACAATATTTCCATGTATGATATCAAGGCAATGAATGTTGACAACTTGCCACCCTTTCGCATTTTCAAAAACGTTAATGAGCAATTGGTCATTAGCTTTTTTTTTTTTTTTTTTTTTTTTTTTTTTTTTTTTTTTTTTGAACGGTGAATTTCTTAACCGTAAGACAGAGATCATTACACACTCGTCTCTTGACAAATCCTATTCACCCACGCATCCAGGCTATGTTGTCTGAACCGGTTCTACGCTGCTACGGTGAGGACTACGGTGTTCGCCTGGAAACCGTATGGCCTCCACACAAGTTTCCTCGCTAGAGGAATAGTCCGATGATTGGCGATGAAAACCGGGTCAGCTCAGATTCGAACATGCATCAACTAATTGACCACAAGCTCTTATCTTTAATTCCTTATGTGCTCCAGGATTCAAACCTGTGACCAGGCTGTCCTCCTTCATCGCATGACCAATTTGGCTATATACAAGTTCTAACCTTTACCAGATCAACTTATGCTATAATAACACGGGTTTATTACATATAAACTTAATAATGGTAAGTAATAAAATTCGATTTATTGGTACAAAATCACGACCCATTATTAAATTTAGAAAAATAATAATAATAGCTTCTCCTTTCTTGAAACAAGATTTTTTTTATTTGTTTTTGCTTGACGAAATTGATTAATATTGCATTTTCTATAACCGGGATATATATCTAGACCAATGACACAACGACACATATGCACTTTACAGTTATAATAATAATAAAGGGTAAGAAAGTACCCTCTCCTACCCCACACCACACCCATTTTAAAGCCGCAGATTCTTTTTTTTTTTAAATCATCATCATCTCAAACACTCTTTTATCTCTCTCTCTCTCTCTCTCTCACACACACACACAAGTCTCTCTCTCTAACACACACGTCTCTCTCTCTCTCTCTCTAACACACACCCGTCTCACATGATCTGAAACAGGGGGCAGAGGACGGTGCTGGGACGATGGTTCTTTGGTGGTTCGATGGTGGTTCTTGGTGGAGGCGTAATTGATCTAAAACAGGGTTTTTTTGATGGTTCTTGGTGGTTCGTTGGGCTCTGAAAAGATCTGGGAAGCGGGGGGTGGTCTTGGAGGGGCACGGGGCGGAGGACGGTGGTTCGATGATGGTGACAGGGGTGTTTTGGTGATGGTATGGTGAATCGATAATGGTACGTTGTTATTCTTATTATTATTGTTATTGTTATTATTATTGTTTCTGTTGTTGTTATTGTTATTCTTATTGTTATTATTATTAATGGGTAGAAGAAGAGGTTGAAGACGATGGGTTTTTTTTTGTATAAAGTAAATAAACAATGGTGTAAAACTTTTAAGTTGCGTGTAATATGGAGTGTGTAGTATGAATGTATAGAAGTGTGGTTGTTTTACATTGATGTAATACACTTTTTTGTTGATGTTGTGGGGCATTTACATTGGTGTAATACGATTTGTATAGATGTTTTGTTTGGTTTTTTCACTGGTGTAATACGAATGTAGTAGTTTTGTGTATGGTAGATTTACACTGGTGTAAAATAATTACAGTACCAGTGTAAATTATCGTAATCAAATTTATCTGATTATTCGTTTTAAAAAAGTAAAAAATTAAAAAATAAAATATAGTTTAAAAAATATGGTATTTTGAATTATTAAATAAAAAAAATAATATGATATTATATTAATTATTTCTCTCACATAATGTTTTTACCTTAATATCATTTTATATACTTTATTAGATTAAAAAAATACTAACATAAAATTAATTATCATATCAAGACAAAACACATAAACTTTTAATCTCAACCATTGGTTTCACAAGATCAATGGCCAACAAGAGTTCCTATAGTTCTCGCACTTACACTAGTTCTCAAAATAACCCAACCTTATATATATATATGATTCGGATCAAATGAGAACTCTTTTGAGTTGCGAGAACTTATGAAAATTCAACGTAAAATGTGAATTTAAAAAAAGATGCACACGGGTATAAAAACGCCTAAACCCCGACGTAAAAAAATTGAAAAATAAATAAATTATTTACGACGTTTTTACATCGGTGTAAAGAAATATTACCCCTATGTAACTAAATTAACATTTTATTCAATACTTTATTATGGTTTAATTTACAACCACACATTCATATTTGCATTTCATCGAAACAAACAAAGAAAAAAAACCCTAAAAATATATGAATTACAGAGAACAAATGTGTACAAAAATAACATATCTAATATAATAACATATCTTATAAAGTTAAATACTAGTTACATGATTAGAAGCCAATGATGTTGTAGCCCATTGGTTACAGCGGAGGTGGGAAGGTTTTCCCCTATTGGATTCCTGCCTGAAAGGTACCCGGTTCGAGTTTCGCCGTCCATCGAAAAAATATACCCAATAGGTTTGAAAGGGACCGGCGTGTGAGGAGGGATTCAAACTTGAAAAGAAAAGTGTTCTAAGTTAAGGGTTTCCACTGATTACCTGAAAAAAAAAAAAAGAAAAAAAAAAAGAAAAAGTTGCATCATGATTAGAACTAAGATTCAGCGGTATCTTTCAAACTCCTTGATGGTCCATGATGTTATCTGATTATTAGGTTACAAAGCTTTGTGCATGTTTGCTGGAAGATATGCACAATATTTGAAAGTTGAAACCTATCTTGCTTTGTGTTGTAACTAAAAACTAAAAAGTTGTAGGAACATAATAAGTGGGATCCATAATACATCGGTCTGGATGTCAAAACCTCATAAATGAAATAAAAACACACGCCTTTTGATGATGTGTATTCCACTATTGCAAAACCAAGAAAAGGCAAATGAATATGTTATATGTTAATAGTAAAAGTGGAGCATATATAAATACGACGAGCAAAATGCGTCTATAAATTGGAAGACGTCGGCTAGCAGCTAACCTTAAAAACCGATTTATTTAAAAAAATAATCATGATAGTGGTGTTGTGTAACATTTTCAGTTTATCAAAACACTAAAGCACGATGGTTGACGCATACTAGCTATCAATGGGGTGGTGGTCTATTGGCAAAAGCAAAGTCTTTAAAACACTTAGGTTGTGAGAGGTCTTGAGTTCAAGTCTTAAAGACCGCAGAATTAAAAAGAAATTAACCTTTCAAAAAAAAAAAAAAAAAACCTAGCTGCCCTAGTTTGGTGCCCATTTTAATAGAGTTAATGAGCTTGATGACTTAAAAACTATAAGTTACTATATATATTTCCATCATAAATTTGTCAATTGTTGTGTTGCTCTAACGGCAGTGTTTATGCTTCAACAACTTCATCATATGGAGAGACCATGGATGGTGGTGACTTGTAGCCAGAATTTGCCATCAAATTTCACCTCATTGCCATGTAGACATCACCTAAATTCAGCCAGCTTAAATTTCTAACAGCCTATACCTTTTCATCATCATGTTGAACATAGTGCTAGTAAATTTCAACACCTAGTAGTGTTCTTACTTCAGGTCTTACTTTCGATTTACCTTAAGCTTGGTAAAATGGCAATACATTTAAATCATATTGTGCAACCAAGGTTGCATTATTTGACTAAAACTAATCGCTAGCTAAAAACATTCTCAAGTTAACATAAGGTCATACACTTGACATGTTCAATGTGCAATGTGAATTCTTAGAAAAGTAGTTAACCTAAAGGAATAATTACATTAAAGTTTGCAATGAAAATACTATGTTATTTAGACAACACAGCGTGGGGGCGTGGAAGAGGTTGCAAAGCCTTCCCCGTTACCCACACCAACCTAGGTCTAGTGTGGAGACCAACGTAGGGCAAATGGGGTGGGATTTCCCCCCGGCGTGGGGCAAGTGTAATAGTATATACATGGCGGGCCTTGATTGGTGGTCAAAACTAACCGTTCTTAAACGGCTAGTTCACTTAAAGAAAAATTTAACAATCTAATATATAGAGAGAGGGGGGGGGGGGGGTCAAGTGTGAAATGAAACACTTTTGAGTTGAGAGAACCTTGAAAACCCATGTAAAAACCATCTAAAAAAACTTTTTTTAAAAAAAAAAAATATGTAGCATACATGTTTTTAAGCGTTTTTGGCCAAAAATATAAAAAAATGTTGATGAGATATATTTTTAAAAAATAAACAATGTAACAGCTGTTTTACAACAGTTAAAAGCTGAAAACATACGTAAACAGAGCAACTTTGTTTATTTTTTTAATATCCCATCAGCGTTTTTTTTTTTTATTTTGTTTTTTTGACCCAAAATGCTTAAAGACGTGTATTTTTTTTTAAAAGAATTTTTTTTACATGGATTTATAAGGTTTTCACAACTTAAGAAGGTTTTCATATATAACACATGTATAGGAACATTATCTACGGATAATATAACACATGTATAGGAAAGAGTTTAAACCTAAAAAACATTTGATTGTATTAATTTAAATAGTTTTTGTATAGAGTTAATTGCAGTTTTCGTCCCTGTGGTTTGCCTAACCTAACATGTTCAGCCCAGACTTAACACCATGAGTACATGTGCTTTCATTTTCTAAAAGTTTAGATCCCTCGACCTAACGGCCGTTAGTTGTTCCGTTAGTTTTTGGGTAAATTGACTAATATACCCCCATCTTCTCCAACCACCACCTACAACACCACCTGCAACACCAATCACCACCACCACCACCTGTAACACCACCACCACCAGTTCCGGTCTTCTTCTCAAGCCATCGTTCCCTCCGACCAACCACCATCTCCGGCCAGTCCCTCATCTTCTTTAACCAACCCACCCACCACCACCTGCAACACCACCACCACCGCCACCCTCCCCCATCTTCTTCTCCAACCCACCCACCCACCACCACCACCACCCAACCGACTCCAATCTCCGGTCTTCTTCTCCGGCCAGTCCCCTCTGCAACTAACTGATGTAAACCCTCCTCCTATCAATACCCTCCTCCTTCTCCTTCAATAATAATAATCATAACCTCCTTTCCCTTGTCATAAACACACTAACCGATCTGCAATAAACAACAACAATGGCGCCTAACCGGATTCCAACGAATCTCTTCCAAAATAGTAATTTCGTCGAACACTTGGTGGGCAAAGGTAAATAGCCACCAAAATCAAAATTGGAAAGAAACCCAGGTTAGAAATAGGATGAATTAGCCGGATCTGGTTGCAATTGTGGATTAAAGAGGTTGTCGGTGGAGGTAATGAAGAACCCTAAAGAAAGAAAGAGAAGTGGTGGTAATAATATTAATAATAATAATAATCACGTGAATGTATGTGTGGAAGGAAAATGTGAGGGGATTGAAGAAGAAGATAACATAGAGGAAAGCAGGTGTTGATCATACAACAACTGTAACAACAAACAACAAATGTGATCATATAAGAAAAAGGTTTTTGACTGGTTAAGGTTTTGTGTCTCTGTTTGTATGTGTTCATCAATTTTGTCTCATCTTTATCTAAGCTATTATTATTATTATTATTATTATTATTATTATTATAAATTTCTAGGGTTTGTTAGAGTGAAGGTGGTGTTGCAGGTGGTGGTGGTGGTGATTGGTGTTGCAGGTGGTGTTGTAGGTGGTGGTTGTAGAAGATGGGGGTATATTAGTCAATTTACTCAAAAACTAACGGACAAGCCTAACGGCGTTAGTCTCAGGGATGTAAACTGTTAGAAAATGAAACCACAGGTACTCAGGGTGTTAAGCCTAGGCTGAACCTGTTAGTTTAGGCAAACCACAAGGACGAAAACTGCAATTAACTCTTTTGTATATATAGCATAAACAGTGATATATATAAATTGTAAAAATTCAAAAATATATAAACCATTATTAATAAAAAGTAAGACTTAGCTTTCTTCTCGCACTAAAACACTCTGCATGCATACATCAACCTATTTAACCTATTCAACCATAAAAACACACTATTTCACTCTCAAATTCATCAACATGTCTTTTTTATCATTATCCTAAATTACGTAATCGCAAAGTTCATCATCATCGTCGTCTAAGCAATTTGTTCATGTGACGAAGAAGCGGAACTAATAATATCAACGATTCAGAAAGTCGTTAAGTGTATCACTGAAGAAGAAGGGGGTTCACATGATTATTGGTAAGTTATTTTTACACCCAATCCAAAATATAAGGATATGAGTCTTAGGTAATGTTTCGTATGAGCCAAGGTTTGTTTCTAAAGATTGAAAACGATTTAGAAAGTAAATATGATTTTTTTTTTCTAACAAAAATATCGATGCGTGTGGTAGTTTTGGATTTAGCACGTTGCAAAAAGTCACGACCACGATTAGACAATTGGCTTATGGCATTATTTCTGACATAATTGATGACTATTTAAAAATGTTGAAACAAGTAGCGAGGGAAAGTCTTCATACTTTTTGTAAGTATATTATTGTACTCTACCTATATTATATTTGAGAAAACCTATGTGTAGTGACATGCAACAAATTGTGGATGCTCATCAAAATATGCATAGTTTTCACGGGATGATTGGTAGTCTAGATTGTATCCAATGGGAGTGACATGCAACAAATTGTGGATGCTTATCAAAATACTTCCTAAAAAGTATTTCTTTATTGACAGATTGATATAAATAAAGCTTTCACAAAAACAGACCAAGTCAGCAAATGCCATCAACAAGATAGAAGTCATGTCTATAATGTGTCACGTTGACCATAAATCATTCGACCCAACCGCTTCGAACATGATCGTCAGTTTTTTATGGTCACCTCTCATCAACTGGTCTAGCTTGCAAACTTGTCAGAAAACTTTTCCAAACGATATGTGTATAGTCGACGCTACCGAGCATCCTTAGAAGGTGTCATCTAGCTTCATGTGTGGTGTACAAACGTGTTATTGATCGGTTGTCGCAGTCCGATCAAAAGTAATATTTATAAGTCTACCTTATCACCTTTAACTATGCAGTTAGTGGTAATAGGGTGTCAATCCACGAAGAGTTTGTGGTCGGTGTTAATGCTTTAAAGTTGATTGAAACTATTATGAAGGTGTCTAGTTGATTATGAAGCTTGTTATTGTATTCATTTAAGATGATTTGAAAGGAGTTTGATTGTTTAGTAAAACGTGAAACTAAATTGCAATGAAAATAATTGATAAAAAAAAATGAGTTGTAAACAATTGATAAGAAAAAGGTCATACCCGAATTCATAAGTAAGCTATGGGTTTTATCACACTTTGGGGGAGATGATGTTTATGCAATGACTACTAATGGATTCATTATTACAAGACATAGGTGTCAATAATCGTCAAACATTAACATGGACAATTATACACTTTATTGTTCAAGAATATTCAAATCATAAAGCAATACCGAGTATGTAAACGAAATCATTTTGTGATGTTATTAGTGCGGGTGGAAATTAACTATCACAAATTCAAAACAAGATTACTATATCAAATATAATTGTTCAAATAGTCAAATAGAACTAGAAAATATAAAAATCCCCAAATTGTTCAAGAACCCTAACTTACAAATTGCATCGGGGTGAACCTAAGGAAATTAGCCTCTCATGGCGATGATTGAAGCATGCATGATTGAAATGATGTTCATCTTCTTGATCCTTCAGTTGATTCTTGAGTGAATATGATTCTTCTGACGAATTATAGAAATGGAGTTTTTTTTATATAGAGAATTAAGTATGAGATGATCTTTTTCATGATTGTTCTCCTTGATAATATAGCTTTCCAAACAATGTAAACCCCCAGCAAGATCCCCGATATTTCTCTTTTTCGCCCAATCCAGCTTCTAGTTAAAGATACCATTCAATGTGCTTAAAAAATTCAAAATTTAAATATCTTCCGGCCCCACCGTCGGCGACGGTGAGACCAGCATCGTCGACGGCGGGCTGCTGCTGCTTTCGTTCCTTCCTTGTGACCACCTTCGGCGACGGTGGTGGGCCCGTCGTCGACGCCAGGAGCCTCGACGCCCTAAGTTCGGGCCGACGTGGCCTGGGATGACCACTGTTATTGCTGCCTTTGAACTCCATTGTCGGCGACGGTGAGCAAACCGTTGTCGACGGCCTTCTGCTGACGGCCCAATCTACGGGTGACGCAGTTGTGTTTGTTGCCTTCTGAGTCCCACCGTCGGCGATGGTAGGCAAACCGTCGTCGACAGTTCTTCCTTGTTGACACCCAAATTAGCGGTCGACGTTGCTGTTGACGGCAAAACCTTCGATCTTTCTCTTTTCTTGGTCTTCTTTCCTTCCAAGCTTCCCGTTTCCAATCCTTTACTCCTCAAATCATGTAAAATCCATTCTACAAACGTTTTCAACATGTAACACAAAAATCCATCACAATGTTGCATCATATCTCCCACAATCATGTAAAAACTCAATTTTAGATTCAATAGAGATGAGTTTTCAACCACGCATCAGCTATGATGTGTCCAGTCAATATACATAGAAACTCTATACCAAATAACTTAATAACAATATTGCAAAAAAAATAAAAATAAATAAGAGGTTCACTTGAAGTCCTACTAGACATAGATAAATACTCATTATATTCATCAGACATGTTACCTGTTGCAAGTTGATGAATCGCGGATGTGCATTTTTGTATCACCGTGAAACTCTTTTTCACCTTTCGTTGTAGCCTTCTTGAAACCATTCAAGTTGAGTTTGATATCTCCCACAATCTTTAAAAACAAATCTTTCAATAAACGGAACCCCATTCTAAATGCCTCGACACTGTACTTTGGGTTTTCAATAAAGTAATCATTAGAACTTCATTTGCAGCTAACTGATCACGCCACACAATATTTTTCTTTGATCGTCCCGTATCTTCAAGTTCCGCGTCTTCACAAACCTTTGCAATAAATTCAAGAGTAGAACCCTTCGAATCGAACGAACTAGGTGATTCGGGTGGAAACGTATTTGGACCCTCCATTTGATATTTTTTTTTTTTGGGTTGCAATGTGGGTGTTGTATGTGTTTTTGAGCGGTGTGAAAAATAGTTAAAGAATCAAAATATTTATATGGTAAAAATATAATTTTTACATATAATAAAATAGACCGTTGCCAACTGTACAAAATTCAAGTTTTACGATCGTGATGGTCATCACTACCGTGATGAGTTTCACAATGAAAGGCCGGGGCTGTAGGTGTTTTGCGGCTTCACGGTCCTTCAAGATTGTTAATCACGGGGCGTCTCGTCTCGTGTGGCCTTATTAGGTTCATGTTTAGTATGTTGTTTATTACTTCTCATCAATTATTAGATGCAATGAAATGTTAAAAGTACAATAATCTTCCATTGGAGGTTGGGCTTGACCAATTGGCAACTGGCTAGCTATGTCCACATGAAGAAACAATAAGCGGTTAAGTTACCACATATAGAAACAGTTGATAGTACAATAACTTTATATGATTGATTGAAAGAATCTTTTCCTCTTTAACTAACATCAATGATTAAAAACCAATTTTATGTGTAATAAATTTGATACAATCCAAACCACGGAGAAATTATAAAGTAATCAAAATATAACTTAATTTTTGTTATCTAGAGGAAAATTAAGTTTTTAAGATAACAAAGACCAAGATTTTGAATTTTAGTATCAATATTGTTACAGTAAATTTGTTTAGAACGGTAACTCATACACTTATCTATACTACCCTAATTCTACTCCACATTCAACAAGAAGATGCGAACACGCAACCTTATAAGGTCGGGACACCATTTAACACAATCAAGATACCATTTAGCTAAATGCCTTCGCTTTTTTTTTTTTGAACGGCAAATTTCACTCCTTGTGAGACTTGAACCCATGACCTCCCTTTTACGTGTTCCTAAAAGCTTTGCTTCTACCATTGGGCCACCAACCCCAATGGCAGCTAAATGCCTTCGTACATCCACACATGGTGACGATAGGCTCACATCAAACTTCGTTAAAATGTTATAAAAATAAAACAATAAAGTAGTTATCCGATTACCTACTATTTGTAATTATTAATTAATCTACGATTAACTAAGTTTATTAGTTTATATAAACAAAACGAAAAAAGGAAAACAACAAAATCCTTATAAACAATATGTTATTTGGCAGTCACCCAACCAATTGTTTTCTTCAATCTTCCTTTCCCCTTCAAGAATCTCCTAACTGTATCAACGTTGCAACTGCAATTGGTTTTCATTTATATATCTGACTGTTAATTGGTACTATTCATTCAACTAACTCTCTTGATCTGTTACTTTCTTGGAATATTCACTCCCTTTTATTTATAAATCTTTAATTCTCCTCAGAATCATCAACTCACTACAAGAAAACTAGACTTTCACCGACGAAAATTATTCCATAGAAAAGTTCTGTTAGAAAATTACTAACAGATCATCGACGGATACCGTCAAAATATATATATTCTTTTTTTAGAAATCAAGGAGTCGTTGGAAAGACCAATAATTAGCTTTGTCAGTCTTTTTTCAGGTTTGATTCCCAATACCAACAAAGCTAATTCACCGATGGGTTCCCATCAGTGAAGGCTTTCACTGACGGTTTTCCAATGGAATCTTCCATCGGTAAAACCCCAGTTTTCTTGTAGTTAGTTTATGTTACTTATCATAACTATTTGACTTTGGTTTTGCTTATAACAAACTAGTTTTTTTTTTTTTTTTTATCTAAAACTAGTACTTATTCTAGTTCTTCTTAAATCATGTTCTTGATGATCTAATAATCTTTATACATGTATAACTTTAAAGGAAATCTGTCATCTTGGTGGAGAAAGAAGTTTAATCTTATCCTATATATAGTTATGACGATGAATTCGGTTTATTACAAAGAACAGGATGATGATAGTGGTTGGAATCCGATGAGTTCACCTTCACCAGGTTTAGGTTCGGGTCCTTGGTGGAGTGAGCTTGCGACTCGGTCAACTCCTGAAGAATACAAGTCTTTAACGAAGGATGTTTCTCCTAAACTGTTAGATCATGATGCAGATCAAGTGCTTAATAAAAGGGATATAACTCAATTCAATATTATTGGTGGTAATGTTCTGATTTTTTTTTTTTAAATTTTACTAATTCTTCTAATTTTAATATGTATCTCCAAGTTTAGGTTCACAACTTTGGTGTCAAATGTTGTGCATGTCTTGGTTTTAAAAAGCTTGAGTCGTTCCGAGGCATTTAAGCCCAAAAGGCAAGACGTGAGGCGTTGTTCTATGTACCAAAGTTGCATCTCTCTCGTCTCTTGTACATATATCTCAACTTTCTTCGACAAGTGAACCATTTAAAATCTCTTCATCCTTTCCGTCGGTTTTACATATTAACCTCATCCGGATCTTATTTTTGACCAATTCTGATTTATCAATAGGCGCCGCCTTAAGACCATCAGGCGTATCTCCAATGACTGCGCCTCAGGCATGCGTTTTCAAGACCATGTTGCATGCTTACATCAAGATAAATATTGTATTAAAGTGAGACAGGAAAAGTTAATACAAAAACTTGATCAATTTTTATTTGATTCAGATGACTGCAAGAATTCATCCAACCAACAAAAATCAGCAAAAATTCAAGCAGATCTTTCAATGCAATCTGACCAAAGTTATGTTGAGCTTGGATTTGGTCAACCAACCATGGTACAACTTTTTAATCCTCAATTCTTATCTTTTAGACAATTTTGATCTTTAACTTTTATATAAAGTTGATATATTATCTCTCTTTTTAACCAATGGTGATAGGTATGTGGTAGATACCCTTATGAGGATCAGTGTTATGGTCCTTATGGATTGTTCTCCGCTTATGGACCTCAAATCAAGGTGTTTCATCTCTTTATACAAATTTGTTTACATCTTTTTTTTCCTATGTATGATGGTAATCTTGAGAAAATCTTATTAAAAAGGTACCTTTTAAAAAGTAATTCGTCCACATTTCCACTAAATTATTTTTATTCTATTTGGATGAACAAGCTTAGTTGGGAATCTAATTCATGTTTTTAGTACTTCTAACATGTTGACACCTGCATTCTTTTGAGGATTGTCTTTTTCATAATGATTCAGGGTCGGATTATGTTGCCGTTGAACTTGGGCAGCGATGATGGACCGCTATTTGTGAATGCGAAGCAATATCGTGGAATTATTAGGCGTAGAAGATCGCGTGCTAAGGCAGAAATGGCAAATAAAGATCTAAAAAACCGCAAGGTATGTTTATATGAAGGGTATTAATTTCTTGTAAGAGCTTCCACAATGGTGAGGCTGGTTTGGATTTCCATGTTGTCAGTCATTTCAAACCATACAAACAACAATTCTTCCAAATTCACTTTTTTTTCTACATATATGCCCATAAAAGACAACACAATCGTCACTTTTGAGGATATTATTGTCATTTTACCACATACAAACAAAAAAATTTCTTAAAATGTGTGTTTTAAGACCAGTACATTTAAATTGGGACGGAGGGAGTATAACCAAATACCAATTAAAAGAAAAAGAGCCCACGATGTGACAAGTGAACCGTTCGGTATACCAGACCAACCTCAAGTGGACGACATGCTACAATTGGGGGGGGGGGGGGGGGGGGGGGGGGGGGGTTGCTTTGCTCCATTCGGTTTGTTTGAATAGTCTAAAGTAATCCATTGTGGGTGCTCTAATGGTACTAATGAATTTTAATTAGCGGTGTCATGGTTTTAAAATGCGCACGCCAATTAGTGGATCACATGATTTTTTTTTTTGATACATTTCTGTATTTATATATTGTTTGTAACTTAAAATTAAGTTGGTTTGATGGTGTAGTGGGAACTTTCCATTCCTTACAGGCATGTAGCCAAAAAATGTAATCGTAATAATTTATTTATATGTAACATAAACTACAAATTCATTTAGAAAGAACACATACGATATTATAAGTTCAAGTTATTTGTGTCAAAAATGTATTTAGAAAGTTTTGAGATTATGCAACAACTATATTTAAACAATTTTAGGCCCCGGTATAATTTTTAAGAAACTCAAGGGGTGTTTGTTCACATTTTTATCTTTTTATAGGAGTCAAAGTTTATCGAATGAATTAGAATTCAAAGAAATTGAGGATTTGAAATAACTGAATTTTGTTTTAGAAACAACATTTTTCTCCTTTAGATTTTTTTTAAAAGGTTTAGTTAAGTGAAAATCCTTGTATATACAACCCTAACTTAGCGGTTCCAAGTTCGAATCCCTACCCACACACCGGTGTCCTCCTTGCCTAAGCTCAAACCGTCATGGGGAATTTTTTGTGGTGTGCATGGAACGAACCTGTGACCTACCCCCAGGATGGGAACCCCTAAGAGAAAACACACCCTACCTCAAACCAGCTGGGCTGGAGTTCATTAGCTTTTTCTCCTTTAGATTTATCATGCGTTTCAATTTACTGGATTAGTTGATGTAAATAAAATTTCCTTAATTTATTGCAAATTAATTTTTTGTAATTCAAACTATGACTCATTAATTGATAACAATCCCGACCTGTAATTTGACCAATGACGCTTTTTAACTTTCATTTGTGTCATTTTGAAACAATATATATAAAACATTCTAATTGGAACAAAAATTACTCAAAATTCATAGGTCGCAAGTCATTTCACTACTAGATCCATTTAATATAAATAAAACTTTCCTTAGTAAATTTCTGGAGCAATTATCTCATGTGAACATGTCCTTTAATTCACTTGGTTTCTTTGTGCAGCCATATTTGCACCTTTCACGTCATCTACATGCAATGCGCCGACCAAGAGGGAACGGTGGTCGATTCCTGAACATCAAGAAGATGGGAAATTGCAAAGATGAAAACACGGATCTGAAAAAAGACAACAATTCGCCGGATTCTCCAAATTTTGCTATTTTGTCGTCGGGTCATAGCAACTTGAACTCTCCTCAAGAATCGAACAGTAATGGGTCCCAAATTCCTAGATCGGAGGTGACTAGTATGTTCTCAATAGGAGACTACAAGCATTTCCCACTAGAGAATCTTTCGATGATCTCTTTGTCGGATATGGTGTCCAGAAACAATACTGGACATGGTTTTAGCATGCACGACAAATGGGTTGAAGCAGCTGGCACTGGTGGTGGGAGCCGCCTCAACTTTGCAGTGTAATGCTGACCAGGTCTAGTATGTTATGCCATTGACATACTGGGCCTCACATTCTTGCAGCCAGATGAAATGATTGTTTGGCTGCTTTTGGCAACTCATCCTTGGCTTTGTGTGTTAAGGTTGTCTTTAACCTCATTCTACGTGCAAGTTTTGCAAATGTTTTAAGAGGTATTAATAATAGCCTTAATGCATGTGAAAAAAAAAAAAAAGAATTATTGTGTTTGTTTCACCTTTTACTTAAATGTCGTTGTTTCAAATAAATCTTTGTATGTGTTTTCTCAGTCTTGTGAATATGGTTTTTGTGTTGTGCCTTTTAATTTCAAAAGTTTTCGATAATGTAATCTTTTTGGTGCCTCTAGAAATCTCCAATATGCATCTATGCAGTTTTCTTAAAAAATAAAAAGATAAATAATATAAAATTAAAAATAAAATAAATAATGAGCCATTTCTGTTTGAGTCAGCATATTTACCCGATTGAATTAACAAATCATTGCACTGTAATAGAAAATTCGGGTGTGCACAGGATCGAACCGGAGACTATAACGGGTCACCTAAGCTCTTCACCATCATTGCAATGCCACGCCATCACAAGGGTGGGAGCATATAATGTATATATATGTGGGTTATTGGAGGCAAAAGTGAAGCTGCACTAATTTTAACGTCATTTACTAATGAGCCATATATTTCTGTTTGAGTCAGCATATTTACCCGATTGAATAAATAATCATTGCTACTCCAGGAAATGACTACCTTGTTTGCATGTTTACGATATAAAAATTATATTGTCTTTTGGTTTTGACTCGTTTTCGGTGTATGCGTATAATGTATGTGTGTGTGTGTATATATATGTGGGGGGTGGGGGGGTTATTAGGAGCAAAAGTGAAACTGCACTAATTTTAACGTCATTTACTAATTTCGTAAATAATAATGTTTAAAGCAATAGGCGGTTAATCATGAATCATGTAGTGATGTTGATAACCGAAAAACAAGGGGGGTACATGCACCAATTAGTCTTTGTCCTGGTTACTTATAAGTGTTATGTGTCTTATGTCCAAGGCTTGATGCAAAACTACTATCGAACTGGGGGTTTCCTGGAAGCAACATTTCTATTTATAGAGGGTAGAGGTGTTAGAAACTTAGGTGAAAATGAAGTTTTCACAAATAAAGAAAAATGAGTTTTTCCTAGTTTTGGACAAAAATATATAATTGAAACATCGGTTTATTTATATACTTTTTCTGGGTTTGTATTAATCTATGTTGTGAGAGCTTAGCAACAAACCAAACCACGCCTAAAACAGACCTAACATGAATGAGATATCGATGCTAAAAGATGGTGTTAGAAACAACAATACTCGAAATTGGAAGTGGCATGGGAAAGTAGAACTTGTCCCACAATAAAGGAGAGGCAAAACTTAAAGTGGGAACTCTCATTCTTTATTATATTCCATGGAAGCACACACTAGTGAAGTTGAGGATTTGGGAACGTTATATCTTAGCCAAAAAAAAAAAAAAAAAAAGAATGTGAATCGTGAATCAACAAGTTTTTCGTACAAGTAATGTTGTCTCTCCAAATGTTTTAACTTCTAGTGCTACTCTCTCCCACTTTTCACTTATAATGCCATCGCCATTGCTATTGGCGATTTCAGATAGAGAGTACAAACGCTGCATAAATACATGCACCATTCCTACCATTTTCTATCTTTCGCCATTGCTAACGGCGATGCCTGCCACAACTAAACCATCGCCATTGCTAACAGCGATAACTGTGCCTTTCGCCATTGCTAACCCTGATTCCTGCCAAGCTTGCCATTGCAGCTTCTTTTTCTGCCACCTCGTTGTTTGCAAGTCCGATTTTCCATTTTACATCCAAATATATGTAAAACTCTCACCGCCTTTATACTTCTCCTACTCATTCCAACCTCATAATCATGTCATAAGAACCTTAAAAAAACATGCAATTCCTATCTCTTTTTACCTCTTTATTTTTAGAGGAAATGGATTTTAATACTCCCAACTATCTCCTATTGGCGGATAATACACCTAACTTTCACTTTGGCCATTAGCATTCCCAACCTGCAACTTATTTTCTTCGATCACCCACAAACTAACGGAGATCTAACCTGGTTAGTCTACGTGGCCAAAATGTAAAAACCAAAACTTCAACGTGGGAAAAATGTAAAAACCAAAACTTAAGGGACATTTTTGAAACTCTTTATTATTAGTATTATAAATCCCAAACACCCCCCCCCCCTTCTTCTTCTTCTTTTGGTTACGGGCCCCCATCCACAATCATCCCCACAACCCCCCAACAACCACCGTCACCCCAATCAACCATCGTTTCCCCCATCACCCCTACAACCACCATATCCGCCCATAAATCCCCTACTGACCACTACCACAACCATACCACAAGCGTCACCGTCGTGACGTGTCGTCTGTAACCAGGTTTTATTATTATTCATCTTTATCATCGGATCTGCTATCATCATCATCTTCCATCTATCATCGTCTCCATAAACATTGTTCTACACACATTAATTCATAGAACTTAGGTTTTTTTAGATGCACGCCAAGAGACTGATGAAATCCCTCAGAGAAATTTGCGTCTGATTTTAAATTTTAATGTGGGGTTATGATTTTATGTCGTTTGGTGTTGTTTTGGTGTTGGGATTTGTGATTTAAGTAGTCTTTGATTGGAAGCAAGTTAAGGCCTGGTATGGAAGCTAATGAATTGGGTTTTGTGATTAATCTTACTAGTGTTGCTAAACACCTGTTAAAGTTTTGATTTTGTGTAGATATATGGTATTAGTGGACGGTGATGATGGACGGTGGAGATGAAGTTAGGAGGTGGTGGTGGTGGTGGTTTAGAGAGAGAAAGAGACAGAAAGAGGGGGTTCTGTCTTGTGAATGGGGAATGAGGGGTTGGGATTTATAAAATTTTAAAAATAATAATAATGAAAAGTTTCAAAAATGTCTCAAAGTTTAGGTTTTACATTTTGGCCATGTAGGTTAAACCTCCGTTAGTTTGAGAGTGATGGAAGAAAATAAGTTGCAAGTTGGGAGTGCTAATAGCCAAAGTGAAAGTTGGGAGTATTATCTGCCAATAGGCGATAGTTGGGAGTATTAAAATCCATTTCCCCTTATTTTTATAATAAATTTAAGAGATCAAAGCTGCTAAAAGTAACAAAATACAGAGAGCTATGAAGAGCTCAGGAACAACTACAGACAAAAACAAAGAAGCAACTTGAATGTTGGCTCTTCATAAAGCTTTAAGAAGTGTTTGTCTTGGTTCTGACTTGACTTACTCTGTTTTCTGAACCATCAATCCCATTGTCTATGCATTATGGAGTTTCACGGTACAAGTAACTTATGCATAAAAAATTAACAAATGAAAGTGTACCTTGCGAGCAACCATTTCTAGATAATTATCTTGAAACAAAGACTTACTTTCTTTCTAAATAATATCAAACTGATTATATTGTTGAATGTTGATCTTTACTCAAATGGGTATATTGTTCATTTGTTTTATGTTGTTTTTGCAGGCATGTTAGAAGTGGTAATGGCTGCAAAGTTGGAGAAGGTATCACCATTGAGAAAGATGATTGGGCAGTCATCGCTAGTGGTAACCACGATGTGTCAGTAATCGTCATTACAAACAACAACATTGGCAGGAATAGACATTACAAACGGCGAGGTTGGAAGCTTTCGCTATTACTAATGGCGATGGTATTAGTTTTGAAAATTGGGAGAGACCAGCACGAGAAGTGAAATTGTTGAAGAAGATAGCAGCATTTGTGCAAAAAAAAAAAAAAAAACAAAACAAAAAAAAAAAAAAAACAAAAAAAACTCCGAATCAACTATTTGGGTCTTGATACTCAAAAGTGGGGATGAGCTCGGGACGGTATCGGTACCGAACCGATACCGATAATACCGATACCGAAAAGTCTAAAAAACCCATACCGATCCCGTACCGATACCAATAATACCGAAACCGAAAACCTCTAAATGTGGGTACCGATACCGAACACCCTCGGTTCGGTATCGGTTCGGTACAGGACCGGTATTTTTTCGGTTCGGGATCGGTTTTCGGAACCGTATACTCATCCCTACTCAAAAGTACCATTTAATCTATATAGGCTTGATTTATACTGCATAGATTTTGCTTGCTAATTTAGCAGTGGTAGTCCAGTTTGATTTAACATATACTAGATTTTAGTCCGCGTGTACACGCGGTTCACCAACGTACATCTATTTAGGGAATTATAACATATAAGAAAAATACAGTAGAAATATTGTTTTAAAGTATAACACAACGAATACAAATTTTATTCAACTATCTCTTAATATTTCTTTATACACCACATTTCTGGTTGTAGTTTTCACATTCACATCACCATCAAGTATAAGTAATTTCACTCATGTGCTGCTTTTAACTCTTGAAAATGCAACATAAAGTTGGCCATGTGAGAAACAGGTTCTCTTAAATAGAATCCAATCTTAGATAAAGACTGTCCTTGCCTTTTATTGACGGTCATTGCGAAACATACACTTATTGGAAACTGACGCCTTTGAAAATTTACTGGAATCTTGATATCAGATGGTTTAATATTTATTCTAGTAATAATAGTTTTGATACCAATGTTTCCACCTGATATGAAATCTAAAAGATACGGGGGAGTCCCGATGCTGAAATCTAATAATATTTAGTGTAAGAAATGTGGAATGTGTCTCAAAGAATACGAAGCTGAATATATGATGTGAACATTAGAATGCATACATAGGTAAACATATTGGTGAGGTTATTATTTAGATGTATAAGTATAAAACAAATTAACAAATTATAAATTTATTATCAAATGTATGAATGAGGAATATATTATCATAGATTAGATTTGAAGAGATGATTTGGTAAAAGTAATTAAGTGTTAAAAGAATTTGATTACTATGCCGAAGAAGGAAACGAATTACAAAATTAAGTCATACATTTAAGAAAATCTTTTTGTACACAACATTTGTTGTCTTTGTTTGTGGTTTACCCTCTTTATTAAGTATTAACAATTTAACTCCATATCTGCTAAAAATCCAGTTGCAATAACTAAGAAGGTGTCACCACTTAGTGCAAATTAATATAACATGATCAAAACAGTTTTTATAATATTAACAGACAATACAAAGAAGATGCGACAGAATATAATTTTACTAAAAGTATAAAACTCATGGCTACTAACACTACTGGGCTTATCCAATAATGACCCATGGTGAAAACTTATGGACCTATACACGTAGTTATATTTTGAAACAAACTTTTATGAATTGGGTTGGACTTCTATAGACAATTGGGCTTATCCATTCACGGGGCATAATGAAAATGTTTTATTCCTTAATTGAACAACTGACTTACTCGATAGTCGGTAGATTAAAAAATGTTAATTATCAATATTGTAAAATAAAATTCATAGATTATATCTATATATCCATAATCATTAAACAAAAGCTAGTTTTTTATCACCAACATATCATTGGCATATTGTCATTTGACTTGGGTATACAACGTGTGTACACGCGTGACTATAACCTAGCTTTTTATAAACTTTTAAAGTTACGCATCTAATAAAAATTATTCAAATCAATATTGATATTTTACTTATGTATTGTACATATCATAGCCTTGCAATTCATAACTTTCACTATGAACTTTAAATCTATTCATAAGTTTTCTAAATTCTATTCTTACCACTTAAAGCAACGCATATTTACTACCACTATAATCAAGAATTCTTGGAACACTCTATTTACAACCTAAAGCCAAGTTCAAATAAAAGTAATGAAAAAAATTAACCTAATAACAAAACCAGTAGATTATTAAACATAACTGATTACGATTGTTATACTAATTATACATCAAAATTTCAACTTTTACTAAAGTTGTTAATAAACAGCATCATAATATATTCATTACATATCAACCAAAAGTATTTTAAGTTCATATAAAACATACTATATTTAATCAGCATCTTCATCTTCATCATCATCCATTTTAGATTCGGATGACTCATCTGCTTCCACCATTGTCGCTTCCTCCTCCAGATTCTTGATCTTTAGGCGAATCATTTGTTCCAGATTCACCATCGCTAAGCTTCTACTGCTGTTAGACATGCCTACCTTATCCAGATCCACAAGCAAGTCATAGTCGTTGCAGTTTTCAAGTTCGTCTCTTAACATCAACCGATGTGACCCATCGGTAAACTGCACACTTGCAATATTAAGATTTTCAGCAAAAAACCAACTATAGACAGGAAATACCTCCAAAAGTTCATCAAACTCATCCACTTGAAAGATGTCTTCCAACTTCGCAATCAGTCTCCTTTCTTCAATACTTGGCAACCTCATTGTTCTTCCAAAGTCATACATTTCTCTTTGAATCTCTGCTCCCATTTGCATAACAGCTTTTCTTGAACCAAAAAGTAAACATGAATTGTCACTCATGTTCACCAAATATCTTCGTTTGATAATGAAGAACCTCCAACTCACAACCTTTTCCATTGCTTAATATCTTTTTTTAGAACTTATGTGTGTTTATTTTGAAGAAAATAGAGTTGTGATTTATGTTTAGTGATTATGATTATATACATATGTTAAAACGCGTGTAAAGAACTGAAGGGACAACATAGATTTTCAACACTGATAATAATTAATATTCCCTATTAATTGTATGAGCAGATGAAAAGACTTGTTTCTGCAACAAGCTTAAAAAGTGGTGGTTCTTAATATATGAATTTAAAATTTGAAATATTAATTATAAACTAAAAAAATTATTGGTTATTGTTATTAACAATACGTGTACTTTATGTGTACTAACAATTGTTAGGGTTATTAACAATAAGTTTATTCATCCCTCTGTATATAAAAATAATATTGGTTAAAATGAAACAATCTATTAAAGAGACACAAAATAAAGTTATTCAGAATTATTAGTAACAATAACATGTTAATAACATAAATTTCTGCAAGATTCTTGTGGTATATGAAACAATCTATTAAGAAACATATGTAGACAAAGAATTTCTGCAAGATTCTTGCGGTTTAGTCGCTTCCAGATCCTAAGCACTTTAAGTTTGATTGTATATTGAGACATCCTCCAATTGATGTCATTCAATACGTAATGTTGTTCGGATCCATAAAGCTGCTTTTAATAGAATGTAAGTAATACAACATTACATGAATAAAAAAATAACTTAATGATTATGTAAAATTTGATAAACATACCTGACAGAGTTGAAGAAATTACACTATAGTTTACAAAACAAAATCTGTATATAAAGTTCTAAATTGCAAGATTTATTTATGTTAAGGAATTAATAATATTAAAAAAGAAATTATAAAATGGAAACCAGAATTAATTTAGATTTAAATGTTGCTAAAATTAAAAAAATAAACAATTTATTTTATTTAAATCTATATACCACATTAAAATCTAAACCTATCTAATATAAAGGTTTCAAAATATATAAAATAAACGTAATCTAACTTGTTAAAGGTTTAAAATTTAACAAATAATTGTTTTTGGGTATAAAATGAATGGGTTAAGTATACAGAATTTAGCTTTAATATAATTTTTAAATTTGTATCATTTTTAATAATAATGGAATTTTGTGTTAAACGTGTAAAAATCTAAGACATTTACATTTAATAAGAAGTCAAAGGTTGCCCAAAAAAACGAATATGTTTTGAATTTTTTAAATGAAAACCGTTTGATATTATTGTGTTGAAATTTACCAAAATTTGAGTCAAATTAAAACTTATAGAAATCAACCAAATTTAATAAAAAGTCAAATCTAAATATAGAAACCACCGCCAATAAACCCACTAACTACCATTAACCTTAACAGTATTAGAAAGCTTGGACACATTTATTGATTTAGAAAGTTATAAATTTAAAAATTTTTACTTATTTTAAAAGTTGACCAAATTTAATATTTGATTTGACTAAATTGTACATCAATAAGGAGGCGTATTAATAAAGTAAAAAAATTTATATTTTCATAACTTAAAAAATTGTTTCTATATGAACTTTTACGAGGACTTCATATATAAAACAAAAAATCTAAAACATAATTACTAATTACTAAACATTAATATAGAAAAAATCGTTGTAGTAAAATTTTTCCATTTGAACTAAATAATTGTAACTTACTATAATACTATAAGATTGAAAGATGGTTAACATATTTTACAAATCCTTGCATTAACATTTATAATATTAGACTACTCCTAGGAATATCTCATGATTCATGATCATATCTATACAAACCATAACAGGATATTCGGGTTTAAAGACATAGCATCTCAAAAAATACACAGTTTATTACATAAGCATTAAACGGTGAAAAAGTATGTGACCTTTGACTTTTTTAATTTTAAAATTTGGCATTAATAAGAAATTAATATGATTTTCAAAAAAGTCAAACCATTTATTAACCTAAAATACGTTTATAAAACAGATTTCCATAATTAAGAAAATGGTATAAATAATAGATTAATATAAAATTTTAAAAAAGTCAAACAATTTAATAAAAACAAACAACATTATCTTTAAATTTTAAAGCTTTTTTTTAAATATTATACACTATGTTTACTATCTTACTTCCTAAACAACCAATTAACATTAACATAGACAACTATTATCCATAACATACTTATGAAATATTTAGTGTTGTTAACTAATCCACATAATCAGTCAGAATATTACTGATGCTAAACACAAAAATCCCCAAAATT
Organism: Ambrosia trifida; assembly: GCA_028751855.1. Lineage (NCBI taxonomy): Eukaryota > Viridiplantae > Streptophyta > Magnoliopsida > Asterales > Asteraceae > Ambrosia > Ambrosia trifida. The sequence continues at coordinate 84,008,086 of CM054122.1, forward strand.
CACAAATTACCACATAAGTAGTAAACGTGCAAAAGTTAGTCCCTGCAAACCACAACCCATTTTTTTGTTATGTTACCCACCAAAAGTTGTCATCCTACAAAAAAGTGTCATCAACCTAAAACCACCTAATTACCGTCACCTCTAACCACATTAGAAAGCCTGAACGAACCTTGGTTTTTGAAAAACAGAAAATGCAGTTTATCACCTGTATGAAGTCCCTTATCATCGACAAAAGACTGCATGCCTCTGATGTTGTAACGGGGTTTTCCTCTTGACCCCTCGATTCCCACATACACTCCCCATGACCGACCCTCACCATCAGAAACGCTTAACGCCCTTTTACGGTTCAAACCGTTCTGCCTTGCCCACTCAAGCTTCATACGCTACATAAGAAGAAACATAAATGATAAGGCTTGAAATTGTAATAACAATCACAACTACTCATTACTTGACCTATTTGTGACACCCGGCAACTTCCGGTAACCAACTTTTGAAAACTTAGTAAGTCTACCTTAGCGAGTCGCGCATACGTTACACATAACAAGGTCGGTCGAGTCGAATCGCACATCATTAGGGTTTTAACATACGCAAGTCTCGGGTCCCGGGAATTGGTGATCGGGCGGGAACGTGTTATTTATCATGCATTATATGTTTACAATCATTATGTGGCTTGTCGGTATGTGAATATGTGTTAACATATGTTAAAACGGGGTTTAACGCGCAAAACACACGAACACAGAGGTTACAGGCGATTAGGCTTATGGGGAATAGCCTAATCGCCAATATAAGGGCGAGTAGGGAGTGGTTAAGGGCGATTAGGGGCTATTCGCCTGATGGTTCAGGCGAGTAGCAGCCCTACTCGCCTATACTGCTGCGTACTCGCCTGAAATGCATTGAACGATCAAAAACGCCTATAAATACCACCCTTGACCTCTAAAACATCATTTATACAACCCTAGCCGCCCCATAACCTATCTCAACCCACAAACACCCTCTGGAACCTATTTTTACATCAAAACAACCATTTCCAAGCTTATTCCATCATTTCCTCTTGAATACAAGGTGTGTTCTTCAAACCCAAACCTTTAAATGATTATGTTTTACTCCCTAAAAGTCCAGACCTGACTTATAAATGTTTTTATCTTTGAAAATCCATTTAAAACCGTTTTTAAACAAACCCACACCTTTACATGTGTTGTATGTGTTATATGTGATTAAAGATAGAATTTTTAGGATTGAATCATGGTTGTTTTTGTGTTATTATGATGTTTATGGCTATTACAAGTTAGTATGATGATGTACTAGGAGTTTGAATGGTTTTGGGTGTGTATTGTTGATACTTGATGTTTTGACCCATTTGAAGGATTTTGGATGATTAAGGATGATATGAGGTGTGTTGTTGATTGTATGATGTTAGGGTTTGCTCTAGGATGATGCTAGAACAGTAGGATGCTATCGGATAACGTGGTTATGTGATTTAATCTGAATAATTGCTATTTAGGGCAAGTTCTTGCATGTTGATGTGATGTTTACATGCTAAGTTGCTATTTTGGGAAAACGCTCGCATTCGGAACTGTTAGAACGATGAAAACTTAGGGGTTTTGCTTGAAATATGTTTGTTAATGTGTTAGGATGATTATTGAATGTTCTTACATGTTTCGGATCTGATTTGGAGTGTTCGGCGCGCGAAATTGCACTACAGAACAGTATAGGCGAGTAGGAACCTACTCGCATGAGGCTTTAGGCGAGTAGGCCCCTAAATGCCTGATGTTCAGGCGAGTACAAGCCCTATTCGCTTATATATAGGCGAGTAGAGGCCTATTCCCCTCAACTACTAGCAATTACAATCCTAATTGCCTATACAACTAGCAATTACAATCCTAATTGCCTATACAACTAGCAATTACAATCCTAATTGCCTATACAACTAGCAATTACAATCCTAATTGCCTATACAACTAGCAATTACAATCCTAATTGCCTATACAACTAGCAATTACAATCCTAAATGCCTATACTTAAGCAATTACAATCCTAAATGCTAGTTTGATTCCTAATCGCGTATAATGCTGCTGTATGTATATTTTAACATCCCGGAACATGATTTGATGCCTAGGAACATGATAGGAACCCCGGGATACACCCAATGACTTAGTAACACGTGTTCGAACCTGTTTATGCGTTAATCGGATATTATGCTAGACTAGGTGAACTGTTGCGCGTATTAAGTGTTTAATTGCATATGTGGCATGATGTTTTGTATTTATCTAACACGTGGAATGTCGGGTCACCAATGGGATGTCGAGTCTTGTCGTACGTAGTCTTGTTGTCGGTCAACACGCTTTTCGGACACATAATGGTCATGGACTGGACTTAGGGACTAATGAACCCGATGGGTTATTAGTCTAACTTGACACATATCTTATGATAGGTCGCCAATAGTTGGGGCTATCATATCTTACAGACGGTTTACTCATATCACGCATACGGTTTACTCTTAAACGGAATACGCAACCTAAGGTGAGTTCACGGCCCCACATTTTACTGTTTATGTTTTCGGGGGAGAAACATGCTTAAAACTCTTTTATGACTTATGACTTGTTAAACTCTTATGGCTCATGACTCTTTATCACGTTATACTATGGCTCACTTATCGTACTATACGGTTCATCGAAAATCCCTTGAAACCACTAACATGGGTATATGGCGGGGAAATATGGATAGCGCTATTGGGAACTGACAAACCCCACTCGACGGTTGGACCGGGCGGGTGCATATTGTCTCTAACAAAACAAGGTCTACCGGCGATGACGGTAGCCCATAGGAAACTAAGGGTAACACACGGCTCAGTCAGTAATGGTTTCACCCGTATGAGTATCTCATTCTGCGCCTAGCGGGCGTTCTCATAAGCATAGTAGTAATTGTGATGGTAACGGTTTTCGATGGAACACTTTAAACGTTTAATTAAAACCTGTGAACTCACCAGCATTATATGTTGACTCTTTTAGCATGTTTTCTCAGGTCGCTAAGGTAGCAGCTGTCGGATAGGCGCACGAGGTCGCACTGGAGTCGTCTCGCGTCTAGGGTCTCATTCGCACGTTTTGGAATCATGAACTTTTGAACTTATGTTTACTTATGCATGACCTTTGTAAACTTTAAATGCTTCCGCACTGTTTGAATGTTGGTTTTAAACTTATGCATGGTTCTTAATTACGTATGTTTTTACATTTAGACGTCGTTTATTGTGACCGTTGACTTGGATCCTGGTGTGTCACATGCCTCGCGGTAGAACTCCGCAGGTGGAAATTTGAGGGTGTGACAGATTGGTATCAGAGCCAATGGTTATAGTGAACTAGGACTGCATGTAGAGTCTAGACTATAGCTGAGTCTCACACACTAGACGGTCACATACATTTGAGTCGTGTCTTTTGGGTAACCATACTAACCTTGTCGGGGTGTCGGTATCCTTACCATACAATGTCACATTACTTATCTCATTCTTGGCTATTTTTAGCTTCACTTTATTTTCTTCTCTGGGTTACAGCCGAGGGGACTTATTTATCGATCTTTTGAGTTAGTTATATCATTCTGAGATGTGGTTATCGGGTGACTTGAAGTTCTAGCTCGGAGCACGCCTAGGGGACCATGTAGAGCGATTTGTTATTTCGGGTGCACACGAAATCATAAATCGAAATGCATGAAAATCTTGGTGGACTTTGTGTTCGGACTAACGGTCATGCTGGAACCGCATTCTGAGTTCGTTTGGTCACTTGTAGCTTGGTTTGTTAGTGGTACTGAGTGTCTCGTCTCATGTTTTGGCAGAACATGTCTGGTCGCGCTGGTGGACGTGCAGGTGGACGCCGTGGTGGCGGAGGTGGACGCCGTGGTGGGGGTAGAGGTGGTGGTAACATCACTATGACGCACGAGGAGCTCAATGAGATGATGCAGCAACAGTTGGGCGTTGCACTAGCCGCTTTTCAGGCAGCCCAGCAGACTTTCATGGGTGCTGCTGCTCCTCTGGTTTAGGCAGGTGTCGCCTACAAGCGGTTTAAGGATTGTCAGCCTCTCAGCTTCCAGGGTACAGAGGGGGCTGTGGAGTTGCTTCGGTGGTTGGAGAAGACTGAGTCGGTGTTTGCTTTATGTGAGACTCCAGCGGTGGATTGGGTGAAGTTTGCTTCGGGGACTTTTGTAGGAGCCGCTTTGACGTGGTGGAACTGCGTCACACAGACACTTGGTCTTGGGGAGGCCAACGCCATGCCTTGGGCGGATTTTGTGCGTAGGTTGAAGGATGAGTATTGCCCGCGTGAGGAGATTAAGAGGTTGGAACAGGAATATGGGAATCTTAAGATGGTCGGTTCTGAGGTTGAGGAGTACACGATCAGGCACAACGAGCTAGCAGTGATGTGTCCAGGTTTGTCTACACCGGAGTATAGGAGGATAGAGCAGTATCTTGCAGGTTTGGTGCCAGAGATTGCGGGATTGGTGTCTGCTAGGGATCCTACTACTATGTCTGAGGCTGTACGGTCAGCTACTAAGATGACCAACTTGAAGATTTCTGAGGGTGTCTTGCCTCCTAGGGGCTCTTCTGTGAAGGCGCCGGCTGAGAACAAGAGGAAGTGGGAAAGCATGGATAAGGGTTCATCGGGGACTCAGCGACAACCGGCAGCGAAGAAGACTGAAGCTTCTGGGTCAGCATCGGACCAGAAACAGGGGGGCTATGCTGGGAAAAGCCCTAAGTGTGGACGTTGTGGGTTTCATCACTATGGTACTTGTGAGAGTTTTCGCTGTGAGCGTTGTCAGAAACCGGGGCATCATGCCAAGGATTGCAGGGTCAACCTTTCCAGGACGACTCAGACTACTGCTATTACTACCCCTGCTCCACAGGGGAACCAGGGTTGCTTTCATTGTGGGGAAGCGGGGCACTTCAAGCGAAGCTGTCCCAAGTTGAATCAAGGGGGCACAGGGACTGCAGGGAAGGATGGGGACAAGGAAGGCGGTGGCCGGTTTACTCGTGCTCATGCTTATGTGATCGGTGCTAGAGAGAACCAGGTGGACCCAGACACTGTTACCCGTACGTATTCTCTCTTATCTCTTGTTACGCTTTGGTTTTACTTTTATCCGCATTGTTGTGCGTTCGCGTTTCGGGTGTTTCCATTGTGGTTTGGTCGCTGTTTCTCATTCTTTGGGTCGATGAGGGTCCTTTGGGGATGCTACTTGGACGGTACCGGTGGATTAGTTATACCGATCATAGTAGGCTCCAGTAGGCTTTCATCGGGGGTCTCTTGTCTCATACTCATATTTGGGGAAAGTGGTTTCCCGGTTATTACTGGCACGTTTGGTTTATGACCTTCACTTGTTGTATTTTGGGGAAACGTTACTTGGGCGCAGAGGTCGACACTCATTACTGTTGAAGCCGAAAGAATCTCGGGACGAGATTCCTTTCAACAGGGGGATGATGTGACGACCCGGAAAATTTTTCTTCTTATTTATTTTTCTCTCCTCGACTTCGGGAAATTTTCAGGACGAAAATTCTTTCAACAGGGGGATGATGTGACACCCGGCAACTTCCGGTAACCAACTTTTGAAAACTTAGTAAGTCTACCTTAGCGAGTCGCGCATACGTTACACATAACAAGGTCGGTCGAGTCGAATCGCACATCATTAGGGTTTTAACATACGCAAGTCTCGGGTCCCGGGAATTGGTGATCGGGCGGGAACGTGTTATTTATCATGCATTATATGTTTACAATCATTATGTGGCTTGTCGGTATGTGAATATGTGTTAACATATGTTAACACGGGGTTTAACGCGCAAAACACACGAACACAGAGGTTACAGGCGATTAGGCTTATGGGGAATAGCCTAATCGCCAATATAAGGGCGAGTAGGGAGTGGTTAAGGGCGATTAGGGGCTATTCGCCTGATGGTTCAGGCGAGTAGCAGCCCTACTCGCCTATACTGCTGCGTACTCGCCTGAAATGCATTGAACGATCAAAAACGCCTATAAATACCACCCTTGACCTCTAAAACATCATTTATACAACCCTAGCCGCCCCATAACCTATCTCAACCCACAAACACCCTCTGGAACCTATTTTTACATCAAAACAACCATTTCCAAGCTTATTCCATCATTTCCTCTTGAATACAAGGTGTGTTCTTCAAACCCAAACCTTTAAATGATTATGTTTTACTCCCTAAAAGTCCAGACCTGACTTATAAATGTTTTTGTCTTTGAAAATCCATTTAAAACCGTTTTTAAACAAACCCACACCTTTACATGTGTTGTATGTGTTATATGTGATTAAAGATAGAATTTTTAGGATTGAATCATGGTTGTTTTTGTGTTATTATGATGTTTATGGCTATTACAAGTTAGTATGATGATGTACTAGGAGTTTGAATGGTTTTGGGTGTGTATTGTTGATACTTGATGTTTTGACCCATTTGAAGGATTTTGGATGATTAAGGATGATATGAGGTGTGTTGTTGATTGTATGATGTTAGGGTTTGCTCTAGGATGATGCTAGAACAGTAGGATGCTATCGGATAACGTGGTTATGTGATTTAATCTGAATAATTGCTATTTAGGGCAAGTTCTTGCATGTTGATGTGATGTTTACATGCTAAGTTGCTATTTTGGGAAAACGCTCGCATTCGGAACTGTTAGAACGATGAAAACTTAGGGGTTTTGCTTGAAATATGTTTGTTAATGTGTTAGGATGATTATTGAATGTTCTTACATGTTTCGGATCTGATTTGGAGTGTTCGGCGCGCGAAATTGCACTACAGAACAGTATAGGCGAGTAGGAACCTACTCGCATGAGGCTTTAGGCGAGTAGGCCCCTAAATGCCTGATGTTCAGGCGAGTACAAGCCCTATTCGCTTATATATAGGCGAGTAGAGGCCTATTCCCCTCAACTACTAGCAATTACAATCCTAATTGCCTATACAACTAGCAATTACAATCCTAATTGCCTATACAACTAGCAATTACAATCCTAATTGCCTATACAACTAGCAATTACAATCCTAAATGCCTATACTTAAGCAATTACAATCCTAAATGCTAGTTTGATTCCTAATCGCGTATAATGCTGCTGTATGTATATTTTAACATCCCGGAACATGATTTGATGCCTAGGAACATGATAGGAACCCCGGGATACACCCAATGACTTAGTAACACGTGTTCGAACCTGTTTATGCGTTAATCGGATATTATGCTAGACTAGGTGAACTGTTGCGCGTATTAAGTGTTTAATTGCATATGTGGCATGATGTTTTGTATTTATCTAACACGTGGAATGTCGGGTCACCAATGGGATGTCGAGTCTTGTCGTACGTAGTCTTGTTTTCGGTCAACACGCTTTTCGGACACATAATGGTCATGGACTGGACTTAGGGACTAATGAACCCGATGGGTTATTAGTCTAACTTGACACATATCTTATGATAGGTCGCCAATAGTTGGGGCTATCATATCTTACAGACGGTTTACTCATATCACGCATACGGTTTACTCTTAAACGGAATACGCAACCTAAGGTGAGTTCACGGCCCCACATTTTACTGTTTATGTTTTCGGGGGAGAAACATGCTTAAAACTCTTTTATGACTTATGACTTGTTAAACTCTTATGGCTCATGACTCTTTATCACGTTATACTATGGCTCACTTATCGTACTATACGGTTCATCGAAAATCCCTTGAAACCACTAACATGGGTATATGGCGGGGAAATATGGATAGCGCTATTGGGAACTGACAAACCCCACTCGACGGTTGGACCGGGCGGGTGCATATTGTCTCTAACAAAACAAGGTCTACCGGCGATGACGGTAGCCCATAGGAAACTAAGGGTAACACACGGCTCAGTCAGTAATGGTTTCACCCGTATGAGTATCTCATTCTGCGCCTAGCGGGCGTTCTCATAAGCATAGTAGTAATTGTGATGGTAACGGTTTTCGATGGAACACTTTAAACGTTTAATTAAAACCTGTGAACTCACCAGCATTATATGTTGACTCTTTTAGCATGTTTTCTCAGGTCGCTAAGGTAGCAGCTGTCGGATAGGCGCACGAGGTCGCACTGGAGTCGTCTCGCGTCTAGGGTCTCATTCGCACGTTTTGGAATCATGAACTTTTGAACTTATGTTTACTTATGCATGACCTTTGTAAACTTTAAATGCTTCCGCACTGTTTGAATGTTGGTTTTAAACTTATGCATGGTTCTTAATTACGTATGTTTTTACATTTAGACGTCGTTTATTGTGACCGTTGACTTGGATCCTGGTGTGTCACATGCCTCGCGGTAGAACTCCGCAGGTGGAAATTTGAGGGTGTGACACTATTAACGAAATTTCACAAAACATATTAGTCACCCATTTAATGCAATATCATATATCTATAACTTGTTTAGTATTATCTATGTTTATACTAAACAAATAATGAATGAAAATAACCTTGATAGGTTAACAACTAAAGTTTTGTGACACCAAGTCTATACACTAAAAATTAATTCAAATCATTCTGCATATTTGTTGAATTTAGAATAAACATAAATCATAAAGCTTGTAATAGCAATAACAATCACATACATTCATTATTTTAGTTGATTACCATTTCAAGATGTCATCAATCCATCGTTACGTATTAACTAACTATATATTATAGCTATGTAGAATGAACATCAACTTTGTCGCAACAAACCTATTACTATAGTATAAACACACTTTTTAAAAACTGATTGATTAATGGGCAAATAAATTGAAACTGTAAGAACTAACTTGTAACACTTACAAAGTGATTGTCAACAGTGAACACCACTGGCACACCTTCATCTTCCACAGCTTCAGATCCATCATCATCAACCTCCATTGAACTGTCTGGAACATGTTTGACTGGTTCACCTTCAGCATCATCCTGTCCATCATCATCAGATAGAATAATCACATCTTCATCCAGTTCATTTTCATCTTCGTATTCCACCTTAACCCTTGTTGCCCAAAACTCCTCACATGGAAGAGTAAGCTTGTTCTTCAAAAACAACGACAAATTGTAGATCCTCTTTTTGTATCCAAAACAATGAAAAATTAAAACGCATTAGAATAAAGCCAGTAAAAAAATTTTAAAAATAGAAAAAACATGTATGTAATGAAGAAAATAATACCGGCTTAACGATTTCAAAAACAATTAAATGCTCCTTTGTTATTCCAAGAGCATCCTGCACCCAAGGCCATCCTGTAGTAACATAAAAATGACCATCTTCACGCACAATCTCTAAGTCAAAGCATGAACGCCGAACAGATCTGCAATCTACTGGATTTACTGGAAGCTTTTTATTTAGTAATCCATGTGCAACAAAGGGACTAATATGCTAAGAAGCAAAAATAATTATTTATAAAACATTAATAAATGTCTGTTTTAAAAATATTTACATAATTTAATTGAATCACAATTGATTAAACTTACAAGACGTTTTTGCGTTGATTTATGATCCTTCAAACTGCAGTAAAAAAAGTTACCAGGTGCCGATACTGCATCCTGATGGAAACTGATGATCCGGAATGAATGAAGATTTTCTTCATATTGAAATATGAAGTTACATTCAGGTGGGTACCCTAATTCATTGATCATGCTTCTCCAGCCGTCGTAAAAGTACCAGCTTCCATTGATGCTTGTTACCGTAAACTCAAACACCTCAGAGGTTAATGTGCGGACCTTGGTAACACCAGTGGGATAATTATATTTGTTGATCCATTCACCATAATCAGAAGGTAACGGCTGAATCAAAAAATACACACAATTTAAAATATTGAAAACATATTATACTTTAAAACATATATTATGGCAACACAGTAAAACATGTTAGATATCTTACCAAAGCAGCGACGTCGTTATCCTCCATATATAACCAAAACCCTTACAACATTGTGTCACTGTTTCATAAACAAAAATTAAAACTGTAAGCATAGATCAAACTAATTTGCAAAAATATTCACACTCTTTAAATAAAAGCTTGAAAAAACATTTCGAAATACATGTTGAAACCTAAAACACAAACACTAAGTTGTAACCTAAAACATAAACCGTTAATCAATATGAATAATAATGAGTGAAAATTAAAGATGAATCACTCAAACCTTAAAAAATCAATTTACCCTAAAAATCCCTAAATCGATAATTATAAAGTAAAAGTATTAGATAACAATGAACTTGACTGTAAATTTAATGGATCTGAATCAAATGACATCTATGATGAACCAAAATCCCCTAAAAACAATGTAAGTTAATAAAACAGATCAACATTACAAAATTGATGCATATTACAGACAAATCAACCAAATCTGAATGATGAACCAAAATAACATAAAACTACCAAAATAATAAAACAGATCAACATTACATATATTTTATCAAACACCTTGTACGCACAAATATGTTAACACTTAATAACCCCACAACCTGTTATATAAATGAATCTTCTTTCAACATTCAAAGGGTAAATCATTGAAACCTAAATCTAAAGATTCACTAAACATAAACAACAAAACCCAATACACAAACATTCAAAGGGTAAATCATTAAACATTAATCAGCCACGAACCATAAAACACGAAGCCTAAAACTAAAAAATTACTAAACCTAAACAATAATACACAAAAAATGAAGTATTCAAAGGTAACAGTTGTTGAAACCTAAAAACCCCTAACTTGAAACATAAAACATCAACCCTAAATCATCTGTCAAATACAAAACAATTAATACGAATGAACAATAATAATCGAAAAACTAAAGAACAATCACTCAAACACAAGACAGAGAAAAAGAGGTAACATTAATCGAAACTTTAAATTATATTTATGGAAAATCAGTCAAACAAAATAAAGAATAATCGATATATGAACATCGATTTATTGAGATAACAATCAAATAGAGATTACCTTGGATTGGAGATGAATGATTAGGTTGAATCGCCTTTGAATCACTCGATTAGGTTTTAGATTTGCAGAAGGAGGCGTCGATTATGAGGTGTTATGTCCATTTTTTTTTAGGTTTATATATTTTGTGTTATTTTTTTTTAAAGAAAAATTTTATAAAATCTCACAATGAGACACTTGGCACAAATTGATTGGTTATGTGATTGGAGGCTCAATGTGGGATTGACAAGTGTCCACATTGAGTTTCATATATTAGTTGTATAGATTTACCATAACTGAGACCATGTTCAATTACAGAAATAATATTAAAGTATATTATTATGGTAACAAGAGCAGGAGACAATACGTATTCGAGTTCGTCCATCTACTATCTGCTACAAAGCACATTTACCCTCGAAAAAAACACCCAACAGTCGACGTCTTGCACATCCAAAAAGGCAATGTTGCATTGTAGTCGCGAAACACGCGATGATAAAACACACTTAGTTCTTGTCATATTTTATTAATTGAAATGACTTTTTTATTGTTATTATTATATTATCACACTTGTTCAATCACTTTAAACAAGTGACGTGCCAGATCACTAACGTAAATGTGATCGCGGGTATAGGTGATATTTTGCCTATGAAGTACACGACTATATGAGTGACCCGTCAAGAATCTAATAAAAATGAATAACTGACCTTTTTAAAAGTTCATAAATTTGGTAGAACACGTCATATTATCAACTCAAACTACCTCTCTTTATAATAAACGCATTAACTTTTCAAAGTTGACAATTAGGTCACAAACAAATTATAATGCATTCCAAGAGGATAAAAACTTTAAAAAGATGAACCTTTATTTATTTTCTAATAGATGCCCAAAGTAAGAATCTATATTTAAAAAATATAATAACCATTGTTATAAAGGCAAGATTGATGAATTAACCTTTATAATAAGACTGATAAAACTACTTGTCTTAAAAGTCCCTAATTATATAAAGAGAGAACTACACAATTAGTCCTTGTGGTTTACCATTAGGTTTACCTTTGAGTATTAAGATTTAAAAGTTTCATGTTAAGGTGTTAAGTTTAGTTTTTATAACATAATAAGGTATTAGAACTCACAGAGGTTAATATTTAACTGAGTTCACTCTCACGTGACAAAATGGTAAACCACAAGGACCAAATGTGAAACTTAAGTGAGGCTCACCACCAACCTAAAAGATGAAACTAATGGTAAACTACAATGACTAATTGTGTAGTTCTCTCTAATATATTTTCTCCATCCATTAGTTTCACCTTTGGTCCTTATGGTTTATGATTTGTCACGTGAAGGTAAACTCAGTTAAATATTAACCCCCGTTAGTGTTAATACCCTATTATGTTACAAAACTAAACTTAACACCTTAACATGAAACTTTTAAACCTTAATACTCAAAGGTGAAACTAATGGTAAACCACAAGGACTAATTGTGTAGTTCTCTCTTATACAAATAATCCGAATGTGGTAGGTTATTTTGGAATCGTATGGAATTAGAATTGAAGAAGATATAACTAATGCACATTTTTATCTAAGCTAAACAAGTAAGTAATAGTATTAAAAATCAATAAAGATAACTAAACAAAAAGTTATTAAGTAGAAATAACAATTAACAGTGCAAGAAACAATCAAAGTCTTAAGGGAGGGAGAGGCGGCACCAACGGAGCATCCGTGGAGCACATCTACCGTCCAATCACAACCCGCCACCTAAACAACCAACCGTGAGCTCTTTCGACCAGCAGCACCATCGTGAAGTTTTGTTGTTCCCCTCTCTCTCTCTCTCTCCTCTACACACGTGAGATAAACCACGAAAACTCTCCACATAACCACCAGAAATCCACTATCCGTGACCACGACGAAAATATTACCATATGGATACCCGTAGGCCGTAGCCTTCACTGGTAGTGTCGTTTCCCCAAACTATTAATCAAGTTTTCAAGCAAAAGCAGAAAAAAGTTGCAAATTAGACTATATGGCGTGCCACTGCCATCACACGTGAGATGATGTGACCATTTTTCACACATGTACACCATGCCTCCAACATGTTTTTTTTCACAAGTGAGATGACGAGTTGACAACTACCCATCTTATGGTGGGGTGGTATGGAGGCTTAATGATAGAAGATCTATCGCTGAAAGGTTACGTGTTCGATTTTTGAGAGTGTCGGGTTTTACCAATTATTCCATTGTCATCAGTGGCGAAGCTTGACCCGAGACTTCGGAGGGTCGGAAGTCACCGGGGGTCGGAAATCACTAGTTTCGGGGGGTCGAAAACCAGTTTCGGGGGGTCGAAACCGTATATATCAAAAAATTTCTATACGAATACTATATAATCAGAACTTCTGAGCGAAAATTCAGGGGGGTCGCCCCCCCCCCCCCCCCCTAAAAGCTATGCCCATGATTGCCGTGCCTTTAGGCGGGTGGATGGTCGGGTTTTTCCCGAAACTGGTGGCGGTGGGCTAGGGGCTCCATCCGTCTGGGTAAAGGCCGGCTAGGGCTCCTTTGGTCATTGGGAGCCGCGTACAGAGTACCCGACTTCTACTTAGTTATACGTTCAAAAAAAAAGTTGATGAGTTGGCATTGGCGTGAGATGATTAATGTGGAGCTCAGTGACTTGAACAACAACAGTAAAGGGGTGGATGGTAGACTAGTGGCGCCATGGGGCGGACAACTGTGAGCGGTGGTGTGGCTTGCTTAATGGTTGCCTGCTTGTGGAGTAGAGCAGTGGCGTAGTCAGAATTTTTTTACTACGGGTTCAAAAAATTTCGAGGGATGAAAGACCGATTGTCTGCCACTAAATTTTGGCTTTTTATGTCACGTCCAGTTTATTGGTTCGGACGGGTCACATAATAATAAATAGCAAAAATCAAAAATAAATAATTAATAAAAATACGCCAATCGATATTAAGTGTCAATTATATAAATTCAGTGAAGTTGCTATTTACATGATTTCATTTTTAAACCATTCCATTACATCATCTATTGAAACTTTTTTGAGCACGTTTTTTCAATAAAACAAATACAACTATCACTTAAATGTTCATCATCAATCCAATTATGCAAATCGGACTTCACTTACTTCACTGCTTAAAAGCATCTCTCAATAATTGCAGTCGTAATGGGTAAAACGAGTGTTAACTTCAATTATCCATAAACCAACGTAAAATCAATGTGTTTCTTTGTTTCAACCATCAACTGCACAAGACTAGATTTACCGTTCAAGTTTGCAAACCTTATATCTTTGTGACATTTGCGTGTTTTCTAAACTATATTGAATTTACAATTTCAGTCTTCGTACTTTGAACATTTTTAATTTTAATATATATATATATATAAAAAAAGAGTTACTTTGCTTAATTTATGTATTTGGTTTGAACTAAGGTAAAAACTACTAACAAGTAAATTAAAGTTATGTCATTCAATAAAAAGGGTGTTACTTGATAAATGAATTTATGATTTTAGTTAACTTGACATTCATAGAAACATAAATGTAACATTAAAAATGATTATTTAATCATATTAACAACTTATACATATATATATATGGTGGGAAAATGGTTTTGTAACTAAAGAAAACAAGTGTCTTCACAAATTACCCTCTTTGCCTAATCCATTCACCTAACAAAATTGTATTAGCCCATTCTATTCTACAGTACTTTCACCATTGTATACATCGATGAAAGGTAACAACGAACCCCTTCTTTGTTACCATGCATTTTTTTCTAATTCGGCTTGTTTCACCTTGCCAATGTACGTGTGGAGACCCGACAATCCTACGCTAAGGTTTAGCCACCCGTGATCGATGCTCAGTGTCAATGCCAATCACTCACAAGTTATTCGATACCGGTTGACATCACCACAACATATTGTCTAGGCAAGCGTACACCATACATTTATTATTTGAGGTAACCTCTCCTAATATTTTCAGGCAATACCAATTAACTCTCAATATCGTACTCATCAATATGAACCCAACCAATCATTCAAAATCAATTATACGTATTATTATTGTTCAATTCTCAAAGTTTGTAGTAAAAGTCCTTTACATGGAATGTTTTAATATATATTTGGTACATGAATCTACTAGTTAAACTAGACTAGTATATTACCTTTTAAAGTATAATATTAGTATTTCGCTAGATATAAAAAAAAATAATAATAATTTTATCTAATTAATTAATGTTTGCAAGTTTTAAACTTTTATTTAATGTGTTTTATCTAACAATTTGATAAAAATGTAGCTTTTGGTTCTTTAAAAACAAGGATTTATGGAAATTATTGTTTCCTCAAAAGCAAATATGCATTTCTTGTTTCTTGAAATGAGGATGTTACGATTTAAAAAATAAATCATGAAAGGCATATTTCAGTTATATTATGTAATTATTTATTTACTTAGCAAATATTATTTATGGTTTATAAGGGTTTTATGACATTAAACATGTTTTCATTAATTAAAAATTTTAGAGGACAATCAATAAATCGTTATTTAATACACTAGGGTATCAAAAGTTCGTAAATTACAATTTGTTAGTTTTCAACTCTAACTCGAACATCCAAACGTTTTATAATAGTTACGTAGAAATATATATTTTACACGTTACAAAAGTTATCACAAATCATTCGCCACATTACTAAAATACAAACATCGAATAAGGATTTCTTTGAGTGATGTGTTTCATAATTTCAACGTTTACTTTCGGGTTTAGTCATAGACCTATTAGGGTCCTTCTTATTGTAGGACACGAGTAGATTTGTTCCGCCCTGTTTCACTCTTTTCAAGTAATACATTGCACAACTACTAACAAGGTGAGTATACTTATCCCCTTTTTCATTTTTACACTTTTGGGGTGATTCATGTACACATATTAAACATACACATGCACTTATTCATAAACGTTTTACATACAATTCATATATGTGTTATGCTTGAATTCTTGTGCTTTGTGCTTAAACATAAACGTAGTATACTTGTAATCATAAACAAAATCATTAACTTAGCTAGCCGACTTTAACAATGGATAGCGCTATTTGGATTGACAACCCGCCTAGTGAAAAGTACCTATGTGTGTGGGAAGTCCTGGGTCATTGTTAATGTTTTAATCTTTGTCACATAAGAGGTTTGATTTTGGCACGCGTTGTGTACTTACGTGTTTTCCATAATTGCCTTGAAAGATTCATGACACTTGAATTGTAAACATTTTTTTATACTTATACTGTATGTACACACAACTAAGTGTACTCACCAGCATTATTGTTGACGTTATATTTTGTACATGTTTCAGGAGACACTTGATGATATCACATAGGCATTGGGACTTAGTTGAATAAAACAAACATATTTCATGAGTTGTTTTGAGACTTGATGTATTTCTTGTTTTCTTTGTTTGACATTTGAATCTTGAACTTAATAATATTTACACTTTAGTACCATGAGCTTTTGAACAATCGTCACTACGTGACACCTCGATGTTTCCGCCATCGGTTGGGGTGTTACAATCTTCTTTTAAATTATCAATATAGACTTTGAGTTCTATACAGAGTTTATATTTATCTTTTTCATCAAAATCATAACGACGTATATCGACTAATCATGGTAAATTTAAATGGTTTATGACTTAATGATCTTATGATTCGCCTTAATGAGTTATTTTTGTAAGGGAAATTGGATTTTAAGACCCTGAACTATTGATTATTGACCGCTGAAACACTGAACTACAAAATTATTCACCACCACACTGTACTTTCAACTTCTTGGCCTCTATCACCCTTGGACTAACCATGGTTAGTTTTTTTTTGCTGACGTGGCCATTTTTGCTGATGTGGCATGGTGACGTGGCCTTTTTTGCTAATGTGGCATGGTGATGTGACTATTATTTGCTAATGTAGCATGGTGACGTGACTATTATTTGCTAATGTGGCATGGTGACATCACCATGCCACATCACCATAAATGGTCACGTCAGCAAAAAAATTAACTATGGTTAGTCCGAGTGTGACACAGGCCAAGAAATTGAAAGTACAGTGTGGTGGTGAACAATTTTCTAATTCAGTGTGTCAGCGGCCAATAATCAATAATTCAGGGTGTTAAAATCCAATTTCCCTTTTTGTAATTAAATGTGGGCTAAATAAGTTAATGATTACTATTTTTAGCAGAATGTGAGCTTTTATCTCCTCAGTCACGGTTTTCACATTTGACCAACTAAGTTGTTGGAAATTTAACAGGTGAATGGAGGTTTAATTTAATGAAATTATAATTTAATAAAATTATAATTATTCGTAAAACTCCTAATGTGGTGAATTGAAGAAAAACTCTTTAGTAGAGTTAATTTATTTATGACGCTTGATTATAGTTTTAAGACTAAATTAAGTGTAGAATTGAAACTCTTGAGTAGAGTTCTTAATGTCATTTGATGAGGTTTTATATCATATGGTGAAACTCTTGAGTAGAGTTCTTAATGTCATTTGATGAGGTTTTATTAAAGTCTTAATTAGAGTCTTAAGTCTCTATTTAAGTGACTAATAAAGTGTAACCTTTCACCATCACAACTCTTATATAAGTAATAGGCTATGTGCCTTATTTGAGAGAAGAAAAAATATACATGAGAAACACACACAACAGAAACATATTCATTTGCATACATTGATCGATTGCTGCAAAAAAAAAAAAACTTTTTCAGAAGCAGTCTTGTTACGGTTTCTTTTCAGGCAAGTGGGATAGTCTGGTAGTGCACCATCGCCACTGTTTCGAACCGGTGTACCCTGGGAACAGACGAAGAATCTGTTTAAGGGAATCGTGTCAAACACAAGCCCGGTTCACTTCTATGATTTCGTTTTCTGTTACAGTTTATTACAGCAAGTACAGAGACTCGGAAGCCTGCGAGCTTCATGTACGAGAGGCGTAGCGGCTACTACTATGTAAGTTTTTATAACAAACTTAAACATATTAGTAAACAAACTTTCGTGTTATTCCTAAGAAATTTGGGTTCGCAAAAGTTTGTAAATGTTTTCTTTTGGTACATCGAATTGGATTACATTCATGATGAGAATGCAATCGTTAATCCGAAAGACGGTTTGACAAAACGATTCGGATTCATGGGTTTTAAGTTATGTTTAGATAAACCGGACTATTAACATTTCTAATATGTGTTTAAACATTTTTTGAAATATTGAATTTCTAATGAAAGCATTAGAAAAGACATAATATTTGTAAACCCATTTAAAACGTTTGATAACGGTTTCTTTCTAGTAAGGGTATTAGAAAGATAATTTCAAAGTATTTGAAATGTTTACATTTTCTAATGAGAGCATTGGAAAATTAAAAGGTTTCGAAATATATGGTTTTGAAACATGTATTCCTAACAAGGGTGTTAGAATCAATGACGTTGAAGGAATAACGTGTCATGAAACATTTCTAATAAGCGTATTAGAAATTATTATTTACAAAATCATAAGTTTAATTTGTAAAATTATATATTGATTTCTTTAACAGGCGTGTTAGAAATTGATGATTTTGTAAAGACAAAATAAGGTGTTTATATTTTCTAACAAGTGTGTTAGAAAAGACTATTGTACAAAATACACAAACGTGCTGGAAATGATTATTTTGGAAAAATAATCAACGTTAAACCGGTTTGGTTAAAATTTGACGGTTTCGAACGAGCGAGTTTGAAATGGGTATATTTTGGAAAATCCAAAGTTAATACCATTTATGTAGATGGTCTAATTTTCTAACGAGGGCGTTAGAAACGATTTATTTCATATAAACCAACAAGTTCTAAAACGATTGTCATAATCGTGTATTTCTAACAAGCAGATTAGAAACGGTTGAGAATATAAACCAATGACCTTTAAAATGATTTTGGTAATTGTTTATTTCTAATGGGTGTGTTAGAAAAAGGTTTATTTGGTATAACCAAACTCTATATGATGAAACGTGTAATCGTTTGCAATCTAACAAGTATGTTAGAAATGGTTAATTTTGAAACCGTATATGTTTATATGGTACACGTATAGTTTCTAATGAGCGAATTAGAAACAGTTAATCATGAAAACCATATATTCTAACAAGTGAGTTAGAAATGGTTTAAATAATAAAACTATATTAGAGTTTATGGTCTTGATTTGTAATCCAAACATGAATATGTATAGTTTATGAAAAATACTTGTAAAAGTAGAAATGTTTTGTATGAATAAAACATGTCTTTTGCAAATTATATATGGTTTGATACTTGTATGAGAAGTATGATGACTTGAACCATATAATAGTCTAGAGAGACTATTTAGTGTAAAACAACTTGATGTTGTTTTGGACATATGTACTTGTTCAACTACTTGTGAGTAGTTAAGTATAAACAACTTTGTTGTTTTGAATAATGTATTGAGGGATTACCTCGAATAAACATGCCACGAGACGATACAATTGCTATTATTTCATCGAACTGTAAAGTGTTGAAGAGAATAACACTTTGAGATTTGATGTTTATATATCCTTATATGAATCCGTTTAAATATATATATGTAATATGTTATATAAATTTTGGATTATATTGAAATTATAATTTGGTAAATTATAATTATTAATTGGAATCTTAATATGGTGAATAAAGAGTAAACTCTTGGTAGAGTTTCATGTTTTCTAATTAAAGTTTTTATGTCACTTTATTAGAGCCTTTATTTATAAAATTAAATCTCTAATTAAGTGACTAAGAAGAAAAACTCTTCATCCATCCCCATTGAGATAATCATGATCAACGTGGCAATTGTATTGAGGTTAAATACACGAAAACGAGATATGTCGTCCAATGTTGAGAGCATCAACATAGAATTGAACAAATGTATTTTCGATGACTATAACATATGATAGGAATATATGTTATTATTCATAAGTCGTTGATAAATTTTGCGAGATTTATTATAAAAGACTTATAATGGTGATGGATGTGTATAGTCAAACCATCAATGTTGGTTGAACTATGTTGAGGATTTGTACAATATTTTAGGAGAGTCTCCCAATAAATTGTTTCAACAAAATTTGTGTATATATATATATATATATATATATATATATATATATCATTTTAGGCATATGTGAATGACACATTGTTGAGTGTCAATCTAATTGACTTGTTGATGATGAATATGTTCATCAAAGTGACTTATATTAAGGCTTATGTCTAAGTCCTAAAGAGTCAATGGTGAAGCCTTGAAGATTAAAGACAAACGAGTCTTGATCCTAATGGATGGAATTCATTATAGTTTTGAAGCATTCTTAAAACCGAGGTTTTAGAATGGTAAACAAAATCTCATTTTGTGTCTAAATTAAGATGTGAATGTTAGGAAGAGATAGAACTATCTCTTAAGGTTGTGAAGAATCAGAATGAGGCATCTTCTATTCACATGCTAAGTATTTGTAGTCTAAAGCATGCTAGACTAATACTTGTTAATTTAGAAGCTCCATGGAGAATAAATTAAATTTGAACATTCACACATATGTGACTACATAAGAATGAATTTTGTAAAAGCAAATATATAATTCATTAAAAAAAGGATGACTCGGAAGGACTGAATAAATAGTTCATTGGTTATGATACTATTTAGCTTAATATGAGGAAATATGGGTTGAGTAATATAATAGATGACCTCAATAACACAAAGATATAGATAGTCGCTATCTTATCACAGGTGTCTAATGTCATCATGAGTGATATTACTCAAACTTAATCAAAGTGCAAGCAATGTGGAGGGAAAACCATAAGAAATAATCCGTAGGGATGTAAAAATGGTACTTGAGAAGTTTTAAGCTACATATGAAAGGAATAAACTTTCATCACCCCATTTAGTAGTTATCCAATAACACTTAAGTGTGGAGGTGACTTGCATTTGAAAATAAAAGGTTTGATATGAACGGATGTGATTTTGGGAAGTACAAATCACACGAACCTAAATCGAACAGACTTGTTATAAGTCAGTCCTATTATGTGGACAAGATTCTTGAGAAGTTCAATGGAAATGACTCTAATGTGGCTAGAACTTTCATTAATTCTTGAGAAGTTCAGTGGAAATGACTCTAATGTGGCTAGAACTTTCATTGACACGAGTCAACGTCTAGCTAAGGATCGAGGTGAGCCTGTTAACCAATTATAGTACTCAAGAATTAATGGCAGCCTGATGTATCTGATGAGTTGTATCAGACCAGACTTAGCAAGCAAGCTAAGTAGATACACGAGCAACCTAAGTTCAATTCATTGGAATTACGTGACACGGGTGCTTTGGTAATTAGGATACATACAAGACTACTGGCTTCTATATAAAGATATCCAGCAGTTATTGAAGGTTACTGTGATGCGAATTGGATATCTGACACGAATGATTCCATGGCAACGAGTGGGTATTTATTCACACTTGGAAGTGTTGCGATAATGTGGAAATTACCTAAGCAAACGTTTATTGCTAGATCCACGATGGAATCATAATTCATCGCTTTAAATAAAAAGGATGAATAGGCAGAATGACTACATCAATTTGTCAAAGATATACCTAGGTGGCCGAAGCCGGCATTGGCCTAATGCATACGCTGTGATAGTCAATCGGTAATTGGCAGAGCTCATATCACAATGTGTATCAGTAAGAACAGATATATAAGACGTAGGCATAAAACAGTACGACAACTAATCTCTACAGGAGTTATCACTATTGACTACGTGAAGTCAAAGGATAACATTGCGGATCCGCTAACAAAAGGCTTAAGCAGAGAGTTAGTTCAGAATTCGTCAATGGGAATGGGACTAAAGCCCATGAAAGGCTAAGTTTATGCAAAAGAAACCTAACTCAGCTGACTGGAGATCCCAAGATCTGAGTTCAATAGGACAACCTAATTGTATGAACTGGCGAAGGTCACTGCGGGGGGAGAGTTGGTGGAAACCCTACGTTTTGAAAAGGGGAGTTTACTATAAATTGAATAAGTTTCCTAGTCCATTCCTAAAAAGTGACAAGGTTGAGGTTAAGCTTATGGCTTTTAATGATTTGACTGAGGTAACCGGTCCCAGTAGATCACCTATGTGAGAGAGAAATGGGGTCGATTCGAAGGGTATTGTTGGGCACAATACTTAAGAGCTCTCACAGAACCAGGAACATGTCCATGACCATAACGGACACAACTATGAGGACTTGACGTTGTCAGGGAGAGTTTTGTGTGAAGCATATTGTCGTCTACACAAACGGCAGACGAGTTCAAAGACATCGCATTCTACTCAGAGCCAGTGGGCTAAGCGCGTTTCATAAGCGAAGGTTCAAAGGGTCACACCTACCTATCGTATGCAAAACTCAACTGTTACAATTTAATCGGAATGAGGTTGTTTCTGAGAATAACTCCCGTTCATGTGGGGGTTGTTGAAAATTTTGTGTGTTTTGATCAATCTCCATTCATGTGGGGGATTGTTGGAAATTTAGAAGGTGAATAGAGGTTTAATTTAATGAAATTATAATTATTAGTAAAACTCCTCATGTGGTGAATTGAAGAAAAACTCTTTAGTAGAGTTAATTTATTTATGACACTTGATTATAGTTTTAAGACTAAATCAAGTGTATAATTGAAACTCTTGAGTAGAGTTCTTAATGCCATTTGATGAGGTTTTATTTCATATGGTGAAGCTCTTGAGTAGAGTTCTTAATGCCATTTGATGAGGTTTTATTAGAGTCTTAATTAGAGTCTTAAGTCTCTATTTAAATGACTAATAAAGTGAAACCTTTCACCATCCTAACTCTTATATAAGTAGTAGGCTATGTGCCTTATTTGAGAGAAGAAAAAACATACATGAGAAACACACACAACAGAAACATATTCACTCGCATACATTGATCGATTGCTGCAAAAAAAAATTTTCAGAAGCAGTCTTGTTTCAGTTTCTTTTCAGGCAAGTGAGATAGTCCGGGAGTGCACCATCGCCACTGTTTCGAACCGGTGTACCCTGGGAACAGACGAAGAATCTGTTTCAGGGAATTGTGTCAAACACAAGCCCGGTTCACTTCTATGATTTCGTTTTTCTGTTACAGTTTATTGCAGCAAGTACAGAGACTCGGAAGCCTGCAAGCTTCATGTACGAGAGGCGTAGCGGCTACTACTATGTAAGTTTTTCTAACAATCTCCTGCCAGTCACCTTCTGGTTGAGTGGCAACCCCATGACCTTCCAAAGTAGAGGTTATGGGTTAGAGTCTCACCTAGAGCAAAAATTTTCTAGGTTGAGCCAAATGTTTTACCACAGTAGGCCTTCGGGCGATGGGTTTCCTCTAGAATGGTGGCTGGCCAGGTTACCAACATCGTCTGTGTTCACAAGCATGGGTGGTCTTTTGTCATTGAGTTTACCCGGGTTACCAGGCTTTCGTTGATAGTTTGAAAAAAGGTATCTCCCGGTCCTTTAAGTTAATTTATTTAATTTATTAACCTTATTATTAAACTTTGCTTTGTGTTTTAGATCTTTTTATATTATTATTACTATCGATTATAGTAATTGATGATATTTTTTTATCAATCATTCTTGAATTTTTAGTGTTTAATTTATTTAGAATGAAAATATAAAGATTATTATTTTAGAGACAAAAACACCCTCGTTATCAGGACTTGGGTTATGTTCCGCACAGATGGATGGTTGTAATGTCTGGCGAGATGACTTGGAATGAATCTATAAGGGGAACGGGGCACTATTAGAATTGGTCACGGGTACCCCACTACCAACACGGTAACATCGCCGCCACCCATGCTGGTAGTGGTCCCGTGAACCAAGTTCTGGTTCTAGTTTACGGGCTGGTACCCGTGATTTCTCTCTCTTTGTCTCTATCTCTCTCTCTCATTGATTGTGGGTAAATAATAAGTGAAGTGTTGCCACCAAAAAATGTTTCAGTGAAGGAAATCAGTGAAATGATGTGGCAATATATGATTGGTTGAAATCAGTGAAGTTGAAAAAACTCACGGTAGTGCCCCGTTCCCCCTAAAAGTAGCATACCCTTTGAATATCATGTGTGCTAGAAGCAAGTTTTAGGAGTACTTGTCATCACCTCAGCAAAACTGGGTCCTCCTTGTATTTAGACAATATGAGGACTACTTAAAGGTATGGGGTAGTCTTTCTTGGGTAGTCTTCCATTCCTATTGGTTCAACCTTTTATTTTTTTAATTCTAAATTATAAATAATGGTTAAAATAAATAATTAAAAAATCACATTTATATACTTCTACTGTGCACGCCCCATTCTCAAAGCTTTTGTGTCTCTCTCGTTCACATATACACAACGACTAATCAGCACATCTCCGGTGACCATCGTCTTTATCAGCAGTCACTGGACGTTGGAAAATTGGTTTTTTTTTTAATTCAAACGGTATTATTACCGTTGAGATGGACCCACCAAACAAATCAACCAATCAAAGCCTCCGTCTTCAATGTCCATTTTCAGCCGCTTTGGATAGATCTAGGGCGTCGAGGGCGGTGTTGGATGGGCCAAGACGTGTTGGATGACCTTGGTCGTCCCCCACACCGGATAGCCTTAGCATCGTTATAATAAAATGAGATTTCTCCTTGTTGCCAACCTTCAATGTGAGAGTAAATACGTAGAGGGGCGGACCTAGCTCAATGCTAGGTGTCGCGCCCACTGCCTCTCGGGTTACAAGAAATAGATGCTCAGCTTGAAATGTCTGATAACATCGCTGAAGTAGTGAATCTATCGGCACCATAGCTGTGGCATACAACTTTGGACCTAACGGTTGGCTCAGTAACCTTTCGGAATGGGGGATCCCCGTTGGCAACAACCACGGTAGTAGTTGCGGAACTACTGGGCCGGGAGAGGACAACCTCTTATTCCTGCTCCTCTTTCTTCGCTTCGAGGACGGAGGTTCGCGTGCGTAGTGGAAAAAAATTACAATTTTCGAAAACATTACTACTAAAATAAAATTTACGTTGCTACTAAAATTTAATATACGTTACTACAAAATGAAATTATATGTTACCACATTACGCTACTCGAAAAAATATTTATCAAACTCGAGTAATAATAAAAAAAAAAATAACTAATCTAGCTATCTAAACAAGCTCAAAATCAATATCCCAAATTATAATACAATTAAACAAGCCCACCCCACTACCCCAAGTCCAAAAAGCCTAGCCCAGCTCACCCCACTTTCACCTTCACAGATTAAAAAAAAAATGTTTGGGACTTTCTTTTTGTTCAGATAGCAGCAGCCATTGGCATTCAAAAAGAAATCAACAAACCCTCCTCCACCCTCCACCGGACCACTTCTCTCCCGTCCTATGCCCTCCACCTGCCCAGCCAAGCAGCGCCGGCGCCGCCCTTGCAGGCTCCGTTGGGACTTCTTTCTTTGCATCCCCGCCCTCCACCAAATTGTGTGTTGTTTTTTTTTAATTTAATTGAATTACTCATGTGTATTATAATTTGTTGGGGCTTTTGTTAAATGAATTGCTCATGTATTTTAGGGAATTAACTTGAATATTGTTAATGTTGAATGTACAGTATGTTTGGATCTTGGTAACTTACCAAGTCTATGTGTTTTAGGAATTTAGTAATTATAAATTGGGTTTTAGATTTTATAATTGATTATGTTGTTTCTGATTAATTGTCTAGTAAATGCATATGAGTATGTTGTGGGTAAACTCTTTGTTTTTATTAGTTGGTTATAATGTTTAGAATATATGCATACCAAGTGTTTGATAAAATATTCGCCTTAGTTTTCTATTTTTCTCCTCTAATTTTAATCATATCTTGTCTAAGTACCTTGGTTGCAATTTTTCTTTATTGTTTGTAGGGTTGAGTTGGACATGGTGAAGATTCATGTTCAAAAAGGATAAAAAGACATGTTGGAAGTGTTGAATGCATTTCAGGTTTGAAAACCCTCTTAAAGCTTTACATATACTATCTTTTTGCTTCTATTTTGGTATTCTTTTTTCCACAATTTAGTTAGGCTGATTTGGTATTTACACTTATAAAAAGACTATGGCATAGTTTGGCTAGTATAAGTTAATTCTACCATGGTGTATAACTTGTCAATTTGGAGCTGAAATAACCAAAAAAATGTATTACGTTTGATTGATTCAGTAATGCATTCCAACTGTTTGATAAAATGCCTCAGTGAAATGTATGTTATACAATCTTAAAAGCTTGTTGTACAATATTCTATTGCACAAATAAGGGCAGTTGTAACACCCCAACCGATGGCGGAAACATCGAGGTGTCACGTAGTGACGATTGTTCAATAGCACATAGACTAAATTGTAAATATTAATAGCAAACAACCATTCATTATCCAAAAGGAAATACAAAAGTCTTAATGAAAATCTTAAACATCGATAAATAAATATTCAATCTTTTATTTAAGCACTAGGTCCAGCCTAAGCGTGAGAGCATGTAAGATCAAACGTCACCTGAAACATGTACAAAGTAATTTGTCAAAACATATAATGTATTGTTGAGTACATCCGTTTGATATATATAGTAAGGTAAAATTTAGCAATTCGTGTGTTATTTTGCAAGATGTAATAAGTGGTATCCGGGTCAAATCAACCATATGAAAGGAAAAGCAGATATATATAGTATGCGCTAGTAGTAATGTAATACATAGCAATGACAAGGACTCTCAACAGAGTCACAAGGGTATATACCATAGTACTATTCATTGAAATGTCAGGCCGCAACGGTTAATGATTTGACAAGTCATAGATACACGAAATGACACAAGCAAACACACATAAGAATTGCTATTTTAGTAAAAGGACATAAAACTTGGTAATAGGTACATGAGTCACCCAAAAATAGTAAAACAGTAAAAAGGGGAAAAGATATACTCACAGTTTCGCTAAGTATAAATTCCGAGAAAGTTCGTCGTAAAGGGTTAAGAATTCCGAAGAACTCAAACTATATATAAAATACTAATGAGGAAAATGACTTAAAAGTCTAAGACAACCAACATCTAAGGCATTAGAGCTTGCTAGACTCGTATATGGAAGATGAAATTGTTAATAATAACTTGAACGACAGTTTAGAAATGAATATATCACGATTAAGTAAATAAGCGACCAAAACACTTATGTATCTCACGTTTAGAAACATCTTCAATTTTATAGAAAATATCCACAAAATAGATTTTATGATTTATATTTAACTAAACAGTATATTAAATCTATATAAATATAAATTAAAGTAGATAAGACAAGAGATAATCCAAAAATATTGTTTTTTTATGAAAACTAATTATTTTCTGATGTAAATTAGTGAAAATATTATTTTCATACTTTCTCTCAATTTATTTTATTTAAAACATATTTAATGAGTTTAAATGATGTTTTAATGATTAAAATAGTAAAAATAACAAAAATAACCTTTTTCTGAGAAATTATATTTTATTTTAGTTCATTATACATAAAAATAAATCTCCAGAAAATTTGAGGTTAAAATCACTTAAAATGAATTTTTAATCATTTAATTATGATTAAAACAATTTAATTCAAGAAAAATAGGAAAATAATGTATTTTCCAGAAAATAAAAATATGATAATTTTCTTTAGAGTGTCAAGATGTTTCCCCTACATTTTCATAATTTTTGGAGTAAAAATGAATTTTCTATGAATATTTCAAGATTATGACTAATATATATTTTAATTAAAAAAAATACATAAAGGAAAAGAATTAATGAAGGAAGAAAAGAAACCAAAATTTTGTTTAGCATGGGGGACTCAAACCCGAGTCCTCCCCTTGACAATCCATACCCACACCCACTAGACTAGAAGACTTGTTTGTTGTATTTCTTGAACTTAATTTATTTTAACCATTAGCCCAAAGACTTCATCTTCCCCAAAATACTAGCATAAACCCTAACCCTAATCCCTAAAACAATCAACCTCAATTCAACATGGTTATGCATCTGAATCATAGGGCTTTTGTTTAGGGATGAATGAGGAGCAAAACGGCATATAAAAGTGGAACTCACAATGCGTAATGAAGGCGCAAAAAGGGGCTTCAAGAGCCGCACACGTTTTCACGAATTAGACACGATTTGGACAGATTTTCGTGAAATTTCTTTGTGGGTTTGAAGCTAAGGTGTGCAGAAACTAAGTGCTATGTTCAGTTTATATAGTGGACTTGAAAAATTGGCGTTTCTTCAAGCTTTAAAAATTCTGATCGGTTTCATGTAATTTCAGTTTCTAAAACATAATTAAACGCGGTTTTGGGCTATTAAAGTGAGGGAATTCAAAGGTTTCAAGTGGAGAAACGTAAACCCATTAATTCTAGTGAGTGTAAACGCCTATAAACGCTAAAAAGAAGTCGCCGGAAAACCGCTGCTACAGTACCAGCCCAGTTTTTTTTTTTTTTTGCTTTGAAACATGACAATTTTGGTCCCTCAAGTTAGTTTGGTTAGTTTAGTCCCTTGATTTCTTATAAAACTTAACTAAAGTTAATATTTTTTTTTAACCAAACCTTTTAAAACTATATATTTTCATCTTTTAAAAATTTCACACAATATTATTAAGTTTTAATCCTTTTTCCTCGTAAAACCTAGACGTTTTTCAACGTCCCTCGACACGTTCATTAGCAAGTTACCAATAACATATAGATAATGAAAGTGTAACGACCAATGCAAGGCGAATTTTATTACAAACGTCAAAAGACGAACACAGGGTTTAAAATGCAAATACGATAAAGTTATGAAATCATGCAAATGTTACAGTCTCCCCTACTTTAGAAAATTTCGTCTCGAAATTATTTCAAGTGGAGGTTTCTGTAAAGAGATGAGGGCACTTCGTCTTCATTTGATCTTCACGTTCCCAAGTAAATTCTGGGCCATGTTTAGACTCCCAACGAACTTTGACAATAGGAATACGGCTACGCTTAAGAGTCTTGACTTCACGATCCATAATTTCCACGGGTTTCTCCGTGAAATGCATCGATTCGTCAACTTGAATATCCTCCAGTGGAACATGTAAATTTTCATCAGCCAGACACTTTTTCAAGTTCGATACATGGAAGGTAGGATGAACGTTGCTAAGTTCGTCGGGAAGGTCTAGCTTGTAAGCCACTTTTCCAACTCTTTCCAAAATCTTAAATGGGCCTACATATCTTGGAGCAAGCTTTCCCTTTTTCCCGAACCAAAACACGCCTTTCCAAGGTGATACCTTAAGAAGGACCATGTCACCAACTTGAAATTCCAAGGGTTTACGCCTTTGATCAGCGTAACTCTTCTGTCTACTCTGAGCTGCCAGTAAGGATCCACGAATAACCGCAATTTTGTCTGTTGTTTCCTGGACAAGTTCAGGACCGGTAATTAGAGTATCACCGACCTCGCTCCAGCACACAGGAGAACGACATTTGCGGCCATAAAGGGATAGCTATTGTTATATGAAAACTCAACCAAAGGCAAGTGTGAATCTCAATTACCACCAAAATCTATGACACAAGCCCGAAGCATATCTTCTAATGTTTGAATAGTACGCTCCGTTTGACCATCTGTCTGAGGATGGTATGCCGTGCTAAGATTTAGTTTAGTTCCCAACGCGTCATGAAGAGTTTGCCAGAAACGAGAGGTGAACTTGTTGTCCTGATCAGAAATGATGCTCAAAGGGGTTCCATGACGACTAATGATCTCGGCGATATAAATATTAGCCAATTTCTCAGCCGAATACGTCTCACGAATGGGTAAAAAGTGTGTAGATTTGGTTAAGCGATCCACAATGACCCAAATACTATCATGACCTCGTGCAGTGCGGGGTAATTTAGTAATGAAGTCCATAGCAATGTTCTCCCATTTCCACACAGGAATCTCTAGTTGCACAAGCAAACCAGATGGACGTTGATGTTTAGCTTTGACCTTGGCACAAGTAAGGCATTTAGCCACGTAGTGAGCTATATCCTTTTTCATACCAGGCCACCAATACATGGGACGCAGATCCTGATACATCTTATTAGCACCAGGGTGAATGGAGTAACGAGTCTTATGAGCCTCGTCCATGATAAAGGTTCTAAGATTGTCACGATCAGGAATCCATAGATGATTGGAGAGATAGAGCAATCCATGTTTCGTCTCCAAAACATTTTCAGCTCCACATGACATTTCATTGTACATGTTGCCTTCAATAACCGAAACATGTTAGGCTTCATAGATTCGAAGTTTGAGGTCATGGGTCTGAATGCAGCTAAGTTGAGTATATGCCTTGCGACTAAGAGCGTCAGCCACAACATTCGCTTTTCCAGGATGATAGCGAATCTCACAATCATAATCATTTAGAAATTCAACCCATCGACGTTGAAGCATATTTAGATCTTTTTGATTGAAAATGTCACACCCTCAAATTTCCACTGCGACGTTTATACCGCGAGGCGCATGACAAACCAGGATCCCATAGCCATAAGTCACATGAACGAACTCTAAATGCCCAAACCATTTAGTTCGTTTTCGAAAACCAAGTTTAGTTAAGCTGCGGAAGCGTAAACCAAATTTAAACCCTTTTTAAAAGCCATGCGCAAAACAACGCGCCCAAATTAAAACCATATGAAAAAAATCTTAAAGCATAATGTGCATTTTATGTGTATGCCCAAGACCCCAAATGCAGTGAAGTGTACAGTGCTTTCTAATCCTGGCACCGGAAGCTAACTACATGCAAAAGCTTGTAAATCGTGTGTCAACATAAAGCTTGTGAGTTCACAAAGTAAAGTAATTGAGTATGTAAACGCGCTGGTTTCCAAAACCACGTAACCAAGTAAAAGCGTAGGTCCTCCAGACCAAAATGTTCAAGAGTTATCAGTTTAAGCATGTCAGGGGTAGCTAACCCACTCAGTGTAACTAAACAGAATTATTGGGACACCTTCAGTAATGTAATAGTTTGCCTCAATAACTGGTGTCTATCAACACCAGTTCTCAAATGTGGTCAGAAGTTCATGCCCGTGCCTCAAGCACCTCAGACATGAGGTTGCTGCACAACCTAATAGCGCTATCAACTAATACCCCACTTGCCTCCAGCGATTAACCCAATAATATGCAAGGACATTCCAAAATGATAGAGTGTTTAGTTTACAAAGGACCAATAAGTTTTAAACTAATCAAAAACCCGATCCACAAAAGGAATCGTAAAACCGACCCACACGAGGAGTCAAAACCCGACCCCCGCAAGGAGTCAAAGCATCTCATAACCCGAGATGTAAAAGTAGTCCCAAACCGGACTAGAAAACGTTTTGTAAGTTGTCTCAAACCCGAGACGCATGCTTTTGAGAAAAGAATAGTGAAACTCACCTTAGTGTGCAAGCAAAAGAAATCCAAACTACAAGTAGGGTGCACTACCGACTCCCCTAGTATAAGTGTCACTAAGTAAGTATGGGCGTAATATCATTACACCATATAACCCATTTGTCCAAGGCGTTTAAACGTTCAAAAGTGTGTAGGTGACACCTAGTGATTCTACATGCATAAGTAAACCCTACGGACTCGTTGGTGAATATGTTGGTTATAATTAGTTTTTACATTCCATATGCGTCTCATACAAGTGTCCGTTCAGTTACACATCAATTGCATACCACCTAGGACCTCAATTAATCACATAAACACATAATACACAATCTGTGTTTTTAGGACAGATTATGCGTCATCAAAACCAATTTATTTAAAATACTTAATCAGTGATTTAACCTCTAAAATGTTTACTGAATATTATTTGGAATTCACTTAACAACCCATATTTTTTTTTGTCTCAAAACCAAACACAAAAATAATTAAAATTCGTTCAACACAGCTATGTTCAGAAAATTTTCATAACAGGTCAGTTTAGTAGAAAAATTCCCAAAAATTGTGTATTCATCCAAACGGGATGAATCCACTTGGAAAACTCAAGTTACTCCAATGTTAACCTTCTGTAAAAATTTCATAACCCAACTCTTTATAAAACTCGAGTTATGATGACTCAAAGTCGACACAGTTTGTTAACCCGAAATTCTAATATGACCTATTCTCAAAGAAAATTCCAAAAACGACTCAACGGACGTCCAAATCACTTGATTTTACCCATTATGAAAATCTAAGACCAGGTGTGATTTAACCATGCAAAGCAAATACCAAAATCATCATGTTAAAGTCGCGTTACAGCCCCTACAAATTCACCTAATCATTCTGTCCAGATTGTAAAATTAACAAATTAACAAACGGACACGAACATGAGTGTTTTCTTAACAAACGAACACGAACAAAAACTCTCATTCGGTAAGTGTTCATGAACAGTTCGTGAACGCATAATTTTCTTAACAAACGAACACGAACAATGCCTTGTTCGTGTTCGTTCGGTTCGTTTGCAGCCCTAATCATGGGTGGTGTAGTTTTTCTCAGACGTTTTTAATTGTCGCGATGCATAAGCGATGACCTTGCCTCGTTGCATGAGAACACAACCAAGACCTAGGTTGGATGCATCGCAGTACACCACGAAATCTTCCACACCATCGGGAAGAGAAAGAATAGGAGCGTCGCAAAGCTTCCTTTTCAAAGTTTGAAAGGCTTCTTCCTGACTGGATCCCCATATGAAAGATTTATCTTTGTGAGTCAAAGAGGTAAGTGGGACCGCGATCTTCGAAAAATTGGCAATGAAACGACAGTAGTAACCAGCAAGACCAAGAAACGAACGAACCTCAGTGGGAGTTTTGGGTACAATCCAGCTTTTTATGGCTTCGATCTTAGCAGGGTCTACATGTATTCCTTTGTCGTTTATTACGTGACCAAGGAATTGAACTTCCTTAAGCCAAAATTCACATTTGGAGAACTTGGCATACAGTTGTTCATCACGAAGAAGGCTCAAAACTTGGCGAAGATGCTGTTCATGGGTAGTCCTGGATTTGGAGTAAATGAGGATATCGTCGATGAATACAATTACGAATTTGTCCAAGAAAGGTTTGCAAACTCGATTCATAAGATCCATAAAAACCGCGGGTACATTGGTTAACCCAAAAGGCATCACCATGAACTCGTAGTGTCCGTAACGAGTACGAAAAGCAGTCTTGGGGATGTCATCCTCGTGAACTCGAAGTTGATGATATCCTGAACGAAGGTCGATCTTCGAAAAACAAACTGCACCTTGAAGTTGGTCAAAAAGATCCTCGATGCGAGGTAGAGGGTATCGATTCTTTATCGTAAGGTTATTAAGTTCACGATAGTCGATGCACATACGAAAAGTCCCATCTTTCTTCTTAACGAACAACACTGGAGCTCCCCAAGGTGAGGAACTCGGACAAATGAAACCCTTGTCAGTCAATTCTTGAAGTTGGCTGGCAAGTTCTTGCATTTCCGAAGGTGCAAGACGATATGGGGCTTTAGCGACTGGAGTAGCACCAGGAATAAGATCAATACGAAAATCAACAGAGCGAACAGGAGGTAATCCAGATAAATCCTGTAACATCGCAAAAATTTCCCCAAATTTTTTTTACGTTAAAGCCTTATTTCATACACTATTCCTAACACACAATTTATATATATATATATATATATATATATATATAATAATCACTATAACTAAACCCCCTA
Source organism: Ambrosia trifida (assembly GCA_028751855.1). Classification (NCBI taxonomy): domain Eukaryota; kingdom Viridiplantae; phylum Streptophyta; class Magnoliopsida; order Asterales; family Asteraceae; genus Ambrosia; species Ambrosia trifida. The sequence goes on from CM054122.1 coordinate 84,041,597, forward strand.
AACCAAATCCACAACCCAAACCCAACACCTCAAACCCAATAAGCCAGCCCACTCCTCTCTTTTCTGAAGCCTAAGGCCCATCAGTCATAGCCCAACTCCCCTCTCCTCTTCCCCTATTCTGTCTTAAAAAAAAATGGTGCTCCAGACGGGATTCGAACCGGAGCCAACGGAACACAACACACGCGCACCAACCACCTGAGCCACACTGAATTCTTGTTTTACTTCCATTCCACTAATTATTTATTATGTTTAAGGTCCTTGTTTTCCTCTTCCCCTTGCTCGCTGCTGCGTGAGACTGCACCACAAACCCCTTTAATTTATCAATTTGAGCACACAAACATGGTAAGTAAAACGTAATTAGCATCTTGATAAATGATCCGCGTCCATTACACGTCAAACATCATCAAATTTAGTCAATCATCATCAATTTCACGCGTATACATTCAATTCAAAGTCAACGATTTCCAATTCGAACATACGAGCCATTACACTATAAATTAAACCTTGCTGGACCTTCACAACTCGCCATTCTCTCTTTCTCAACCCCCAATTCTTCATTATAATCCTCTGTTCTTGGTGTTCAAACGCGTTTTTGACTTTTATGGTTGACTGAGCAATCGTGCACGATACGTAATTGTAAGTCTAATGTTTTTGATGGGTTTTCATCTTCGGCATCCACACATCAATAGCCCTAAGGTTAATTGGGTTATTGATGTGTGAATTGTTCAATTGGAAAGATTAGGGCTCGTAGTCTTATTTGGGGATAAACACGATTCTGTTACATTATTTATTTTTAATAAACAAGAAACCAACACAACCACTGGTCTGGACCAGGTGGTTGTGTCTGGTGCCCATTAGCCGAGCCACGTGGGTTCGATACCCGGCAGTGGCAAATCTTTTCATTTTTTTTGGTTTTTAATCAAAAACAATTAAAATTAATTATATATATAATACTTTATATTTTATAAATTCGTTTTAAATTATTAAAACTCTTTTAATAATTCTACAAAAATTATTTTAAGTTAATCTACTGAAAAAGTTTAACTTACAATTTTTAGTTTTCAAAAATTTATTTATTTAATATATTTAATAAATAAATCAATTTTATTCTATTATATTTATAAAATTCCATTAAAATATTAAAACAATTTTATAAATATCCACAAAAATTATTCTGAGTCCATATAATGATAAACTTTTCTGAAATGATTTTTAATTCTAAAAAATCATTTATTTAATATTTTTGATCAATTTTTGTTAGTTTTAATCATAATTAAATCATAATAAATCCAATTTTTAATATTTTTGCACCAAAATTTTATACAAATTATTGCTGATTATTTGGAACAGAAATATAATTTTTAAACTGATAAATCTTTAATTTTAGTGTTTTTTAAATATTAAAGTTAAATTTTGACAATTTGTAATAAATAGAATTAATATTCTATTTTAGAGAAAATAATTTTGTAAAAAATATTTTTATACTTTAAACACATTATTGTGTCCATCTTAAATTTAAATTTCATGAAAAGATTTTTGTTTATTTATCTACTAAAATTCTCTCAATTATCAAACATTTTTAATACTAATCAAACAAGCATTTATCCCCAAATTCGAAGCCCTAGAACTTATACATTTGTAGACTAGATGGACTTAGACATATTTATTACCTTATTATAGGGTGATACTTGACACATTTGGACAACACCACTATTCTATTTTTCAACAGATATAACATTTTGCTAAGGTGAGTTTTACATAGCCCCTTTTCTATTTATCACCGTTTTTGGGGTGAAACATGTTACAACATTCTATAAGCAATTCAATCATCAATGTGTCTATGTGTTTTTCTATGTTGCATTATGTCTTGAACATGACTAGGGTAAGCACAATTCTAGCATAAACATTGATCAACCGACGGTATACATTGATAGATCTATTGGACTGACAATCCCACCCGGATACGTGCCTCCTACAAAGGTAGCGTGGGTGTTTGTTACTGCAATATAAACGAGTGAACCATGAGCGTATGGGATGTACCACAATACAACAGTCACAATGGTTGATTATGCACTCGATTTACTTCTAGTATGTTTTCACATATGGACTAGATTGCCATGACACATGAATTGCACAACAATTTTATTCGATTATCAAAACCTATGTAATTCTCACCAACTTTTGTTGACCCAAAATATTTTCAACTTAACATGTTTCAGGTTCTACTTGCTTGAAGATTTGAATTAATGCTTGAAGATGTGTGCATAGCTTTATTCAATTTGATGTACGAATTCTTGTAGAACAATTGTATGTAATTTATTTAAATCATATAATGAAATTTACTATTTACATGAGCTACTGAACAATCATCAATGCGTGACATCCCGATGTTTCCGCCATCGGTTGGGGTGTTACAAATCCTTAGGGAAAACCTCTGGGAAATCACACACAACTGGAACATCTTGGATACTCTTACCCTTACCCTTATCCTTCTTTTCCACAACATGATCCAAGAAAGATATATACTTCTTACGAAGATATTTTTGAACTTGAGTGCAAGACATAAGTTTCAAACCCTTCGATGTCGTTTCCCCATAAGCACGTAAAAATTCACCAGATGAAAGTGGAATTCGTATAAACTTTTCAAAGCAAACAACCTCGGCATGGTGTTTAGAAAGCCAATCCATGTCTACTATGACATCGAAACTACCCAGTCTCATGGGTACAAGATCAATAGAGAAATCATAATTATTTAGATTCAACGTGCAATTGTGGATCACAGATTTTATAACAATGGGATTGCCATCAGCGACCTCCACAGTAAAAGGATGTGTAAGATGAGAACGAGCACGAGCAAGCATAGGTTCGAATTCTAACGAGACAAAACTCTTATCCGCACCGGTATCAAACAAAATTGAAGCATATAAGTTATTAATAAGAAATGTACCATTGACCACATCATTGGCAGCTTGAGCTTGATTAGCATTAATGTTGAAAGCACGACCACGAGCTGGAGCTGCTTGGATTGCTGGAACTGCTGGGGTTTGCTGACGAGACTGAATGAAAGCAGCTAGATGAGGACACCTATCTTGCATGTGGTTAGGATCACCACAAGCATAGCAAGCTCTGGGTTGACTAGGCCTCTGGTTTTGAGCATTCCCAGGTTTAGTTTCTCGGCAGTGAGAGGCAGTATGGCCTACTTTGCCGCAAGTGTCACATTTATAGCAGGGTCGAGTAGTTGGATGGTGAAAGTTGCATGAAGTGCATTTAGGGTACAAACCTGAATAGTTTCCCTGATCTTTTTGAGTTTGGGGTGCAGTAGGTGTGTTTGCAACAGGAACCTGGTTAAGGGGTGTAACAACAGCATAGTTCTGGTTTCTACCTTTTCGTTTCTTATTAGAACTAGAGGTAGAGGCAGAGGTTGCTTTGGAGGGTTCAGTGGTATCAGGGGTTGAAGTGGGTTCAGTAGACCGTTTAGTACCCTTACGAGTTAAAGTACCATCCTTGACATGCTTGTCGGTAAGAGATGCTGCAAAACGAATGGCATCCTCTACAGTAGCAGGTTTACTCCCCATAACTGTATCATGGATCTGAGGTGGTAGTCCCTCAATATACTTCTCAATGGCTAAGGGTAGTGGGGTCACCATACGAGGAATCAGTAAGCTCAACTCGTGATAACGATTGTTGTAGGGAACGTTGTTTCCACTATCATGTTTGAGGTGATAGAACTCATCCTCCAATTTCTTCATCTCACTACGAGGACAGAACTCAGTAGTCATGGTGATTTTGAAATCATCCCAAGACATAGCTAAAGCAGCTTCCGTCCCCCGAGCATGTTTTTCACCATTCCACTAAGTGAGCGCTCTCTTTTGAAGAACACCCGTGGCATGACGAACACGTAGGTTGTCTGGACAGCCGCTATTAATGAACGTATTCTCCATACTTTCGAATCATTCAAGTAACCCAGTGGCTCTCTCAGTGCCATTAAACTTGTTGGGATGACAAGAGTTGAAGTGCTTGAAAGTGCACTTATTCTCACTAGCTCCACCATTTCCACCCGCATTCCCGTTAGAGTTCCCATTCGAGCTACCGTTCGGGTTAAGGTTTGGAATAATAGCATTAATGATGTTAGGAACAAGTGTTTCCAACTTATCATTAAGCATGGACGCAATACGACGATCAGATTTCAGCTTAGCCTGATGCTTTGAGGCTCTCTTACGAGATTCACGATCAGACATCTACAAAATTGCAACAGAAATTATGAGATTTGATTCCAAAAACTTGGAAATGTCATAGTTTATATCAAGACAAGTAACTCATAACATGAAATATAGTAATTATAAATGAATATCATAAAGAAAATCATGATAAACTTCAAGTGAAAAGCAATACCAAGTATAAAACGAGGTATAAGAGTGTTTCCAAGGAAACTATTGACTAACTAAAGTAATTGAAATATTATTTGTGACTTGTGGGGGCGTACTTTAGCCTATAAGTGAATGCTCATCCCGAGAGTTCCCAGGTCAGCATACGGGTCCCTCGTCTGATTGGGATTTATGCGAAATGCCAGGCCTAGACAGAAAACTTAGAATACAGGCGCTCACCCTTCCAGATTGCACGTGCCCCGTCACAAATAAATTCCAAAACTCTAGCGGATCTTGAGATGTGGAAATATATATCCTTGAGATGTGGATTTCACTCCTAACTCAAAGATATACTTTCAAAAAGTAAAAATACGATGGAGTGAAACTGGTCACTAAGATAAGGATATCACTCCTAGCTTAGTGATTTAAGTTTCTTTTGGAGGGATAGATTCCTTGAGATTTGGATGTCTCCTATCTCGAAAGGAAAATATTCCAAGATAAATAAATAAAACATGTAAGGAGTGAAACTATTCACCAAGATATGGATATCACTCCTAACTTGGTGTTTTCGTTTCATTTGTGGAATATGATCTTCTTGAATATAATGAAAAGTAAAAGGAGAAAATCTATCTAAAGTAATAAGAGGATAAAAGAAAGCATATAAAGGGTAACTTAGTTATAGTCTAGGTCAAAAGCATTTACTAATAACCTAATTCCCTATAACCATGGCTCTGATACCAATCTGTAACACCCCAACCGATGGCGGAAACATCGAGGTGTCACGTAGTGACGATTGTTCAATAGCTCATGGACTAAATTGTAAATATTAATAGCAAACAACCATTCATTATCCAAAAGGAAATACAAAAGTCTTAATGAAAATCTTAAACATCGATAAATAAATATTTAATCTTTTATTTAAGCACTAGGTCCAGCCTAAGCGTGAGAGCATGTAAGATCAAACATCACCTGAAACATGTACAAAGTAATTTGTCAACACATATAATGTATTGGTGAGTACATCCGTTTGATATATATGGTAAGGTAAAATTTAGCAATTCGTGTGTTATTTTGCAAGATGTAATAAGTGGTATCCGGGTCAAATCAACCCTATGAAAGGAAAAGCAGATATATATAGTATGCGCTAGTAGTAATGTAATACATAGCAATGACAAGGACTCTCAACAGAGTCACAAGGGTATATACCATAGTACTATTCATTGAAATGTCAAGCCGCAACGGTTAATGATTTGACAAGTCATAGATACACGAAATGACACAAGCAAACACACATAAGAATTGCTATTTTAGTAAAAGGACATAGAACTTGGTAATAGGTACATGAGTCACCCCAAAATAGTAAAACAGTAAAAAGGGGACATTTTAAATAACTACTTAATATCATACTTAACTGGGGTCAATTAAGTCGTACTGATGATTCGGGAATCATCGGGAGTCGTTACAATGGTTCGAGAAACCATTGGGTGTCGGTCCATAACCATGTGTACAAGAATCGGTGATTCGTGGAATCGCCGGGTTTAACGCACCCACGCAAGTCTCGAGTCTCGGGAATTGGTGATCGGGCGGGAACGTGTTATTTATCATGCATTATATGTTTACAATCATTATGTGGCTTGCCGGTATGTGAATATGTGTTAACATATGTTAAAACGGGGTTTAACGCGCAAAACACACGAACATAGAGGTTACAGGCGATTAGGCTTATGGGGAATAGCCTAATCGCCAATAATGGGGCGATTGGAGGGAAGCTTTGAGCGAGTAGGAGGCTACTCGCATGAAAGTTCATGCGATTAGCAGTCCTACTCGCGTATAGACCTGCATACTCGCCTGATTTGCCCCAAACGACTAGAAACGCCTATAAATACCACCCTTGACCTCCAAAACATCATTTGTGCAACCCTAGCCGTCCCATAACATAACCCAACGCACAAACACCCTCTGGAGCTCGTTTTTGCATCAAAACCACCATTTTCAAGCTTATTCCATCATCACCTCTTGATTACAAGGTGTGTTCTTCAAACCCAAACCTTTGTTTGATTATGTTTTACTCCCTAAACGTCCAGACCTGGCTTATAAATGTTTTCATCTTTGAAAATCCATTTAAAACCGTTTTTAAACAAACCCACACCTTTACATGTGTTATATGTGTTATATGTGTTTAAAGATAGGATTTTTAGGATTGAATCATGGTTTTTCTTGTGTTATTATGATGTTTATTGCTGTTACAAGTTAGTATGATGATGTCCTAGGAGTTTGAATGGTTTTGGTTGTGTATTGTTGATACTTGATGTCTTGACCCATTTGAAGGATTTTGGATGATTAAGGATGATATGAGGTATGTTGTTGATTGTGTGATGTTAGGGTTTGTTATAGGATGATGCTAGAACAGTAGGATGCTATCGGACAACGTGGTTATGTGATTTAATCTGGATATTTGCTATTTAGGGCAAGTTCTTGCATGTTGATGTGACGTTTACATGCTAAGTTGCCATTTTAGGAAAACGCTCGCATTCGGAACTGTTATAATGATGAAAACTTAGGGGTTTTGCTTGAAATATGTTTGTTAATGTGTTAGGATGATTATTGGGTGTTTTTACACGTTTCGGATCTGATTTGGAGGGTTAAACGCGCGAAAAACCACATCAGCTGCACTATAGGCGATTGGGCATCCTAATCGCCTATGTTATAGGCGATTAGGGGCCTAATCGCTTGAATGGGAAGCCTAATCGCGTATATATAGGCGATTGGAGTCATAATCGCCTCCATTTCATGCGATTGTGATCCTAATCACTAGTTAAGCCCTGAATTGCATACTTATGACCATAATCGCCCATAATACACACGAATAGCCCTAATCGCCTATCCTAAGGGGCGATTAGCCCTTGTAATCGCATGTTGACCATCCCTAATCACATGTTGACTTTCCTAAATGCTAGTTTGCTTCCTAATCGCGTGTAATGCTGCTGTATGTACATTTTAACATCCCGGAACATGATTTGACGCCTAGAAACATGATAGGAACCCCGGGATACACCCAATGACTTAGTACTACGTGTTCGGACCTGTTTACGCGTTAATTGGACATTATGCTAGACTAGGTGATCTATTACGTGTATTAAGTGCTTAACTGCATATGTGGCATGATGTCTTGTATTGTCTAACACATGAGATGTCGGGTCACCAATGGGATGTCGGGCCTTGCCTGGTATGGTCGGTTAAACGTTGAAACATCATTTCATATGTACACGGTTATGGTCTGGACTACTAGGGACTAATCAACCTACGGGTTGTTAGTCTAACACCTTATATGCTCGTCATGATAGGTCACCGGTATTAGGGGCCGTCTATTGAGCAGGTTTACTTGTCGTAGTGCGAAGAGCAGCATCAGGTGAGTTTCACGGCCCCACCTTACGCTTTACATTTTGGGGGAGACACATGCTTATACTTATTACATAAATTATCATGTTATGCTAGTGGTTGATTCATTTACATACTATACGATACGTAAAGTCCCGGGGAAACCATGAATATGCTGGATAGCATAACGGGGGAAATGTGGATAGATCTATTGGGATTGACAGACCCCACCCGTCGGCTGGGAGCCGGGCGGGTGCATATTGTCTCGGTCGTACGCTAAATCATTTCGGGCAAAATCATATATCGTTGTCTGTAATGGTTTCCGGTCGTAGTAGTATAACTCATGCGTCTAGCTAACGCTATTACTTCTGATATAGTGATAACATGATGACTTTTATTACTTTAAACATTTATTATAAAACCTGTGAACTCACCGGCATTATTTGCTGACGTTTTTAGCATGTTTGTCTCAGGTCGTTGAGGTAGCAGCTTATCATAGGCGCACGGAGTCACACGGCGTCTAGGTTTCATATGCATTGTCATATCTTTTCAGACTTACGTACTTTTACATTTTGGGTTGTAATAAAAGTTACGCTTCCGCAGCGAATGGATTTATGAAAACTTGATGGTTGTTTATTTCATTTTACGTATCATATAGTGTCGTTTATTGTGACCGTTGACTTAGATCCTGGTTTGTCATGCGCCTCACGGTAAAACCCCGCACGTGGAATTTGAGGGTGTGACAGATTGGTATCAGAGCCAATGGTTATAGTGAACTAGGACTGCATGTTGAGTCAAGTCTATAGCCGAGTCGCACACACTAGACGGTCACATTCATATAAGTCATGTCATACGGGAATTTGCCGGGGTGTTCGTATTACATTCGTTATTATTATTTATGCTTACATCACCTATCTATTACTCTTATCTCCTATCTTGTACTTCAACTTCGTGCTGGAAACGAGGATCCTTACTACCTTTGCACAGGCGGTGGCGTACGTTTGAGTGGCTTCGGCATCCTGCGGAGATTTGTCCAAGATTCGGACATCTCCCATTTCTATACTCCAACGGACACACCTGCTTGCACACATTATCACACACTTGTACTTGCTGTTTATATTTTGAACATGGGTGCCTGGTGGTTTGAAGGTCAGGCTAGGAGCACGCCTCGGGGACCATGTAGAGCGACTTATCATTTCGGGTGCACACGAAATAATAAGTTGAGATGCATGGAAATCCTGGTGGACTCTGTGTTTGATCTAATGACTATGATGGGATCCAATCCTTTGATTTACTTTATTACTTACGGTTTCTTCATGATTCTTTGTCATCTGTTCTGGAATCTGATGTCTTGTCTTTGATCTTGACAGAAGATGGCAGGACGTCGTGGTGGTCGCGTTGGTGGTCGAGTTGGTGGCCGGAATGGCGGTGGGCGTAATGGGGGTCGTGGCAACATCAGCATGACCCAGGCGGAGCTGAATAATCTGATCCAGGAGCACGTGGCAGCTGCTATTGCTGCGCAGCAGGCCGCCCACCAGGGCCATGGTGGTAATTTAATTACTCCTACCCTCATTCCTTATCTTTTGTCGTGTGATGATCGTTTTCTGACCGTGTTGTTTTTGTTGGTATTAGGGGATGCTTTTCCTCCTCCACCACCTCCACCTCCTCCAGTCCACTGTACTTATAAGATGTTCCAGGACTGCAAGCCCCATAATTTCAGTGGGACTGAGGGGGCTGTGGGACTACTCCGTTGGTTGGAGAAGGTTTAGTCTGCTTTCTCCATGTGCAACTGCCCTGAGGAGTTTCGTGTGAAGTATGCTTCGGGGACGTTTGAGGGACGTGCTTTGACTTGGTGGAATTCGACTGTTCAGACTATTGGTTTGCTGGAGGCCCATGCGTTGCCATGGACCGAATTTGTGTTTCGTTTGAAGATGGAGTACTGTCCCAGGGATGAGATCAAGAGTTTGGAGCATGAGCTGTGGAATCATCAGATGGTGGGATCTGAGATAGAGGAGTATACCACTCGCTACCATGAGCTGGCACTTTTGTGCCCGGATTCTGTGACGCCTGAATATAAGGCTATTGAGTTCTACATCAGTGGGTTGGTGCCTGAGATTCGCGGGTTGGTGACCGCTAATGATGCTACTACACTTCGGGATACCATTCGATTGGCTCACATGTTGACTAAACAGAAGGTTCAGGAGGGTCTTTTGCCTCCTAAGGGTACTGTGGTGAAGACCTCTGACAGCAACAAGAGGAAATGGGATAACACGGGTAAGGGTACAGCGCAGCCTCAGCAGCAGCAGCAGCATAAGAAGTTTGAGACTACGGGTTCGTCTTCTGGGCAAAAGCAGGGTGGTTATACTGGTAGGCTGCCTAGGTGTGATCGTTGTGGGTATCATCATGTGGGGAATTGTAGTTTTTGTACCCGTTGCAAGAAGAACGGGCATCTGGCCCAGACGTGTAGGGTGAATCTTCAGACTCAGCAACAGGTGGTTGCCCCTACTACTACTACCACTGCTGCACCTAGGGGTAACCAGGGATGTTTTAATTGTGGGGAGACAGGGCACTTTAAGAAGGACTGCCCCAAACTGAAGCAAGGGAATGCTGGGAGGAATGACAGGGGCAACGGGGGTGGCGGCAGGAACGCGCGCGCCTTCGTCATTGGGTCGGGCGAGGCCCGTCAGGATCCGGATACTGTTACTGGTACGTTTCTTCTTTGTGATCGTTATGCCTCCGTTTTATTTGATTCGGGTGCCGACAAGAGTTTTATATCTGTTGAGTTTAGCCGACTGTTAGACATTGTACCGACTCCCTTAGAGGTCAAGTATATTATAGAACTGGCTGATGGTAAGAATATTGAGGCGACTCATATTCTTAAAGGATGCCAGTTGGAACTATCAGGGTTATCTTTTCCTATCGACCTCATGCCGGTGTCATTGGGTAGTTTCGACGTTGTAGTGGGTATGGATTGGTTGTCCTTATATCGCGCAGAGATCGTTTGCTTCGATAAAATCATTCGCCTCCCTCTCCCGGATGGAGAGATTCTTTTGGTTCATGGCGAGAAAAGTGGAGTTCCCTTGAGCATCATTTCATGTATGAAGGCGTATAAGTATTTACGTAAGGGGTATTCCGCGATCTTAGCTCTTGTTTCGGTTTCATCTAACGATGAGAAGAAGATCGAGGACATTCCTGTCGTTCGTGATTTTCCCGACGTATTTCCCGTTGATTTGCCTGGTCTTCCACCTCACCGTCAGGTTGAATTTAGCATTGATCTTGCGCCCGGCGCGGCGCCTATTGCCCGAGCTCCTTACCGCCTTGCACCTCCCGAGATGCAAGAATTATCTAACCAGCTGCAGGAGTTGTTAGAAAAAGGATTCATTAGACCTAGTTCATCCCCGTGGGGAGCTCCTATCCTATTTGTCAAAAAGAAAGATGGGAGCCTTCGTATGTGTATTGACTATCGGGAACTGAACAAGGTAACCATCAAGAATCGTTACCCGCTTCCTCGAATTGATGATTTATTCGATCAGCTCCAAGGCTCCAGTTTTTATTCCAAGATAGATCTGAGGTCTGGGTATCATCAACTGCGGGTACAAGAAGCTGACATTCCAAAGACCGCTTTTCGTACACGTTATGGCCACTTCGAGTTTTTGGTCATGCCCTTCGGTCTTACGAATGCACCTGCCGTTTTCATGGACTTGATGAACCGCGTTTGCAAGCCCTATCTCGATAAATTCGTTATTGTGTTTATCGACGACATTTTGGTTTATTCTAAGAACGAGACGGATCATGAGGAACACTTACGATTGGTTTTGGAACTTTTGAGACGGGAACAGTTGTACGCTAAGTTCTCAAAGTGTGATTTCTGGTTACGTGAAGTACAATTCCTAGGGCATGTGGTTAATGAACTAGGAATTCATGTCGATCCGGCAAAGATTGAAGCTATTAAGGAATGGGAAGCACCAAAGACGCCATCTGAGGTGCGGCAATTCCTAGGTCTTGCGAGTTACTATCGTCGTTTCATTGAGGGATTTTCGAAGATCGCTCAACCCCTCACCACTCTTACCCAGAAAGACCGAAAGTTTGACTGGGGTGAACCGCAGGAATCAGCATTTCAGATGCTGAAACTTAAACTTTGCTCTGCGCCCATCTTATCCTTACCTGAGGGCACAGATGATTTTGTTGTGTACTGTGACGCTTCCATTCGTGGACTCGGTTGTGTGTTAATGCAACGCGGGAAGGTTATTGCCTACGCCTCTCGCCAACTTAAAGTCCACGAAAAGAACTACACTACTCATGATTTAGAGTTGGGTGCGGTGATCTTTGCGTTGAAGATCTGGAGACATTACTTGTACGGTACCAAGTGCGAAGTATACACCGATCACAAGAGTCTCCAGCATATCTTCGACCAGAAAGTATTGAACATGCGGCAACGACGTTGGGTTGAACTCCTGAACGACTATGATTGCGCCATTAAGTACCATCCTGGTAAGGCGAATGTTGTGGCAGACGCCTTGAGCAGAAAGGAGTCTGTCAAACCTCGTCGTGTTCGAGCCTTACAGCTCACTATTCATTCTTCGTTGCCTGACCAAATTCGTTCGGCTCAATTGGAAGCTTTGAAGGAGGAAAACCTTAAAGCTGAAACCATGCACGGTGCTGATAAACACCTCGAGCTTGGGTCTGATGGCCTGCATTACTTTGCCGAGCGCGTTTGGGTTCCTTTATTTGGGGGTTTGCGGGGGCTTGTCTTGGACGAAGCTCACAAATCCCGGTATTCTATTCATCCGGGTTCCGATAAGATGTATCAGGACTTAAAGATACTCTATTGGTGGCCCAATATGAAGGCTGACATAGCTTCGTATGTCAGCAAATGTCTGACCTGTGCTAAGGTCAAGGTGGAGTACCAGAAGCCGTCTGGTCTTCTACAGCAACCTGAAATTCCTGAATGGAAATGGGAGCGGATTACCATGGATTTTGTGACCAAACTTCCGAAGTCGCCCAGTGGTTGTGACATGATCTGGGTGATTGTCGACCGGTTGACAAAGTCCGCACATTTTCTCGCTATTAAGGAAACCGATAGTCTGGAGCGGTTGTCTCGTATCTATATTAAGGAGGTGGTTTCCAGGCACGGGGTGCCCGTCTCTATCATCTCCGATCGTGACCCTCGTTTCGCTTCCCGTTTCTGGAAACAATTACATAAAGCGTTGGGTACTCAACTGGACATGAGCACCGCATATCATCCGCAAACTGACGGTCAGAGCGAGCGGACGATTCAGACGCTTGAAGACATGCTTCGTGCATGCGTCATCGATTTCGGTAAGAGTTGGGAGGTTCACCTACCGTTGGTGGAGTTCTCTTACAACAATAGTTACCACTCCAGCATTAAGGCGGCACCGTTCGAGGCTTTGTATGGACAGAAGTGCCGGTCCCCTCTTTGTTGGGCCGAAGTGGGCGAAAGCCAACTCACCGGTCCAGAAATGGTGTACGAAACTTCCGAAAAGATCGTACAAATTCGTAATCGTATGGCGGCAGCTCGTGATCGTCAGAAGAGCTACGCTGATCGTCGTCGCAAACCTTTGGAGTTCCAGGTTGGCGACAGGGTTTTATTGAAGGTATCTCCATGGAAGGGCGTTATACGCTTTGGGAAGCGCGGCAAACTTAACCCTCGTTATGTCGGACCGTTCCCCATCTTGGAACGTATTGGGCCGGTGGCATACAGACTTGACTTACCAGCCGAGCTTAGTGGCGTGCATAACGTCTTCCATGTCTCGAATCTTAAGAAGTGTTTGACAGACGAATCTCTCGTAGTTCCTCGCGAAGAAATCAAGGTTGATGATCATTTACGTATTGTAGAGGAACCAGTTGAAATCCTAGATTATAAGATTCGTAGCCTTCGTCGGAGTAAAATCCGTATCGTTAAGGTTCGTTGGAATTCTAATCGTGGACCGGAGTTCACGTGGGAACGAGAAGATCAGATGAAGGCTAAGTACCCTCATCTATTTCCTAAGCGTGCGTTTGAATCGAACTATGTGGCCTCCAAAGAAAAATGAATCTCGGGTCGAGATTCCTTTCAACTGGGGGATGATGTAACAACGGGGAAAATTTTTCTTTTCTTTCTTCCTTTCGTCTCTTCATCTACGGACTTCATTTAATTTTCGGGACGAAAATTCTTTCAACTGGGGGATGATGTGACACCCGGCATATTCAGGTCAATACTTTTATACCTTACATACATGCGTTTCGTACTTTACATGCATACGAGTCTATCTCAATGAAAACATTTTAAATAACTACTTAATATCATACTTAACTGGGGTCAATTAAGTCGTACTGATGATTCGGGAATCATCGGGAGTCGTTACAATGGTTCGAGAAACCATTGGGTGTCGGTCCATAACCATGTGTACAAGAATCGGTGATTCGTGGAATCGCCGGGTTTAACGCACCCACGCAAGTCTCGAGTCTCGGGAATTGGTGATCGGGCGGGAACGTGTTATTTATCATGCATTATATGTTTACAATCATTATGTGGCTTGCCGGTATGTGAATATGTGTTAACATATGTTAAAACGGGGTTTAACGCGCAAAACACACGAACATAGAGGTTACAGGCGATTAGGCTTATGGGGAATAGCCTAATCGCCAATAATGGGGCGATTGGAGGGAAGCTTTGAGCGAGTAGGAGGCTACTCGCATGAAAGTTCATGCGATTAGCAGTCCTACTCGCGTATAGACCTGCATACTCGCCTGATTTGCCCCAAACGACTAGAAACGCCTATAAATACCACCCTTGACCTCCAAAACATCATTTGTGCAACCCTAGCCGTCCCATAACATAACCCAACGCACAAACACCCTCTGGAGCTCGTTTTTGCATCAAAACCACCATTTTCAAGCTTATTCCATCATCACCTCTTGATTACAAGGTGTGTTCTTCAAACCCAAACCTTTGTTTGATTATGTTTTACTCCCTAAACGTCCAGACCTGGCTTATAAATGTTTTCATCTTTGAAAATCCATTTAAAACCGTTTTTAAACAAACCCACACCTTTACATGTGTTATATGTGTTATATGTGTTTAAAGATAGGATTTTTAGGATTGAATCATGGTTGTTCTTGTGTTATTATGATGTTTATTGTTGTTACAAGTTAGTATGATGATGTCCTAGGAGTTTGAATGGTTTTGGTTGTGTATTGTTGATACTTGATGTCTTGACCCATTTGAAGGATTTTGGATGATTAAGGATGATATGAGGTATGTTGTTGATTGTGTGATGTTAGGGTTTGTTATAGGATGATGCTAGAACAGTAGGATGCTATCGGACAACGTGGTTATGTGATTTAATCTGGATATTTGCTATTTAGGGCAAGTTCTTGCATGTTGATGTGATGTTTACATGCTAAGTTGCCATTTTAGGAAAACGCTCGCATTCGGAACTGTTATAATGATGAAAACTTAGGGGTTTTGCTTGAAATATGTTTGTTAATGTGTTAGGATGATTATTGGGTGTTTTTACACGTTTCGGATCTGATTTGGAGGGTTAAACGCGCGAAAAACCACATCAGCTGCACTATAGGCGATTGGGCATCCTAATCGCCTATGTTATAGGCGATTAGGGGCCTAATCGCCTGAATGGGAAGCCTAATCGCGTATATATAGGCGATTGGAGTCATAATCGCCTCCATTTCATGCGATTGTGATCCTAATCACTAGTTAAGCCCTGAATTGCATACCTTATGACCATAATCGCCCATAATACACACGAATAGCCCTAATCGCCTATCCTAAGGGGCGATTAGCCCTTGTAATCGCCTGTTGACCATCCCTAATCACATGTTGACTTTCCTAAATGCTAGTTTGCTTCCTAATCGCGTGTAATGCTGCTGTATGTACATTTTAACATCCCGGAACATGATTTGACGCCTAGAAACATGATAGGAACCCCGGGATACACCCAATGACTTAGTACTACGTGTTCGGACCTGTTTACGCGTTAATTGGACATTATGCTAGACTAGGTGATCTATTACGTGTATTAAGTGCTTAACTGCATATGTGGCATGATGTCTTGTATTGTCTAACACATGAGATGTCGGGTCACCAATGGGATGTCGGGCCTTGCCTGGTATGGTCGGTTAAACGTTGAAACATCATTTCATATGTACACGGTTATGGTCTGGACTACTAGGGACTAATCAACCTACGGGTTGTTAGTCTAACACCTTATATGCTCGTCATGATAGGTCACCGGTATTAGGGGCCGTCTATTGAGCAGGTTTACTTGTCGTAGTGCGAAGAGCAGCATCAGGTGAGTTTCACGGCCCCACCTTACGCTTTACATTTTGAGGGAGACACATGCTTATACTTATTACATAAATTATCATGTTATGCTAGTGGTTGATTCATTTACATACTATACGATACGTAAAGTCCCGGGGAAACCATGAATATGCTGGATAGCATAACGGGGGAAATGTGGATAGATCTATTGGGATTGACAGACCCCACCCGTCGGCTGGGAGCCGGGCGGGTGCATATTGTCTCGGTCGTACGCTGAATCATTTCGGGCAAAATCATATATCGTTGTCTGTAATGGTTTCCGGTCGTAGTAGTATAACTCATGCGTCTAGCTAACGCTATTACTTCTGATATAGTGATAACATGATGACTTTTATTACTTTAAACATTTATTATAAAACCTGTGAACTCACCGGCATTATTTGCTGACGTTTTTAGCATGTTTGTCTCAGGTCGTTGAGGTAGCAGCTTATCATAGGCGCACGGAGTCACACGGCGTCTAGGTTTCATATGCATTGTCATATCTTTTCAGACTTACGTACTTTTACATTTTGGGTTGTAATAAAAGTTACGCTTCCGCAGCGAATGGATTTATGAAAACTTGATGGTTGTTTATTTCATTTTACGTATCATATAGTGTCGTTTATTGTGACCGTTGACTTAGATCCTGGTTTGTCATGCACCTCGCGGTAAAACCCCGCACGTGGAATTTGAGGGTGTGACATCTTAGATCAAATACAAGAGCCACTATATATAGGCTATAACATTAATATAAATATAAATGTAAATGGGAGTTGGAAATGTGGATAGTCACTAGTAAATATAATACTTTTATAACACTCCCCCTTGACTATCTACGTGATAAAACAAAATAATGTAGTATACGCTTGGTGATGCTGCCTCGTTAAAAACCTTGCCAGGAAAACCCAGTGGGACAAAACCTCAGCTAAGGGAAAAAGAGTGCAGGGCGTATTACTCTTCCTAATACTTCTGGATTAGGTATGTTGCCTCATTAAAAACCTTACTAAGAAAACCCAATGGGACAAAACTTAGTTAAGGGAAAAAGAGTGCAACTTGTATGATGCTCCCCCTCATTTGAATATGTAGTCTTTTAGTAACTTGTGTCAATCTTCCTTGAAAGTTGCTTAAAGCTTCCGTAGCCAATGAAATGTCGCTCGATCCCTTGAAGTACAATCCGTTATGTTGAGCTATGGTGTATAATCTTCATATGAGATTTTCTAGTACGTCCTCTCGAAAATTAATATCATATGATCCACTATTGTCGTGTTACATTCCCAACATCTACAAGACTACCCAAACTTGTTTCCATGGGTTAGAAAAATAAAATCAAACATAATTCATACCTGTAATATTTGTTTTAACTCATTCCCATGTCTGCATGCTTGTCATGGGCTATATCGTGGCGATAAGTTCAAGTGAAAGATATTATAATCATGCATAACTAGCAAGACATATACTAATGTGCATATATATTTAACTATGGTACTTCTAGAGTGAAAATCTCTACTTTGGTAGGAGATGAAATGAATAATTTTCCATATCAAGTAATTGGACAATCTATAATGCACTTTAAGTATGAGCTATGTCCATTGTAAAATGTCCCACCATCTTTTCAAGATATATTTTGATGGATTGGTAAACATATCATTACATATATATACTAGAATTGTAGGACAAGCAACAAGTGCACTATGTTAAGGACTTTCAAAAAATCCCCCTTTTAAAAGTTCCACAGAGTCTCTCGATAATGCTCAGACATCATCACTGTAAACTGCGAGTGAACTTTTAAGAGAGAACTTTTGATAAAAGCTGGATAATACTATCAAACTTATGTTGCTCTTTATCGGGATATCTCATGAGTTGTACAACACTCAACCTGCTTATTTTAGTCCATACATATTATATTACCTTTACATAATACTTCTTAAGGTATTCATATCAATGCTTGAGGCATCCTCAATCCATCATGGACTTTTCCATCTTGACCAATTACGCAATTCACTCTTCAATTGGAAAATCAATAACATCTATTTCTCCAATATATATAGTACCATTCTTCTACATTGAAGTATCATAATCACTAGGTTCAGTTTATTACCTGTGGTATATTGGTGCACAATAATTACATCCTACGATGTTTCATATTACCTTTTAAGCACTCAGTTGCTTTAGGATACTCATGAGGAGTTCCACTCATATTCAATTCAATCATATAACAAACATAACGTATTCAGAATTGAATCTATTTATTCCGATCATAACGTTCTCGAGAACTTACGTTACAAGATTTTGACACATTAAATCCTTCATCAGGTATTTTCATGTAAACTTTCAGTGTCAAGTAAATCATGATATTTATTAGACGCATTTCAATTCTTTGTTTGCATTACCAGACTAATAAAATATTGAAAAGTCATTGCATCCACCACTGGAGAATGTGTCTCCTCATAATCAAGTACGGGTCTTTGCGAAATTCTTGTGCCACCAATTTTACCATATATCATTTTCTTTTCAAATGTTTATTCGCACAAAAGACCTTTTCGTGTCTATATGTTTTACAACTTTTGTTGTATGGACTACTGGTCCAAAACTTTCCTTTTCAATAGAGAATTCAACTCTGCCGTATTTTCGTCTTTCCATTTTGGCCAATCATTTCTTTGTATTCATTCATAGGCAGATCTTAAATCTTAATCCTCATTTTAAGCGCTACATTACATAAAATTTATGACGACGTCGATTTTATTTCGATACCATACATTTCGTAGACATGATACTATATAATGAGATCTCTTTATTTTCAGGTACCTGAGGTTCTTCTGGAACCATCATGTCTAATGTCTCTTCAGGAGACCTTTTTACTATAACCTCGACTTGACCATCTTTCTTACTTGCTCCAATTTCTCGAGGATTTTTATTCTTTGGAATCGATTAGTCTAACATGCTTCAGGCGTGCAATAGGCTTATTGCCAACATATGATTGTCCTTCCCGGACACTCATCTTAAATGGAGCATTAGCAGTTGGTATATGTGACTTGATTAGCTATTTATCATATTTAGGTCAGTTAATGCGTCTGGTAATTAATTCGCTAATCTCTGTGAATGAATTATCCTTTGAACTTTTGGTTCACATTGTTTAGTACGAGGATCAATGATATTTCATTCTAACTCATTTCTAATTCCAACTGCCTTTTATCTCCCCCTGATATTGGAAATGTTAATCCATTGAGATGGATATCAATTAACTGAGATGTAAACAAATCTCTTGTTAAAGGCTCTATAAATCATCATATATATTCCTAATAACCTTTTAAGGTCCCATCTCTGTGCGACATGGTGGATCAATTTCAATATATGTCGCACAACAAAAATCGATGGACAATATTTGGTTTCTGACCAAAAACCAACTATAATGGGGAGAAACTATTACCACGTATTGGCTTGATGTGAATAAATGTTACTGCATGTAAAATCAAATATAAACATGAACTTTTGCTCTCATGATCATTGATGTTGCAATCAATACTAGACGTTTTAGTGATCATCTCAATGAAAGCAATATGTATATGAACATAAGCTACTAGTACTTCAATATTTAGGAATTGAATTCACCAAATATGCCATTTTGGAATAATGTGCTTGATATCTTATTAGCTATGCTATATATCACACAAACTTCAGGTTGCGCACTTGATAACCATTTAGACGATGCATCGATTTTAAATACTAAATGGTATCATGTTAGGATATGTGTATCCTTTAATCAATTCCAAAATATATAGTGATACTCACCCCACTTTATATGGCAAATATATAATTTTGCTTAAGAGAAAACATTACATGCTATGTATCAAATTGAAGAATCTTTAAGTTCTTCATTATGTTCACATCATCATCGACTTGGTGTGGTCTTACCGGTCATGCCAACTAATTAAATAATTATGATCCATAAACTAAGCTTCTAGTTTATGATCGAATATGTATTACTTGCACGTATGTAATACAAAACATATGATATGAAAGAATGTATTGTAACTTCAATGTTCAAACCATCATGTTATATAATCACTCCTTTTATTTGCCACATGTGGTGGTCAATCTCATTAGTAACGTGATCATTATTGCATTTTTTGATGATCGATCTCATTATTAACTTGGCTATCGTTATACTCATTGATGGTTGATCACATGATGACCATCAATGCATCTTTCTTAATTATCTCCATGATCATGACAATTTCAACTATTGTTATATAATCTCATTCACTTCAAGAAATGGAGTAAAACCAACCAAGCTTTATTATTTTCTTGGACATAAGATTATAAATTCATTCAAACTTTTCATACCCTTTTAATAGTATTGCTACTTCTGAAGCGTATTTAAGGTATGATAAGTAAAATTCGTTCTATCCAATTTTCCCATATAAAATTGAGAAGTAATTATATTTCCTTAATTACCATGATCATGGACTTTACACTGATCATTATATCATCACATTCACTTCAGGGAATGGATTATAACCACACAACTTCCATGGTGGAATCATTACAACTTCCTTAGTTATGTACATGATCTTTAACGTTTATACCGATCATTTTTCATAACATTCACTTTAGGGAATGGATGAGAACTACACCACTTTCATGGTGGTCATTTCAAACCTTATATATTCTATAATAATCTTGCAACTTCAAGAGCATATTTAAAGGTTTGACAATGAAAAATGCTTTTATTCAACATGTATAAATAATCTTCTCATCACATTATATAAATCGTGAAGTTGTTATATAACCGAGTTGTTATTTATCGGTCTAAAATCATACTTCGTACAAGCTTTTCCATATATTTATAATAAGCTTTGAGGAGTTAGACATATCAGGTGTCATATTATTGATCACAATTAAATTGAGTTAATAACATGTGATCATGTATCAAAACTTTGGTCATTTTGATGATCTTTTCAAAACTGATAACATATGAAACATAGTGTGTGTACATAATCTAACACATGATGATATAACATGTTACCAAATAAAACAAGTTATGGCACAATCTTTATCGAATCTCCATATGACAAATAACATATATATTTCAAATATTTAAATTTGTATAAATCGTAGATTCCTGTGACGTTAAAATTAACTACTGATATGATAAACAAGTTATACACACTATTATCATAATTAAAAAAAATTGCAATAATACTCTATTGATATTGAGATTACTGATAATATACTTATGGATAGAATAAATGAGACTACTCGTTGCCATATTCCAATGATAACGTAAGCTTAAAAATAATCCTTTTGTTTTAATTTGCTCTATTAAAAATATTTATGATAATTATGATGAGTTTAATGATAATTAGTATCTTGATTTATTACATTCAGTTATTCTCATACATTACACAAATGTACGTTGTAACTTTAATTGAATGTGAGTTATATCAATTAAATATTTAAATCTATATAAAATGCCACAGAAAAAAAAATAAGACCTAACCATAGGCAATATAAAATGTAAGTTCTCCAAACAAATAAAACACAAAAGACCCAAATATCCTCCATGAAAACAAAGCGAGTTAAAACAATAAAATTACCGTATTCAGTATCATAGGCGTGTTCAAAAGATTTGATGAAAGTGTCATGATTATCATAGCCGTGTTCAAAAGAGTTTATTTACAACAACAATTTAATCAAGTTGTCATGATTGTCTAAATAAAGAATATATGACTTGAATAAAAAATGTATATATCATTAATCAAAATAAAGCAACAACGTATACAATAACCCATAAACAAACATATATAGTTTTTTTCTATATTATAAACAAGCACCGGTCGGTCACCTCTTTAAAAAATTGTGTCCTCTTTAAATCAGAAAATTTGTGTCACCTAATATATTCTCATATCTCAAATCGATATTCATGCCATGATTTTAACAACCACCTTCCCAAATATTACCTATAAATCAATTTAACGAAAGAGTTATGACATGATTACCTTTTTGTGG
The DNA here is from genome assembly GCA_028751855.1 of Ambrosia trifida. Classification (NCBI taxonomy): domain Eukaryota; kingdom Viridiplantae; phylum Streptophyta; class Magnoliopsida; order Asterales; family Asteraceae; genus Ambrosia; species Ambrosia trifida. The sequence continues at coordinate 84,063,671 of CM054122.1, forward strand.
AATAAGCAAATTAGTCTGCCACGATGTTTCCAACGACTACCGGATTTTGTATGGCTTGATGAATAAATCAGTTGTAAGAACTTTGATTGTCATGAAGGGAAACAACTTCGTGCTGATAACGTGTTGTATAACAACGGCCTATTAACAACTAACATACAAGATATGTAAATATAAGAACAAGGATTAGAGAGAACATAGAATGGAATGATTCATTCTTATTGATGTGTCTTAGATCAAATACAAGAGCCACTATATATAGGCTATAACATTAATATAAATATAAATGTAAATGGGAGTTGGAAATGTGGATAGTCACTAGTAAATATAATACTTTTATAACAAAAATGAATTTTTAATCATTTAATTATGATTAAAACAATTTAATTCAAGAAAAATAGGAAAATAATGTATTTTCCAGAAAATAAAAATATGATAATTTTTTTTAGAGTGTCAAGATGTTTCCCCTAAATTTTCATAATTTTTGGAGTAAAAATGATTTTTTATGAATATTTCAAGATTATGACTAATATATATTTAAATTAAAAAAAAATACATAAAGGAAAAGAATTAATGAAGGGAGAAAAGAAACCAAAATTTTGTGTAGCATGGGGGACTCGAACCCGAGTCCTCCCCTTGACAATCCATACCACACCCACTAGACTAGAAGACTTGTTTGTTGTATTTCTTGAACTTAATTATCTTTAACCATTAGCCCAAAGACTTCATCTTCCCCAAAATACTAGCATAAACCCTAACCCTAATCCCTAAAACAATCAACCTCAATTCAACATGGTTATGCATCTAAATCATAGGGCTTTTGTTTAGGGATGAATGAGGAGCAAAACGGCATATAAAAGTGGAACTCACAATGCGTAATGAAGGCGCAAAAAGGGCTTCAAGAGCCGCACACGTTTTCACGAATTAGACACGATTTGGACAGATTTTCGTGGAATTTCTTTGTGGGTTTTGAAGCTAAGGTGTGCAGAAACTAAGTGCTATGTTCAGTTTATATAGTGGACTTGAAAAATTGGCGTTTCTTCAAGCTTTAAAAATTCCGATCGGTTTCATGTAATTTCAGTTTCTAAAACATAATTAAACGCGGTTTTGGGCTATTAAAGTGAGGGAATTCAAAGGTTTCAAGTGGAGAAACGTAAACCCATTAATTCTAGTGAGTGTAAACGCCTAAAAACGCCAAAAAGAAGTCGCCGGAAAATATTCCGGTCGCCAGAAAACCGCTGCTACAGTACCAGCCCAGTTTTTTTTTTTTTTTTTGCTTTGAAACATGACAATTTTGGTCCCTCAAGTTAGTTTGGTTAGTTTAGTCCCTTGATTTCTTATAAAACTTAACTAAAGTTAATATTTTTTTTTAACCAAACCTTTTAAAAATTTCACACAATATTATTAAGTTTTAATCCTTTTTCCTCGTAAAACCTAGACGTTTTTCAACGTCCCTCGACACGTTCATTAGGAAGTTACCAATAACATATAGATAATGAAAGTGTAACGACCAATGCAAGGCGAATTTTATTACAAACGTCAAAAGACGAACACAGGGTTTAAAATGCAAATACGATAAAGTTATGAAATCACGCAAATGTTACAACAGTGTACCTGAGGCGTGCGCCTTAAACCAATTTTTTCCACGAAGTGCTCCTCAGCAGTGCGTCATGTACGTCGTGCGCCTCAGGTTACATAAGGTGATGCCCTTCACGCCTCAATGTGCCTCGAGCCTGAGGCGCGCTTTTTTAAAACCTAGATTATATGAAACAACTACGGTAAAAAAAATATTTGAACGTTACCCCTAAAGAATTTTTCTAGATCTGCCACTGATTATACGTATGTAGGAAAGTAATAGTAAGGGTGAGTAGAGAATATGGGAGACATCGCTTACCCCATCCATGTTGAGGAAGGGAGTACTTATATTCATGCCCAATTTGGATTATATGTAACGTGTAATAGGAAATCCCGAGCGATATCATGTATATTTATTATGTGACTAGGTTATAGCCCATGTAACACACAATGAAACAAACAAAATTTTTATTAGCTTTAAAATATAATTAATAACCTAAATAACGGAAAAGTTATATATATATATGTGTGTGTGTGTGTGTGTATGTGCGCGTGTGTGTTTGTTGTTTATGTATGTGTGTGTGTGTGTGTGTGTGAGAGAGAGAGAGAGAATTAAAGAAATTCTAGCATACTTTCACCATGTGCTTGTCATCTAAAGGTTCATAAGAAGAATCAACAACTTTGTAAGACATGCCTAAAAGGTGAAAAGAAACATACATGTATTTAACACATGTGATGTTTAAATGGGAAAAAATGTTTATGTCCCAACTTAAAGTAGTTGTTGAATTATTTCTAACAATAAGTATTATAGAAATTAAGCTTTGACTGATTATGTTGTATCATACACTTACGACTCTAGTAATGATTGATTATATTCTAAATGTTTATTTTTCATCCTTGAAAGATATAATACATTAAAGTAATAATACAGATTTTGAAAAATAACAAAGTATAAATACAGACTATAATTTTATTGTATGTAAAAATATGAAATCAAAATATGAAGGTTTAAACAAAAATTGTTATAAGGTTATAATGTTTTATTCTAAAAAAATAAATGATGTGAAGAAATTTGCTATAAATAAATAAATAGTGGTATAAAGAAAAAAAACTATACTAACATAGTTATTAACATAAATATAACTCGGAAAAAAATGAATAAATAGTTAAATATTTATCTTGATGTAAAAAAACAGAATAAACTGCTAAAATTGTTGAATTTGTTATAAAGCAATATTACGTATATGCTCAAACGTTTGTTTGATTTCAAAATGCGGTTGTTTATAAATACAAACATTAACATAAATTAGGGAAAAATTGAATTTCTTTAAAAATGTCGTGACCTACAATTAAGTGTTATGACATTTATTTGATTTTAAGGATTCAAATTCTAGAGTATGTTTCCCAATTAAATTCGATATTGACCATTTTATTTGAAATCAATCAATTTAAATCACATATATTGAATTTTAAATTACCTAAAAGGATTTACGAGTTATAAATTAATTGATCATTTAAGTTTTGTTGACTTTGTTAAGGTAATCTTTTTTTTTTGAAGGTGTGTTTCAGCGCATAATCCAAACGACGCACAACCCCTCAACCCCAGTTCAAATCCAGGCCAAACGTGGGTGTTGAATTTCTCACCCCTTAGTGCGTGTGGGGGGACTCGAACCTGAGACCAAGCCCGGGCAGGAACCTCCCTAAGGAGTAAACCCTCCCACCTCCGACTAGCTGGGCTGGACATCATTGGCCTTTGTTAAGGTGATCTAATTAAATAAATTTAAGTATGGAAACAAATATTTAAATTATAATCCTAAACATTTACATTACAGGCACTGTTTTGAATGAGAACGCTGATGACTGGACGTGGAACAATAATCGGCTGCTGGATTTATCAGTTCAATACATTAAAGGATGGGTCAGAAGTGGTACAGTGCAGGAGCAAGTCAACACGTTTAAATGGTGTAAATGGTTACCGGCGAAGTGCAATATCTTTATGTGGAGAGCGTGGTTAGACCGGATACCAACAAAAAAGGCTTTGCGGAGAAGAAATATTCAAACAGGAGATTCTATGTGTGTTCTTTGTGATGGCATTGAGGAAACAGTTGACCATTTGATGGCTGAATGCCGATTTGTCCATGCTGTTTGGAAAGCGATTGCGACCTTGTGTCATCTTCCACCTATTTTCTTGTTTTCTTTCAAAGACGTTCAGCTCTTAGCAGAACAGGAGGGCTGTTCGAGGAGAAAGAAGGATGCGGTTTTGGGTATCGTCTCTATAACATGTTGGCGAATATGGACGGCGAGAAATGATAAGGTCTTCAAGTCTATAAATGTTAACTCCTCTCAAGTTCTTGCGGACATTAAAGCATTGAGTTTTCTTTGGTATACGTGTAGGGGCAAAAATGATAGTGTGGATTGGGCGGGTTCGCAGTCTTTTAATTTTGATGTAAGGTAAATTGTTGTGTGGCTATCTCCGCCTTGGAGATAGTCCGGTTGTTTTTTGGTTTTATGAAGGTTGCCCTTCAAAAAAAACTTTTTTTTTTTTTTTTGATGATTCAAGTTTAACTCGATATAAAAACTCAAATGAGAAGAAAAAGTATGCATACCCTCATTGAGTGACTGACACGTGTCACTCAATGTGTTTTGTTTATTAGTAGTTATAGATTATAGATATAGATTATAGATTCAAATCAGCCCAATCAAAAAAAAAAAGATTGACTCTGGGTTAATATATACCCGAGTATTGAAAAAATGACACCAAAAGAAAAAATTTGAGCTCTGCCACTGATGATGGTTTGGGTGTAACAGGTTTTTAATCAGTATCTGCCAGTGGCGGATCTAGAAGAAAAATTCAGGGGTAACAAGGAGAAGAATTTTTTTTGCTTAGGGGCATCCAATATAAAATGGAGAAGAAGAAAAAAAATTGCACTAATTTTCCACTTCACCCACAAAGTTTAGCGCGTGCTACCCCTGACTCCCAAATACATCTACCCTTAGTATCTGCCATTGGCTCAGAGCCTCTGGTCCTAGGTGTCGGTGATACAAGCTATCAAATCTAAGGCACTCATGTCTATAAGACTACAGTCCTAGCGTCTTATCCTAAAAATATAGTCCGGTACTTTTTCGTCATAGAATAGTCCAGTATTGTAAGTCAGCTATAGAGAAGGAAATAGTTCATCCGAAGTTGGCGAAGTATATGTTGTCTAGAGTCCGAACTCCCAAGAGGAAAGTCGTCCAGGAAAGGGATTAGCCATCCTGAGCTTGAAGAAGGATAAGTAGTTTGAAGAACTTGAGCTTTATAAAAGTGTAGATTGTCTATGTACGGACGTATGGTTAAAGTGTTACCCATTCACTAAGTATGCAACAAATATTAAGGTCCAAAAGAATAATTAAAGTTGCTTTTATTTCACTCACCATTGTGTGACATGATATCTCTTTATTAAATGTCATGGTTTTAAAGGTTCTATATCAATTAATAACTAAATATTAAAATGCAAATAAAAATGCGTGCAATTGAAGGTTCACACGACATCATACTAAAATGATTTTGACATACCAATCATTTTGTTAGTTGTTGCCTTTAATCATCACACTTTTTATTTCATGTTAGACTTTTATCTGAAATCATATGTTTTTGAAATCACCTCTAATCCAATTCACACTTTTATAAAGTTATTTTTTATAAATGTCATTTAAGTATTATTAAAAATGATTCTGGTATGATATGAGGCATTAACAGCCTGGTTGGGACCTCTCTTTTTGGAGCCAATCAAGCATAGTGAAACAACTACTTAATTGATGGGAAGAATCAATATGTATTCTACATTCTTTGCATGCATTCTACCTAATTATCCTCTATTAAGGAAGAAGTAATATAATCCTCCCCCACATGGAGTGACTTCCTTATACTCGGACCAAAGACTAAGTCGATGGTTCTCTCTTTGCCTGGGCTCTAAGGCTTCTTAGCGGCCTAAAGCGTTCAATAAAATTGGGGTCTTTATCGTTAAAGAAAATTGTTTTTAATATCATGATTCATATATGATCTATTTGTGCACGATAACTCTAGACCACAAATTATCTCACAATCAACAAGGCTAAAGTCCATATTACCTATTAGATCGTAGTAGTGGTGTAGAAATTGGGCGTGGTTTGGACAAATCCACGCCCTTCCACGAGATGCACACCGCCCCCCTCCTCGTGGATTTGGCCAATTTCAGTTTCCCGTGGAATTTTTCACAGTGTTATGAAAAAAAGGGAGGGCCAATCAAAATCCATCATTCCCAACGGCTATATTCCACTACACCACTTATTCAAAAAATTTTAAAAAAAAATATTAATGATTGGAATGGGCTTGAAAATTTTCACTTAACCATTACATCACTTATTCATTTTCAAGCCCTTAAAGGCCCAACGTGTTGTTTAATGCTCAATGAGGCTTGAAAATTTTCACCCACCACTACACATGGTCTTACTTAAAGATCATTTATTTTTGTTTAGAATTTGGGGACCCTTGATAAGTCATGGCCCTAAAGCTTCTTGGGACCCAAAGCGTATAATAAAATTGAGGGTTTTTTTATAAAGAAAATTGTTTTTAATACTATTATTCCTATATGATCTATTTGTGTATGAACTCTAGACCAAAACAATACCAAAGTCCATATTACCTATTACGTATAGATTGTTTATTTTTGTTTGGGGAATTGGATTTTAATAATCCATACTTTGCCTCATTGGCCGGCAAGAATCTGTACTTAATAAATTCCCTACAACAGTCCAAACTTTCAACTTATTGGACAACAATGAACTTTTAAGCTTTCAAACTCTTTCAGTTTTGAAAATGGGATAGTTTTCAGTTAACAAAAGTTCATTGTCGGCCAATAATTTGAAAGTTGGGACTGCTGTGGACAATTTCTTAAGTATAGATTATTGTTGGCCAACGAGGCAAAGTTTGGATTATTAAAATTCAATTCCCTTTTTGTTTAGCATTTGGGGACCCTACATAAGTCAATGCCCTAGAACTTCCCAGTGACTCAAAACGTATAATAAAATAGTGGCCTCCTTCGTTAAAGAAAATTATTTTTAATACCAGTATTCCTATATGATCTATTTGTGTATGCATAACCTATATCACAAATGACCTCACCATCAACAATACCAAAGTCCATATTACCTATTAATTACTATAGATAGTTTTGTTTAGAATTTGAGCACCCTAGATAAGTGAGGGCCAAAGCCCTTATTTTATTATTTTACTCCATTAAGCTACCGCTAGAGGTCTTCGTCCCTCTTAAAACTTTGATGTTTAAGTCCATCATTAGTAGGATTATTTTAGTCTCCTCTACAAAGATCTTTGAATGACTATATGGTATATTGTATACCTTAAGGGCTTATCAATAAAATTTTAATATAAAATAATTTTATAGAGTGAGGCATCGCCGAAAACCATACTTCGGAAGATGCATCATGCATTGCCTAACAGTAGTGTGACGTATTTCTTTGAGGTTGGACTTTGGAAAGGCCATATGCCGTTTGGGATGTTCTTGAAGCAGGTATTATGAAGATGATGCAAGATTTTCACTCTAATGGGTCGATCAGTGCCGGGTGTAATTCGTCCTTTATTGCCCTGATTCCCAAAGGGTCGGACCCGCTTGACTTGGGAGGTTACATGCCGATCTCTCTGGTTAGCTCAGTGTACAAAATCATCACTAAAGTGCTCTCTAATATGCTGAAACCTCTCTTGGATGCCTTGATTTCCCAAACTCGGACAACCTTTGTGGGCGGAAGAAACATTCTTGACAACCCTATGATCATCAGTGAGTTCGTTTCTTGGAAGAAGAAGAGCAAGTCGAATATGCTTCTATTCAAAGTGGACTTCCAGAAAGCGTATGATTCATTAAACTATAAATTTCTCTTCAAGACCTTGGAAAGTATAGGCTTTCATGATAGATGGGTGTCGTGGATTAAGGGATGTCTCTCTTCGGGCAAAGGGTCGCCTGTGGGTGAGTTTTGTTTCAAACGTGGCCTCAGGCAAGGTGATCCTATCTCAGATTTCCTTTTTATTTTGGCGTTGGAGGTGTTGGTGTTGCTAATTAATAGGGCTGTCAATTTGGGTCTTTTTCAAGGTGTTAAACTCTCAAACAACGGGCCATGTATGTCGCATCTCTGTTATGCGAACGACGTCCTCTTCATTGGTGAGTGGAATGAGAACAATATTAGAAGCCTTGGTCATTTTTTACGCTGCCTAAATCTGCTCACGGGCTGAAAGTTAATAATGCAAAGTGTAGCCTTATGGGAGTTGGAATAGATATGATGAGGTCGGGAGATGGCACGTATCCTTAACTGCGGGCTGGAACGATGTCGTTCTCCTACCTTGGGTCCCAATCGGCGCGAATATGAAGAGAGTTGGCTTCTGGAAGTCAGTTGTGGAAAAATTTAGGTCGAGATTATCCACGTGGTGTGCCAATTGTCTGTCTTTAGCTCGCCGGATTACCCTAACCAAATCGGTCCTGGGTAGCTTGCCATCCTATTTCTTGGCCCTCTTTAAAGCGCCCAAATGTGTATTGAATAAACTTGACAAGATTAGGAGAGACTTCGTGTGGGGTGTTACATGTACGCGTCATAAAATCAGGTGGGTCAAGTGGGCTGTTATAATCAAATCTAAGGACCGAGGGGGTCTGGGAGTCGGTAGCTTGGGGGACTTTAACATAGCCATGATGGCATAGTGTTGTACAGAAAACAAAAAAAAAATGACGTTTTAGCTGGTTTTTGTTTATGCAAAAAAAAAAATGTATGGTATAATAAGAAAACACAAATCTACGGCAGAAAAAACACAATGTATTATTTTATGTGTCCATTGTGTTATTTTTTTCTGTTCATTGTGTTTTTCAGTTATGATCATTGTGTTTTTTTTTTTTTTTTTTTTTTGCTGCAGATTGTGTTTTTTTTTTCCATTGTGTTATTTTTATCTGTTCCTTGTGTTTTTTTTGTCCTGATCATTGTGTTTTCATTTCTGGTCATTATGTTTTTTGCTGCAAATTGTGTTTTTTTTTTTCAAATATGGTATATTTTGTATAGTGCATTGTGTTTTTTTCTGCCAATTGTGTTTTTATATGCGACAATTTGTTCGTTTTTATGTTAAAGTCATATCTTTAACTCAATAGTCAATTTTGCTTCGGTTGCTCATATGCTTTACATTTTTTGTATATTTAGAGAACTAGAAAAAAATGTAGAATTTGAAGTACGTTTATATGTTATCGAGTGTTGATTCTTTACAATTTTTAAATTTTTCAAGAAAAAACGACCTATTTATTTTATGGTACAAACATTTTGTCATTTCATATTAAATTTTCTATCCCGTTAAGCTCATGGTGGATAAACTAGTATAGTAGAATATAAAGTAGGGATGTACAAACGAGCTGAGTAGAGTAGAGTTTGAGCTCATTTAATTTATAAAGGCTCGAGTTCAACTCAATTCTAGTGTTTCTTTTAAAGCTCGAGCTTGACTTTTTGGTAATTTTTCAAGCTCAAGCGGCTCGTTTATGATTTATTATTTAATTTATATTAATATTAATTATAATTATTATTTTAAATATAATTTAGTTTTTTTTTTTCATAAATTTATAAATAGTAATTATCATTTTTGCAATATATATTCAATATACTAATTAAAAATTAAATAAATTGTAGGCTCGTTTACGCTTACAAGCCGGGTCGAGCTCGATAAGCAAAGCTCGGGCTCAGGCTCGTTTAAACGGGCTTGTTTTTAGGCTCGATATTGGGCTCGAGCTCATCTAAGCTCAGCTAGTTTCATGCTTTTTTTTTTGCCGAGCTTAAGTAGCTCAGTTCGTTACACTTCGTATATAATATAAATATATAATGTGGTACCTTTTCGCATCATCATCATATATACATAAATGGCTTTCTCGGTCCGTATGTGTTTTAGACATCTGGTTAGCAGTCTAGTCAATGGCCCATACATCACTTTATGTGCCCACATGGTTTATTGTAACATTACTTGCAAATAAAACATTATGTTAGCCAACAAGTATCATATGTGATGACAAATTTTAATTTCCATTATTAGGGGTGGACAGGGCGGGTCCATAATAAGTGGTTTTCACGGTAGTGATACTATGAAACACTACCCTGAGTACAAGTTTCACGGTGAAAAATTCAATTCCCATGATATACATCACGCTTGCGAAGGGATGGGTAGTTTGTTTGAGAGTGTAAGGAGATGAGGTGGAATGTTATGATTGGTTGGTTTCTTGTGATTAGTGGGATTGATTTTGGTGATAGAATATGATGGGTATTGCAAGTGTGATAGTGAAAATGTGATAAAATGAGGTGTTAAATAGTAATTTAGTGTGATAGTGTGATGGGTGCCCTAAGTACCCTAATAAGCGTACATTGGTCAACTTTGGTGAATAATGATTTGGGTTTTTTTGTTAAATTTTAGTTTCATCCCTTATACTACAAATAATATACATGTTTAAGGTGATAGTTTAATTTGTCTATTATAACTTTCTTACGATAGTTTTTATATAAAACTAAAAATGTGGTTGCGTTTAATTTTTTATCTAGACATTCCGCTATAATTTTAACATCATGTCTCAAATCCCAAATCATTTAATATGCTTTGTAAAACCTTGCTAGAAAAACTCGTTAGAACAAAACCATAGCTAAGGGAAAAAGAGTGCATTGCATATTATACATAATTAACAACATCCTACATGATGATGCTAAATTGATAGTTCAGAACCTATAAGATAAATGGATGCTACTAGATCAATTACATTGTCTCGTTAAAAACCTTCCTAAGAAAACCTAATAGTAAAAACTTAGTAAATGGAAAAAGAGTGCAACATGTTAGATTAGAATTATATCTTGCTAATACATTTATGTTTAAGGCAACACCATATCTCGTATCGTCTACAAGATATATTAGTGTTCCGGTTGCAATTAAGTATCGTAGTTCTGAACCAAGCACTTCTCTTTCTTATAGGAACGGTAAGAATCTATTTCTATGTGAAGCGATCATACAATCATTTGTGTCCTCAACAAGTAAACTTTTTTCAGATAAAATCTTCTGGATATAGTTTGATTAATGAACAAATATTACACATATACTTGAACAGTATGTCGAGAAATCAATGTGTTATGTAAGAGCCCTTCAAAATTCTCTTTCTAGTTCGACAATTCCACTTGATGAACTTTAAGAGTGAATTTTTGGTATAGATATGGCTCATGTTATAACTTATATTCCTATTTTTTTCAAACTATCAACTAAGTCAACTTTACCACATATGACCGATTTTTTTGAGATTTTAAAACAAATATCAGTTGTTATCATTTTATAATTTTTTTTAATGACTAACTTGCACACTATGAAGACTGAATCTATGACCTCCTACAACCCTATGCGTTATCTAATTCACCAATACCGATATGTTATTCCTAGTGGATATTATCATTTTATAATTCTTTGGACACTTTTAATCCTTTAGGGATTTTCATGTAGATATCAATTTCAATTGTACCATACAACTATACGATAATGACATTCATAAGTTATCTCTAAAGTCATTTTGAGATTGCGTGACCGCTAAATCATCTAAAGGGGAATACGTTCATCATAATCAACTTATGGGATTCGGGAAAAACCTTTTATGTTACTAGGTGTGCCTTACATCACATAATCTCATTCCTTACGTTTATTTTTATTTGAAGACCCATATTTATAACCTACTGGTTTGACGTCTATGTGTCTTCAGACTCCAGGTTTAAAACGTTTAGTTTGTCGAGTGAATTTATTTAAATCATTTAGTCATCTAAGCCATGTTGGATATTTATGTGTAGACACTCTTATACAGTTTTACATACGTAATCTTTTTCATCAATTACATCTACTGTTGTAACATATGTAAATATATCATTTTACTTGTGTTTCCTTACGATTTCATATTGTACTATTTGGTACATGTTTCATTGAGATCTCATTTATATTTGGTACCTAAGTTTATTCTGGAACTCCACTATTCTCTTCCAAGATTTTGTTATCACTTATAAGAATTTATCAGTAAGCTCTTATAAGGTTATGTCTGCAACCCCTTCTAGGTTTTATATGCAGTCACTTCTAGGTTTTGTGTTCAACCACTTCTGGGGAATCCTATGCAACCTCTTATGGGTTACACCAACTGCGTTACTCTGCTCTTTTTGTGTTTGTGTGTATATCTTTTGAAACCAATTTACCCTTCACACTTCGTAATATTATAATTATAATCAAAGATTGATTTAACAATATAAATTTTCAATCTGACATGAAACTTATAACTTAAAAACCCGTAGTGTAAAACAAACTATTAAACCGTGAAACTAATCAAATCCAATTTGGTTTATCGTCCTCCAATATATTAGTTAGCAGTGCAACTAATAATTTCCATCAAACCCGATCAAATCAGACCATGTGAATAACACCTCTTCCCTCAAGTATTATTCCTCGTTAAAAATTGTCATGTCGTTTAAAAAAATGTTAAAAATTTTGTCACATACAATTCTTCCTTTTGCACAATGTTTCAAAAACTAGTTTTTATATCATACGAGATTGGGCTAAAAAACAATTCAACCGGTCATATTAGGCAATTTAACTGTTCGTGCCGGTTTAAACCAGCTTTAAAAACATTGCTTATGCATATATATAGGGTTGTTCAAATCGCTCGCCGCTCGTGGCTCGTTCGGAAAATGCTTGAAAAATGCTCGCTCGATCTTCCGCTCGATTGTATATGAGCCGATCGGCTCGGTTCGGTTTGTAAATGAGCCAAGCACGAGCAAAAGTACGCTCGGCTCGGTTTGGCTCGAATAAATTTTTGTTTATTTAATAATAAATATACACACAGTTTATAGATAAATTTATGGCTTTATATATAACATTCTATTGGATTTGACTCAGTATATGCAAACAAAATATAACATAGACCACTTAACTCAATAAAAAATTTAATACTAGATTTAATAGTAAAACAATAAATCATGAGGTGACAGTCTTGACTTCTTTATGTTATTAGTCGTCCATCGCTAATTGTAGCTTAATATCACACATACGTCACAAACTCACAATGCAAAAACTGTTCTCTAATGTATGCCCATCACCTCACCAACCTCACCAACCTCAATATAAGTCTCATCCTTGGACACTAGGATCTCAATATTAGTGTTATCATCGGACATTTCGACCTTAGCTCTCACCCGACAATAAAAACATTGAAGGAAACATTCCAATTTTATGATCATCCATATTACTCTCCGCTCGATTCTCGCTCGGCGCTCGCTCGGAAAATTTGCGCTCGAAGAATGCTCGTTCGGTTTTCGGCTCGATTGTAAACGAGCCGCTCCGCTCGGTTCTATTTGTAAATGAGCCAAGCACGAGCAAAGCTCCACTCAGATCGGCTCGGCTCGGCTCGTGAACAGCCCTTACATATATATATATATATATATATATATATATATATATATATATATATATATAAATCCCACCTATCACCTCTTTCATCATAACAAATAACAATGGCGATCTCCAAACCCTCAAGATTTAAACCCAAACCCAGATCCCCAATCTGGCTTCTAACAATAACCATCTCCACAATCGCCTTTTTATACCTTTTTTCATCACTAATCTCAACCATTGGATCAAACCCCCTTCAAACACCTATTTTACCTTTCAATAATAATAACCACATTCATAGCAGTGATTCAGAGAAGTTTTTATATTGGGGAAACCGAATAGACTGTCCTGGAAAGCACTGTGAGTCTTGTGAAGGATTGGGTCATCAGGAGTCCAGTCTTCGATGTGCTCTTGAAGAAGCCATTGTTTTAAAAAGGTTTGATTTTTTTTTAAGTTTGTTGATATTTGTTGAAATGGGTCACTTTATTTTGTGAAAATTGATGTGGGTTTGTTGAGTTAATGAGGAAAGATTGATAATTGGGTTAAAAAGATTTGATTTTTAAGTTAATTTTCTTGAATTTAAGTGCACATTGTTGAAATTTGTTACTTGATTTTGTGTGAATTGATTTGGGTTTGTTGAGTTAATGAGGAAAGATTGATGATTGGGTTGAATTTTATTATAATAATAATGTAATAATGTAATGAAATGAGTGCAAAGGTGTGAAGATTGGGATTTATATCTTGGAAAATGGTGTAGAACGCTTTTAGATTGAATTATTTCGCTCGTACTAGGGGATAAATTAAGAACAAATGTGAATTTTGTTCGAATTCATGTACCCCAAAATGAGCTTTAAATCCAAGGGTGAACTGTCATGACAATTGACGGTTACAACTGCCGGTTAGTGGTTACTTTCAGTTTTGACACTGTTGCGTCGTATCATGAACGAATAACAACTTAAGTGAATTTCGTTCGAATCCATGTACCCCAAAATGAACTTTAAATCCTCATGACATTTGGCGGTTACAACTGGCAAATGGCAGTTACTTTCAGTTTTAAAACTGCTGCGTTGAATCACGAACGAAAAAAACTTAAGTGCTGAGGCGCAAATATGATGCTTACTGAGAACCAGTTTTGAAACAGAAGACCAAATTCACTATTGATCTTCATTTGATCCCGCTTTCAACAACCTTGCAATTCCAAAGCAGTTTCCAGTGGATAAAAAAATGCAGAAGAACTAGCTACGGCTGTTGCGCCTTGGACCCCACCAGGGGCCCAGCCCCCGGACCCACGTTGTTCTGCGTGCATGAATTCATAAGATTCTTAAACAAGTGTGCACTCCGCACTTTCCAACTTGTTTGATCTTTTATTATGATATTGATTCTCATTGGGCTTTAAGTAAATCCAATTACATAAAATAACTGGATGTCACTAAAATTACCAACAGAAGACATAGATGAAACCATAATTTGCTTGAATTTTTAACACAATCAATGTTATTTTTAATCTTGTTGTTCATTTCATCATTTGTACGTTTCTTTGTTCTTGCAGAACATTTGTGATGCCTTCTAGGATGTGTATAAATCCAATACATAATAACAAAGGAATTCTGCATCATTCAGACAATGTTAGTTCAGAGGAAAGGTGAGTTTTTTTTACCTTTATTATCTGGGATCTATGCTATATATGCGATGAATAATGTATGAAATTACTGTTATGTCAGGTGGGCTGCAAGCTCTTGTGCAATGGACTCCTTGTATGATTTGGACCTTATATCAAACAAGGTGCCTGTAATTTTGGATAATTCAAAAAAATGGTTCCAAGTTATGTCAACTAGTATGAAGTTGGGATCTAGAGGAGTTGCTCATGTGGAAGGAGTTAGCCGTGCCGATCTTAAAGAAAGAAGTCAATATTCAAAGATTTTGCTTATAAATCGAACTGCAAACCATTTGTCATGGTAACAACTAACAAACTCCCTATAATCTCTAGCATATGCATAAATAAATATTGATACAGAATACAGATATAAGCTCATTGCAATGTAGAATTATAGATGGTCATGGTCTAAAAATAAACAGCCTGTCTTTAGTTTAGGTGTCGTTTGAATTTATTATTTTGTGTTGTGTGTAGGTATTAATCACCATAATCATTCAGGTTCATGGAATGTAAGGATCGGAATAACCGCAGTGCTGTGTTGTTACCACATTCATATCTTCCTTCGATGGCTTCCAAAAGGCTTAGAGATGCAGCAGAGAAGGTCAGCTTTCCCTTTCTCTCGTTCCTGTTTTTGGCTGAAATTGGATTAAATTTGCTTTGAGATGTTTTAACTCAATTGTTCCATTAACCATCTAGAAATATGCTTCTTTTCCCCAAGTCAGTTTATAGTCTTGTACTCTTGACTAAATGTGTACAAAAAAGGAACTCGCTTGCTATTCCTATGACATTTGCATATATTTTACTAGACCGACTCATTTGTTACCAAGGTATCGTAATATATTTAGTTAATTATTTTATGAACTTGTCCAGATTATGTCACTTCTTGGTGATTATGATGCCATTCATGTTCGTCGGGGTGATATTTTAAAAACAAGAAAAGACCGGTTTGGTGTTGATAGGACCCTTCATCCTCATCTTGACCGAGACACGCGTCCTCAGTTTATTCTTTGTAGAATTGCAAACTGGGTCCCAGCTGGGCGGACACTATTTATCGCTTCCAATGAAAAGACACCAAATTTCTTTTCCCCTCTTTCTGGAAGGTAACTTGCTAAAACTTACAATTATATAAAACATTTGTATGTTATGAATGAAATTATAACCAATCATATATTCGTTTTGATACATAATTACAGGTACAAACTAGCTTATTCATCAAATTATAGCGGTATCTTAGACCCGGTAGTAGAAAATAACTACCAGTTGTTCATGATAGAAAGGCTTATACTAGCTGGAGCAAAAACATATATAAAAACATACAAGGAGACCGATACAGATCTCAGCCTAACCGATGACCCAAAAAAGAACACAAAAATATGGCAACAGCCTGTTTATACAAAAGAAGGATGCTGAAGTCACTTAAGGTCCAGGTCTTTTTTTGTTCTTTCTTGTTCTCCATTGTAATCCGTCTGTTGCAGGCTTCTTGTCGCTGATGGATCGAGTGTTTAAAGGATCTTGTATATGCTGTTTAGAATTTGTACACAAAAACTTGTGGTTTATTTACATAGAAATTAGATTTGGTGTGTAGTTTTTGAAGGATTATTCAACCCAAACACTTTTTACTTTAGTATTATTTGCATGGATCTGCCTATGTATACTTAAATCTGAATGCAATTGATAGGCCAAATTCTGCTTGGATTGCCATGAACCGCTTGAGAACTGCCTTTATATAGTCAGTAGAAACAGTCAAACATGGTTTGGCTAGCAACGCAGCTTGTTGGTAAATTGGCTTGTTTTTTCAGCATGGGAATATGAAAAGTTTTAATATAAAAAAAAAACAGCTATTCAAATTTTTTCAATCAAAACATTCATCTATAAAAAAAAAAAAGAAAACAGAAATGAACTCTTAGTTGCAAAATACCATAAATCAAAATACTCATAGGGTACATAATCATAAAGGTATAGTTACCATTGTCTAGAAACATGAACTTATCCAAATAAGTCACATAACCACAAAGCTTAACACATTCAAACACCACTCTCAGGGACTAGGAGATATGTCCCTCTCTGGTTCACCCCTCGGGTAATCACGTGCATCAGGGCTTTGACTACGGCTACGGCTAAGATCCCTTGGTGCCCTCCGTTCCCTTGCAGGACTGCGGTCCCTTGGTGGCGGCCGCTCCCTTCCAGGACTACGGTCTTGGCTCCTTGACCCGTTGTAAGGTGGAGACCTACTGCGGCTACGGCTTCTTGGAGAACCATCATAAGGTGGAGACCGCTCTCTGACCGGAGACTGCGAGAGTGACCTTTCTCGACTATGCCTTTTCTCTTTAGGAGAAACAGACCTACACACAAAAATCAGAAAAAAAAAACATACAAGGTTCGTGACTGCACATACAAAAAAGGTTAAAAACAAATTTATAAAATGCAATACACAACGAAATTTCATAATTGCAGCATACCTAGCATGCTGCCTTCTCTTTGGGGGAGGAGAGTACTCACGGCTGTGAGATCGAGATCGAGATCGTGATCGATCATAACGTGGTGGAGGGGAGCGTGAGTAGCGAGGTGGTGGTGACCGCCTGCGGTTATTAAACCTGCCACCGCCACCGCCGCCGCCTCTGCAATAATAATAATATATATATAACCACTCACCAAAACTAAGTATTTATGGAAAAAATGTTATATAACTATATTAATAATTTAACACGTCAATAAACCTACCTCCGTTCCCTAGTTCGCATGTCAGTTGGCTTCTTGCGGTTCTCCTCTGCAAACACAACTGTCATCTGTCGGCCCAGAAGAACCTGGCCATCCATCTGGTATTTTGCTTCTGCAGCATTAGCAGGTTCTAGAAATTGAACAAACCCAAACCCTCTTGGCTCCCTGTAAAAGATTTTAAAAACTTGCATTAAAAACCTTACTTCTGAGTCCATACCATCCAAAGTAAACCGGATATTCGTTTGGGGCTGTTTGCAGTAAATCTCAAAGATACTTTCAGCAACAAAATTTGTGATTTATTAACAAGAGCTCTCAGGCTATGCGGTGTGGAACTCCCCCCCCCCCCCCCCCCCCCTCCTCCTCTTTTCCACGTCAGCAAAAAACAAACAGGCCACCCCCCATTTCCTGAGCGCCATTCTCTGTGTGTGTGTGTGTGCGTGTGGGGGGGGGGGCATTATTCCACACCGTAAGCCTAATTTATCAATTTATTTAACAAAAAAATGGAGACACTAAATAAAAAATTTTAAAAATAAAAAAAAAATTGTTAAACAGCCCCTTGTGTCAGTAAAGAACATACAAATACCAAAATTTCAGTAAACTTGAAAAGGTCATCTATCACAAGCAGATAAAGCAAGCACATGGCTGCTGACCTTGCAAAATGTGAATATAAATATGACTTGAAATTCTTCAAGACTCGAGAAAACTTGATTACATTTCCTTCTCATCTTCACTACCATATAACACGCATCTTGAACAAAACTCTTACTCTACTTGATTGGTGTCAAATGAACTCTCTACGACTGGAATATTATAGAGCCCTTAATACTTGACTGATGTCTTCAAAATGTTTTACCTCACTTCAATGTTGCATCTCAACTCAAAAATCCAATTGGAGATACGAGATGTTATTATCAAATTTATTGAAAGTTATAAAATCACGCCAGCATTACAGTGTAAAAACAAGAGATTAAAAGTTTTGGTATCCGTCTCAAAAAAAAAAAAAAAAAAACTGAATTTAAAATATTAAGAGTACTACGCCTAAACGAACCAGTGAACTTTGTAAAAGTTTTTTCATGTGTATAAAAGAAGCAATAATATTGAACTCAACCAAACCACGCTAGCAATGACACTATAAAAAAAAAGATCATGAATGTTTAAACTATGCCAGCTCACCCGCTATAATAATCCCTTGGCAAATAGACGTCCTTTAGGGGACCAAATTGTCCAAACGGCCTCCGGAGGTCTTCAGGACTGCAAACATCAATGATTAGTTAAGTAATAGAACATCTTGTTATAAATGTAAATTTAGTATCCTCGCACGCAATGCAGAAAACGATAGAAAATAAAGAATCTTCGCATAGCAAGCACTACAAGCATGGCTGTCAATAGCGAAAAGTAGATGATAGCGAAAAGCCACCGATACGCTACGTAGCGATAGCAATGACATAGCAGGCTCAATTTCATGTTTAGTGATACACGAGAAGAAAATTTTAGAGATATTTTACCAAAAAAATACAAAAATCCACTATTTGTCGCTATCACACATATGGCGACACATGAGCGCTACGCTATTCGCTATAGCGGGCGCTATGGTCTCTACTAAAAATTACGACTACAAGAGCACGACACAAGTCAAAAACATGAAATGCGATAGTGAGAGCAAACCGGCAATCATGACGAAGATTGCGAACAAGAAGACTAGTTGGAAGATCTCTGTCACGACCACGACTGCCACCACCACCACCACCACCACCACCATAACCGCCGCCACCATGGCGACCCCTGGGACTAGGGCTTCTTCCCCTTCTCCCATGTCCACCTCTAGGAGGTGAAGGCGAGTAGCTCCTTCCGCCCATTTACCAAACCCTAATTACCAATTAAAAAACATATATCAATATTCACAACACAAACATATAAATGCCTCACACAAGCAAGCTAAGTAAGTCTAAACAATATTATACAAAATACATAAAGAACATTTATATAAATTCCATTAAGTTCTAGAAACTAATAAAAGATATTTCCATCAACTAAACAACACAATGCAACCCAAAAACCATACCTACAACTTTATTTAAAAAAAAAAAAAAAAAAACCCTAAATACTTAACCAACATTAGCTATAAAATCCAATAAAATTCAACAAAAAATCCAGCATTAGATATAACCTATACTACTTTCCAAGAACCTAACTTTATGCATAAAAACACATAAATAACAGATACCCAAATAATATTTCTCTACAAAACAGTTAAAATCAACAATTACAAGTGTAAATAAAGACTCTGATTGATCTAAAGAAACAAAGGATTGGCAACAATATACCTTAAGAATATGCAGAAAATATCTAGTCAATGAAGAGGTGTTGACCGAGATGATAATATTATGAATATTAGATGCTGCCGGCTGCTGGTTTTATCTGCTAGGGTTTTCATCATGAACTGAATGTTTTATTGATAGCCCTTTGAGTTAATTATTTCTTCACTTTTAACCTTCTTTTATTTTCGTTTTTTCGGTTTTAGTATTTTGTTTACTCTGGTTTGTGTTTTGTTAACATTGTACATTCTGTTAAAAGATAACTAGCAGGGTGTCTGCACTTATACAAGCATATATGGTTTGGTTCAATTTAGGTATTAGGCTCGACTAAAACTGAAGTCATCGGTTATTCAAGCTTATTAACCTTTCGGTTTATTATTAAATTGTTGGTTTTTAGTTTGGTTAATAACCAAAAGCAAACTCTGACAAATTTTTTTGCTTAGAAATACATGAAATGAGAATATAAAAGCTAAAAATATATGGAAAAAATATTATAAAGTAATAAAATGGCTCAATGGGGCTTTATGGAAAAAATATGTGTGTAGTGAAAAAGGGCTTCATAAAGCTTTATAAATGAATGTGCAATCATTGCTTAATTATTATTATTTTTATTTAAATAACAAATATTTAAAATATAATAATAATAATAGTAATAATATTAAAAGAAAACTTATTAAATAAAAAAATAATATTAAATATTTAATAATAACAACGAGCGTTAACTCAACAATGCAAATCATATAAAACTCACAAAAAAAATCAATCTTTCCATGAACCATGAAATACAGAATATAAAGTTTATATCTTTTTTGTCACACCATCAAATTCCACGTGCGGGGTTTTACCGCGAGGCGTGTGACACACCAGGATCTCAGTCAACGATCACAATAAACATACAACAAACATGCATTCATATATATTTTTAAAACCAAAATATCATGCTTTGAGCCGTAAACCAGCAGCGGAAGCATTTCTTGTTTACAACCAAAAGACATATCATTGTTTACAAAACATTGTTTAATATGCTTCAAAATATTAGACGCTGTGCATGACTCCGTGCGCCTAGCCCATTGACTGCTACCTTAGCGACCTGAGAAAACATGCCAAAAATGTCAACATATAATGCTGGTGAGTTCACAGGTTTTCTTTTATAAAAGTGTTGTCACAAGTTCACAAAGATCATTCCCGTTAATATTATGTCATAAGAACGTTAGCTAGACGTTAAGTGTTTTTACTACTACGGTTGGGAACCCATTACTTAACATGAACCAAATGATGAAACCAGCCCAGATGACTGGGCTACCGATGCCTCGGTAACCCGATAGTTAGAGACAATATGCACCCGCCCGGCATCCCCGCCGTCGAGTGGGGTTTGTGAGGCCCAATAGATCTATCCACATTTCCTTCGTTGTGCGTTCCAGCACATTCATGGTTTCCCCCTGGGACTTTCCATAAAAGCCGTATAGTAACATAAAGTGCCCATAGTATAACATGATCTTTAAATAGTTCGTACGTAGCATGTTTCTCCCCCGAAAGCAAAACAGTAAAAGTGGGGCTGTGAAACTCACCTTAGATTGCGTTACTTGAAAACAGTTACGTAGTTATGTTATAATAGTCCCAAATAGCGGCGACCTATCATAAAATGTGTATAAGTACCCGGACTAATAACCCGTATGTTAACTAGTCCCCGAACGTCCAGACCATGACCATAAACGTTTGAAAACACCTTTGACTGTTAAACCAACCGTACCAGACAAGACCCGGCATCCCACGTGTTAGGTAAATGCAAGACATCATGCATCGCATGCAACTAAACATTCAATACGCGCAATAGTTCACCTAGTCTAGCATAATGTCCAATTAACGCATAAACAGGTCCGAACACGTGTTACTAAGTCACTGGGTGTATCCCGGGGTTCCTATCATGTTCCTAGGTGTCAAATCATGTTCCGGGATGTCAAAATGCGTTTACGACAGCAGTACACGCGATTAGGAAACTTTCATGCAATTAGGAAAAAGTCAACTAGTGAGTAGGAAGGGTGTTAAGGCGAGTAGGGGCCTATTCGCATGAAGCATCAGGCGAGTAGGCTGTACTCGCCTGATGCTTCAGGCGAGTAGGTTCCTATTCGCCTAAAGCCCTGCTGATGCGCGTTTTCGCGCGTTAAACCTCCAAATCAGATCCGAAACATGTAAAAACACCCAATATCATAACTAAACTATTAGCCAACCCTTTCCAAGCAAAAACCCCCAATTTATCTCTGCCCTAACGGGCTCGGTGCGATAATTTCCAAAAATGGCAAAATACTAGGTTTCATTAACTATGAAATCTTTCCTTAAGTAGTAAAGATCAGATTACACCTCCTACAACTTGCAATTCATCATCTCTATGTTATAGCATCATCCTAGCATGATTTCTAACCATAAACAAGCAATGAATCATATCATAACATCCTATTTCTTCAAGAATCACCCAAATGGGTCAAAATGCATACTTGTATCTAAACACTATAACAAGAGCTTAAACTCATAGATAATCATCCTAACAACACCTACACATCAGAAGTACATCAAATTCATAGAAACGTTCATGTTATAATCACCAAAAATCATCATATGCATCAATACTTCACATATAGCAAGTATTATGGTGTAGACTTGTTTTAGAACTCCTTTCCAAGGTTTTTAAAGACTCATTATTATTAAAATAAGGTCTGGACTTTTGGGGAACCAAGACAATAACATTACAAAGGTGTATAAGCTTAGAGATGGTGTGTTTTGAGGCAAAACAAGTTCCAGAGGTGTTACAAGGTGTGTGGGAGGCTTAGGATCAGTTAGGGTTGCACAAATGGTATTTGGGGAGTCAAGGGTTCTATTTATAGGTGTTTTGATTCGTGCACAGCAGTATATGCGAGTAGGAGAATGGTTCAGGCGAGTAGGGCTCCTACTCGCCTATATACTGGCGAGTAGGGCCCTATTCGCCATCAGGCCCTCCCTACTCGCCTCAGCAAGTGGCGATTAGGAGCTTCCCAGCCTCCTAATCGCCTATTAGGTCCTGGAACTGATTTTTGGCGCGTTAAACACTATTTTAACACATATAAACACGTATTCACATACCGACAAGTCACATAATGATTACAAACACATAATGCACGATAACTAACACGTTTACATCCGTTCACCAATTCCCGGGACTCGAGACTTGCGTGTGTGCGTTAAACCCGGCAATTCCACGAATCACCAATCCTTGTACACATGGTCATGGACCGACTCCCGATGATCCCGCGGATCATCGTAACGACTCCCGAAGATTCCCAGAATCATCGTACCGACTCGACTGACCCCGTTAAGTACGTAATATGCACGACTCGCTAAGGTAGACTTACTAGTTTAGTCACTGTTACTAACCTGAGTTTGCCGGGTGTCACATTTTTCCCTCATTCAATGTATTTAACACCAAGCAGTTCTTTAGTCTTCTTATCTCTAACCAGCCTAGAAACTCCAAAATTACCAGCACCTAGCTCTTTCAATGGCTCATCTGTAAACCTACCGTCTTCAACCATCACAGCCACCACCGTCTTCATCATCATGTTCATCGTCATCATCTTCATCATAATAATAATAATAATAATCTTCATATTCCAACGATCAATTCATCAACTCCAATGCCCATTTCTCTCGCTATGTGCTCAGCGCTATGGAGGCTCAAAACGCCCCATAACGAGGGCTCAAAACGTCCACTACGGGTGCACTAAACAAAGTACCTTTTCGAAGTCCTGGAGAGGAAGATGCATCTTGGGTTGACATATAGTGTTACTTGTCAGATATATTGGGTCATATGGGATTTCCCTGTTTTCTCCCCAATCGATATATCCTCTGTTTCACCCGTGAAAAGTAATTACTATTATCAATTAGAAGAATTTATGGCCGGCTAAGTTGGACTACTACATTGAAGTATCCGGGCTCCGTTAAAAAAAACCCCAAGTGGTAATATATCTATTTTATATCATAAAGGATTCTTATTTTTAAAGAAATCTTTTTTTTTTCAAACTCTTATGTTAATCAATTGAGTAATATGCATGAATCCATTAACTTTTTTGGAGGTTGTTTAGGTTTGAGTTTTGAAATGGATTTTAGATTATTGCGTTTTGAAAATGCAAATAATCAGTTTTTAGTGTTTGGGAAAGGTTTGTAAAATAGATTATTTGCGTTTAATAGTTTACCAAAACACAATAATCTGAAAGCAACTCCACCCCTACTGCAACAAAACGCATAATCTATTTTCAAAAAACAATCCCAAACACCCTTTTGATTAAGACATTTATGTAATTCCATACTTTTTTCTGATTAATTGATTAAGGCATTCATGTAATTCTACACCTCTATTTTTTTTTTTTTACTAAAAGACTAAGCATATAACAATGAAACAATTAAGTCTTAAATTTACCAGTAAATAATGAAAACATGTATTCATGGGAGGTGGGAACATAATATCAACAATTTTAATAATTAAATCCAAGAAACAACTTTGATTTGTACTTCTATACTTTTTTCTAAATGCAGGAAAATTCAAATATTTCATAATCAAACATGTGAATATGAATTAAACTGTCAAACTTACAAATTATAGAAACAAAGCAGAGTACTTAGTTATTTATAACACATTTATCTTTCAACCCTTATATTGAACTTCTTATGTGACTCTTTTTTATCCTATTGAAGTTTATATTTAGGTCAATGATCAAATTCATCGTTTAAAACTCTCATCAAATAGTATATATTCATAAATCACAAAATAAGGAAAATCATATTGTTTTACTTGGAGAGAAGCCTATATTCATTGATCTTACGTCCACCAACTTTAGTAGTGTTGCTTGTTCCTTCTTTCCACTTTCAACTTTCAATTTGCCAATTCCAACCCCAAAGCATTCATTACAAACCCTAGAAATTTCATAAGAATGTCAGAAAAGATGAAAAATTGGTAATGTACCCGAATCACATGTACTTAGTTAAATTGATGACCAATGTTAATTTCCTTAACTAATGCTTCCAAAGGAAGTAAAACAATTCACTAACCACTATTTCCTCAACAAGTGGGTATATACAATAATATTTTGCCATTTGTGGTTTGGGTCGGTTATTGACACTGAGGACCACCAGTCATTATCATCATCGTAATTAAGAACTCATTCAATCAAACACATTAGTGTATCAAGGTAATTAAATGTTGTAACTGATTTGCATGGGGTTTAGGTGTTCACCCGAGTAATCAACATCATGACCACCATTGTCTCTACTATTTAAGTCCATCAATCGCCATCGTAGTCATTGCCAAACCCAGGGCCGGCTCTTAAGGGGTGCGGGGAGGACTCCCGGCCCGGGCCCAATTTCTAGGGGGCACATTGACCCTCCGGCAATCCATGTTTTCTTAATAGTGATGTCCTTAATTCGATGGATTTTTATATGTTTGAGCCCTAAAATTGTTAATCAACTAGTTTATATAAAACAGAAAATAAATAAATGTTGATAGATGTTAAGAATTAAAGAAGAAAATTAAATGGTTTGAGAAAAAAAGAGGATGAAGAAGACGAAATGAAGAAGAGTCGCGTTTAGTTGTTTTTGCTTTTTACCAGTTGGTTTTGACTTTCTTTTTAACGTTTATTTTTGTTATGAAACAAAAAAAAAATTAATTGCCAAACTTTCACTCATTTATATTTTCACCCTTTGTGAGATTCGAACTCCCAACCTCCCCCAATGGGGTTTGTTCCCTTTACCGTTAGACTACAACATAAGTGAGAAATAAAATTTGATCCATCAATTTGATATTACTTTAATTGTAGTTTAAAAAAATAGTTTACATTATTTAATTCTTTAAGGCCTAAAGCTAAGGCTAAGGAGCACAATTTTTGAAGTTCGGCCCAAGCACCTGAATTTTCAGCGCCGATCCTGGCCAAACCTCAACTCTTTCAATGGGAAAATGTACCTTCACCATTGTCGACCAGAGAATTCATCTGCTAGAATCTTATACCCAACGGAGTTTGGTATTTCGATTAAACCCTCACTACTCCATGGTTGGCCAAACAGTTACTATGACAAATTTGTTTGTTAGAGCTTCAAACTTCTGGACATGCAAGAAAGAGAGAGATATTGTTGTCGTATAAGAGAAGGAAAAAAGAAAGGGTGGAAAGTGTCACACCCTCAAATTCCACTTGCAGGGTTTTACCGCGAGGCGCGTGACATACCAGGATCCAAGTTAGCGGTCACAATAAACGACAACTAAATGTAAATTACGTAAGCCAAAACATTAAGTTTTAATAACATAAACCAACAACGGAAGCATAATCTTGTTTACAACCAAAAGACATAACGTAGTCTGAAAACATTATTTAAAACATGCACTAGAACCCTAGACGTCGTGCAAGACCACATGCGCCTAATCCATTGACTGCTACCTTACGCTGTGTTCCCGAGTTAACTTAACGAGGGAAAAGAAAGGAAATGAAAGGAAACAAAAATTTGATTGTGTTCCTGAGTTTCATTTAAGGAGGGAAAAGAAAGGAAAACAAAACATAGTGTGTTCCCGAGTTTAATTTAAGGAGGGAAAAGAAAGGAAATGGAAGGAAAATAAGCAAAATATTTAAGTTTAGTTTTCCTTCCAATTTGGAAGGAAACGGAAGGAAAGAATATTTATCCTTTCTTTTCCTTTCCCTTCTTTTCCTTCGATGCTTTTCCTTTCCTTTCCCTCTTTAAGTTAACTCGAGAACACAACGTTAGCGAACTGAGAAAACATGCCAAAAATGTCAACATATGATGTAACATTTGTACTTTTCACATTTTCAATCCTAGTCCTTGTATTCTTGTATCTTTTCATTTTATACCCTTGTAATCCCGAGCTTATGATCAATGGAAGAATATTTTGTCAATTGCATTTAAATATTAATCTATTTCAAATATTCTATGTATTCTATGTACGCAAACTTTATACTTTACACTTAAAAACGAGACTCTAATGCGAAACCGAAGCATAAACGAACCCATACAAGTTGGAAATCAAGCCCAACCCAAAAACATGTCCAAATGGGCCTAAACCTTAAGTTTTAACCCAAAAACACGTCCAAAACCGAGTCTGTTGGGCCAAGCCCAACGAAACCAACTTTGGGCTGAACCCCCTTTCCCCCGTGTACCTCGGGGAGAAGTGCTCAGTCCCTCATGGTGCTCGGGGAGGCATCAGATTAGTTAACTCTTTAACAACTCGTAATTAACCCCATTTTCTCACCTAAACACCTCCCAACCACCCTAACTACTGCATTAAACACCCAACCAACCCACCTCACCTATAAATACAACATCTTTCCGCCCTTTAACCTCTTGTTCATCCATAATCTCTCTAAAATCACTCTCTAGTCCTCAAAGTTTTGAGCAAACTTCCTGATAACACATCAGTAAGTTTTCCAAGATCAAGCCTTCTTTCTCTTCAGTTTTTCCTTCTCTTTTCTATCCAAAACTCCTTTGAGAAACCTCTAGGATCTTCCCCATATCTATCCACAAAAGTGTGATAAGGGTAGAGCACCTAAAAGAGGTTCCAAAGGTGTTTGTTTTCTGAATTGTTTTTATGTCCTAAGATTGTTTGTTGTAAAGAAACCAACCAAGTCTACTAACAATCTAATGTTAGAGAGATTTGTGCTATGGTATTAGGTGACAAAGGAGAGTCAATACTCATCCAAATCAGTCCCCAAACTTTGCTTAAACTTCTTAGCTATACTATATAATAATATAAACATATACTTTCAAGTTTCTATCTCACTAGCTTATTATTAATCTTTGGAAGGTTTGTGGTTACACCCTACCTTACCAACTCTCTTGACCCTTCTTGTGCTACGGATTTATCCACACTAGAAAGGGGAAATCCCGTGTCCAAAACCCACGTTTATTCCATAAGCGAAGTGGTTATGACATGAACCTATCAAATGGATTCACATTCCTAACTTTATACCATCCGAATCATCTATGATGGTTTTGTACTTGGTCTAACTTAATCTCATGACCATCCGGATTGCCCTAAAGACAATTTGTGCTTGGTTTGCCTAAAAGGCTTGCATGACTCTCGTGAATCTATAATCTAAACTCGAACCTAAGACCCTTTATTCTCTAATTCTAGTTAACCAAGGCTAAGGAACTAACCTCCCAAGACTCGTCTTTGGAGCCTTACTAAACGCACCCAAAGGTGAGTCATACTTGTCCCTTTTTCTTTTATCACTTTTGGGACCAACATGTATCGTATGCAAAACACACTAATTCTTTTATAAAGACACATGCTCAATCTATTAAACATACTTATATGCTAATTGCCATGCTTACGATTCTTGATACTTAAACATAATTCATTAACTATTATTAGCCCACTTAACATGTATAGAGCTATAGGAGTAGCACCCCGCCCCCTTTATGGGTCATTGTTAAGAATCAAACGGACCTAGCATGAATATGTTAGGTATATGCAGTGGACTCGCGGGTTTGAGTTATGTTCATTGTATGGTATGTATGTGCGATGCTATAGTATGAGATTCGAGTAAATCATTCTAATTACTACGTATGTAAACCAAAACTAGTATGCTCACCAATGCTTTATGTGTTGACGAATATTTTATACATGTTGCAGGAAATGTTTGATGCAGGATATTCAAGAAATCTACTTAGGATTGGACTAAAAACTCATGCTAGTGTAAGTTCTATATTTTGCTGTCATATTTCTCTTTTCATGAAAACAATTTGTATTCTATTATCTTTTTAGACGATGATTATGCTATGAATGAAATTTTATCTTTAAATCATAACGTCACGAATTCTAGTGTCATGAAGTCTTTGAACAATCTATCTCAAGTCTCGCCCCGATGTATACCGCCATCGGTTGGGGTGTGACAGATTGGTATCAGAGCCATGACTATAAGGAATTAGGAAAAAAAATTGCCATGTTTGACCTAGACTATAGTTAAGAACCTTTTTGACCATTCCTTTTTCATGCTTAATATACTTGTTCTCCCTATCTTGCTTCTACTTTATTCCGTTGGTCTTAAAAAAATTTACCTACCTACTTGGCGGATCATTCTACACTCGAAGCTCGTATACCACAAACGAAAGGAAATCACCGAAATAGGCGTGAAACCCTCACTTTGGTGATAACTATCAATCCGCGTAAATTCTTTGTGTTTTTTTTTGAAACTACACCAAGATAGGAGTGATATCCTCACCTTGGTGGAAATTTCACAATCCTCGTTCTAGTGGACACTTACCAATTGAAAGTTAGAATTAATTTTCTTACTACGTTGGGCAAAGTGTACAAACCACACTCAAGAAACGACCTCGCTAAGATAGGAGTGAAATCCGCAACTTAGCAATTAGTTTCAATTCTTGATTATTTTTTTTAATCTCGCCAAAGTCTCAAATTTACTAATGACAAGGAACATGTAGTAACTGGAAGGGTGAATACCGTTAACCAAAAGTTTCGGATAGAGTATTTCCACCTATTAGGCCAAAGCATGTTTCCAAACTCAAAGGTAAATTCGAATCACTTTGGTTAGTCTTAGTTCCGTTCCGAAACACTCCAATTGCTTGTTTAAAGCAAGCCTCTCATTTTATGTTAATATTACTTTGAATGTTGTTTTCATGCTATGTTTTCACTAAATATATTCGATTTATTTTTTTTACTACTTGCAAAGGCTCTCAAGACTCGCATCTCAAGTACTCTAGCAATCTCCAAACAATACTAATAATCGCAAACCAACAAAAATCAAAACTCCTTTATGTTAACTAAGTGCACTAAACTTGATTATACTTATGTGTTATGCTTTATGAACAATGTGAAACTTCAAGCTACTTGAACTACTTGACATTATGTGTTTTATATGCAAAATACATTGCTAAAAACTAAACAAAATGCAATCTTTATACAAATAAACCATTGATAAAAACTCATAATCCCTTTTTGTTTGTCCCTTAGATGTCTTCCATGTCCAACCGAAGAAGCTCAAAACAAAGCACCAACAAGGAAATGCTCTCTTTCATGGTCAAGCAAATGGCCAAGGTCATACCCGAAGTGGTTAGCAAAATCCAAGCCTCCGCAAGCCCACGTGGTTCTGTTGACTCAAAAGCCGAATCCTCCAAAACTACCTCATTCACCTTTAAGAAATTTAACCTACATCGACCCGACTCTTTCCCGGGAAACGATGGTGCTACCGCTATGCTCGAATGGTTCGACCACATCGAGCTAGTTTTCATCAATAGTGAATGCCCCGAGGATCTCCGCACTCGTTACGCCACTAGTGTCTTACTGTGACATCCGTCACCCTCGTCTTTCGTCAAGTTGACAATAATAATCCTTCGAATATTTTCATTATAGTTCCTATAAATTTTCGTCGTTTCAAATTTAAATTTAGAGCGAACTAAGATTTTATCATATATAGTTATTATGGTTCGGGTATGAGTTTTAATCGAATGCGTGTGTGGACACGTGTTCGTAAAAGATTTCATAAAAGATTTCAAGTTTATAAAGATTTGGAAACTTTTAAGTTAAGTTAAGTTAAGTTAACTTAGTTAATCTTTTATAAAGAAAATTAACCTATTTAAACTAAAAACAAACAAGGCTAAACATGAGGGACCAAAACTGCCAAAGTATCAAAGATTTTAAACAAATCCCCACTCTCCTCTCTGGCTCGTTTTTCCGGCGGTGTCTCCGGCCAAAAGACCGGCGACGGTTCCGGCGAGTACAAAAAACCGGGTTTTAACATGTCTTTATTGTTTTTATGAATGGATTAACGTTACCCATCAAATTTCGTTCAGTTACAAGGTCATAAATTAAGCATTAACGCGTTATAATCATAAGTTTAATCGGGTTATATAGTGTAACTGGCCGGAATTTATGACAGGCATTAAACGCTCGTTTCGTCGATTAAAATTATAAATTGATTGTTCCACTACATTCCCCATCATTTTCACAAACTAAAACCACAATAAAAACGTATAAATCTAGCCCAGAAAGCTCTGTTCTTCGGCCACTAAGTGCGACCCTTCTTTCTTCTTTTCGATCCATAAACGCGACTGTAAGCTTCTATTCTTAATGCCATTTTACTTGCTTCTTGATTCCGAACAAAAGCCCTAATATTTCTGGTTGATATCTTATCGAATCAGGGATGATTGGATTTGAGGTTAGGGTTAGGGTTCATAGTCTATATTTGGGGAAGAAGGTGACTTGGATATATTGTTTAAGTTTATTTATCATTGAAAGATTTCAACAAAAGGCCTAATGGTAGAGTGGTTTTGAGTGTGGGTTTACATATAACAGACCCGGGTTCGATCCTCCTTTCCCACGGGTCTGTTCCCTTTATTTTTTTAATTGAATCTTATTATTATGTTTATTTTGTTTTTTAAATATCATATAATATATAAAACTTAGAATATTCATAATAAATCCATTTTTACTCCAAAAATTATGAAAATTTAGGTGTAGCATCTTGGCACTATAAAGAAAATCATCACACTTTTACTTTGTGAAAATTATTTAATTTTTGTTATTTTATTAGTTTAAATTGTTTTAATCATAATTATTTGATTAAAAATTCATTTTTAATGATTTTCATCTCAAACTTTTTGAGAAATTATTTCTAATCATTATGAATTGAAATAAAAATATTTGGGTCGGAAAACATTTATTTTTATTAATTTCCCTATTTTTAATCATTTAAACATGATAAATATCATTAAATCATTTTTAAATATAAATAAGTTTATAAAAATTATGGGAAAATTATTTTCATTGATTTACATCAGAAAGCATCCATTTTCAATAAAAATAGCATTTTTGGATCATGTCTTGTATTATTAGTATTATTTATCAATTACGACATAATTAAACGTCTATTTATTTATACTATTACAACATCTATTTTATAAATACTTTTCTTATAAAATAGAAATATTTCTTATGTTGGAAAGTCTTAATTATTATTGGTCGGATCATCGGGTAACTCATAATTATTTATTTTTTTTTCAATATTTATGATTATCGTAATTATTTACAATAATTAGTTAAAGTAATTAACTAAATGATTTTGCCTTAATTATTCAAATATATTTACATCTAAATATTCAAATGGTAATAATTACATTACCTACACCACATTTATAAACTTTGCCATATCATTTTTGATATACAACTTCTACATTAATTTGGTTTACCATAAATACTCTAATTCCCCAAATCGACTTAGCAAACCCTAATGCCTTAGACCCTAGATACCTTAGACTTTTTAGACACTTCCTTATTAGTATTCTTACACATTATAGGTTGAATTCCTCGGAATTCCCATTACTTAGTTCACGACCGCTTAAGTGGATTTTGATCGCTTTCGCAAATTATGAGTATATCTTTCCCCTTTTTACTGTTTTACTATTCTGGGGTGACTCATGTACTTACTATCAAGTTTCTATTTCTTTTACTAAATGCAATTCTCATGTGTGTTTGCTTTATGTTAATTGGTGTGTCTATGACTTGTCAAAATCATTAACCGTTCTGCGGCCTAGCATTTCAATGAATAGTACTATGGTATACCCCCTTGAGACTCTGTTGAGAGAATCTTGGTCATTGTCTTGTTAATTCATTATTCATTTGGTTAGTCATGTGTTAGTCATTATTCATAGGCTTGGTTTTGAACGGATATTACTTATTACATATTTGCAAATGGTACCGCACATGAATTGCTAAACACTTTTCCTATTATATTTAATCAAACAGGGTATGCTCACCAATACATTTTGTATTGACCAAATCATTTTCGTACATGTTTCAGGTTGTTTTGAGACACTTCTTTTAGGCTTTTGGATTTTATATTTCAGTCTTGACTACATTGTATTTTAGCTAGAATTGTCACTTTAGAATTATTGTATCCTGTAATTTCATTTCAATGTAATAAATTATTTAATCAATGTATTCAAATTTACACTTTAGTACCATGAGCTATTGAGCAATCGTCACTACGTGACACCTCGATGTTTCCGCCATCGGTTTGGGTGTTACACTTCAAATCAAGGGCACTCGAGTGGTGGAAAAGCGAGAGAGCCACCCGTGGAAACGAAGCCGCTTTAGCTCTGCCGTGGAAAGAACTCAAGCAACTCATGATTGAGGAGTTCTGCCCCGCGCAAGAGATTGAGCGACTCGAAGATGAGTTTTGGAAACTCAAGCAAAATAGTGGTGATAACCCAACCTATACCAATCGTTTCAAGCAACTCCTTGTCCTTGTACCTCACCAATTCAACACCACTAAGAGAATCAAAGCTAAGTATCTCAAAGGCCTCCCAACGAGTGTTCGTGATATCGTTGAAGGAGCCGAACCCACCACCCTAGAAAATGCCATTCATTTAGCTTCCAAAATCTTGGATAACCAAGTGAAAGATTGAACCTTAACTATCCCAAACACCACCACCAAAACCATCAATCAAACCACCACTATTCCCACCGACAAACCAAAGGAAGCCAAAACCCCATCAACCCATAGCAATAACCGCAAACGCAAATCCCAAAACCAAAACTATGTCGTTACAATCCCATCCACCGAAGCTCAAGCTCCAACTCCTTTTAATCAAGTGCCTACCCGAAAACCTTACACCGGTCCATTCCCAAAGTGTAACACGTGCCTATTTCATCACCTACCAACCTCTACTTGTCGTTTCTGTACCAATTGTAATCGCTATGGGCACCTTGTCCAAACTTGCAAAACCGACCCTAGAACCCAAAACAACCAACCTCGAGCTGCTAACCAACCTCCTCTAGCCATCGGCAATGGGCGTGCATGTGGTGATCCTAATCATTTTGCTCCTCAATGTACCCGCAACAACCCAACTCAAGCTCAAGTTCCGGCTTAAAATCAACCACCAAGGGGTCGCGCCTTCAACCTCAATGCGGCCCAAACTCAAACTGAAAATGATGTTGTGAACGGTACGTTTCTTGATAATGGGTCTTATGCTTCTATACTCTTTGATACTGGTGCGGATAAGAGCTTTGTGTCTCTAGAATTTGAACCCTTACTTGCTTGTGCACGATCTAAATTATCGGAACCTTTCACCGTTGAAGTCGCAAATGGTGAACCCATCTCTATTGATTTCATTATCAAAAATTGCACCTTGAATCTTAATGACCATGATTTCTCCATAGATCTAAATCCTATGCAATTGGGAAGTTTTGACATCATAGTAGGCATGGATTGGCTTGCAAAACATCGTGCAAAAGTTGTTTGTTTCGAAACATTTATCCGTATACCGCTTCCTAACAGTGACACTTTACAAATCTATGGTGAGAAAGCCTCCAAAGGACTCAAACTCATGTCTTGTACCCAAGCTCAAAAATATCTCCGTAAGGAATATGTTGCATTTTTGGCTCAGGTGGTAACAACCAAAGACAAGGGAAAAGGCATAGAAGACATACCCGTCGTTTGTGACTTTCCCGAAGTCTTTCCCGAAGATCTACCCAGTCTTCCTCTCGCTCGTTCCGTTGAATTTCATATTGACCTCATACCCGGTGCTACACCTATTGCAAAAGCTCCTTATCATCTTGCACCTTCCGAAATGCAAGAACTTGCTAGTCAACTCTAAGAATTTCTCGAAAAAGGCTTCATACGCCCGAGTACTTCTCCCTGGGGTGCTCCTGTTTTGTTTGTTAAAAAGAAGGACGGATCTTTCCGTATGTGCATCGATTATCGTGAGCTTAGCAAGCTTATTGTCAAAAACCGATACCCTCTTCCACGCATTGGTGATCTCTTTGACCAGCTCCAAGGAGCTACTTGTTTCTCAAAAAGCGATCTTCGTTCGGGATACCATCAAATTCAAATCCACGAAGAAGATATTCCAAAAACCGCCTTTCGCACAAGATATGGTCACTACGAGTTCTTGGTGATGTCTTTCGGTTTAACCAATGCACCCGCAGTATTCATGGACCTAATGAATCGAGTGTGTAAACCTTATTTGGATCGTTTTGTGATTGTCTTCATTGATGACATTTTAATCTATTCCAAATCCAAAGACAACCATAAACGACATCTCCGTTTGATTCTAGAACTCTTGCGCGCCGAACGACTTTATGCCAAGTTCTCTAAATGTGAATTTTGATTAAAATAAGTTTAATTCCTTGGGCACATTGTAAACGATAAGGGTATTCATGTTGATCCTGCCAAAATCGAAGCTGTCAAGAATTGGATTGCACCAAAATCTCCTACCGAAGTTCGTTCTTTTCTAGGATTGGCGGGTTACTACCGTCGGTTCATCTCTAACTTTTCCAAAATTGCTACACCTCTCACCGCTTTGACTCAAAAATCCCAACCTTTCATTTGGGGTCCTAAACAAGAAGAAGCCTTTCAAACCCTCAAGGACATGCTTTGTGATGCTCCTATTCTAGCCCTTCCCGAGGGGAATGATGATTTCGTGGTTTATTGTGATGCATCGAATCAAGGTCTTGGTTGCGTTCTTATGCAACGAGGCAAAGTCATCGTCTATGCATCAAGGCAACTCAAAATCCACGAGAAGAACTACACCACTCACGATCTCGAACTTGGTTCCGTGGTTTTTGCCTTAAAAATCTAGAGACATTACCTCTATGGTACGAAATATGTTGTTTTTACCGACCACAAAAGCCTCTAACACATTTTTAATCAAAAAGATCTTAACATGCGACAACGACGATGGGTCGAATTGTTAAACGACTACGACTGTGAAATTCGCTACCATCCTAGTAAAGCGAATGTAGTAGCCGATGCTCTTAGTTGAAAAGGTCATGCAGTTCTATGCAATATCCGAGAAACCGGCCGTCTTCGCAGCTCTCAATTCCAAAATGATCTCTTCAACCGTATTCGAGACGTTCAGCATACGTCGGTCAATGAAAATACTCTATATGAAGAAATGTCTTGTGGTGCCGAGTTACACTTGGAATCTAAGGCAGATGGGATTCTTTATTATCTTGATCGTATTTGGGTTCCCAAACGTAATGACCTTTGTACTCTTATAATGAATGAGGCGCATAAATCCCGATACTCCATTCATCCCGGTGCGGATAAAATGTACCAAGATCTCCGTCACAATTATTGGTGGCCCGGTATGAAAAAGGACATTACTCTCTTTGTGTCCAAATGTCTCACTTGCTCCAAAGTAAAAGCCGAGCACCAACGACCGTCGGGTTTGCTTGAACAGCCCGAAGTCCCCATGTGGAAATGGGAAAGCATTGCTATGGATTTCATTACCAAGCTCCCTCAAACATCATCCGGTCATGATAGCATTTGGGTAATCATTGATCGTTTAACCATGTCAGCTCACTTCCTTCCCATCCGTGAAGACTACAAAGTGGAAAAGCTAGCCCATATCTACACCAAGGATATCATTTGTCGTCATGGTATTCCTCTTGACATCATCTCAGACCGTGATGGTCGATTCACCTCCCGTCTTTGGGAAACATTTCAGGCTACCATGGGCACTCAGCTTAATCTTAGTACAGCTTTTCATCCTCAATCTGATGGTCAAACTGAACGTACGATTCAGACTTTTGAGTACATGCTTCGATCTTGTGTAATCGACTTTGGTGGAAACTGGGATGCTCATCTACCATTGGTCAAGTTCTCTTACAATAATAGTTACCATACCAGCATCCAAATGGCTCCTTTCGAAGCCCTCTATGGCCGAAAGTGTCGTTCTCCTATATGTTGGCACGAGATTGGTGAGGCACAAATCACCGGTCCCGAAATCATCCAAGAAATGACCAACAAAATCATCCAGATCTGTGATAATCTCTTAGCTGCTCGAAGCCGTTAGAAAAGCTATGCTGACAAGCGGCGAAAGCCCCTTGAATTCAATGTTGGTGTTCAAGTACTCCTCAAGGTGTCTCCTTGGAAAGGAGTAGTCAGATTTGGAAAGAAAGGAAAGTTAGCTCCACGGTATGTTGGACCATTCAAAATCATCGAGCGAATCGGGAAAGTGGCTTACAAGCTCGAATTACCCCAAGAACTCAACAATGTTCATCCCACCTTTCATGTTTCAAATTTGAAGAAGTGTTTAGCCGAAGGGAACATACATATTCCTCTTGACGACGTACGAGTCAACGAGACCATGCATTTCGTCGAAAAACCGGTGGAAATTACGGATCGTGAAGTCAAACAACTCAAACGAAAACGTATTCCCCTAGTTAAAGTCTGTTGGGAATCGAAGAATGGACCCGAATTCACTTGGGAACATGAAGAACAAATGAAAAAAAAGTACCCACATCTTTTCAATCAAACCGCTTGATTAAATTTCGGGACGAAATTTCCTAAAGTAGGGGAGACTGTAACATTTGTACTTTTCACATTTTCAATCCTAGTCCTTATATTCTTGTATCTTTTCATTTTATACCCTTGTAATCCCGAGCTTATGATCAATGGAAGAATATTTTGTCAATTGCATTTAAATATTAATCTATTTCAAATATTCTATGTATTCTATGTACGCAAACTTTATACTTTACACTTAAAAACGAGACTCTAATGCGAAACCGAAGCATAAACGAACCCATACAAGTTGGAAATCAAGACCAACCCAAAAACATGTCAAATGGGCCTAAACCTTAAGTTTTAACCCAAAAACACGACCTAAACCTTGGGGAGAAGAGCCCAGTCCCTCATGGTGCTCGGGGAGGCATCAGATTAATTAACTCTTTAACAACTCGTAATTAACCCCATTTTCTCACCTAAACACCTCCCAACCACCCTAATCACTGCATTAAACACCTAACCAACCCACCTCACCTATAAATATGTGACATCCGTCACTTTCATTGTATTTTTATTTATTATCTGTACGTTATACCACGGTTAATAAACGTGGCATTTCTATTATTTTGGAACGTTTAATTCGGGTTCGTTTAATCATATATAATAATAATAATAATAATAATGTTGAGGCCCACCTGATGAAGCCCAACAGCCTCCAAGCCCAGCCCAAACCCTAAATGTCTGGCCCATCATCCAAGGCCCAATCCTCCTTAGGCTGTTTAAAAAATAAAAACAATTATCTGCCTTGGCCGGGGTTCGAACCCGCGCCAAAGCCACAGCTACACACAAACATAACCATCTGGGCTGGACCCTTGTATCTGTTATAACCCGGACACGTTTTATATAAATATACACCTTTAAAACCTCACAGTTGACAAGGAAAGTCAACTGTGGGTTGCCTTGTTAATCAATCCGTCTAATTAACGAATAATTGATTCATTTTTGGTAAATTAGTGTGATTATCGGCCTATTGCAACTCGTATACACGTCCATTACACGTCAATTGTTGACTAATTGAATCAATAAACGCGTATAGTATTAATCGTAGGTCAAACATTCCAATTGAACTCACCTTTGATCCTCAGTATAAATAGAGGTGCTACGAACCTTAACAACTCGCTCACTCATCTTCCTAAACCTCCAATTGTTCTAAACATCTCTGTTAATTTCCTTCTTGCACGACGTTTGACTTTGGTCTTTGACCAGTCAATTATACACGATTACACACTGTAAGCTTAATATTCTTGATGGGTTTTATTCACCGGCGTTCACTCATCAAAAGCCCTAACATCAATTGGGCTAGTGATGAGTGAATTGCATTATTGCAGAATCTAGGGTTTATACGTGTGTTTTGGGGATAAACTAGTTTTCACATCGCGTATATATTTATTTTTAACCCAGAAATATCACAACCACCGGCCTAGGCCAAGTGGTTGTGACCATGGTCCACAACAGGGGTCACCCGGGTTCGAGTCCCGGCTCTGACCGGTTTTGTTTCTTTTTCTTTTCTTTTCTTTTTAAATACAAACAATTAAATATATATAAATATTAAATCCTTTTAAATCTTTTAAATTCTTTTTAAAATACCAAAACTATTTTATAAATTCTAAAAAAATTACATTTGTTTAATCTGTTATAAAAGTTTCATTTATAATTTTTATTTTTCAGAAATTCATTTATTTAATATTTATAATAATTAAATCATTTTTAATCTATTAGATTTAAAAAAATCCATTTATACATCAAAAAAATTTTATTAATTTCTCCAAAATTTATCCTGACTTTATTTAAAGTCAAACTTTACTGAAATAATTTTTAATTCAGTAAAATCATTTATTTTATATTTTTAATCAATTTTTGTTAGATTTAATCATAATTAAATCATAACAAATTCAATTTTCATCATTTTTGCACCAAAATTTTATACAAATTATTTTTAATCATTTAGAACAGAAATATGATTTTTAAAATAAGAATTCTTTAGTTTTAGTATTTTTAATTATTAAAGTTAAATAATGACTATTTATAAATAAATAGATTTAAAAATCTATTTTAAATGAAATAATTTTATAAAAATTATTTCTATACTTCAAACACTTTATTGTGTATATTCTAAATTCAAATTTCATTAAAAGACTTTTATTTATTTATTTATTAAATTTCTCATAATTAATAAACAATTTGTTTATTAACACAAATAAACGTAATCCCCAATTCGAAGCCCTAGATATACATGCATCCTAGAGTTATTTCACTCACACATTATCAATTACTTTAGGTTAATCTTTTGGGAGAAATCTCAAGTTCATATTTCGTTGTCCAGTCCAATTTCAAGTTACTACGTGAACAGTGAGTATTCCTATCCCCTTTTTGCTTTTATACATTTTTGGGGTGTTACATGTACACTATTACAATTTCAAATACAAGTTTACATTTTTACAAATACAATTCTAGTACTATGTGCATTGCTTACAACGTGCTTTATGCTTAGACAATACATGTGGATTACATTTGTACTTAGTGAAATCATTAACATGGTACAAGCCGACCTTAACATTGGATAGCGCTATTTGGATTGACAACCCGCCTAGGTTGATTCTCCCCCTTTTTCATCGGAGAATCCGTGGCCATTGTTAAGTTATTATCCACTTGTTGGATAAGTACACTACAGTTCATACAGTACATTATACAGTCACAGGGTTGATTTCGCTCATTTGTTTGATACATGGTTTACATATTTGCACTGTAGCTTGCACTTGAATTGTATAACTTTTAATCTACTATATATATCAAAACTAGGAATGCTCACCAACATTTCTTATGTTGACCAAACCTATTTTTGTACATGTTTCAGGTGCAGTTTGATCAAGATACTTTTAGCGCTTTATTATGCAGTTATTTCATTATTTATGTTTCATTTAAGACCTTGTATTTCCATTTTCCTTGTAAGACAATTTTTGGGTTCCATTTAATAATATTTACATTTAAGTACCATGTGCTTTTGAACAATCGTCACTACGTGACACCTCGATGATTCCGCCATCGGTTGGGGTGTTACAGATTGGTATCAGAGCCATGGTTATAGGGAATTAGGTTATTAGAATGCCTTTTAGCCTAGACTATAACCGAATTTCAACTTTCAGGTACAACACTTCCTAATTTATCATCCCTCTCATTACCCTTCACTTTCCTTCCTTAATCTTTCCCTTTCTCCTCCTTTCTCCTCATCTTTCATCATGACGTATAAGGATGGTGTCCTACAAGGAGTGGAAAGACTACATCATCATGGAGCGGGAGCAGTACCTTTCATGAAGACACTCTTAGGCATAATGCCTACTCTTATTTTGCTCCTTCAAAGTTGTTGAACTTTAATGAGTGTGAAAAAGGACACGTGCAATCTGGAAGGGTGGACGCCTGTACACTGGGTTTTCTGGCATAGGCAAGCATAGCGCATAAATCCATTTACGGACCTGTTATGCTTACCTGGGGATTCCTGGAGTGAGTGTCCACTTATAGGCTAAAGCATGTCTTCTTTGATCACCATTGGGCTCAATTTCTTTGAAAAGTCAACGTTCTTGTTGGGCTTTATAGCTAGACAAGGGCAATCCAAACATGTTATACATATATTTCAAATGATATACCTTTATTTCACATACGATATCTTGTGATCATAACTCTTATGCAATATTACACTTACATTTATTAATCTCATAACTTTTCATTGACTGTCTTGTAGATGTCTGCTCGCCGTATGCTCCGTGATGCTAGCCAACGCACTGTTCGTGCCTCTGGACAACGTTCTGATCGTCGCCTTGCTTCTCTTGTCGCTGAGCAAATTGCTGCAGTGATTCCGAACCTTGTTAGTGAGTTAACCCAGAACAGCAACAGTACCAATACTGAGGGTGCAACTCAAACTCGGTGTACCTTCAAACACTTCAACTCATGCAATCCCACGAAGTTTACTGGAGAGGAGGGTGCTACTGGCCTCCTCCAATGGTTTGAAAGTATGGAAAGTACCTTCGTGAACAGCGAGTGTCCTGATAACCTCCGCGTTCGCTATGCTACCAGTGTCCTTCAAAAGGGGGCATTGACCTGGTGGAATGGTGAGAAGCGTAATCGGGGCGCTGATGTTGCTCTATCCTTGTCTTGGACTGAGGTCAAGGAACTTATGATCGCCAAGTTCTGCCCTAGGAATGAAATGAGGAAGCTAGAGGAAGAGTTCCATGGGTTGAAACAGGACAGTGGTGAAAATCTTGCATACAACACTCGTTATCATGAGCTCAGTATTTTGGTTCCACACATGGTTACCCCGGTCTCTCGAGCAATCGAGAAGTATATTGAGGGACTGCCTGACCTAATTCAAGATGTAGTCACTGGAAGCAGACCCACTACGGTGGAAGAAGCCATTCAGCTTGCAGCCTCCTTGACTGACAAGCACGTCAAAAAGGGAAATTTGGTTAGGAAAGGAACCAAGAAACCAACTGAGAAGACCCCCACCCCTACTACTGAATCATCAAGAGTTGCTGTAGACAATACCGGTTCCAACACTAGGAAGCGGAAGGCCAAGGGTAGAAACTATGCTGTTGTGGCCCCAGTAACTCAGGCTCCAATAGCACAGGCTCCAATGGTTCAGGCTCCTCCTGTTAAGAAGGTTTATAGTGGAAACTTACCCAAGTGTGCCACCTGTTAGTACCATCACCCCGCAAATTTTCCTTGCCGCCACTGTACCACCTGTGGTAGGTATGGTCATGTAGCTGCCACATGTCGATCTACGTTTCGACCTCAACCTATTAATGCTCAACCTGTTAACCCTCAACCAGCTCGCCAAAACCCACAACCTATAGCATATGGTCGAGCTTGCTTCAATTGTGGTGATCCGAACCACTTCAGAAACCAATGTCCAGCACTTGTCCCAGCAAACCATGCGGCAAACCCAGTGGCTCGTGGTCGAGCTTTCAACATCAATGCAACAGAAGCTCAGGAAACAAATGACGTAGTGAATGTTACGTTTTTACTTGATGGTCGTTATGCTTCAATTTTATTTGATACTGGTGCGGATAAAAGTTTTGTGTCATTAGCATTCGAACCTCTATTATCTCACACTCGCTCTAGATTAGGAGCGCCTTTCACGGTCGAGGTCGCAGATGGTAAACCCATCTCAATCGATTCTATTATTCAGGGTTGTACTCTTAGCCTTAACGAACATGACTTCACCATTGATCTTATACCCATGAAATTGGGAAGCTTTGATGTTATCGTGGGTATGGATTGGCTTTCTAAACATCATGCCGAAGTTGTCTGCTTTGAGAAATTTATTCGGTTTCCTCTCGCATCGGGTGACTTTTTACGGGTTTATGGTGAGAAACCGTCCAGTAGTCTTAAACTCATGTCTTGCACCCAAGCACAGAAATATCTACGCAAGAAATACGTAGCTTTCTTGGCCCATATTGTAGAAAAGAAAGGTAAAGACAAGAGCATTCAAGATGTTCCTATTGTCCGCGAGTTTCCCGAAGTTTTTCCTGATGATTTACCGGGACTTCCACCAGTGCGTCCTGTCGAATTTCGTATTGATCTTGTACCTGGTGCTACGCCCGTTGCTAAATCTCCATACCGCCTTGCACCTTCCGAGATGCAAGAACTTGCGAGTCAACTTCAAGAGTTGGCAGACAAGGGTTTCATTCGTCCCAGTTCATCACCTTGGGGAGCTCCAGTTTTGTTTGTAAAGAAGAAGGATGGATCTTTCCGTATGTGTATTGATTACCGGGAGTTGAATAAACTCACCATTAAAAACCGGTACCCTTTACCTCGCATTGATGACCTCTTTGATCAACTTCAAGGTTCGACTTGTTTCTCAAAGATCGATCTTCGTTCGGGATATCATCAGCTACGAGTCCATGAAGACGACATCCCAAAAACAGCTTTCCGTACACGTTATGGGCATTACGAGTTTATGGTTATGCCTTTTGGGCTAACGAATGCACCCGCTGTCTTCATGGATCTCATGAATCGCGTGTGCAAACCCTTCTTGGATAAGTTCGTAATTGTTTTCATCGATGACATTCTCATTTACTCTAAGACCAAATCAGCCCACGAGCAACACCTTAGACAAATTTTGGGTCTTTTGAAGAATGAACAACTGTATGCCAAATTCTCCAAGTGTGAATTCTGGCTTAAAGAGGTTCAATTTTTGGGACACATTATCAGTGAAAAGGGTATACACGTGGATCCAGCTAAGATTGAGGCTGTTAAGAATTGGATTACACCCAAGTCTCCCACGGAAGTTCGCTCTTTTCTTGGCTTAGCGGGTTATTATCGTCGATTTATTCTCAACTTTTCCAAGATTGCTTTACCTCTCACTTCCTTGACCCATAAGGATAAACCATATGTATGGGGACCCAGTCAGGAAGAAGCATTCCAAACTTTGAAGCAGAAACTGTGTGATGCTCCAATCCTCACCCTACCGGACGGCAGTGAGGATTTCGTGGTTTACTGTGATGCCTCTAATCAAGGCCTTGGTTGTGTTCTCATGCAACGAGGCAAGGTTATAGCATATGCATCACGACAACTAAAAAACCATGAGAAAAATTACACTACCCATGATCTTGAGCTCGGAGCGGTCGTCTTCGCACTTAAGATTTGGCGTCACTATTTATATGGTACAAAATGTGTGATCTTCACTGACCACAAGAGTCTTCAACACATTTTCAACCAGAAAGATCTGAATATACGACAACGACGATGGGTCGAGTTGTTAAATGACTACGACTGCGAGATTCGCTACCATCCTGGCAAAGCGAATGTTGTAGCCGATGCCCTTAGTCGTAAAGGTCATGCCCAGCTTTATTGTGCTCAGGTCCAGTCTGATATCAAACTCCACATCATCGAAGCCCAACATATCTCTGTTACTGAGGGCAACATGTACGAAGAAATGTCGTGTGGAGCCGAAAATCAGTTGGAAACCAAAAACGGCTTACTTTATTTCATGAACCGTCTTTGGATCCCTGATCGTGACAACCTGCGTACCTTCCTCATGGACGAGTCCCATAAGTCTCGTTATTCCATTCACCCTGGTGCAGATAAGATGTATCAGGATCTGCGTACTTTGTATTGGTGGCCCGGTATGAAAAAGGACATAGCTCTTTATGTAGCTAAATGCCTTACTTGTTCTAAAGTCAAAGCTGAGCACCAACGTCCATCTGGGTTACTTGTGCAACCAGAAATACCAGTGTGGAAGTGGGAGAACATTGCTATGGACTTCATCACGAAGCTTCCACGCACTACTCGCGGGCATGACAGTATCTGGGTTATTGTCGATCGGTTGACCAAATCTGCTCACTTCCTACCCATTCGTGAGACCTACACAGCTGAGAAACTGGCTAAGATTTACATCAGTGAGATTGTCAGCCGTCATGGTATTCCTCTAGACATTATTTCCGATCGTGATAGCTGGTTTACTTCTCGCTTTTGGCAGACGTTTCAGTCCGCACTTGGTACACAACTGAATCTTAGCACGGCTTATCACCCACAGACGGATGGCCAAACTGAACGAACCATCCAAACATTGGAGGATATGCTTCGAGCGTGCATCATCGACTTTGGTGGTAATTGGGACACGCACCTACCCTTGGTTGAGTTCTCGTATAATAACAGCTACCATTCCAGTATTAACATGGCACCATTTGAGGCACTCTATGGTCGCAAATGTCGTTCCCCTGTGTGTTGGAGCGAGGTTGGTGAAACACAAATCACCGGTCCCGAACTGATACAAGAAACGACAGACAAAATTCACCGCATTCGTGAGAACTTACAAATTGCTCGGAGCAGACAGAAGAGCTATGCCGATCAAAGGCGCAAGCCTCTAGAATTCCAAGTCGGAGACATGGTACTTCTCAAGGTTTCACCTTGGAAGGGTGTATTTCGGTTTGGAAAGAAAGGGAA
Source organism: Ambrosia trifida (assembly GCA_028751855.1). Taxonomy (NCBI): domain Eukaryota; kingdom Viridiplantae; phylum Streptophyta; class Magnoliopsida; order Asterales; family Asteraceae; genus Ambrosia; species Ambrosia trifida. Next base: position 84,108,641 of record CM054122.1, read on the forward strand.
ACTTGCACCACGATTCGTAGGCCCTTTTAAGATCCTTGAACGAGTTGGGAAAGTAGCTTACAAGCTTGACTTACCACCAGAGCTCAATAATGTTCATCCAACGTTTCATGTTTCTAATCTCAAGAAGTGTTTGGCTGAAGATAACCTCCATGTTCCTTTAGAGGATATCCAGATTGACGAATCGATGCGCTTCATAGAGAAACCTGTGGAGATTATGGATCGAGATGTCAAGACACTTAAGCGAAGCCGAATTCCTATTGTAAAAGTTCGTTGGGAATCCAAACGAGGCCCAGAGTTTACTTGGGAGCGTGAGGACCAAATGATGTCTAAGTATCCTCACCTCTTTCCAGAGACTACCACTTGAAGGAATTTCGGGACGAAATTTCTAAAAGTAGGGGATGCTGTGACATCCGTCACTTTCATTGTATTTTTATTTATTATCTGTACGTTATACCACGGTTAATAAACGTGGCATTTCTATTATTTTGGAACGTTTAATTCGGGTTCGTTTAATCATATATAATAATAATAATAATGTTGAGGCCCACCTGATGAAGCCCAACAGCCTCCAAGCCCAGCCCAAACCCTAAATGTCTGGCCCATCATCCAAGGCCCAATCCTCCTTAGGCTGTTTAAAAAATAAAAACAATTATCTGCCTTGGCCGGGGTTCGAACCCGCGCCAAAGCCACAGCTACACACAAACATAACCATCTGGGCTGGACCCTTGTATCTGTTATAACCCGGACACGTTTTATATAAATATACACCTTTAAAACCTCACAGTTGACAAGGAAAGTCAACTGTGGGTTGCCTTGTTAATCAATCCGTCCAATTAACGAATAATTGATTCATTTTTGGTAAATTAGTGTGATTATCGGCCTATTGCAACTCGTATACACGTCCATTACACGTCAATTGTTGACTAATTGAATCAATAAACGCGTATAGTATTAATCGTAGGTCAAACATTCCAATTGAACTCACCTTTGATCCTCAGTATAAATAGAGGTGCTACGAACCTTAACAACTCGCTCACTCATCTTCCTAAACCTCCAATTGTTCTAAACATCTCTGTTAATTTCCTTCTTGCACGACGTTTGACTTTGGTCTTTGACCAGTCAATTATACACGATTACACACTGTAAGCTTAATATTCTTGATGGGTTTTATTCACCGGCGTTCACTCATCAAAAGCCCTAACATCAATTGGGCTAGTGATGAGTGAATTGCATTATTGCAGAATCTAGGGTTTATACGTGTGTTTTGGGGATAAACTAGTTTTCACATCGCGTATATATTTATTTTTAACCCAGAAATATCACAACCACCGGCCTAGGCCAAGTGGTTGTGACCATGGTCCACAACAGGGGTCACCCGGGTTCGAGTCCCGGCTCTGACCGGTTTTGTTTCTTTTTCTTTTCTTTTCTTTTTAAATACAAACAATTAAATATATATAAATATTAAATCCTTTTAAATCTTTTAAATTCTTTTTAAAATACCAAAACTATTTTATAAATTCTAAAAAAATTACATTTGTTTAATCTGTTATAAAAGTTTCATTTATAATTTTTATTTTTCAGAAATTCATTTATTTAATATTTATAATAATTAAATCATTTTTAATCTATTAGATTTAAAAAAATCCATTTATACATCAAAAAAATTTTATTAATTTCTCCAAAATTTATCCTGACTTTATTTAAAGTCAAACTTTACTGAAATAATTTTTAATTCAGTAAAATCATTTATTTTATATTTTTAATCAATTTTTGTTAGATTTAATCATAATTAAATCATAACAAATTCAATTTTCATCATTTTTGCACCAAAATTTTATACAAATTATTTTTAATCATTTAGAACAGAAATATGATTTTTAAAATAAGAATTCTTTAGTTTTAGTATTTTTAATTATTAAAGTTAAATAATGACTATTTATAAATAAATAGATTTAAAAATCTATTTTAAATGAAATAATTTTATAAAAATTATTTCTATACTTCAAACACTTTATTGTGTATATTCTAAATTCAAATTTCATTAAAAGACTTTTATTTATTTATTTATTAAATTTCTCATAATTAATAAACAATTTGTTTATTAACACAAATAAACGTAATCCCCAATTCGAAGCCCTAGATATACATGCATCCTAGAGTTATTTCACTCACACATTATCAATTACTTTAGGTTAATCTTTTGGGAGAAATCTCAAGTTCATATTTCGTTGTCCAGTCCAATTTCAAGTTACTACGTGAACAGTGAGTATTCCTATCCCCTTTTTGCTTTTATACATTTTTGGGGTGTTACATGTACACTATTACAATTTCAAATACAAGTTTACATTTTTACAAATACAATTCTAGTACTATGTGCATTGCTTACAACGTGCTTTATGCTTAGACAATACATGTGGATTACATTTGTACTTAGTGAAATCATTAACATGGTACAAGCCGACCTTAACATTGGATAGCGCTATTTGGATTGACAACCCGCCTAGGTTGATTCTCCCCCTTTTTCATCGGAGAATCCGTGGCCATTGTTAAGTTATTATCCACTTGTTGGATAAGTACACTACAGTTCATACAGTACATTATACAGTCACAGGGTTGATTTCGCTCATTTGTTTGATACATGGTTTACATATTTGCACTGTAGCTTGCACTTGAATTGTATAACTTTTAATCTACTATATATATCAAAACTAGGAATGCTCACCAACATTTCTTATGTTGACCAAACCTATTTTTGTACATGTTTCAGGTGCAGTTTGATCAAGATACTTTTAGCGCTTTATTATGCAGTTATTTCATTATTTATGTTTCATTTAAGACCTTGTATTTCCATTTTCCTTGTAAGACAATTTTTGGGTTCCATTTAATAATATTTACATTTAAGTACCATGTGCTTTTGAACAATCGTCACTACGTGACACCTCGATGATTCCGCCATCGGTTGGGGTGTTACAAAATACAACCCCTCTCCACCCTTTAACCTCTTGTTCATCCATAATCTCTCTAAAATCACTCTCTAGTCCTCAAAGTTTTGAGCAAACTTCCTGATAACACATCAGTAAGTTTTCCAAGCTCAAACCATCTTTCTCTTCAGTTTTTCCTTTTCTTTTCTATCCAAAACTCCTTGGAGAAACCTCTAGGATCTTCCCCATATCTATCCACAAAAGTGTGATAAGGATAGAGCACCTAAAAGAGGTTCCAAAGGTGTTTGTTTTCTGAATTGTTTTTATGTCCTAAGATTGTTTGTTGTAAAGAAACCAACCAAGTCTACTAACGATCTAATGTTAGAGAGATTTGTGCTATGGTATTGGGTGACAAATGAGAGTCAAGACTCATCCAAATCAGTCCCCAAACTTTGCTTAAACTTCTTAGCTATACTATATAATAATATAAACATATGCTTTCAAGTTTCTATCTTACTAGCTTATTACTAATCTTTGGAAGGTTTGTGGTTACACCCTACCTTACCAGCTCTCTTGACCCTTCTTGTGCTACGGATTTATCCACACTAGAAAGGGGAAATCCCGTGTCCAAACCCACGTTTATTCCATAAGCGAAGTGGTTATGACATGAACCTATCAAATGGATTCACATTCCTAACTTTATACCATCCGAATCATCTATGATGGTTTTGTGCTTGGTCTAACTTTATCTCATGACCATCTGGATTACACTAAAGGCAATTTGTGCTTGGTTTGCCTAAAAGGCTTGCATGACTCTCGTGAATCTATAATCTAAACTCGAACCTAAGACCCTTTATTCTCTAATTCTAGTTAACCAAGGCTAAGGAACTAACCTCCCAAGACTCGTCTTTGGAGCGTTACTAAACGCACCCAAAGGTGAGTCATAGTTGTCTCTTTTTCTTTTATCACTTTTGGGACCAACATCTATCGTATGCAAAACACACTAATTCTTTTATAAAGACATATGCTCAATCTATTAAACATACTTATATGCTAATTGCCATGCTTACGATTCTTGATACTTAAACATAATTCATTAATTATTATTATCCCACTTAACATGTATAGCGCTATAGGAGTATCACCCTGCCCCTTTTATGGGTCATTGTTAAGAATCAAACGGACCTAGCATGAATATGTTAGGTATATGCAGTGGACTCGCGGGTTTGAGTTATTTTCTTTGTATGGTATGTATGTACGATGCTATAGTATGAGATTCGAGTAAATTATTCTAATTACTACGTATGTAAACCAAAACTAGTATGCTCACCAATTCTTTATGTGTTGACGAATATTTTATACATGTTGCAGGAAATGTTTGATGCGGGATATTCAAGAAATCTACTTAGGATTGGACTAGAAACTCACGCTAGTTTAAGTTCTATATTTTGATGCCGTATTTCTCTTTTCATGAAAACAATTTGTATTCTATTATCTTTTTAGAGGATTATTATGCTATGAATGAAATTATATCTTTAAATCATATTGTCACGAATTCTAGTGTCATGAAGTCTTTGAACAATCTATCCGAAGTCTCGCCCCGATGTATTTCGCCATCGTTTGGGGTGTGACATATAATGTTGGTGAGCTCACAGGTTTTACAAAAGAGTTTCCATAAGTTTCAAAAGACCATTCCCGTTAATACTATGTCATAAGAACGTTAGCTAGACTTTAAGTATCATTCCTACTACGAGTTGGAAACCATTACTGACATGTAACCCGGATAAGTATGCCCAGAATGTATGAATCACCGTCAATATCGGTGACTCTGAAAGTTAGAGACAATATGCACCCACCCGACATCCTGTCGTCAGGTGGGTTAGTCAAGTCCAATAGATCTATCCATATTTCCTCCGTTATGTATACACACATATTCATGGTTTCCCCCTGGGACTTCCTGATGAAACGCCTGTATAGTAAACAACAATAACCATAATATAACATGACCTTTAAGAATTGTAAGTATGAAGCATGTTTCTCCCCCGAAAACAAACCAGTAAAAGCGGGGCTGTGACACTCACCTTAGGTTGCGTTACTTGAAAACAGTTAAATCAACAAGCTATGATAGCCCCAAATAGCGGCGACCTATCATGAGACGTATATAAGTACCCAGACTAATAACCCATAGGTTAACTAGTCCCCGAATGTCCAGACCATAACCATGTACGTTTGAAAACACATTTGACCGTTAAAATGACCGCACAAGACAAGAATTAAAGAATTAAAGAAGAAAATGAAATGGTTTGAGAAAAAAAAAGAGGATGAAGAAGATGAAATGAAGAAGACTCGCATTTAGTTGTTTTGCTTTTTCCCGGTTGGTTTTGACTTCCTTTTTAACTTTTATTTTTGTTATGAAACAAAAAAAAAATTTAATTGCCAAACTTTCACCCATTTATATTTTCACCCTTTGTGAGATTCGAACTCCCAACCTCCCCCAAGGGGGTTTGTTCCCTTTACCGTTAGACTATAACATAAGTGAGAAATAAAATTTCATCCATCAATTTGATATTACTTTAATCGTAGCTTAAAAAAATAGTTTACATTATTTATTTCGTTAAGGCCTAAAGCTAAGGCTAAGGAGCACAATTTTTGCAGCGCGGCCAAGGCGCCTAAATTTTCAGGGCCGACCCTGGCCAAACCTCAACTCTTTCAATGGGAAAATGTACCTTCACCACTGTCGACCGGAGGATTCATCTGCAAGAATCTTATATCCAACGGAGTTTGGTGCTTCGATTATACCCTCACTGCTCCATGGTTAGCCAAACAGTTACTATGAAAAATTTGTTTGTTAGAGCTTCAAACTTTTGGACATGAAAGAAAGAGAGAGATATTGTTGTCGAATAAGAGAAAGGAAAAAAGAAAGGGTGGAAAGTGTCACACCCTCAAATTTCACTTGCGGGGTTTTACCGCGAGGCACGTGACACACCAGGATCCAAGTCAACGGTCACAATAAATGACAACTAAACGTAAGTTACGTAAGCCAAAACATTAAGTTTTAATAACATAAACCAACAGCGGAAGCATAATCTTGTTTACAACCAAAAGACATAACGTAGTCTGAAAACATTACTAAAAACATGCACTACAACCCTAGACGCCGTGGAAGACCACGTACGCCTAATCCATTGACTGCTACCTTTGCGACCTGAGAAAACATGCCAAAAATGTCAACATATAATGTTGGTGAGCTCACAGGTTGTACAAAAGAGTTTCCATAAGTTTGAAAAGATCATTCCCGTTAATACTATGTCATAAGAACGTTAGCTAGACGTTAAGTATCATTCCTACTACGAGTTGGAAACCATTACTGACATGTAACCCGGATAAGTATGCCCAGAATGTATGAATCACCGTCAATATCGGTGACTCCGAAAGTTAAAGACAATATGCTCCCACCCGGCATCCTGCCGTCAGGTGGGGTTAGTCAAGTCCAATAGATCTATCCATATTCCCCCGTTTTGTATACCCACGTATTCATGGTTTCCCCCTGGGACTTCTTGATGAAACGCCCGTATAGTAAACAACAATAACCATAATATAACATGACCTTTAAGAAATGTAAGTATGAAGCATGTTTCTCCCCCGAAAACAAACCAGTAAAAGCGGAGCTGTGACACTCACCATAGGTTGCGTTACTTGAAAACAGTTAAATCAACAAGCTATGATAGCCCCAAATAGCGGCGACCTATCATGAGACGTATATAAGTACCCAGACTAATAACCCGTAGGTTAACTAGTCCCCGAATGTCCAGACCATAACCATGTACGTTTGAAAACACATTTGACCGTTAAAATGACCGCACAAGACAAGAATTAAAGAATTAAAGAAGAAAATGAAATGGTTTGAGAAAAAAAAGAGGATGAAGAAGATGAAATGAAGAAGACTCGCATTTAGTTGTTTTTGCTTTTTACTGGTTGGTTTTGACTTCCTTTTTAACTTTTATTTTTGTTATGAAACAAAAAAAAATTAATTGCCAAACTTTCACCCATTTATATTTTCACCCTTTGTGAGATTCGAACTCCCAACCTCCCCCAAGGGGGTTTGTTCCCTTTACCGTTAGACTACAACATAAGTGAGAAATAAAATTTCATCCATCAATTTGATATTACTTTAATCGTAGCTTAAAAAAATAGTTTACATTATTTATTTCGTTAAGGCCTAAATGTGACACCCGGCAAATTCTGGTTAACAACATGGTCTAGATTAAAGTCTACCTTAGCGAGTCACGCGTATATTATACTTAACGAGGGTTATCTAGATAGCTAGATAGGACATACGAGCATTATCTCGGGTTATGAGATGCTTTGACTCCTTGTGTGGGTCGGGTTCTGACTCCTTGTGTGAGTTAACATGTGATTTCATGATTAGTGAACCTCGGACGTTGGTGAATAACAAACTTATGTGTCTCGGTGATATCTGACAAACTTATGTGAAAACCATACGTGATTATGTGAACCTAAACCGAACACGTTAATAAAAATTATTAAAAGTGGAGCGTGAGGTTGATTAGGGTCTTAACGCATGGGGTTACACTTGTTACGGTTCGAAATAACGAAAACGTCGAAGGATAACGCGTCGGGAGGCGAAACGAAACAAAAGCGCGCCACCCGGACCTGTGAGCGGCCGCTCACAGGCTCCGAGCGGCCGCGCGAAGGGGACTGACGGGTTTAAACCGCCTCAAACTCATATTTAAACATCTTTAACTCCCATGCAGCCCTCATACTCAACCCTAATCACCCCCTTACTGCCCCACACGAATATTTCACTCCAAAAACACCTGCTAAGGCTTAAGATCATCAATTGGGAGGCTCCAAGGCGCGCGATTGATTGATTTGAAGAGCTAAGGGTATAACTCATGATTTCTTATGCTTTTTACTTTATGTTTTATTGTAAAAATCCTATAACAAGTTTGTCCAGGTCTGATTGAATTTAATAAACATTAAAACATGAGTCTTTTTGAAGATTAAACGGATTAAACCTATTAATAAACGCGTAGTAACATCATAGGATGCTTGTTGCGCAAGTTATTGGTGTTTTGATCTTAAAAGCTTTGATCTTGACATGTTTGATAATAGGATCTGATGGGAATAGTTATTAGGAAAGTTGTATGATGATTATTAGGTATTATTGATTGATAATATGCAACTAGGGTTTGATATAATTGATGATATTGTACGATCAGAATCTGGACAGATTCTGAAAGTCGACTTGTAGGGTCTGTTTCGTGGCTTGAAAACAATTGATTTGATCGATTCTTTGCATGATTGTAACGTACATGGTCTTAGCTTTTCATAATGGGCAAAACCATCGAATTTGGACGTCGTTTGAGTCGTTTTTGGAATTTTAATTGATTAGGGGTCATATCAGATTTTCGGATTTGTAAATTGGGTTAACTTTAAATGGTCATAACTTGAGATTTACAAGGAATTAGATTATGAAATTTTTACAGTAGGTCAATACTGGACAAATAGAGCTTTTCCAAGTGGATTCATCTCGTTTGGATGAATACACAATTGTTAAGAATTTTCCTACTAAACTGACCTGTTGAGGAGATTTTCTGGACCTAGCTGTGTTGTACGAATTTTCATAATTTTTGTGTTTGGAATTGAGACAAAACAAAAATAGGTATTGTCGAGTGAATCCCAAAGTAAATTCAGTAAAACTTTGGGAGGTTAACTCACTGGTTTGCTATTTTAAATAAATTAGTTTTGATGGCGCACAATCTGTCCTGAAAACACAGATTGTGTATTATGTGCTTCTGTGATTAATTGAGGTCTTAGGTGGTATGGAATTGACATGAAACTGAAGTACACTTGTCTGAGACACATACGGAATGTAGAACTAATTGTAACCAACGTATTCACCAACGGGTCCGTAGGGTTTACTATTGCATGTAGAATCACTAGGCATCGCATGCACACTTTTGAACATTTAAAACGCCTTGGACAAACGAGTTATATGGGTAATGATGTTACGCCTATACTCACTAAGCGACACTGTTATTAGGGTGTCGGTAGCATATATTGCTTGCTGTTCGGATTCTTTGCTTGCACGTTAAGGTGAGTTTACGGCCCCTCTTTTAAACTGGTTTTATACTTTCGGGGGAGAAAACATGTGTTAAAACGATTATTTGGTAACTACTGTCATACTGTGGGTTTCTCTTGTGTACTACACGATCTTTGGAAGTCCCGGGGGGAACCATGAATGTGCGGGTTTGCACAACGGGGAAATGTGAATAGCGCTATTGGGAGTGACCAACCCCGCTCGTCGACTTGGAGGGTCGGCGGGTGCATATTGTCTCAAACAGGAACAACAGGAACAACAGGAACATACATCGGGCATACTTTTGGTATTCGCGTTAGTAATGGTTTTCCAATCGTGGTAGTAACAAAACGTACGCCTAGCTAGCGTATACTGGTTTTCTATTTGTTATAGTATGGACAGGTGGATTTGGTACTTGGATACAAAACCTGTAAACTCACCAGCATTTTTGTGCTGACGTAAACTTTTACATGTTTTCTCAGGTCGCTAAGGTAGCACAATGGAACTAGGGCGCACGCGTCTGCACGGCGTCTAGTTAGAGTCGCATGGTTTTCATATGTTGAACAATTGGTTTACTTTTTAGATACTGTTTTGAATAAGCTTCCGCTGTAAACGGGGATTTTAAACATTGTTTTGAAATTGCATTATGTTCATGTTAGACTTGTCTATTGTGATCGTTGGTTTGGATCCTGGTTTGTCGTGCGCCTCGCGGTAAAACTCCGCAAGTGGATTTTGAGGGTGTGACAGATTGGTATCAGAGCCAATGGTTATAGTGAACTAGGACTGCATGTAGGGTCTAGTCTATAGCCGAGTCGCACACACTAGACGATCACATGGTACTAAACGTTATAGTGGTTTACGTATGGTCTTATCGGGGTGTCTCTAAATCATTGGTCTTTCTATGTTACATCATCCGTTCTATCTTAGGTTGGGTTACTTGTTTTCTAGGCAGTGAGGTCTGTTGGAGTAACTCGTGTGCTCTTGAGATTTGTCCAAGGCTCGGACATCTCCCTTCCGCACTCCAATAGAAACACTTGTCATGAACTACCGTAGTATTACGGTGTATAGCTAAGAGTCTATGTTCGGTGATTTGAACTTTGAACTAGGAGAACACTTGGAGGACCATGTAGAACGTTTTATCATTTTGGGTGCACACAAAATCATAAAACGAAATGCATGGAAGCCCTGGTGAGCTCTGGGTTTGAGGGGATAGTCCTGGATTGGATCTAGCTTTGATCTTGTGAACATTAGTGGTTATCCTTATCTGCGAAACTAAATTTTCTCGCTCTTTCTGCCAGAATCATGTCTGGAGTACGAGGAGGACGTGGAGGTGGTCGCAATGGTGGACGTGGTGGTGGTCGCGGTGGTGCTGGTGGTCGTGGAGGTGTTAACCTATCGCAGGATGATCTGAACAACTTACTCCAAGCTGCCTTTCAGTTAGGGCACAACGGTGGTGGTAAGTTGTTTTATCCGTTTTCTTTGCCTCATTGGTGAACCTTGTTTACGTTATTCGTAGTTCTCATACGTTTCATTTCAGGTGGTCCTGTTGACCCACCCCCACCCATGTGCACCTACAAGATGTTCCGGGACTGCAAGCCCCAGGAATTCTCTGGCACTGAGGGTGCGGTTAGCTTGCTTAGGTGGTTGGAGAAAGTGGAGTCGGTATTTCTGATGTGTAACTGTCTCCCAGAAGATCGGGTGAAGTATTCGGCTGCGTTATTCCAGGACGTGGCATTGACTTGGTGGAATGGTATCACCCAGAACATGGGTATTGGGGAGGCATATGCTATGCCATGGGAGAACTTTGTGCAGTTGCTGAAGCGGGAGTATTGCCCGAGGGAAGAGGTACAGAAGCTGGAGCATGAGGTGTGGAACCTCAAGATGACTGGGTCGGAAATCGAGAAGTATACTGTGAGGAGGAATGAGTTGGCAGTGCTGTGTCCCGATCTGCACGTGCCAGAGTATCGTAAGATTGAACACTATGTATCAGGGTTAGTACCGGAAATTGCAGGGTTAGTGGCTGCTGGAAATCATCCTACTTATGCGGAGGTAGTTCGATCGGCCCATAGGATGACCAACTTAAAGGTGAATGAGGGGATTTTGCCTGCGAAAGGTTCGACTGTTAAGGCCCCAGAGAACAACAAGCGCAAGTGGGAGAACGACGGGAAAGGATCTGGGTCTACACAGCAGGGTAAAAGGTTTGATAATGGGGGTTCATCTTCTTCGGGTAACAAGCAGGGTGGTTATGCGGGAAAACTGCCCAAATGCAACAAGTGTGGACGCCATCACCAAGGGAACTGCGATAGTAACCGTTGTCACCGCTGCCAGCGGACAGGGCATTATGCTAAGGATTGTCGGGCTACACTTCCATCGACTCAGGCTCCGACTGACAGTTCAGTTCCGACTACTCAGGGGACTACAGGGAAACAAGGATGCTACAACTGTGGTGACACTGGGCATTACAAGAAGGATTGCCCAAAACTGAAGCAGGGTGGGAACAACGGGAATGGGAACAACGGGGGCGGCGGCAGAAATGCACGTGCCTTCGTCATTGGAGCCGCTGAGGCTAGACAGGACCCTGACACAGTCACCGGTACGTTTCTTCTCAATAATCGTTCTGTTAGCGTGTTATTTGATTCTGGTGCCGACAAGAGTTTTGTATCCATGGATGTTAGTCGACTGCTAGTTGTAGTACCCGTACCGTTAGAGACTAAGTATATTATTGAGTTGGCTGACGGTAAAAAGATTGAAGCTACTAGTGTTCTTCGGGAGTGTCAATTAGAGTTGTCGGGTTTATCGTTCCCCATCGACCTTATGCCGGTACCTTTGGGTAGTTTTGACGTTGTGGTAGGAATGGATTGGTTATCTTTGTATCGCGCGGAGATTGTCTGTTACGATAAGGTTATTCGGATTCCTCTCCCTGATGGAGAATTTCTTTCTGTGTACGGTATCAAGGGTGGTGTTCCGCTAAACATCATCTCTAGCATGAAAGCCCTTAAGTGTCTTCGAAAGGGTTATCCAGCCGTATTGGCGCTTTTATCTGTTTCCTCTGGTGATGAAAAGAAGATCAACGACATTCCGGTGGTACGCGAGTTTCCTGATGTTTTTCCCGATGATTTATCTGGTCTTCCTCCTCATTGTCAAGTTGAGTTCGGTATTGATCTTGTACCAGGGGCTGCTCCTATTGCTCGGGCCCCCTATCGTCTTGCACCTCCCGAGATGCAGGAATTGTCCAGTCAGTTACAGGAACTCTTGGACAAGGGTTTCATCCGGCCAAGTTCTTCCCCTTGGGGAGCCCCAATTCTATTTGTTAAGAAGAAGGATGGGAGTTTCCGATTATGCGTAGACTACAGAGAACTGAACAAATTGACCATCAAGAACCGTTATCCTCTTCCACGTATTGATGATCTATTCGACCAGCTTCAGGGTTCTAGTTATTATTCCAAGATCGATCTGAGGTCCGGTTATCACCAGCTGCGCGTCAGGGAGGCTGACGTTGCGAAGACTGCTTTTCGAACCCGTTATGGCCATTTCGAATTCTTGGTCATGCCTTTCGGTCTCACGAACGCACCGGCGGTTTTCATGGACTTGATGAACCGCGTCTGTAAACCATATTTGGACAAGTTCGTCATTGTATTTATTGATGACATTCTGATCTACTCCAAGAACGAGACCGAACACGGGGAACATCTGCGGTTAGTTTTGGAACTTTTACGACGGGAGCAACTTTACGCCAAGTTCTCAAAGTGTGACTTTTGGTTACGCGAAGTTCAATTCCTAGGACATGTGGTCAATGAACTAGGGATTCATGTCGATCCAGCTAAGATCGAAGCGATCAAGGACTGGGGAGCACCAAAGACGCCAACTGAGGTGCGGCAATTCCTAGGCCTTGCGGGCTATTATCGTCGTTTCATTCAGGGGTTCTCGAAGATTGCTCAACCCCTCACCACTCTCACTCAGAAGGATAGGAAGTTCGACTGGGGTGAACCACAAGAGTCAGCGTTTGAAGAACTGAAGTCTAAACTGTGTTCTGCTCCTATTTTGTCTTTACCTGAGGGTCCTGATGATTTTGTTGTCTACTGTGATGCTTCCATTCATGGACTCGGTTGCGTATTGATGCAACGCGAGAAAGTGATTGCGTATGCTTCTCGTCAACTCAAAGTGCATGAGAAGAACTACACCACTCATGATTTGGAGTTGGGTGCCGTGGTATTCGCGTTGAAAATTTGGAGACATTACTTGTACGGTACCAAATGCACCATCTACACCGATCACAAGAGTCTCCAACACATTTTCGACCAACAACACTTGAACATACGGCAACGCCGTTGGATCGAACTGTTGAACGACTATGATTGTGCTATTAAGTACCATCCTGGCAAGGCGAATGTTGTAGCAGACGCCTTGAGCAGGAAGGAATCTACTAAACCTCGTCGCGTTCGGGCGTTGCAGCTCACCATCCATTCGTCGTTACCTGATCAACTCCGTTCTGCTCAATTGGAAGCTCTGAAGGAGGAAAACCTTAAAGCTGAAACTATGCACGGTGCCGACAAGCACCTAGAGCGAAGGTCTGATGGCCTGCACTATTTCGCAGAACGTATATGGGTTCCTTTGTTCGGGGGACTACGGGAGCTTGTCCTTGATGAGGCTCATAAGTCCCGATATTCTATTCATCCTGGTTCGGATAAGATGTACCAAGATCTGAAGGTGCTTTACTGGTGGCCAAACATGAGGTCGGACATAGCCTCATACGTGAGCAAATGCTTGACCTGTGCTAAGGTCAAGGTGGAATACCAGAAACCGTCGGGTCTCCTGCAACAACCTGAAATTCCGGAATGGAAATGGGAACGAATTACTATGGATTTTGTCACACAACTTCCTAAATCACCAAGCGGGAACGACAAGATATGGGTGATTGTCGATCGGTTGACGAAATCAGCCCATTTTCTTGCTATTAAGGAGACCGACACCATGGATCGTTTGGCTCGCCTTTACTTGAAAGAAGTTGTTTCTAAGCACGGGGGTACCAGTTTCTATTATCTCGGATCGTGACTCCCATTTTACTTCTCACTTTTGGAAGTCTTTGCACAAGGCTTTGGGTACCCAACTAGACATGAGTACGGCTTACCATCCACAGACTGACGGTCAGAGTGAGCGTACGATTCAAACTTTAGAAGACATGCTGCGGGCGTGTGTGATCGATTTTGGGAAGGGTTGGGAAGCTCATCTACCGTTGGTAGAATTCTCGTATAATAACAGTTATCACACGAGCATCAAAGCTGCTCCATTCGAAGCACTGTACGGACGGAAATGCCGTTCTCCTCTTTGCTGGGCTGAAGTGGGTGAGAGTCAACTCACTGGGCCTGAACTAGTGTACGAAACTTCGGAAAAGATCGTACAGATTCGTAATCGGTTGGCGGCGGCACGGGACCGGCAAAAGAGTTATGCTGATCAGCGTCGCAAACCACTGGAATTCCAAGTCAATGACAAGGTACTTCTAAAAGTCTCACCGTGGAAGGGCGTCATACGCTTTGGGAAGCGTGGCAAACTCAATCCGCGATATGTCGGCCCATTTACGATCCTGGAACGGATTGGGCCGGTGGCATATCGACTTGATCTACCGACGGAGCTCGGTAACGTACATAACGTCTTTCACGTGTCAAACTTGAAGAAGTGTCTGGCTGACGAGTCTCTCATCGTTCCACTAGAAGAGATCAAGGTTGATGATCGTCTTCGGATTGTGGAAGAACCTGTGGAGATCCTTGATTACAAGATTCGTAGCCTACGTCACAGCAAGATTCGTATCGTTAAGGTTCGGTGGAACTCGAACCGGGGACCAGAGTATACGTGGGAACGGGAGGATCAGATGAAGTCTAAGTATCCTCATCTCTTTCCTAAGGAAGCGTTCGAGTCGAGACATGTCTCTTCGGCAGCTGAATGAATCTCGGGTCGAGATTCCTTTTAACGTGGGGATGATGTGACAACTCGGGTAAATTTCTCTCTTTTGGTTTCTATCTTTTGTTTGTTTTCTTCGTTATTTCTTTTGTTCTTTTGGTACTTGAGCAATTTTCGGGACGAAAATTCTTTTAACGTGGGGATGATGTGACACCCGGTAAATTCTGGTTAACAACATGGTCTAGATTAAAGTCTACCTTAGCGAGTCACGCGTATATTATACTTAACGAGGGTTATCTAGATAGCTAGATAGGACATACGAGCATTATCTCGGGTTATGAGATGCTTTGACTCCTTGTGTGGGTCGGGTTCTGACTCCTTGTGTGAGTTAACATGTGATTTCATGATTAGTGAACCTCGGACGTTGGTGAATAACAAACTTATGTGTCTCGGTGATATCTGACAAACTTATGTGAAAACCATACGTGATTATGTGAACCTAAACCGAACACGTTAATAAAAATTATTAAAAGTGGAGCGTGAGGTTGATTAGGGTCTTAACGCATGGGGTTACACTTGTTACGGTTCGAAATAACGAAAACGTCGAAGGATAACGCGTCGGGAGGCGAAACGAAACAAAAGCGCGCCACCCGGACCTGTGAGCGGCCGCTCACAGGCTCCGAGCGGCCGCGCGAAGGGGACTGACGGGTTTAAACCGCCTCAAACTCATATTTAAACATCTTTAACTCCCATGCAGCCCTCATACTCAACCCTAATCGCCCCCTTACTGCCCCACACGAATATTTCACTCCAAAAACACCTGCTAAGGCTTAAGATCATCAATTGGGAGGCTCCAAGGCGCGCGATTGATTGATTTGAAGAGCTAAGGGTATAACTCATGATTTCTTATGCTTTTTACTTTATGTTTTATTGTAAAAATCCTATAACAAGTTTGTCCAGGTCTGATTGAATTTAATAAACATTAAAACATGAGTCTTTTTGAAGATTAAACGGATTAAACCTATTAATAAACGCGTAGTAACATCATAGGATGCTTGTTGCGCAAGTTATTGGTGTTTTGATCTTAAAAGCTTTGATCTTGACATGTTTGATAATAGGATCTGATGGGAATAGGTATTAGGAAAGTTGTATGATGATTATTAGGTATTATTGATTGATAATATGCAACTAGGGTTTGATATAATTGATGATATTGTACGATCAGAATCTGGACAGATTCTGAAAGTCGACTTGTAGGGTCTGTTTCGTGGCTTGAAAACAATTGATTTGATCGATTCTTTGCATGATTGTAACGTACATGGTCTTAGCTTTTCATAATGGGCAAAACCATCGAATTTGGACGTCGTTTGAGTCGTTTTTGGAATTTTAATTGATTAGGGGTCATATCAGATTTTCGGATTTGTAAATTGGGTTAACTTTAAATGGTCATAACTTGAGATTTACAAGGAATTAGATTATGAAATTTTTACAGTAGGTCAATACTGGAAAAATAGAGCTTTTCCAAGTGGATTCATCTCGTTTGGATGAATACACAATTGTTAAGAATTTTCCTACTAAACTGACCTGTTGAGGAGATTTTCTGGACCTAGCTGTGTTGTACGAATTTTCATAATTTTTGTGTTTGGAATTGAGACAAAACAAAAATAGGTATTTTCGAGTGAATCCCAAAGTAAATTCAGTAAAAATTTGGGAGGTTAACTCACTGGTTTGCTATTTTAAATAAATTAGTTTTGATAGCGCACAATCTGTCCTGAAAACACAGATTGTGTATTATGTGCTTCTGTGATTACTTGAGGTCTTAGGTGGTATGCAATAGACATGAAACTGAAGTACACTTGTCTGAGACACATACGGAATGTAGAACTAATTGTAACCAACGTATTCACCAACGGGTCCGTAGGGTTTACTATTGCATGTAGAATCACTAGGCGTCGCATACACACTTTTGAACATTTAAAACGCCTTGGACAAACGAGTTATATGGGTAATGATGTTACGCCTATACTCACTAAGCGACACTGTTATTAGGGTGTCGGTAGCATATATTGCTTGCTGTTCGGATTCTTTGCTTGCACGTTAAGGTGAGTTTACGGCCCCTCTTTTAAACTGGTTTTATACTTTCGGGGGAGAAAACATGTGTTAAAACGATTATTTGGTAACTACTGTCATACTATGGGTTTCTCTTGTGTACTACACGATCTTTGGAAGTCCCGGGGGGAACCATGAATGTGCGGGTTTGCACAACGGGGAAATGTGAATAGCGCTATTGGGAGTGACCAACCCCGCTCGTCGACTTGGAGGGTCGGCGGGTGCATATTGTCTCAAACAGGAACAACAGGAACAACAGGAACATACATCGGGCATACTTTTGGTATTCGCGTTAGTAATGGTTTTCCAATCGTGGTAGTAACAAAACGTACGCCTAGCTAGCGTATACTGGTTTTCTATTTGTTATAGTATGGACAGGTGGACTTGGTACTTGGATACAAAACCTGTAAACTCACCAGCATTTTTGTGCTGACGTAAACTTTTACATGTTTTCTCAGGTCGCTAAGGTAGCACAATGGAACTAGGGCGCACGCGTCTGCACGGCGTCTAGTTAGAGTCGCATGGTTTTCATATGTTGAACAATTGGTTTACTTTTTAGATACTGTTTTGAATAAGCTTCCGCTGTAAACGGGGATTTTAAACATTGTTTTGAAATTGCATTATGTTCATGTTAGACTTGTTTATTGTGATCGTTGGTTTGGATCCTGGTTTGTCGTGCGCCTCGCGGTAAAACTCCGCAAGTGGATTTTGAGGGTGTGACACTAAAGCTAAGGCTAATGAGCACAATTTTTGTAGCGCGGCCAAGGCGCCTGAATTTTCAGGGCCGACCCTAGCCAAACCTCAACTCTTTCAATGGGAAAATGTACCTTCACCATTGTCGACCGAAGGATTCATCTGCTAGAATCTTATATCCAACGGAGTTTGGTGCTTCGATTAAACCCTCATTGCTCCATGGTTAGCCAAACAGTTACTATGACAAATTTGTTTGTTAGAGCTTCAAACTTTTGGACATGAAAGAAAGAGAGAGATATTTTTGTCGGATAAGAGAAAGGAAAAAAGAAAGGGTGGAAAGTGTCACACCCTCAAATTCCACTTGCGGGGTTTTACCGCGAGGCACGTGACACACCAGGATCCAAGTCAACGGTCACAATAAATGACAACTAAATGTAAGTTACGTAAGCCAAAACATTAAGTTTTAATAACATAAACCAACAGCGAAAGCATAATCTTGTTTACAACCAAAAGACATAACGTAGTCTGAAAACATTACTGAAAACATGCACTACAACCCTAGACACCGTGGAAGACCACGTACGCCTAATCCATTGACTGCTACCTTAGCGACCTGAGAAAACATGCCAAAAATGTCAACATATAATGTTGGTGAGCTCACAGGTTTTACAAAAGAGTTTCCATAAGTTTGAAAAGATCATTCCCGTTAATACTATGTCATATGAACGTTAGCTAGATGTTAAGTATCATTACTACTACGAGTTGGAAACCATTACTGACATGTAACCCCGATAAGTATGCCCAGAATGTATGAATCACCGTCATCATCGGTGACTTCGAAAGTTAGAGACAATATGCACCCACCCGGCATCCTGCCGTCAGGTGGGGTTAGTCAAGTCCAATAGATCTATCCATATTTCCCCCGTTTTGTATACCCACATATTCATGGTTTCCCCTGGGACTTCCTGATGAAACGCCCGTATAGTAAACAACAATAACCATAATATAACATGACCTTTAAGAAATGTAAGTATGAAGCATGTTTCTCCCCCGAAAGCAAACTAGTAAAAGCAGGGCTGTGACACTCACCTTAGGTTGTGTTACTTGAAAATAGTTAAATCAACAAGCTATGATAGCCCCAAATAGCGGCAACCTATCATGAGACATATATAAGTACCCAGACTAATAACCCGTAGGTTAACTAGTCCCCGAATGTCCAGACCATAACCATGTACGTTTGAAAACACATTTGACCGTTAAATTGACCGCACAAGACAAGACCCGACATCCCATTGGTGACCCGACATCCCACGTGTTAACCAAGAACAAGAAATCAAGCAATCACATGCAACTATGATTTTAACACGCATACATGTTCACTACGTCTATCATACAGGTCATATATAGCATAAACGAGTCTGAACACATGCTATCAGGTTATTAGACATGCCACAGGGTTCCTAACATGTTCCTAGGTGTCAAACCATGTTTTGGGATGTCAAAATGCACTTACAACAGTAAAACACACGATTAGGAATCAAACACGCAATTAGGAAATTCAACAGGAAATTAGGAAAGCTAATTGCCTCTTCATCAGGAAATTAGAGGGCTACTCGATCCTTATAGCAGGCGATTAGGGGCTAATCGCCCCCTCTATTAGGCGAGTAGCCTCCCTACTCGCCCCCTGGAGTCCACGGGCCATTTTCGCGCGTTTAACCCTCCAAATCAGATTCGAAACATGTAAAAACACCCAATATCAAATCCAAATCATTAAACAACCCATTCCAAGTGAAAACCCCCCAATTTATCACTGATCTAACACCCTAATTGCAAATATTACCTAAAATGGAAAAGTACTATGAAACATCAAACATACATAACTTTCCCTAAATGGTAAATAACCAGATCTCATCACCTACAACATTGCAAATCATCATCCCACTGTTATTACATCATCCTAGTATAAACCCTAACATCAAACAATCATCAAATCATATCATAACATCCTAAATCCTCAAGAATCACTCAAACGGCTCAAAATGCATATTATCATCAAAGCACCATAATAATTGTTCAAAACCTTAGGAAATCATCTTAACAACTCATACATATCAGTAAAACATCAAACACATGAAAATATTCATGTTTCAATCATTAAAAACCGTTTCTTGCATGAATACACCACATAGAACAAGTATAAAGGTTTAGACTTGTTTTAGAAACTGATTTCAAGGGTTTTTGTAACATCGCAAAATTTTCCCCAAAATTTTAATACATAAAAAGCCCTTATATATATATATATATATATATATATATATATATATATATATATATATATATTACACCTTTATCATTAATATTATACAAATGTGCCTAAGTCTTTATTTATCCTAACTCACAACTTATATACATACATAAATGTATATAAATAATAATAATAATATGATTCTAATTTTTTTTTTTTCACATACAAGATTTTTTTTTTTAATAAAGCCTTGAGTCAAATAGTCAAAGTCCTAGTCAAAGTCTTAGTCAAAAAGTCAATTCATCATAAAACCTTACTTTATGGTGTTGACCAATTTTAATGGCTAATTGACTCCAAAACTAGTATAAAAACCCACATATGACCCATTATACTTTGCACCTCTAAATCGATTGTTTCAATCCGATTAAACTTTCCCTCATACCTTTTCTTCTATAGTCTATTACTTCTACAATTGAAGCTTTGATTATAAGCTCTTGTAAATGGCAACTTTGGGGCTACACATATTCTATTTCTCGAGACTTAATATTATACTAAGGTGAGTTTACGTAACCATGTTTATGCAATTCTTCATACTTGCAACATTATACTTAAGCAATTCTACATGCATGTCTAGTTGTAAACTTTAATGCCTCATGAATTAGACAACAACAACAGTTTCAACGAGTTTCAACGAGTTTCAACATTACATAATCATTAGCTATGGCCAAGCCGGCGATACTCAATAATAGATCTATTGGATTGACAATCCCACCCGGATACGTGTACCTCCTACATAGGTAGCGTGGGTGATTGTTATCGTTCCAACATATTATTAAGGTGAACCGTGGATGACAGGATGGACCTAAACTAGTCGGAGGTTTGATTATGTCGATTCAACATATTATGTTTATTCATGTAGACTTAAACTTACGATAGACATATGAATTGCTAAACTTTTATAGTTAAACTATTTGCTTGACATGGCTTATGTATTCTCACCAACTTCTAGTTGACCCCCCCCCCCCCCATTTTTACAACTCAACAGGAAATAATGATGCATGAAGACTAGAGTATTTACATGAGAATGCAAACTGAAGTCTATGCTTGTTTGGTTTTTGTGATGTATTAGATTTCCACTTAAAACTCATTATGTATTTCCATTTTTGGATATTTGCACTTTAAATTAATTTCAATTAAAACTTGATTACCATGTGCTACTGTATACTCATTCTTACGTGACACCTCGATGTTTCCGCCATCGGTTGGGGTGTTACAGTTTTCAAAGACACAAACTTGATAAAACAAGGTCTGGACCTTTGGGAACCAAAATATCAACATTACAAAGGTTTAGGATAGATAACACACCTTGGATTTTGTTAAAAGGGAAGTGTAAGCTTAGGGATGATGGGTTTTGGGCAAAAACGAGTTCCAGAGGTGTATTATGGTGTGAGGGAGGCTTGGGACGAGTTAGGGTTGCACAAATGGTGTTTTACAAGTCAAGGGTGGTATTTATAGGTGCAGCAGGCGAGTAGCCCCAGGTTACAGGCGAGTAGGGCTAATCGCCCCTAGTTACTGGTGAGTAGGGGCTAATCGCCCCTACTACTCGCCCCCCTGCAGGGCTGTTTAAGTTTTTGGCGCGTTAAACTCTATTTTAACACATATAAGCACATATTCACATACCAAAAAGTCATATAATGATCATAAACACATAATGCATGATAACTAACACGTTCACATTCGTTCACCAATTCCCGGGACTCGAGACTTGCGTGTGTGCGTTAAACCCGACGATTCTACAAATCACAAATCCTTGTACACATGGTTATGGACCGACTCCTAATGATCCCGTGGATCATTGTAACGACTCCCGATGATTCCCGGAACTATCATGACGACTCAATTGACCCGGTTAAGTGTAATATATGCATGACTCGCAAAGGTAGACTTACTAGTTTGACCAATGTTACTAACTTGAGTTTGTTAGGTGTCACAGAAAGGGTTAACAATTTGTTGGATCGAAAGGTTTTATGATATTGATGAGTTATAGAGTTAACTAGGAAGGGAACATTTTCATGCATTATTAACTTCTACCTTATGCACTAAAATATGTGTTAGTGTCCTAGAATTCTTAAGAAAATACAATCTTATTCATCTAAAATGATTTATAAGGTATATAGGTAGAGATAAATATTGAGAAAATTTTCAAAAGAGAATCATCCGACCTTGATTTTCAAGTAGTAAGGCCTTGAAAATAGTTTTGAATGATCTTTTTTGGGTTCCTTCCGAAAGCAAATCAATTTCATCTTATTACCCAAGTCAAAAAGATGAAATTAGACAAGCATATTTGCTTAGGGGACGCCTATGTATATTTTTTTAAATATACAAATACCATCGTATTTATATATATATTTTTTCTTAAATTTATAATGACGATGTATTTTTTGTTATTGTATCATATTTTTGTTATGTTATGAACTCTACCCAACCTAAATCGTCAAATCCATCCGTACCCAACCTAAATCGTCAAATCCATCCGTAACTTTGGGTCGTATGAAATGGGAGCATTTAAAACGATGAATCCACTTGAAACAAAGTCTTGTGTCCGCTGCTGCTTTTTATTTTAGGTGGACTGCTTGACTTTATTTTTACTAAAATATATACTTTAATGATACAACGAATCTTGGATAAAAAACAATATGGATTGCAAGTTTAGTGATGAATTAGCAGCCCCTCTTTATCAACTAGGTTTGGTAGAAAATGTAGGTTGATAGGGAGGGTGACCTTTGACAAGAGAAGGAAATGGTTTTTGATAACATCAAAAGTTGTATTAATTAATTTTATTGTATAATCACATTAAAACGGTTTCTTAAAGAATCATTATTTCATTCGTATTTGTTATTAGTTTACTTGTTATTAAAAAAACTTAGGAGTCATAACTACTTTCTTTATTTTCCATTGAGTTATATTTTATTTTTGCTTCAGTTTTTTCATCAAGAAAAAGTATACGAATGCTGCGATTTAACTTATTATATGCGTCCTTTCGTCAATGTTGTGTATTCATATGTGAAGCACAGTTTGAGCCAGAAATGTAGAGATTTCCAAATAATCAGGGTACCCAAGAATGATGTCCCTCCCCCTTATGTAAACTAATATTAAGGTCGTGGCCTTCATAGATATTAAAACCATTACTAGGTGTGTTTCTTTTCATAGATATTATTATATTAAAATATGTTTTTGGTTCATATTATATTATATATATATTAATAGACCACTGATTTGAACAGTGGTCTATGGCATCTTTGTTATTTTGTTCACTTGTAGGGGTAGCTCTGTAATACCATGTCATCCTTTTTTTTACGTTTACACCTACCTCATCATAATATGTGTCCTCATTATCCTCCATACCTAACTAACCTTACATCTTCCAAACTCCAAAGCCTTTTATCTATCTAAAAAAAAGGAACCTGCTCAAACTCCATTCCACAACTGTACCGATCTAGGGTAAAAATATTTCTAACGTGCGCTGCCGACCTGCTCTATCTTACGCCACAACCGACCATGTCTACTGTGCGCCTTCCTCACCTTCGTCCACGGACATGAGCCGACATGTTGTATTCGTTAACCATGGTGATGCCATAAATTCAAGTTGTTAACATCGGTTGTCAGAACCTCCTAAACTTCACCTATTAACAGATCGTTGTAGTTTGGTTTCTATGGAGACAGAAAGAATACGACAAGATTTCAAGAGAGAAGACAGAGAGAGATGAGAAGAGGAAGTGTGGCGCGGTCGTTGTGTCGGTCGTCTGGTTGTCGAGCTGGTGTGGCAGCGACAGTGGCCGGACTTTGGCAATGGTGGTGGTAGAAAACGTAAACTGAAGAGGAGACGTGGTTTTGTGAGAAAAAAGTGTATACAGGGGGAGGTGGTTTTGGATGAATTTGTTTTGGGTCCACACCTAAATATAAACGACATTAATTAAACTATAACTTTCACTTATTCAAGACATTGAAAACCG
This sequence comes from Ambrosia trifida, assembly GCA_028751855.1. NCBI lineage: Eukaryota > Viridiplantae > Streptophyta > Magnoliopsida > Asterales > Asteraceae > Ambrosia > Ambrosia trifida. The sequence goes on from CM054122.1 coordinate 84,132,620, forward strand.
ATAAAGACTTCTTTTTCAGAAGTTACAAATAACAAAGAGTTGTTAGATGCATATAAATATTTATATGTATCATTTTAATTCGAGCTTTTTGCTGCTATATCATAAGATGATATCATACCAAACTAATTCAACGATTGCTTATAAAATACAGGATCTCATAATTGTGTATACATTTTTCGTACAGATTCATTAAAAAATGGTCTACCCCACAGCGAAACGCTCACGACACATTAGAAGGTGCGCAACGCGCGCCTTGGTAATAAACCTAGTTTTATAAATTAATTATTTTTACTATACCATCTATCTATTCTAGGGATGAGCATTTTGCACCGAATACCGAACCGATACCGATCCCGAACCGATCCCGTACCGATCCCGTACCGAACCGAGGGTGTTCGGTATCGGTATCGGTATTCACATTTAGGGGTTTTCGGTTTCGGTATTTTCGGTATCGGTACGGGATCGGTATGGGATCGGTATTTTAAGGTAAAATACCGATACCATACCGGTACCGTACCGATACCGAACCGATACCGTACCGTACCGTATGTTTTCGGTATCGGTATCGGTATTGGCTTTTTGGAATTTTCGGGATCGGTATTTTCGGTATCGGTATCGGTTGGTACCGATACCGTCCCGAGCTCATCCTAATCTATTCTATTAATATATATAAAAGAATTAAACATTGCTGACGTGGCGTGCAATGGTGCCTTCAACCTCTGCATGAAACTGCAACGTGGCATCATAAATGAAAGATTTTAGTGTTTTTGAATTATTTTCTTTTTTAATTAAAAAAAAGATAAAAATAAAACCCTAAATTTATCTCTCTATTTCTTAATTCTCAATTATTAAAATTAAATTGAGTTATTTTAGGAAAAAATAATTTAAAAACAAATTTAAATTTTTCTCTCTTATGTTCCTCCCATAATTTTTAAACGTTAATATCTTATATATTCGAGATTTTTTAAATAAAAAAGTTACACAAAATTAACGAGCGTTTTATTATCTTTCCAACGAGTACCATAGTGCTATATAAAAAACGGAGAAAAAACGACTATTTTTTGTGGGATTATGTTCATACAGAAAAAAATACAAAGTGTTCAGGTTATTCATTAATCATGTTTTTTTCTTTTAAACCGGGTTCTTATCTACGATGTTGAAATTCAGCCCAATCATCATGCTATCATTGGAATTTTACTCTTCTAAAGATGGATACGTATACTTCATCAAGAGAAGCTAGGAGAAAGAATCGCGCAACACTGCAACACATGGTGTCACCTTATAACAAGGTTTTTTTTATTTATTTAATTATAAGAGTAATAATTATTACTATTAGTATTAATATTATTAGAATGATTATATTTTTCAACCCCTATCACGAATTCTACATCTATATAAGTCAAAGTCAAATTGTAACATATTTTAAATTACGTGAAGATGATTATATGTTGAATGTTATCCTTTTAATACTGTATTATGTTTAATATGGTTTATTCTTTTTATTTTTTTTAACTTTTTAAATAAATGTTTTTTTTAACTAAGATTGATTATGTTTAAGTTATTTACGTTTCTCGTGATTTGAGTTTTCTTCTTTTATCATCTTTTATTAAATCATATTAAATTTTTCAACCCCGGGACCTTCCCGAGGTAATCAGCTAGTTCTAATATATAAAATAAGTATGCGTTTCAAATTGATTTGAAGTTAATCAACAAACGAGCATACTAAAAAAAATATTCAATTGTAAAATATAGTTACCTTAAAACTATTTGTAAGTGTAAAATTTTGTTGTACTACCAAAGTATTTGGGCTTAAGCCCATTTACGTCCCTGTTGCAAACTTGCAAGTTGCAATCGCCTTGATTCTTAAGAATTAAAGAGACATAGTTTAACTCTTTTAAGGTGAAAATATATTTGTGAATAAAAATTAAATTGTGTTTTTTAGTTTATCGTTGCATTTTAAATTATTATAATTTTCATTTTATCGTAACATTTAGATCTTAAAAGTTGATTAATATTCAATATTGTGGTATAGTCCTCGATGTCGTTCTCGTAAATATCATACTCATCAAAGTTCAAACTACATATGACGTCTAGTCTACCCAACTAGAATCAGCATGCTATTCACACCAAGATACACACGTTAAGACTATTCGTTGTGATTTAAGGTGAGCTAAAATATTATTCTATTATATATTGATAAATGGGCGATGACATGACATTGGATAAAGCCTCAATCATATTCACTTGATCCTGTTTGTGGCTCTTGATGAGCGATGCCTTTTTTTAAACATTAATAAGTAAAATAAAAAACATTAATATTTTACATAAAATTAAAAACATTACATTAAATTAAAAAAAAAAAAACATTACACTAAAAAAACATTACACACAAAAAAAAACCATTACACTAAAAAAAATAACACCAAATGTAATGTTTGGCGTAACATTTACCACGCCGAAACATGATGAAAATTATGTCTAACCTCAGAAAAATACTCGACGTGAGTAAAAGCTATGAGCATGTCTTCTTCTTCGCCGGGGAGATCCCTAAAAACTTTTTTATATGCTCGTTCGAAGTTTTTACATTTCGTTTTGAGATCTCAGTACTTGTGGGAGATTGAATCACAAGTACGATGGGTTTACCTGACGAAGTTACCAAACTCGACTAGCACACTTTACCCCACTGCGGTCCACGACTTCAAACACCACGACTCGTCGAAGTGCTATCACCGTGGACTTGATAGTACACGATTATCAACGCGAGTTCCTCCTCTTCAGCCTATTGCACCATGATTTTGAATGATTTTAAAAAAGGATTTTGAATTTGTTGTAGAAGGAGAAGAAGATAAGGAGAAGATGAAAGATCAAATAGGAACCAATACCCTAGTTAGGAACTTAGGAACCAATCTAGACCGCTCATTTTATTGACTTTTATTTTTGAATGAAAAGGGCATAATAGAAAGTTAAAAAAATTATTCCTTGATTATCTCTTAATTTGCTTTCATCTCTCTCCATAAATTAAAACTAAAATTAAGAAATCCCCAACCCTAACCATATATATATATATATATATATATAGTGGAAGTATAGACAAGAAACCCTCTCAAATGAAAAAACCCTAGAAAACCAAATACATGGTTCATATTAAGCTACATCAACCACCATATTATAATATTAAAAGGGCAATATAGACAATTCCATTATCCCCCTTTCTCTCTCTACCTATATATATTATTTTCCCCCTCTCACTCTTCATTTATTTTCAAATTCAAATCTGATCATACCCCCTCTCTCTATCCTCTCTATCTGTCTCTCTCTAGAAATACCACCACCACCACAACCACCATCACCGCCACCATAAATCTGATCATACCCGTCGTCAGATTGTTGTCAGATCGTTTTGTCATTGTTTTAATTGCGTCTGCAACGAGTTGGGAATCTGGATCTAGATCGAGTCGTCTCGGGTGGATCTGGAACGAGAAGAACGACTCGGATCCTCTCGGGTGGATCTGGAACGAGAAGAATGTTAAGGTATACTATTTATTTAAACTATATTAGAATGAGAAGATCGAGTCGTCTCGGGTGAAACAGATCTATATCTATAATTTGTTGGACGATCCACGGTCGGACAATGGATTGTTCGTGCATTTGTTGGTTGCATTTTAAGAAAAAATCTCATAAGAAAGAAAGATGAAAAAAGCTTCAAAAACTTTGAGGATATTTTGTCACAGTTCAGTAAGGTATCACCATTTGATGCTTTAAAGTGAGATGATTTCACTGTTTTAAAAATAGGCGTGTGGGACAAAAAGAATCCAGCCTTGAACTTAAGGAAATTTGTCATGAATCTGTGTGTATTTTGTTTTTTTTATTATTATTATTATTATTATGTTTGATTTTTTATAGTTGTTATGTTTAGGGTTTAGTGAAATAGGTTTTGGGTTTTGTTAGAAAAATAATAATAACAGTTTTGAGGATAGTTTTTGGTCGCACACCAAGTGTTCGATCAAATGCTTGAATGAAAAAAAAAACACTTATGTTAACCTTTTTTATTTTTTTTATTATTATTATTTTGTTTATGTTAGATTTTTATTTGATTCTGGACATGAGGTTGATGGATCACATGTGATTGATGAATAAATTTGTAGTCTTTTTATGTTAGTATATGCTAACACATGTTAGTGATGCCCCATTATGTGTTTGAGGATCCCAAACTAACATGTGTATCTGTTTCAGTGATGGTTTACATGAGTAGGCTATTGGAAGAAGGCGGCGTTGATGATGTGGCTGTGGTAAGTGATGTTTTTTTTATAAAGATTATAGATTTTTTAATCTTTTGGTGAATAGGGTGTTTAAATAATTTTTGTATTCTATTTAATAAATTTTTGGCAAGTGAAATTGTTATGAACTCGTATAGGGTATATGTCTATTTTTTGCGGTACGGGTCTTGTATGCTCACACACGTTAGTGATGCTAACACATGCTAGTATATGCCTAACTAACAGGTGTTAGGGTTCATATGACATACGTTAGTATGTGCCCAACTAACATGTGTTAGCGTTCACATGACATACGTTATTTTCAGTAAAACATATGTTTTAGCATATGCTAACACATGCTAATGCTACTGATGTCTTTTATTATATTATATATTCCATGAATATGTGGATAATTTTTTGGTATATGGATTTGGATTGGCACTGCAATTTTGGTGTTTGTTTATACACATGTTAGTGATGCTAACACATGCTAGTATATGCCTAACTAACATGTGTTAGGGTTCATATGACATACGTTATTTCAGTAAAACATATGTGTTTTAGTATATGCCCAACTAACATGTGTTACTGTTCTAGTGTTGGTTTTCAGGAATATGCTATTAGGAAGAAGAAGGCGTTGGTGATGTGGCTGTGGTAAGTGATGTTTTTTTTACAAGGATTATAATTTTTAATCTTTTGGTGAATAAGGTGTTTAAATTAGCTTGAATAAATTGGTTTCCTGGCTTTATGAAAACTGAAAAAGGGTTTATTCTTTTTAGGGTTCATATGACATACATTATTTCAGAAAACATATGTTAGTATACGCCCTTTCACATGTTAGTGATGTTAACACATGTTAGTATATACCCAACTAACATGTGTTACGGTTTGTATGACATACGTTATTTCAGTAAAACATGTGTTTTAGAATACACTAACACATGTCATTGATGTCCCATTATGCGTTTTGTAGAGCCCAGCTAACACGTGTTACTTTTTTTGTAGGTGAAGAGAAGTTTTTGAGTTAAAGATGATGATGAGGATCAAGAACGAAGCATAGCTAGATTTTTTCTATGTTGTTATGATAGTTTTTTTTTTTTTTGAAAATTCACAAATAATTATGTTTGTATTAAACGGTTTTTGATATGTTTTAGTGTTTATTGTTATGATCGTTTTTATCATTTCTTAAATAAATACACATTTTATGTGTTCTTTTAATATGTTCTTTTAGTATATGCCTGGTAACACATGTTAGCGATGTCTCACACGAGGTCAGAATTTTGTATCACAACACTAACGTATGTTAATATTGGTGCTGGAAAAAGTGTCATAAAGTAGGAGAGATGTGACTTGACAAGTGTCAAATCAACCTTTTAAAACCTAGGATTCAGAAGTGTCAAATCTCATGTTTAAAATTACCTTAGTGCCCTTAATTATATTTTTTATTAGATTGGCCCACATGCTTTATGATTATTATATTCAAATAATCATGGACCATTGATCAAGCTTGAACAATGGTCATAAGAGAGTTTGCAAGGTTTTTCCAAAAGATAGGGTTTCCATATTATCCACACCCTATATATATATATATATATATATATAGATATATATATATATATATATCAGTTACCAGTTTGGATGTAACTAATTAACCTTTTTAGTCTCAAACGATTCAATATCTTCAAGAAATCATAATGTATGTTGTTGATTCATTGTGTGCCGTATGGTCGTACCTCACTAGTGTACAAGGTTAAGGTAAAAAAATTATTTTCAATCACTTAATTCATACACGATTTTGCAGGTTTTGTATTTTTATAGATCATATATATGTGATTTTTCATATTATACATTTATATTAATACTTCCATATCAATTCCATATCATAATTGGTCTACGAATCAGATTATAATCAAGAGGTAACATCGGTGGAACCATAAGGTAGACATATTTTTTTATTAATTTTTTTTGTTGTTATTCAAAATTATTGTATATGTAGCGATTGTAGGATTATTTTTTATTTTTTTTTTATAACTGAGCGATTGTAGGAATGAAACACGTTTGTTTGGGTAACTGTTATTCGAACCGTTTCGGGAGGAACACAAATAAAATAACTCTTTTCAATCTTGGTACTGATAATATTTTATTCCAGATTCATGTTTAGATTTTTTATCCCCCTGAAAGTTTATATTGTATTCATTGTGTATGCATATATACACTATACGCACTTGTGTACGTTAGAACAATTTAATTTAAAATATATATATATATATATATATATATATATATATATATATATGTAAATCCATATCTAAATCCATGTACTCTTGATTGGTCAATACACATGTGTATAATATCCATATATATTTAACCGATACATTTGTGTATAGACCCTTGTTAACTTTCATTTTAAATCCTTGTTTTCATATAAATTTATAATGATAGTATTTGTGTTACGATTGCAATGATCAAAGAGGAAAATTAACTGATTTGCTAAAATAATGGGATTATATTGAAAATAAAAGGAAACTAATTAAACATGTGTTGTTAATAGTCAATATACAATTACCACATTGCACTTTGATTTAATTAAAGATTTAATTAATGTTTTACTTATTTACAATCATACCATTAGAGATCAATGGCTAAGATTGGTTCCTATAGTTCCAACTTAAGGTATGGTTCCTATTTGAACCCTACCCTATATATATATATATATATATATATATATATATATATATGTGTGTGTGTGTGTGTGTGTGTGTGTGTGTTTGTGTGTGTGTGTGTGTGTGCGTGTGTGTGTGTATGTAGAGGATTCGGTAGGAAAATTGTTTCGTGTAGGAAGTGTAGGAAGTATTTTCAACCATTAGATCAAATCTGATTAAATCTTTAGATGAAGGGCATTATAAACTTTTTGTCCATTTTTTATTTATTACAAACCCACTAAATTAGCAATTAACATCTAGAAATTTATGAAGATTAATTATCCTAAATTAACTAATTATCATTATTTTTCATAAGAATCAAAAGATATTCATATCAAATAAATTGATCAATACCCAAAAACTAGTTCGATTCTTCAAACATATAACTTATCTCTATCACTTGTTCGATTATTCAAGTCATGGCAGAAGGTTAACATCAGGAGTGTTTTATAATAACGTCAGAAGTGTTTTATAATGAAAGAGAAACTAGTATGTATTAATAAGGAGTGTTTTATAATATCATCGGGAGTGTTTTATAATAACATCAAGAATGGTTTATATTGAAACTAAACACAGTAGAAGTGTTTTAAAACAGTAGAAGTGTTTTAAAACTGCATTAATTAAGGAATTATGGGAACAGTTTCAAAACTATTAGGAGAGAAAAATTGGTTTTCTCTAAATAAAGTGCATGGTTGTTTTTGTTTTGTGAAGATGAATGTTTGACTTTGAATGATATTATTGAAAACAATAATTAGGAGAGAGAGAGAGAGAGAGAGAGAGGGGTACCATAAAATAAATGTAGGATGCATTTAATCAGTTTCTAAAAACATAATACATAATGACCTTGATACCCTCATTTAAAACTCATATTTACAATCCTACCCTAATTTCTTTAATATATTAATTAGATTTTAAACACCATCCTATCTTTTAATCTCCACCATCCATCTTTAAATCTAATGGTTCAAAACACTTTCTACACTTCCTACATAAAACCATTTTCCTACGGGAACACTATCCTATATATATATATATAGTAAAAATATAAAATGGTTATTTTCTTTAAAAAAAATTCAAACGGTCAAAAGGAGCCATTAGCGGACGCAATCGCGGTCGCGTCTGCTCGCTCGCAGGCCTGATAGCGCGTGGCAGTTGTCATGTTTACGAGCCACGTAGCTCGTTGGATGGCTCGTGACAATTCGCTCGCGGGCTACAACGCACAGTCTACGCATAATCACAATGTGTCCCACCCCCTGTGGTGTGGTGGTAAATGTGTTGGAGTTTTAAATGAGAGATGGGGAGTTCAAGCATCATAAGAGGCAAAAACTGTGTATTTAAAGGAAAGAAAGATTTACCCGTTAAAAAAAAAAGCATAATAACAATGTGAAAGGAGATGTAAGAGTTTCACGATTGTTAAACTTAGCCTTATGTTTTCATTTGACTCAATAACCTGTGATCATAACAAATTTTCAACGGTAACTAATGATTATAACACAACATTACGCAAAATTCCACCTTACGTTAGGGTGGAAGGGGCACCCATCGGGTTTGGTTTGCATGTTGATACATGCTTAGGGTACATTGTCGCCACCATAGCGGGTTCGATTTGTAGGTAGTGTTTGCGGCTACGCAAAGCCGCTGTGTTTCTCCATTTTATGACCGTTTGGAACAGTCTTACAATTGGTAGGGAGGCTTTTTTGAAAGGAAAACAAATTTAAATCACACGCTATAAATATAAGCAGTTTCAATCATATTTGCACCACAAAACTCTTGTTCTTTTCACATTTCTCTCAAATGGGAATATCGGATTGGACCGAAGACAAAAAATGGCATTGGTAATGGCTTAGCTAAGTCTTGAATCGGATAGGAAGCACAGATCGTGTGCGCTTTAGGGTGCAATACTTGATTGATTCCAAGAAAATGTAGGTCAACCCAACCGAAAGATATATGACCTACATCAAATGTTGTATGAAATCCGAATGGAGAGAAAAAGTTTGAGTTGAGGGGAAATGTGATACCGATAATTTTATAACTGTTATTAGTACCGTAATAAAATGTGTTAAATGTAATTAGACGTCAGTAGACTTAAATTTCAATTTTAAGGTCTTTTAAACACTAGTAAAGCCCATATAATGCATAGGTTTGCATTTGGTAGTTTTTGAAAATTATCGTATCGCATTGCGATATTAACCGAAACGAGTGTTGGTGACGATGACCCGGTTAGTTTTAGAAATCTAGAAATGGATCAATATGCTTAGATTAGCATAAAATAATATATTGTAACTGAATGTGTGATAAAATGTATAAAACCCTTGTTAGTTATTTTGTTCAGTGTTATCCAGTAATTCGCAAAAGTCTTAAATTTTATAAATAAATTAGGCATGATACAACATTTAGCACTCAATATGATTCTTATTTGTTACATGTTAAGAAACTTAGTGGCTAATTTTTTTGCACATATTAAAGGGACCGGTCACTTTTGTGTGCATTTTCATAAACGTATATATGTCTCACTCATTGATTTGTACATACAAAGTTCGTCAACCAAACTGTTAATGCTTAATGACTCCGTGAGTTTCTTTTGTTTTCTTGGTGGTGTGTTGTCTTTGTTTAGGTCTGACATATGACTAGTGAAGGCATCATCCGGTGTAACTGAGTAGTAGTTGCCAGATTTCGATGGCATTGTTATATATCTTGTTGGAATGACTATTAGACTCTTCACCTGTCAACGAGACTTTCCCATAATTTTTGTTCGTTCATACAATCTCCCATGCATCAACATGGTTAAACCTCCCAGATGTCTTTCTTGGTGATCACCCAACGCCTTTTTCTTCACTGAAATATCTTTACATCCATGACCTCATAGACATTCATATATAAAAATATAAATATAAATTAATACGATGTTAAATTAAATATAAATATTAATAATACCGCTTGAATCAAGAGCCCGTTGAACTCAGTCATTTGTGTATTCAAAGTGCCCCATTTTGAAGAAATTTAATGGACTATTCGACCGCTTCCACCCATGAATGAGTTGTAATGTTTTAGTACTCATTCAAAAAATTATCTCTTTTTTTGTTGATTTAACGACTGCCATGTTTTCAGAGGAACAACATGTTGGATATTATAGAAGTGAATGTGAGTTGATTGTGTGAGTTGGTTGTGTCCCACATTGGTGGGAAGATGGAAATTGGAAGACTTTATAAGGTAAAGTTTGAGTGGGAGATTTGAAATCTTAAAGTTACATTATCCTCTGGCTCCTACCCGCGCGCAGGGGGGGGGGGCAAAAATGGGTTCTGGCTCGGAAAAATCCTTGAACCAACGCGACTCGAAAAATCCGGGTCCGCGCGACACTGGTTTTTGATATCTGTTTTAATTTTTTACCTGCGGACACGAATGCAGCTCGAAAAATCCGAGTCCGCGCGACACTGGTTTTTTATATCTGTTTTAATTTTTTGCATAATGTAGCTGACTATTCTAGAAAAACTCTTTGCCTTCAGCTTCTAACAGTTTCAACTCTTGATTATCATCAGCAATTAACATCATAATGATGGTGTTTAATTTCGCGTGATTAATTCGAGTCTGAACAGCTTCCAACAGTCTTGGTTGTTCAAGTATATAAGACAAACCTATGTGCAGAACAAAACACACAACTCACAACAGAAACATATACTCTCACATCTGTTTTGCTGCAGCAACAACTTTCAGTACCAGTCCAGTTTCGGTTTCTTTTCAGGCAAGTGGGATAGTCCGCAGTGCACCGTCACTGTTGAACCGGTGTACCCTGGGAACAAACGACGAATCTGTTTAAGGTAATTGTGTCAAACACAAGCCCGGTTCTGTTAATATGTTTTGTTTCTTTCTGTTTGTTTTGTTTGCAGAATCGTCACAGGCTCCATTTTACTGTAAGATTTCCAACATAACACCATGATTTAGCCAAATCTATTTCTTGGTCGTTTGTCCATGGTTGACTCTTCGCACGTCCGAGGAATTTCGCTTCATTTTCTTAAACCGTCTCATCTTCATCTTCGTCTTGTTGAAATTGCATATCTTGTATACCGTCATCCAAGTTATATTGGTGAAGTATCGTCATCACCAAGACCTTCAGAAATTGGTAGTGGTCAATCCCCATCGTCAGATGGGGTCCAATATGTGGGCCCCTCATTTCAAACGATTCAAGTTGCACTTGTTCTTCTAAACAGTATACATGTCAGCGGGTGCAACCAAGGTAAGATCATGTTTTAAAGTATGTGGTTGTGTAAAAATTGTGGCGAATACCTATATTGCGGGTATGGATATATTTGTGGTTGCTCTTGCGTAAAATTAATTCGTGGTTTTTACCATTGACGACTCTCGTTTGAACCTCCCCTTCTCGTGCTTAAACTGGTAACTCGCGTGCTTGAACCACCACCTCTCGTGCTTGAACCCGCTCTTCTCGATTTAGCGGATTTTTTGGTTGCACCATCCTTTGATTTTTGTGAATCCAAATGAAAAATATTGGTGTAGAATGATGAAATTTATATGAATTGTGGTAAAAGAATGTTGAATGGTTTGATATTTTTTATATAGCCTCCACGACTATATTACCGCTGCTCAACGTATGCTTCATTGGTTACTATAGCCAGATCTACATATTTAATTTTTTTTTTTTAACGGCAAATTTCACTCCTTGTGGGACTTGAACCCATGACCTCCCCTTAGGTGTTCTTAGAAGCTTTGCTTCTACCATTGGGCCACCACCCCAATGGCATCTACATATTTAATTACCTCTATCCTATCCAATACATTGACATTAGTGTTATGGAATTTGAAATGTTGTCGAATGTCTTTGGAATTTCAAGTGTGAAGTAAAAGAAGTGACTTCCAAAGTGATCGGAACTCGGAAGGTAAATTAGTCAAAGTTATAGCACTTTGACCGACAAACCACTTAAAAGTCAACAGTACGGACAGGTGTTGAGCTGTCGTCGGTGGCCACGTCCACACATACAGTTGGCACCTACTTTTACTACTCTCCATCCCTTCCCAATTTATTATGAAATCAACCCATTGGTTCTTTTCATTTTTTTATTTGTAACAATTTTATAAAACTAATTTGGTTGGATGTACATTGAGAAAATACAACTAATATTTCATTATTATTATTATTATTATTATTATTATTATTATTATTATTATTATTATATATATATATATATATATATATATATATATTTTGCAGTAGGTGACTTTCTTAGACGTAACAGAAATCATCACATTCCTTTAATCGGGGGTCCCTAGCCACGCACACACATTGGCATCAGCAGGCTGAGCCTGGTGCCCGCGGGCATGGCCGCCCAGGAGAGGAGAAGCCTCTCTCTGCAAAGGGCACTTATTCATTATTATTACTAGTTTTTATCCCGGGAACGTCCCGGGTTAAAATATCTAATATGACATAATAAAATATATTATTATTATTATTATTTTAAACAAATCTCTGCCATAAGTTATCATATTCAAATATTAAAAAAACGAATCTCTGCGCCGGGGTATAAATCTAGTGCATTACAAATGAATTCAGAAGTTTGTAATCGATCATTCTAAAAAGAACTAACATGAAATAAGAAAAAAAAGTTAATTATTGAAATATCGAACGCATTAGTCTAAGGGTTATGTGATGCGTTAAAAAAATCATTGGTATATGATCGGGTATATAGTTCGGGTATTTTGGTATGTTGTTTCTGGTAATCGGGTCGGGTATCACCTAATCCCAGACCCGACCCAAACCCACAATTTTTTTAAACTAATCCCAAACCCGACACAATACCTGTCGGGTTACAAAAAATAGTCATTTTTTTTTCTCCATTTTTATATAGCACTATGGTACTCCTTGGAAAGATAATAAAACGGTCGTTAATTTGGTGTAATTTTTTCTTTAAAAAATCTCGTATATAAAAGATATTAACGTTTAAAAGTTATGGGAGGAAACATGAGAGAAAAAATAATAAAGTTTTAATATTTAGATTTAGTAGATTATGTATTTAATATATTAGGTTAAAGATTATAATAGATTAGGTTAAATCATATTTATTTCTTTTTTTTTTAATTGATTTACACTTGCCACATCACATCCTATGTGGCATCTCTCAAATGAGAGATTGCATAAGAGTATGACATGTAGGATTAATCCCTTTGCAATATATATATATATATATATATATATATATATATATATATATATATATATATATATATATATATATATATATACACTAGCTTATACCCCGGGAGCGTCCCGGGTTGAGAAATCTAAGTAAAGTAAATAAAATTAGAAGTATCTAAATTATAAAAATGTCATCTATATAGCAATTACCTGTTGGGGAGCGTCCCGGGTTGAAATATCTAATATGACATAATAAAATATCTAATATGACAACATAATTAATGACTTGCCAATATATGATTAATGAATATTATTATTATTATTATTATTATTATTATTATTATTATTATTATTATAAACAAATCTCTGCCATAAGTTATCATATTTTAATATAAAAAAGGGGTAATTGGGTTGGGTATCACCTAATCACAGGCCCGACCCAAACCCACAATTTTTTTTAAACTAATTCCAAACCTGACACAATACCTGTTGGGTTACAAAAAATAGTCGTTTTTTTCTCCGTTTTTTATATAGCATTATGGTACTTGTTGGAAAGATAATAAAACGCTCGTTAATTTGGTGTAATTTTTTTTCTTTAAAAAATCTCGTATATAAAACATATTAACGTTTAAAAGTTATAAGAGGAAACATGAGAGAGAAAATAATAAAGTTTTAATATTTACATTTAGTAGATTAGGTATTTAATAGATTATTTTAATCATATTTAAACCATAATTATTTCTTTTTTTAATTGGTCTAGAGTTGCCATATCACATCCTATGTGGCATCTCTCAAAAGAGAGATTGCATAATATTATGACATGTCATTAAAAATGCTTTGGTTTATTATAGGTATAGATAGATAGATAGATAGATAGATAGATAGATATAGATAGATAGATAGATAGATAGATAGATAGATATAGATTATTATTATTATTATTATTATTATTATTATTATTATTATTATTATTATAAGATATTTAAAAACTTGTTTTTATACAAACTATAAGATATTTAAAAAGTTGTTTTTTTTTTGTTTAATAATTAAGCGTGGTAGTCTAATTATTTACCTAAAGTAACTAATTCTATGCTGTTGAAATAAAGTAATTAATTACATCACTTGTTATAGTTACGGGAGCTCAAGATTGTTTCCAAACGCATCTTACTATTTGTTAATTTGCAAATTTTAAAAAGTAAACTAGTAAGAAAACAACAAAAATGAAACATGGTTTTTCTAAACAAAAATATACATTTTTTTTTAAATTTAATTGCTAACTATTTAATTATTTTGTTTCACAGGTATAATACTTGGAATTATAACTTATTTTTAAACAAGTATGTGTTAAAAATGGAAAATATTAATATTTAATTGTTTTTTGTGTGAACTCATAGTTTTGAGGTTAAGAGTTTTAACATCTAAATATATTTTTTCCATGTCCTGCTTGTATAAATTAAGTCAAACTAAATACATACTATGATACCTTTTAAGCAAATAGATTTATAATCTTAATGAAACGAGCTTATTTAAGCTTGACTTGGTTTAAGCTTTTAAAGAATCAATTTTGGATAGCGGAGGAGTGGTTTGGCTTGTTTATATCTCTTCTTGTTATGTGTAGGTGTATAAAAAAAGTTCAATAAAATCTCAGCAAATTAAAATTATATGAAAATATATTACAACAAGTTTGCTAAACCACTGAATATTAAGAGAGTTATGTACATTTAAAATACACACACAAAATAGTAATAACCCCTGGCTACCTTACATATTGTGAAACTGGTTTGTTGGGATCTCTTAAAGATGTAAATAAAACATGTAATTGTATAAGTCATTTATTCTCTTAAATATATATTTGAAAGCACATCAATGATAAAACACTGATTTTTCTAAACATGTTAGATATCTCGATTCAAATATGAGTATATGACTCATTAAATATTCATGTGCATCCAAACACAACTCATTTATCAAACGAGTTAGACATGCAAGCACAAAACCTAATTATGTTTGTGACATATGTATTTCTAGTATCATGTTCATAATTTGCAACCCTTGTTTTAAATACATTGCCAATTAGTGTACATCATTGGCGAATCTTGAACTTAGTTTTTTGAAAAGTTAAGAGGTTAGACTTAATACATATAATTTTTTCGGTAAAAATTATACTACGAATCGAAAAAGCTGAAGGCCAGAGTGGGCCGACCATCATTAAGCTTCGCCACTGGTGTAAACCATATCTTGTTAATCTTTAATCTTATAAATGCTTTTCTTTAGAGTGAAGTGAACGTAATTCAAATTAGGGTTTTTAATTCATCAAAGTTACATTTTTAAACAACCTAAAACAATTTATAATTACAGTACTACGAGTTTTAATCCCACTATTAATCCTTTTTTAGTTGTTATATTTTTTATTAATTCCAATTTTAGACATCTCACGTCTCTCGATATCTCTCTGGTTCATAGCTGTCGAGATGAAGGTTTCTTGAAATGAATTATTTTTTTTTGAGAAACACAAAACTATAGAGTTTGCAGTCTACAACGTTTTAAATTTTATATAGCATTGTTTAATAAATTTGGAAATTAACAAATATATATATTTAAACTAGTTGCTAACATAAAATAGAATAGCATGTGATCGAATCAAATTTGTTTTGGGTAAATTTAAAGAATGATAATCAAGGTTTTTAGGTGTATGGCTAGAATCACTTGTTTTTCTAAAGTTACTCAATCATATTGCGAGTTCCAATTCTAAATAATTTTAGATAAATGTTAAAGAAATTAGAATATATTTAAGCACATGAAACATATATAAATTAAATTTTGATTACTTATACATTTTTTTTTAAAATTGACCTTAATTCAACAATAATGATAGTTGGTTATTATTTATAGATTTTTTCTTTTATGTACCTCCTACTTCAAGTTAGCGAAACTAAGCGGAGGTCTGAAAGAACTGACGTATCGTCGTAGGCCCTATTTCTGATTAGAAATATAGTGAAATCCCCACATTTGAACCTTTATTTCTCTCTTCATCATTGCTATCCTCTTTCCTCACAATGTTTGCCGAATATTAGTGAAGGGATAGGGTACCTAATCCTGGCGCGGATTGTAACCCTATCCCATAAAATACATTAACTACAAGGAGGCCGCGGGAGCCCAGTCTGCGGATATCAATTATATTCCAACAGCAACGTCAATCTCCTCACGTTCGCTGTGACAACCGGCAACTTCCGATTAATACTGATGTGATTTTAAATAAATATTTATTATAAATATTGTTAATTATTGAGTTTCGGAAGTTTACTGACCGTTTTTACAATCGAAACTGCGACCGATTTAATTAACGCGATTTAAACGCGTGTTCTGAAAACACGCGTCGGACATCGAGAATACTTATATTTTTGCTCGTTTTATTTTTGTTTTCAATTACGAACAAAAGTGAGTAAATTTTTATAAATCATTATTGTGCCTAAATAGAAACCGAGATGTTTTACGAATTAACGGGTTCCTACACGCGATATCTACCTAACCCTAACTATAAAAGCTCCTTATCCATCTTCTTCCTCATTTTAAAAACCACAAGATGAAAACCCTAACCACACTCTCTCTCTCTAAACCTGCCCCCCTCTCTCTACCTCACGCTCTCTCTCAGCTCTCTCTCCTCCCTCACGAGCGGCGGCCGGCCACCACCATGCTTGGTGGTGGCGGCGTGGTGTTTTTTTGGCAAAAGACGGGTTGTGGGGGCGGCAGCGCAGGTTACTAAGTCTGAATCAGGTATGTGGTGGTCGGGTTTATGGCGGCTCGAATGGTGGATGGTTACAGGGTTCGGATGGTCCGACGGGTTGGTGGTTGGAGGGTGGTAACGGGTTCTGCAGATCTGGTGTTTCGGTTGGCTCTGTTCGTGCTTGGTTCAGGGGCTGAGATGGTGGTGGACGGGAAGGACGATGGCGGCGGAGGAGGTGGTGCTTGGTTATTGTTCGGTGGTCCGATGGTTGTGGTTTTGTTCCGGTGAATGGTGGTGCAGTCGGGTAAGGTTTGAAGAAGGTGATGGGTCGGGTGGTGCCCGTGGTGGTCCGGTAAGGTGGTGGTTGTGGCCGATGGCTGCTGTTGTTTGGGCCCCGAGTTCGGGTCAGATCCGGTTAGATGTTGGGTGTTCGGGTTGCGTTCTGGTCGTGGGTTTGTCTCGGGTCAGATCTGCTCGGGTTTATCTAGTGGTCATGGGTATGGTTCGAATCTTGTTTCGAGTCAGTTTTCGATTGGTTTCGTTGACGGGTCCTGGTTCAAGTCGGGTTTAACCCGGTCAACTGTCGTTATCATGGGTCAGATCTGGTCAACAGTCTACATCGGTCAACGTGACGTCCGAGACGGTTTTTAGGAGATGCGCGCGCGATTATGGTACAACTTAAATTTGTATTTATTACTATTTGTAGATATTATATATATTTATAAATATTGTGTATTTGTAAATATTATATATTTATGAATATTAGATATTTGTAAATATATTGTTATGGATGGAATACGTTTGACTCGCGAACGAACCGGATAATAACCGGTAACAATATTAAATATCGAACGATTTGGTAAACGATTAACTTGACGTGACTTATGGTTTCAAACTCGGACTAAATGTAATTGGACTATATTGTCGGACTATATTATATATATATATTGGTATATATATATATAATTATATAAATAAGTATACATAGGTGACGAAACGTATAGTCTCGTGAATCGGAATTGTGGATAAAAGGACTTGATGAATTATGTTTGAAAGTTGATTTTGGGGAAAATTGTAGACAACGGGTGTTGTCTGGTTTGTCCAAAAACAGAGGAAACTCTGCCCAAATTTTTATAAAATCAAAGCGTAACGAACTACTATTTCTATAAATAAATTCCCCCTAAGTGTTTTGGACAAACAAATCGAAATGCTTTCAAGGTCTGTTTATTCGTAACGATAAAGATGATTTCAAACAATACTTGGGAAAAAGTAACAAATATCATTGATCGGTTTAATAACTAAATTTGTATTTCCTCAAAGGGTATTTTCTAAAATATAATTACGCAAAACAAATACATTTACATGATTTGCGAGACGAGCTACGATTCAGGATAATATACGTTTTGGGGTACTAGTCCAACATGGTTTATATACAAATAGTAACAAGTGTGCAACTTGGGTGTTATGTAATACGAAAATTAAGTTAAGTCATTGTCGGTTCGTCGAGTTGAAACGTATTTAGACCCGTGTTGGTACACACGAGTCTAGACAGTCGGATAGACTACGTTTTGAGCGGTTAATAAGCTAGGCTTATGTGTGATAGACTGTTAAGGTGTCCTTTGTTGGTAATTAGGGCACGAGGAAGTCGGTCGAGGTCTCAGGTTTCGTTTGCTAGCTTAGCACGGAAATTAAGGTGAGTTCATAACCCCACTTTCTACTGTTTTATAAATGTTTCCGGGGTGGAAGACATGCTTCTTTTATGAAAAACTGAGGACTTTAAACGAAACAAAGTTTTGGAAAATGAAACGGGTTGCGTGAGTTTACGGCCCCTCTTTTAAACTGGTTTTATATTTTCGGGGGAGAAAACATGTGTTAAAACGATTATTTGGTAACTACTGTCATACTATGGGTTTCTATTGTGTACTACACGATCTTTGGAAGTCCCGGGGGGAACCATGAATGTGCGGGTTTGCACAACGGGGAAATGTGAATAGCGCTATTGGGAGTGACCAACCCCGCTCGTCGGCTTGGAGGGCCGGGCGAGTGCATATTGTCTCAAACAGGAACAACAGGAACAACTGGTACTTTTCGGGCACAACATCTGGTATTCGAGTTAGTAATGGTTTTCCAATCGTGGTAGTAACAAAACGTACGCCTAGCTAGCGTATACTGGTTTTCGATTTGTTATAGTATGGACAGGGTGAACATGGTAACACTTTTGGAACTTGGTAATGTTTGATAACATTTTGCAAAACTTATGAACTCACCAGCATTATATGTTGACTTTTAAGTATGTCTTTCAGGTTTAAACTTTGGTAACGGCACGGTTGGAGTAGGTGACAGTTGGGATCGGGAATCCTAGAGGTTTAGAATTGGCGTTCAGGGAACCAGAGTCTTAGATGCATCTTTCCGCTGCGCTGGCAAAGGCACCAAACGTCTCAACCGACGAGGGAAAAGTCGGGGTGTGACATTCGCGGAGCAAGGCCTCCGCGAGATAACATAGCTACGCGCGGGACCACTTTAGCTGTGTGACGTCACCATTGCAAAGGAATCTCCGCGCGTGTACATACGTGCGGAAAATTCGACTAACATCAGCTTTTGGTATGAGGATGTACGGGAGATCAAAAATGAAGAGGATCCGGTCAGACGTTGAGAAAAATCTGCGCCAACCATTGACCAACACGTGTCAGAGGTGGTCCAACAACCCCTGACAACGTACAGTGATATGACTGCTTCCATGCTTCCCCCATGCTGCTGTGAATAGTACACGTCAGAGCACTGTGCAGGCATGTCCACCTGCTGCCAGACGTCACGTCAGAAACCACCAGCTGGCCAACCATGCTGTGTCAGGGAGAAGCGCCGCCTGCACCCAATCACGTTGCGTCACACGTACTTCCAGTATGGCATATCATGCTTTATCTCACATCAGCATTAATTACCACAAGCTACACACCCATTTTATGGCCGAGGACATCTTGGACCCGGGACTTGGGCCCAAAATTATCACCTCAACCATGGGCCACGATAGCTTGCCCATGCTTTTCCTATAAATAGGAGATCACTTATCCTTTACAAGGGTGGAACATCTCATGCAAGAATAGCTTAAAGAGAGATAGTCTTAGAATACTTGTAACAGTCATCCTTGTACTTCTCGAGTAATAAAAGATATCTCTTTTTACAGTGGACGTAGGTCGATCTAGACCGAATCACTTACACCTTTGTGTTCTTACATTCAACACACACTCCACTCTTTTCACGTCTTCTAGGGTTCGGATTTGGTCATCAGTGTGAGCGAATGATTATAACTTGAGCGAACACGAGTATCAAACCAAAGTTAACCACCTTTTCAGATAAGTTATACCCGTTGTTTCTTCAATTAGAAAGAACTCTGTCACTCCACCATCTTTCATTACTCTATCCGAATCAAATGTCTTTTCCAAATTCTTAGGATGAATCACTAATACCGTTCATAGGAAATTGTCACTTCTTATTGATCCATTCAATATTCTCTTTTTTTTTTTTTTTTTTTTTTTTTGAACGGCAAATTTCACTCCTTGTGGGACTTAAACCCATGACCTCCCCTTAGGTGTTCCTAGAAGCTTTGCTTCTACCATTGGGCCACCACCCCAATTTTTTTTTTTGAACGGCCAACAAATTGGAATCACTCACGGAACACTGGAGTATCATCGTGTCACCAATGTTGCCACGCGATCATATTCCACCACCAAGTCACCAATTCAGAAGGAAACTCATAATAATTATGAGAAAACCCCCTTTGTGAGATTCGAACCCAGGACCTTATGGTACCTAAGTCTTATCTCACCACCAAAATGCCGCTGGGCTATAATGCCTTTGGCACCAACCCCAATTGCCAATTCAATATTCTCAACATACATATGTATTCTCTTTTACACTTTCAAAATTAATTTGAACACACCAACATATTTGTTGTGGAAAATCTAATTGTTTGTTTACTTTTTAGCAAAAGAAACTCGATTGTGATTAATGTGTAATTATTTGCATTTCATTGAGTATTAAAAACCCTTCAATTATTAAATGCATCGATAGGTTTAGCTTGAATTTAATTTTGAGGAGGTGGACGGGAAAACGTGGCCATAATTAAGACCAATCTTGTACGGTATAATGTACGCCCATCTTAAACGTACAGCTACAACAAGTATAATAATAAATAAATATATAATAGCACTACAATTTAAAAATCAATAAAAGCTGCATGGACATCGCATGGCATGAGAGAATGGGATCTATGTAACTTTTTTATTAAACAAATTTTAATACCGATATCTTTTTAACATATTTCATTTAATTAGTTTACAAATAATCAATTTTTTTTTTTTTGAAAGGTTTACAAATAATCAATTAATTATATATGGTGGTGTGTTTATTGCTTATTGGCTCCGATTATGTTATTTTATAAATAAGAAGAAACAGATAATCGTATGTAAATATATATGCGAAATGCTGAGAAACAATGATTGAATATATTTTTTTTCTAATGTTTTATTATTTTGCTTATTTGATTTGATGATTTGATACGTGTAGTAACCATATTAAGTAAATAAAATCCAATTACTTATATTATATTTAAATTAAATAAGTAGATACTCTAAAATATCTTTTCGTTTGGAACTAACTAGACGTGTGAATTTCACGACACAAGCATAAAATAAAATCTGTAAGGTTACGTTTTGTCTCAATATGTTCCAATTTGTTTACTGTCAAGCCCATAAATATGTTTATCTAACCTATTTATTTATTGACTCGTTTATTTTTTAAATAGTCTAAGAGATACTTTATATTAAAAATTAATGCTTGTTCTACTATTTATGCCTAAACCTGAAAGTTAAAAAGAAATGATCGAATGTTAAAAATATGAATGGGGCGCAAGAAACAACAAGATTTTCAAAGATAAGGATCCAAAGGTACATGAGGTCGTGTCCAGTGGCGAAGGTTTGTAGGGGCGGGGAGGGGCGGCCGACCCCCCCGGATTTTCGCGCAGAAGTTCCGATTATATAGTATCCGTATAGAAAATTTTGAAAATATAGGGTTTCGACCCCCCGAAACTGGTTTTCGACCCCGAAACCAGTGACTTCCGAACCCCCAGTGACTTCCGACCCCCCGAACCTTCGGGTCAAGCTTCGCCACTGGTCGTGTCGAGCGTTAAATCTTTGACTTTCCTTTGGGTAAAGAGTAGAAGTTGTTTTAAGAATTTGGTTTGGAAGGATTGGATAGTTTCACCTTTGTATGTGCTGTAATTTGGTTGTGTTGGTTGTGGTGGTTCTCGTTTTGAGGACTCACCGTTTTTTGTTAATGAAATTCAAAGTTCAAAAAAAAAAATGCATTTAAGAGCGATTGTTTATTTTAAAATTTTGTTAGTTTGGGTTTAATGGACGTATCTTTGTTAATACATGTGTTGTGTTTCTGGTGTTTGTGTTCGACTCAAAATATTGTTTTCGTGTCGTATTTGGATTTGACAAGTCAACCCTACACATATCATGTGTTTTCTACGCTAAAACACTATAAACAAAATATGTATAGTTAGTAATCAATTTGACAATCTCAAAACACCCTACACATATCATGTGTTTTCTACGCGGACTAAAGTTGCAAACCTATGCATTGGTTAGGTAAGTACGAATAAAAAGATTTTATAACACATAAAATTCGAGTGTAATTCCGTTAAAATAAAATATCATCAAATCACATTAAATTGTTTAACCTTTTTAAAAACTATTATATTAAATAATAATATTATGACAGTTGTATGTGACCATGCAATGTAATGCATGATTTTTTTAGTTCTGAATACATTCAAAAAGATAAAGCAGAATTGGTCTTGCACCTTGAAGTTTAATGTTATTGGCATAAAATATCCTAAAGTTTAGTTTTTTTACACAACTTTTTATAAGAGCGTATGTAATAGGTTAACACTCATGACATATGACCGTTATAAGGGAGTTAAATACTGCTTCAGGCGACGTTAAGTGGGGCGTTGAGGAGGTGGAGCTGAGTATGCTAACAGGCGTTAGATTGTTGATTTTGTGAAATGATCGAGGTGCAGTTAAAATTAGTGAGACCATTACATGATGCAGTAAAAAAAGTGATATAGTGATGTATTAATGGCGCGATTGATACTTTTATAATGTGACGATTAAAAATAATGAACCCATTATACTTAAGCTAAGTGTTTCAAAATCCTCATAAAGACATTGTTATCTTATTTTATTCTGAACATAACAACCATAAAATGTTTTTATACATGTAAAATTGTTAGGTACGCAACAAACTTCAAACATATGAAAGGAACTCTTTTGGTATGTAAACATTTCAACACATATCAGATGCAAACTTATTTCAAGGATTTATCTTACTCAAATCTTGCCTTGTTAATCGTACTAATTAAATTAAAAAGACATTGTTACAAGCTAATAGACCGAACATAAGTGATTTGTATGGTTCTCAATGAGTCAGATAAAACTAGAGCACAATCGGTCAGAAGTTGAGGAAAACCATATATGGTTGCCTTCTATCTTTACTAGTCAATCGGTTTTCAAATCCGAGACTGACTTGTTTGAATCACCAAAATCACCAATTTGAAAACTGGTATAGTTAGTAAAACATTAATCACTAACTAATTCTTCACTAGTACGTTGCGATTTTCAAAACGTGTCAACTTCTCTGAGTCATGAAAACCACCACTTTTTTTTTTTTTTTTTTTTTTTTTTGAATGACAAGGAAAAACTTTTATAAAACAAAAACTACCCTAGCAAGACGCCTAAGGGTAACAAGTTAGAAATCAACATTGAAAACACACCACTATATCCAATCAACCAAGTTAAATTTCCCACTATTTTTTATCCGGTGACGGATCCAAGAATTTTTCCTAGCAAGTTCACTAATTTTTTCCATTTTCTCAAACCGAATGTTTTCCTAGGATCCCACAAAATAGGGCTGGATTTGCCCCTGTTTTTATCCACATGAGCGAGTTTGCGTTAATCTTCTCTAAGATCTTCCCCGTATTCTTTTTATCCACGAAAACCGCCACCAATACTACTAATATAATCTTTGAATAAGATGAATTAAGACCAAAATTGGTCAAAACCGAAGGAAATCTTCTGCCTTTCCAAACTAATCAATTTTTGAAACCAGACTAACCAGTTATTAAACTAGTAAATCACTAAAACTACAAATAACACAATGACCAATCTAGTTTTTAAAAACATTAAATCTTTTTAGGCAATATGCCACTTGTCATGGATGTTCATAATCTTTGACCTCAAATAAGCCTATTCCACGTGCCTTTCACTTTCTTCCTTCTCTCTCACGCACCAACTCCATTACTAAGTGGTGGCTTCTATATAAAGATGCCAACTTTTGTGACTAAGACATTGGACAAACACACCAACTTCACACCTTTACTTACCTCTAAAAATCTTGATTCAATAAAGTGCGACACAAATATACAAAAAACAAGGCAACCCATCAATATCTTTTCCATCTTCACCACCTCATTCCAAACATTCAACCCTTTTCACTCATCAATCTGTCTCATTAAGGTACACATTTTTATTATTTTATGTATATTGTTTTCCTTGTTTTGAGTTCTTGATTGTGTTAAAACTTATTATGGGTACTTGTAATTGTTTGATCAGATCTCCATTTTATTATTCTTTTACAGTTCATGTGTCAGTTTAGTGTTCTCACAGCTCATTGACAAGTCATTACACTTTTAATAACAAAATCTTGAATATTATCTAACTAGTAACTTATTTGTCACCATTTGCAGGATACATTAAGTCTAAACCACCTTTTGGACTTGCATGGGGCTATCATATTCTTGCCCCTATACTGCTTATACAGATTTAGACATTTGTTTAAAAAATGAAGATTGTGAGACAGTTGAAGCCAAAATGAAGGAAATGTGCAATGAATTTCCAGAATTTAACAATGTGATGGATGAGTTTACACAATCATCTATTTTTGATCTTGGCAGTCCTGAACATGAGGCAGCCATTAAGTTGCAAAAAGTGTATAAAAGCTTTCGAACACGAAGAAAGTTGGCTGACTGTGCTGTCCAGATTGAACAAAGCTTGTATGTTTTGTTTTTTTTTTTTTTTGAATTTGTATTGGGAAGTTGAATTTTTGTCTAATGAAGATGATATGATTATTATTATTATTATAGATGGAAGCTTCTTGATTTTGCGGAATTGAAACAAAGTTCTATATCATTTTTCAATCTTGACAAACAAGAAACCGCCTTTTCGCGTTGGTCTAGAGCAAGAACAAGGGCTGCAAAGGTAATTTCACAAACTTATGATAAAATTGAGTACCAAGAAATGGAATGTACAAAAATGTTTATATTTTTGTTCATGTTTTTGCAGGTTGGGAAAGGTTTATCAAAAAACAGCAAAGCACAAAAGCTTGCTTTGCAACACTGGCTCGAGGCGGTAAGTTAACGCGATATTGTTATTTTAAAATAATTTTAATTTTCTATTAGATATGTATATTGTATATATAGAGTCTTGATTTTCGACTCGTGTTTGTAAATGATATTAGATTGATCCAAGACATCGTTACGGGCATAATCTTCAGTTCTATTATGGAAAATGGCTGGTCTCTCATAGTAAAGAACCCTTCTTTTATTGGTAAATACATCTTAACATCTTACATTAATTGCAAAAATAATGCTTATATTATATAGTTCTTGAGTCTAATATATTTTAAAAAATCCAGGTTGGATATAGGAGAAGGAAAAGAAATCAATCTTGTTGATAAATGCCCGCGATCCAAACTTCAGCAACAATGCATTAAATACCTTGGCCCAGTATGTCTATACGTCCATAATTTCATTTAAAATAAACAAAATAAAAAATACCAAAAGATGGTTACTTATATTTGTATGTTTTTTATTTTCAGATAGAAAGAAAAGCATATGAAGTTGTGATAAAGGATGGAAAGTTATTATACAAACAAACAGGGGAGTATATTGATACAAGTGGAGAAACCAAGGGGGCTAAATGGATATTTGTGCTAAGTACATCCAAGATTTTGTATGTTGGGATAAAGAAAAAAGGGTCATTTCAACATTCAAGTTTTCTAGCAGGCGGTGCTACATTGGCTGCTGGTAGAATTGTTGCTGAAAAAGGGTCACTTAAGGTATATTTCAACTTAATAATATTATCATTTCTATACTTTATTTTGTTACAAATAATTAAATGATCATTCACTAAAGGGTCACTAAAATGGACTTTGTTTTGTGTTGTTTCATCAGGCAATATGGCCTCATAGTGGACATTATCAACCTACACAAGAAAATTTTCAAGATTTTATTTCGTTTCTTCACGAAAATGAAGTGGACACAACTTATGTTAAGGTAAAAACGATACCCGAATCAAGAAAGTTTTTATGATTCAGTCTTGTTGATGATTCATTCTTACATTTATTATTGTTGTTATGTTTAGATGGATTCAGATGAAGATAAAGAACAAATTAGTAATCACATAAGAACACACTCATCAGAAGAAGATATGAATGAAGAACAGCCTTCAGAAAACGCGAATGATCATCCATCAAACGGTCTTAACCTACGCACTCTCGAAATACCAAACATTGATGAAATTGTTGCAAACAAAAACACCAAGATTCAGACATCTGAATCATGTTCTAAAGATTTATGCTATGAGACCATCTTGGATGGTTATGAAGCAGCTGAAGACTCATTTGTATCACAACAAAACTGCACTTCATCGATGAATCAACTGTCTGATGATGAAGAGGAACCATGCATAGATGATAATGTTTTACAAAGGATTAGTTCACATAAAGAAACAAGTTGTTTTCAACTAGGAAGACAGTTATCTTGTACATGGAGCACGGGAGCTGGACCACGCATTGGTTGTTTGCGCGATTACCCAACCGAGTTACAATCACATGCTTTAGAACAAGCCAATTTATCACCAAAAAGTGCCCCAAGCAGCCTTCGGTTCACCAACACAGCGTTATGCACGAGCCCTTTGTCTTTTGAAAATCCCAGTTTGTTACGAAGAAGAAATAAACCGCCTTATAGGACACAATCCACTCCGTTAGGTATCGGATCGGTTTGGGTTACACAATTATTTGATTAAATTTATTTCATTTTAGTTTTAGGCATTCTTTGGAGGTTGAAATGTTCAATCATGTATACAACCTTATATTTTTTCTTCTTTGTGTACACATTATAGATGGAATCATGGAAATGAAAATTGTAGATACTACATTGGTGTCTATTCATTACTCATTTTTGTAACTTTTTTATTTAATCAAAATGATATAAAATTTTAGTTATAGAAATAAAGGGTCAAGATTTATGTAACCATGCATTTCACAGTAGAAACTCTGTAATAGTGTGAGAGAGCCTCTATATTATATAGAGTGGGTATAAGTGGTTGTGAGTAGAGAAGAAAAAAAATATATAGAGAAGACACTGTTCATCAGTAAATTTAGAGGAGACACTGTTCACCCTTTATAATTTTTTAATATTTTTAAAAGTGATTGTGAGTAGATGAGAGAGAAAAGGTAATGATAAAAGTATAAAATAAGTATTATTAAATAGAAAGGGAGAGAAAAATGTAGTGATTTTTAGTGTAATTATAGAGATGAATATAAAGTATGTAGTGTGAATGCTTTTAGCCCTTCATATTATTAGTCAAAAGAGTCAGATTTGTTTTTCATTTATATGTTAATTTTTAGATTTTTGATACTATTTTAAAGCAGGAGTGTATTATTTTAAATTTTGTAACTATGTTTAAACTTAAGAGAAGAAATGTAGAATATCTTTACAAAAATAAATAAATAATAAGTGTGTACTTCCATGTACTACATGACATGAAGTAGAATAAAAGTCAAAAGGAATGCAATAAAGAACACACACAAGTCCTTGAAAACCCAAGTTTTGTCCATCATTTAATATTTAAAACCTGTACTTTGGCACATTTCAAGTGATCAATGTAACATGCAAACTACATGTGATTGAGATGCACAATCATCATTATTAATAATTTTCTCAAAATTTAAAATTATTTCAACTTCTATGTTTAGTTTCATTTTTTGTTAGGGGGACGGGGTGCCATTCGAATTGATCACGGGTATTAATTATCAGCACGGTAACACCGTTGTCACCATGCTGGTAGAGGTCTCGTGAATCGTTTTGCTGGTTCTATCTAACCAGCTGGTAACCGTTATTTTTATTTTTGAATTAATATAATTCAATTTTTTTTATTATAACAGTGTGTTTTATCATTTTTTTTGTTATTGTTTTTTATAATTTAAATCGTGTGTTTTAAAAATAATAAAAATAAATTAAAACAAAATTAAATAACAAAAATAAAAACATAATTCATTAATATTAAACACTAACAATATATAAAAAATAAAAAAAAAGCTTAAAGCTGGCGCATGAGGTGCCACGCCTGGACATGGTCAAATGTGTCGCGGTAACGATCCGCATAGGTCACCTGGGTCATCTCCACAACAATCTCCGGCCCAATGCCCGGTGGCGGTTCATGGTGCGCTTGTACAATGTCGTCCACTGATCACACTTGATGTTTAGATCGGCCCATTTTCTTTGCAGACTCTCGATTTTGTGGGCGCTTTGACCGACTTGTTGATTGAAGTAAGCCAAAACACAGTCCCAGAACCATGTGTCCCTGCCACCTGAGCCTCAGGGCGTTGGCGTTGCAAGGATGGGTCGTTTTGTGCGTCTTTGACACACACAACCAGGGTCATTTCTTCATTTACTGTCCAACGGGTCATTTTGAAAGGTGTGGGTGTTCTTGATGTTGTGTTGATGTTGAATTGTGTTTTCACCGCCGTCGTATGGTGGTTTATATACTAAAAGATCCAATCGTATTGCATGCTTTCTAACGGTTAGATAGGACCGATTTTAATGCAATTAATTATTTTTTACTGTGTTGGGTGGAATGGTTTATGGTAATTGATTATGTGCTGACCGTTAGGTGGTAAAATTATAAAAACCGTTTGAATTTTTTTTTTTGTAAAAAAGGTTTAGATTTTTATTTAAATGAAAACAAAAAAAAGGAAACAGTGAAGTGTTGCATCTAAAATTGTGTTTCAGTGAAGTAATCAGTGAATTGATGTGACATTGCCTAATTGGTTAAAATCAGTAAAGCGAAAAAATTAACTATGAGCGCCCCTCCCCTTAAACTAAATTAAAAAAAAATAAAAATATGATGTCATCATTTAGTATGTCTTGCAATTATATATATACACATATAGGTGGAATGTTTATGTTATTTTAGACAGCAATAATGCTGACATGATTTTCATCATCTGTTGCATGTATTTGTATTATAATCAAGTAAGAATGACCTGTGAGTCTTATCCATAATATAAAAACTTCAATAAATAAAACGAAATAATTTATATGTTTAAGAATAACAGCTTTATTAGAATTAAAGTAAATTTTAATAAAGTGTAAGCATAAAAATTAAAAAAGAAACACAATGCAATTGATAAAAAAAGGCGTGATCTATTCTCACCCCTGCTTTGTCTATTTTCACCCCTTTTAAAGCGTCTCGTTATGGCCATAGCGACAAGTGAGACACTTTAGATCACATCGTGATACGAGATTGACTAAAAGTCTGAAAAAACAACTTGAAGAGTCTTGCTATGGCCATAGTGAGACGCTAGCTTTAGAATAGGAGGATGAATCTGGACATTTGGAAGGAGGTGGACCGGTGGTTGTTGGGATTTGTTTTGGTATAGTTTTGGGTTGGGTTTTGTTTTTTTTTTTTTTTTTTTTTTTTGGGGGGGGGGGGGGTGTGTGGGGGTGTTTGGAGTGTTTTTTGTGTAAGTTTTTTTTTTTTTTAATTTATATGTATTAAAATACATCTATCTTGAAGATATTTTTTCATTATTATAGAATGGTCAAGTTATTAAAAAAAACACAATAGATCACGAAATATAACACACTAAGTCACAAAATATAACATAATGAATCGTAAAAATGACACAATTATGAAAATAAGAAAAAGACATAATGATATAACGTAAATTCTAAAAACTATAAGCTAAAAATCCAAGAAAGCACAAACCTAAAAACTAGGATCGTATGGCTCGATGAAACGGTTCTAATGTCGCTTGAGTAATTTCAATCGAAGTTTGATACTCTTCCTATGACTTCTTATTTTTCTTTCACTGTGTATTTGATCCCAACCCATTATAGAAATCATTAGTACTTTTACAAAACATTCACTAATTTTATAACATTATTAGTCTATATATTATATAAAACTATTTTGATATTTATAAAACTTATTGCAGTTTCAGCTTTAGTCTTTTATGTCAAATCCTAGTCAAACTTAAATTTTATAAACCTTGAGTTAATATATAGAACTTCATTTTGTTTATAAAATATACTTTGCGATTTAAAAGGAGATAGCGGTGCAGCTTGTTACCCGCTTACCCACCATCTAATTGTAACTTGTTTTGTCTTGATTATAATTCTTTAATGAACTGAAATTACGGGGCGAAATATACTTTTATGAGATTTACAAAATTGTAGTCACTTTTAAATAATGTTTTGCTCAACACAAATACACGTTGTTCATCCTTATATTGATGCGTCTTGTGTGTACATAAGGATGTGTGGGCTTGTTGTCGAAGTGAGAAATCGAAGTTTGAATTGATAAATGTTATGGACTGAACCCATTGCAAGGTATGGGACTTGTCCCACATCGGTTATATGAGCAACCAATGTGGGGTTTATAACCCAAGTGGGCTCTCTCTCCCATCAGACTAGTCTTTTGGGATGAGTTCTCCTGTTTGGGTCGTAACAATGGTATCAGAGCCAAACTCGGAGTGGTGGCCCACGGAGTGGTGGCGTGGAGAGAGCCAGCCGTGACCAACGGGCCGTGACCAACGAGGACGTTGGCCCTTAAGGAGGGTCGATTGTTATGGACTGAACCCATTGCAAGGTATGGGACTTGTCCCACATCGGTTGTATGGGCAACCAATGTGGGGTTTATAACCCAAGTGGACTTGTCCCACATCGGTTGTATGGGCAACTAATGTGGGGTTTATAACTCAAGTGGGCTCTCTCTCCCATCAGACTAGTCTTTTGGGACGAGTTCTCCTGTTTGGGTTTTAACAATAAATTTCTAATGTCAATCGTGGTCTACTCACGGTTCGTTCATCCATTTAATCATAGCTCTTATGTTGGTTTGTCTATGTTAAAAATACACCTATGTTTATAATTCTAATGTTAAACGGGTTTATCTCTTGTGGGCTCAGTTATTGTTCTATTGGGCTTATTGTTCTTTAGTTGTGTGGGCTTATTATGTTTCAGGAAAGGAGACTGGGCTCTAGGCCCATGGATGCATTTGAGATATTATCTCTCGTGATCAATGTCAGTCGTTGGATTATTATTTGGAGCTTCATTTCAGCCGTTGGATCAGCATCTTATCTCGTGGTTCTAGACTGAGCTATAAAGGCTCAGTGTACGAGTTGTTATCTCATTCTGTTTTCTTTGTTATTATTTTCTAGGGTTTCTCTCTGTATTTCATCTTTCGTCTACTTACATTTGTAATTGTTTGTATTTCTTTTTGATCATCTGCTGATCTGAGTGATCAGCAGAAGACTCTGTATCATCTTGTTGATATAGTCTCAGTGATTTACTGAGACTGTTGGGTATCTTGGGGGGCACTATTTTCTGGGTTGGTTAATATAGATTTTGGTCACCTTTTTCAGTCGCTATACCTTGTGTTCCTGTGTTTGATTCTTTTGTTATTTTGTTATTGTTGGTTGATTTGTATTGAGAAACCCTAAAATTCTACATGGTATCAGAGCCCTAAGGCTCTTGATCTTGGTTCTATTCTCTTTGTCTTCCGCTGTTGTCTGCGTCTGTTATACAAGAATCTGATCTCTGTAGATTTTGTTCTTGGGTGTCTAATATTGATTATCTAAGATCTGATCTCTGTAGATCTGGTCTATTACTATTCTCTTGTTGTTATTGTCTTGTTAAGTACAGGTTGCTCTGGAGTCAACCATTGTTGGCTAAGGATTGTTCTTGGAATTTGGGAATATTATATTTGCTTCAATTGCTCCTACAACTCAGCACCCTAAGTGAAGGTGTTGGTTGTAGGTTTAGCGAAACCCTAACTTGGGTTCCCCCTCTCTGTGAGATTGTTCCTTCTTATCTTGTTTTTTTTGTTTTGTTGTGTCTAGAGGCTATTGACCGGGTTAGGGTGGACCGGTATCTTGAGCCAACTACTTGGTGTCTTGTGTGGATACTTGTGCCGTCTATCTGTTATTGGTTGTTTTTCTGGTTTCTATTACATATATATAGATAGAAAAAGGGCTCCTGAGTTAAGAACTGGGTGGACACCATTGAGTGACGAATCCACCATCTGTATCACTGGCTCAGCTTCGTCCTTTTAGGATTATCTGTTGATTTGTGTTTTATCTGATTAATTGCTTTGTCTTTGTTTGTTCATTATGGATGGTGAAAATGTTGTTGGTGGGGGAGCACTACCAGGACCTGCTGGTACCCTCATCAGCAAGTTAGATATTGGTGATCCTCTGTACATTCATCCCAGTGATACTAGCACACTGTCTATTATCACTGTCAAGTTGAAGGGTACAGAGAATTACTCTGTTTGGGCAAGCTCTATGAGACTTGCTCTTGAAGCCAAAAATAAGTTTGGCTTCATTGATGGTTCTACTGTTAGATCTGTTGAGGATGAGGTATTAGGAAAACAGTGGGACAGGTGTAATTCTGTTGTGTTATCTTGGTTGCTTAACTCTGTTTGTGAAGAATTGTTTCTTGGTCAAGTGTTTTCTAAACTTGCTAGAGATGTATGGTTAGATCTAAAAGAAACATATGATAAGGTAGATGGATCTGTTGTGTTTAACTTGCATCAAAAGATTAATTCACTAACTCAAAATGGTAGCTCAGTTTCAGAATATTATCATAAACTCAATACAATGTGGAAGCAATTGGACTCAATGGTTCAATTGCCTTCATGTTCTTGTGCTGCTTCAAGCAAATTCAATGATTTCAATACTTTGATAAAATTAATGCAGTTTCTAATGGGTTTGGATGAGGTATATCAACCTGTTAGAACTAATCTTCTGATGCAAGATCCTTTACCCACTGTGAAGACTGCCTTCTCTATAATATCTAGAGAAGAGTCTCATAGGGGATCTAGTTCTGGTACAAAGGGAACAAATGTTTCCTTTGTTGCCAAAACTTCTCAGTCTTTTAATCCTAGGAAAAGAACTAACAGAGGTCCTAATCCTAATCTAAAATGTAATCATTGCAATAAACTTGGTCACACTATTGATAGATGTTATGAATTGGTTGGATATCCCCCTAGTCTCAGAAGAGGTGTTGTTGGTCAGTCAACTAGACCAAACACTTCAGGAGTAACTGGAGGGAGATCAAATCAATCTAGTAATGTGTCTACTAATAGTGCTTCTTCTAGTGCTACTGTTCCATTTACTTCTGAACAGATAAGCAAATTGATGAGCCTTATTGGTGATAAAGTTGGAAATGAGAATGCACAGTCTAGTAATGTAGGAGGTAATACTGTTCATGGGTTTTCTAGTGCATCTGTTTTGAATAAACTTAGTAATGTGTTTGAGAATTTGTCTAATTGTTCCAACTTTCTTGCAACTGCACTACTTCTAAAGTGGATCATGGACTCAGGTGCCAATCAGCACATGGTTGGAACTGATGAGTACATGATTAACTGGATAGATGTTTCAAAGTATGATGTTACTGTGAAACATCCAAATGGATCTAGTGCAAAGGTCATGAAGATAGGAGACATTAAGTTAGGGGATAATATCATCCTAACTGATGTATTCTATATTCCTGACTACTGTGTGAACCTTGTTTCTGTTAACAAGTTAGCTAAGGATAGCAAAATAAGTGTCTTATTTGATGATCATGCATGTTATGTCCAGGATTCCAAGTCCAAGAGAATCCTGGAGACTGGTAAAGAGCATGATGGTCTGTATTTCATAGGTTCTAATGTGAGTAATAGTTTTGTTTGTTTTAATAGTTCAAGTGGTGTTAATTTGTGGCATAGTAGGTTAGGCCACCCATCTGATAATGTTCTAGCTGTGTTAAAAAGAAGCCTTGATGTTGAAACAACTCATTCTAGTCCTTGTGAAGTATGTCATAAAGCTAAACAAGTGAGAGTTCCTTTTCCTTTAAGTGAACATAAAACAAAAGAATTAGGAGAGTTAATACATCTTGATGTATGGGGTCCTTATAGGATAACTAGTAAGGAAGGTTTTAAATATTTTTTAACTATTGTTGATGATTTTTCAAGATCTGTTTGGGTCTATTTGCTTAAAGGGAAAAGTGAAGTTTTTGAAAGTATTGTTATATTTTATGAACTGATTAAAACACAGTTTAAAAAAGATATTAAGACATTTAGGAGTGACAATGGTACAGAATTTGTTAACAAACAAATGACTAGTTTTTGTAATTCTAAGGGGATTATGCATCAAACTTCTTGTGTGCATACTCCTCAACAGAATGGAGTTGTTGAAAGGAAACATAGACATCTTTTAAACATAGCTAGAGCATTGTTGTTTCAAAGTAGTGTTCCATTGAATTTTTGGTCTGAATGTGTTTTGACTGCTGCTTATTTGATCAACAGGCTTCCCTCTTCTGTCCTAAATGGTGTGAGTCCTTATGAGAAAATATATGGGTTCCCCCCAACTATTAGTCATCTTAGGAATTTTGGATGCTTGTGTTTTAAAACCAATTTAGATGAAACTGATAAACTTGTAAGTAGAGCTGATAAGTGTATTCTAGTTGGATATTCTGTTTTTAAAAAAGGTTATAAACTTTGGAATTTAGAATTAAAACAGTTTGAGTTTTCCAGGGATGTCAAGTTTTATGAAAACATATTTCCTTATAAAACTGAGTCTGGAAAAATTGATTATAAAAGTTTAAACCATGTAAATTTCTTTGATCTTTATGATAGCACAAGCATTGAAAATCCTAATGATGATAATAATAATAATAATAATAATAATAATAATAATAATAATAATAATAATAATAATAATAATAATAGATCCGATCCCGATGATGAAGGGGGAACCAGAGTTACTCATGAACACTCCCCTGAGCAGGGATTAGATGACTCATCTAGGATAACTAGTGAGGTAGATCAGAGTGATCAGCCACCTAGTGATTCAGGATCAAGAGGGACTGATCCCTCTCTTAGGGTTGAGGGTTCAAGTGATGAGTATCATACTCCTGAGGGACATAGGATTCAACCTAGAAGGTCTGATAGGAATTCTGTGTTACCAAAAAGGTTTGATGAGTTTATTATAGAGGGTAAAGTAAAATATGGTGTTGAAAAAGTTGTTAACTATTCTGTGTTGTCTTCTGAAAATTATTCTTTTGTGTCTAGTCTTAATAAAACCTTTGAACCAAGTAGTTATTCAGAAGCCTCTAAAGATCCTAGATGGATAGAGGCTATGAATGATGAAATGGAGGCTCTCCATAGCAACCAAACTTGGGTTTTAACTGACCTTCCTAAAGGTAGAAAACCAATTGGTTGCAAGTGGGTTTATAAGGTTAAGTATAAAGCCAATGGAGAGGTTGAAAGGTTTAAAGCCAGGCTAGTTGCCAAAGGCTATAACCAGAGAGAAGGTCTAGATTTTGGAGAGAATTTCTCTCCTGTGGTAAAAATGGTTACTGTAAGGTGTTTGATTAGTTTAGCTGTCCAGAATTCTTGGGCTTTATATCAACTTGATATAAACAATGCCTTCTTGTATGGGTCAATAGATGAAGATGTTTATATGACATTGCCTGAGGGTTATTGCTCAGACAATGAAACTAAAGTATGCAAGCTAGTTAAGTCTTTGTATGGCCTTAAACAGGCTCCTAGGAAGTGGAATGAAAAATTAACTAAAGTGTTAATTGATATGGGTTTCAAACAGAGTGTTTGTGACTATTCTCTATTTGTTAAGTCTATTGGTAGTGTATTTGTTGCATTGCTTGTTTATGTTGATGATATAGTCATCACAGGAAACAATGAAAATGAGATTTGTAAGTGTAAAACACTACTTAAGACACATTTTAAGATTAAAGATTTAGGGAAGCTCAAATACTTCCTTGGAATTGAGGTTTTGTATGATAAAAATGATATTTGTTTGACCCAAAGGAAGTATTGCTTAGAGTTGCTTAATGAGTTTGGGTACTTAGGCTGCAAACCCATTAACACTCCTATTGAGCAGAGCTATATTGTTTCAGCAAAAGACTCTAAACAGAGTTCTTTGCTTGAGAACATAACTGGATATCAAAAACCGATAGATAAACTTATCTACTTGTCTTTGACAAGACCTGATATCAGTTATAGTGTTCAGTTTCTGAGTCAATTTATGCACAAACCTACTAAGTGTCACCAGCAGATAGCTTTAAGATTGTTAAGATACTTAAAGTTATCTCCTGGAAAAGGTATTGTGTTTAAAAGATCTCAAAGTTTTAACTTAAGAGGTTATGTAGATGCTGACTGGGCCAAATGTCTAGTCACCAGGAAATCAGTAACTGGATTTGGTATATTTCTGGGTGAATGCTTGATTTCCTGGAAAAGTAAAAAAACAAAACACCATTGCTAGATCTTCTGCAGAGGCTGAGTATCGAGCCATGTGCTCAGCCACTTGTGAATTGATTTGGCTTAAAAATCTACTTGGTGAGTTACAAGTAAACTGTAACATGCCAGTAGATCTTTTTAGTGATAGTAAGGCTGCTATATCCATTGCAGCAAATCCTGTCTTTCATGACAGGACCAAACATTTTGAGATTGATCTTTATTTTATAAGACAGAAAATCTTATATGGTATAATTAAGACTATAAAGGTATCTTCTGATCAGCAGCTAGCTGATATATTTACTAAAGGGTTGAGTGTTGCTCAACATAATTTTTTATGTGATAAACTGGGAATGAGAGATATGTTTAACATTTGAATTATGGGGGGTGTTAAAAATACACCTATGTTTATAATTCTAATGTTAAACGGGTTTATCTCTTGTGGGCTCAGTTATTGTTCTATTGGGCTTATTGTTCTTTAGTTGTGTGGGCTTATTATGTTTCAAGAAAGGAGACTGGGCTCTAGGCCCATGGATGCATTTGAGATATTATCTCTCGTGATCAATGTCAGTCGTTGGATTATTATTTGGAGCTTCATTTCAGCCGTTGGATCAGCATCTTATCTCGTGGTTCTAGACTGAGCTATAAAGGCTCAGTGTACGAGTTGTTATCTCATTCTGTTTTCTTTGTTATTATTTTCTAGGGTTTCTCTCTGTATTTCATCTTTCGTCTACTTACATTTGTAAGTGTTTGTATTTCTTTTTGATCATCTGCTGATCTGAGTGATCAGCAGAAGACTCTGTATCATCTTGTTAATATAGTCTCAGTGATTTACTGAGACTGTTGGGTATCTTGGGGGGCACTATTTTCTGGGTTGGTTAATATAGATTTTGGTCACCTTTTTCAGTCGCTATACCTTGTGTTCCTGTGTTTGATTCTTTTGTTATTTTGTTATTGTTGGTTGATTTGTATTGAGAAACCCTAAAATTCTACAGTCCATTAAAGTTTTCGCTACATTCCGGAATGCTTGCATGACCTTTGGATGGTCAATGCGTGGTACAATTGTAACATCAACCGTGGTTATTATGTTCCCATGATCTTTAACTATTAATCTTTTTTAAGACTGCACCATACTTGACATGGTATATGCACAATTCGACCATATCATCGGCCATGATACCTTTGTCCAGTATTTCTTGATTGATTTGTTCAATTGTAAGATCTCATTTAGACATGTTTTTATGTGATTGGACATGTAGGATATTAACATATGATTGGAGACGTGGGATTTTCTATTCAAAAAGAGGTAGTTGCGCATCTTGTTGCCCGCCTACCTACTATCCTTAAGTAATTTACTCTTTATGATATGTATAAAATTCTTATCTCAAAATAAAAATAAAAAAATGAACATTTGTAGCGTACATATTTTACATGTCATTAGAACAAGAAGGTGCATTTTACAATATGTGACCTTGGGTAAACCAATAATGACATATATATATATATATATATATATATATATATATATATATATATATATATATAGGATAAGGATAATTTAGAAACCCCCTTGAGTTGGAGAAACTCAAGAAACCCAATTGTGGCCATTGATCAACACTCATCAATGGCTGAGATTAGATCAGCTATATTATATTAATAAACTATATCTCCTTTTTATTTTTTTAATGCAAAAGGGTAATTTAGTAAAATTACAATACCATAATAGTCTCCATCATTGTAAAGAGTTGTCCTTTTTTCTTTCTCTCACATACTTTCCCTTCTTTTCACACTTACCCACATTTCTCTTTCCTACTTTCTCTTTCTCACACACATGATTATTAAAAAGATAATTAATTTTATTAACTCATACCACAAGTTGTATGTTTTATTGAATTTATTAAATCATACCACAACATGTAATATGTAACTGCAGAAAATATGTTACATATAAAAGGGTGCAAAAATCGACGAATGTAACTGCAGAAAAAAATGTTACATATATTAGTATAATGAAAAAACAAATGTTAGATATATAACTAGTGAAATGTTACATATGTAACTCGTATGTTACAAATATTTACATACGTATCGTAGTTTATGGTGCTTATGTAACCGAGACATATTACATTTTAAAACATGTTACACTGTAAAAAGAGCAATTTTATATATTTACATACGTATCGTAGTTTATGGTGCTTATGTAACCTGTTTTGAATTCATACCCAAAAAATTTCAAACTTTGACATATATTCAACAACACATATTTTCAAACATCTTTTTCATTCAACACAAAAAATCTAAGATCTGAAACCTAAAACCATAATAATAATAATAAAATGGTGGGACCTGATTACATGTGGGTTCTTGTTACAAAAAATATGTCAAATAAAAATGTACAATCTCTAATACAATTGGTACAAGTTATTATACCAAAATGGAGGCATGATGATGATGATAATAAAAAAAAAAAAAATCCAAAAACTATGTCTAATCCTTCTCCATCCCATCTTCAATGACAACCCCACCTATAAAAATAACTCAAAAGTCAAAGATCAAAGATCTAAATCCATCTTTTTTTTTTAACAAAAGATTCTTAAAAAGCCACTAAAAATAAACATTAAAAAACAATCAAAAAAACAAAATAGAAAAAATAAAAGTGAATAAGAAGCTGAAAACCGGTACCCAACCGCCGCTCGAAGAACGAGAATGACAGAATTAATGGAGGCACCGGCAACCCCCCACCACCTACCTACAGATCTGTTTCGAGAGAGAGAGAGAGAGAGAGAGAGAGAGAGAAAGTAGTGTGTGTTTAAGAGAGAGAGAGAGAGAGAGAGAGAGAGAGAGAAGTGTGTGTGAGTTAGAAAGCAAACAGGTGTCATATGATTTTGATTAAGAAGAAGATGAAGTTGTGAGTATGCAAATCTGGATCTAGATGTTGTGAGGAGAATTTTGATATTCAAAAAAAAGAAAAGAAAATTTGTACATATGAGAGAGATAGAGAGAGTGGGTTACATAGATATGAGAGAAAGGTGTAGATAAATGAGTGTCAGGTTTGTACAAAAGGGAGCTTAAATGATCAATCAATGAGATGGTGTAGTT
The DNA here is from genome assembly GCA_028751855.1 of Ambrosia trifida. Taxonomy (NCBI): domain Eukaryota; kingdom Viridiplantae; phylum Streptophyta; class Magnoliopsida; order Asterales; family Asteraceae; genus Ambrosia; species Ambrosia trifida. The sequence goes on from CM054122.1 coordinate 84,172,180, forward strand.
ACCATCTTGCCCTTGTGTTAAAATAGGAGATGGTGGATGTGGAATCATGGTGACCATTGGATGGGTTTCAATAGTTTCTCCAACTCAACATGGTTTCTTAAGGATACATAGCCTATATATATATATATATATATATATATATATATATATATATATATATATATATAGGTAGAGGTTCGGATACAAAAACCTCTTTTTGTGAGAAGGGTAAGAAGACATGTGGGAGTGACACGTGGCAAAGTTTTAATTTAATAAGAAGGGCAATAGAGTAAATACACTATTTTTTCAAGTTTATAAAAAATCAACCTCTTAGTCAAAATGAGAGATTTATGGCCAATTTAATTTAAAACATTTGAATTAAGAGGTATTTTTTGTTCATAATCATCCATATCTTGTTCACATTTTTTTTTTTTTTTTTTTGAAATCTCTGACGTGTAAAGATTTTTAGAGGTGCTCATCATTATCAACTATGTCTAAATTACTTTTTAATTATCTACCAAATTCTTTTTTTTCGAGATAGTATTTCACGTCAATAAAATGGCGTATGTATATTCATTTAAGGATAGGTGCTCATCATTATCTACCAGGTGCTCATCGTTATGTATTTTATCTTCATGGACAACATACACAGTATTTGTGTTTTATCTTCATGGACAACATACTCAGATCACAGTATTGTGTTTTACCAGATAAAAGTGACATTTGATTATTCATTGTGTTTTATCAATTAACTTTAAACATAAAACACACAACCAAGAACAATAAGACTTTTCCCATAAAATACAAACTTTTTTGTACATAAAACTGTGTTTTAAACTTAAAACACATAAACAACAACACAACTTTTCCACTCCAACACATCGATCTGATTAACAATGTGTTTTATCACTATCATATAAAACATAAAAACATTAAACTCAACAGCAAACAAATTAAAGTTGAAAACACATCTAAAAAATAAAAATACGACTTTCCATCAAACACCATTCCAAGAAGCTAAAACACAATACCAAGAATCTTCTTTGTCGGCCGCTGAACCAATCATATTATCGATCGTATGAAAGAGGAGAAAAAGGAAAAGAATAATCGTGTGGAGAGAGAGAAGAAATAGGAAGAAAGAGAAAGAGACAAATTAAATTAGATTGGAAACAGAGAGGAGTTATTAAGTGAATTAAATAGATTTTATTAATTAAGATGTGTAATATTACACATCTACCCCCACAATCTTAATTTATCTAATATTATTGTAACACATATTACAAAATTGTCACTACTATTTTCTCATCCCTCCATTAAGTTGATCCAATGGTCATTTTTCCTTCTCACCCTTCTTACAAAACACCTCTTTTGTATATATATTCAAATAGGGATGATAATGGATCAAGTATTGGTATTTCTAATCCCATGCCTAATTATAAAATCATGCTTGTATCTAACTGATACTTGTTTCTCATTACTTGTAGGTTTGATGGTATATCGTGTGTATAGGGTATACTCTTTGTGGTCTTACTTGGCTAAAATTTATTCATTGAAATACATATCAACAAAATAAAAGTGTTTTTAAAACTCACCTTAAAAACTAACTTGAAGTATCAATTACTCAACCACACTTGTAACAACTAGGGCAGCAACGAACTGAACAAACTATTCACGAACACTTGTCGAATGATATTATTTGTTTGTGTTTGTTTGTTAATTTTATGTACCAGACAAAAGTGAGCGTGAACAAACACAAAATTCATGAACACAGAGGAACACAAATGAACGTTCATGAACACAAACAAGCGTTCATAAATAGAAATGAACACATATTGACTTTCGAATAAAATCAGTACCTTTCATCATAAACATCGTAGATTCGCCTAAAATATACTAACCCAATTATCGAAACATACTTGACATAATCTTGATAATGTAATTACCATACAATAATGTCCAACGTCACACAAAATTATCATATTAAACTTGAAGTACTTACATTAAAAATACAAGTTAAAGAACTTAATGAACAATAGATCATAAACAAACATTTTTCGCAACGTTCACGAACATAAAAGAACGAACACAGCCTTTGTTCATGTTCGTTTGTTTAGTTAAACGAACGAAATTTCTTGTCTGTGTTCATTCCTTTATTAAATAAACGAACTTCCAGCTAGGGCTGTTCAAAATCGGATAATCCAAAATTCGAATCCGAAAAATCCGAAAATCCGAATCCGAATTATCCGAAATTTTGGGTAATCCGATTTTCGGATATCCGAAAATCGGATTATCCGAAATTTCGGATTCGGATTCGGATCCTGATTTTGAAAATTTTCGGATAATCGGATTATCCGAATCCGAATATTAAAAATATATATATAAATATATAATATTATATACACTACATAACACAATACACAATCCTAAATCCTTAATCCTTCTAACTCTAAGTCCATACTCCTCTAATCCATAGCTGTTGCTCTCTCTTCTCTCCTCTATAACAGCCCCCGTACACCTCGTATCCGACCTCCACTACCCCCTTCCATCAAAATAATAAGTTTTTTTTTTATATATTTGTTGTTCAAATTTCGTTTATCTAACTTCGATTTTTGTTTTTTAATAGGTTCACGTTTTAGGCATAAAGGAGAACGTTTTTTTATAGTTTTTATATTATTTTTTTTAATTTTTTTTAAGTTTCGGATTATCCGTTGGATGATCCGAATGCGAATCCGAAATTTCGGATATCCGAATTTCGGATATCCGAAATTTCGGATTCGGATTCGGATCTCAATTTTGACTATCCAAAATTTCGGATTATCCGAAATTCGGATATCCGAAATTCGGATTATCCGATTTTGAACACCCCTACTTCCAGCCGAACGGTTCACGAAATGTTTGCCGAACGTTTGGTTCGCTTGCAACCATAGTAACAACTATATAACTTTAAATAATTATATAATTTTAATAATTTCAAATTTTAACACCTATAATATACTATTATTACATTTTTTACAATTATATGATATATTTATATATTTGATTTTGATAAGGATAAATCGGTTTGGGTAATCAGGCAGGTATTACCTAAAATCATATATATCCCAAACTTGTGAATTTTTTTTTTTATACTATATCCTACGGTCTTTTACCAAGTTTCTGTCCCAATTGTATCAAGTGTCACGCAGTTTTTTGTCCTTAGATTTACATGTTATACGATTAATTTATGTAAATGACAAAAAAATGCGAGGGGGGGGGGGGGATTCTCTGATGAGCCTAAGAAGAAATTTGAGTTCGTATACAAAACCACATTTTGTATTTATCACCGTGCCTTACCTGGTGTAACGTTTTTGTTCATATCTTACGTGGTGGCGTCTACCATTACCTTGTCACTAAATTTCAACCAATCACAAACTGCCACCTCTTTTATCACATACACTGTCATTAAACAATTGGCAACACCCATTACTACTCGTTTTCATCACTAAATCACTACACTTTGATTTTTTATTAAATATAAAATAAAAAACCTTTTTAAATACATTTAATTAAATATGAAAGTTAAATAAAGTAAAAAAAATACATTTGCATTAAATTTTTAAGAAAGGTACATTAAAAAACCAAAAAGAAACAAATTAAAATTAAAAAAAAAACAACCCAAAACAAAGAAATACAAAGAACACTATTCGTTCATCAATCTATGAATCATTAAAGTCGGAATCGGGACGCGCAACTGGCTGCCAAAGAGGATGAGTTCTTAGTATTTGTCAGGACGACAATAATGTAAATATTCTATGGTAGAGCGTTTGGTACTCGGGAAGGGCCTCGTCAATCGCTTCCGCCTCCACTCCCCCGTCACTAAGATCCATCACGACCTTGAGGAGTTGGTTAAGTTTCGCAATTTTTATTTTCAAATCCGTCCACTTTGAATAAATTTGGTTTTGGGAGTGGTCGGTTTCACCTACAGATTGACGAAATGCATCTAATAGTGCATTACAAAACGATACGGTTCTATGCGGTATGCCATCCGCCACATTCACCCAAGCCGTTTCCAAAGCTAGTTCTTCATCTTGAGTCCAAGATCTCTTCTTACCATTTGAGATAACGTATAATTTTTTTAGATAAATGTGTGAATATAAATTTGAAAGTGTGTGTATATATAGTGTATTTTTTTTTTATTAATTGCCAACGGTTATATTACCGTTGTAAACCAACAATCAAGATCATAACCACCACGGCATGAAGATGGGGACGACAACGGTGTTTTATGCGTGATGTGATCATCTAGCCATCTATAATCGTGGCATCCCCCATCAGCTCCCATGTAGATATGGATCACAGAACTTAAAAGAGAGACAAATTTTAAGTAAATTGGACCCTTTCTATATCTTTGTTTTTCGTTAATCGATTGGTCAATTTCCACTACATTCCTAAAAGTTAGTCATAGGAGAATACGTTAGAAACGTGTTATGGTGAAAAGCATAAAATCTAAGAAGATAAGTGACATGATGGGTTGGAACTTGGAGTTCAAAGAAACAAGAACAAAAATGACACTTAAGACCAATCATATCATGATCTAAAACAAGATACTCAAATCTTTTTAGTGTTTAGAAAATTTTACTTCATTAATTTTGGTTCATGAATCTTTGGGGCTTCTCGTATGTTGACTTTACAATACTTATTAAAAAAATATATAGTGAAACATACCTTTCATAAAAACGTGTCACTTTCAAATAATTCATTTATTTAAAACCTTTTGAGGGGTTTAGATGTAAAATTCTAGTGTTTGGTATAAAAATCTTGACCGTTAAAACGTTTTAAAAGCCACGATGAGTTGTATCATGCAAAAATATAATCATGCATGATTATACTTCACTCTAATTTAAGGCAACCTTAATCTATAATGAAATTTAATTTTCTTGATTTGTGCATTAAGTGCTAACCAATTCAGGATTGATCTTATGATCTTAAGGTAACATTTCTTCAAAGAATCATACATAATAAAAGACTTTTGTCTTTTGAATGATTACATCAAGATCCAAAAAAGTTGACTATATGATTAACTAAACAAGAAATAAACAAAGTCTTAAGTTAATCAGCATGCCTTCATTCCTCTGCCGTTAGACACATTTGGCTCCTTAGCACCGGAGGTGGTTCGTTTTTTGGCAAGAGTTCAGCGGGTGGTCCATATCAACTTTTCGACCTCCGAGGGGGGTGAGCCTTTGTTTTTAGTAGATTAGGGTTTCTATTCAGAAACGGGTGGCGACGCAGTTTGTTGCACATCTACATGCTATCCTTATGTAATTTGCCCTTTTAATTATCAATAAAATTAAATTATTGTTCATTAAGTTTACTAAAAGTGGGTAAATGTTAAGAGTGGCTGACGGATTAGATTGATGAAATCCAAACATGATTCATATATTTATTCGTGTCAACAACATTAAGTTCAACCTGAACATTAAATCTAACATGACTTTTGTATCCATTTATCCACATGAGTCAAACCAAGTAACATGATTTAATCAAGTTGTAATTTGTTGTGTTGCAAATGAGTCCTAAAGGGTTTGGACTTAGGGATGTAAACGAATGGGATGTTCAGTGAACCATGCAGTGGGAAGTCCTTTGATGTTCGTTTGTTTAATAAATGAACAACCAGGAAAAATAAATTTAATTAGTTCGATTAATTAAATGATAAACAAAGGTTGCGTTGTATTAATTGTGTTCATGAATGTTCAATAATATGTTCGCTTGTTTTGTTTATTTTATGTTCAGTAATTAAAAACTTAAATTTGTAAAAAGTTATTTTGGAATAGTTATGTTTATGCTTATTATGTCTAAATTGTGCCTTTATTTTGCGATAATTATGTTTATGATTAGTAGTTCAAGTGCTTAACAAGGTGATTATGTCTAATGTTTGGGAGTAATTAAGGGTTGGTTTTTATTTTTTAAATTGGTATATGTTCGTATGTGTTTGTGAAGAAGTTCAATTCATTATGAACGAACACAAATAGAAATTTTCGTTTGATATATGCTTATGAACAAGTTCAATGCTAAGCAAACAAACATGAACAAGACTATGTCGGTTTGACCTAATAAAATACAAACCTAATAAAATACATAAAAAGTTTTTTTTTTCAAACATAGAAATATGTAGTTTTGAAGGTTTTGAGGGGGTGAATATGTAAGTTTGAAGCATGCATTATTGGGGAAACTCCAAAACTGCATGCAATATGCAGAAATCAAGAAGCATCTAGTTTTAGTCAGATTGAGATGCAAAATGTTGGGAAGAAGTTATTATTTAAACAACAAATACAGAGATGAAGGTTTGAAGTTGTTGGTAAAGGCAGAGACAGATCTTAAACTAGAAACTGTTTTTATGATCATGTTATATTTTAGACAAAACCATCATGGTTCAAAGAACAGACAAGACACCCAATATAAGAATCAAATCATACCAATTTCATTAAGTTGGATTTTACACATTGTTTTATAAGTTATAACCAGATAGTTGTCGTAGGTCGCGCGTTGCGGCGGAGACACGTCCTGTGATGCGTTAACTGTACGAAAATGTACAATGACTGAATTTTACAACATCGAATTAAAACAAATTATATTTGAGCCGACTCGTTTGTTTCTGGATACAGTTTAAGTCAGAAATATAGGTAACTCGGATTTTTACTATCGAATTAAAATATTTTATATTTAATCTAATTCATTTCTGAACAAAATTTAAGTAAGAATCGTAGACCAACCGATATCATACGTAAAACTAAGAATAAAAACGTTTTACATTTGACCAGACTCGTTTCAGAAAACAAAAACCCTATGTCGAAACGTGTATTTATACTTGCGATAGGTCGCGCGTTGCGGCGGCAACGGCTAAGTTGTTTATCGGTGGTGGCACGCCATGTGACGTGTTAATCGTATGAAAATGTACAATAACTTGATTTATACCATTGAATGAAAACATTTTATATTTGAGCCGACTCACTTGTTTCCGAACATAGTTTACGTCAGAAATGTAGGTAACTCGAATATTTACTGTCGAAATAAAATATTTTATATTTGATCCGACTCGTTTCCAAACAAAATTTACGTCAGAATAGTTTGCCAACCAATATTATACGTTAAAATAAATAAAACTTTTTATATTTGACCAGACTCGTTTCAGAAGGGAAAAAACCCTATGTCGAAAAGTGAATTTATATCGTTTATAGAAAAAATTGGTGATATAATGGGTTACACGTAAAAAGTTTGAGGGTTAAAAAGAAGGTAGAAAGTAAGAGTGTCTTTTTTTGTCAAGTTAGAAAGTAAAGGGGTCAATTCTGTGAAGCCAGAAAGTTGATTTTGTCAAATATAAACTTAAAGGGTGAATATTACCATTTTAATAAAGTTAAGGGTGTTGAAGCCAGAAAGTTGATTTTGTCAAATATAAACTTAAAGGGTGAATATTGTCATTTTAATAAAGTTGAGGATGGTGTCTTAAAAAGCATGGTCTCCATGCTTTTTAAGTATTTACTAGTATTATGTCCGCGCGCTTCGCTGCACAAATACAATTCTAAAAAAACATGGCAGCGTATTGCATTCTAATTTGGCTAAATTTCGTAAAGCGTGTCTCTTTCTCGCTCTCATTCTCATAAGAGACGGCTTTTGAAAGTAAATTTAAGATTTAACAATCAAAATTACAATTCTTGTTTTTTTTTACAACCCACATATGTTTTATGTTTATTTTGTCCATACAATCATTCAAGCTTAACTTTCTTAGTATAATTTTGCTAATACATAATATATCAATTCGTGGCAGTTGAAAATAAACAAAAGAATTGACATCAAAAGCGACAAATAAGAGATGATAGACGACAATCATTACAAAACTGCACATCATGCTTGTATTCCTCTTATTATTTAACTTGGTAAAAAAAATAAACAAACCAGAAGTTGAACCACCATCTCCACTGTCATGTCTTCCCATGCCACACCATCATAATTCAAAGTTGGTCACTAAATTGCGTGATGCCTTCGACATCATGTTGTGTTTATAAATCAAATCTTTGTACCTCATTGTGATCCCTTTGTAACCACTTTTGAGAAATGTTTTGGTTTAATTTGTTTTGTAATTTGTTGGTTTATTATCATAGTTTTTGGGTAATTCAAAACTTGCTCTTGATCTAGATTTTTGGGGTTATTGTCAAATTTAAATTCACAATTTGAACAAGATACAACCTTTGGGGTTATTGTCAAATTTAAATTCACAATTTGAACAAGATACAACCTCCTGAAGAAGAATAAATGGTGCTAGATCTGGTATATATATTTAGACATGTTGGGTAAAATGTTAAACTTTTTTTAACAAGACAATATTTGCAGTTAGTAAAGACATAAAATACTCGAAACAACGCACAAAGGGATGGCTTAATTTGCAAGCTACTAAAGAGAAACAACTCAACATTGAAAATATTGTACATTGTTGTTCAAATAGATTATTCTCTTATCATGTTGCACATTTCCAAATGTTATATTATACATGATTCAATAGTCCTTATTGTATACCAGGAGAACAAATTTACAAACCAGGTAGAATAATGAATCAAACGTGATCTACATCCGGTCTCGCATTCATTTCCTCTAGAAAGTTGTACTCCTCCATAAGATTGAGATTGTCCACAAGTTTGTGATATTGTAAACACCCTCTATACTGGATACAAATGTAAATAATTTTCATTGAAATCAAAAAATATGTGCTCCAAGTGTGAAATATATAGGAAAAATGCCTAAACAAAAACAATTCCTTTTTCATAAGCTAGTCTTTATATGTGCTTTTGTGATCTTACACCACAAACATTGCAGGTAAGTTGTTCTAACAAGCTTATTCTTTGGTTCTTTTCTATCATTTACAACTTTTATTGGTTATTTATGCAACAAATCATGTAATGATGAATTACAAGCAATCAGGTTATTTGTGGGAACAGTATGATCAGAAGAAAGGTAACGGAAAAGGGGCACACCCTTTTTCTGGCTGGACTTCACTGTTATTCTAATCATGGTAGAATCATATACTGAATTTTAAGTTTACTTACAGTTTTGACCATTATAGAAGCCGACAGACCGCCTGCGTATTGAGTTTTCTTGATGATAATTCGTGGTTCCATTGTTCATGAAGGTTCCTAGCAAAATCACACATTGGAACAATGTATATTAAATCAGGACAGAAGTTGTTTAACAACACATATTATTGTTAAAATGGATGATAATGTGATAGCACGTTGACTATGAATAAAGTACTGAAGAGAAACGGAAAAAAAGTTAGTTTCTAAATCAATGTGAATGCTTGATTTTTTTTAGTATTAGTACTAAATGATTTTTTTACCTCTAGAAATGGACAAAAAAAACTACATACATGATTAGAGATTCATGAACAAAGTAACTCACTTAGAATTTGCTAGTGTTGTTGACAAACAAACATACCGAACAGGTCGCTCTGTTTGTGATGATATATATTTCATCCATGAGACGATAACCTGGCAATTAAGTCTAGAAAAAGTAAAGCCTTAATCCCAAATGAGCACATCTATAGGGTACATGAATACACACAAAATAAATATACTATCAACCAAACATCACTCAACAAATAAATATTGTTTTATACATATAAAGAATCAGCCAAATTGAAATTCAAGAAGAACAAGTAATGAAACAAAATTACCTCGTAAACGCTTCTGCATATCGAATCACAACTGCAGATTAAACAAGCCCTTAAATTCAATTTTAATGAATTTCTTCGCTGGGCCTGCTTCTAAATTGATCTTATGATATCTCGCAGACATTCACCATGTAATTCGCGGCCTTGCCCTCTCCCTCTCAAGTATCGTCGATGTCTTTCTCTCTCTCTCTCTCTCTCTCTCTCTCTCTCTCTAGCATGTCTCCCAAGAAAGATGAAGACAATAAACTATTAGAACTCATGATATGATAGGGAAGAATCTTATACGGTGGAATCCAGATCCCGTAACCGATGCCATTTAATTGTCTGGTCATTGAAGAGGATTTCAATCGAAAAGAAAAACCCATAACCAATGATTTCATTGAAGGAGAATGATTTGTAGTTAATGGTTTGTATTCATGAGAACGACGGTTTCAAAGGCCTGAATAAATTGTAGGAATTGTATTACTTGTTTATACAATTGGCATTAAGGTTTGTACAATAAGGGCATAAAGGGAAGAAAATAAGCAAAAATTAGGAATTTATACTTGAGTCTTTTGATATCCCATCTTAAAATGGATATAAAATTACTTTCCTACCCATGTCTCCTCCTTAATAAGGTAACATAGATATAATGATTTTAGAATTTATATTTATATTATAGTCATTTTGCAATTGATCTATACGATCACTTTGTCTTTTTAATTGAAATCATATAAGAGTGAGGAGCTTCAAAACAACTCACATGATAGTAATGGACATTTTTATAAAAGTAGAATTTTCATAGAATACTTCAAATTTTTTTTATACATAAGTACATGATAATCAGTGTACGGGCATATTAATTCGCATGTGATAATTCAAATACATTAATAAGTCTCTAAATTGATTATATAGTTATAGTACAAGTGCATAATGCAATAAGGGGTATTATGGGAAACTTTTACATGACATATCTATGTTAAAGCATGAGTCTCTTGATATCCCATCTTAAAATAGATGTAAAATTACTTTTCTAGACATGTCTCCTCCTTAATAGGTAAAATAGATATAATAAAATGGGTGATGTAAGTAAAGACAAAGCACAAAATTTTGAACACACTTTTTTTTAATAAATATACATGTAATTCACATAAATCATAAATCATGTATATAAGGGAAAACATCAAGATGAAAATCGGGGCTCTAGATGAGAGAATTTTATCATATCCTTTGGCCCGCTATGTTAATTTCATCCATATTTTACTTGCCTTGTCATTCCAAGTGGATCAGCTTACCCTTTTCAAGCCAATTCGCCATTCGATTTGATATGTGTGCACACGGCTAATAATGTTTTAACTTGGTAGTTATTAACATCAAATCTGTGGTTGTTTTTGTATTATTTATCTAACGAGGTGCCATAGGTTTGACAAATTAGAAGATTGAATATTTAATTAGCAAAGTGTATGAATGATTAACTAAAAAGTCTATTATTAATCTGAATGGATATCAACTTGAGTATGTTTATATCAATAATTGGAACACTTTTTTATGTAAGTTCAAAAGGGAAAACATGTGTTATTTGTACGTGAAACATGCCATCATGTACAAGTAAGCAATGGATATCAACATGTGCTTATGTTAGTGGCGTCGGATCTAGAAAATAAAACAAAGAGTAACATTTTATATTTCAACTTCGCAAGGAAAACCAAGGGGTAACAGATGTCCCCCTGCTTCTATGCTGCATCCGCCCTGGGTTCATGTGCAAGATCAAGTGATCGGAAAACATATTCGTTGGAAAGGGGAAAAACGATAGGTAGCTACCAAGCCCGCATGTATTATGTAAGCCCAAACTTATAGATTAGTGAATAATTATATGTAGTTTCAATAAATAGATTATAATATGTAGTAGTGTGTTCAATACATAACAAATTTTAAGTAGAAAACTCTCATGATCCTCATTAGCATTTTTAAATATGCTGGCCACAAAAGAGATACAACGGTGGTTGTACATGTACATAACCATTTTAGGTACCATGGTTAAAACAATAAATAGAATTATTGTGTATATGGCTTTTATTTATTTTATTTTTGAACGGCAAAAGTTGTTCCTACACCAATAAACCTAATCTATTTCCCCTTGGTGCAGGTTTGAAGCTAGAAACGTCCCTATAAGAGGCATGCGTCTCTACCAAGTGATGATTAATCATGAGGAAACTTGCATTTCCTAGGAGTGTAAATGATGCGTAATGGCTTGAGAGCTACTCAGGATCGGATCGGTAAAAAGCTCAAACGAGCCGAGCCTTAACGAGCCCGATCTCGAACTTGAAAAATGACTCGTTTAGTTATCAAGCCCGAGCTCAAGCTTTTCATATAAAGACTGTTTAGGCTTGCGAGCCTAAACGAGCCCAAACAAATTTTTTATTATTATTATTTTATTTATAGTATACCTACTATTTTAACATTGGTGAGCCGAGCTTTTAGCTCCTTTAAAATTGTTCTAAAATTATTTCGAGTTGAGCTCGAGCTCAAAGTATTAGGCTTGAACCGAGCCGAGCTCAAGCTTCATAAAAGTAGGCTCGGGCTCGGCTCAGCTCGTTTACACCCTAGCTTTTCCTTAAAAGGTTGGAGCTTTAGCTAGATTTCTAGGTTTTTAGGATATTTGAACATAAAAGACCATTTGATTATGTTATAACTCAATGACCAGTGTGTCATTCAAAAACATCTTACCAAATAGCTACAAAAGGCAACGTTTCCATTACAAAAAAACATTACTAAAGAACTCCAAAAGGCAATGTTTCCACAACCAGACTTGAACACCTTGTCCAATCATCAGGCACAATATCGGTCCGGCTAGGCCGCTATGGTGTCATGACATCCATCCCTTAAATTTGGTCAGACCATTGGATCAATTAGAAGACCACTTCGTTGGTCCGGTTATGTACACATTACTAATGTTTTCCCTAAATGAAAATCGCCTCTGATTGCATGACTTAAATATTGAGATATTCATGAACCTTGGGCTTAAGCAAACTTTTTAGAACACATCTTAGTTGAACATAGAACTTGTTGACAGGCAGTTTAAACCTATGAAAAAGTAACTGAATTACAAACCAATTTGATTAGAATCTTATAAAAACAGTCGGAAACCAAGTTCCTGAATCACTTTGACAAGAAACCAGCCATAGAACACATCAAAACTCACTTGCACCGTTAAATTGCCAAAAAAAACTTCAATCTGCGACAAATAATTATGATGTCATTAGTTGTTTATCGTGTAGGTAACAAAATAAATAAAATGAACCAAAAATATTAAACTACATGAACATGGATATATAACCTTAGTTTATCGTTTTCGTTCAGTTCTCCACTTGTATACTGGTCTAGAAGATGGGCACACAATCTCGTCTTCGCGCAGCTTTCGCTTTTTACCCTTTTTCTGATCCAACAATGTGATTTTATTTATTGACTCTAAAAAGGTATATATATACTTTTTGAGCTTTGAGAATACATACCTGCAATTCTTGTTTCATTGCCATTTCATTATAAACTTTCTCCAGCTCTTGGACTCGGTTTCTTCTCGCTTCCAACTCTCTGTATGAAGTAGCTGTCTTCCTGCACATAAACAACATCAAGATCCTTTTAAACACCTTTTTGTCACATCATCTGAAGCATTTCCTTCAGCAAAACATCCATATATAGATAGATATGGAGGGGCGTTCATTTCAAACCCAATAACAAGTTGAGAACCGCATAATGTATTTGTACCTATTGCTTTGAATGTAATACACAAAACGTTATTCACCATTGTTTCTCTCCCGTTACCTCTGACCCATCTTTTATGCACTGTGCTCAAGTGCGTTATACGGTTATCAATCTCAATGTACTATTGATTATGAAACGAGTGTGGCCGTATATGTAAAATTAACAAATTACTTTACCTTTTGATGCTCTCAGGCAAATCCTCAAAAGCAGGTAACCCTCCAACATTCTTTGTTTCTGATAGTATTCTCTTAGCATCCTCCCTATACAAAATAAGAAAAACCATTTTAACCATAAAAGATATATTTATTTACACTCCACAACAGGGTCTCATGGTCACAAAATAAAAATAAAAATAAAAAATAAAAACACACGCATAACATCTGTCACACACGGATTAATCTGATAATAGAACAATATTTTTAAGGTCCAAGACATGTGCTACCACTCAAACTCCAGTATGCAAGTGCAAAATAATAAAGAGACCGTGAGGTACAAACCTATCTTCAGCATAGTACACATGTTTGTTTGATGGCTGAGAATCAAGTGAATGCAGTGTTGCGGTAAGCCTTTCGATTTTCTGCATTAAATATACAAGGTTTTAGCTACGAGTATTCTGAATTCTAAAACTTATAAAATTCAAATGAACATTTTTCATTACCTTTTTTTCAGATTGTAGTTTCTGCAAAATATAACCTATATCTTGTGACTTCATCAGCAAGAGTTCCTCTTCGGTATATCTGTTTGAATCACTCCTGCAGCATATATATGAATTTAACATCAAATTATGCTTTTCTTCGCTCCAAGGCTCAAAATAATAAACTTATAGAAAATTACCCTTGCTTATGTACTCCGTCAACCGTTTTGGCGTTGATCATCTTGAAGTAGAACTCATCTGGATTCCTAAACGCCGCCTTTTCCTTGAGTTTCTGTTATAAAAGTCAAGGTTACAATTTTAGCTAAAATTCCAAAAACGATATAAAAAATTAACTCGTATTACATGAATGCAATTAGACAAAACGAAAGTTTTACCTGCAAGTAATCCTCCTTTTTATGGAAGGCTTTCGCACGGACAACATAGTCCTTGTGTTTCTCAAGAAGCCCAAATCGTTTTCTTTCTTTTCTGAATACAAAGCACACGTAAGAAATGTAAGAATGAGCATGTCACCAAGTAAGAGATAGTCAAAAGAAAAAAAATGGAACGTAACAGAGGCACTCACGGTTGAGCTCGTTCCTTGTGGGCCCGTCTATGAACAGCATTCCTTAGGGACGACATATTGAAGAATGAGGACAGCAGTCGGCTGTAATAACAAAGCTTGAAATATTTACAACAGATAAAGCGGGTAAATAATAAACAATACTTAAAGAAAAATATCCAAAATCAGCAAGAATGTATTCAAATTCTTACATTATCGTAAATAGCTTGTATTCAAAACAGATTACAGCTATCATAGGATATTTTCTAATGACACTTTCTCTTGGTTTTAAAAAGCGTAAAGCGCACCGAGGCGATGGGTTTGAAGCTGGGGCGAAAGAGGCACAGCATCACGTATGCTAACCGTGCATTTTTAAAAGCAAGTTACATTATATGCAAACCACAGAATACTATAAAATATCCGTTAGGTACAAAACAGCCCCAAAAAACTACACATGATTCAATGTTTGATACTAACTAATATCAAACTTGTCTGTTCGCTACCAACTATATAACGACACATGAGCGCTAACCACTACGCTACGCTATACGCTGTAAAGGCGCTATGCTCACTATTAACAACAACTATGTTTAAGAGCCAAGATGTTAAAAACTGAACCAACTGTCTTCGTTTGTTAAATACAAGTAGTATACAACATACCTAAACAAAATCATCGGCAAGTGTTGAAAACACACGATTCTATTTAACGAATAACCACATTCTTAATTTATTAAGCAGCAAAAACATGAACATATAATACCACAATGACCTCTTTAATATAGATCTTAGATTATGTAAGTGCATATAACATGTTATTAAAAAGATAATAATAATAATTATAATAATAATAAGCTAGTAGTAGATTTCATGTTGAATGTTGTTTCTGTTGTTATTACTGACTTATGAGAATTAGGTTCATCCATATAGGAATTGCTTCTCTGTCAAGATAACAGTAACAAGGATTTAAGAGTAGTGGATTTCATTTACATATAGTAATTATTTAACAGACAAGAAATGAATAAAAAATGCATGTCCTCTAAATCAGATTTCAGTTACATACTTACAAGGAAAATAACCTAAACTAAAGCTTCTGTAAGAAACATTGTAATTTGTAAATGGAAATATTGTAAGAACTAAGAACCAGAGGAAATATTGTAAATGGAATTGTAATTTGCAAATGGAAATATTGTAAACTGTAAGTTTACTTAGATAAGTAAACTTACAAAACCAGAGGAGCCGAGGAGGAGGAGGAGGACTGGAGCAGCCGCCGAGCAGTCCGAAGGCAGAGGGTAGGTAGCGCCGGAGGATTGAGGGGCTGTGATTTTTTTTTACGTGTGTTGTTTGTTTGGAAGGAGGAGGGGGTCGAGAGACTTAGGGTTTGTTAGTTTTGAATTAAAAAAAAAAAATCAGGTTTTTGGATTGATTTTCTGGGCCACAAAAAAACTATCGGGTATTTAAACAAGCCCGTATACATTTAATTTGACTGAAGCACAGCAGATGGCCGCATGTACAGGAGTCACAAAAGCCATCGCTAGTAGCCCGCCTGCGCCTGAGGTCGCACTGCGCATAGGCGTGTCTTTATAAACTAAGTATTTAACACATTACATGATTGATTAAAAAGTTGGACAAAGTGTTTGATCAACAAAACTTGACCCGTTTTGACCTGCACTTATACATTAGGTGTGTGATTATCTGTTCTGTTACCCCTACTACGTATATAACTATTTTTAGTATTGCATAATGAATCTATTATCATTTTCCTTTAATGTATTTCCAATAATCAATTATTAGTAAATTTAAATTGTTGGTGGAATAACTGCAATCTATTAGTCTACTTCGGAGCTGGCAAAACAGGCCTAAACGAGTTTCACCAGTCAGATATTAATAAAAAAATGATTTAAAAAAAAGAAAGAAAAGAAAACCTTACAATTGGTCCTTGGTGGTGGTCGTCCGGTGGCGGTGGTGTGGTGACCGGAGTGCAAGTTGGGTCAGGCGTCAGTTTCTTCTAATCGACTTGCAGAACAGCAGAGTTGCAGAATCGGTTTTTTTGTTAACCTAGTAGGTGGTCATTGGGTAATGGGTAATTGAATATTGGGCTGGGCCTATTATATATAAAAGATCATGAAAAAAAATTGTGCCCTATTAGATATTGGGCCCGGGCTATAGGGGCCTCCATGTACCCTTAATGGGCCGGCCCCGTGTATAATAAACGTGTTACACAACACAGCCTATTTAAACACGATCAACATAACCTGTTTACAAATGATGAATATGTGATACACAAATACGATATTAAAAAAAATCAAAATATATAATTTGTTTTTCAAGTCCATATATAAGGTAACATAACACTTAACAGATTATTAACCTGAGCTACAACCAAACTACAATTAAATTTAGAAAAAAAAGTAATAACTTGCCTTAAACGTCGGAACACACACAATCTGGAGACGATTATAAAACGGTGAGGCTACTGACGAAGTTGAGAATTTGTGTTATTGTGAGACTTGAGCGTCTAGGTTTTGTTAGGTCGAGTTTTTTTTACATAGGAGAAACCAAAATAGCAAATGGGTTTGGGTTTAATATGGGCTAAAAGTCCATGCTATTGACCATAAACATTTTTTGGGTTTCAAGCCCAATGTTTATGAGCCATTTCCTTTTATCATACTTAGGTCCTTAGGGTTGTGTTTACCGTTACCGTTTTGGCTTTGGTTTCGGTTTGTTTAAACAAAGGTATGCCACCATATGCTTCTCGCACTTAAACAAGTTGCAAAAATATGGTCTGGGGTCTCCTCTTTGAAGCCACATCGAACACAATTAGTGTCCGACAAGAAAATACCCCGAGAGACCAGCCCATCATGCCCTCTAAAGAAAATAGTTCACTTTTGGCGGAGCCCACGCGTTCAGGGGGGAAACCGGCCCACTATCATGTCCCGAACCTAACTTAGCTAGCTTAAATCAGATCCCTTTAGTTGAAAAATCAACTCCAAAAACGTTATCCCACACCCAATGATATCTCACTCCTTTTAAGTGCCAATGATTTAAGAAACCCATATGACTCCTAATAGGATATCTCTACTGTCTTTTGACCATTTATGGGTAATTAGTGGGGTGCCCGCGCGTTGCGGCGGGAGCACAACATTTACTAAAAACAAGCAACAACAAAAATAAATATATGATGGTAAATGCAAACAAGGGTATGACACATATCATATGGTATTGTTGCCACTTACATGAGACAAAGAAGGACATCTTGACTCATCATGAAGGCTTGGCACGATTACCAAGCTTCGATGTGAGTGTATGTTTTGGTTGACATATAGTAAAGGTTGGAAAAGAGAAATTTTGTCATCTCTTATTATTGTTTTTAAATTTTGTGGGTATCCTTCCTAAATGCTTTATAATATAGTATAGATATAGAGATAGATATAGATAAAATCATATTATGAATTCTCTATGTTTAACTCTTATAGTCATGTATGTACAATTATTGTCCACGTCGGTTGAGGAAAAAATTTTAACCTTTATATCTTCCACAAGTAACAGGAAAATTTAAACTATTGTATCTTCCACATCTTTAGTTACTACTAAAGATGTATTGTCTTTTTTGCTTTGAATGATATAGTTTTATTGTTTAAGTTCAAATTATTCAATTAAACTAATGGCTCGATTATTACGAATTTATTTTTGATCTATTTTTGGCATTTTTTATTTTAACTCTTATGTTTGTAAAAAATAAACGGAGTTCATTCATTGTTTTATAGACATTGTTTAGGTTCAGAATTATTCAACTTAACTACCGGCTTGATTGTTACGAATTTATTTTCATTCTATTGTACATTTTTCATTTTAACTCTCATGTTTACAAAACATACACCTAGTTCATTCATTACTTTACTCTACAAGTACGTCGTAAGCTTCCACCATTCCATGTCATATTTATTTCTCATTTTATTATAAAAAGTCAAATGGCATCGCCGGTTTAAATAATTAAAAATATATGACATTGATTAATTGGTCCATATGTAAGTCATTGTCCACAATATATGACATGTAATGAATGAGTGTCTTTTGTCATTAAACATGGCATGTCTTTGGAATGAAAAATCTTTGAACTTAATAAAATCAGCCAAAAAAAAAAAAAGACAATATCATCATATATAATGTAGTTAACTTAATTATGCCTTAATAATTATAAAAAAACACATTTTTACAATCATGTTTATCAAACTAATCACACACAATTTTAACAATAACCTAAAATAACTCTAAATCTGTGTAGTGATAGAAAACGGTAACCAGTCATAAATTAAAACAAACGTAAACAACTAACCAAATGAAAAAAATAGATTCAAATGATTGTAAAATTCATGATCATATATGCCTTCTGACAAAAATAGAACTTTAAACAAAATTATTTTGATTCAACCATCTGTCACTAACAAATTCAATAACTTAAAAATTGATAATCTAGATTAACACAGTATTGGTACCTGCAGCTGCTGCTATGAAGGAATAGGAGAAACAAAAGAGTTGGTAGATTGAGATGTATATAATAAAACACAATATATGACCACTATTTATAGGATTCTAATAGAAGGTCAAGACATAAATGAGATAAAATGGTTAGGAACATGGATAGTCACTAATAATAACTTTATTCTTTTATAATCAACTTAATTGTTAATGTAAAAAGACAACTTCACCCCTTTACTACCTTCATTAAGTTATTGTACCATAAGCATAAAATGTAATATTTACTTAACTTTGGTTGGTATCCTTCCTAGATGCTTTATAATATAGTATAGATTTATGCACTTTGGAATGTCACTGTTAGAGCATTCACAAT
The DNA here is from genome assembly GCA_028751855.1 of Ambrosia trifida. Classification (NCBI taxonomy): domain Eukaryota; kingdom Viridiplantae; phylum Streptophyta; class Magnoliopsida; order Asterales; family Asteraceae; genus Ambrosia; species Ambrosia trifida. Next base: position 84,191,639 of record CM054122.1, read on the forward strand.
AGGTTCCCCATCCCGATACCCATAATTTGACTAAAAACCACAATTTCCTAAATGTGTCTCTCATTTTCTAAAAACCTCTCACATCATATCGCTATATTATTTTTTTATTATTTCTTTCTCTCTCTTTCATTTACAACACTAACTACCAACTATTTGGTCTTATTATCGGTCTCTTCTAAACTTGATTTTTAGCGTTTTTTAAGAAGTTTCATAATCTAATTATTATTTTTTGGGTTTGTATTAATTGGGTCTGGGAATGGGATGCAACATTGATAACCACGAGTGAATCATCCTCCTCTTCAATGATAACCTCCATTTTCAATGCATTGCATGCATCATTGGCCAAAGCAACAATCTTTGCATTATAGCATACAAAATGAGCAATTGGGATCAGTTTACATAAATACAAACTGTTGGCTGCTGCAGATCCAATAAACCATACTTCAAAATAAAGCTGCTCAAAATATTAATTTGTATATCATCACAAACACAAGAGAAAAATTCGACTATTGACGATAAACCAATCAAAATTACAAGACCTACGTGTTGGTATTCGCTTGAAATATCAACAATATGGAACTAGAAACTTCATTAACAGAAAGATCAACAATATGACTGGTTTGGCATGAAAACGATTTCGGGTCAGAACTACTTGGTAGCTAGGCTGCAACATATGGTTGGTTTGGTATTGGGCTGCAAAGAAACAAGGACAACTGAGTATCATGAAGAGGATGATCTGAAATAACTATGAGTGACCATCGACCTACTTAACCCTTGCTGACCGTCAACCGTAACCAAAATCCTAATTGGCAGCCTGACCTCTACCGTCATCTGTATACCTACTCTTCGGCTCTGTATACCTACTCTTCGGCCGTAGGACTCAAATGTGCCGTAAGTGTTGCTCCGACCTGTAAACCTTTATCTCCATAGGAATTGGTTAATATATTTAAGTAATGTACACACCTGAGAATGGAGACGCGCCATCGTGTGCGGTGACGCACCGCTGCTGCTTCTCCTGGAGTGCCGCCGTTAGCGGTGTTCGGAATCTCTTGGGTTTCCTTTTCTCCCTCTCGGTTCTCCTCTCTATAACTGCTTTCTCTCTCTAAGTCTCCCTCTCTCTCACTCTCTCTCTGTGTATTTTCAGGATATGGATGGTTTGTATGTGTCTATGTTTTGTCTAAGAATGAAGAAGAGAAAAAGACAGAGGCAGATAGTGGTGGAATGAATAATTGATGTGGGGAAAAGGATGGGCAACAAAAAGAAGGTAGAAGAGTGAGTCATTGAAAGCAGGAACTACAGCTCTTACAGGATTCAAACCTAACCTCCACACCAGACACAACAACAACCACACCAACTGCACTACATCATCCTTGCTTAACAATACCAAACACATAACTATTTAATAGCTTTTCAAAATAAGAGTGGGCACTATTCATGGACATTCAAAAATAAACATATAGGATAATAATTATCTTGTTATTCAGTTGAATGGAAGTATTTTGTTTATAAGTTTCTAAAATTTTTGGTGGGGTAATTATTTACCAGCAGCCATTGGGGTTGGTGGCCTAATGGCAGAAGCAAAGCTTCTAGAAACACCTAAGGGGGAAGTCATGGGTTCAAGTCCCATAAGGAGTAGAAATTTGCCGTTAAAAAAATTATTTACCAGCAAGATTCACCGGCGGTGGACTAACTTGGCAATCGGCGACTATACAGGGCAGAGACATAAAGCGTTCACATGGGCGAAGTAAGGTAGCGTTCGCCGGAAGTGGTCCGGTAAGGGGTAGGTAGCGGAGTGGGGTTTTGGAAGTGGTCCGGTAAGGGGCAGGTAGCGGAGTGGGGTTTGCAGGCAGAAGAAGGAAGAGAGTGAAGGAGAAGATAGGTTCAACAGAGTATAAGATGATGTTGGGGGGAAAACATAAAGAGCAGGAAGAATACTGTTCCACCGACAGTTAGTGATTAATATATATAGTAATGTGTAATTATTTACTTCACCATAGTTAACCGTGTATACATATGATTGGACTTGGGGTTAGTTGAAACTTGAAAGGCGATGCTATGGATAATGGATTGGGCTACAACTGGAGTTGGACATAATATATGGGCTAAGTGGGATATACTAATAATGGATTGATTCGAAAGGGTAAATAGATGGATGTAGGCATATATAAAGCTTTAAAAAAAATTACAAATGGGTAAAATGGGTCTCTAACTTATGAAAATTACATTTTAGCTTTACTAAGGAAGGAGATGTATGTGTGGCTTAATAATAACCACACTTGCATTATCAATAACCACCACATTTTACCTGCAAGCAACTCACAGCACATCTTCCATGGAAGCTCTTAGAGCTCCCTCCCCTGTTTCTCCACCTTCCCTCATCACAACCCAATTCTCCAAACCCCTTTCCACTCTCTCCTTCACTCTAAACAAACCCATTTCACCCTTCCTATCTTTCACCCATTTTACAAAATCCAAATTCAACAACTATGCAGCCCTTTCTTCTTCTGTTTCAACCCAACAAGAACCCGAAACCCGTGATCAGGATGAGAGCTTTGACTGGTTTTCTCAGTGGTATGCCCTCATGCCTGTGTGTGATCTGGACAAGAGAGCTCCTCATGGGAAGAAGGTGATGGGTCTGGATGTTGTGGTGTGGTGGGACAAGAATGAGAATGAATGGAAGGTGTTCGACGATATGTGTCCCCATCGATTGGCTCCGCTTTCTGAAGGGAGGATTGATCAATGGGGTAGGCTGCAATGTGTGTATCATGGCTGGTGCTTTGGTGGCTCTGGTGATTGTAAACTAATCCCTCAAGCTCCCGCGGATGGTCCTCCGGTAAATTACTCTTTTATACAATATAAATACCTCGTCTGATATATCGAAATTGAAGGTAGACGGACAACAAGCTGACCCACTAACATGCATGTTTTGAATAGCTAAGCTAAGTCTATTGGAAAGTAGATGCATACATTTTATGGCCATAACATGACTATGCATGACCTGTTGGACTTGACTAAGTAGCTTTGTAGCCTCACGTACAAAGAAACCAAAAGTATCGAATGTAAATGGTATAAAGACGTTTTGGTTGTCAAGGCATGCTTTCTCGTGTTTGGTGACTTTTACGGAAGCAACTTTTAAAGCAACCTGACCCACTGTGAAAACTCTTGTCCCCAAGCCCAAAAGAGGGGAAACCCCTGTTAGATCCACACATGCGTGTTTCCCTCTTATCCATACAAAGACTATTGATCTCCCTTCCAACGGTCGGTCAATAAATCCAACAGCTTTTTTTATTACTATATAATGTGCAGGTTCACACGTTCAAGAAGGCGTGTGTTGCTGTTTATCCAAGCACCGTGCAAAACGGAATTATTTGGTTCTGGCCCAACACTGATCCGCAGTACAAAGATATCCTTACGAAGAAGAAACCACCATACATCCCTGAACTCGATGACCCTTCGTATACCTTCCAAATATTTAATAGAGATATACCATATGGGTACGACATTTCTCTTAAATTTTTGAAATTTATAAGTTCAAAATTTGATCTTAGAGTGCGACACTTTCAGGTATGAAATATTGGCTGAAAATCTCATGGACCCTGCTCATGTTCCATATGCACATTATGGGATTTTGAGGACACCGCAGTCTAGATAAGTATATATGCAATCAAATAATTCTCGCACTTTCAATTTTCTAGTATTCTTGATGATCACTTGTGACCGAACCTGTCTAACATAAATTTTCCTGCAATGCTAAGGTTGATCGGGAAGGAGGTACGCCTATAGATATAAGCATAGATCAGATACAAAAAGATGGTTTTACTGCAAGCCAGCCATACGGCGGATCAAAATTTGTTCCTCCTTGCCTGCATATTTCATTTACTGAAATTCCAAAGGTATACAACTATACATACCGCTTTAGAACTATATTAATCTTTTTGGTGCTTTTACTTCTGTAATTTAATTAACTCAGGGGAAATCAACACAACCTCGACGGTTGTTTTTGGTCTTTATCTGTATACCAGTGAGCCCGGGCAACAGTAGAGTGATCTTTATTTCTGGAAGAAACTTTGCTGTTGGGATTGATCGATTTTTTCCCAGATGGATGTCTCATATTGGGCAGAATTTGGTTATTGATTCAGATTCGTATCTTCTTCATATTGAGGTACGTAACTTATAGCTATAGGAGAACAAAATGATTATGCAAATGTGAGTCAGTCGATTCTTGAAAGATTATGCAACTTGCAGGAGAAGAAACTGATGGAAACAGGTTTTTCTGAGTGGCAAAAAGTCTGTTTCGTGCCAACGAAATCAGACGCTAAAGTGGTTGCATTTAGAAAGTGGCTAAAGAAATATTCTGGCGGCCGAATTGACTGGGGAAACAAATTTAATGAATCTTTACCGCCTACCCCGCCTAGAGAACAACTTATGGACAGGTTATTTGCGTAAAAGTTAACCAAACTGATGTTATGAATATCAAAGTTAATTTGCTTTTTGATTGATTCTAGGTACTGGAGCCATGTAGTGAACTGCAGCAGCTGCAATGGTGCATATAAAGCTTTGAATGTACTTAAGGTGGCTCTTCAGGTGTTTTCGGTTGCTGCGGTGGCAATGGTGGCTGCAACCAAACAAGGGATCATATCAGTTGCTGCTAGAAATACACTTGCAGTTGCTGCAATATTGTGCTTTGTGGGATCTAAATGGGTGTCCCATTTTGTTTATAAGAACTTCCATTATCATGGCTATAATCATGCTTTTAGATGAGACTTGTTTGAAATGATACATTTATGATTTGATGTCAAGAGGTCTTGAGGCCCATATATTTTAATAAAGATCAGCCGATGGCGTGTTGGTCTAGGGATAGCGACGCAGCTTGTTGCTCGCTTACGCAGCAGATGTAATTTGGTTTTTTTTTTTTTATTGTGGAATGAAATATAAAATCAATAAATATTAAAAAAAATAAAGTTCATATCATCATTCACTTTCACGCTTATTTTAATAACAATTTTAATTATTTTAATAAGTAATCTAGTTTTTACTATCATATAAATAAGAATACTAGTGGTAGTTACCCGCGCGTTGCTGCGGGGCGCGGTTTACACATACGCGTTGCCCTGGGACGCAATATCACCATATTGATATCGAACCGGTACCATTATCGAAAACATCGATCTTGAAAAAAGGCAAGAATTGATACAAGTAAGGAAACCTAAAAGGATCGGTACAACGCTTCAATGCCGGGGAGCCTGTTTCGTTGAGAGTTTAGTGGGCATTAGAGATAACATTATGTAATTGTTTCCGCGGGATGCGGTTTACACCCGTTTGTTGCCGCAGGACGTTGTTTGAACGTCGTACGTATAGAAACACAGGGGCGTAGGATTTAAAGGGACATGGGGTGCCCCGGGGCCCCTTGTTTTTTGGCGCAGTAGTAGAAATTTACAATTTACGTAGGTAAATTGACTCTGGGTTGTGTCCGGCCCCCGCCGATTTGATATTCCGGTTACTACTGATCAAAAAATTGAGTTCGGCCCATCCGATTTGAGAACCAAGCTTCGCCACTGTCGAAACAGAAATGCTAATTATACCGAATAAATGTTTTATTGGTAATAATACTCCATTTTCAATGACTTTTATATTGTCAGGTTGAGAATTTTATAAAGTCATGTTGAGAAAACTACAAAAATAGGATGGACTATCAGACAAACCATCGAATGTACATGAAAAGAAAAAAAGAGAAACATAAAGTATACTTGCATTATATTACATAACATGATTTTAGAGGACATAAGCCGAGCCATTTGAGTCGACTGTGACGATATTGTTCAGCCGAGAAAGAAACTATCCAATTGAAAATAACAAGCAGGGACACACACTTGGATGTTCAAGCGGATTTGGTTGAGCAACTATGGTTGGATTGCACGGTTAATATGGAGGACGATGACGAGTACTTGTAAATGCATTCTCAATGTTATTTTTTTAAATGTTATTTTTTTTAAATGTTATCTTTTTTTTTTTATTAATTTAAATGTTAACCAAAAAACAATTTAAAAAAAAAAAGATATTGAGTAATGATTGATGGGTTTCTTTCATTGTGTGGACGTTATTGGAAGGATGTAATGGAGCCCTCTTTTGATGAGGCGTTGAAGTGGCAGGGGCTACATTTTATACCGTATAGCCTTAGGGTGCGTTTGGTTCACATGAATTGAATGGAATTTAATGGAATTGGAATTTGAATTCCAACTCTTTAGGTGTTTGGTTCATTGAATTTGTTGGAATTGGAATTTCAATTCCAATCTTGTGTGTTTGGTTGACAAATGAATTGGAATTGTAATTTGGTATGAATTCCTTCAAATTCCTTTACCTAAGGGAATTCAAAATCCTTCCAATATTAGAGGGAATTCAAAATCCTTCCAATATTAAAAGGAATTCAAGTCAATTTATTGGAACCTTCGAACGGTTGGCATCATTTTGACCCGAACCGATTTGAACCGTACCATTTCAACGCGAACCGCTTAGATCCGAACCATTTCGGACCGTACCAGTTTCGACCCGAACCGTTTCGTACTATACCAGTTTCGACCGGTACCGTTTCGTACTGTACCAGTTTTGACCGGTACCGTTTCGACCCGAACCGTTTCGTACTGTACCAGTTTCGACCGCTACCGTTTCGACCCGAACTGTTTCGTATTGTACTAGTTTCGACCGGTACCATTTTGGACCGAACCGCTTCAAACCGTACCAGTTTCGACCGGTACCGTTTCGACCCGAACTTTTTCGTATTGGACCAGTATTGACCGTAGCGTTTCGACCTGTACCGTTTCGCCCGTAACGTTTCGAACCGTACCAGTTTCGACCGGTACCGTTTCGGACCAGTTTCGACCGGTATCGTTTTGCCTGGTACCGTTTCGCCCAGTACCAGTTTCGACCGGTACCGTTTTCGACTCGAACTGGTACGGGTCGAAACAGTGCATGTCGAAACGGTACTGGTCGAAACGATAGAGGTATCAACAGTTCGGGTCAAAACGGTACTGGTAGAAACGGCACGGGCCGGTACTGGTCGAAACGCTATGGGTCGGTACGGGGCGAAACGGTTCAGGCAGGTACGGGTCACAACGATGCAGGTCGTGGGGGGCAAGGATGATAGATTCCAATTTATAACCAACCAAACACAATAATATAGGATTTGAGAATCCAATTCCAACAATTTCCAATTCCTTTTGGAATGTTTGAATTCCGAATCCAATTCATTCCAATTCCTATTCCTTCACAAATTCCAATTCCAAACAATTCTGCGAACCAAACGCACCCTTAATGAGTAATGATTTCATAAATTTTCACTATTCCAAACTCATTAAAATAATATTTAACTTATATAAAAATAAATCTTTAAAAAAACAAAAGTGTAAAGATGGCGAGGTGGATATTTTTAATCGGGTGAATTCATCAACCGAAAGGTGGGTTGCAGACTTCAATGGCCGTTAGTGGCTTCAAGCCTTGAAGCTTTACTCCACTTTTCACAATCCTTGAGACGGTGTAGGGGAGTGTAAAAGAGTGTTAAAATGCCAAGTGGCATGGGGCGTGAGTGTGACCATAACACATGGTCTTAGTAGTTTAGTAAATCTCATCATATTTGTAAATGAGTCCAACTTTACATACACGGCACACCCTATAGAATCTTTTGATATCCACTATACGACTCGTATATAATTTGTTGAATGAGATGTCTATATATATACGACTCGTATTTTTTTTATACAAGTTATATAACTAGAATGTAAAAAAGAGTCCTTCATGGGTAGCTCAGTTGGTGAATGGCCAAGGATCTCTCTTGGAGGTCTCATGTTCAATTCCCACGAAGGACATAATGAGAAATGATGGATGACTAATGGCCTATGGTCATAAGTTCGAGTCCTGATCTCGCCAGGTTTTACTGGTTCACTACTGTTGTGCCTTCGGGCGGGTATGTGAGTCGGGTTTTCCCTGGAAAGCGGGCTGTCAGGCGGGCTAGGGGCTTCGTGCGTCCGGGGTGGGCCGGGCTGTGCCCCTGTCTTTGCCACTGGGGGCCGCGTACGAAATACCCAACGTTGTTTAGTTGTCCGTTAAAAAAATAATAATAAAAAGAATGTAAAAAAGGAAAAATATTTAACACATGTGCACCATTCCTTTCAAATAAACTTGAATCACCTACCACTCTGATTGGTTGACACATTGGAATGTAACTATAAATCAACAACCAACAACCACAAGTTTTAATTCCAAATTCAACCATGGAAACTCTGATCAGAGCTTCTTCATTCACTGTTTCTCCACCTTCACTCATCAGATCCACATTGTTCAAACCAGCTTTTAGTCTCGCATTTGCTATAAACAAACCATACTCATCCTTGACCCACTTCAAGAAACCAAAGTTCAACAACTTTACAACCATTTCTTCATCTGATTCAACTGATCAAGAAACCGAAAGTCTTGATCAAGATGACAACTTTGATTGGTTTTCGCAGTGGTACGCAATCATGCCAGTGTGTGATCTGGATAAGAGAGCTCCTCATGGGAAAAAGGTGATGGGTCTGGTGGGACAAGAATGAGAATGAATGGAAGGTTTTCGACGACATGTGTCCACATCGATTGGCTCCGCTTTCTGAAGGGAGGATTGATCAATGGGGTAGGCTGCAATGTGTGTATCATGGCTGGTGCTTTGGTGGCTCTGGTGACTGCAAATTTATCCCTCAAGCTCCCCTTGATGGTCCTCCGGTAAATTATATTTTGTTCGCGTATACTGATAAAATATTTAATAAATAATACACAATACCTCACGGGGTTTTTATTATTTTATAACGTGCAGGTGCATACGTTCAAGAAGGCGCGTGTTGCTGTTTATCCAAGCGCGGTGCAAAATGGGATTGTGTGGTTTTGGCCCAACACTGATCCGCAATACAAAGATATCCTTACAAAGAAGAAACCTCCATACATCCCTGAAGTTGATGATCCTTCATTTACCTTCCAGTTTTTGAACAGGGATATATCATATGGGTATGCAGTTATGCACACTTCACATATATTTCAACAACTTTATTATTGGTTTTGTTGATTAAATGTGTGACTTTTTCAGGTATGAAATATTGATTGAAAATATCATGGACCCTGCTCATCTTCCATATGCACATTATGGGATAATGAAGACACCACAACCTAGATAAGTATTTATACAATTACATAATTCTTATATTTAATTTTCAAGATGGAAGAGTGTTTTTAGGTGTTGGATAAAAAAATTTATGAAAGTAGGCAGGTCGCTGTACCATTCAACGACCTTGAACAAAGAAAGGTCGCTTATTGAATGTGTGATCTTGGTTGAAGGTCGCTTATTCAATGTGTGACTTTGAACATTCTTTGTTGAAGGTCGCTGAATGGTACAGCGACCTACCTACTTTCATAAATTTTTTTATTCAACACCTAAAAACACTCTTCCATCTTGAAAATTACCTATTCTAGAAAAAAATTCTAGTATTCTAGTATTCTTGATTATCTGTTGACCCGTCTAACATTAGTGTCCTGCACTGTTAAGGTTGATCGGGAAGGGGGTATGCCTATAGATATAAACATAGATCATATAGACAAAAATGGTTTTGCTACAAACGAGTCACACGAGCAATCGAAATTTGTTTCTCCTTGTCATCATATATTAATCTCTAGAATTCCGGAGGTATACAACTATGCATTCAACCTTTAGAAGTATATATTGCATCTTTTTGGTACTTTTACTTTGGTAATTGAATGAACTCAGGAACAATCAACACGGACACAACCTCGACTGGTGTTTTTGATCTTTATTTGTATACCAGTGAGCCCGGGTAACAGCAGAATGATCATTCTTACCGGAAGAAACTTTGCTCTTTGGATTGATCAAGTTGTTCCCAGATGGATATACCATATTGAGCAGAATTTGATTATTTGTTCGGATTTGTATCTCCTTCATATTGAGGTAACTTGTAGGCGAAAAAACTTATTACGCAAAAAATTACTTTCGGGTTGATATGGGTCAACTCAAATTAAACAATGGGTCAGAATGAGTCGCTCTTAAAATACCCGCTAACTTAAAATGGGTCCAAATGGGTGAGAAACACCCATGGTCATTGTTTGTCTCCACCACCTATCAGTAGTCGCCTTCCCTACCTAACGTTAGCCATCTCCGTCGCCATAAAAATAAAATATAGCCTGTGAACCATTTTTAATACTTTTTTTTTCTCAAACATATAGTTCTACCCAAAGCTAATTTTAGAAGAGTTTTCAACTTGCAGGAGAAGAAACTGATGGAAGCTGGTTTTTCAAATTGGCAAAAAGTCTGTTTCGTGCCAACTAAATCAGACGCGAAAGTGGTTGCATTTAGAAAATGGCTAAAGAAGTATTCAGGTGGCCAAGTTGACTGGGCAAACAAATTTAACGGATCTTTACCCCCTACCCCTCCCAGAGAACAGCTTATGGATAGGTAATTTGCGTTAAAGTCAAATAAATTGAAGTTACAAATAACAAAATTAGTTCGTCTTAAAATTAATGTTGATTTTAGGTACTGGAGCCATGTTGTGAACTGCAGCAGCTGCAATGGTGCATATAAAGGTTTGAATGCACTTAAGGTGGCTCTGCAGGTGTTTTCGGTTGCTGCAGTGGCGATGGTGGCTGCAACCAAACAAGGGATCATATCAGTGGCTGCAAGAAACACACTTGCAGTTGCTGCAGTTTTGTGCTTTGTGGGATCAAAATGGTTGTCTCATTTTGTTTACAAATGCTTTCATTATCATGCCTATAATCATGCTTTTAAATGACACTTGTTTGACATAAAGAAGATATTGTTCTTAGGTTCCTTTTTTTTAAATGGTGTAACCATATTCTGTTCTTATTTGTTTGAACTTTTATATTTATTGTTGACAACATATTATAGAGTAATTAAAGTAAGTGAATTGTTTGTCAACACTAATTTTATATCATTGGAGTTTTCTATAGGTAATGGATAATTGGTTCACTTTTTGTTTAATAGGTAATGCCACATGTCAAAACGGAACCATCAGTTGGTTGGTTTGATAAGTTATTTAATTCGATTTTTAATTAACTAATATTAACTTAAGAAACACTATTATTATATAATCAGTGGCGAAGCTTGAGAAATTGATCCGGGGGGTCGGAAATCACCAGTTACGGGATGGGACCTAAATTTTTTTCTATAGCTATGTTTCGGATTATATGTTCGGGTCAGTGATTCGATTCGGGTCAAGTCAAACATTAAATACAATAATATCAAAGCTCTAAGCATTGTTTAACAAAAAATTGAACAAAGACACTAAAACATTAAAAAGGAGACAAAGCGTGGATATCTGGATGAAGAATTACAGTTCAGCCCGTCGACCTTTGATATAGGCTAGTCTTACTTTCTCCCTTATATTAACCGGATATTTTCACATTTCAAGTCGTTTAGCAGGATCTCTTTCTAAACTACTAACATCCACTTCATTCATGTTTGGTTGTGGATTTTGATTGTTGATTGTTTTGATCCGCTTCATTAAGCGGTTCATTAATCGGTTCGTTTGTTGAAGCTTTTTGACGTTTACTCATATTTTCATTATCTATTCCCTCTACTTGTTATTCATTCACTCTTTTGAAAGATGTTATGGTTTTATTCTTCCCAATATTATAATCTACCAACATAAACATTAAATCAAGTCATAATTATTCCCTAACATAATTCTTAAACAATGTGATAACTTGACACAAAAGATTAAATAATAAAAAAAAACACCACCGTCCAAAGCAGTACCAACGCCCAACAATTATAAGAATATGAAAGCTAAAAAGAGATGATAGATATAGTTATCTTGTGGCATTTGGATGGTGACATACACAACAATCGACCCCCATTTGTAAATATTATATTGGGTTGGTTTAATCAACATTCAACAACACAACAAGACAACAATCTATGAATCTATCCATGCGTAGGGGTTGAGAAGTGAGATCGAGAGACATCATAAGGTTTAGAGTTTTAATTAGGTTAAAGATTTTAATTTGGCTTTTCCTAAAGAGAAAAAAAGGGGCAAAATCAAACAATTGGGTTGTACCTCTCAAACTGGGCCCAAAGGGAAAAAAACAAAGAAAAACTGATAGACTAGGTAAAACAACCGATATTTGGGAACCTTGTATTGTCTGCCATATCGTTAGTTTTGGTTTATATAATATACCTATTTTTTTCAAAAAAATAACGGGGGGCCGAAACCGTATATACCTAAAAAATTCTACACGGATACTATATAATCGGAACTTCTGAGCGAAAATTCGGGGGGGTCGGCCGCCCCCTCCCACTCCTTTAAACCTCCGCCCCTGTATATAATAACATTTGGAGCATACTTGTTAAAAGTCACCGTCTCTTGCGCCTAGCCCATTTTTTAGGCGAGGCAATGCATTTGCGCTCATAGTTGTCAAAGCGCCTAGGCGCACTCAAGGCGCATAGGCCGAGCCCGGAGCCTAGGCGCAAGCGCAAGGCGCATAAAAAACGACGACTTTTTATAATTAAGCGCATAGTATAAAATGCATTTTTTAGGGATTCTAGAGATGTTTTAGGCTTGTATAGGGCTACTTTAGGATGTCTTAGGGTTGTTTAGGACTTGTTCATGACTCATATAGAATGTTTTAAAGGTTTATGCAACTTTCAGCCTGAATTTTGCCGGAAATCAGCCCTTATAGTGCGCCTCAGTGCCTAGGCGCGCGCCTCACAGGGCGCAGCGCACTTGGTGCGCCTCGAGCCTAGGCGCGCCTAGGCGTGCTTTTGACAACTATGTAATTGCGCTCCGAGTCAAGGAAATTGCGCTTTTGTTCTCCAGGTGATGGTTTAGGCACAGATCTCAGCTAGATTCCCAAATTCCGGAGAGTTTAGAGCCAAATTCGTTAAATTATTCTAGATTCCAGTCAGATTTCTACTTTTATCTAAGGAAAACTGCTTCTATACCCTAATACATCAATATTTTAAAACTTTTGATACTAACTAGATGAAAAATAGTATTATTTTAATATTTTTTTTCTTTATTTTCTTGTTTGCTTTTTATATCCCAGACCCTCGCTTTTTTTGCGCCTCGCGCCTAGGCCCCATGTGAAGCTTATGCGCCTCGCACCTAGGCCCCATGTGAAGCTTATCCGCCTCGCGCCTAGGCCCCATGTAAAGCTTATGCGCCTTAAGTGCGCCTTTGATAACTATGATTCGGAGTAGTTTATTGGCTACAGTAGCCAAACAAACCTTAATTTTAAATAGATTTACAATAATGCCATTTTCCATTCTCATTTTTCACAACACAGGATGGAAACTCGGATGATCTATTTATGTTTGTTTTATTTTTGTCTTGTAGTGTAATTACATTTCTAGACCCTTAGACCATGTGTAGTGGGGCGGAAAAAACTTAAGGCTCTCTTCTGTGATTGATCCACGTGACAGCTGAGTCAGCATGGGAGTTAATTCAAAATGGGGTGTAATGGGGGAGAGGAATATATGGCGCCCCTTAAAAAATGAAGAATATTGTGAGTATGTGACCTTTCAGATCTGCAACAACAACAACCAGTCAACCATTTCTTCTGATCTTCCACCGGCACCTCCACTTCCACCTTCACCGGCACCTTCAACAACCAGATCTGCAACAACAACGACCAGTCCACCTCCACCTCCACCGGCACCTTCACCTTCACTGGCACCTTCATCGGCCCTCTCTCTGATCTTTCTCTTTCTCTCTCTCTCTCTCTCTCTCTCTCTCTCTCTCTCTCTCTCTCTCTCTCTCTCTCTCTCTCTCTCTCTCTCTCTCTCTCTCTCTCTCTCTACCATTGCAAAAAATGAACAAGATGAGGTGTCCACATTGTATTGGGGGGGGGGGGGGCAAGATTGCATTCCAGCGTTATGTTTATAACGCTCTCGGCCATTTTTGGGTCTTCGTGCCCCCGTGTACCGGTGTTACCGGCGCGAATTTGTTTTTGGCGTCCATCTTCACGCTCGACTACACATGGTCTTATAAATGTATGTTTCTGCAGCTTTTGTGTTTTTTTAAGTTTATGTTAACACTCTCTTTAAATTCAACCTTGTCTGCATTTTACACCAACTCGCAATGTAAGTTCACGTTTTATCTTTTCCTATGTTTTATGTCATGTGACGATATAAATTCACGTTTTGTTTAGGGGGTTAAACACTAGTTCTATATAATACAATAACATTTAGAGTAGGGTCTTCTGAATAATAGTGCAGGCTTTTTTTTTTGTATTTATGTGTAGCTCACCCCTTAACTTTTAGCATTAACACTTGTAACCCTTAAATTTCTAAAAAGCTTCGTAAAATGTCAATTTGACCCCCCCCCCCCCCGGCGAGTTCTACATGCTTATTATTTTTACGTACATGTCAGTAGAAATTCAAACTGGTTTACGTTTCGACGTAAACGTTTTTTAGAAATGAGTTGGCTCAAGTATGATATGTTTTTCATACGTTTTGACGTAAACGTTTTTTAGAAATGAGTTGAGTCAAATATGATATGTTTTTCATTAGAAAGTATAAATTTGAGTCGCCACTAACGGATAGTTTGAGTAAACTAGTTAATAATTTGAGTAAACTGTGTTCTTGTGTTTTTGGAGTGAGTCAACTTGGGAGCCCCTAATTTGGAATTTTGCTTCATAAGTCCCTGAACTCCTTTTTAGTAACAACTAGAGAGTCTCCATTTTGCAATTTGCTTCGTCAGTCCCTCCTCCAGAGCGGCCCTTTCTTTGAGATACTCTTATCCCCTAGTTTTTCTACTTCGTAGTGTATCTTTTTAGAAAAAGCCCAAAAGTTTTATATGTATTGATTTCGACACCCTATATTTTACTGAAAGTTAGGTTCAAGATATGACAATGTCCCTCTTGCTAGTATTGTGAAATGCAACCCAACTGGCAGTGCTCTAGTGATACCCAGATGATTTTTCTTAGGGGATGTCGCCTGTTAGAGTCTTGCTCGTGACAAAGTGTCATGCGCGAGTCAGAGGTTTGACCATAGTGGGCCTTCTGACGACGCTGGAATCGGTGACGGGCTGGGTCACCAACACTGACTGTCGTTACCGGTGTGGATGACTATTTGTCTACGTGTGTAACCAGATGACCGGACTTTTTCGACGCTAATGTTTTTTTTAATGTTTTTAATAGGTCTTTGACATTAATTGTTTTTTTTTTTTTATGTTTTTAATAGGTCTTTGACGTTATTTTTTTTTTTTTTAACGTTTTAATAGGTCTTTTGACGTTAATGTTTTTTTTTTAATGTTTTTAACAGGTCTTTAACATTAATGGTTTTTTTTTATTATTATTAATGTTTTTTAATAGCTCTTTGACCGTTGGTTGGCGCAATTACAACCACAACTGTATCATCAATAACCACCACATTCGATCTGCAATCCACAAAATTCATCAATAACCACCATGGAAGCTCTCAGAGCTCCCTCCCCTATATCATCATCACCTTCACTGGTCAGAACCCAATTCTCCAAACCCATTTCCAGACTCTCGTTTAATAAACCATATTCACCCTCAACAACTTTAATCCAGTTCAAGAAACCCAAATTCACCAACCTTACTGCCATCTCTTCATCTGTTACAACCGAACAAGAACCCGAAACCCGTGATCAAGCTGACAACTTTGACTGGTATTCACAGTGGTATGCCCTCATGCCTGTGTGTGATCTGGATAAGAGAGCTCCTCATGGGAAGAAGGTGATGGGTCTGGATGTTGTGGTGTGGTGGGACAAGAATGAGAATGAATGGAAGGTGTTCGACGATATGTGTCCGCATCGATTGGCTCCGCTTTCTGAAGGGAGGATTGATCAATGGGGTAGGCTGCAATGTGTGTATCATGGTTGGTGCTTTAGTGGCTCTGGTGACTGTAAATTAATCCCTCAAGCTCCCGCGGATGGTCCTCCGGTAATTTAGATCATTTTGGATCTTCTTTACAATAATTTTATACATGGTTATATGTTTATGTTAAGGTTATGCTGATAAGATATGTGTATTAGAGAGAATATATTAGCTAGAGTTTATTGGACATCATTACCATAGTTAGAAGATATGATTTATCTATTTTAGAATAGGGGAAATATTATATGTAAACTGTTGATCAGTTCTGATTGTAAGTAATGGAAAACATGATAATAATAATAAATAAATGAATACCTTATTAGCTAATGAATCCAGTTACAGCGAGAGAGATGGAAGACGACACTTTGTCAGTATGGTTAGGTTCCCTTTCGGGTGTATCGTTCTGATGGTTTAGGTGTTCTTGAGTTATGAACACGGTTGAGAGAGATGAGAGTAATAGGGGCGGCTACATTAGATGTTACGGTGTTATGTTTTGTGTCCACCCTAATCTCATAATAAGCTCTCTCTCTCTATATACATACATACAAGGGACACCCTAATAATGTTAGTAAGGGTAATTCCGTCCATCAAAGAATCACCTAGTAATAACTTATGAATATTACAAAAACAAAAAACGTGCAGGTTCATACGTTCAAGAAGGCATGTGTGGCGGTTTATCCAAGCACCGTGCAAAACGGAATTCTTTGGTTTTGGCCCAACACCGATCCACAATACAAAGATATCCTCACAAAGAAGGAACCACCATACATTCCAGAACTCGACGATCCTTCATTTACCTGCCAAATGTATAACCGAGACATCCCATACGGGTATGCACATTTCACATTCACCTATATGTTACAATTCATCGGTCAAATTTTGATCTTGAGAGTGTGACACTTTCAGGTATGAAATATTGACTGAAAATCTCATGGACCCTGCTCATGTTCCATATGCGCATTATGGGATAATGAAGACACCACAGCCCAGATAAGTATTTATATCATTACATACCATGTTCTTATAAAATTACCAGGCTAACACGCGTCTCCTTCACTGTTAAGCGTGATCGCGAAGGGGGTAGACCTCTTGACATGAACGTGCTCAAGATAGACATAAATGGTTATACTGCACAACAGCAAAATGGTAACTGGAAATTTGAACCTCCTTGTTTGTTATATGGTAGAATCACCTTTGGAGGGAATCCATCAGATGGTAGCACAAAGGTATATATATTATATATTTGACTTACAAGCATAACATGAGATCTTTTATCGGTAACTGAGGTCCTGTACTTTGGTTAAATCAGGGGCAAACGGCGCAAAAACCACCTCGACAGGCGCTTTTGATCTTTATTTGTATTCCAGTGAGCCCGGGTAATAGCAGACTGATATTTGCTTCACCAAGAAACTTTGCTGTTTGGATGGATCGAATTGTTCCGAGATGGGTGTACCATATTAACCAGAATTTGATTATCGATTCAGATTTGTATCTTCTTCATGTTGAGGTAAACTAAAAGTCAAAAACTACACATTTTTATTTGAAATTTGGGGTGTTGAATGGGTCGTGTTCGGCTGTCTAACCTGAAACGCCAAAAGATTGTGGCAGGAGTTTTCATGAGTTCACACGAACATGACCCGTCTAACCTAAACTTTCATATTATTGCATATCAATAGTTAAAAATTTTAAATTTACAACAACAAAAAAATACAAATATATAATAATTATGACTAAACTATAATACCTATGACATAAAACAATTTTTTTAAACTATGAAAATAAACGGGTTAGACTGGTCAACCCACAAACGAACCCGTTAGGTTGACCCTGACAACCCTTTCAATTAAATGCGTTTGCGGCCCAACCCGAAACTAATCCGAGCCCATTTAGACTAAACCAAAACCGGCAAATTTCGTGTTATGTTTGTGTCATGTCAGAATTTCACGACCTTTTTTCAATATATATTTAGTCCGATCAGTTCTTGAAAGATTATGAAACTTGCAGGAGAAGAAAGTGATGGAAGCCGATCCTAAAGATTGGCTAAAACTATGCTTCGTGCCAACTAAATCCGATGCTCTTGTGGTTGGATTTAGAAAGTGGTTAAAGAAGTATGCAGGCGGTCAACTCAATTGGGGAAACAACTTCGACCGGTCTCTTCCACCCACCCCTCCACGAGAACAACTCATGGACAGGTACTGGACCCATGTGGTGAACTGCAGCAGCTGCAACGCAGCATACAAAGGTCTAAATGCACTTGAGTTGTCACTTCAGGTGTTTTCAGTTGCTTCAGTGGCGATTGTGGCTGCAACCAAACAAGGTTTGATATCAGTTGCTGCAAGAAATATACTCGTCGTTGCTGCAGTCTTGTGTTTTGTGGGATCAAAATGGTTGTCTCATTTTATTTACAAGAACTTTCGGTACCATGACTACAATCATGCGTTTCACTGATAACTCTCTTCAAACCTGTGTTTGTTTTAATGTATTGTGCTAATGGCTGTATGTGGCTATTGTAAAAGACATGATGCATTGATGTAAAGGCGTTTGGTTATAGACCTGTCGGAGTTTATATATACATATGTTTGTATATGCATCTGTTATGTAAAGTCGTTTAATAATACACAACAACAACAACAAAGCCCGGTAAATCCCACAAATAGCAAAGCTATTAGTAGGGTCTGGGGGTGGGATGTAGGCAAGCCTTACCTCTACCCCTAAGAATAGAGAGACCGCTTTCAGGGAGACCCTCTGCTCAAATACACAACGAAAAACACACACACCCCCCCCCCCAAAAAAAAAAAAAAAAAAAAAACAGGGAAGACACACACACAACTACTAATAATATCATAAACATTGAAAACAATGCATCGAAAGAATAGACACTATACCACCATAAACAGCCTATGCACAAACATACAGGAAGACAAACATATAAAATCCGCATAACGTGAAAACAAAAGGTAAGACCCTACGAAACACCTAAAATGCCTTTTTTCCCATATCCTAATAGTCCTTAGCCTTTATCCTTCGCCTCCATAAACCCCTATCATGAACCATGTCCTCAGAGAGGTGCAACCCCAGTAAATCTTGTCTAATCCACTCATCCCACATCAATTTTGATCAGCCTCTACTCCTCTTCCCTTCCACAGTATTTGAGCTTATTCATTCATTTATTCATCTAGACATATGTATTTAACTAAGGACCATGTATGTAGTAATTGTTGGCTTTGTATTTCTTGAAGATCCTAGTGTTGATAAATTGCTTCCTTAGTGATTCGTTAGGGTCATGCAAAAGCCTAAATAACCTAGGTAGCTAGGATAAGTCAGGTATCGGATCCACGAGGAGTATGTGGTTACAGACCCGGCTTAAGTGCAAGCCAATTAAACTTTTCGCTTTGGGCCCCTAGTCTGGAAGGGCCCCAAAATTTTAGAAAGTTTATTAGATCTAAACTAGGTAATGGACTAAGCTTGGTCTGAGTAGTCTTGTGATTTGTGAGGCCTTAAGGTTTTACTCCATCAAAGGTTTAGACGCAGCTTGGGTGATCTAAACGATCTTCGGGAATCATTTCAATGTGAAATTAGTTTTGAACAATAAATATCATTTGAAGTAAAATCAAGATATGGAGAGCAATCTCTAAAACAATAAAATTTAAATGCCCTATTGAAACCTGACTTGTTGAAAAAGAAGAGTAACTCAATTTTAATTGAATAGGAAAGTGAGAGAGAGTAAATCATCGGTATAAGTTATGGATTCCAATTTTTTTTAGCAATTCTTTTAAACTATGTTCATATTTAAAGAATATTTGCAACTAGTTAGAGATGAAATTCACATGAACTGAATAAAAAATTATGCATAATATGAATGGGTAAATATCATTTTTAGACTCTTAAGAAAAATTGAATAAATTAAACAAACATATAAAGAACAAAGACACTAAAAGGCCCCGGATTTTCAGTTCGCTTTAGGCCTCCGAAATAGTTGAGCCGGCCCTGTGTGGTTAGTATACACTTTTTGTTTGATCATTCTTACTAACAATGACTAAACTAGATTAAACTGATTTAGATTTGACTGATTTACTAAAACAATAAAAAAAAAAACTTAGATTAGGTTCGTAAACAATATGCGAGAAAGATTATCAATTTTCAGGTTTCAGGTTTAAGATTCCACACAAACTTGTTTAATTAGTTGGAAACCACATTGACATAGTCTTGTATATAGTTTAATCAAAGTGATAATTAAAGACAAGTTTTTAATAATCTAATTACCAAATCATAAATGACAAATACCCCCCTAATTACCAAACAGAAAACTGAATGCGAATGATAATAGACAAATATTTAAAACATAAACATTTTTTTTAAATAAAATAAACCACAAGTGTTTTCAAAGCGTCAATAAGAAAACAATCAAAAACTCTAATTCAAACTAAATTTGAGTTTAGTCTATACAAACCCTACCCCCGAGATGGTCACGGATGATTTAGCCGCTCATATCATTCACGGACATGTCTAAGTCGAACCCCTGTTGTGCGTCCAGCCTTCGAACCCCTTTTTTATGGAATTTGTCCACGGACCTTTTTTCTAATTGGGCCTACACCACATTTTTTTAATTGGTTCTTCTAGTGCACCAGCCCTCATGATGTATGGAAATAAGCTAAGCCCACATAAAGTAATAAAGCCACGAGCCCATGAAAACTTTCATAAAATTTCCATATCATAATTCCATATCGTGTTTCTGCAATACAAACAAAACAATGTCATGGCAATTATTTCGCTCTTTATTTCTTTTAAAATAATATATTTAACTAGCTGATTACCCCGGGAGGGTCCCGGGGTTGAAAAATCTAATTTTACGTGATAACCTATTGCAAATGGCTTAAGTTAACTAACCACAAAATCTCTTGATCATTGCATTTTCATAGTATTTTAAATGATAACATGGCGATTGGGCTGATTTTCAACATCGTAGATAAGAACCTGGTTTAAAAGAAAAAACATGATTAATGAATAACATGAACACTTTGTGTGTTTTTTTTCCTGTATAAACGAAACCCCAAAAAAAATAGTCGATTTTTTCTCCGTTTTTTATATAGCACTATGGTACTCGTTGGAAAGCTAATAAAATGCTCGTTAATTTGGTGTAATTTTTTTCTTTAAAAAATCCCGTATATAAAAGATATAAACGTTTAAAAATTATGGGAAGAAACATGAGAGAATTTTAAATTTATTTTTAAATTCTTTTTTCCTAAAATAACTCAATTTAATTTTAGTAATCGAGAATTTAGAGTTTTATTTTTATCTTTTTTTAATTAAAAAAAGAAATAATTCAAAAACACTAAAATCTTTCAATTATGATGCCACGTGGCACTCTTAAGGGGAGGTTGAGGTCTCCATTGCACGTCACGTCAGCATATACGTTTTCTTTTATATATATAGATCGATAGATAATCTAAATAGCTATGTTGATTTAATTTACTCAAGAGTCAAGACTAACAAAGACACTAAATAAAAATAGCCTGGAGGTTCATCTTGTTTTTATTACCTTGTCTCGATTAATCTTAATTGTATTGTTTTAGCTCGTTGTATTATTCAACCTACAAAATATAAACCCCACTAACATGATTACATAAGATAAGACACTTGTAAAGAAAGAAATAAACAAAAACAACTACAAAAGAAATCGTGGGTGAGGTAGTGGGAACATATCAATCCTTCCCCATTAGAACATCTTTGTAGGGGTGTTCAACGAATCGAATAACGAATTTTTGAATTATTCGAATCGAATTTCTCGAATTTTTAATATATTTACCTGAATTCGTATTCGATTCGTATTCGCTTAAAATTCAATTTATTCGATTCGCATTCGATTCGAATAAGAAACTCGAATTCGAATCGAATTCGAAAAAATTCGATTTAATTCAAATTCAGCTTAAATAACAAATTGTTTTACTTTTAGTTTTAAAAACTAATACAAACTCATTATTTTCAACATATAATATACAAATCTACAAAATTGATAAACAACAATATGTCACATACGAGAATAGTAAAAATAGTAGAGAATATAGTTTTATAGAGTTTTGTGATATATAAAGTAAATATATAAAACATGGTTATGGTAAAAGTTGTAAACACTATGGGTTCTTAGAGTTTGACCAAATTTAGAAGTTCTTTTTTTTTTCAATGTTTATACTTGTTTATATAATAATGTGTATGTGTGTATATATATTTAAAAAATATACATGTACAACTTTTATTCGAATTTCGAATCGAATCGAATTTAAAATCATAAATTCGTATTCGATTTACTGGACTCGAATTCGAATTGAATCGAATTCGAATTCTTAATAATCGAATCGAATTCTTGGTAATCGAATCGAACTAAGTCGAATTTCGAATTTTTCGAATTCGAATCGAATTCTGAACACCCCTACATCTTTGTCCTCAAGGATAAAATTGAAACTGTTATCCGCAACGCTCCACGGTGTGCGCCACTCTGTCACCCTAGTGACATCTAGAGAAGACTTGGAGAAACACCATGGTGGATGCCACTCGGTTGTTGGGTTGGTAAAGTCCTTGGTTTATTAGGCTTTTAAGGTTGACATTAGAAGACATGGGCCAGGCCCGGTTTAGTTTTCTTGGTCCCTAAGTTGTTTAACCTAATTGTTCTCTATATATACCCTAGTCATGTATTGTAATCGTGTGTGGCTTGAGCTTAATGAAAAAACCTAGTTGCAACCCCTGGACGTAGGTCCCCCACTGGGACCGAACCACGTAAAATTATTGTGTCGTGTTTATTATTTTCTGTTCATCGCGTGATAATCGTGTGTGCCGTTTGTGTGTTTGATTCCGCTGCGCCGACTGGTACCTAACAAGTGGTATCAGAGCTTTAGCTCGTTAACACACTGAGATTTGCACGAACGATTGGGAGACGAGGTGACGAAGGTAAGTGCCAATTATTTTAATCCTTGAGCCGCATGTTTAGTTTGTTGAATTCGATTGGAGCCACTGATTAAGGTTTATTCAGTAGTTGGTCGAGTTTGGGTTGCGTATTAAGTAGGATTTGTTTTCTAAGTTTGGGTTTTGACAATTATTATTATCAACCGTGATTGTATAACCGAGTTTTGTGATAACAGTTGGGTTGGGTGGGATTTGTCTGCAAGGTTATTTGTAGGAGCAAATCGATTTTGATTGACAGTGTTCAATAGAACAGCTGTCAAGTTCAGGCCCGTGCCATTGCTGTGTTTGTTCACTATTTCTGATTTGTTCTCGTTTGTTATTATTATAACTGAAGATGAGATGGTAGTAATCGAAATGTTAGACGGTTTTGAGTGTTGGTTGATTGGTTTGTCAAGGGAACTTGGATGTGGTACTGACGATGGGTAAACCTAGAGAAAATGGAACCAGCTGATTTGGAATGCTTTGGGTTTAAGGTATTCATGCTCGGGCGTGCTAGTGACGACATAAGTGAAAAAAAAAGGTTAGTGTCAAGTCATGTGAACTATTGCTAGCTAGTTTGATGATCTTTTGGTTAGGGTTTGCGTTAACTGGTCGTGTGTACGGTCATAGAACCCTTGGTACCGCTTGCTTTCCATGAAAACTCGACTGCTGTTATAACCATTTGCCTGTTAGCTGGTCTGGAACTGTGATGTTAATTCTTGTTCGGTGGTGATCAGTGGTTTGACATTTGAGGGGATCTTTGTACTGGTACTGGGTGGAGGTTTTCGCTGGGGAATTACGAGTGGAGGTTTGACTCATGGGTGTCGGCTTGGCATGGGTTGGGATAACAGAGACAGTGGGAGCTGGGCGTAGTTGACTTGTTGGGGCTGCATGGAGGTGTGGACATTTTTTAGAGTCGATGTCATAGATAGGAAATTCTACCTTTGAGAATGTGTCGGGGTTTGATACATTGGGACTCAGTGGAAAGTAGTGAGACTCTTGGGTTCGAGATTCTATTTGGCTTCATTTCTTGTTACCTACTTCAATGAAGCATTAGTGAATCTATTGTTGAAGACTTTTGAAGTGTGCAGATTGTTGCGCAACCGGAAGAAGAGAACCAACTTCCGTGTAGTAAAGTATTGGCTCGCTGATTCAAGAGTTAAACGAGTCTAGTTTACAACAAAGGACTCTAGGACTCCAGGTAATCCGCTTGAGCGTATTCAGAGGTCTGAGCATGGACGAGATTTTTGTAACAGTGGGAGCACATGGGGTGTTCTAACACAGTCTGTAATCGACGTTAGGTTTGGAAGACCAAGGATCCGAATGAAATCTCTCCTGGGAGGTTGCTGTTAGTGGAGAGTGTTCTTTCCTCTGGAGTCGCTGGAGGCGGCGATTTGAGTAAGTAGGGGCCGGTTGAGATTGAGGAGTGTCCATGGCGGGTTTTGCCATGACTGGGTCTTTGATGACCATATTGGAGTTGTTGGGAGCTTCAATGGGCCTTTCAGGTTACTGCTGAAAAGGACCATTGCAGTTAGGTGGATACATAAACAGGTTTGGAGTTTGGTTTGTTCTTTGGGAGCTGGACCTGGAAGACTTCTGTTCCTATGTGTTTAGAGATTACTGTGTACTAGATGATTGGGTTGTTGTTTACTTGTTGGCAGGCTGGAGTTCCTCGCAAGGCCTTCAAGTGGGAGAGTGTTGGGTTGGTGAAGTCCTTGGTTTATTAGGCTTTTAAGGTTGACATTAGAAGACATGGGCCAGGCCCGGTTTAGTTATCTTGGTCCCTAAGTTGTTTAACCTAATTGTTCTCTACATATACCTTAGTCATGTATTGTAATCGTGTGTGCCTTGAGCTTAATGAAATAACCTAGTTGCAGCCCGTGAACGTAGGTCCCCCCACTAGGACCGAACCACGTAAAATTATTGCGTCGTGTTTTTTATTTTCTGTTCATCGCGTGATAATCGTGTGTGCCGTTTGTGTGTTTGATTCCGCTGCACCGACTGATACCTAACATCGGTGACTTTTACTGTCTTACGTAATGCATTATTAAATATAGATAAACTAGCACCATGTAGCCCATTTGCATGTAAGACAATATCAATATTTGAAATGTCAACCTTCGAAGCAAACCCAACTTGGGCATCATCACCAGCATTGTTTAATATCTGAATATTTTTATACCCATAGTGTGTGGGCTCTTTTTGTCCCTCATGAACTTTAACAATATGGATTGATGACGACTGCACAAAACTTTTTATTAGTGCAGATGGGGCGGGTGAACCAACTTGTTTTGGTGGTGGTGTTGTGGCGGAAAGAGCTGTGGTGGTGTTGGTATAGATGGGGTGGGTTTCGATGTTGCTATATGTTGGCTGGGGGTAGTGGATTCTGGGCTCGTGGTGGTGGTGTGCGGGCGTAAGCGGGTGGCGGATATGATGTTGATGTGTTAGCGACAATGGTGGCCAGGGTTGTTGGTGGTGGTGGTGCACAAACATGTGACAAGGTGATTGAAGAGGGTGACATAGTGGGCGGTGTCGGTGTAGATGGAGCAGTGGGTGGTGCTGCGGTTGTTCGCAGGGTGGTGGCGGAAGTGGGAGCCGGGGAAATGGTGGTGGTGTAGGTTGCCCATCTTCGGGACTCGTTTTGAGCTATTGTAGCATTCCATTCACGAGCGTCCATAGGAGTGGATCAAGGCCGCTCTGATATCACTGATGTGATTCCAACAGCTAAATGTTGGCCAAAGAATAGTAACCGATAAATAACCCTTTGAGTGGGTAAAACTCATAGATAGATAGATGAGGAGACCTGATAGAACATTAGAGAGAAACCATATTCTTAATTTATTTCATTCATATCCAAAACAATAAACATGATTACCTTTTTATAGGCTTACAAACTAATCAAATAGAACATGGAGTTAATGGGTTAAACCCACTAACATGATTACTTAAGATAAGGCACTTGCAAAGAAAGAAATAAACAAAAACAACTACAAAAGAAATCGTGGGTGAGGTAGTGGGCTTGCATGAAACATGGGGTAGTGGGAACAAAGAACATATCGTAGGAAATGGGTTCACATTTTATTAAAATTAATAATAAAAATAAAAATAATAACGAGACTCTCGTTATTCGTAGAAAATATAAAAGTACAATATCGTATACAAAACTAAATATAAATAAAAATAAAAACAAATACATGTACCAAACTTGATTCAGACCAATGTCTTTTTTATAGGCTTACAAACTAATCAAATAGAACATGGAGTTAATGGGTTAAACCCACTAACATGATTACTTAAGATAAGGCACTTGCAAAGAAAGAAATAAACAAAAACAACTACAAAAGAAATCGTGGGTGAGGTAGTGGGCTTGCATGAAACATGGGGTAGTGGAAACAAAGAACATATCGTAGGAAATGGGTTCACTTTTTATTAAAATTAATAATAAAAATAAAAATAAAAATGAGACTCTCGTTATTCGTAGGAAATATAAAAGTACAATATCGTATACAAAACTAAATATAAATAAAAATAAAAACAAATACATGTACCAAACTTGATTCAGGCCAATGTCTTTGAAAAACTTCAACCGAACCATCTTGTGCAAAGCTCCACTAAAAGAATAAACAAAGTAGTCGTTGACGGTTTTTGGTTGAGGCACCCGTTTGACACACTTCCTTTAAAATAGTTTCCGCGCCTCCTCTCAGACGGTCTGTTTCCCAGGGTACAACAACCGGAACAGTATATGTACTGCCGGAGATGGCTCACGCGCCTGAGGTTACACTGAGTTAGGTGTTTTTGATTTATGTGAAAAATAAAATATGAAGTTGATGGTGGAAGAATTAGAGAGTACTCCTCTCTAAATTCTATAAAATTATTTTGACAAAATAATTTCTCTAGTATTCTCTATTTTTCCATATCTATTTCACATACTAAAAATGAATCATGAAGTTTCTTTTATAGTCAAACCAAACTCCATATTCAATTCATTTTTAAAGACAACTAGTGGTAATCGAGGCGGCGCGTTGCGCCTAGGTTAAACCGGTATCTAGTTCTTTGTATGTAATGCACAACAGTGGAAGGACGACGCAATTTCTTTTAGTATTACAACAACCTTGCTTTTAATTTTCCAGTGTTTGTTACTGGTGTATAAGTTGCAAGAATGTCGGCTTTCGGATCTTATGTGGCGAACAAATAATTAACGGAGTTGAATAGTAACTTGCCGGCCTTGAATAGTTACTTGAGAGAGTTGGATAGTAGTTAACGGACTTAAGTTGAGTTGAGTAGTAACATGACATAATTGAGTAGTACCCTAACGGAGTTGAATAAAGAAAATTAAAAAAAACATAGTTAGATAGTAACTTAACGGAGGAAAAAAAAGAGTTGCGGGAAAAAATAAATTAAAAGAACAGAGTAAAGAGTAACTTGGCGGAGTTCAATACTAACGCCGTTAAGCTAACGGAGTTGAATAGTAGCCTAACGGAGTTGAGTACTATCCTAACAGCGTTGAGTGGAGTTGGATAGTAACTTGGCGGCCTTGAATAGTAAATTGACGGACTTGGATAGTAGTTGATGGAGTTGAGTTGAGTTGAGTTGTACCATGACGGAATTGAGTAGTAGCCTAGCGGAGTTGAGTAAAGAAAATTAAAAAAAATAGCTAAATAGTAACTTAACAGAGGAAAAAAAGGAGTTGCGAAAAAAAAAACAAAAAAAAAAACAGAGTAAATAGTAACTTGACGGAGTTAAATACTTAACGTAGTTGAATAGTAACTCCGTTAAGCTAACGGAGTTGAACAGTAGCCTAATGGAGTTGAGTAGTAACCTAACAACGTTGAGTGGAGTTGAATAATAACTTGACGGCCATGAACAGTAACTTTACGGAGTTTGGTAGTAGTTGACGGAGTTGAGTTGAGTAGTAACATAACGGAATTGAGTAGTAGCCTAACAGAGTTAAGTGAAGAAAAATAAAAAAAAATTGAGTTAAATAGTAACTTAACGGAGAAAAAAAAAACGGATTTGGGGAAGAAAATTAAAAAAAGCAGAGTAAATAGTAACTTCACGGAGTTGAATAGTAACCTAACGGAGTTGAATAGTATATATAATTATAATAATTTTATTAGTCTTAATTTGATTTATGAGATGTTAGTGTCATATTAATAAAATTATTACACATAATAAAAATCATCATCATGATTCCTTAACAGAGATTAAGAGTCAATCAAAACAATCAATTTATGACAAAACATAATTTATACTAAAGTCACAAAAGTTTAGAAATATATATTCATTTCAACCACTCAACTCGAACTTCGATATCTCATTCATCTTAGCTCCAATTTGAACACAGTTTGGTTCGTTTGTGAAACTCTCGCACCATAGAATGCAAACTTATAAATAATTCTATAATATAAATGTACAAACTGAGTGAACAGTAATTATATTATTATTTTATTATGTTTGTTATGTTAAATACTTATTGTTGCAAATCTATTAATGAAAAATGGTGTAGCAAAGATGGTGGGATTGTAGTTGTGTTTGGTGTTATACCCGGGTTCGAGTCTTATATGGTCTGTTTTTTTTATTTATTTATTTTTTTTTCAAAGTGATAAATAGCTGGCTTTTTGTCCTCACCCCACATGTCTTTCCACCGCCCACTCATTTTGATCTACAGAGAGATCCACACAATCTCTTTCCCCCTGATTGTCACCACCAGCCACCGGTACTATAACCCAACGCCACCACCCACATCCTTCTTCCCTTTTTCTCAGTCACATAATAAAACCTAGAGAGAGAGAGAGCGCTAGAGAGAGAAATCATAGAAGAAAGACAGGAGCTCGAGAAGAAGAAAAGGGAGCCGGTGATGATGTGATGGTGCACGATGGTTTGAGACTGTGGTGGATGATTGTTTCAGGGATGGGTTTGTTGGGGCTGGTTCAATGGGTTTCAGGACTGAGGACGACGGTGAGATGGGGGGTTTTGGGTCGGTGGTGGGGGTTTTGCAGAGGGTTTTTGGAGACGGGGTGGTTCGGTGGTGGTGGTTCGATGGTGATGATGATGAAGATGACGGTGGGAGTCGGTGGATTTGGACGGTATGTTTATTATTATTATTATTATTATTATTATTAATGATTATTTTGCATCATTATTTAATCATATCAACTTTTATGCTTTTGGGTTTGTGTTAATTTATGTTTGTTGAGTGTTGCTTTGATCATCCAGAGAAGAGAGAGAGAGAGACATAGACCCTCTCGGTTACCCACTCCACCGGTGGTGGTGTGGTTTGTGGGTTTAACGCCACCGTCGAAACAGGTCAGAAATCTCCAATCGATTGATCGAATATCGTGGCGGTGGCGGAGATTTTGAAAAAGGCTAGGGTTACACTGGCGTCAGGTACCTTTACTACTCAGACGAAGCACCACCATCGGGTTTGTGTTTGTGTTTTCGTTGGACCGTTAGAAAACAGATTCACGCGTCTTCTGAGAAAAAGTATACACTTTTTCCATACAGATTCACGCGTCTTCTGACTACTAGACGTTCTCCGGCGAAAGGAGGTAATAAATCGAGTGAGGTTTTGGAGTCTATGTCTTCTCCGGCGAGGAAAATGCGTGTGTACGATGAAACGCTTCCAACATCTGAAAAACACATTAGTTAGAATTTAGTATATTTTGTAGTTTTAAATTTGGAATATATATGTTTATTCAGGGCTGTGAGATGAATCACAAGACAATAGTTTGTAATTGTGTTTTGATCTTGGGCTTGTCCAACCTAACTTATTATTTTGGTGTTCTGCAGGTTTGGTTGTTGGTTCGTCGTTTGTGTTTTGGTGCGCTTTATGCGGGTATGTTACCAGCAGCAGCGCGCATGCTGCGACAGTAGCAGCGCAGGCTTCGACCAGCAGCAGCGCGCACGCTGCGACAGCAGCAGTGCAGGCTGCGACCAGCAGCAGCGCGTATGCTTCATTGTAAGTAATCATGGGAAAGAGTCGACGTGATTTCCTAATAGAACATAACAAAAAGGCAATGGGTTTGACTTTGTGCATATGAATGTCATGGCTATTATTTCATCAGTTGATGTTTTATTGTTATTGTTATTGTCAAATTGAATTTATTTGTATATATCCAAACTATGACCCATTAGCCGATAATAATCTATACCAACAATGCCAAATACCCCAAATCGCCATACATATTATATATTTCATTTAGATTTCACATGAAAGGACTAAATTTTCAGCTAAGTAAGTCAATTTTTGTTGATTTCCATATGTAATATGTAACCGACCAACGTTTCTTTTGTGGTTTCTGAAGTAGGATGCACGCTTCATGGAAGTGGTAAGGCGATAAGGATGGCGAATTCTCTGTAGCTAATTGCAAGAAACAAACGTTAAAAGGTAAAGTCATGCAGCGTGAATTTCATATGAAATGGATTGCGTGGCTTCCGTTAAAATTATCTATGTTTTTTTTTGTTGAAAACTTCTGTGGTGCGCACAGCACTGGAATGGTTAGCTGACTGGGTCAAAAGTTGTTTCAAGTCAGTGATAATGACGGGTCTTCACCAGTCAAATAATCTTCCAATTAATATTACTGTTTCAGGTCAGTCATAATGTCGAGTTTTGACCACTTTAATATTGTCTATTGTTGCATTAATACAATGATTATGGTTGTTTACAGGCACGAAGAAAGTTACGGGCTTTGAAAGGGCTTGTGAGGTTAAGAGTGTTGGTTCAAAGTCAATCGGTTAAACAACAAGCAATAACCACTTTAAGATGTATGCAGACTCTAGCACGTGTGCAGTCTCAGGTTCGAGCAAGGAGGATTAGAATGTCTGAAGGCAACCAGGCCCTTCAGAGACAGCTTATGGAGAAACGCGAACGAGAGCTTGGCAACATGAAATCCTATGTAAGTTTTTTTCATGTTTGATTAACTATGTGTTTGGGTTCAAATAACTGAAACTTAATGTTTAATTAGTTGGGACCCGAATGGGATAACTCTCGAAGATCTAAAGAGCAAATAGAAGCAACAATGCAATACAAAGAAGACGCTGCTGCACGAAGAGAGCGAGCGCTGGCCTATGCACAGACTCAACAGGTAAACTTATTACCATAAATGCAAAATTAACCGTTTTACCTGTTAACGTTGTCCCAAAATGGTTCGTCCCATGCTCACCACGTGTAAACTGTTCTTTGCTTGGTCCCACTGGCTAACAGGGTATTAGTGGGTCCCGTGAATTTTCCATGATGGATCTCATGGCTCAATCATGGAAAATACTCATTTTATTTTTGCAAGAACAAAGATTAATATGCAGCTGGTTCTTAAAGCCACTTCCTTTTAATGCAACATCACTTTATTTGTTATCATATTATATAAATTGAATATATGTTTTATGGTGTTTATAAACAGCAAATGTGGAGGAACTCATCAAAGTCTGCAAACCCAACATTTATGGATCCAAATAATCCACAATGGGGCTGAAGTTGGTTAGACAGGTGGATGGCGGCCCGGTCATGGGAATCCCAATCCCAAACCGCTGGCTCGATTGAAGACGAGCAACGACGTATAAGACTAACGCGTTCATCATCTGTAGGTGATATGAGCCAAACACTAGACTGCTCACACTCCATGGCATCACCACGGTCACCATTTGTATCAAACCAACGGCTCACACTATCAAGCCCGAAAGGCATAAATGACTTTGCACCGTCTCCACGGATCAGGAGATGCAGGTGTATGGATCGTGGAATGAGGCCTGTTCACGTAAGAGAGAAAAGCGACGGTCAATTGTTGTTGCGGATCACAATAGAGAGGCGTCATTCGCGCTCGACAGCGGCAGCGCAGGCTGCGACCAGCAGCGGCGCGCGTGCTGCGACCAGCAGCGGCGCGCGTGCTGCGACAGGCAACAGCGCCCCATCCGAATATTTCCATTCTTCGCAGGTGATGTATATTGTAATCAGTTGTTACATGTCTGCTTGCCGAGTGTATGTTTGATTGGTGGTGCAGGGATGACTTGATTGGTACAGTGTTTGGGCTGATTCCATGTTTATGATGATGACAGGTTGTTGACATCTCAATGGAAGAACAAGCAGTTCATGAAGATAAAAACCATCAGCCTATGCAGTCTTCACACCAGATATCTCCGATACCAAAGCAGCAACAGCGATGGCGATTAACTACAGATTGCGCTTGATTTTGCAAGAGGATATGCCCATCTAAATATGTATTTGCGAAGGCGCTTTTAAGAAGAAATATCACAGTCGCAGATCAGGGGTGTAATATTTCATTAAGTTATATTTTTTAATTTAAGGTTATCATAGACATTTTGTAATTCTTACATAGTTTGTTTTTTACATTTTAGAGGTTTGGTTATGTAGGTTATTA
The DNA here is from genome assembly GCA_028751855.1 of Ambrosia trifida. Taxonomy (NCBI): domain Eukaryota; kingdom Viridiplantae; phylum Streptophyta; class Magnoliopsida; order Asterales; family Asteraceae; genus Ambrosia; species Ambrosia trifida. The sequence continues at coordinate 84,223,834 of CM054122.1, forward strand.
TTGTGGCGCTTACATAGTTTCTTTTAGAAGGTGCCCGAGTCCGGCTTAGGGGTTGGCAGCAGGCTGCAGTTGCTCTTGGATCTGCAGTTGGTGCGTTAGTGGATCCAAGAAGAGCCGATTTGATACCGGCGTGCTATGCTCTTATCAACCTTAATAACTTATCTTACGTAATGTCGTATGTAATCTAGTGTGCTTAATCCGGTTAAGATGCCATGTCTCCTTAACAAATTCTGATTCATCGACTAAATTACCGCCGCAACGCGGCGGATAATGCCACTAGTTATCTTCATAACCCATATATAAATATTAGGGGAAATGGATTGAAATACTTCCAACTTTCACCTGTTGGCAGATAATACTTTAAACTATCATTTTGGCCAATAGCACTCCCAACTTGCAACTTAATTTGTTTCATCACCCCCAAACTAACGGATATCTAACCTGGTTAGTCTACCTGGCAAAAATGTAAAAACCTAAACTTAAAGACCTTTTCAAAACTTATTATTATTATTATTATTATTATTATTATTATTATTATTATTATTATTATTATTATTATTATTATTATTATTATTATTATACAACCATCTTCAAAACCTATATACCATTCTCCTGGGCACAAACTTCAAAACTTCATGCTAGACATGCCGCCACCACCACCATCACAAACCACCGCCACTGTCATCGGAGCACCACCACCACGCCACTACCAACAAAACACTTAATTCGCCTTTTTTTCTTTCCAAAATGAATAATGGAAGAGTTTCGATTAGGTGTTACTCGCGTCTTGATTACCACAGATGTGTGGGCCAGGGGATTAGATGTTCAACAGGCAAGTCAACACTCTTACTTATTATGTGATGCCACTTTGTCAAAGTTATGCTAGCTAAGTAAAAACTCAAGAGAAATTTGTTTTTGGTTTATTTCCTTATAAATTGGAGAGGATTAAACTCATTATACATTACCATCATTACCATTTGATAAGTTCTTCAATGCCCCATTACAGGTTTTCTCTGGTGACTAATTATGACCTCCCAAATAACAGAGCTTTACATTCATCGTATTGTTCTATCTGGTCGTTTTGGACGAAATGTAAATAAGAACTATTTTAAAGTTGGAACCAGTGATTGGGGTCAAAGCGTTAGCAATCGAATCGTAAACCATGGTGGCAGATTCTTGAAAAATCTTGATCAAAACCCTAGAAATTGAATTGAGAGAAACATCGAGGAAAAGATTGAATGGAAAGGGAGAATATGTTGAAGATTGGAGATTAATAATATTAGAAAGAATGGTGGTTGCAAGTGGTAATGGCGGCGGCGGTGCAGGTGATGGTGGTAGTGTTTTAGAGATAGATGGTGGTGAGAGAAAGAGATATAGAGAGAAACAATGGGGGGGGGGGTGTTTGAGATTTATTAAATTTAAAATATAATAGTAATAATAATAATAATAATAATAAAAATAATAGTAAAAAGTTTTGAAAAGGTCCCTTAAGTTTAGGTTTTTACATTTTTGCCACGTAGACTAACCAAGTTAGACGTCCGTTAGTTTGGATGTGATGGAACAAAATAAGTTGTAAGTTGGGAGTGCTTTTGGCCAAAGTGAAAGTTAGAAGTATTATCCGCCAATAGGTTAAAGTTAAGAGTATTTAAATCCATTTCCCCTAAATATCTCTATTATTACCTTATTAAGGAGGAAATATGAGTAAGAAGGTAATTTTACACAATTTTTAAGATGGGAGTTGAAGTGCCCCTTCACAAATTTTCAATATTTAGTCATTTTGTTCCCTTTATGCCCTTTGTGTACAATCTATAATGCTCATTGTCTATATGTGTAATGCATACTTAATATCCATTTCAACATGTAACCCCTATTCATAACACCTATTAAAACCCCAATTCAATTTCAATAAAACCCATGCTTTTCATTGAATCCTTCTACACATCTATTTAGTAATAACAAACAATGCTTGTGATGGTTCTATTAGGCTTTGGCATTGGGCACATGGTTCTGAACAAGCACAATATAAGGTATGCTTATATCTTGTGGTCTGACATCTTTTATTAGTTTATTATCCATGTTTTAATGTATGTTGCAATTTTGATAATCTTTGTAGGCACTGTTGGATATCATTTAGAAAGACTTGTTTCAGGTCCATATGAAAAAGTGAGTTATTACAATACTTCTTTTATTTTAAACAGTATCTTCTATGGGTAGAGGTGACAAAATATGGGTTGGATTGGAACATAAACAACTTTTAAATCCAATTTTACTATAAGGATTACATATAATAACAATTGCTGTTGGAGCTTATAAACAGTGTAGTAATTGAACATTTTTGTCTTTTTTTGGTTTGTTGAATTGTATAACTCTTTAAAACATGATGTCTAAGCTTATATAACATATGTATTTGTTGCTAATAATTCTATCTCGTTCTCTCTCTATATTACAACTAACTAAAAGAAAACTTAATATCATGATTTACGTATCAAATACTTTTAATTATAAATTAACATTTTGGTAAAAAAAAAAATTATTTTTTTAGCTTGGGTTACCTTTACGTACTTAGTCATGTCTAAAAACCGCCGCAACGCGCGGGGTAATTTACTAGTTATTATTTATTGTCCAAAATGAGTGAAAAAAACATTTTCACTACTATTTTTCCAAGGAATATTGGATTTTAATACTCTCAACTTTCAGAGTTTGGCCGACAACACTCCCAACTACAGAAATGTTTGCTAGCACTCTCAACTTTTAAGGTATTTTCCACTGGCACTCCCAAACTAACCCAGTTAGTTTGTTCAGTTAGTTTGCTGACGTGGCATGCTGACGTGGCCATTATCGCTGACGTGGCATGCTGGCGTGGATGACACATAAGATGACACATCATCTTCCACATCATGCCATGTCAGCAATAATGGCCACGTCAGCATGCCACGTTAGCAAACTAACTGAACAAACTAACTGGGTTAGTTTGGGAGTGCCAGTAGAAAATACCTTAAAAGTTGGGAGTGTTGGCAAACATTTCTGTAGTTGAGAGTATTGCTGACCAAACTCTGAAAGTTGGGAGTATTAAAATCCAATAAACCTTTTTCCAACACATATCAAGATAGTCTAATAAGATTTTGCTTGTAGTCATCATTCCACCTCCTCACCTCTTAATGATTGATACAATTATTGAGTATAACTGTACCACTGGTTGGTTCTGTTAATCTCTCCATCATATCAAAGACACACAGACCAGGAGCTCTAAATCCTCCACCACATCACTAGATATCTCCATAATATAACCGATCCAATTGTAGCATGAGATGGGTTCTTCATATATATATATATATTATCATGTTTTGTTGAAGAAATGAATAATAGATGTCTCTCATGTTTTGGGGTTTTGTTTTATTATTGTTAAGGATTTATTAGATTAACTTGGTGGTTTTGTTAGACGAGAAATGGTACTTGTTGTTCGGGCGAAGCATTAAAAAAAGAGGGCCTTGAGGAACTGGCGACCCGCCTTCTTTTTTATAAACAGATCTCGTGCGCCCTTCCGTCATTTGCGCTATCAACAGATGGAATATATTGACCAGGAACGTCGCGAATTATTCCGGAAAATTATTAAAATTGAAAAGTAAACTCACTTTTAAACAAAATAGGCATTGAGTTTTATATATGTTGATCTTAGTTATTGTTTATTTTTCTATATTAGAATTATTTGACATGATACTGTAGGATCATCCGGTTATAGTCAGGAAGAACGATTCGGCTTTGACCAACGCCCATTTTTCCCCTAGAGAGATCTAGGGATGAATGAATGGTACCGAACCGTATAGTACCGTACCGTACCAAGTTATTTTCGGTACCAATTTGGTTCTGAGGTTTTGTGTTTTTTGGGATCATTTCTTTCAGTTCGATATGATATCCGTATTTTATGTTAATTACCTTTGAATAACGTATACTGATAACCGTTACGCAGGGCCGGCTTAACCATTTTGGTGACCTAACGTGAAAAAAAGTAATTGAGGCCCTTTCGCAAATGGGTTCATCTACATTTATGGGTTTATCTACCCATAACTAGTTTATTATCTTTTATGTTTGTTTCTGTTTTAGTAAAAATCCTTTTTTATAATTCCATTAAGCTTTTTGTTTATTTTTTTTTTCTTTTGAATGACAAAACTCCATTTCACAATTTCGATTTCTAATAGAATCAAATAATCAATTAATTGCTATTAACAAGAATCAAGGTCATAATCGACTACCTTAATTAGCTATGATTTAAAGAATATGAACTATGAGCAGATTGTGAACTTTTAAAACCATTACCTGAAATAGGATTTAAACAAAAATAATGAATTGGAATTAATCTTATTAAGAATTTGAATAATTAGCTACACCTACAACATAATTCCTTCAATCCTAAAGCCATAATTTCATGTTGCTTTGTCAATTCATAGACTCCAATGATACCCAACAAATAGTTAAGATAAAATAAATTAACCAGTTACCTTGAGCAAGAACGTAATATTAACATAAAATAGCTCCAAGTGATTCTTGGCCTTTTGTCATTTGGATGTTTAAGATTTGACTTTTGATCTTCCAGGTTGATTTTAGTTGTTTGTTTGTTCAAGACTTCAAGAGTGCATGACCTAATCTTTTAATTTCTTCCGCCCTTTCACTTTTGGAACCATTCGCCCATTAGTATTTTGACTATTTCTGCCTATTAGCCCAACAGAAGCCCAATAACATATGAGAAAAATTGAACCAAAAATTAAAACGAGAGGCCCTATCAAGCTGGGGGCCCAAAGCAAGATCTTTACTTGCTTTGGGCTTGAGCCGGCCCTGCCGTTACGTACCATACCAAAGACTTTCCATACTGGTAAAGTACCGAGGAGATGAAGTGCGTTGAAACATTGGTTGTTTCATATCTCAATAATTGTAATACTTTTAATATGGTCCCCTTTAAGTTTACAATTTGCTTGATATGACAATTTAAAAATCAATTATTTTATTTATTATTTAAGTTGTAAATTTTTTACAACTCTAAAATATAATACTTTATATAATTCTAATTTCTATATCCACGCTAGGAGTGTTCATGATCAGGCTTTCTCATCAAACCGTAAACCAAAAGTAAACAGTAGAACTCTTAAACTAAATCATTAGTAACGGTCTGGTTTCTCAGTTTAGGCTCGTTGTGTTTTTTAGACAAGAGGCAGGGCTGGTTCTGAAATTTTAGGTGTCCGGGCCGAGCTGCAAAAGTTGTGTCCTTAGCCTTAGCTTTAGGCCTTAGCGAAATAAATAATGTAAACTATTTTTTAAATACGATTAAAGTAATATCAAATTGATAGATTAAATTTTATTTCCCACTTAGGTTGTAGTCTAACAGTAGAGGGAACAAACCCTCTTGAGGGAGGTTGGGAGTTCGAATCCCACAATGGGTGAAAGTTTGGCTATTAAAAAAGCTTTGTTTCATAAAAAAAATAAAGTTAAAAAGGAAGTCAAAACCAACCGATAAAAAGCAAAAACAACTAAAGTGTGAGCCCTCTTCATTTCATCTTCTTCATCCTCTTTAGTCCTACATTCGTTAATAAACCTGCAATTTTTTTTTCTCAAATCATTTCATTTTCTTCTTTAATTCTTAACCTCTCTCAACATTTCTTTACTTTCTGTTTTATATAAACTACCATTCACTTTGATTTTGTTCATGAACCGTATCGTCTTTCGTATCGAATTCCAAGTCCTGACTTCGGCTGCATCCGCTCGGATGCTAGGTCGAACGGTCGTGATAGCGATCGTTCTTTGTCGTCGCCGGAGTATACTCTGGAGGATTCGGATAACTACTCTTCGAATGTGTGTTTAAGTAATTTAGGTTTACTAAATGTTTTAATTTAGGATTATGTAATGTTTTAATTAATGTTTAATGTAGGAGTCTGTAATGTTTTATGTAATAAAACTTATGTAATGTTTTAATTAAAGTTTATGTAATGTTTTTAATTATGTTTCTCTAAAATAACATCTAAAACATTAAACATTAAAACTAAACATTAAACATTAAATACTAAAAAAACACTAAACATTAATCATTAAATAATAAACATTAATTATTATTAGATGTGATATGTGAAGAAAAGATTATGCATGAAGCATAATCTTCTAGAGAGAACAGAGGATGTGAAGGAGTGAATCTGCTTATCAGGGAGCCAACTTTTATAGAAGAAAGCTTTCCTATAAGGAAAATGGAAGCAGACTTGATCATTGGCTTCAACAAGGGACTTTCCCATTTTGCATGTGGAAGGCTTTGGATCTGCGGGTAAAGATGAGCACTCTCCACACGTGGTGGCTGAAGCCTGAACTGGAGAGTCAACCCAAAACGTGTAACAAGACAAGTCAGTTGTTTGTTCTTCTTGCTGCTGATGACAGCTGCTTGCTTTTGAACCCTTTGAGCCTTTAACCTTTTAAGCTATTGTGCATTATAATCAGTTTTTTAGACTTGAGCTACCCACATCATCAGCCCCCCCATGTTAGAGGTATTTGTGGTGTAAGCTTGAATGCTTCTGCCTTCTAGCACAACATTTTTATTGCTGAAAAGCTTCGAGGCTTGGAGGCTTCATTGGTTTAAGCAGTGAAGCTTCTGGATTTGAAATTCGAAACTGACTTTGTTGGGACAGGTGTCAGTTTGTCAGGTGGCGGTTTTTAATGCTTATAGGCATCATTATGCCTAACGGTTATTATATTAATAATTTCATTTACTTAAATCACTTCCCTTCTTTCAAAGTATAATTTCTCGATTCTCTTCTTCTCTTAACAAGTTAGTTTTCTTTCTTTCTTCTTCTTCTTCTGATTATCCTTTGAAGCAATGGGTGCGAAAAAGGATCTCAAGGTTAGTTATTCCCGCCTCACTCAGAAAGAGGTTGAGGCTTTTTGCTTCGAGTGGGGGATTGATCTGTCATTTAATCCAGTCGCTTCGGGGTTAGACAAATCGATTAATCAATGTCCCTCCGGTTCTATTATTTTGTATTGTCGTCATTTTGAATTTTCTAACATTCCTCATCCATTTTCCATCTTTGTTCTTAACGTTCTTGAATATTATCGCGTATCTTTCGGGCAAATACACCCACACGATCTTTCTAGGGTTCTTCATTTTGAAGTGCTTTGCCGTGCTTTGGGTTATGATCCCACCTTGTTGATGTTTCGCCGATTTTTTTGTTTGGAAAAGAATGGCAATTGGTTCACCTTTGAGACTTCACATATCGATGTGTGCTTGATATCTTCTTATGTCACCACTTTGGGTACTTGGAAAGATAGGTTCTTTTGGGTGTCTGAGTCCATAGTTCCATTTAAACTTGTTTGGAGGCAACCTGATGCCGTTTTGAACGAACTCAAACCCTCTGAGTCAGAGTTAGATAAACTTTTCTTGGATGCCCTTACGGAGTGCCCTTCAAGGCTTCGACCTTTTCCTGACCCTCTCTTAGTCTTGGCTGGTGTGAGCATTGCATGGGATAAACTGGATCGAGATCCCGTGCCTATGAGGGGTGATCAGGGTATGAATTTCTTTTTATTTTGTGGCTTTCTATTGTTACTTAATCTTATGTTTTTCTTTGTTTATTATAGTTATGTCTGCTCTTGACTTTATCAAAAGTGATGATGCCTCCGATGTTATCTTTGAGGATGCTGAGGCAAGGCCTGGTGAAGATGCTATTACTAAGACCGAGAAGTGCAGGTATGATGGTGTGAACTATGTGAGTGTTCCTAATGTTAAAGGGTTTACCAAGCCGGATCCTTCGAAGCCTTCCACTCGACGATCAAGTCGTCGTTTGTTGAAGGGTGCTAGCCAGCCAACTACTACTGAGCCAGTGGATGTAAGTGATGATATTGAGGGTTCAGATGATCAAGAGGGTTCGGGGTGGAGAACAGTCCAATGTGGTGGATAAGCTGCCTTTGGTTTCTGGTAAGAAAGACAATGGTAAGGGACTAAGGGTAAAAAGGTTGGCGTTTCCGTTTCCAAAGGTTCTTCTAGAAAGAGTGTAGAGGGATAGATAAGTACTGATGGTGAGGACGTTTATGTTCCTGGTTGGAGTGTGAAGGTTGGGGACAACTTTAAATCTTCATCTGTTTGTGAGGATGTTTTGACTCATTTGGTTCCTCCTGGTGTTTGGGATTCGTTGGAGACAATGGATGATGACTTCTTGTTGTCGAAAATGATGATGGGCTCTTGTAGCTTTACTTCTATGCTTCTGGAGGGTGTTTCAAGGTTTCGTAAGAGAATGCAAAAGTATCAGGAGTTTTCAAAGAAGAAAGAAAGGATGAAGGCTTCAATTACTGCTTTGAATAAGGAAGCCCAGGTTTTTGTTGAAAAGGAGAAGGCTTTTGTATCCCTGATTGATGAGCTGAAACAGCAACAGGAGGTTGAGAAAGAAAGGTATGAGGCTGAAAAGGCGAAGGTTAAGGCTGACAGGGTTGCTCTAGATGTTCAAAAGAAGGTTGAGGGGAAACGAGGGTTGAAGGCTTCTTTGGCCCAGGCGACAAAGGACAACCAATGGTTGATCGAGCAGGGCTTTCAATAGGTTGTTACGTATCTCCTACACTCCATTGAGTTCAATTCTACTTTGGGAGATGTTTATACAAAATTGCTCAACCATGGAAAGCATCTTGGTTATCTTTCCGGTTACAAGGCACATGAAGTTGGGCAACCTTTGGAGCAGTCCCCTTTGTATCAGCCCAAGGCTATTGACATGTTCAAAGAATCAGTCCTTAAGATGGAGCGTTTAACCTATCCCTACATAGGAGAGGTGTCTAGTTGCTTTGGTAAGCCTTTATCCATTTTGTAGGAACTAAAACCTCTCGGCCATAATGAGGCTGTATGTACTGAAATCTTCAAGTCCTTATCCAAGAAGAGATCGTACTCTATAGATAGAAAAGAAACACTCGACGAAGGAGATGATGGTTCCAAAGATGCAAGCTTGGAAGCTTCGTAGGTAGCGGGTGATGCTAGCGACAAGAAATCTAAGAAGGCAAAGAAGGTGAAGAAATCTACGGTGGGAGACGCAGGTGTGAAGGAGGCTGAAGCTTCAAAGCCTTCTTCTTATGATGTTGCGGTTTAAGTGATTTATGCCTTCTATTCGTAGCTTTCTTAGCATCTTTTTAAAAAATATTATATTATGGTTTGTAAACATCTTAACTTGTAGGGAACTTTCAAGGTTCTTTTGGCTGCTTATGGCCTTGGAGACCTTTAAACAATATTAGGTTTTATGGACCTTAAGGCCTTTTTATGTTTAAAAATTATGTTTTCTATGTTGGCTACGTGTTGTATCATTTTTTTTGTGTTTGAAATGTTTTTGTGATTGCCTTTGTTCTTTGTTGTGTATGTTTCACCTGTAGCACCTTGGAAGGTTCAGTGCTGCAGTCACCTAACCTTAAGGTTGTCTAGGAAAAAACATACTACCTATCTTATGAACATTTCTTAGTGTTTTTGTTAGTTCGTAAGCCTTTGGAATGACTTAAGGAGCATTTGGTGTAGGCTGCCTAAACCTATCTATGAGACATGTTTGCTTATTAAGTTAGGTCTCATGGAGTTGGATTGATTTAGGAGCTCACCCAGTATATAGGTTCATTCAACCCTTGAATCTATTGAGCGATATGGCCTGGGAGCTCATCCCCTTTCATGGTCCTTGCCATGAAGTTTCTTGTAAGGTTCTCAACCTGATTATAGGATAGAAAGACAAGTACAAGAAGGGAATGCCATGATTCTTTCATTGACCAGATTGAAGGTACATAAGATAGAACAAGTTGTAGGAGTTAAAACATTCTCCTAGGATATTCGAATTACACGTAGAACCTTTTAAGGTTTCTACCATTCTAGTGGGGATGAAGCTTTTTGCCTTCTGCATTGGCAAGCTTGTATGATCCTCCTTTGTGAGCTTCAAGAAGAGTGTATGGACCTTCCCACTTGGGACCGAGTTTTCCTTGGCTTTCTTTCTTGCTTGCTTTGTTGTTTCGGAAGACTAGGTCTCCAGGCTTGAAGCGTTCATGCTTGACTCTAGTATTGTAATAAGATTCCATCTTCTTCTTGTATTTTGCTTCCTTGATAGTTGCCAAGTTACGAGGTTCCTCTAGGAGGTCCAAATTCAACAGGGTTTCGCTTTCATTAGCCTTGGCATCCATGTTGAGAGTTTGGACTGTGGTGACCCCTATTTTGGCAGGGATTACAACTTTAGATCCAAAGACTAGGCTATAAGGAGTCTTCTTGTGATTTGTTTTTTCTATTGTCCGGATAGCCCATAAAACATTGGGAAGCTCTTCAAGCCATTTGCTTCCATGTCGACCTAACCTTGTTTTTATCCCATCAACAATGCTACGGTTCATTCTTTCAACCTGACCATTGGATTGAGGGTAGGTGACTGAACTGAATACTTGTGTGATTTTGTATTCCTTGTACCATGAGTTAAAAGGTTTATGCGCAAATTGTTTGCCATTGGCTGTGACTAGCACTCTTGGAACGCCAAAACGACAGATAATACTTTCCACACAAATTCAATGATTTGTTTCCCTGAAATCTTTCCCAATGGTTTCACTTTAGGCCATTTGGTAAAGTAATCCACGACCACAAGTAGGAACTTAACCCCTCCTTTGGCTGGTGGAAATGGGCCAATAATGTCCATTCCCCATTTGTGGAATGGCCAAGCCGACGTGATGGCAACCAGATCATGCTTCGGGGTTTTGGGAACCGGTGCATGTATTTGACAAGCTTCACACTTTTTCAGCTGTTCAGATGTATCTCGGTGCATCGAGGGCCAAAAGTATCCGAGGTTCATAAGCTTGGCTATGACCGAACTTGGACCGTAATGAGCCCAACATATTCCTTCATGAATATTTTTGATCAAATATTGGCTTTGTTCAGGGCCTACACATCTAAGAAGTGGAGCTAGATAACCTCTTTTGTAAAGAATGTCACCTTGCAACACATATTGTCTTGACTTGATTTGAACCCTTTCAGCCTATGTCTGATCATCGGGTAACTCACCATTTTTCAAGAACTTTGTGATGGGAGTCATCCAATTTGGTTCTTATTTGGTGATCACATCTTGCACTTCAAGATCTTGAATAGAAAGTGATTTTAGAACCTCAATAAACACCTTTTTAGTGAGATGGGCGAAGGTGAGGAAAACAAGTTTGCTTAAAGCATCCGCCTTCTTATTTTGGGAATGAGGAACCTGCTTGAGTGTACAAGATTGGAATGTTTCATGAGCCCCTTTGCCTTTTCTCAGTATTTCTTCATGTTGGGCTCTTTTGCTACATAGTTTCCGTTCACTTGACTTGAGACCAATAATGAGTCTGTGAAGACTTGAAGCCCTTGGACATCCATTTTTCTTGCTAGCTTGAGTCCAGCTACTAAGGCTTCGTATTTAGCTTCGTTGTTGGTGGTCTGAAATTCAAGTTGAATAGCATATGTAAATTATAACTCTTCTAGGTTGACTAACACTAGACCAGCTCCAGACCCTTTGATGCTGAAGGCTCCATCGGTAAAAAGCTTCCAGGCTTCAGGTTTAGGTGGTTCGTTGATTGTGGTATTAACTTTGCCTGTTTCTTCCTTTAGAATTTCCACAATAAAGTTGGCGAGTATTTGTGCCTTGATTTCTTTCCTTGGGACATAGGTGAATTTGTGTTCACCTAGTTCAACAACCCATTTGGCTAGTCGTCCTGAGGTTTCAGGTTTCTCAAGCACACTCTTGATGGGTTGGTTAGTGACCATTTGTATTGGGTGTGCTTGAAAATACCTTCGAAGTCTCCTAGCCATTTGAACTAAGGCTATAGAAAGTTTTTCCAAAGGAGGGTACTTGATTTTTGCTAGCTTTAGGGATTTACTGAAGACGTAAACGGGTACCTGTGCTTTGTCTCGTTCTATTGTGAGAACAATGCTTATGGCTTCTTCAGAAACCGAGAGACAGACAAAAATTGTTTCTCCTGCATCAGGTGCAGCAATGGCCGGGAGGGAAGCCAAGTGATGCTTCATTTGACTAAAGGCTTCCTTAGCTTCTTCTGTCCACCTGAAATCTTTCTTGTTAGTGCACCCTTTGAGGGTCTTGAAGAAGGGTAAGGATTTTTCGGCAAGCTTGGACATGAAACGCTTCAAGGATACAAGCTTCCCATTTAAGCTTTTTACCTCCTTTTTTGGTTTGTGGAGACTTTGTGTCTAAAACAGCTATAACTTTGTTGGGGTTTGCCTTGATACTTTGTTTTCCCACTATGTGGCCCAAGAATTTGCCTTCTTCAAAACCAAACGAACACTTGACTGGATTAAGCTTCATGTTGACCCCTCTAAGGTTCTAGACGGTCTCTTGGATGTCTTCAAGCATTTGACCTTTGGTTTTGCTCTTGATCACAAGATCATCAACATAAGCTTTCATTTTTTTTTACCAATTTGGCTTTCAAAAGCTTTATCCACCAATTGTTGATAGGTGGCACCTGCATCCTTTAAACCAAAGGGCATTTTTTGATAACAAAAGATACATTTATCAGTATGAAATGCAGTCCTTTCTTCATCGTCTTCTTTCATTTGGATCTGATGGTAACCCTTTTAGGCATCCCAGAATCATTTGAAGGGGAAGCCGTAAGCGAGTCAACCTTGAGGTCGATCTCGAGCAGGGGATAACAATCCTTTGGGCATGCCTTATTAAGATCCTTAAAATCAATGCGCATCCTCCAAGAATTATCAGGCTTTCGGACCATTACAGGGTTGGCAACCCATGATTGGTACTTAACTTCTCGGAGGATTCTGGATTGCACAAGCTTTTCTACCTCTTGACAGGCTGCTAAGCTTCTTTCTGGAATAAGGCTTTGCTTCTTTTGGACAATGGGTTTGGCATTAGGAGGAATTCTAAGCTCATGCTCAGCAATGTCTCGGGGGATTCCAGTCATGTCATCCGGACACCATGCAAAAACATCAACACTATCCTGTAGCAACCTTTCAAGCTTCGAGAGGATGTCCTTGGGAAGTTTAGTGTTCACCTTTATCCCCTGGTCATGATACTTTGGGTTTATACTTAATCCTCGTTCATCCACTTTTGACTCATTGTCTTCAACCAAAAGGGCTTTTGTGAGGGTTGAAGGTTTTCTACTCCATTTTGGGTGGGGAACTTTACACTTCCTTGCCCAATGGAGACAACCATGTCGAATGTGCCTAACCCGGCTCTTCTAATGATAACATCGTAGTTGGAAGGTAGATTGAGCACCACAAAGTTTAGAAGTTCAGTTCTTTTCATTTTTCCTTCACTGAAACCGACATTGAGAGTTAGTTGGCCTAAAGGCTTTCTTGGTATGTCGGTTATACCTTTAATGGAGGACTCAGCCTGTTCAAGCTTTGAACGTTCGTCGTGGCTGAGCTGGTTAAAGCATTTTTCAAACATTATTTCAGTGGCTGCTTCGGTGTCAATGTAGGCCTTGTGTATCTTGATGATCCCTACCTGGGCTTCCATCACCAAAGGGTTGTGAAGCCTTTCGCCCTTGGGTGGGGGGAAGCAAAAACATTGGCATTCCCATGATTCCAAACGAGCGCGTTTTCAAGAAGCTTCTCGCTCTAGGTGCACCATGTTAACTTCCTTCTTTTTGCCATCAGCCATGTTGTCTTTTACCCCTTTATCTAAATAGGCTAGTTCCCCGGACTTGACGGCTCCCTCGATTCTTTTCTTGAGTTGGAAGAAATCATTAGTGTGGTACCCCTTTTCTTCATGGAATTCACAATATTGATTGGAGTTTTCGTTTCTTTTGCTTTTGGGCAAAGGCCGAGGAGGCCTGAAGCTGTGCTTTACCTCTTTGGTTGCAAGGATTTCTTGTGGGGCTTTGGTCAAAGAAGTGAAGCTCACAATTTTTTCTCTGCTTGGAGGGTTCCTTCCATCTGATCTTTGGGTGTCACATCCCTTGGATCGTTTGTCGTAGGAACCAAAGTTACCCCTTTTCTGTTTGGACTAGTGTTCCTCCAACTATCAGCTCTTTTCCTTTGCTCCTTGATGTCAACAGCTTCTTCCCCTTGGATGTGAGCCTCAGACCTTTCAAGGGCTTCTTCAAGGGTCTTTGGTAGACTCTTGTTGAAGTCCCTTGTTAGGTACTTAGAGTTTATTGCGTTCATGAACCCTGCAACCTTCATCTTTTCAGCAACACCAACATAGGTTAGATCTTCCTTCTTGTATCTTTCTATAAAATCCCGAAGACTTTCATTCTCGTTGTTTGATCTAGAAGAAGACTGTGGCATCCTTGACACACCTTCATTGTTGGGAGAAGTTGGCCAAGATCCCTTTGCCTAGGTCATCAAAGGACCGAATGCTTCCGGTTGGATGGTCATTGAACCAAATTCGGGCAGATCCAACAAGAGTTTGCATAAACATGAGGCAACACTCGGGATTGCCCCACTTTTCTATCCTGGCAGCTCTAGAAAAGATTTGGAGATGATCCTCTGGGTCATCAGTGCCATCATAATTTTTTATATGGGAAGACATCTTCAACTTGGTGGGAAAATCATAATCGGCAATTTGCTAAGAGAAGCACGAAAGGTTGCTTGGCTTGTAGGGTTTGGTGATATCATTCTCGGTTCTGGTTGTTGTGTTACCATTTGAATTGCTTTGATGGGTGGCTAACAATTGATTGATAAATTGCTGCCAAGGGAATTATGCCATCATTTTTGTCATATTTGAGGCATGAGGTTAAAGCCGTGAATTAAGGCTTTCTGGTTGGATCATGTAGTTTGTTCCCATGGGGACACTCATGGCTGCACTTCGAGCCAAGGGTAAGGAGGTCATGGCCTGTTCCCAAGAAGTGGGAGCAGGTGGGGAACACTTGAAACTGGTGACTGCAAGAATTGATCCAATATGACCTCATGCCTTATGAGTGCACTTGAGGCAAAAGGCTAAGAGGTGAACAAAGGGAAGGCTGTAGGGCTCGGCCTTCCAGGGATGTAAGGACTAAGGTTGAAAGGAGAATAGGTTGTGCTCGGACCAACTTCGAAGGGTGATGGTGTAGATCGTGAGCTAGTAGGAGGAATGCGAGGAGGAGATGGTGGTCTGGGTAAAAATGAAGGTTCGGGCTCATCATAGTCCAGCCTTATCCTTACCCCCTTTCTCTCTCTTTATTCACATGTTGGTTGAGAAGAGATCTCACTAATAAGAAGTTCTTAGCTACTCCCACGGGCGTTAAGTCTATGCGTTCTTGTGTACGCATTAGGCCGAGTTGTGGAGAGGCAACCCCTGAACGTGAAGGGTTGGAGTTTGGAAGAGGGAGAACTCCGGGGACGTTGTCCCCGTTGGAGTGCCACCAGGAGTAGTGAACGGAGTGGATCTAGTCGGAGAAGTCCGATCGGTGTTTGGTGTCTCACTAGTGTTGTGAGGCACTTGATTTACCTCTCTTGGAGACTCTTGGTCAGACATTTTAAGAAGTTGCAGCTACACAACTGATTTGCAAGGTAAATTCAACGGCGTAGCCCCACGGTGGGCGCCAACTTGTTGCTACAACAAATATTAGACCAAAGATAGTGATGAGCTCTCTGAGAGTAAAAGGGTTGAAGGGTTTCGATTAGCTAACGCAGGCCGTGGGGTCCCCCCACGTTGGCAGAACGCAGGTAGGATCTTGTTATTCTTGTTTGTTGTTTAGGATTCTGATATGAAGAAGATTCAAACCAGAATTTGTTGTTGTTATTGTATTTTTTTATTATTATTAGATGTGATGTGTGAAGAAAAGATTATGCATGAAACATAATCTTCTAGAGAGAAGAGAGGATGTGAAGGAGTGAATCTGCTTTTCAGGGAGTCAACTTTTATAGAAGAAAGCTTTCCTATAAGGAGAAATGAAGCAGACTCGATCCTTGGCTGCAACAAGGGACTTTCCCATTTTGCCTGTGGAAGGCTTTGGACCTGCGGCTAAAGATGAGCACTCTCCACATGTGGTGGTTGAGGCCTAAGCTAGAGAGTCAACCCAAAAAATATGACAAGACAAGTCATTTGTTTGTTATTTTTGCTGATGATAGCTGCTTGCTTTTGATCTCTTTAAGCCTTTAACCTTCTAAACTATCGTGCATTATAATCAGTATTTTAGGCTTAAGCTACCCACTTCATCACATCCTATTTGATCAATTAAAGTTGGGTTTATTTTAGTTTTTTTTTTTTTTTTTAATATTCCCCTCTTAACTTCTGTGATAAATTGGCAGAACTTTTTCCACTAATCTAACCCGCTTTTTCTTATTTCCTCCCTAATCGAACCCTGTTTTCCCTTTTTTTTTCCTCATCTTATATATATACATAAATTTCACACATATGTATTTAATTTATGATCAAACAAAACTCCTTGACATGAAATAGAAAGAACATTTAGCGAATGTGATCGTAGCCCATGAAAGCATTAATCACCCAAACTACTTTGAACAATTCTAAAGGGTTCATATTGTTTTCAAGGATTAAAAAATTTATAACCTCTGCCTCCACGCTTTGGTGACCGGTTATTGCAAACACCATTATATATTTACACGGTACTTAAGTCAATGTGTTTATCATTTACAGAATACTTATAACTGAATCAAATGTATATATAACACAACACTTGCTTATGCAGAAGGAGCCAAGAGTTCAGGTTCCTGCAAAGAAGCCGCCGCTACCACTTACAGACGACCAACAGGTACTACTGCCTTCACTTCTTGCTACCTTGATATATACAAAACTTATAAATTACTTAAACTAGAAAACAGGAGGCTATATTATCTCTTTATTTACAAACCGGTTAAAGCTGTACTTTTTTGAACACACGTTAATTGGTATGAATGGATTGAGAATGTGAGAGCATATAATAGGCCCCTTTTCTAGCTGTTATATGTTCAGGTTAAATATCATTTTTATGAGGATATATGTTTTCTCTTTATCAATTTGAAATGTTGTTTTTTGTACTGTTGTGAACATACATCTAAAATAGACATTGTAAATCATATATTTTCATAAACATCATCAATTGTGTATTGAGTGTGACCAGCCACATTAAAATTTGGGTTTTTTTAACGACATGCTAACATACCCTAAAATTTGGGAAAAATGCATTTAACATGTTAAATATACCATAATAAATTCAATCTAACATGTAAAGATTCTTTACATGTTCCATTGAATTTTTTAAAATATATTTAACATGTTAAACATATGGTTTCCCGGTTCCTATATTTATTTATAGTTTGAAAACAATAAAAAGTAACATGTACGTTCTCCTTCATGTATTTCCCTAATTGTGTTTTCATCATGATTTTATTTAGAGATTCAGGCGAAAAGAGATATTATCTGCCACGAACAACTTTTCTGATAGAAATCTCCTTACAAAAGGTACATTAGGAAATGTGTACAAAGGTCAACTCTTGTGGAATGACAATTTGAAGAAATTTATGGTACGGAAGTTAGATTGTACCCATGGACAAGGAGACGAGTTGAAGACAGAGTTTTCAACACTTACGAGTCTTAAACATAAAAATATAATTTCTATTTTGGGGTACAATGATGAGAATAATGAAAATATCATCGTTTACGAGCAAGCAGTTCACGGAACTCTTGACCAACATCTAACCGATCCAAGTCTCACATGGACCCAAAGGCTTCAAATATGTTTAGGCGTTGCACGTGCACTTAGCTACATCCATTATGATATCATACATTGTGACATCAACAGCTCTAAAATTTTTTTAGATGAAGATTGGGAACCCAAGATATATGGTTTTGAACTTTCCACAAAATATCCTCAAAGTTGGAGGCATCGCCTTCTCTACTCTCACTACTTCAACACCGACAATATGACACCTGAATATGATGTTTACTCTTTTGGTGTGTTATTGCTTGAAGTCCTTTGTGGGAGGAAACAAATGATTACAAATGATGTTAGTAGAGGAGTAATTGATGAGAACATTCATCCTTGTTTAAGGAAACAATCTAACGCACAATCGTTGGCACTCTTCAATGACATAACTTATAACTGCTTGAATCGACAATTGGTGCAACGTCCAACTATGGATCAGATTGTTAAAGAACTTGAGGATGTGTTGGAACTTCAAATGAAACATGCAATACCTGTACGTACATTCATTTGCTTTTGTTTTCTCATCCTTTTTTTTCATTATTACTTTAATGTTTAACAATTTAATTTCCATATTGGTAATTTGTGTTAAAGGGACACTCAATCGCTCCACATGAAGGTACACCATTCAACAACTTGAAGGTAATTACAAATTTCTTTTTTTAATGCAATAAATGCCAACAAAAAACATACTTGAAATAAACTTTTGCTCATTTTTTAAAGTCTATAAAGAAACTCAATTCTATTTTACACAAAGGATGTACATCGCTCCAATACTCCCCTTCTCACTTAACGCATAATGTTGTAGGTGGATTTTTTTAAGATTCCACTAATAGAGATAAAGCGAGCCACAAATAATTTCCATGATGAGTACTTTATTGGGTCTGGCGCGTATGGTTCAGTGTACAAAGCTGAACTCGATGTTTTAGATATCCAAAGTTTGTCATCAATGGAAGAAAAGTGTAAAGATGAACTTCCCAAGATAAACAAAGTTGTAGCTATAAAACGTATTTTTCGTAGAGAAGACGAGCAAGGTAAACAAGGGTTTTTAACAGAAATTAAATTGCTTACTAGTTGTAAGCATCGGAATGTAGTCTCCCTTCTTGGCTTTTCTAGAGAAGATGATGAAATGATTCTTGTTTATGAGTATGCATTTAAAGGAAGCCTTAGTGAATATTTAAAAAGAAATGGCAAAAAGGCTAATCTTACTTGGGCGCGACGAATAGGAATTTGCCTTGATATTGCACATGGCATTAATTACATTCACACCGACATGGAGGGGAAACCTAGGATAATTCATGGAGATATAAAGAGTGATAACATTTTGTTATATGAAAATTTGCTTGCGAAGGTTGCTGACTTTGGGCTCTCAAAATTCCATCCTAAACATGCTAGCACTAGATATACAAAAAATATCGCAGGGACGTCGGTTTATATGGATCCAGAATATATGAAAACAGGCAAGTATAAAAAGGAAATCGATATTTACTCATTTGGAGTAGTTCTATTTGAGGTCCTATCTGGAAGTTTGGCCTATGATGCAATTTACCTTGCCAAACATGAGACGGGCCTTGCACATATTGCAAGGCGGTGCTATAGTGAGAAAACGTTAAAGGAATTGATAGATCCCAAAATGATTGAAGAAGATGATGATCACAATTTTACTTTAAATAGAGGACCCAATCAAACTTCTTTCAACATATTTTCAGAAGTTGCATATCGATGTTTGGCGGAAACTCAAGCCAAGCGTCCAACAATGGAAGTCATCATCAAGGAGCTTCAAAAGGCATTAGAATTTCAAGTAAGTCGATGGTTAATAAATTACAATATTTTTCTTCATATTCTCAGTAGGAGTTATCTCACTTTAGTTTAGAATTCATATAGCACAAACGTGAATATTAAATGCACAAAAGCACATAAATATTTGAATATATATCTCATACCTTTCAAACATGAATTTTGTTTCGAATTAAGATTTTAATAACTATGATAATTACAACAAAATTACATTAATATCTAAACATGTAAAGGTACTTATTTGTTTGCAATTTTAGAAAATATATTGTGTATTTTTTTAGGGAGTCTTATAAGTTATAAGCAACTTTATAAATGCCAATTTGTCGTGTTAGATGTGATGGTTTTTCTTAGTTCAGAGTTCATATGGTTTTTCAACTATATATTATCTAATTTGATTAATGTATAAATTAAGAATCACTTTCGTCCTCCATTGCGACAGTGCTAACTAGCTACTAAGCAGTAGTAACTGCGAGCATGAGCGATAGCATGTTTCAACCGAGACTTTCCACAACAATTGTAACCACCATTGGTTATAATCTTTATTCACAAAGAGTTGCAACGTGTCATCCCAGTCATTTTGATGGTTTAGCCCCTATATAAGCTAGGGAAATTATTTGGTTTGTTCTAGACATGAAAATTACGTACAACTTTGTTTTCACATAAAAGAACGACGTTCTCATTCTTTTCAAAACTATTTGTCTCATCGTGAAATACTTAGATTTGAAAGTGAACTCTTACACGTACAATTCAAAAAGCTATCTGGGTCTGATTGAAATATGAAACCAGCTACATATGACATTTCAGCATTTACTTTTACAATTGTTGAACAACAGGCCGGCCAATTTTGAAACTTTATCTTTCAATGATGCTATTGATAAAAGAAACATGATTAAAGCAATGGAGGATGAAAGTGATTATATATACAGTAATTAAACTAGATAATAGTTAAAGATTTATATGAGTATATATATGATCACTATTCACTCAAGGTCTCAAAGATGTCGATATGATAGTTGTATATATTCCAAAGAGTATAAACATGCTAATTTTTGAATTTGCTAGTGTATATGGATGATATGCTAGTGGTATGTAAAGATAAGCATGGGATCAGCTCTGCTTAGGTCATGCTTAAGGTGTAGTTTCATATAAAGGAGTTGGGAAATGCCAAAAAGATATTTAGAATCCTTTGCATAAATAGGGGGTTTATCATTTTACAAATTACATTTGGGGGGTATTGGGGAAAAAAACTAAAAATGGTGATGCCTTATTTTGAATTGGCGGTATCAAATTAATGTGAACAGTGATGCCGCCGAATGAAATGTTGTATTCATAGATGCCTTAGTTTCGTTTGGCGGTATCACCTCAATTGGGATCCTTACTTCATTGATACCGCTAATGTGTAAAGGTGATACCGCCAAATCAAACTAAGGCATCTATTAATACAACATTCCATTCGGCGGCATCACTGTTCACATTAATTTGATACCGCCAATTCAAACTAAGGCATCACCATTTTTAGTTTTTTCCCCCAATACCCCCCCAAATGTAATTTGTAAAATGATAAACCCCCTATTTATGCAAAGGATTCAGATATTTATGATGGGACCACTACTAGAAAATAACCCTTTAATGACACACATTTAATGACATACACAAATTTGATGACATAAAAAAGTGTATGTCATAAAAAAATGTCATCTTTAATAAAAACTAATAAATTTATGACGGTTTTATCTGCGTGTCAAGAATTTTTCGTCATAAAATTAAAAAACATGACAATAAATGAACTGTATGTCATGGTTTTGTGTCACCAAAACCAAAATCTCGAATCCTCTTCCCATAAAACCTCCCCCTGTCTCTCTCTCTCCTAAAACAAAACACGATTCTTCCTCGTTCCACCGTCAGGTTCTTCCCCCATTCCACAATCAGATCTTCAAACCCTAACATTGATTCTTCTTCTAAACAAAGCATCGATTCAACCTTGTCCCTGCTACTATTGCATGATTCTTCCCTATTAGCTCCAAACAGAAGCGAAATCCTCCCTGCTACTATTGCAGGTCTGAGGTCGGAGGTCGTCTTCAACCTTGTCCCTGCTACTATTGCATGTCGTTGGAGGTTGGAGGTCGGAAGTCGTCTTCAACCCATTGCAAGCAGGCTCAAACAACAGGCTGCCATTCACCCTAGGTTTCGAGCCTCCATCATTCGTCTCGCTCAGGTTTTATTATTATTATTACTATTATTAATATTCAACTGCTTCACATTCCTACCAATTTTTCCTTCTTGTATTTGTGTATTTAATCGTCTGATTAAACGTTGATTTGTTAGCATTAGGGTTTAGGGTTTGTTGTTTTACTGATTCTTTTTGTTAGACTGAAATGTTACAGTATGCAGTTGTGGAATGTAGAACTAGTAATTGAGTTAATCCGATTAATTAAAGGGCTGGTCTTTGATTTTGATATGTGTGTAATTCTTTTTCTGGACTTTAACCCTTGTCCCTTTGTTCAAATACGTGTTCATAGTTCTCCGAGCTGACGATAATGGCGAAGGTAAGCTTAAGTTTATTAAGGTAATTAGAATTTAAAACCACCAGTGGTTAAAACTATTTGGACTCATTAAATAGAAGTCGAATCAGAATAATGTCATTTTCGGGAGTATACCAGTTGTTTTGTAGTTATAGGATAGGTTGATCGGGCAATGGGTCAAGACAGGTAACCCTTTTGTATGGGTCAAAAGAGGTCAACAGTTAATTTCAAGTTCTTTAGTTTTTCTAATAAGTAGTTAGTCAAGTATAATAACGAATAATAATAATATAATTATTTGAATAGAACGGTTTTAGGAGGTTTCACGGATTAAAATTTACGTTTTTGGCGACTTGACTCATTTCTCTTTAAGATACTTTTATTTCTTTACCTTTAGTTTTCAAAAATCCAGATTGAAACATGTTATTGGTGAATCTGTAGGTGGAACTTTTGCACTTTATTCCTTAATATGTCGGCATGTTAAAGTAAGCCTGCTACCAAACAGACAAACTGCTGATGAATCGCTCTCAACGTATAAACTGAAGCAACCTCCCAAGAGAGAAAACGGGTCAAAGTGAAAACATTGCTTGAAAAGCACAAAACTTTGCATACAGCTCTACTAATCCTGGTCCTTCTTGGCACTTGTATGGTAATTTCAAAAGCAGAAACTATTTATCCAAAATCTAGAAAATAAACTATCGTTGGAATAAACAGTTTTAAAACGCAAGTCTAAACACCCGTTGATTTGTAGGGGTACTTTATAGTTCGACATACAGTCACACCATTAACTTTGACTCTGTGTCAAGTCAAATGTTGTAATTTCTATAAGATGGCAAAAGCAATTAGCATGCGATGCAAAAACATTTATACAGTATAGTTATAATTTTAAATGCATATTCTAAAAGTTTTTTTGTTTGCATATGCTGTGATCCCAATTACCTGCTTCATATTGGTGTGTTTATTTGCACTACAACATTATGGCTCACCAAGGTTTAAAAGTACGGAAACGAGCCTCGAGGCGTTTTCCCTTCGCCTCACGAGGCGTAAGCCCGAGGCGGAATTAGAAAATAATTAAAAAATTATATATCTTATAAAAAAATAAAACACTAACTAATTTCATCATCAAAAACATTAAAAACACACATAAAAGAAGACATGAAATGTCGCAAAAAGTCTAAAACATCAAAAGCATACCTCAAAACCCCTGAGGCGCACCTTTTCTTACCGCCTTAGGCCTGTGAGGTGCACCTAAAAAAATAACCCCTGAGGCGACGCCTCAGACTCGTTTTTGCCCCGAATCGCCTTGAGGCGCGCCTCGACCGTTTTTTTAAAATCATGTGGCTCACATAGAATTGGTTTCATTTTTGCACCAATTGTGCTGTTATGGCTGCTATGCCTAAGTGGCCTCGGGTTATACAATATATTATATTGGGACCCGCATGTTTACAAAGCCCTTTCGCCCTATTACATGTATAAGTTTCTAAAGAAGACAAAAACACAAGGGTGGATGTCTCTAGGAGGCATTTTGCTATGCTCTACAGGTAAATCCTTCATATTAGGTATCGTTTGACTTTTGAGGTCAAACTAATTCGCTTTAGTTCGATTTTTTTTTTTTTAATTTTGATTAAAAAAATCTTGATTGTTGAAAGAAGATGTATTAGAAAATCAATCTGAATGGTGAATTGGAAAAGTCAAAAGTAAAAAATATGGTGTTATGATTACTTATCAACTTTAATTACAGGCTCGGAAGCCATGTTTGCCGACCTTGGTCATTTCTCTTATGCTGCAATTCAGGTACGATATCCCTTAAATTTTACATGTGGGATTTGTAACAAAACGAAATCCAGTTTTAAGATTCTTTTATCACATGTTATGTTCATTGACGTTGTTTCTTTGGCTTTGCCATCATGCTGAAACAGGATTCATTTTGTGTAACAACTTCTTTTGCAGATTGCTTTCACTTTTCTTGTTTATCCTGCACTAATACTAGGTTACATGGGGCAAGCAGCTTATTTGTCAAAGGATCACCAGATGGCTCATGACATTAGTTATTATGTCTCAGTGCCAGGTATTCTTTTTGAGGACATAAATTTGTACATATATTGCTTATTTATTTCTTCCTCATTTATCACTCAATCCCTTCCTTTTACAAAATTTGTAATTGTGCTTACGAAGACACTGTTGTTATACTGATAATTTAAGTCCGAATAAAGACTATATAGAAGGTTGTTATATAGACGTTCGCGACTTTCGCAACAATAGTACTTAATTGTTACCATTGGAGGCATAATTATACCCGTGTTATCTTTTCTTTGTTTTACAGGAGGTAACAAAGTGTTAGAAGTTAAAATGGATCAAGATTGTAAATCATGGACATCTGTAGCAAGAATACGAGTTTAGCAAATGGGTATGTGAAATTGTTGTCTCAACTCTCAAGTTTAAATCATTGTTTTTCTTTACATTAGTTGCATTCAATTTTTGGTTGACAGTTCCATTGCTGAGTCTTAAAAGGCTGCAAAATGGGCAGTCGTGTAACAGGTCAAAACATGTAACTTCTGGTATGAGTTTAAAACGAGTTGGGCATACCCCAGACACATCTAATCCGGTATTAATAATATTTATAAATGATTTCTTTGTCAAATATATATATATACACACACACATATTAGAGACCCGTAACAGATAAAATTTGATACGTTACAGGTTCGCGGGGCAACGCCCGCGGGAAGAACCTTTAGTTTAAGTTAAAACAATGTCTAATGCAACTGAAATATTGGGCAATGTAAGTTAAGGCAAAATAAACGTAGCGATGCTTTATGATTTATGTAAAATAATTGGCCGGCCTCGACTAATGTATTAATTTTATTGTTGTCTCAGGTTGGGGGAGGAGTGGATCATTACGGGGATGAGGACATGGATGTCGTACGTGAAGAATGGTTAGGCTACACCGCGACATTTATTTTCAAATGATCGAAACTTGTTTGAAGGCAATGTAATGTCGATATAGTATATTTTTGTAAACGTTAAACGTTGTCTCGGATTAGTTTGTAAATAAATAAATATGGATTATATAATGAAATTATG
This sequence comes from Ambrosia trifida, assembly GCA_028751855.1. Lineage (NCBI taxonomy): Eukaryota > Viridiplantae > Streptophyta > Magnoliopsida > Asterales > Asteraceae > Ambrosia > Ambrosia trifida. The sequence continues at coordinate 84,248,808 of CM054122.1, forward strand.
TTTTTGTTATTAGTTTGCTATTTATTTTGCATATAACAAAATGGCAATAAATCCAGGTGGGTAAATATGTAATTTTACAGGAATTTTTTTTAGATTAAAAATTTATGACACGCAAAGAACGTCATAAAATGTGCTAAAAACTGTCATAAAAATGTGTCATTAAAAAGTGTCATAATGCATGTCAATAAATTCTGTCATAAATGTGTGTCATAAACAGATGACACACGAAAATATGTCATATTAAATTTATGACACCGCCATCCTTGACATTATTTTCCCTGTCATCAGACCCCTTTCTTGACACGCAATGCATGTCAAGAAAGGGCTTTTTTCTAGTAGTGGACTCTACAATGATAGAAAGCTTGAAAGGCTGAAACTAGCACAATAAGCTTATGTGAGATGTTATAGAATTTCTTCATGGATCAACACGAAGCCGTGACAACTATTGTCAAGCAAGGATTCTCCACAAACAAACTTTAAGGTGGATTAAACGGTGAATGTCCCATATGGTCAATGTTGTTCGCAGTGTAATGTATGATGTATCTAAGTACAAGGCCGGATATAGGCTATGTTGTAATTAGTTTAGTTGGCAAGTTTATGTGAATCCATGCAAGTTCATTGAGAAACTGTGAAATGGATTATTAGATACTTTTTTTTAGCATGACTAATTCACACACTTTCTAAATTTATCCGTAAATCTACACCAGTATTCATAATGAGATTAGAACCCTTAACTACTTGAATATGTAATGCATAAGTCAATATAAGTCAAATAGGTAGTAGTGGGACTAAAGTACCTAGTTTGGATATTTAGGGGACTAGGTGTCAGTTTTCTTAATTCTTATTTCAGTTGAAGCCGTCGATAAACGGGAGAAAAGGGTGATTTCATTCATTTTATAGTCCTCTCTAATTGAGTTCTTGATTCAATGATACAAATCGTTTAGTTTGTTCCTTAATATCATTATCCCCTTTGGTGTTGATTATTTCAATATAGGGTATGTTAAGCAAAGAGCTTTTACAAGCTTCAAACTTCAAGCTTTTAAGAAAAAACCCATACTCAATAAAAAGCCTTGTTTATTTGAAGAGCTAGAAGCTTTTAGGTTAGGAGAAAAAACTTTATAGTGAAAAGCTACTAGTATTAGCTTTTAATAAAAAGCTCTACTAGCTACAAGCTTTTAATTAGTAAATGACACAAATATTAATTTTATTTTAAAAATAAAATAAAAACCTTCTTTACAAGCTTTTAATTATACCCATTTTGATCATTTTATACATTTTATTAAAAGCTCCAGTTACTCTGTCAAACACCAAAATATATTTAAAAAGCTTCCGGCTACCAGCTACCAGCTTCCAGCTAGTTTTGCCAAACATACCCATATACTTTCAAACAAGTACAATGAACAACAAATGGTTAGGAAGTCTTAAAGTTTATTTTTAAACATCAACTTTATCATCCATTCATTACCAATTTCTAGTTTTTTAAACATGTATTCATCTTATTCTATTAATAATTCATATACACACCCATACAAATTATATACATACCGGGAGGATTAGAGAAAACAGGATCGCAATGTAAAAATAATCAAATGATATTTTTTCTTATATTGGTAGCACAATTTTTAAATTTCATCATCATCTTTACCCACATGTACAACTTTCCTCATTCATTTTAACTCACAATGTTGCAGGGGGAAACCATAGTACTTTCGAGGTTTAAGCTCAGTGATATATAGTTGGCTACTGATAACTTTGCTGAATCATACTGTATTGGTTTAGAAACAGCTGATAGGAAGGTATACAAAGCTGAACTTGATCATTTTGATAACAGTATTTCATCCTCAACTGAAGAGAAGAATAATGGTGAACCATCCAAGAAGCACATTACCGTAGCTATAAAATGCATCATTAATAGAAAAGGTGGGTGCGGAAAACAAGCATTCTTTGAAGAACTTGAAATGCGTATCAAGTATAAGCATCCCAATATAGTCTCTCTTATTGGCTTTTGTTACGAAGTTGATAGAATGATCCTTGTCTACGAGCATGCTTATAAGAGAAGCCTCGATGACTATCTGAAAAGCGATGACAACATGATGAATTTTACATGGATCCACCGTTTACACATGTGCCTTGAGATTGCACGTGGACTCAATCACCTTCACACCAGCCGATAAAGGATAATCCATGGTGACATAAAGAGTGGCAACATTCTGTTAGGCGTGAACTGCGAGGCAAAAATTGCTTACTTTGGGATCTCCAAACACTCTACAGATCAAGAGGTAGTCACGAAAGTGTATGCTGATCCAGAATATGAAACAACACGTAAGCTGGATAGGCGTTGTGATGTTTACTCTTTTGCAGTTATTCTTTTTGAAATGTTTTGTGGGAAGGTAGCATACAATCCGGTTTACATGAAAGATAACGAGAGAGGGCTTGCGCCCATTGCACGCAAGTGTTTCAATGATGGAAGCATAGAGAAGATAATAGATCCGAAACTAATTGAAGAAAGTGATGAAGACATTTTCACTTCTAATAGAGTACCCAATTATGATTCTTGGAACACATTTTTAAAAGTTGCTTGTCAATGTTCGGGAGAAGCTGCCAACCGTCCTACAATGGAAATGGTGATCAATGAGCTTGAGAAAGCACTGAACTTTCATGTAAGTCATTATTTTCTTCTCTTCATTTTCTTGATTAATTACTTGCTTTAACTTTTAAGTATTATGCTCAGCCTGTTGATATTTAATCCTAAAATTCGTATAAGTTAAGTATTATGCTCAGCCTGTTGACAATCTGTGCATACTCTCAATATCATTGTTCATCCAGATTTGATCCAAGATCCGAAATGCCCTCATAATTATTATTTTTTATATTATTACGAATGTATTTGTATAAGTTTTCTTTCAACTACTTGTCGTAACCTACTGTACCAAAAAGTATGCATTAATTGTTTTTGTTTTACTTCCATTACACTGTCATTTTTACATTTTATTTTTTTGAAATGGGAAGCTGACTAAATGTCTTATGGTGCACAGGAAAGCCTCATGAAAAAGCTTCATATTTCACTTAACAATATTGAGTTAGCCACAGAAAACTTTAGTGAAAAGAATTGTGTTGGAAGTGGTGGATTTTGGAAGGCGTATATAGGTGAACTTCCAATTCCACTAGATGATGCTAATGAGAGTAGACGATCCACCATTGTTGCAAAGCGATGGGATAAAAACTTCGGTCAAGGAGATTATCAATTTCGGACAGAATTTAATATTCTTCTTAAGCTTATCATGGCCTCATCACAGCCACAAGACCAGTCAACATAATTGGCCCTTGATTCTCTCCATCTTTAATCCCATAATCATCTCCTACCTATTATTGTACATTGCCTAAATTAGATTATTTAGTGCTAGTTATGTCTCTCCTCAATTATAGTCTTTTCCTTGTTGTAATTCTATTATTTAAGGCCTTGTAAATCATCTGTACATTGCATTCAGAATCATAATAACATTCAACCATTATATGGTATCAAGAGCTCCTATTCTCCTCTGAGAGCTTTTTTTTTTCTCGATCCTGCACCTTTTTCCTTGTGAAAACCTGCTGCCTTCCTGTTCCTCTTTCCCAAAATCGCTGCACAATGACCACCTCCAAAACCGCTGTTATCCAGCTTTCCACCACCACCCATTTCCCTATCCGACTCACTGCCAACAACTTCCCATGCTGGCGTAAGCAAATACTATCCACCCTCACTGGTCTTGAACTCGAACAATACATCGATGGCCTCACCGAACCACCACCAAAAACCCTCGAAGGTAAACCCAATCCGGAATATCACACTTGGTATCGACAAGATCAAATTCTCCTCGGTGCTTTGCTGGGCAGTTGCTCTGACACTATTCAACCCATTGTTTCCTCAGCCGACACATCTCACCAATTGTTCACTCGCCTCACCGCTAGCTATGCTAGCGTCTCTCGCTCAAGAATCCTATCCCTACGAACCAAACTTGCAACCACCACAAAAGGAAACCGTCCTGTCACCGAATACCTTCATGAGATGAAAGCTATTGCCGACGAACTAGCCCTTGCGCAGAAGCCAATCGATGATGATGATCTCACCGCCCACATACTCGCCCACCTTGGTGACGACTACAAAGAGATGGCTGCGGTTCTGAAAAATAGAGACACCACTATCTCTTTTTCGGACCTCTATGAGAAATTGGTTGACCATGAAAGAACTTTGCTGGAGACTAAGCCCATCACAATCACAAGTGTGAATCAAACCCAGCGGGCCTCGAATACCACTGTTGGCCGCTTCCAGACCCGGCCTAACAACATGGCCCGCAACCAAGTCAGGCCCAACTACTCTGGCTCCCGAAACAACAGTGCATCTCAAGGCCAATCGTCAAATTTTCGTACTAACCGTAACAATCTTTTTTGTCAATTTTGTAATATTCCAGGTCATGACACAAAGGAATGCCGCAAGTTTGCTCGGTTCTTACAAAACAACAACTTGGCTCTAGCCCAATCCGCACCAACTCCACAAGTTAACGTCTCCATGTCATCGGCACCTCAACAAGAACCACCTCTTATGTTTGACAGTGGTGCATCTGATCATGCTACACCCGACAACGCATTTTTGCACACCCTATCCGAATATGGAGGCCCCGATGAAATCGTCCTTGGCAATGGTAATACCCTATCCATCTCCCACATCGGTCATACCTCGATCCCAACGTCTTCTCGTTCTCTAAAATTACCTAATGTCTTACTTGTTCCACAATTACGAAATCGACTTATCTCTGTTGCTAAACTTTGCAAAACTAATAGCGTTTCTGTTGAATTTTTTCCTTTTCATTTTTTTGTTAAGGATCTTCGCACGGGGGCGCGACTCTTGCGAGGGGTGAACGTTAATGATGTCTACTATGCTTCTCCAACCCGTATACAACTCAACTCAAGCACAACACACTCCAACAACCTACTATCATGGCATCACAAACTTGGGCACCCATCTATTAAAGTCCTCAAGAAACTACTAAATAACTTAGGACTTACCTACAATAATATGTCCAATAATTTATTTCATTGTGATGCTTGTTCTATTAATAAAAGCCATAAACTTCCGTTTGGTGAAAACTCTTTTAAAGTATCTAAACCTCTTGAACTTATTTATTCCGATGTTTGGGGACCGGTACAATTATCCAATGATGGGTATCGATACTATGTCCTCTTTGTTGATTTCTTCACTAAATACACATGGTTATATCCCATTAAAAAGAAATCCGATGTCTCCAACTTGTTTCCAATCTTTAAAACGCTTGTTGAAAAATTCTTCAAAACTCCCATCATTGCTCTCTTTTCCGACAATGGTGGCGAATACATTGGCCTAATCCCCTATTTACAACAACATGGCATCTCTCATTTTACCACCCCTCCACACACTCCGGAACAAAATGGAGTAGCGGAACGTCGTCACCGACACATTGTAGAAACTGGGTTGTCACTTTTACATCATGCTAACCTACCACTTAATTTTTGGACGCATGCCTTCCAAACTGCTGTTCACCTTATAAATCGTCTACCAACCCAAATACTCGACTTCAAATCCCCATTTGAAAAACTATATCATACACCACCTAAATACACTAAACTCAAACCTTTCGGGTGTCTCTGTTACCCGTGGCTACGCCCCTATGCCAAAACCAAATTACACCCCCGCTCCACAAAATGCATCTTTCTTGGATACTCTTCGTCCAAGTCTGCTTACAAATGCTACGATCCTGTCACTCATCGCCTTTATCACTCAAGGCACGTGGAATTTGTTGATCACATCTTCCCCTTTACTACAAATGGTCCATCTCCCATACCACTTCCCACTCCTGATCATTTCCTCAACCCTCCAACTCCTCCACACCTCACAACTTCTTCGGCCCAACAAGAACCGCATGCGGCCCAACCTATTCCACCACCCCTAGCCCAACAACACCAAACCTCGGTCCCACCTGATATACTTTCTCAGGCCCAAACATCGGCCCAATCACCCATCACCTCTTCCGCATCACAGTCAACTAGCACTCCACAACCCTCGGCCCAATCCACTCCCTCAACATCTTCCACCGAACCTACTGCCACAATGCTCCCAAATAACACACCATCACCTATATCCGACTCCACCTCCAATGACACCACCTCACCACCAGCCCTTTCCACTACCTCCTCAACCCCTTCCACCCACACCACCACTACCCCTCCCCGTCCACAAAGAACCCGTAAACCCAACCCAAAATATTACAACCCAAATCTCATCAACACCACTACTCTTCATCCACTCCCACCATCCCTTGAACCTACTACTCACACTCAAGCCTCTAAAGACCCCCAATGGCGCACTGCCATGGACTTGGAGTTCAATGCCCTTCTCCAAAACCAAACATGGGACTTAGTTCCTCCCACAAATCACACACCCATTGGATGTAAATGGGTTTTTCGAATCAAACGCAAACCCGATGGCTCCATTGATAAATTCAAAGCCCGCCTTGTAGCCAAAGGTTTTCATCAACAATATGGAAAGGACTACTTTGACACCTTTAGTCCTGTCACAAAACCCATCACCATTCGCACCATCCTTTCCATTGCCCTATCCCGCAATTGGCCTTTACGTCAACTTGACGTTAACAATGCCTTTCTTCATGGCACTCTCCATGAAGATGTCTACATGACTCAACCTCCGGGCTACATTAATTCCCAATTCCCAAATTATCTGTGCAAGCTTAAGAAATCCCTCTATGGCTTAAAACAAGCTCCTCGAGTTTGGTACAATGAGCTCACTACCTTTCTTCTTAAGTTCGGCTTTCGTAAGTCCATGGCCGATGCCTCCTTATTTATCTACCAACAAAAACACATCATTTGCTACTTCATGGTTTATGTTGATGACATTGTTCTCACGGGCAATGACACAAATTTTTTAAACACATTCACTCAAGCCTTGAGCAACACCTTTTCCATAAAGGATCTTGGTATGCTTCATCACTTCCTTGGAGTTGAAGTCATCCCTACATCCACCGGTCTATTTCTGTCTCAACATCGCTATATCCAAGATATCCTCCACCAATTCAATATGGATGGGGCAAAAGATGTCTCCACACCACTTGGCACCGCCGAAGCCCTCTCGGCCTCGGACACCTCCCCCGGTGTTGATGCCACTCCCTATCGCAAACTAGTTGGCTCCCTCCAATATCTTGCCTTCACTAGGCCGGATATCTCCTTCGCCATCAACAAACTATCTCAATTTATGCATAACCCTCGCCAAAATCACTGGCAGTCCCTAAAACGTGTCCTTCGCTATCTAAAGGGTACCATTCACCATGGCTTGTTCCTAAACCGGAACTCCTCCCACGATCTCTCGGCCTTTTCAGACTCGGATTGGGGTAGTGTACATGATGCGGGTCGATCCACAACTGCCTATATCATTTACCTTGGAAAGAACATTATATCTTGGAAATCATCTCGCCAAAAGTCCGTCTCTCGCTCCTCTACGGAAGCCGAATACAAAGCCATTGCCAATGCCTCTGCAGAGCTCACTTGGACAAAGAATTTGCTATGGGAACTTGGTGTCCCAATTACCAAACAACCAACTTTATATTGCGACAATTCGGGGGCCACTTACCTGTGTGCCAACCCCGTCTACCACTCTCGCATGAAACATGTTGCTTTGGACTATCACTTCGTTCGAGAACAAGTCTCCTCAGGTAATCTACGAGTTCTCCACATCAATTCACAAGACCAGCTTGCTGACATGCTCACCAAACCTCTTGCACGGGCACCATTTCTACGAAACAGATCCAAGATTGGAGTCTCCGATGGATCCTCCATCTTGCGGGGGCGTATCATGGCCTCATCACAGCCACAAGACTAGTCAACATAATTGGCCCTTGATTCTCTCCATCTTTAATCCCATAATCATCTCCTACCTATTATTGTACATTGCCTAAATTAGATTATTTAGTGCTAGTTATGTCTCTCCTCAATTATAGTCTTTTCCTTGTTGTAATTCTATTATTTAAGGCCTTGTAAATCATCTGTACATTGCATTCAGAATCATAATAACATTCAACCATTATAAAGCTTAAGCATAAGAATGTGATTAGACCTCTAGGATATTGTAACGAAATGGATGAAAAAATCATCGTTTTCGAGCATATGTCTCATGGAGGTCTTGATACATATCTAAAAGATGCTAATCTTACATGGATGAAACGGATTGAGATATGCATTGATATTGCAAGCGGACTAGAATATCTTCATGGTGATGTTGTAATGAAAAAGAAGGTGGTACACAGGGACATTAAAAGCGCTAGTATTCTAATAGACGATGATTGGAAGGCAAAAATTTCTAATTTTGAGTCGTCTTCATTTGGTTCATTACATCAAGACATGGAGCATGTCAGCGGGAATGCTTACACTACATTTGGCTACCTTGACCCACAGCCAGGTTTTTTAACTGAAAAATCGGATATATATTCATTTGGTGTGGTTTTATTTGAGATTTTGTGCGGAAGATTGGCATGGGCAGATGATTGTAAGGATAACGCTGAGTCTTTAGGCCCTTTGGCTAAAAAGTTCTATGAAGAAGACAAACTTGATGAGATAGTATTTGAAGGTATAAAAGAACAAACAGGTCCAGAATCATGGTCTATATTTGTAGGTATTGCCTATCAATGCTTACATGACAAGAGTGAAGAACGTCCAACAGCAAGTGAATTGGTAATACAACTCAAGAAAGTGTTAGATGTCCAAGTAAGTTTCATTGGTTTGACAAAATATATGGTTATCTTTCAATGCATCTATACCAACAATTATATGCATTTCTTAAAAAAGATCAAAATATATATATATATATATATATATATATATATATATATAATTGAATGTAATGATAAATAGTTAATGCTCTATTCATATATAGAAAGATTATGAAATATGGGAGACCCAACTGCCTAAAGACTATAAAGAAATAATCCAGATGTCAAAAACCCCTGAAATCTACTCTACTGCAAGAAGAAAGGATCTTTATAACACTCTCTCCAAAGGAATCCTCATTCAAGAGGGCAAAGTAGTAAGTATCTTGATCCCCCAAGTCTTATCTCATTTTTTACACATGATAGAAACCTGATATGATTTGTTTGTTTTGTTTTCATAGTGGTTTTCACTCGGAAGTAATGGAGAAAGAAATGAAATGGTATCAGCAAGCCAATTTTCATACGAAAATCATGGGTCACATAAGTGGTGTTCGGTTCCAGAATCAAGGTCCTTCTGATCTCTTTCTCTTTGTGTTTGTTTGTGAGCTATACCTTGCAAAAAATATATATATATCTTATAGCTAACATGTATGCGCAGATTTGATGAAGTGGCCAAGCTGTCAGATATCTCGAATTTGAATATGCAAATAGAGATAGGAAGTCGATCCTTATCCTTTGGTGTCACTTACGGTGTTCATCTTGTCTTCAAATTTCACGGTGCAAGAAAAAATGTAGCTAAACGGATGTATGTGAACCTAACTTACAAAATGGGAAATGAAACTTTGCATGCATATTTTGCAACATGGAGAGAAGATGGGTGGATGACTATTGAATTTTATCGTTTCTTTAATCACAAGGAATCAGATACTACCAACTTTGAGTTTCTAATAAAGAGCTTTTCACGATGCTATTGTGGAAAGCGTGCAGTTTATGTTGAAGGCGTTGAGTTGCGAGCCATTGACAATGCAAGTTTTACAATACTTTCAAATATGTTCTTTTGGTAGTTACATAAGATGTTGTACATTACATATTTAGTTATAATGTGGTTTTATCTTATCATATCTCTGCAGGTTAAACCTAAAGAAAACACCTTAATGGAATCAGTCCAACAAGTCCCGCAGTCTACCTTACACATGAATCAAATGCAACAGTTTCCAACTAATGATATTCCTTTCGATATTTGTAGCATATTCACTCAAACTCTTTTGAAGTTGTTTAGGTGGAGGAACATGGCGAAACAATATTTCATGCTTTCAGCAAATGAGGCCCTTTGTGACTCTTTTAACGCGAAGCCTTTTGATTTGAAGCCCACAACCAAGTCAAGATTTCAAAAGGTGGCTGAGCTTTTATCAACACAAGTGTTTCGCATCAAGTGCAAGATTGAAAGTACAATGTTGTTGCAAAATACAGAATATAGCTGTTACCTTGTGTTTAAGCTTTCAGAGAAGTGTTCTGGGTTGCATTGCCCAGTGATAGTGCGAGATCTGCTTCAGCAGAAAAACAAACAGAGTGAAGTTGTTTATTTTAGATCCACTACGCCAAAATATGCCTACGGCCACACAAAAAAAGTGTGACCATATGCCTTTCGCCACACTTTTTTTTTCCAGCTCAAGTGTGACCATAGGTCGAGTCATCGTAGGTATCATATGGCCACATTCACATTTAGTGGCCGTAGCACTTAAAAAGTGTGGCTAAATGATACAAATATTTCTTTTTTAAATCAAGCATTCTGTCTATTAAATATGACTAAAAGGTAGTAACGGCCACATGAAATTACTCTAAGTGTGACCATTTTAGTTATATAGTCACTAAAAGTTTTGTTTTAGCCACATCAATTAAAAAAATATGTGGCAAAAATGATTGTTTTAATAAGCTTTCCATCTATTAACTGTGTGGCTAAAGGGTAGGAATGACAACATGAATTCACTATAAGTGTGACCGTTTCTATTATATAGTCACATGAATTTATTGTAAGTGTGGCCAAAAACTATTTATAGACACACGAAACAATTTTTTAATTATATGTGTGACTATATTCTAACTTTCGGTCACACGTATTTTTTTTTCCTATGACATTTGCTATTATTCCTTCACGTAAAAAAAGTGACAATGGTGTGGCTATTGCCTAACTTTGGTGACACATAATCCATTTTGTCCATGGCATTCGGTATCATTCCGTCACACAAAAAAAAAAAAAAAAAAACAAATGAATGATAGTGTGACTAATGATTATATAAAGCCACTTGAAATATTGTAATATTATTCGTGGCTATTGTCCAACATTTGATCACACGTATTTCATTTTACCTATGTCAATTGCTATCATTCCGCCACACAAAAATAAAAAAAATTAAGATTGTGTGGCTACTGGTTATGTAAAGCGACATGAAATTTACAATCTTTAGTATAGCTATTGTTTAACCTTTGGTCACATATTTCTTTGATTCTATGTGGCCATTATATGTAATTAGCCTATTTTCATTTTTTTGTAAAACAATTAAACACGCCATTAAAAATGAGAAAACCAAATGATATTATAAAAATAATAAATCAAATTCCATACATAAGTTTCAAGCTTAAATACTAAAAATCTAATTCTCAGCTGGTTTTCATCTTGTGGTGTTTTGTGTTTGATTGGATTGTGAATCCGGTATCTGGAGAAACAAAAACAAGAAAACATATATAAAAATTCCTAATTTAGTTGTACTTAATTATTAAAGATTAATTAAGAAACAAACCTTCTCGTCAGATTTGACAAGGTATTTTGGCCAAGGAACAAAAGAACCTAATGCTTCGCCAAATGTTTTTAACGCCCCTGTTTGAATTGGTAAATGCGTTGCCTCCTTTATAACTTCATCAATAGAAACTCTATACCAATCATCATGTAATGGAACTCTATGAATGGTTTGATTTTTTGTTGAATAGTAAATTGTACCACATGACAAGCGGTTGGTCACATAACAAGAATACATAACACACTTAAACGTCTACAAAAAATATGTCATATTAACATGATAAAGTTAAAGTCAATATATATTTGCATTTTGCACAATACATACCTGTGGGACATTTTCTTGAGATTCCAAATGTGATGGCGTTTCAAGAAGTGGAGTCTCAGGCATAGATAAAATACATTTTTTTCTAGTTTTCACACTTCCCTAAAAAATTCAATTAATGACATATGAAAAATTAGCAACCACGTGGAAAATTAAGAAAAGAAAATTGTCAAATACATACCATTGTTAGCTTTTCTTGTTGCACCGTTTTAGATATGTTACTCCAAGAAACGGTCATGCTTTGAAGTCATAATATTAAAATTTAGGTTAACTTAATGATCATATTTTGTTTGATGTAATGATCATATTTAACTACCAAAACAACTGTTATGAACTCTTGAAGTTAATAAGTGACATATCTGAATATGATGATACTCTATATTTCATTCTTGATAAGCAATATATATGATAAACCATTCAAAAGGTTTTCCTAGATCATGTATAAGTCAAAACTTGATTGTGACACTTTTTATGGGGAAGAAAGTATTCGGTTTGGTATTTGGTAGACTGTGAAAAGCTACATACCTATTTGAGAAATATAAGAGAAAGGGCGGCCAACGAGTCAAAAGAGAATTTATTTGCTTACCTGACTAATTTCAGAAATATTTCTACCACTACGACCGACAACGATCCCTATATGCTCATCAGCAACACCCAGAGTCACTGAATCACTGATTTCTTCCTGCAAAACACCACAAAGGTTATGTACATTCAACTAGAGCTAGCAGAATGGACGGGTTGGGTAAAGGGTCCAAACAAGTAACTTTATGGTACAGGTTGAATTTTGAAACATTCTTTTTCCCCAAAATTATTATGTTTATAAATCTCTAGTGTGTCAAGTATGATTGCATAAAAGCATATTTAATCTAATACATAGTTGTCAAAAGCGCGCCTGGGCGAGCGCCTAGGCGCGCCTAGGCTCGAGGCGCACCAAGTGCGCTGCTCCCTGTGAGGCGCACGCCTAGGCATTGAGGCGCACTATCAGGACTGATTTCCGGCCAAATTCAGGCTAAAAGTTGCATAAACCTCTAAAACATCCTAAATGAGTCATTAACAAGTCCTAAACAACCCTAAAACATCCTAAAGTAACCCTAAACAAGCCTAAAACATCTCTAGAATCCCTAAAAAAATGTAATTTATACTATGCGCTTAATTATAAAAAGCCGCCGTTTTTTATGCGCCTTGCGCCTAGGCTCCAGGATTGGCCTATGCGCCTTGAGTACGCATAGACGCTTTGACAACTATGATCTAATATGAGTAAAACCACAAGGAAAATAATGAACCTTATTGTTATGAAGCTTTTTACCACCCCCATTTGGTCCATAGTTTGGTACGCCATAAGGCACTGTACAAGAAGACAAGGAGAGAGAGGTGTAGCAAATAGACAAATAACAATCATGAAGGATTTAAAGAATACAGAATAGCCTAAAAATAAATCTAAGTAATAGAAAGCCTACCTGCATATGGAAATGGGGGGGGGGGGGGGGGGGGGGGAGGGGGGGGGGGGGGCAATGGATTGTATGTAGTAAAGATCTTCAGATAATCTTGATAGAATGAGATCGGTAGCTTGAACCAACTGTTGTAAGGTGCCAAGTACAGTTACCAATCTATCATATTAGCATCACATGACTATTGTTTTCAATAAACTTTACAGAAAAAGAATAATATTTTTCCTAATTAAGCGTATCATATGATGGGTGTTGTAACAAGATGTCTAATTGAGCCGATCAAGGGTAATGAATGAAGGTGCTGGAACGAAGTGATTGATATTCGATGAGATTGGGATTTTGGTGAAGAGAACAAACAGAGGGTTACTTGGGATGATGGGTTGGGAGAGTTGGGGTGTTTTGCTTTTGATTTTGAAACATTCTTTTTTTTTTTTTTTTGGGTGGGTTTATCGAGTCTGGGCGGGATATATGGGAGGGAATTCAAAATTGAAAATTTTGAGGAAAAAAAACATGACACACAACTTTTGATACTCTCTATCTTTTTTATCTATTGACATAAAATTACCAACCCACAAAAAAAACCATAATAAATTTATCATATTTCACAAAAGAAATGACATTTTTTTACGCACGCTTATAAAAGGAGTACGTGTAGGGATGCAAACAAGCCGAGTCTGAGCTCGACCAGGCTCGAGCTCGAGCTCGATTGACTTATAAGAGCTCGATTCGAGCTTTGTTTTCAAAGCTCGAGCTCGGCTCGTTTATTATCAACTCATTAATACATTGAATAAAAACAATATAAATAATAGTTCGTTTAGACTTATGAGCTCGATAAGTGAAGCTCGAGCTCAGGGCTCATTTACTAAACAACTTTAAGGTCCATCAAGGTCCAATATTGAGTTCTGTTTGAATTGTCAATGTACCGTCATAGTATTGACACTCATATATTAATAAATATTATGTTATGTATTTATAAATAATATGTTATTATTTAATTATAATATATATATATATAACAATAATCTTAATTATAATTCTAAAAAGATATTATAATAATATATAAATATTATTAACAATAATAATAATACCTAACTTTTATATATAAAAATAATAATCATATATATACATACGAGCGTGTGTGTTATGGTTGTTTAGGCTCAAAGATGATTAAATATGCTTAATGATGGTACATTAGGATCGTTTAGGCCCAATGAAGCCAATCGTGATTGTTTAATCTCAATGATGGTCAATAAGGACCGTGAATCAGGGTTGTTTAGCCTCAATGATGGTCAATAAGGGTTATTGAGGTCCAGCTGACCATTGTTGAGCCCAATGAACCATTATTAGGCTTAGTTGACCATCATTGTATCTAACTGACTATTGTTGAGCCCAATGGACCATCATTGGGTCTAATTGACCATCATTGGACATAGTTGACCATCATTGTATCAAACTAACAATTGTTGAGCCTAATGGACCATCATTGGGTCTAATTGACCATCATTGGACCTAGTTGATCATCATTGGTTCTAATTGACCATTATTAAGCCTAATTGACCATCACTGTGCCTAATTGACCATCATTGTATCTAATTGACCATTTTTGAGCCTAATGCACCATCATTTGGGTTAAATCAGATAATGTGAAAGGCACACGAGGGTATAATTGTCTTTTTACCCTTATTAATTAAAAAACATTTTTAAGGAAAAAGGAAAAGAAATTACAACTATATATTTAAGTATCTTTACTTTATATCAACCCTCTCATTTAGCACCACCACCACCTCATTCTTCCACCAGCTACCACTTGCCCCCTCTCTCTCCTTTGATTGAAGAGAATGATTATCGATTGAAGATAAATATGGTGTTTATTCGCTTGAATCTGAGCAACCTCCGATTCATACTAGACCCTAACGAATCAATCCCGCATGTTTCCTATTTAAAGTGTTGTGATCCCCACTGCAACGTGCGGTATACCCCACTAGTGTTTTATAATAACTAATCCATTTAGGGATGCAAACGAACCGAACATTCAACGAACTGTTCATGAACCGTTCGGCGGGAAATTCGTTTGTGTTCGTTCATTTAATAAATGAATGAACACCAACAAAAAACTTCGTTCGTTTAGTTAAACAAACGAACGAACATGAAAAAAGGTCGCGTTCGTTCATTTATGTTCGTGAACACTCGGTAACTTGTTCATTTATGTTCGATAGTTTAATAAGGTTTTTAATTTCTATAATTTTTTTATATTCTTTTATTTTTATTCATTTTACCCAAATAAATAACTAAATAATAATTTATTTGAGGTAAATATGTGGCTATATGATATCAATAACCCTACTTTTAGTATCCACGCTCACTGCTTAGTATATGTTTCCACGTTCCAGTGCCGACATCCTCCACATGTTTGGATAATTAGGTTATATTTTGAGTGGATCTAGTTAATGTCTTATTGTATGTGAATTCGATCTTATTCGAAAGTTAATATATGTCCGTTTGTGTTCGTATGCCTTCATGAACAAAATTAACAAACGAACACAAACGAACACGAGTGTTTCCTTAACAAACGAACACGAACAAAAAAATCGTTCGGTAAGTGTTTATGAACAAATAATTTCCTTAACGAACGAACACGTACAAGGCTTTGTTCGTGTTCGTTCGGTTCGTTTGCAGCCCTAAATCCATTAGACTATTTTCAATCCAAAATTTCATTCCCTCCATAAATTTCGTTTGCACTCAAATCTTGCCAAAATATTCCCTCCCAAATTATTCCTACCAAATTACCAATCCAAATTACAGTTTCAAATTGGAGTTCAAGTTCACCCCCTCCCCCCCAACCCTGATTCTCTTTGGCGTCCTAAATTTATTCTTTGCCAATTTCAATTCAATCAGACAATCATTACGTTATTAATTTTGTTTTGATGTCTTAGATGTGATTGAGTAATTTTTATTTTTTCGGACTGTGAACAGGTAGAACCTGTGATATCTTGGAAAAGAGGAAAAACCCTACCAGCTTGGCATCAGAAAGAGGAATTAAAGCGCTAAAAGAGAATCAAGCCCTAATTTAATCGACGAGGTTGTAGTGGTAAAGCCACTCAGGTTAGTCTAATGCAGTAATGCTTCGATCCTGACTCTATATTATTTTTGGATGTGAGTTTGTTTATAGTGATGAAATGAATCAGTTTCTAGTGTTTTCTCTTATTAGTATTCGTGAAAAAATTGTTGATGTTATGTTTGTTAAAAGCTTGTTGAGCTTTTGATTGAATTGTGAGAAAACAGATCCCTCAATTTTTGTTCGAAGCTGTAGGAATATCTGACAACCTATGAAATAAATTACTAAGAATCTTATATATATTATTATCGAGTCAAAATCTAGATGTGGGTGTATTCTACAACCTATGAAATAAACAACTAAGTGGTTTTTATATATGTTATCGAGTCAATATCTAACAGGTGAATACAGCCACATCCAACTCACACATCCTAAAGTGTGGTTCTATCTCTTCCTAAATCTCAACAGTCGTAGCTGGCAAGTCCACCCTCGACAACCACCGCTTCAATCTTTCAGCACCCACCGGTGACCACCAGATCTGCTTAAGAAAGCTGGTCAAACCACACACCCTAGTTTGCTTACATATTAGAGATGTTTTGTGGTAAAAAGGAAATATATGGAGTAACATCCTTGGCGATGGTTGGTGGTGGTTGCAGCGGCATCCGGTGATGCTTTGCGACCGTGACAACCGCAGGTGGTGGTTGCAGTTGCGTCCGGTGGTGCTTGCGACTTAACTTCAACTTTTTGTTTATTGATATTTAGCGCTAATCTTTTTTTGGGCATAGGTCACGCCAATGAATGGCATAGTATAAGTTCATAACATTATACGTAGAGGGCTAGCATATATTGCTGCATCCAGTTTTTTTAAGGAATGACTCTTAAATATGTGAGCAGTCTCACTTTCTTTTTCGAATATTAAAATGCATTTGACCTTTTTCATGCACATAACCACAACATTTGAATACTTAAATTTGTTGGTATGCACTATGAGGCTATGAGCTTTGTTTTTTAATGTTTCGTATCCTTTTCTTATATAAAATTTTGTAGTCAATCAAGTCTTTAGTATTCCTATATCAAGAGTATATTATGGTAATTTCAATACATTGAGTTTGTTTGCTTGCGGTTAATGCTCGTGTTAACCTGTGAAATATTGGTAGATCATTATTAGGATCAGAAGAATAACTGTGAGAAATTTAAGACTTTACCAATAGGTCTCTATTTAAGACTTTAGTTTAGCCCCCAAAGTAGATTGAGCCGCCCGGATTGGTGGACTTGTGAGAAATTTGATCTCATCACTACTGCTAATCATGATCTGGTTTTTCTTTCATTTAAAAACTACAATAAATTCCGTTTCTTACACGTGGGCACTTTCATCTATGTCAAGTTGTTAGACACCAGTTTCTTGTATGAAGGGTTCTTATAAAAGGATTGGTTGTTGAGGTGAGTTGTACATTCGTGTTAACTGGTTTATGGATTTTGTTTCACTTTTACATGTCAGTTTACATCATGTACATTATTATTTATTTGAGCTTTTTTTTTTTCTAACTAGTTAACAGTTACATTTTGTTTTTTTAGAAATTGCTACACATTTGGATAAGTTGGTTACTTGTGATTGTCCTTGTGGAAGCCGTCGTGCCTAACAGTTTCTTCAATGATATATTACATGCACTCACACATCAAATGTATGTTTATTAAAGTTTACTATACACAGAGCAGCCCCATTGTCACATCTACTCATACAACATCTAAGGATATATCACATGAATCGATTTATATGCAGTGTTCATCTCTTGTCGCCTAGCAGCCCCGTTGACACTTCCAATTTTTTAAACCATAATGGTGGCGATAACTGCTAAGACGTAATGTGTTTCTTTCTTCTTAACAAACCGCTTTTGTCGACTCGATACAGGTATGCATCATTATCGTCCTTGGGCATTTCGTCTAACTTGTGCGCACATTTCAGAATAAGTCATTTCAATATGAACATGCGCAAGGCAAGAATGCTCAAATTTGCTGCAAATAGGTAATTAGTATGGTTTTTATTCCATTTAAGTATTTGTTTGTTGCTTATATAGTGATTGATTTTTAGACTTAGTGTTTGAGTCCTTAAGTTTGTATACTTAATAAAAAACTTGAACAAGTTTTTAGTTGTGCTTTCAAGAGCAATCCAGTTGATTATGATGCACCTTATAATTGATTAATTGGACACTTGTTCTTCAGGTCTAATTATATCATTCATTCTAATTGTTGTTTCTAAATAGATAGTTTGTAGTTGTACTACATTTGGAATAGTTACAAGTGCATTGTATTTTATATATCTGATTACAATGAGATTGTTGTATTAAGTCTATTTATTACTCTTGTGCACGGGAATGTGCAGATAATGTTAATTCAGATGCTAATTAACATACTAAGATGTATTGCTTGAAGAGGCTTACAAAAAAATATGACAGGTAGCCAATTAAACCTTGCACTACATGATGTATGCATCTCTAGCCAAACATGCAGTTGCTCATTTTCTTGAATGATGTGATTATTATTATGACTATAGTAATGATAATTTTCTATTGTATGGCATTAGTTAATATTTGTCCACTAAAAGGTCTTTATTTTTATTAATAGGTAACTGCCAGTATTATTGCTAAGAAGGACGTGGATCATTTTACTTGCATTAGGCAAATGGGTGAAGCTGCAGGTATCCTGGTCATATGTTCTAATTTTTTTGCTGTGTGATAAGCACATTTAAAACAAATTACATACTGCAACTTCAAATGTCAAATCTAGTTATCCTAAATCAAGATTAAGTATGTCAAACATGTTGTGACGAAATTCATGATTGTTGCAGGTTGTTTGTGATATTGGACAGCTAGCATGTTGCTACCACTTAAAGCAAAACTGATTGCTTGAGTTTTCTTTACTATTTCACTTGATTCATGAGGTTGATTGTGCCTGTACTATAGTGTCAAGTCCTAAGAGTTTTTCGCATGCCGGTGTGGTTGTTTGAGTTTATATTTCAACATCTATCAGTTTTGTGTTTTAGACTTAATTCAACACTTGTTTTAGACATTGTTTGTAAACATTTGGAATATGTTTGGACCATCAAATTTTACATTTTATAAAAATTAAAGCAATGATGTAATGATCTTTTACATTTTATAGTTTTATAATTATTTTATATTCTAAATAAATAATGGTTTTAACTTGTCAAAGTTTATAAAAATTATTTTTTCTTGTAGTGTGTAAAGTTGCATGAAACTTTATAATTTTAAGTGTGGCTATTGTCTAACATTTGGTCACACAATATTTTTGATTCATGACATTTGCTATCATTCCGTCACATAAAACAAAAAAACAAAGTGACGATGGTGTGGCTAATAGTTATGTAAAGCCACTTGAAAATTTGTAATTTTAAGTGTGACTATTGTCTAACATTTAGTCACATAACCTCATAAGTGGCCATTTGTTTTAGCTTTTAGTCACATTGTTAAAAAACTATTGTGACAGTTGATTACATTTGGTCACACTTTTCTACTGTGGCTAGGAAATGTCACAATTTTTTCTTAAAGTGTGGCTAAATGTTTCGAAAATGTGTTTTTGGCCACATGAATCAAAAATCAAACAAATAATGTTGACGTAGATCACATTTGGCCACATTTTTCTAATGTGACTGCTAAATGTCACAGTTTTTTCTTCAGATGTGGCAAAAAGTTTTGAACTTTTATGCAATGGTCACATGGATAAATAAGATTTGTGGCTAAAAGTAGGCGGGAAGGTTTTGAAATGTGATTAATGACCTTTAGCCACATATTTAATCAAAAGTGTGGCAGGGCGATTTTGGTAAAAGTGTGGCCGTAGCCCTATTTTGGCGTAGTGATCACCAAAGCCCTGGAATGTAGTTGATGTTAATCGGGTTCCTCAAGAGAGGGAAGATGGATGGATGGAGGTTTGTGTGTGGAAATTTAAATCAAATAATGAGCTTCAAAACGATTGTATTTCTATAAATTTGAAATTTGTAAAGAGTCATGTTATTTACACAATATCAAAAAGTAAGTTTGCACAGCCCTCTACGGCCCGTAGAGGGCTCTACGGGCCGTATAGAGGGTCAGTGTAATAAATGCTCAACCCTCTACGGCCCGTAAAGCCCTCTACGGGCCGTAGAGGTGGGTTGGTCGAGTGCATTTAAACCCTAGACGGCCCGTAGAGGGCTCTACGGCCCGTAGGCAGTACGAGGTACGATGTCATTGAATGAAGTGTCTGACATTCAGTGTGTCAGTCTAAAAAAGCTAACCCTCTACGGGCCGTAGAGGGCTATACGGCCCGTAGAAAACCTGGTTGTTGGGAGCATTAAACCCTATACGGCCCGTATAGGCCTCTACGGGCCGTAGAGTGTCCAGATATATTCTTCTTCCTTGTCTTCTTTCTTCAGTTAACGAAAGAAAATTTAAAAACGCGGTGCACAAAAATCCAATCGATTCCAAGCTACCACGATGTCTTCGGGTCACTACGGTAATGTTTCAGATGAATGGGAGTATTCGTTTAGCCTATCTCACGTCTCGGAAAGCCTTTTCGGAGCCGTGGTGGAACGTGGTGAGGAGGAGGTTAGCTCCGTTGTTCGCTATGGCGACGGGAATGCACTACCCGATTTGAACCTGCTGCCCGATTTGAACCAGGAGTACGTAGAAGAACCGGGGTCATTTTACTTGCCTCCGCCAAGTCATCCACAGTACGAGGGAGGTGATAACGGTGGCGAGGAACCTGTCCCGGATGTTTCGTACGAAACGAATCAGGTGTGTTTATGAATTTGCACTTGTTTATAATTTAGACCCGTGTATATTTAGACTCGTATATTTAGGGTTTGTGAGATATTTAGACCCGTGTACATATTTAGACTCGTATATTTAGTCCCGTACCTAAATTTGTTTTAGGGTTTGTGATATATTAGTTGTTATTTGAACTCGTAGGGTTTGTGAGATTTGAACTCGTATATATTAGTTGTTATTTGAACTCGTAGGGTTTGTGAGATTTGAACCCGTAAGGTTTGTGAGATTTGAACTCGTATATATTAGTTGCTATTTGAAGTCGTATATAAATTTTGCAGGTATTCAGGTCTCTTAAAGACCTTACAGAGTGGGTTTATCAAAGAGCAAAAAAAAATGGTTACATTACCGTATACTCACGTACTGTTTCGGAAGGCAGGGGGCCGAATAGGAGGGTAACGACGGCATGGATACGATGTGACCGTAGTGGCGTACATCATAGTGTAGCCACGGTTCGAAAGACGGGCAGTAAAAAATGTAATTGCCCGTTTCAACTAATAGGGAGATACCACTACGGCCACGATGGTTATATTTTGGAGGTCCAAAACCAAACACATAATCACAAACCTTTCCAACACATCGAGGGTCACGCGTATGCTAGGAGGCTGGGTCCGGCCGAGTTAAAATTGGTGGATATACTTTATTTTCAAAATGTTACGCCAGTAGACATACATTCGGCCGTTAGAAAACAAAACCTGGATAGTCCCTGCATCTTAAGAGACATACATAACACAATAACCAAGGTTAAGCATTTGTTATACGGCGGCAGGACTCAAATGCAGGTATTATTATTATTATTATTATTATTATTATTATTATTATTATTATTACTTCTTTATTATTATTTTTTAATTATTATTATTGCTATGCAGGTACTCGAAGCCACATTGGTGGAAAAAAAATTTGTTTACTTCACCCGGAGGAATGACTCGACAAATGCGATCGAGGATATTTTGTTTGTCCATCCCACCTCGCACAGGTTATGGCGTGCGTTCCCGCATGTGCTGATGATTGATGCGACCTACAAAACAAACGAGTATAAACTTCCGTTTGTTCAAGTTGTGGGTATGACATCAACATCCAAGTCGTTTTGTGTCGCCCATGCATTCATCTCCGGTGAAAAAAAGGATAACTACCTATGGGTGCTACAAAGGCTTAAAGAGTTGCTAGAAGATAGTACGGAGCCCCGTGCTATAGTAACTGATTGTGAGAAAGCCTTGATGAATGCATGCGACATTGTATTTCCAGCAGCTTCGAAGTTGTTATGCAGGTATACATATTATTATTATTATTATTATTATTATTATTATTATTATTATTATTATTATTATTTTTATTATTATTTTTTTATTATTATTTTTTTATTATACATTCAGGTATCACATTCAACGAAATATATTGAAGCACTGCAGACAAGCCTTTGGAAATGCAGATTGGGAAATATTCGTGAAATCTTTTAAGCGATTATGTAGATCTTCATCTCCGGAATTTTATAGTCTCTGGTTAGACCGATTCTACAAACGACTATGTCAGGACGAACGAGCTGGTACATATTTTATTAATTTAGTTTAAAACGCATACATACACACATTAACAAATATCTTTTTCTATCTTTTACAGGTGTTTTTGAATATATAGACCGGGTCTGGCTCCGTGACTACAAAGAAAGGTTTGTTTCTGCATGGACAGACACAAACTACAACTTTGGTCAGTATACGACCAACAGAGTTGAGAGCCAGCATGCAAGGTTTAAGATGCACATTAAGGGGGCTAACAACTCACTCCACAAACTTGTGATGATTGTAGACGATGTTGTAACGTCACAAGAGACGGCAATAAACCACTCGTTTGAAGAGAGTTTATCTGTGAAAAAGGTGCACCATGACATACCTCTTTTTGAGGACCTACTCGGTAAAGTTTCCCATGCAGCGATCGAGAAGTTGATAAAAGAGATAAAAAATATAGAGAGGTTGAAGGAACGAAAAATGAGTTGTGGTCACCAGCTTTTCACGAGTTCTGGGTTGCCGTGTGCATGTCAATTAGATTCGTATATAAATAAAGGTAATACCATTACTTTATTATTATTACTATTATTATTATTATTATTATTATTATTATTATTACTACTACTACTACTACAACTATTATGTTTATGTTTATGTTTATTGAATACAGGAATAAAAATACAGCTGTCCGAAATAGACGTCTTCTGGACACGACTGAATTACGAACCGGAAGTAGTATGGGGGGAACGTGACCTTGCGAGTGAGTGGGAGATAGTCAAAGAGACACTGATGTCTCAATCACCACGCGTTCAAAGAAATATGTTGTCAAAAATAAAGTCGGTGGTAAATCCAAGTATGACTGACACTCAACCTCCTAAGGTACAAAAGAATACTCGCGGACGCCCAACTACAAAATTAAAGAAAAAAAAAACAGCAGGAGGATGCGCAAGAAGATGTTAGTATTATTATTATTATTATTATTATTATCCATTGTAGGAAGACGAGCCTGTTAGAAGACGTAGGCCATCAGACCCGGGTAAAGATAAAATGAGAGTGTGTAGCAAAAAGTATCCACTCTTAGTAGGGGACAGGTACATAAATAACTATTTATACATACATACATATGTACACATCCCCTAATCATGATTTCCCAATGTTTGGCGGTGACAGGTATAAATTTGTGCTTAGACAATTTAAGCATCAGATTGATCCCCTTTATCGACGGTTTGTCACGCATATTCAAAATGTTCAGCCAGACGGTAACTGTGGGTTCCGATCTGTAGCTTTGGCTTTGGATATGGAGGAGGAAGACTGGCATTTGATCCGCCACCTTCTTAAAGAAGAGATGATGGGTCAATACCGTGAGGATTGGTACGAGATTTTGAACCAATTCGACGATAACGGTTTCGCCCGCATATACTCGTCCTTAGATTGGACGGGAGTCGGGAACACACCTAATTCAAAGTGGATGGAGATGCCTTTGACTGGATTAGTGATTGCTCAGGCATTTGGTGTGGTCCTTCAATTCTTCAGTCCTCTTGGAACGAGCACATTCTTCCCTATTCACAAGCATCCTCAAAGCGTGCCAGAACATCGGGTCATTTCGATGGCCTTCGTGAACGGCAACCACTTCATCATGCTAAAGCTAACAGACGACGCTCCGATGCCTTATCCGAATGGAACATGGAGGCGTTGGGTAGATGTAAATCACAACCCATGGTTAGCACTATACAGGGATCGTCTTGATGAGGGGCGTAGGCTATCTCAAAGAGATCCAGAGTTGTTTGACCTAACAGGCTGTCCTGATTCTTCTGATAGTTCGGTGTAAATTTGTTTTTATAATGTATAATGATTTATTAAATACATTTTTTTATTTTTTATTATTATTTTACATATACAATATGAAATGAAAACGTTATTTTATAAAAAAAACCTATACCACCTAATTAAAACTAACAAAATTTAAAAAAAAACAAAACTTGTATTGGGCCGTAGAGGGCCCTATGGGCCGTAGGTAAGATTTATCTACGGGTCGTAGGGCCCTCTACGACCCGTAGGCTTCTGGGAGATGCTCGTAGACACCATCTATGGCTCGTAGAGGCCATTGAGCCTACGAGCCGTAGAGGCTTCTACGAGCCGTAGGCAAAATGTTTTGATTTCTAAAAACTTTTTAAAGTTTATAAAAAGTTAATCAGTAGTTTTTTAAAAAAAATTGGAGTCTACGACCCGTATAGGTCCCTACGGGCCGTAGACGAGGATTTTTTTTAAAAAAAATTGGGTTTTCAGTTATATGTTATATATAATTTTTCTGGATAATATACCAGCGAACTGGTAGCCCAGATGGTCCCCATTGTGTGTATAAGTGTGTATGTGTATGTGTGTGTGTGATACTTGATAGCCATCAGATCGATTCACGTCCCAAACGTTTTTTTTTTAATTTTGTTCACCTACGGGTCGTAGAGACCACTACGAGCCGTAGGTAAACAGTTTAATTTTGTTTACCTACGGCTCGTAGAGACCTCTACGGGCCGTAGGTAAGTTTTAAAAACTGATATACACGTTCCCTCTGTTCAGAACCAAACAGAACCAAAAAACCCACAAAACCCACCCCCCTTTACCCTTCAAACCCTAATCGCCACCACCACCATCTTCGACCACCACCACCATATTAGACCACCACCACCATCTTGAAAGTTCCCTCTCATCACTAAGGTAACAATCCCTCTAATTTCAGTCCATATTTTCATTTTTTGATCTATATGATAGAAATTCTTAAGATTATCATTTTTTGATCTATATGTTTTTTTTGTCTAATTTCAGTCCATATTACCATCAAATTGGTTTTATTACTTGATTCACGAAAGTTTGGGTTATTCTTTACTTGAAAATACCTTATAAATTTGTGAATTTGATAACGCACATAAGGTGTTTGTGAAAATGTCTCTGAGAAACAGCCCGTAGAACGCGCGCGTTGTTAACAGTTTTGGCGATTCTTTGGCGTTTCTTTTGAATCGCCAAAACTATATTAGTTTTGGCGATTCTTTGGAATCGCCAAAAACTATATAGTTTTGGCGATTCTTTTGAAACGCCAAAAACTATATAGTTTTGGCGATTCTTTTGAAACGCCAAAACTATATTAGTTTTGGCGTTTCTTTTGAATCGCCAAAACTATATTATTTTTGGCGATTCTTTTGAAACGCCAAAACTATATTAGTTTTGGCGATTCTTTTGAAACGCCAAAAACTATATAGTTTTGGCGTTTCTTTTGAATCGCCAAAACTATATTAGTTTTGGCGATTCTTTTGAATCGCCAAAAACTATATAGTTTTTGGCGATTCAGAATCGCCAAAACTATATAGTTTTGGCGATTCTTTTGAAACGCCAAAACTATATTAGTTTTGGCGATTCTTTTGAATCGCCAAAACTATATTAGTTTTGGCGATTCTTTTGAAACGCCAAAACTATATTAGTTTTGGCGTTTCTTTTGAATCGCCAAAACTATATTAGTTTTGGCGATTCTTTTGAATCGCCAAAAACTATATAGTTTTGGCGATTCTTTTGAATCGCCAAAACTATATTAGTTTTGGCGATTCTTTTGAATCGCCAAAAACTATATAGTTTTGGCGTTTCTTTTGAATCGCCAAAACTATATAGTTTTGGCGATTCTTTTGAAACACCTTAATTATAAAAACGCCCTAACTAACTATATATTCTTTGATTTTGCAGTTATGGCAGATTTTGTAGACGAGCAGTACATGGGCGAGGAGGAGGAGGAGCAGCAGCAGGAGGAGGATGAGGCCGCGGTGCAGGCGGGGGCTGCCATGGCAGGGGGTGACATGTCAGGCTATGAGCATTGCATTTTTCTGCGAGTCGATTACGCGGGTGCCAGATTTCATAGGTTGAGGAAGAAGAAGATTGTGCCGGCGCGTGGGATTTCTTGGGCCGCGCTTCGGGAGTGTAGGGGTGCTGAGGCGATTGCCCGACAGTGGATCCCGGAAGGGAGCCCACTGGACAGGTTTTTCGACGACTTTTGCGCGCCGTCCCATAGGCCGTTGGTGATAGAGTTTCTATCCACCTTTCGGTTTCGCCCGCCCGGTGCCGGATCGTCGGACGCCGGATCGTCGGGCGCCGGATCTTCAGGCCGCCCACCGAGGGATATTGAGTTTTCCATACTCGGCGTTGAGTATGGTTATTCTCTAGATGAGTGGGCTACGCACATCCGGTGGTACACTCGCGACGACCTTGTAGAGGTATTAATATTATTTTTATTTTTATTTTTATTATTATTATTTTTGTTTTTGTTCTTATTCGAAATGTTAATGTTAATGTTAATGTTTAGGATGTCTACACTAGGGCGGTGACTACTGTCGCTGATGACGACCTCTATGCGTGGTGGCCCACCATTGGCGGTCCCGAGTTCGGCAACCCGGCACAGAAGTATTATTATTATTATTATTATTATTATCATCATCATTATTATTATTTTTCAATATCTTTGTTCTGATTATTATTACTATTATTATGCTGTGCAGGGAGAGGTGTGACAGGGCATCCAACATTCGTCACCCCGTAGTTCGTTACATTCACCGTTGCATTACTTATTCCCTAACGGCACGGGGGAATAGTAACGAGCGGGTGACGAAGACGGACCTGATGTACCTGCATTGCATACTCACCGGCAAGCCGATTGCCTTGCATCGGGTCATGGCCGAGTTTTTTGCCTCCTTCCCCCGTAAGCCGTTGAAGGGAGGCATCCCATGCGGGGGGCTCATCAGCAGGATTGCTGAGCGCTGCGATGGCGTGAAGTATTACGGTTATGTTAACCGTAATCGGTTTCCGTCACTACCGCCCAGGTATTTCGGTTATTAATGTTATTATTATTATTATTATTATTATTATTATTATTATTATTAATGTTAATGTTTTTGAGTTTCTTTCAGCCCAATAGGTCTATCCACGATGAAGGCTATGCTTTGTGCGGCGAAGAAGGCGAAGACGCCGGATCATGATGAGTTCCACTATCTGATTGGTCCCGGTGGCGTGGAGTTTGTGCTTGAGCCGTTAGTACATCGGGGCCTTAGAGGTATTATTATTATTATTATTATTATTATTATACTTATTATTATTATTATTATTATTATTATTATTATTATTATTATTATTATTATTATTATTATTATTTGGGAAACTTGTAGACAACTTGTGTTGTCTGGTTTGCCTAAAAACAGGGGAAACTCTGCCCAATTTTTTTATAAAATCCTGGAATATTATTATTATTTATTAATTATTTATTGTTATCCATTGCAGGTGATGCTGTGGAGGTCGGGTTGCAGTTTGTGCATGAGCAGGAGGGGGCGGTCTTAGGGACGTCGAGATGCCTCAGCAGCAGCCTGAGGACTTGCAGATACCGGCGCGCGTTTATCACTCCCTCAGGTTGCCTCCTGATGTTAGGGCGGACGTTCGTGCGGCTGCCGAGGAGGCTGTCGAGATGCGTGCGTGGCGTCAGCAGATGGACACCTGGCGTCAGCAGCAGGACACCTGGTGTCAGCAGCAGGACACCTGGCGTCAGCAGCAGGACACCTGGCGTCAGCAGCAGGACGCCGATACGCGTCAGTGGCGTGATCGGCAGGACGACGCGATGCGCTGGTTGATTGCTGGCCAGCAGGATATGTATCGCCACCTAGGCATGCAGGCTCGTGTCCCACCGACTTTAGGGACCAGCACGCACGAGCCCGTGACGTCCTCCCAGCAGCCCGACACGTCTTCGCAGGAGCCCGGGACCGCGCCGCCGACTGACTCTACCATGTTTTATTTCTGATCATCTTATGTATTTAAACAATCTTTATTTTGAACGCTTCTGTTAACTTTTAGTTTTATTTTGTTGCGTATATAAACGATTAGTTTTATTTTGAACGTTTCTGTTAACGTTTATTTTACACGCTTATCGAGACGACGTTGGTTTATATTGGTTTATGTTATAAACAATTGTGTTCACGTTTTACATGCTTGTGTTAATGTATTACACGCTCGGGATTAATTATTACATAATTAAAATGATTTAAAAAAAAAAACCCTATCTACGGGTCGTATAGACCTATACGGGCCGTAGAGGCTGCCTAAGACTGGGTTATGTTATATTAAAACTTTCCAACTAAGAAACCAGCGAACTGGTAGTCCAGATGGTCCCCATATGCTTAATAAGACTTTGTGTGTGTGATTGTGTGATAATGTGCCTAAGATCGAACCTCGTCCCAAACGTTTTTGGTTTTTTTTTTGTCTACGACCCGTAGGGGCCTATACGGGCCGTAGGCACCATAAAACACCAATCTTCTGCTTCTTCATCCTCAAAAATATTAAGACTACTTCTACGAGCCGTAGAGGTCTCTACGGCTCGTAGGCAATCATTAGCAATGATTGTATGATTACCAATCATTGGTAATGAGTACCTACGAGCCGTAGAGGCCTCTACGGCTCGTAGAAGTTTGAAAAAAGTGGCTCTACGAGCCGTAGAGCTCTCTACGACCCGTATAGGGTTGTCTGAATAAAATTTCTTCTTGTGCAAATAGTGGGAGCCATTTGTAAATTATGAGGGAATGATGTCCGGCCTTATTGTATGTGGCCTTGAGTTTCGCCCCATGAAAATTCATCAACAGGAGAGAATTCTTGCTCTATTGTATTTCTATAGTAACAAAATGAACTTTTGAACTTTAAAGTTTGTTATTGACGCCTACACAAGAACTTCTAGTTCGTCACCCAGCCTGACACATTAATCCTGTGTCATTTTCATATGGTTTTCGGGCTCCAGAGTTCTTATAATCATAGTGGTTTAGATTATTATATTAGTATTATTCAGCATTAGGTTATGGCTTTTGTAGGTTGGGTTATAAGCGTTTAA
This sequence comes from Ambrosia trifida, assembly GCA_028751855.1. Taxonomy (NCBI): domain Eukaryota; kingdom Viridiplantae; phylum Streptophyta; class Magnoliopsida; order Asterales; family Asteraceae; genus Ambrosia; species Ambrosia trifida. The sequence continues at coordinate 84,278,370 of CM054122.1, forward strand.
TATTTTTTATGCCTAGCAATCCCCATAGTCGCTGTATATCTTAGCTGGAGAGTAATTATTTTGAAGTCTCTGGTGAAGATGTTGTCCTTGATTATGGATTCAAATGTTGTTTACATTTTGACAAAATTGTTATTCATAATGCTAAAGATGTAGTGTGATGTTGATATTTACATTGTCATACCGCTTATATAGTGTGCAGCTTTAGGTTGTTGCTGCAAGTGATACTGATCATATCGGTTCTATTTTGTGTATAAATATTTCTGTTATTTTTTCTTCGAATTTTGTTGTCTCGGTCAGTCGCTCCTGATAACCCCAATGTGTCAAGGTGGAATTGGAGCATAAAAAAGGAACCCCTGAAAAAATTCCTGGATCCGTTACTGTTAGGGCTGCAAACGAACCGAACGAACACGAACAAGGCCTTGTTCGTGTTCATTTGTTAAGAAAATTATGTGTTCACGAACAGTTAATGAACACTTACCGATCGAGATTTTCTGTTCGTGTTCGTTTGTTAAGAAAACACTCATGTTCGTGTTTGTTTGTTAATTCTGTTCATGAACGCACACGAACATAAACAGACATTAATGAACACAAACAAGTGTTCATGAACACAAAGAAGTGTTCATGAACGGAGCCAAACACAAACGTACATATATTAACTTTTTAATAATATCGAATTCACATACATTAAGATAAATAAAAATAAAAGAATATAAAAAGTATACAAATTAAAAACCTTACTAAACTATAGAACACAAACGAACATAAACAAACATATTACCGAATGTTCACGAACATAAACGAACGAAAGCGACCTCTATTCATGTTCGTTCGTTTAACTAAACGAACATAATTTTTTGTTCGTGTTCGTTCATTTATTAAACGAACGAACACGAACGAACTTCCCGCCGAACAGTTAATGAACTGTTCACTGAAAGTTCAGTTCGTTTGCAACCCTAGTTACTGTTGATGGATATCTTCCTCAGGGCCGGCTATGGCCCAAGCCGGGGAGGCCATCCGGCTTGGGCCCAGTTTTATCGGGGGCACAATATTTTTTTATAAAATTCCTATATATATGTGTGTGTGTGTGTGTATTTTTTTTCAAACAGAAAACCCATTTACATTTAAGAGTTGAGTCCAATAATAATCAATTTAAAACTTAAAAATTAATTACATTTAAGAGTTGAGCCCAATAACTATTTAATCTAATAAATAAAACGCATCGATATTATATTCATACGGTGGATACTAGCGTACTACGATATGTAATTTCATTAACTCTAATACTAATATTTTGCTAATTGTTTTGTTCAATGCTATACTATTAATCGTACATAAAATTTAGTTTAAATTATTTAATTCATTAAAGGCTAAGGGGCATATTTTTTAAAGGCTCGGATAGGGTACGTAAATACTCGGAGACGCCTCTGATCTTCCTCCCACCCCACCTAGAGATCAACTCATGGACAGGTTACTTGCATAATATTCAACCAAATTGAGGTTATAAAAGTTGAAACTAAAAGCAGATTAGGGTTGTAATTTGTATGAATATTATTGATAAAAGAATGTCCCATTATACAGGGAAGCATACAACCAATACAACCTAAAGGAAAGGATATACACCAATTTACAATGATTATCTCTAAGGTAGCGTTTGGTATGAAGGAATCAAAGGTGGAATGGAATAGATCATTCCCATGGAATGAAATTAAACATGTTTGGTTACCATGTAGTAATGGAATAAATCATTCCATAAGGAATGAGATTCCTTCAATTTTAAGAATTTTCATTCCTTGGTAAGGTGATGTTTTTTTTCATTCCTTCAAGGAATGGAAACAAATATATTATTATTACAACCCACCATCGTTGTCATCATCCAACCACCACCGTCTATTGATGCCACCCACAACCATTGCTACGATCGTCGTAACCCACCATTGTCACCACCACCACCACCACCTGCGTCACTGCCACCCACTGCCTCCACCACTGTCATCGCCATCACCACCCACCGTCACCGCTGCAACCCACCACTGCCGTCGTCGCCCACCCACAAATCATCACCGTCATCGCCCATTGCCACCACCACCGTTGCTGCCGCCGCCCACCACCACCACCGTCACTGCCGCCACCCACCACTCACCATCGATTTTATATTTTTGTTTTTTATTACATACAAAATAACACAAGGTAAGAATTCATTCCATTCCCACGTGATAACCAAACAAGACATGGAATGGTAATGATCCATTTCATTACCTCTCCCATTCCATTACCTCTTCCATTCCATTCCCTCTCTCATTCCATTACCCCATACCAAACAGACCCTAATACAATCTATTCCTAAAGTATATCAATTATCGGCTGCTAAGACACCCCCTCAGTTTGAGCGGGCGGAGGAGAAACGCTCAAGCTGGACCGAAACGATTGGAATAGCTCGCGAGCTAAGCCTTTAGTGAATATATCCGCGTACTGCATCGAAGACGGGACGTGAAGAACTTTAATGTGCCCAAGACGAACCTTTTCACGTACAAAATGTATATCAATTTCTATGTGTTTTGTCCGTTGATGTTGAACGGGATTATTAGATAAATATACCGCAGAGACATTGTCACAGAACACAACTGATGCACGGGTTAAGGGTGTGTGAAGCTCGAACAGTAAATTACGTATCCATGTTGTTTCAGCAACGGCATTGGCAACACCCCGATACTCGGCTTCGGCACTAGATCGTGATACAGTGGGTTGACGCTTTGCGGACCATGATATAAGATTATCCCCAAGAAAAACACAATAACCTAATGTAGAACGTCTTGAATCTGGGCATCCGCCCCAGTCAGCGTCTGAGTAGGCAACCAAGTCATGAGAGGACGAGCGCAAGATCCGTAGTCCGTACTCGATAGTTCCTTGTAAATACCTAATGATCCGTTTCATAAAGGAAAAATGAGGAACCCAGGGCTCGTGCATGAAGAGACACACTTGCTGAACAGCATAGGACAAATCTGGACGGGTAAATGTTAAATATTGCAACGCACCCGCTAGGCTTCTATATAATGTCGGGTCTGAGAACAGTTCACCGTCTGTAGCACTTAACTTGGATGATAGATCGACGGGCGTAGAACATGGTTTACACTCGGTCATGGAGGCACGAGCAATGATGTCTTTAGCATATTGAGCTTGTGACAAAAAAATACCATTTTTCTGCTGAGTGACCTTTATCCCCAAAAAATGATGTAAGCGACCCAAATCTGTCATGGCAAACTCCCTCGAGAGTGTGCGAATGATATCTTCCAAAAGACGAGCATTAGAAGCTGTAATAACTATATCATCCACATATAATAATAAGTATGCAATGTTAGACGGGTCATGTTGATAAACAAATAATGATTGGGCACACGTGCTAGTACGAAACCCCTTGGAGGTAATAAAGGTAGCGAATCGAGTATACCATGCTCTAGGTGCCTGTTAAAGGCCATAAAGAGATTTCTTCAAGCGACATACATGGTTAGGGAGCCGTTTATCATAGAAACCCGGTGGTTGATGCATATATACCGTCTCATTAATGTCCCCGTGCAAGAAAGCATTCTTAACATCTAGTTGGTGGATAGGCCAAGATCTTGACACCGCAAGAGACAACATTGTGCGAATAGTGGCCGGTTTGACCACAGGGCTAAACGTCTCATCACAATCAACACCAACGGTTTGTGAATTCCCATTTACCACCAATCTTGCCTTATAACGTTCCAGCGATCCGTCCGATTTAAATTTATGCCTAAATAACCACATGCAACGAATAACCGGATGATCATGCGGACGGGGAACCAGCTCCCAAGTTTCATTATCCTGTAAAGCCGTATATTAGGTTTGCATAGCATGTAACCAATTAGGATCAGATAGGGCTTTGGCATAGGATGTAGGGACCGGTGACAGGTTAGGAGTGTGGTGTATGGCCGCAGGATTGGAACGAGATTTGGAGCGCGTTGTCATGGGGTGCTGGTTTTGGGCAGGCGGGGAAGACGATGTGGGCTGGCTGGAGGTGGTGGCGGGTATGGTGTGGGATTGGGTCTGGGCTGGGCTGGCAGGAGGTGGGCTGATAGATGGAGAGGGGCCTGGATGGTGGGATGGGCCGGGTGTTGTAGGCTTGGGCCTACGGGAGTAGGTAAAGTGGTAAGGGGCCGTGACAGATTGTGGAGCGAGCTGAGGTATAGGCTGGGGAGTGGGCTGGGCAACAGGATGGTGAAAGGTAAAACCCGGAGGCAAGGTATCATCTAAAAAATTATAGGAGGTAGGATGATGAGGAAGTGTAAATGGGAACACGTGCTCATCAAAGGTCACATGTCGTGAGATGGGCACCCTACCCGTGGTAGGATCCAGGCAACGATAGCCACGGAAATCAGGGGGATAACCCAAGAAAATACATCTCATGGACCTATGGTGAAGTTTATGAGGCTGGGTGGCAGATGTGTTGGGATAACACGCACATCCGAACACTCATAAGTGTTTGTAATCTGGATGGCGAAGGTAAAAGACAAAGGTAGGTGTATAGAAGTTTAGGCGTTTTGTAGGTAATATATTATGAAGGTATGTGGCGGTGTGGAAGGCTTCAACCCAAAACGAATGAGGAAGATTCGCATGGATTAAGAGTGCCCGAATGATGTCATTCAGGTGGTGAATCATACGCTCGGCCCGTCCGTTTTGGGAGGAAGTTTGTGGGCAAGAGAAACGGAAGAGTAATCCGTTCTGGTGGGCAAAATTTTTTAATGCTAAGTTGTCAAATTCACCCCCTAAGTTGCACTGAAAGGTTTTAATTTTACGGTTAAATTGAGTGAGAATTAATTGGTGGAATTTGGCAAATGTAGGGAAGGTTTCGGACTTATATTTTAGGGGTAAACCCACACGAAGTGTGAGAAGTTGTCAATTAGCACCATCTAGTATTTATAGCCCGTTTTACTCGTGATTGGCGAAGTCCATAAATCGCAATGTATAATGTCAAAAGGAGCAAAAGTGTAAGTGTTAGACGAATAAAAAGGTAATCTTTTATTATTCGAAAGCTGACAAGAATTGCAAAGATGATTGCTATTGTCCTTATTACATTGAAAATTAAAATTGCGATTTAAAATATCAAAAACTTGCGCCCCGGGATGTCCTAAACGATCATGCCATGGAAGGTGGTGGGATGTGATGAAGGTGGCTTGAGGCGGCGTGAACGTGTATAGAGTCCCGGTACTGTTGTGACGAGATAGTGTCTTCTTAGTTTTGAGGTCCTTCAAAGTAAAACCAAACGGGTCAAATTCGACAGACACTAAATTATCACGAGTAACACGTCTAACGGAAATGAGGTTTTTGATTATTTGGGGGCTATAAAGGATATGTGGTAGTATATAGGTGCGGTTTGGTAAAGGGTGAAAACCCGTACCCGATCCTTTTATTGGTATAAACATGCCATTACCTACCAAAATATTACGACAAACAGGATTAGAATCAGGGATAACGATTTTACCTTGGTCCTTAGTGACATGGGACTCGGCGCCTGTGTCCATAACATCCGAGTTCCAAGCCGTGTTGGGATTATGGACCTGCATATTCGCCATTGCTGCACTTAAATCTGAAAGGGGATTGTAAACCGGCTGATTGAACCCTGGAGGAGCGAACTGAGCCGGCGAATAACCTGGTACAGCTGCTGTAGGGAAGCCGGAATACTGAACCTGTGGTGCAGTGGTCTGGTCAGCCTGTTTAGAACCGGCCTACTGCTGCTAGGTAGGATATGGACAGGGCGGTGGTGTCCACCAGGCCCACGCCGGGAAACCTTGCAGCTGCTGTCCAGGGAAGCCGGACCAGGGGGACTGTCATCCCATGCCTCTGCCCCGACGGTTGTTGCCGCATCCTCGAGTTCCCCTCCGATTGGAGGAATAGGCGGCGTCTGATTGCTGCTGGTTGTTAGACGAGGAACCGGCCGAAGCCGGTGTTGCAGTGGCAGCCAAGACAGTGGGCTGCGAGCCTTTCTGAGCCTCAATCCGAATGACTTCGTCATTCAGCATGGTGATGGCTTGGTCCCAATCAACACCCTGCTGATTTACGAGAGAAGTAGTGGTGTTGTATTCGATCGGAAGCCCCCGCACAAGCTGAAGAACAAGTCGAGATTCAGACACGGGCTAATCGATATCCGCCAATTGGCTTGCCAGATCTGACAGTTGCTGACAATAGTCGTCAACAGAAGAACAGCCTGTCAGAGTAAGGTTGCAGAACCGGGTCTCAAGCGCGGCTGCGCGAGCCTTTTTGTTGCTCAAGAAAGTCTTTTCGAGCTTAACCCAGGCCTCACGTGCCACGGTGGTATCCATCAGTCGTTTCAGATTATTATCTGTGACGGTGCTGTAGATCCATTGAAGCACCAAGGCTTCAATCTCCCTCCACTGCTCGTATTCCGGGGAATCAGCGGCTGGAGGAGGTGTACCATCAATATGATCAGAAACCTTGTACGCAACAGCATGGAGCCGAAACAGCTTAACCCATGCCGAATATGTAACCGTTTTGCCGTCTAGGGTTCGGATCTTGGATTGTATATTCGACACGGAGCAGGCCGGGTGAAGGGGTACAGGTTTGGTTGATGGTTCAGCGGGGTCTTCTTTCGTCATGATGACGATGCCGGACGTATCCGGTGGGCTGCGAACGAACGAAAAAGAAAAGAAAACGAAGGTGATCAGGAGCCGGCCGGCTCTGATACCATAAAAGCAGATTAGGGTTGTAATTTGGTGGAGCCGGTTGTGATTGAGGCTGGGAATAGCGAAGGGAATGGGAGTGGGTGTCATCAGGTAGGTATGTCTAGTAGGAAGAAATTTCGTAGGAGGTCTTTTTTTAAGAATCGCAGTGGCGGAAGTGGTTCTGGGGAGCGTCCGAAGAAGAGATCTAGAGAGAACAACGATGACTTGTTTGGATTGGATAAAATAATTGGTATTATGTCTAACAGTTCCGAGCCTAGTGTTAGTGAAGAGGCCGTAGAGGAAGGTTTTCTGACTCCGGATCTTAACAGAAGGGATACGGGTCAGCAGGGGAGTGGTAATGTTGAGGAGGTTGAAGGCGTACGATTTAATGGTGTCATTGGAGTTCAGCCGATTGATTTAGAGGTGAAGGCTACCGTGATGTTGAAGGCGTTGGGGGTTGAGAACTTGGAGAATTTCGTTTCTAATGTTAAAGACGTATTATGTAATGAAGGGTATCAAAATGGTGTTCAATGAATTGTATTTCATTGAATATTCGGGGTATAGGGAATCATGGTAAGGCAGATTGGGTTCGGCGGCTTCGGGTTCATAATGAGGTCAGTTGTATTATGTTACAGGAAATTCAGTTCGAGTCATTGGATTCGGTGAATCTTGGGCGGTTTTGGGGGTCTGGCGATTATGTTCATGAGTTTGTGCCGTCTACGGGGAGGTCGGGTGGGCTTTTGTCGTTTTGGGATCCTCAAGTTTTTGGTATGGAGAGAGTGGTTAAGAGCGCTAATTGGCTTCTTGTGTCTGGTGTGATCAAAGGGAGCGGGTTGCCTTGTCATGTTCTTAACGTGTATTCCCCGCAAAATATTGTGGCGAAAAGAGTTTTATGGGCGGAGATTAGTGGTTTGATCGGGGAAGGGAGTGGTCTTTGGATTGTGGCGGGGGATTTTAACGCTGTCAGGTGTTCGGAGGAGCGGCGAAATTCTGTATTTAATATGGTGGAGGCTAATGAGTTTAATGACTTCATTGATGTTTCAGGTTTACACGAGTACTCCTTAAAAGGGAGGCGCTTTACTTTTATGGCAGGCGATAAGCTTAGCAGGATTGACAGATTCTTTGTCAGTTGGGAGTTTTTCATGAAGTGGCCGTGTGCTGAATACATTGCTTTGGAGAGATATAAGTCAGACCACAGTCCGCTTCTGTTGAAGACCGGTTCAAAAATTTTTGGACCTAAACCTTTTAGGTTCTTTAATTCTTGGATCGGTCGGGATGAGTTTGATGGTTTGGTTAGAAATTCGATTGGTGCAGGATCTTTTCATGGTGACCCGGATGCGAGACTAATGTCCAAGTTTAAGCTTCTTCGCAAAAAGATCTCGAGTTGGGTTTCTGATTGTAAAGCGAAGGAACTAGCGGAGCGAAGGGTGTTAGAGCATGAATTGAATGAGTTAGATCAATTGAATGAGGTGAGAGTTCTCTTAGAGGAGGAGGTTTGGTCGTTGATAGAGATTAAGAGACGTCTTGCCGAGATTGAAGATTTTCATTACTTGGATTTAAAGCAAAAATCGAGAAGCATGTGGGCCTCTCATGGAGACGATAATTCACGGTACTTTCATGGTGTTATTAACAAACGTAAGGCGGCTAACCGCATTCCTGGTATGGAGGTGGGGGGTCGATGGGAATCTAATCCGATATTGATTAAACGGGAGGTTATGAGGTTTTTTCGGGATAAGTTTAAGGAGGAGATGGGTTCACGGCCACGGTTAGTATGTTATGGTTTATCTACATTATCTGGCGGGGCAGCCGATGGGTTGGTTGGTGATTTCTCGGTTAGTGAAGTCAAGAGGGCTGTGTTTGATTGTGGTGAAGATAAAGCTCCGGGTCCTGATGGATTTAATTTTAAATTCATTAGGCATTTCTGGGATGTTTTCGAGAATGATTTTGTTGATATTTTGAGACACTTTCACAGGGTGCATCGTTTTAGTCAGGGGGTGGGATCGTCTTTTATCACGCTGATTCCTAAGGTCAGTGATCCGTCGAAGTTAGGGGATTTCAGGCCGATTAGTCTAATTGGTAGTGTTACCAAAGTGGTGTCAAAAGTGTTAGCTAATCGTTTGAAGGCGGTTATGGGTGGGATTGTTTCTGAGCATCAGTCGGCTTTTCTGTCCGGGAGGTATATTCTAGATGGCCCCTTGATAACAAATGAGGTGATCGCTTGGGCTAAGAAGAGGGAGAGGCGCCTATTTTTGTTCAAGATTGATTTCGATAAGGCGTATGATAATGTTAATTGGGATTTCTTAGGGTCGGTGATGTCTCAAATGGGTTTTCCTACGAAATGGTGTGAGTGGATTCGTGGGATTTTGGTTTCATCGAGAGCCTCGGTCTTAGTTAATGGTTCACCCACGTTTGAGTTTGGCTTCCAAAAGGGTATTCGTCAAGGTGATCCTTTATCCCCTTTTCTTTTTATTATCTTGATGGAAGCGTTTTCTGGTATGTTGAATCAGGCGTGTGACACTGGGGCGTTTCATGGAGTTCATCTGCCTAATGACGGTCCGGTATTATCTCATTTACTTTATGCGGATGATGCTATGCTTATGGGAGACTGGTCGTTGTTTAATTTTGCTAATATGAGGCGTATTTTGCGTATTTTCTATTTATGCTCTGGCTTAAAGATTAATCTTCATAAATCCGTGTTATATGGTGTGGGTGTAGAGGATGAGGTTGTGAAGGAAATGGCAGATTCGTTGGGATGTAAATCTGGAGTGATGCCGTTTTCTTATTTGGGTATTAAGGTAGGGGCGAATATGAATAGGGTGGCGAACTGGGAACCCGTGATTTCTACTTTTAAGAGGAGATTGTCTAAATGGAAGGCGAGTTCATTATCCATTGCCGGTCGTCTAACTTTGATTAAATCGGTTTTGGATAGTCTTCCTACATATTATTTTTCTTTGTTTAAAGCGCCAAAGAAAGTGATCAGCGAGTTGGAAGGGCTGATGAGAAGGTTCCTGTGGGGTGGTTCGGAGGAGGAGCGAAAGATGAGTTGGGTTGCTTGGGAGGTGGTGACCAAAGGCATTAAAGAGGGTGGGTTGGGTATTGCGCAGCTTGAAGTTAACAATAACGGGTTGCTGGTTAAGTGGTTATGGAGATTTCTGAATGAACCCAATGCGTTGTGGAGAAGGGTTGTGGTGGCTATTCATGGGTCTAACTGTAGGTGGGGTATTGCGCCTGCTAACAACGCCATTACGGGCGGGTGGAAGACTTGTGTTAATCTTTGGAATAAATTGAAGAGTAATGGGGTTGGTTTAGACTGTGTTTTTCACGGTAGGCTTGGTAATGGGAGGCAAATACGGTTTTGGTTAGACACGTGGCATGGGGCTGAGCCGTTCAAGACTAGATTCCCTGCTGTGTTTGCGCTTGAAAAGAAGAAATATGTTACTGTACATGAGAGATTGTTGTATACTGTTGATGTTAGTACAGTTGTGTGGGACTGGAGCAGAGCGCCCCATTCTGCTGCTGAGTTAACAGAGAGACATCAGCTGGAAACGCTGCTGTCTTCGGCCGCTATGGAGGATGAGCCTGATCGGTGGTTATGGGAGGATGGTTCGGGTTCGGGTTTCGCAGTTTCTGGTGTTAAACGATGGCTGAAAGGGGCGGACAGCAGTGCAGCAGCTTTTGGGTTTTCGTGGAGTCCGTGGGTTCCTAAGAAGTGTAATATCTTTATGTGGCGGGCGTTTTTGGATCGTCTTCCTACTAGGTCTGCGCTTGTTAGGAGGAACATACATATTGAAGACCAGTCTTGCGTGTGGTGTGCAGATTACGAGGAGACCATTGAGCACGTTTTAACGGCGTGCGCGATTTCTATGGGAGTGTGGAACGCGATTGCGGATTGGTGTAATATTCCTAGACCGTTTATTTTTCATGTCGATGACTTGGTGAACTTGCATAGTCATAGTGGGGCGTCTGGGAATAAGAAGGCCGTTCTTCATGGTATCGTCATCATTGCGTCGTGGAGGTTATGGAGAGCTAGGAACGATACGGTGTTCTCTCAAAAGGCACCTAATGTGGTGGAGATAGTCGCGGACATCAAGACTTTGGGGTTCTTATGGTATAAGCATCGTTTTAGAGAGGGTGTGGTGGATTGGCATAGATGGTGTTCTTTTGATGTAATGTAATTCGTTTTCCTTGTATTTTGGTTTTCGGCTTCTTTCTCCTTCTTGGAGATAGTCGTCGGTGCCGGTTTGGTGTTTTAATGAAGTTCAATTTTCAAAAAAAAAAATATAGGGAAATATACAACCAATACAACCTATAATAAAGGAAAGGATATACACCAATTTACAATGATTATCTCTAATACAATCTATTCCTAAATTATATCAATTATCGGCTGCTAAGAGAAACTAATTTGCTTTTGGATTGATTTTGATGATTTAGGTACTGGAGCCATGTGGTGAACTGCAGCAGCTGCAATGGTGCAAATAAATATCTGAATGCACTAAAGGTGGCTCTTCAGGTGTTTTCGGTTTCTGCATTAGCTATGGTGGCTGCAACCAACCAGAGGAAAGTATCACTGGCTGCAAGAAATTCACTTGCTGTTGCTGCAGTTTTGTGCTCTGTGGGGTTGAAATGGTTGTGACATTTCATTTTCATGATTATATTCACGCCTTTTAATGAGGTCGTATTAAGCCAAAAGTTGTCACAAATTTTGTTTGTCTTTATTTTATTCTTAATAATCTTGTTGTATTTTCTTTTACTTGTGTGTTCTGTTTCATCCAGTAGTCTGTTACCAAGTATATGTATAATAATGCCTCAACCCTTTTTAGTAACTTTCTGGGGAAATTCGGTTATTAACATTATATGTTATTTTAGTACTGCTACTAATTTATTAGTTTAGTATCTCATAGTAGCAACAAAGACTCAGTTGCAGCAGAATATCATGAGTAGTTGGATCTGTATGCTCAAGACACAACATGTAACAATACAGTTTTTGAATTTTGATATTGATACTAAAGGTGTCACACACTAGCAACGTTAATTACGCAGGAGGTTAAAAGGGACTAAATGCATTATCACCTTTAAGATTAAGCTTATGACAATTTTTTGATGAAATAACTATTACGAATAATCTTTAGTATATACTATTATTATTCAGACGTCAACATCTTCCGCGCATTACATTTTCTATATGAATGTCATTTAAATGATTAAAAGACCGTTATAAAGTTATATTTTTACATTTTCAGGAAAGTTTTAGTTTTCTCAAAGGGCTTGTAAAAATGAGCACGGATTAAGATTAAGAGTACATCGATTATAAGAATAAAAATTTAGTTCGACTCAAATATGGATTACATGAATTAGCTAGGTTACCACATTTGTATGTATATTTTTAGTAACCGAAGTTATACATTTCAGTTCATACAAAATTATATACTTTATATTCTTAGCAGGAAGAGCACATCTTATGGAAAATGTAATGCGTAGATATATATTTCAGGGGTTGTTTGGTAAGTAGTAGTATTAGTAGTTGAAGGGGTAAACAAGGGTTGTTTGGTTACTTTAGTGAAGGATTTAGTGAGTTATTCACTACCAAAGGACATTTAGCTCGGGTATCAATCTATTGGATAAAACTTTATCTTTTTAATTGATGAGGGTTCAAATCCTATTAAAGGTAATAAAAATTTAGCTATTAAAAAAACTAAGTTAAATTATTTGAACATATATTCATATTGCTTGCGAAACCTATTAGACCTTAAAAATATTGTTGAGGCATGTTAAGTAGTTGTGAAAACCCCCATCGTACTCATGTCGAAATCTTGGTAGTCAAAGGTTGATAGCGGTTGGATGGTGTTTGGGCGATACGCGTTTGGGTTGGTTGGGCAAGATGGAACACCAAAATGGGGGCGGAATTGATACATGATAATATATTCTTTTAAAAAAGATAGGAGAGAGTTTATAAAAAAAATGAGAGAGTATATATAATTGTAGGAGGATAATGTATAAAAAATAGGTTGAGTTAAGGTTCAAATAGGCAAAAAAAAAAAATGATTTAAAAATTGTTTTTTAACCAACATCTACTTTTTTTTAACAGTAATATAATACAACCGTTGGGCATTGTGGCTTTTGATTGGATGACCGATCGAAGAAAGCAGCGTGAAATCTGGAGCAAAACAGCCCCTTTCACGCCCTTGGAGGCGGTGTTGCAACGCCAATTAGAACGCCAAATGCCCTCTTCACGCCCTATTAACATACCATTACACAATTACACGTGGTATTAGTATCATCAGCTATGCATGCCTCTCTAAATTAAACACACTAAGAGCATTCACAGTAGTCTCTTCATATTTACTCTATAATTACTCTAAAAACACTATTTTTTTCTCTTTTCTTTCAATTAAATAATATTTTTTTATACTTCTATCATTACCTTTTCTCTCTCCTCTACTCACAACCATTTTTTAAAATATTAAAAAATTATTGAGAGTGAACAGTGGCTCCTCCAAATTTACTGATGAACTGTGTCTTCTCTATATATTTTCTCTCTCCTTTACTCACATCTGTTAGGCCCATAAATTGTGTAGGTTTACGCTTGTCTTTATCAAACACTTTTATATTTATTGGGCTTAGTTTTATGGTTGGGCTTGGCCAGGCCATGTCGGCCAATGGGGTAGAGGCTCCTATATATTATCATGTTTTGTTTATTGTTAGGTAGACCTCTCTAATTTGTAATCATGTAGCCTCTTGTGCGAACCTTGTACCAGACGAGTTCTCTCGTGTGCAAGGTTCCTAGAGATTGTACCAGACGTTCCTAGAGAACGTGTGCAATCTTCTTAGCGATCGTACCTGTAACAACTCTAAACTTAACTGTAACTATAAAACGATTAATAAAATAGTATTGGGCCACCCATAGTAGTAGCCCAATAAACCTTACTCGGATTACTAACTCGGCCCAGTAATTAATCTTAGGTGGGCCGAATGTTTTAATAAAATGGTAAGTGGGCCTCATATTAGGACCAATGTAAAGGCCAGCTAACTCAAAGTCCAAATAAACCAAATATAGTTAGCCCACTAAGAATACCCGATGGTTTATAAATGGGTTAGAAGGTAATGGGCCAAGACCAAACACCCTTAATGTTATGTAGCCTATATCTAGGAAGAAATTAATAAAAGCCCAAGTCTTCCCTTGAAGGAATCGGCCCAACAGAAAAGAAAACAACACATCACCTTAATTACTCATCTTGTTGTAACACTCAACCCCATTATGTGAACTCCACCTAAGCATGTCTAGGATAGGTATCATAATGGCATGCATGAACCATGCACCTCTATAAAGATACTCTTAAGCACAAGATTTGATACAAAATCTTCAAAACCATCGGTCCTCTTCAAACCTCTTTAAACCCTTCATCTACTCACCAAAACTATGCATGCAAGATGTCCATATTATCTAAAACCGATCGGCTCCCGAATCCATTCCACTTAGATTAAACCCATTTGGCCTCTTACCAATCGTAGTGTGACATCCGTCACTTTTTCATTATATATATATATATATATATAATAATAATGAAAATAATAATAATAAAAATAATGATAATAAGTTACAAGCTTAGTCTAGTCCAACACCACTTAAACCCTTAACCAAACCATAGCCCAAACCCCCCTTCAACCTTGGTGGGTTACCTGAGCCCACGTTCAGCCCAAGATGGCAGGCCCATCCACAGGCCGGCCCAACAGTCCCCCTCCCTCTGATCTGTTAAAAAAAAAAAGAGAAATCTTGCTACCCGCGTGGATCGAACCCGAGTCACAGCAAACCACACTAACACACTAACCACTGAGCTACAAGGCCACATCTGATCTTATACCAACCCATAATGTATTTAACCCGTTTTTCGCGTCCCTTTTTCTTCTTCCCCTTGAGCTGTTACGCGCAGCAGCAGAATGATATTCATTTTTTTTCTTTTTTTTTAAACCAACCTAAATAAATCATCATTAACGCGTGTTTGATCTTTATATAGCAAATTTATGTGATTACCGGCCCTGTGTGACTCGATTACACGCTGATTTCAAATCAATCGTTGACCAAATTAATAATTAAACGCGTATGGACTTCAATGTGGGTCAACCTTACCAATTATTCATCACAGATCGTTATACTATAAATTGAACGCTCCTCAATCATTACAACTCGCTCATACTCTTTTCCCAATCCTCAATTCTCTTCCAATCAATCTAAAAATTATTATTTTTGATCGCGTTTGACTTTTTGGCTTGACCGATCGTTCTTAATCAAATCAGCTTTGTAAGTACGATTACTTTGGTGGGTTTTGTTAATCGGAACCTGCACAACATTAACCCCATGATTAATTGGGTTAATGTTGTGTAATTCGATCAATTATAAAACTAGGGCTCGTAATGGTCATAATTTGGGGAAGAACACATCAAATTCTGTTGGTATTTATTTATTATAAACTGAAATCTAACACAACCACTGGTCTAGACCAGGTGGTTGTGTGTGATGCTCGTCTGGAGACCCACGCGAGTTCGAGTCCTAGCCTGGACGATTCTTTTT
Source organism: Ambrosia trifida (assembly GCA_028751855.1). Taxonomy (NCBI): domain Eukaryota; kingdom Viridiplantae; phylum Streptophyta; class Magnoliopsida; order Asterales; family Asteraceae; genus Ambrosia; species Ambrosia trifida. Next base: position 84,293,634 of record CM054122.1, read on the forward strand.
CTATTTTTTTTTTCAACAAACCATATATATATATATATATTATATTTAAACTTGTAAATTCAATTTAAAATATTAAAACCTTTTTATAAATTCTACAAAAATTATCTTATACTAATCTGATGTAAATGATCAAACTACAATTTTTAGTTTTCAGAAATTTATTTATTTAATATATATAATAAATAAATCAAGTTTATTCTATTTTATTTATAAAAATCTATAAAAATATCAAAACGATCTTAATAATTTCTATAAAAATTATTCTAAGTTTATATAACAATAAACTTTCCTGAAATGATTTTTATTTCAGCAAAATCATTTATTTAATATTTTTAATCAATTTTTGTTAGTTTTAATCATAATTAAATCATAATAAATTCATTTTACAATATTTTTGTACCAAAATTTTACATAAATTATTTCTATTCATTTGGAACAGAAATACAATTTTTAATTCAAGAATTCTTTGATTTTAATATTTTTAGATATTAAAGTCGTATTTTGACAATTTGAAATAATTAGATTAAATACTCTATTTTCAATAAAATAATTTTATAAAAATTATTTTCATACTTAAAACCTTATGTTGTGATAATATTCAACTTAAAATTTTACAAAAAGACTTTTGTTTATTTATTCATTAAATTTCTTATATTTAATAAACAATTTGTTTATTAATCAAATAAACGTTTATCCCCAAATTCGAAGCCCTACAAATACATGTATCCTAGAGTTATTTCACTTACACATTATCAATTACTTTAGGTTAATCATTTGGGAGTAATCTCAATTCATATTTCGTTGTCCAAGTTCAATTTCAAGTTATTACGTGAACAGTGAGTACTTCCTATCCCCTTTTTACTTTTATACATTTTTGGGGTGATTCATGTACACTATTACAAATTTCAAATACAAGTTTACATTTTCACAATACAATTCTAGTACTATGTGCATTGCTTACCACGTGCTTTATGCTTAGACAATACATGTGGATTACATTTGTACTTAGTGAAATCATTAACATGGTACAAGCCGACCTTAACATTGGATAGCGCTATTTGGATTGACAACCCGCCTAGATTGATTCTCCCCCTTTTTCATCGGAGAATCCGTGGCCAGTGTTAAGTTATCATCCATTTATTGGTTGAGTACACTACAGTTCATACAGTACATTATACAGTCACAGGGTTGATTTCGCTCATTTGTATGATACATAGTTTACATAATTGCACTGTAGCTTGCACTTGAATTGTATAACTTTTTAACCTACTATATGTATCAAATCTAGGAATGCTCACCAACATTTCATATGTTGACCAAATCTATTTTGTACATGTTTCAGGTGCAGTTTGATCTAGTGCTTTAGCAAGAGACATTTAGTGCTTTGTTTTAATTCAGTTATTCCAACAGTTACATTTCATTTAAGACTTTGTATTTCTATTTCAATGTAAGACAGTTATTGGTTTATTCAATAATATTCACATTTTAGTACCATGAGCTTTTGAACAATCGTCACTACGTGGCACCTCGATGATTCCGCCATCGGTTGGGGTGTTACACGTAGATAGCTTAGTAATATTATCAACATTCAAGGAAATCTCCGGCTGCCGTGAAAGCCGAGTAAAAGTAACATCCGGGTAAGTATTTTGTATAATCTTTAGGAACCGAGCGCCAAGCTGTGATGGCCAGCTTTAGTTAGGATACACGCCTAAGCTGTAACGGCCAGCTATACGATTATATTTTCTTGTTATAATATGGTTTATCATTAACAGGAACTCGAAGGAACTAGTAGCTCTACCGCTTGTGAAACACCGCAATCCGAAGTAAGAAACGTGAGTGTGTGTACCCCATTTTTGTTATATTATTTTCGGGGTAAATGCATGTTGGTCGAGTAAAAGGATTTATGTTGTGTCATAGTTTGCATTGTGTCACGATCATGAAAAACCATAGAACTCGATCGTATAGAAATAACGAGAGTGGATCCATTCGGTATTAAAAAGGATGTATTCCGACCATTTAGAGGATCGGACCACATAACATATGTCAAAATGTTCCATCGATATACATCCTACCTTAGAAAAGATCGATCCATACGAAAATTGCATGTTTATAAAAAGTGTAATCGGTCATTCTGGCACCACTCACTAGCATCGCTAACGTATTTTCGACATGCATTTCAGGTTGAGGAATGAAAGGGAAACCCGAGCCCTACGTAGGCTAAAATCGAGTTGATGCAAAGTTGATAAATAACCGGCCCTGTGGGCCGGATTGCGTCCAAACAGGCTTCGGCCCAAGTCATGTTTAAAAGTTGTTGTTTAAAAGTTATGTGTTGTATTTTGAAATTGGAAACTAATGGGTTGTAATATTAAGTAATGATGTTTTCTTAAAATAAAATATGATGTGATTTAAGTAAAGTTTAGTGACATGATTACCAATCCGTAATGACTCGGTAAATTTCGGGTCGTTACAGGTTGGTATCAGAGCTCGGGTTCGGATATAGTGGGTATAATTAGAACTAACTTGAATTAATTGTTTGAAAAAAATTTATGTGTAATAGAATGGCAAATGTGGAAGAACGAGTTGAAGTTATGGAAGTTGAAGAAGGAGAAATTCAAGAGGTCGTCATGGAAAATGACGCGCAAGAGATTCCAAGTATGGAGGACTTGGTAAGAGAGATACCGGGATTGGAGTGGAGTGAAAACGGGGTGGAACTAAATCTAGGGACCATCGGCATCATAGGGCCACTACCCGAGCCGGTTTATGTCCCATCCGAACCCGTCCACTCATACCCGTATGTCGAGCCAACTTCCCACTATTATCCCGACCCAACCTTCGGAGACTTTCTTAGCTCCTCTAGTAACTTTTCAATGGAAGGATCAAGCCAATCAAACCCATACCTTTCCGCATATTACCCGATTTACCCTCCGACTACTCCCATGGCTCCCGTGATTGATCCCTACTTAGAAGCCACTATAGTTAATCGCACTAACTTAGCTTTGCAACCTCAAGACTACGTGAGCAAACAAGAACACATGACATTGGTAGAAAAATATTACAAGGTGAAAGCTCAACGTGACCAAGCATGGGAAATGGTGGAAGAACTCAAAAGGGTGATAAGGAGGTTTGGGCACCAAACTAGGCAAATTATGGAGGAACCAAAGTACCCTACGGTGCTTTGAAAAGAAGGCCGAAATGGTAGCAATGGAAGTAGAATAAGAACCGTATGAAGGAAAGTAGTGTCATGTAGTTGTGGTAACCTAAGTAGTGTAGTATGCATGAAGTGCATGAAGTAATGGTTGTAATGTAATCCAAATAAGATAAAAAATTGGATGTAACATCTAGACTTTTGTTATAATATATATATATATATCTAGATGTTTTATTATTCATGTTTTAAGTAGAATAATAATATAGTAAGTAATTAAAATTAAAATTGAATGGATTACTAATTAAATCAAATTTGTATTTATAGAGAAATGCCTCGAGGAAAGACTAGTCCTAGACGATCAGACCGAAAAGCAAAAATTACGCCAGACGTTGAAAACGACTTAAAGTCCAAACAGAAAAATCGCGCCTCTTCATCTAAACCAACCGAACCCATGGAAGAACCAATCCTAGAAGAACGTCCTACTTCAACCGAAACATCGGAATTAGAAGAGAAAATGAAAAAGTTAGTATTAGATGGGATTCACGATTCATTACCCTCTCTAATAGACATGTTAAGAATAGAAAAGCAACCCGTTTCAAAAACTTTTGTTCCTAACAAAGAAGAGGAATATGTTAATCCAGAAAATAATTCAGGAAAACCTTGTGACTATAAGTCTTTTATGGCGGGTAAACCCGAGTCTTTTGACGGTAGTTCAGGGGCCACCGGAGCCACTAGATGGCTAGAAGAAATAGAAGCAATTCTAGAAATAAGTAATTGTGCACCCCGTGATCAAGTAAAATTCGCCACTCATTCCCTAAAAGCAGAAGCTTTAAACTGGTGGAATATGATTAGACAAGTAAGAGGGAAAAACGTGGTAGCAAATATGTCTTGGGTAGAATTTAGGTGGTGTTTGTTTTTGAAGAGGTAAAATGTCTGCAGTCTGCGGACCACATCTGCAAACATCTGCAGAAGAAGAGGTGGACCAAAGGTCTGCAATCTACAAGAAGAAGACTGTTTGTTTGTTAACGTCTGCAACCTACCCTAACCATAACCATAACCAACCATAAACCACCTGAACCGAATCTGACCCGGACCAGAGCCAAGACCATATCCGGATCCACCAATCCCTAACAACAACACAGATATATACCAATCAACTATTTCACATGTAAATAATATTATTAATAATATGTTAATATTAATAGCATTTCAACTAATAGCATTTCAATAATATAGTATGCAACCGGGAGGAACCAGACAATCGGAGAGTTGCAAATCAACTCTTCTACTATTATTATTATTATTATTATTATTATTATTATTATTATTATTATTATTATTATTATTATTATTATTATTATTATTATTATTATTATTGGTTGAAACAGTGGTGGGAATATTAATAGTTTGAGGTTGAGAGGTGAGTGAAGCTGGGAGTAGTGGTCTAATGGTGGTTTTAGGTGATGGGTTTGTGGTGGAGAGAACGGTGGATGAATGGAGAATGGAAACAGAGATTACCGACGGTTGCAGCCATGGACGGTGGATGAACGGAGAATGGAGGAAGAGGGCGGCGGGAGGAGGACGGCGGCGGCGGTTGACTGTGGTGAGGAGGGGGCGGAGCAGCGGTGGCAGAGGGGAGAGGAGGAGGGCAGTGGCGGAGGAGGGGAGAGGAGGGAGGAGGAGAAGAAGAAGAGAGGAGGAGAAGAGAAGAAGTAAAGGTGAAGAAGAAAGAATAGAAGATGAACTTGATTATGATGATGATGAACTGGCGAACTGCTATTAAGAAGAGAGGAAAGAAAAAAATGGGAGAAGAGGTGGGAAGACGCTAGAAGACATAGGTTTATGTCTGCACCAAGAAGAGGTCAGGAAGACCTTTTTTAGTGAAAGACCTTCCAAAAAACAAACAATCAGCGCGCCCCAAACATTTGCCCGCGTCTGCGCGGTGCAGACATAAGTGGTCAGAAGCACTTCTGACCAAAAAACAAACACCACCTTAGAACCCTAATGTAACACCCCAACCGATGACGGAAACATCGAGGTGTCACGTAGTGACGATTGTTCAATAGCTCATGGACTAAAGTGCAAATTTGAATACATTGATTGAATAATTTATTACAATGAAACGAAATACAACGATTCTAACTGTCAACTAAATTGAAATACAATGAATCAAAATCTAAATATAAATCCGAAAGCTTAAAGAATGCATCTCAAAACAACCTGAAACATGTACAAAATATTTTGGTCAATACAAAAATTGTATTGGTGAGCATACCCTGTTTAAATAAATATAGTAGAAGAGTGTTTTGCAATTCATGTGTCGTATACTGTTTGCAATTATGTAACAAGTGGTATCCGGGTCAAATCAACCCTAAGAGAAGTAAGCAGATATATATAGTATGCGCTAGTAGTAAAGTAATACATAGCAATGACGAGGACTCTCAACAGAGTCACAAGGGTATAAACCATAGTACTATTCATTGAAATGCCAGGCCGTCCAGCGGTTAATGATTTGACAGGTCATAAATACACAAAATAACACAAGCAAACACACATAAGAATTGCTATTTTAGTAAAAGGAAATATAAACTTGATAGTAAGTACATGTGTCACCCCGAAATGTAAAATAGTAAAAAGGGGAAAGATATACTCACAGTTTGCGAAAGCGATCAAAATCCACTTAAGCGGTCGTGAGCTAAGTAATGAGAATTCCGAGGAATTCAACCTATAATGTGTAAGCATACTAATAAGGAAATGTCTAAAAAGTCTAAGGTAACTAGGGTCTAAGGCATTAGGGTTTGCTAAGTCGATCTGGGGAATTAGAGTTTTTATGATAAGTCGAATTAATATGAAATATACCAAAGTTTAAAACTACGGTTTAGGTAATATAATTATTACCAATTAAATATTTAGATAAAAATTATGTTTGACCAATTAAGATAAAATGACGTAGTTAATTACTGTAACTAGTTATTGTAAATAATACAATAATTATAAATGTATAAATAAATGATTATGAGTTACACAATGATCCAACAAATGTTAATAAATACTTTCAACCATAAGAGTATTTCTATTTTATAAGAATAATATATTTATAAAATAGATGTTTAAATAGTATAAATAAATAAATGCTTTATTATGTCTAATTAAACATAATAAGATTAATAATACAAGACACAATCCAAAAATACTATTTTCATAGGAAATAATTACTTTCTGATGTAAATTAATGAAAATAATTTTCTCATAATTTTTATAAACTTATTTCTATTTAAAACTGATTTAATGAGATTAAATCATGTTTAAATGATTAAAAATAGGAAAATTAATAGAATTAAATGTTTTCTGAACCAAATATTTTTATTTTAGTTCATAATCATTAGAAATAATTTATCAAAAATTTTGAGATTAAAATCATTAAAAATGAATTTTTAATCAATTAAATATGATTAAAACAATTTAATTCAATAAAAATATAAAAATAAAACATTTTTCAGAAACTAAAAGTGGGGTAATTTTCTATATGGTGTCAAGATGCTACTCCTAAATTTTTATAATTTTTGGAGCAAAAATGAATTTAATATAAATATTCTAAGTTTATATGTAATATATATATATATACTAAATAACCAAATAAAAGGAAAAAGGAAAAGGAAAACAAATGCTGAAAAAAAAATGTTGTTGCATGGATTCGAACCTGTGACCCTTGGTTTCAGAAACAAGGGACTCAACCATTAGACCAAGCAACCAAGTTGTTGATTTTATCCAAACACTATATTATTTAATCAGTTATTTAGAAGTCATCTTCTTCCCCAAACTTAACAACTAGAAACCCTAACCCTAAATTTTATAATAATCTGATTAAGACAAGATTAAACCACAAAACCTTAGGGCTTTTGTTTAGGGATGAAAGAGGAACAAAATGGCACGAAAAAGTAGGACTCATAATGCGTAATATGATCGCAAACTACACTTCAAGGGCCGCACAACCTTCGTCAATTGGACGTGATTTGGACAAGTTTTTGTGGGGATTTTTGATGGGTTTTGAAAGGAATGAGCATTGGAAACTAACCCCAAGCTTGATTTATATAATAGTCATGAGAAAATGGCGTTTTGCAAGGATTAATAAATCCGGCGGTTACATACCCGCCTCTGTTTCATTGGAGCAATTAAACGCAGGTTTTTGCCATTTAAGTGAGGGAAAACAAAGGTTTTCAATGAAGAAACGTAAACCCACATAAATTGGATGTTAAAACGCCAAGAAACTACATAAAAAAAGGTCGCCGGAGTCAAATTCCGGCCGCCGGAAATCTGACCGGCCGGAAAAACGGGATTCAAGAGAGGAGGGAAGAAAATGTTTTAAAACTTTCACCTTTTGGCAGAACTAGTCCCTTTAGTTTAACCTTGTTAGTTAAGTTCAAGTTTGGTTAAGTTTTTCTTATAAAAACATTAACTAAGTTACCATAACTTAACTTAAAAGTTTTTTTTTTTTTTTTAATCTTTGTAAAACTTGAAAAAAAAAATTTCTTATAAAACCCATGGCGTAGACGTTTCAAGATACGTATTTGATTAAAACTGATACCCGATCCATAATAACTATATATGATAAAAAAATTTAGTTCGCTTTAAATTTAAATTTGAAACGACGAAAATTATAGGAACTATAATGGAAATATTTCAAAGGGTTATTACTGTCAATTTGACGAAAGACGAGGTTGACGGATGTCACAGTCTCCCATACTTTAGAAAATTTCGTCTCGAAATTTATTTCAAGTGGAGGTTTCTATGAAATAAAACGCGTTGTAAAATTCAACTAGGTTTTCAAAAGAGAATTTTATCATTTATGATTCGACACAATTTAAAATACTTGTCTAACATCCAAAGTAAAAGTTCCCAAAATCTTTGACAGTTAACCCAAAGTTAGAAAGTTGAGAATCTTAAACGAGAAAGGTTTTGGGAATGTGTAACAGGTGAGTGCAGAGGTACTAATGAAGCAGTTTCCCTTACGTTAGAAAAGTTTCTGACTAAATGTTATTAGAGTAAGCAACAAAAATCCAAATAATCGAGTGTGTAAGAGTATACAAGGTTCGTGTTTATGTGCGGGTATTCAAGAGAAAAACCCTAGGAAGACGTAATGAAGCTCGTGTAAGAACGTTCTTATTGAAAATAATAGCTATTAGTCAACTATCTAATGAAGAGGTAGTAATGGGTAACGGGTCGGTTCTTGGTTAGACTCCTAGTCCATTCCCGCAGTATCGTTCATGCTTATATATAGGGTGTACCGCAGCTGACCCACCACACTCCCGATACTTTGGATTCGTACTGATTGTCTACCAACAGCCTGATTAGAATTACACACCACCCTCATGTACCTGTAAGCCCATGATTTCGTTCCGGACCGTAATCATCGATTTACCTTACACTAGGGTGTTATGCTTTTCCATAACCCTATCCTAAGTAATACTATAAATAAATGCGTGCAATCAGAATGTAATAGCCACTGTAATGAAATAATGTTCAATCATGACATGGTTAGAGGTCCTTCCCTTTCGGGTTTACCCTTAACCGGTAACTTCTGTTCACATCGTTGGCTCTAAACACCCATATTGATAAACTCTGAGATTTACACTGTTCCCCTCAGATTAAAGAAATACTCTAGTCCGAGTCGTACGTGGGCACCGGCTTAGATCTCATACGAGTTATCAACTGGTATGTTCATTGGCCATGATGATGAACAAAATAATGTAAAGTATAACAGGGTTTTGCTCAAAACAGGGAAGAAAATATGCATACCAAATATGCGTTCAAGTAAGTATATAAGTATAGTCATAAAATTCTGACTGAAAGAATAATATAAAATAAATCGAGTAAATCGCACAATTGCACAAAATGAAAGTAAACGAGTTGAATTAATGCAAATAGGCAATGTGAAAATAATCACAAATAACGTGTCAGAAATAACTATGAATAAAAATGGTGCAAGATTAAAATAATGAAATTTATGGCAAATGAATGTGCATGGAACGAGTGTATAGCCTACTGGCACGTGAGTTTAAAATCTAATAATTTTACATATATGCGTTATACTATAAAAGACATTTAGCAACATTCTGATAAAAAGATGTCCATTCTTTTGTTAAACCAAAAGTTTTGCAACTGAAAAAGTATAAGTGTAAAAGGTAAATTTTCGCAGTTTACTCGACTTTGTGATATTGTTGAAAGAATAGTTAGTGATGCATGAGAATAAAATTTTTTTAGAAATCGAAGTGTGTTTTAGATTCAAAACAGGTTCATTTGCAAAATCTTCGTAATTACACGTTTTCATGTGTTTACGAGAAATCGAGTTTGAAAAGTGTTATAAAGCTTATTATTAGTTGCAAATTTCTCTCGAAAATATATATTGGTTATGTCATATGAAAACAAAGGGTTACATTTGGTCTTTAAATTATGCAATACAAGTTTGTAAAATGCAAAATGAAACCATTTCATGAAGTATGTGTAAATTGAATGTGTTTTAAAAGACCATGATTTAAAATGACGTGAATGATAAGATTAAAGTATGTAATAGATTACCAACATTTAAGAAAATTCATAATCAACGAGATGTAGAAATAGATCCTTGAGATGTGGATTTCACTCCTAACTCAAAGATGTATTTCAAAATTGAAAACGATTGCGGAATGAAACCAATCACTAAGTTAAGGATATCACTCCCAGCTTAGTGGTTAAGTTTCTTTTTGAAGGAAATACTCCTTGAGGTGTGGATGTCACTCCTATCTTAAAGATATATTCCTAAGATAAATAACCTATAGAGGAGTGAAACTAATCACCAAGGTATGGATGTCACTCCTAACTTGGTGCTATCGTTTCGTTTGTGAAATACGAGCGTATTCTTTTCTAAGCAAAATACCGAAAGAATATCGAGAAATAATCATAACGAAAATATCTTGAAAGAAAATATAAGAATAAGGGAAATATATACGAGAGGACTCGTGAAAGTAAGCTTAGTTATAGACTAGGCTAAAAGGCATTCTAATAACCTAATTCCCTATAACCATGGCTCTGATACCAATCTGTAACACCCCAACCGATGGCGGAAACATCGAGGTGTCACGTAGTGACGATTGTTCAATAGCTCATGGACTAAAGTGCAAATTTGAATACATTGATTGAATAATTTATTACAATGAAACGAAATACAACGATTCTAACTGTCAACTAAATTGAAATACAATGAATCAAAATCTAAATATAAATCCGAAAGCTTAAAGAATGCATCTCAAAACAACCTGAAACATGTACAAAATATTTTGGTCAATACAAAAATTGTATTGGTGAGCATACCCTGTTTAAATAAATATAGTAGAAGAGTGTTTTGCAATTCATGTGTCGTATACTGTTTGCAATTATGTAACAAGTGGTATCCGGGTCAAATCAACCCTAAGAGAAGTAAGCAGATATATATAGTATGCGCTAGTAGTAAAGTAATACATAGCAATGACGAGGACTCTCAACAGAGTCACAAGGGTATAAACCATAGTACTATTCATTGAAATGCCAGGCCGCCCAGCGGTTAATGATTTGACAGGTCATAAATACACAAAATAACACAAGCAAACACACATAAGAATTGCTATTTTAGTAAAAGGAAATATAAACTTGATAGTAAGTACATGTGTCACCCCGAAATGTAAAATAGTAAAAAGGGGAAAGATATACTCACAGTTTGCGAAAGCGATCAAAATCCACTTAAGCGGTCGTGAGCTAAGTAATGAGAATTCCGAGGAATTCAACCTATAATGTGTAAGCATACTAATAAGGAAATGTCTAAAAAGTCTAAGGTAACTAGGGTCTAAGGCATTAGGGTTTGCTAAGTCGATCTGGGGAATTAGAGTTTTTATGATAAGTCGAATTAATATGAAATATACCAAATTTTAAAACTACGGTTTAGGTAATATAATTATTACCAATTAAATATTTAGATAAAAATTATGTTTGACCAATTAAGATAAAATGACGTAGTTAATTACTGTAACTAGTTATTGTAAATAATACAATAATTATAAATGTATAAATAAATGATTATGAGTTACACAATGATCCAACAAATGTTAATAAATACTTTCAACCATAAGAGTATTTCTATTTTATAAGAATAATATATTTATAAAATAGATGTTTAAATAGTATAAATAAATAAATGCTTTATTATGTCTAATTAAACATAATAAGATTAATAATACAAGACACAATCCAAAAATACTATTTTCATAGGAAATAATTACTTTCTGATGTAAATTAATGAAAATAATTTTCTCATAATTTTTATAAACTTATTTCTATTTAAAACTGATTTAATGAGATTAAATCATGTTTAAATGATTAAAAATAGGAAAATTAATAGAATTAAATGTTTTCTGAACCAAATATTTTTATTTTAGTTCATAATCATTAGAAATAATTTATCAAAAATTTTGAGATTAAAATCATTAAAAATGAATTTTTAATCAATTAAATATGATTAAAACAATTTAATTCAATAAAAATATAAAAATAAAACATTTTTCAGAAACTAAAAGTGGGGTAATTTTCTATATGGTGTCAAGATGCTACTCCTAAATTTTTATAATTTTTGGAGCAAAAATGAATTTAATATAAATATTCTAAGTTTATATGTAATATATATATATATACTAAATAACCAAATAAAAGGAAAAAGGAAAAGGAAAACAAATGCTGAAAAAAAAATGTTGTTGCATGGATTCGAACCTGTGACCCTTGGTTTCAGAAACAAGGGACTCAACCATTAGACCAAGCAACCAAGTTGTTGATTTTATCCAAACACTATATTATTTAATCAGTTATTTAGAAGTCATCTTCTTCCCCAAACTTAACAACTAGAAACCCTAACCCTAAATTTTATAATAATCTGATTAAGACAAGATTAAACCACAAAACCTTAGGGCTTTTGTTTAGGGATGAAAGAGGAACAAAATGGCACGAAAAAGTAGGACTCATAATGCGTAATATGATCGCAAACTACACTTCAAGGGCCGCACAACCTTCGTCAATTGGACGTGATTTGGACAAGTTTTTGTGGGGATTTTTGATGGGTTTTGAAAGGAATGAGCATTGGAAACTAACCCCAAGCTTGATTTATATAATAGTCATGAGAAAATGGCGTTTTGCAAGGATTAATAAATCCGGCGGTTACATACCCGCCTCTGTTTCATTGGAGCAATTAAACGCAGGTTTTTGCCATTTAAGTGAGGGAAAACAAAGGTTTTCAATGAAGAAACGTAAACCCACATAAATTGGATGTTAAAACGCCAAGAAACTACATAAAAAAAGGTCGCCGGAGTCAAATTCCGGCCGCCGGAAATCTGACCGGCCGGAAAAACGGGATTCAAGAGAGGAGGGAAGAAAATGTTTTAAAACTTTCACCTTTTGGCAGAACTAGTCCCTTTAGTTTAACCTTGTTAGTTAAGTTCAAGTTTGGTTAAGTTTTTCTTATAAAAACATTAACTAAGTTACCATAACTTAACTTAAAAGTTTTTTTTTTTTTTTTAATCTTTGTAAAACTTGAAAAAAAAAATTTCTTATAAAACCCATGGCGTAGACGTTTCAAGATACGTATTTGATTAAAACTGATACCCGATCCATAATAACTATATATGATAAAAAAATTTAGTTCGCTTTAAATTTAAATTTGAAACGACGAAAATTATAGGAACTATAATGGAAATATTTCAAAGGGTTATTACTGTCAATTTGACGAAAGACGAGGTTGACGGATGTCACAGTCTCCCATACTTTAGAAAATTTCGTCTCGAAATTTATTTCAAGTGGAGGTTTCTATGAAATAAAACGCGTTGTAAAATTCAACTAGGTTTTCAAAAGAGAATTTTATCATTTATGATTCGACACAATTTAAAATACTTGTCTAACATCCAAAGTAAAAGTTCCCAAAATCTTTGACAGTTAACCCAAAGTTAGAAAGTTGAGAATCTTAAACGAGAAAGGTTTTGGGAATGTGTAACAGGTGAGTGCAGAGGTACTAATGAAGCAGTTTCCCTTACGTTAGAAAAGTTTCTGACTAAATGTTATTAGAGTAAGCAACAAAAATCCAAATAATCGAGTGTGTAAGAGTATACAAGGTTCGTGTTTATGTGCGGGTATTCAAGAGAAAAACCCTAGGAAGACGTAATGAAGCTCGTGTAAGAACGTTCTTATTGAAAATAATAGCTATTAGTCAACTATCTAATGAAGAGGTAGTAATGGGTAACGGGTCGGTTCTTGGTTAGACTCCTAGTCCATTCCCGCAGTATCGTTCATGCTTATATATAGGGTGTACCGCAGCTGACCCACCACACTCCCGATACTTTGGATTCGTACTGATTGTCTACCAACAGCCTGATTAGAATTACACACCACCCTCATGTACCTGTAAGCCCATGATTTCGTTCCGGACCGTAATCATCGATTTACCTTACACTAGGGTGTTATGCTTTTCCATAACCCTATCCTAAGTAATACTATAAATAAATGCGTGCAATCAGAATGTAATAGCCACTGTAATGAAATAATGTTCAATCATGACATGGTTAGAGGTCCTTCCCTTTCGGGTTTACCCTTAACCGGTAACTTCTGTTCACATCGTTGGCTCTAAACACCCATATTGATAAACTCTGAGATTTACACTGTTCCCCTCAGATTAAAGAAATACTCTAGTCCGAGTCGTACGTGGGCACCGGCTTAGATCTCATACGAGTTATCAACTGGTATGTTCATTGGCCATGATGATGAACAAAATAATGTAAAGTATAACAGGGTTTTGCTCAAAACAGGGAAGAAAATATGCATACCAAATATGCGTTCAAGTAAGTATATAAGTATAGTCATAAAATTCTGACTGAAAGAATAATATAAAATAAATCGAGTAAATCGCACAATTGCACAAAATGAAAGTAAACGAGTTGAATTAATGCAAATAGGCAATGTGAAAATAATCACAAATAACGTGTCAGAAATAACTATGAATAAAAATGGTGCAAGATTAAAATAATGAAATTTATGGCAAATGAATGTGCACGGAACGAGTGTATAGCCTACTGGCACGTGAGTTTAAAATCTAATAATTTTACATATATGCGTTATACTATAAAAGACATTTAGCAACATTCTGATAAAAAGATGTCCATTCTTTTGTTAAACCAAAAGTTTTGCAACTGAAAAAGTATAAGTGTAAAAGGTAAATTTTCGCAGTTTACTCGACTTTGTGATATTGTTGAAAGAATAGTTAGTGATGCATGAGAATAAAATTTTTTTAGAAATCGAAGTGTGTTTTAGATTCAAAACAGGTTCATTTGCAAAATCTTCGTAATTACACGTTTTCATGTGTTTACGAGAAATCGAGTTTGAAAAGTGTTATAAAGCTTATTATTAGTTGCAAATTTCTCTCGAAAATATATATTGGTTATGTCATATGAAAACAAAGGGTTACATTTGGTCTTTAAATTATGCAATACAAGTTTGTAAAATGCAAAATGAAACCATTTCATGAAGTATGTGTAAATTGAATGTGTTTTAAAAGACCATGATTTAAAATGACGTGAATGATAAGATTAAAGTATGTAATAGATTACCAACATTTAAGAAAATTCATAATCAACGAGATGTAGAAATAGATCCTTGAGATGTGGATTTCACTCCTAACTCAAAGATGTATTTCAAAATTGAAAACGATTGCGGAATGAAACCAATCACTAAGTTAAGGATATCACTCCCAGCTTAGTGGTTAAGTTTCTTTTTGAAGGAAATACTCCTTGAGGTGTGGATGTCACTCCTATCTTAAAGATATATTCCTAAGATAAATAACCTATAGAGGAGTGAAACTAATCACCAAGGTATGGATGTCACTCCTAACTTGGTGCTATCGTTTCGTTTGTGAAATACGAGCGTATTCTTTTCTAAGCAAAATACCGAAAGAATATCGAGAAATAATCATAACGAAAATATCTTGAAAGAAAATATAAGAATAAGGGAAATATATACGAGAGGACTCGTGAAAGTAAGCTTAGTTATAGACTAGGCTAAAAGGCATTCTAATAACCTAATTCCCTATAACCATGGCTCTGATACCAATCTGTAACACCCCAACCGATGGCGGAAACATCGAGGTGTCACGTAGTGACGATTGTTCAATAGCTCATGGACTAAAGTGCAAATTTGAATACATTGATTGAATAATTTATTACAATGAAACGAAATACAACGATTCTAACTGTCAACTAAATTGAAATACAATGAATCAAAATCTAAATATAAATCCGAAAGCTTAAAGAATGCATCTCAAAACAACCTGAAACATGTACAAAATATTTTGGTCAATACAAAAATTGTATTGGTGAGCATACCCTGTTTAAATAAATATAGTAGAAGAGTGTTTTGCAATTCATGTGTTGTAACAAGTGGTATCCGGGTCAAATCAACCCTAAGAGAAGTAAGCAGATATATATAGTATGCGCTAGTAGTAAAGTAATACATAGCAATGACGAGGACTCTCAACAGAGTCACAAGGGTATAAACCATAGTACTATTCATTGAAATGCCAGGCCGCCCAGCGGTTAATGATTTGACAGGTCATAAATACACAAAATAACACAAGCAAACACACATAAGAATTGCTATTTTAGTAAAAGGAAATATAAACTTGATAGTAAGTACATGTGTCACCCCGAAATGTAAAATAGTAAAAAGGGGAAAGATATACTCACAGTTTGCGAAAGCGATCAAAATCCACTTAAGCGGTCGTGAGCTAAGTAATGAGAATTCCGAGGAATTCAACCTATAATGTGTAAGCATACTAATAAGGAAATGTCTAAAAAGTCTAAGGTAACTAGGGTCTAAGGCATTAGGGTTTGCTAAGTCGATCTGGGGAATTAGAGTTTTTATGATAAGTCGAATTAATATGAAATATACCAAAGTTTAAAACTACGGTTTAGGTAATATAATTATTACCAATTAAATATTTAGATAAAAATTATGTTTGACCAATTAAGATAAAATGACGTAGTTAATTACTGTAACTAGTTATTGTAAATAATACAATAATTATAAATGTATAAATAAATGATTATGAGTTACACAATGATCCAACAAATGTTAATAAATACTTTCAACCATAAGAGTATTTCTATTTTATAAGAATAATATATTTATAAAATAGATGTTTAAATAGTATAAATAAATAAATGCTTTATTATGTCTAATTAAACATAATAAGATTAATAATACAAGACACAATCCAAAAATACTATTTTCATAGGAAATAATTACTTTCTGATGTAAATTAATGAAAATAATTTTCTCATAATTTTTATAAACTTATTTCTATTTAAAACTGATTTAATGAGATTAAATCATGTTTAAATGATTAAAAATAGGAAAATTAATAGAATTAAATGTTTTCTGAACCAAATATTTTTATTTTAGTTCATAATCATTAGAAATAATTTATCAAAAATTTTGAGATTAAAATCATTAAAAATGAATTTTTAATCAATTAAATATGATTAAAACAATTTAATTCAATAAAAATATAAAAATAAAACATTTTTCAGAAACTAAAAGTGGGGTAATTTTCTATATGGTGTCAAGATGCTACTCCTAAATTTTTATAATTTTTGGAGCAAAAATGAATTTAATATAAATATTCTAAGTTTATATGTAATATATATATATATACTAAATAACCAAATAAAAGGAAAAAGGAAAAGGAAAACAAATGCTGAAAAAAAAATGTTGTTGCATGGATTCGAACCTGTGACCCTTGGTTTCAGAAACAAGGGACTCAACCATTAGACCAAGCAACCAAGTTGTTGATTTTATCCAAACACTATATTATTTAATCAGTTATTTAGAAGTCATCTTCTTCCCCAAACTTAACAACTAGAAACCCTAACCCTAAATTTTATAATAATCTGATTAAGACAAGATTAAACCACAAAACCTTAGGGCTTTTGTTTAGGGATGAAAGAGGAACAAAATGGCACGAAAAAGTAGGACTCATAATGCGTAATATGATCGCAAACTACACTTCAAGGGCCGCACAACCTTCGTCAATTGGACGTGATTTGGACAAGTTTTTGTGGGGATTTTTGATGGGTTTTGAAAGGAATGAGCATTGGAAACTAACCCCAAGCTTGATTTATATAATAGTCATGAGAAAATGGCGTTTTGCAAGGATTAATAAATCCGGCGGTTACATACCCGCCTCTGTTTCATTGGAGCAATTAAACGCAGGTTTTTGCCATTTAAGTGAGGGAAAACAAAGGTTTTCAATGAAGAAACGTAAACCCACATAAATTGGATGTTAAAACGCCAAGAAACTACATAAAAAAAGGTCGCCGGAGTCAAATTCCGGCCGCCGGAAATCTGACCGGCCGGAAAAACGGGATTCAAGAGAGGAGGGAAGAAAATGTTTTAAAACTTTCACCTTTTGGCAGAACTAGTCCCTTTAGTTTAACCTTGTTAGTTAAGTTCAAGTTTGGTTAAGTTTTTCTTATAAAAACATTAACTAAGTTACCATAACTTAACTTAAAAGTTTTTTTTTTTTTTTAATCTTTGTAAAACTTGAAAAAAAAAATTTCTTATAAAACCCATGGCGTAGACGTTTCAAGATACGTATTTGATTAAAACTGATACCCGATCCATAATAACTATATATGATAAAAAAATTTAGTTCGCTTTAAATTTAAATTTGAAACGACGAAAATTATAGGAACTATAATGGAAATATTTCAAAGGGTTATTACTGTCAATTTGACGAAAGACGAAGTTGACGGATGTCACAGTCTCCCATACTTTAGAAAATTTCGTCTCGAAATTTATTTCAAGTGGAGGTTTCTATGAAATAAAACGCGTTGTAAAATTCAACTAGGTTTTCAAAAGAGAATTTTATCATTTATGATTCGACACAATTTAAAATACTTGTCTAACATCCAAAGTAAAAGTTCCCAAAATCTTTGACAGTTAACCCAAAGTTAGAAAGTTGAGAATCTTAAACGAGAAAGGTTTTGGGAATGTGTAACAGGTGAGTGCAGAGGTACTAATGAAGCAGTTTCCCTTACGTTAGAAAAGTTTCTGACTAAATGTTATTAGAGTAAGCAACAAAAATCCAAATAATCGAGTGTGTAAGAGTATACAAGGTTCGTGTTTATGTGCGGGTATTCAAGAGAAAAACCCTAGGAAGACGTAATGAAGCTCGTGTAAG
Source organism: Ambrosia trifida (assembly GCA_028751855.1). Lineage (NCBI taxonomy): Eukaryota > Viridiplantae > Streptophyta > Magnoliopsida > Asterales > Asteraceae > Ambrosia > Ambrosia trifida. Next base: position 84,312,059 of record CM054122.1, read on the forward strand.
AACGTTCTTATTGAAAATAATAGCTATTAGTCAACTATCTAATGAAGAGGTAGTAATGGGTAACGGGTCGGTTCTTGGTTAGACTCCTAGTCCATTCCCGCAGTATCGTTCATGCTTATATATAGGGTGTACCGCAGCTGACCCACCACACTCCCGATACTTTGGATTCGTACTGATTGTCTACCAACAGCCTGATTAGAATTACACACCACCCTCATGTACCTGTAAGCCCATGATTTCGTTCCGGACCGTAATCATCGATTTACCTTACACTAGGGTGTTATGCTTTTCCATAACCCTATCCTAAGTAATACTATAAATAAATGCGTGCAATCAGAATGTAATAGCCACTGTAATGAAATAATGTTCAATCATGACATGGTTAGAGGTCCTTCCCTTTCGGGTTTACCCTTAACCGGTAACTTCTGTTCACATCGTTGGCTCTAAACACCCATATTGATAAACTCTGAGATTTACACTGTTCCCCTCAGATTAAAGAAATACTCTAGTCCGAGTCGTACGTGGGCACCGGCTTAGATCTCATACGAGTTATCAACTGGTATGTTCATTGGCCATGATGATGAACAAAATAATGTAAAGTATAACAGGGTTTTGCTCAAAACAGGGAAGAAAATATGCATACCAAATATGCGTTCAAGTAAGTATATAAGTATAGTCATAAAATTCTGACTGAAAGAATAATATAAAATAAATCGAGTAAATCGCACAATTGCACAAAATGAAAGTAAACGAGTTGAATTAATGCAAATAGGCAATGTGAAAATAATCACAAATAACGTGTCAGAAATAACTATGAATAAAAATGGTGCAAGATTAAAATAATGAAATTTATGGCAAATGAATGTGCACGGAACGAGTGTATAGCCTACTGGCACGTGAGTTTAAAATCTAATAATTTTACATATATGCGTTATACTATAAAAGACATTTAGCAACATTCTGATAAAAAGATGTCCATTCTTTTGTTAAACCAAAAGTTTTGCAACTGAAAAAGTATAAGTGTAAAAGGTAAATTTTCGCAGTTTACTCGACTTTGTGATATTGTTGAAAGAATAGTTAGTGATGCATGAGAATAAAATTTTTTTAGAAATCGAAGTGTGTTTTAGATTCAAAACAGGTTCATTTGCAAAATCTTCGTAATTACACGTTTTCATGTGTTTACGAGAAATCGAGTTTGAAAAGTGTTATAAAGCTTATTATTAGTTGCAAATTTCTCTCGAAAATATATATTGGTTATGTCATATGAAAACAAAGGGTTACATTTGGTCTTTAAATTATGCAATACAAGTTTGTAAAATGCAAAATGAAACCATTTCATGAAGTATGTGTAAATTGAATGTGTTTTAAAAGACCATGATTTAAAATGACGTGAATGATAAGATTAAAGTATGTAATAGATTACCAACATTTAAGAAAATTCATAATCAACGAGATGTAGAAATAGATCCTTGAGATGTGGATTTCACTCCTAACTCAAAGATGTATTTCAAAATTGAAAACGATTGCGGAATGAAACCAATCACTAAGTTAAGGATATCACTCCCAGCTTAGTGGTTAAGTTTCTTTTTGAAGGAAATACTCCTTGAGGTGTGGATGTCACTCCTATCTTAAAGATATATTCCTAAGATAAATAACCTATAGAGGAGTGAAACTAATCACCAAGGTATGGATGTCACTCCTAACTTGGTGCTATCGTTTCGTTTGTGAAATACGAGCGTATTCTTTTCTAAGCAAAATACCGAAAGAATATCGAGAAATAATCATAACGAAAATATCTTGAAAGAAAATATAAGAATAAGGGAAATATATACGAGAGGACTCGTGAAAGTAAGCTTAGTTATAGACTAGGCTAAAAGGCATTCTAATAACCTAATTCCCTATAACCATGGCTCTGATACCAATCTGTAACACCCCAACCGATGGCGGAAACATCGAGGTGTCACGTAGTGACGATTGTTCAATAGCTCATGGACTAAAGTGCAAATTTGAATACATTGATTGAATAATTTATTACAATGAAACGAAATACAACGATTCTAACTGTCAACTAAATTGAAATACAATGAATCAAAATCTAAATATAAATCCGAAAGCTTAAAGAATGCATCTCAAAACAACCTGAAACATGTACAAAATATTTTGGTCAATACAAAAATTGTATTGGTGAGCATACCCTGTTTAAATAAATATAGTAGAAGAGTGTTTTGCAATTCATGTGTCGTATACTGTTTGCAATTATGTAACAAGTGGTATCCGGGTCAAATCAACCCTAAGAGAAGTAAGCAGATATATATAGTATGCGCTAGTAGTAAAGTAATACATAGCAATGACGAGGACTCTCAACAGAGTCACAAGGGTATAAACCATAGTACTATTCATTGAAATGCCAGGCCGCCCAGCGGTTAATGATTTGACAGGTCATAAATACACAAAATAACACAAGCAAACACACATAAGAATTGCTATTTTAGTAAAAGGAAATATAAACTTGATAGTAAGTACATGTGTCACCCCGAAATGTAAAATAGTAAAAAGGGGAAAGATATACTCACAGTTTGCGAAAGCGATCAAAATCCACTTAAGCGGTCGTGAGCTAAGTAATGAGAATTCCGAGGAATTCAACCTATAATGTGTAAGCATACTAATAAGGAAATGTCTAAAAAGTCTAAGGTAACTAGGGTCTAAGGCATTAGGGTTTGCTAAGTCGATCTGGGGAATTAGAGTTTTTATGATAAGTCGAATTAATATGAAATATACCAAAGTTTAAAACTACGGTTTAGGTAATATAATTATTACCAATTAAATATTTAGATAAAAATTATGTTTGACCAATTAAGATAAAATGACGTAGTTAATTACTGTAACTAGTTATTGTAAATAATACAATAATTATAAATGTATAAATAAATGATTATGAGTTACACAATGATCCAACAAATGTTAATAAATACTTTCAACCATAAGAGTATTTCTATTTTATAAGAATAATATATTTATAAAATAGATGTTTAAATAGTATAAATAAATAAATGCTTTATTATGTCTAATTAAACATAATAAGATTAATAATACAAGACACAATCCAAAAATACTATTTTCATAGGAAATAATTACTTTCTGATGTAAATTAATGAAAATAATTTTCTCATAATTTTTATAAACTTATTTCTATTTAAAACTGATTTAATGAGATTAAATCATGTTTAAATGATTAAAAATAGGAAAATTAATAGAATTAAATGTTTTCTGAACCAAATATTTTTATTTTAGTTCATAATCATTAGAAATAATTTATCAAAAATTTTGAGATTAAAATCATTAAAAATGAATTTTTAATCAATTAAATATGATTAAAACAATTTAATTCAATAAAAATATAAAAATAAAACATTTTTTAGAAACTAAAAGTGGGGTAATTTTCTATATGGTGTCAAGATGCTACTCCTAAATTTTTATAATTTTTGGAGCAAAAATGAATTTAATATAAATATTCTAAGTTTATATGTAATATATATATATACTAAATAACCAAATAAAAGGAAAAAGGAAAAGGAAAACAAATGCTGAAAAAAAAATGTTGTTGCATGGATTCGAACCTGTGACCCTTGGTTTCAGAAACAAGGGACTCAACCATTAGACCAAGCAACCAAGTTGTTGATTTTATCCAAACACTATATTATTTAATCAGTTATTTAGAAGTCATCTTCTTCCCCAAACTTAACAACTAGAAACCCTAACCCTAAATTTTATAATAATCTGATTAAGACAAGATTAAACCACAAAACCTTAGGGCTTTTGTTTAGGGATGAAAGAGGAACAAAATGGCACGAAAAAGTAGGACTCACAATGCGTAATATGATCGCAAACTACACTTCAAGGGCCGCACAACCTTCGTCAATTGGACGTGATTTGGACAAGTTTTTGTGGGGATTTTTGATGGGTTTTGAAAGGAATGAGCATTGGAAACTAACCCCAAGCTTGATTTATATAATAGTCATGAGAAAATGGCGTTTTGCAAGGATTAATAAATCCGGCGGTTACATACCCGCCTCTGTTTCATTGGAGCAACTAAACGCAGGTTTTTGCCATTTAAGTGAGGGAAAACAAAGGTTTTCAATGAAGAAAGGTAAACCCACATAAATTGGATGTTAAAACGCCAAGAAACTACATAAAAAAAGGTCGCCGGAGTCAAATTCCGGCCGCCGGAAATCTGACCGGCCGGAAAAACGGGATTCAAGAGAGGAGGGAAGAAAATGTTTTAAAACTTTCACCTTTTGGCAGAACTAGTCCCTTTAGTTTAACCTTGTTAGTTAAGTTCAAGTTTGGTTAAGTTTTTCTTATAAAAACATTAACAAAGTTACCATAACTTAACTTAAAAGTTTTTTTTTTTTTTTTAATCTTTGTAAAACTTGAAAAAAAAAATTTCTTATAAAACCCATGGCGTAGACGTTTCAAGATACGTATTTGATTAAAACTGATACCCGATCCATAATAACTATATATGATAAAAAAATTTAGTTCGCTTTAAATTTAAATTTGAAACGATGAAAATTATAGGAACTATAATGGAAATATTTCAAAGGGTTATTACTGTCAATTTGACGAAAGACGAGGTTGACGGATGTCACACCTAATAACCGAAAAATACTGTCCTATTAATGAAATGGAGAAAATGGAGATGGAATTTTTAGGACTAGAAATGAAAGGGTTAGACTGTGTAAGCTATATCAACAAATTCAATCAACTTGCTCGCTTAGTACCACACCAGGTAACACCCGAACCTAAGCGAATAAGAAGATTCATTTGGGGCTTAAATCCACAAATCCAGGGGATAGTCAGAGGTGCTAAACCTATTAAGTACGATGTTGCATGTGAACTAGCTTTAAGCTTAACCGACGACATAATCCGTCATAGGGAAAAGGATAAGGTACAAGTAGGAAATAAAAGAGGTTGGAGTGAAACCTTCCGTCCCACCAATTATAACACTTCAGGTAAAAGTCAAGAAAATCCCCGAGAGGAAGGAAACCCAGGAAAGAAACCATATAGGGGAAGCAACCCATTTTGCCAAAAATGTAAGTTTTACCATACGGGAGATTGTAGAAAAAGGTGTAGTCGATGTGGACGATTTCATTTTGGTGAGTGTAAAGGACCTCATTGTCAAAAATGTAACAAAGTAGGACATCAAACCAAGGAATGCAGGTTCGATCCCAATCGCCCACGGGTATGTTACGAATGCAAAGAACCGGGTCATTACAAGGTTGATTGTCCAAAACTCAAGAATTCTCCACAAAAAGAGCAAGCACGAGGAAGGGCTTTTGTCATGAATGCGGACGAGGCACGAGAAGAACCAGATCTAGTGACGGGTATGTTCTATCTTGATCACTTACCCGTTTATGCTTTGTTCGATACTGGGGCTAATCTAAGTTTTATTTCAAAAACCTTCATAGATAAACTAAACGTTTCCCCAGAATCATTAAACCAACCCTATGACATCAAAATAGCTAATGGTAAAATTTTGAAGGCTACCGAAGTATTTAAAAATTTTACATTAACTATTGAAAACCAGGAATTCAAAATCAATCTCATACCTATGACATTAGGAGAATTTGATATTGTAATAGGGATGGATTGGTTAGCTTCTAATCAGGCTGAAATGGTTTGCAAAGAGAAATAAGTAAAAATTCCATTACCTAATCAAGAAATCTTAACCATTTACGGAGAAAAACCTAAGGGAACGTTAAACCTAATTCCGAGTGCTAAGATGATTAAATATTTAAATAAAGGGCATCAAGCTTTCTTAGTTCACGTGAATCTAGGAAATGAAGAACAAGGGTTAGAAATGGCAAAAATTAAGATTGTTTCGGAATTTAGAGATGTATTTCCAAACAAATTACCTGGTTTACCCCCACCTCGTCAAGTAGAATTCCAGATTAACCTAATTCCTGGAGCCGCACCCATTGCTAGAGCTCCATATAGGTTAGCCACAACGGAATTAAAAGAATTAACAAACCAATTGGAGGAACTTATAGAAAGAGGGTTTGTTAGACCAAGCACGTCCCCTTGGGGAGCACCTGTGCTTTTTGTTAAGAAGAAAGATGGATCGATGAGAATGTGTATAGACTATCGGGAACTAAATAAGTTAACTATTAAGAACCGATATCCGTTACCTAGAATAGATGATCTTTTTGACCAATTGCATGGGTCAAAATACTTTTCAAAGATCGATCTCAGATCAGGTTACCATCAAGTGAAAATAAGAGAGGAAGATGAACCAAAAACCGCTTTTAGAACAAGGTACGGACATTATGAATTTTTAGTCATGCCTTTTGGGCTAACAAATGCTCCTGCAGCATTCATGGACCTAATGAATAGGATCTGCCGACCTTATTTGAATAAGTGTGTGATTGTGTTTTTGGATGATATATTAATTTATTCAAAATCTGAAGAAGAACACGAGCAACATTTACGAGAAGTTCTAGAAACCTTAAGAAAAGAGAAACTTTATGCTAAGTTTAGTAAATGTGAATTTTGGGTAAAAGAAATTAAGTTTCTAGGACATGTTATCAATAAGGACGGAATCCAAGTAGATCCTACAAAAGTAGAAGCCATTCAAAAATGGGAAACTCCCAAGAATCCTACAGAAATTAGACAATTTCTAGGGTTAGCAGGATATTATAGAAGATTTATAGAAAACTTTGCTAGATTAGCACTACCTCTTACGTCCTTAACCAGAAAAATTTCTAAGTTTGAATGGAAGGAAAAACAAGAGCAGGCATTTCAAAGTTTGAAAGAAAAGTTATGTGAAGCTCCCGTGTTAACTCTACCAGAAGAGGGAAAAGCATTTACAGTATACTGTGATGCTTCCCTACAAGGATTAGGCTGTGTATTAATGCAAGAAAATCATGTTATCGCATATGCTTCCCGACAGCTAAAAAGACATGAGCAAAATTATGTTACTCATGATTTGGAAATGGGAGCCATAATATTTGCATTGAAAATATGGAGACACTATTTATATGGGACCAAGTGTACCATCTACACGGACCATAAGGGTCTCCAACATATTTTTGATCAAAAACTCCTAAATATGCGACAAAGAAGGTGGGTAGAAATTCTAAGCGATTATGAGTGTGATATAAAATATCATCCAGGAAAAGCTAATATTGTAGCCGACGCCCTAAGCAGAAAGGATAGAACTTTAGGAGCAAAAGGTTATAAAATTTCCATAATCAATGAATTTTTAGCACAATTAAGAAATTTTCAAAGAGAAGCCTTAGAACCTACCTTAGTGAAAATTGAATCACTCAACAGAGAAGAAGAAAGACTAATAGAAGGAACAGATGGGATACTAAGATACAATCAAAGAATTTGGGTACCTCAGCATGGAAATCAAAGAGAAATTATTTTAGGAGAAATGCATGGTTCCAAGTATTCTGTTCACCCAGGAAGCCATAAGATGTATCGAGACCTTAGGAGAAATTTTTGGTGGCCCGGTATGAAAAGAAACGTGGGCGAGTTTGTAGCCAAATGTATAATCTGTTCTAAGGTTAAGGCTGAACATCAGAAACCTAGTGGTTTGTTAATCCAACCAGAAATTCCAGTCTGGAAATGGGATCAAATCACTATGGATTTTGTAACAAAGTTACCAAAAACCCAAAGAGGTCACGATACTATTTGGGTTATTGTAGATCGTCTAACCAAATCTGCTCATTTTCTGCCTATACAAGAAGATTTTAAGATCGAAAAATTGTCTAGAATTTATCTGCATGAAATAGTATCTAGACATGGAATACCCCTCTCAATAATCTCAGATCGTGACAGTCGATTCACATCTAGATTTTGGGAAGGCTTCCAGAATGCATTAGGATCTCAAATAAAAATGAGCACCGCATATCACCCACAAACAGATAGCCAAAGTGAAAGAACCATCCAAACACTAGAGGATATGCTAAGAGCTTGTATCCTGGAATTCGGTGGCAGTTGGGACACTCATTTACCATTGATAGAATTTTCTTACAATAATAGTTATCACGCTTCTATTCAAGCTGCACCATACGAAGCTTTATATGGTAGAAAGTGTCGGTCCCCGATATGCTGGAAGGATATCGGAGAAACCGAACTCACGGGCCCACAAATTATCCAAGAAACGACAGATAAAATTGTGCAGATCAAGAAAAATTTAGAAAAAGCAAGAAGTCGTCAGAAGAGTTACGCAGACAATCGAAGAAGACCATTAGAATTCCAAGAAGGAGATTATGTCCTATTAAAAGTATCCCCTGGAAAGGGGTAATAAGATTTCAAAAACGAGGAAAGTTAAATCCCCGTTTTATAGGACCTTATCAAGTGAAAGCTAGAATAGGACCAGTGGCCTATAGATTGGAATTACCCCCAGAATTAAGTGAAATTCATGATGTCTTCCATGTTTCTAACCTTAGAAAATGCGTAATCGATGCACAAGTTATTATTCCATTAGATCAGGTCAAGGTAAACCCTCAACTTCACTTTACCGAAGAACCCGTAGAAATTATGTCACGACAAGAAAGGAAGTTGAGAAGAGGCAAGATTCCTATAGTACAAGTTAAATGGAATGCCAAACAAGGACCTGAAATTGGTTCGAAAGAGAAGACATCATGAAAACAAAGTACCCTCACTTGTTCAGAAATCAGGTAAAGTCATTAAAATTTCGAGGACGAAATTCCCCAAGGGGGGGAGATTGTAACAACTCTAAACTTAACCGTAATTATAAAACGATTAATAAAATAGTATTGGGCCACCCATAGTAGTAGCCCAATAAACCTTACCCGGATTACTAACTCGGCTCAGTAATTAATCTTAGGTGGGCCGAATGTTTTAATAAAATGGTAAGTGGGCCTCATATTAGGACCAATGTAAAGGCCCGCTAACTCAAAGTCCAAATAAACCAAATATGGTTAGCCCACTAAGAATACCCGATGGTTTATAAATGGGTTAGAAGGTAATGGGCCAAGACCAAACACCCTTAATGTTATGTAGCCTATATCTAGGAAGAAATTAATAAAAGCCCAAGTCTTCCCTTGAAGGAATCGGCCCAACAGAAAAGAAAACAACACATCACCTTAATTACTCATCTTGTTGTAACACTCAACCCCATTATGTGAACTCCACCTAAGCATGTCTAGGATAGGTATCATAATGGCATGCATGAACCATGCACCTCTATAAAGATACTCTTAAGCACAAGATTTGATACAAAATCTTCAAAACCATCGGCCCTCTTCAAACCTCTTTAAACCCTTCATCTACTCACCAAAACTATGCATGCAAGATGTCCATATTATCTAAAACCGATCGGCTCCCGAATCCATTCCACTTAGATTAAACCCATTTGGCCTCTTACCAATCGTAGATAGCTTAGTAATATTATCAACATTCAAGGAAATCTCCGGCTGCCGTGAAAGCCGAGTAAAAGTAACATCCGGGTAAGTATTTTGTATAATCTTTAGGAACCGAGCGCCAAGCTGTGATGGCCAGCTTTAGTTAGGATACACGCCTAAGCTGTAACGGCCAGCTATACGATTATATTTTCTTGTTATAATATGGTTTATCATTAACAGGAACTCGAAGGAACTAGTAGCTATACCGCTTGTGAAACACCGCAATCCGAAGTAACAAACGTGAGTGTGTGTACCCCATTTTTGTTATATTAATTTCGGGGTAAATGCATGTTGGTCGAGTAAAAGGATTTATGTTGTGTCATAGTTTGCATTGTGTCACGATCATGAAAAACCATAGAACTCGATCGTATAGAAATAACGAGAGTGGATCCATTCGGTATTAAAAAGGATGTATTCCGACCATTTAGAGGATCGGACCACATAACATATGTCAAAATGTTCCATCGATATACATCCTACCTTAGAAAAGATCGATCCATACGAAAATTGCATGTTTATGAAAAGTGTAATCGGTCATTCTGGCACCACTCACTAGCATCGCTAACGTATTTTCGACATGCATTTCAGGTTGAGGAATGAAAGGGAAACCCGAGCTCTACGTAGGCTAAAATCGAGTCAATGCAAAGTTGATAAATAACCGGCCCTGTGGGCCGGATTGCGTCCAAACAGGCTTCGGCCCAAGTCATGTTTAAAAGTTGTTGTTTAAAAGTTATGTGTTGTATTTTGAAATTGGAAACTAATGGGTTGTAATATTAAGTAATGATGTTTTCTTAAAATAAAATATGATGTGATTTAAGTAAAGTTTAGTGACATGATTACCAATCCGTAATGACTCGGTAAATTTCGGGTCGTTACAGTACCAGACAGTTCTTTGAAACCGTGTGTGATCGAAGCAGCGGCACAATGTTTTTAATAATATATTTTCTTTTTGTTATTGTGGTTTGATCTTATTTTCCGCATTCGATTAAATCATTGGGTGATATCTTGTGTTGTTTGGGACTTACAAGTGGTATCAGAGCCATTGAAGCCATTCAAAGGCTCGGTTTTGATATCACTCGAAGAACAAGAAGGATTTGCACAGTGTTGGGGGATGTATGTTAGTCGAAAGAGAGGTTCTCCGGTTCATATGGTTGGTCCTATATTATGGAATCGTGATTTCATTATTTGTTTGAAATATGTTTGATTTTCTGGGTTTGATTGGATTGATGATGATTATCGAGTTGAGTTTGAATGAATATGTTTATGGCCGATTTGATTGCATGGATGTACAATCATATTAGTTTTTGATTTGAAGGCCCGTAACCCTTAGTGGCATTAGGCTAAACTCCAAACTTAGCTTTGTATTCGGCTATGTTTTTGGTTAATCTTAACTATTTACACTTGCCCATGTATATCGATTTGGGGATGTTAAGGTTTGGATTGAATGTGACTATGAATGTTCATCTTATGTTCATGGTTTGTTCTTGAAGATCGACCTTAGAATGGTTCTACATAGTTTAATGTGTGTTGCTGGGGTTGATTGATTCATGAGATGTGGTGGATTTGGACGGATTGGTGTTTGCGGGTATGGTGGGATCCAATCGGGTTTGGGTCTCATAATTAATATTGATTGACTTTCTAAATAATTGTGCAAACAATATTGGGAAGGTAGTTATGGATTTTTAAATAAGTTTGGAAACATGCGGATCCGATGGGAATTGGGAATGGTTTATGCGATTGTTTTCGGGTCTTGGTATGATCCGATGTGTTTGATTTAATTGAGATTATCTTTCCAAAATTTTAGTCTTAATGTTTGGAAAGTTGTTAAGGATTTTGAATGGTTTTAATTTAGAGGTATTTTTGGGATTGTAGTATTGAATGTTGGTCAAAATTTTGAAAAAAGAAAGCTTCTGCCGTAAATATGGGATTTAAAAATGGAGAGCTTTGACTTTGAATGGTTTAAGATAAGTTAGAATATTTATGATTGGTTTAGAAAAAGTTGGGCACCAAGATGTATGTTCTACATCGAATTATCGAAATAATATGGAAATGGGCCTGGGTATGTGTTATTTGATCTACTGATGGATTGGAAGGGATTGGCTTAATTGGGCTGTGACTTTTTCGGACCGAACTGGGCCGTTTTTTACATTTATTTGGGTTAGTCGTGGGCTCTTCATTGGTGAGCTCCCTAATTTAGTGATAGGAACCGGTTTGGGCTTTGCCGGTTTATATCTTATCAGGATTACGAAGATATGGGATTAAGTTCTTTGTTTGGGCCGTGGAGTTTATTAAAGAAGTTGGACTAGGCCCGGGTTTAGCTTTTGATATTGGGTGCACTAAGTTGAATTGGATGGATTTGGTTTGTTTTATGGTGGATTGCTCGTAATCCAAAACCTCCTTGGGCCGCTTGGATGGTTTATAGACAATGGGCTCGTTCACTGCTGAGCTGTTAAAAGAGAAGACCCAAGACTAAAGATCATCGGCTAAAGATTTTCTTTTTACTGAGCCATGATAAAGACAGCAAAAACCTAGGGGGATATTGTTAGGCCCATAAATTGTGTAGGTTTACGCTTGTCTTTATCAAACACTTTTATATTTATTGAGCTTAGTTTTATGGTTGGGCTTGGATCAGGCCATGTGGACCAATGGGGTAGAGGCTCCTATATATTATCATGTTTTGTTTATTGTTAGGTAGACCTCTCTAATTTGTAATCATAGAGCCTCTTGTGCGAACCTTGTACCAGACGAGTTCTCTCGTGTGCAAGGTTCCTAGAGATTGTACCAAACGTTTTCTAGAGAACGTGTGCAATCTTCTTAGCGATCGTACCAGACGTTTCCTTGAAACCGTGTGCGATCGAAGCAGCGGTACAATGTTTTTAATAATATATTTTCTTTTTGTTCTTGTGGATTGATCTTATTTTCCGCATTCGATTAAATCATTGGGTGATATCTTGTGTTGTTTGGGACTTACAACATCCGCTTATACCCATCTATAATCTATAACTTATAATAAAATAATTGAATATTGATGAGATGACATTCAATGGAGGCCTAAGAAAGTCATTTTAATGACATGGCATTCAAGGAGGCATTCTCCTCCTTGAGTGTGCCATGTGTCATGTCATGTGGCAAATTAAAAATAAATAAATAATAATATAAAACCTAATCTACTAAATTTAAATTGAGTTATTTTAGGAAAAAAAAATTAAAAACAAATTTAAATTTTTCTCTCTTATTTGCCTCCCATAATTTTTAAACGTTAATATCTTTTATATACGATATTTTTTAAAGAAAAAAGTTACACCAAATTAACGAGTGTTTTATTATCTTTCCAACGAGTACCATAGTTCTATATAAAAAACGGAGAAAAAACAACTACTCCCCTCAGTCTGATCACACAGTGTTTGTCTGAGAGAATGTTTGTGTGTGTGATGCAATAGAACAGTACAAGCACTGTTCTATTTATAGACAGACTTAAACCACTGATGACCTAAGCTGACGTCACCTAAGACAATGACCTCTAACAGAATAACAAACATAAAACATCTGCCTATTACAAACTACTGTTACATTGAAAGCACTGATAGTAAACAGCTGTTGTAGGAAAACTCTGATAGTCTTGTATCCACTGCTGGAGCCTAAGTGCTGTTGGTTCCAGCAGTGCTTTGGTCTTCAGTACTTGAATCAGCAGTTGTTCTTCATCAGACCTTTGGTCAGCAGTTGTTCTTCATCAGTTGTTTATTCAGCAGTTCTTTGTATCAGCAGTTGTCATAGCAGTTGTTTGGATAGAACAGTTGTTAGAGTCAGCAGTCTTTTGGGAGAAGTAAGTGTAAAGACTGTTTATTGAAAGGATCAACTGTTAGCATATTTTGGCTTTCCAATCATCTGTTCTTTTCCAGGTCAGCAGACCCAACAATCTCCCCCTAGAACAGATGATGCCAAAACTCAGCTTTATTTATTGATCTTTATTCCTCATCAGACTTTCTCTGATTTGACCTTTGAATTGTAATTCAAAGTTCAGAGCAAACAAGTCTTCTTCATCTCTTTCTAGTTCCAGATTTAGCAGTGTATGGTGATCCTCTGCACATAGACTGTAAGCATCATCCATGCTGATCTTCTGAACCCTTCCATCTGACCTGAGCAATGTCAATTCATGGTTGTCTTTGTTGACTTTCCATTTTAGAATCTTTGAGTCAGTGGATTTGCTGAGTTGAATCTTTATTCTTGATGAGTTGGGTGATGGTGGTCTTCCAATGAGTTCTCTGAGCTTCTCTGTTGTAGGATCAGAGAAGAAATGTACTTGATTGAAGAGCCCTTCCTTGATGAATGTATCAGCAAACTTCCTCTGATCTTCCTCTGACATTTCCTTCTGTTTCTTGAACTGTCTTCTTGCAGCAGTTGTTAGATCAGAGGTGTCAAGTAAGCTGTCCAAGGTAAAAGTCTGTTGGGGTCTCTTCATTATTGGCTCATCAGTGTAAACAGGTTTTCTTGGTAGGCTGGGATCCTTCTTTCTGTTTTCTTCCAGACTTTTGTATGTCTCAACCAACCTTAGCTCAGACCATCTAGAAACTGACCTCATTTCCCCATAGTTGGCAGCTACTATCTCTTGCCTCATCCTTTTAAACTTTAAGGCTCTGACTGGGTCTCTGCCTTTGCCAAAATTAGGAGTAGAGACTTTAGCCTTGGGGTCTTTGGCCATTTCTTCAATTCTAAGAAGTTCTTCTCTCAAAGCATGTGTGGTCCAACCATTGAACTGCTTCTTGGTTGCTTTGTAAGGCTTGGTTGCCATAATCTGTTCCAGAAGAGAATCCCTTACCTCCTTTTCCAAGTCACCACTGAGAGGCATGGAGGAAATGGAGTTGCTCAGGGTCTTAGCAAAGTCTTCAATCCTTCTGAGTTTGCTAAGCTCTGCTGAATGGATGCCCTGAGCAGTCCTGTCATCCTTCCCTTTGCATTTCTCCCTAATGATGGCATCCACCTGTTCACCCTTGTATTTCAGATAAGTATCAATGTTGAGGGGAACAGGGAAGTTTGGGAGAGATGGGAAGGATCTGTCTGATGGATGTTCAGTATTGTAGAAGGATTGTAATTCCCCCTTGAGTAGATCAAGTTCAAGGGGATACTGAACAACCAATGGTTTAATGGTTGGTGGTGGTCTATGGGATCTGAATTTCGAAGTGTGTGGTGAGAATGATGTGATTGGAATAGCTGTGATAGGAGGAGTGGATTGTGTAGTTGAGGTGGTGTTTGGTGATGTGTGTATATTTTCATCATGTACAACAAAGGTTGATTTTCTCTTCCTTGTGTACATGATTTTAGGGGATGGTGATTTGGTAGCAGTGGTTGGATTAACATCTGTTAGCCTTTTAGTAGGTCCAGCAAATGTTTGGGATTTGGCTGGTGATGTAGGTTTGGTGGTTGTATGTTCAGGTGTGTTTGTTGGTTTGGGTACAGTGTTTTGGGTGGCAGTGGTTTCATTAGCAGTGGTTTTGTCAACAGAGGTGTTTAACTTAAATGGTGGTTTTCTAACATGCTTAGCAGGCCTTTTCATCCTTTTAGAGGATCCCACATCTTCAGTTTCCTGCTGTTGTTTCTTCTTGAGTTCTATTAGTGACTCTGCTTTAACTTCCAAAGTGTCAGCTCTTTTCTGTTTTTCTTGAGCAGCCTTTTCAGCTTCTATGTTTGCAGAGTCATCAACTGCTTTGTTCTTGTCAGTGGTTTGTTGTGGTGCTGTTGGTGTTGCTTGTTGTTGTTGTTGTTGTTGTGGAGCTGTTTTAGTAGACTCTGGTTTGTTGGCAAACTTGGCTTGGCCTTTTTGAGAAGGAGGACAACCAAAGGGATCTAGCTTTGGTAGCCTATCTCTGCCACTCTCCCCCTTTTTGGCATCATCAGCCGTGAAAGCATCATCATTTTCATCCCTGAGGATGGTGGTAGGGGCAGAGCCAGTAGTCTTCAGCAGGTGGTCCTTGATGGCTTTGATATCTGCACGGGTATCTTTGTACCTTGCATCCACCATATTTCTGATTTCAGCCATATATGTCTCATGTGTCTGATCAGCCAGTTTTCTGTGAGCTATGATGATGGGGGAAACAGATTTCCATAGCTCACTGGCTATATCAGCAGTTGATGGTTGACTCTTGGAAAGGTCTGCAATTGAGCTCAGTATAAGCTTGACATCAGATTTGATGTCAGCTACAGAGGTTTCAATTACAGAAACTCTGTTCGTCAATTCTTGGTATTTTGACCCATCTCCTAAGTTAATAGGATCATCTGAGTCCCTACCAGTGGTAGTTCTACCTGATTCAGTCCTAATAGGTGAATCAGATGCCCCTTTTTCTTGGTACTGGGGACTTCCAACTGTTTTTGGAGACACTATAGTGGCTTCAACAGTTGTTGCCTTCAAGGGAGTCTTAGCAATGTAATCACTGTCCTGATGTGAGACAGTGGTCTCTACATCAGTAGTGGCTGCTCCACTTGAAAACTCACCTAGAGTTGCATTGAACTCAGGTGGTGTAGCCTCCTCTTCTGTTTGTTGGATAGCAGATTGAATGTTCTCAGGACCAGTCACTTGTGGGAGTATGCTCTCAGTGATAGGTGGAAGAGAGGAACTGGGATCTTCCTGAGATTTGTCAATTGCCTCAAACAGAGGTTGCATGGTTTGTGGGACATGATGTGATGGTGAGGGTGGAGGAGTAACAAGAGAATTAGCCCTGGGAGAGGGGCTTGTGAACATTTGGCCAAGTGACTCAAATGTATCATGATGTGTGTCCCCTTGGCTTACAACATGATCCTTTTGTGAGGATTCATGAGGAGTATGGTCAGGTGGAGGTATATCCAGCTGTTGTGAGGAAGTAACAACAGTGGTTTCAGGTTGCTTTTGTGGTGCAACAGAGGTTTCTTCTGGTACCTCATCATCCAGAAGCCTCATTTGTGGTTGAGTGGTGGTTTTTGTGGATGGATGTTTCTTTTTGGAAGTGGCTGGTGTGGGTTTCACAGCACTGGATGTAGTGCCATGATCACCAGGAGCAGTGGGCTCAACAACAGAGGTTTTGACAACAGTTGTTGTCTTTGTCCTCTTTGTTTGTGTTTTAGAAACTTTTGACACTTTAGGCACTTTTTCTTGGGTGCTTCCACCCAGCATTCTAGTGAAAGTTTCATCAGTTAAGCTTTTCATTTGCATTGCATCACCCTTTTTGAAAACTTTTTCTGGTAGGACTTTTTGTAAGATTACACTAAGAATTCTTGGGTAGATAAGAAAAGCATTGTTAGACCCAGACTTGACTGCTTTCACATTTGATACTAAGTCCATGAACAATCCCTGGGAAAGATTGAAGTCAGAGTTTGACAACATGGCATAACCCAGATATTGCATCCTTAATGGGATTTCATTGAAGGATGTGGACTTAGCAGAGACACATAGAAGAAGAGTATGGAAGAAAAATTTCATGACTGGAGGGAAAAACTTTTTGAAAAGAGTTGATCTAGTCATCTGACCCTCATACCCTCTTTCTTGGAACTCAGTGTGAAGCTCTGTTTTAGTAAAAGAGTCCTTACCTGCTAGGTCATTCAGTGTGAAGGTTGTGGATATGGTTTCAGGGGTAATTACGATACTAGTTTCTCCAATTTTGGAAATAATGGAAGTAGGCTTTTTGTCTTGGAGTAAAAACTCAGCATTCAACCAAAATTCTTGGAGAGTATCAAGATAAATGGGGGCGTCAGCGGTTAGGATGGGTAAGTATTTGGAGTTTAGGAGAATGTCGATGGTGGA
Source organism: Ambrosia trifida (assembly GCA_028751855.1). NCBI lineage: Eukaryota > Viridiplantae > Streptophyta > Magnoliopsida > Asterales > Asteraceae > Ambrosia > Ambrosia trifida. The sequence continues at coordinate 84,329,261 of CM054122.1, forward strand.
ATGGAATGAAACGTTGTCATCTGTTTTAACCAGATAGGGGAGACAATTGTGGGTGGCTTTAGCTTGAAGATCCATTGTAATGGATTTCGAAGGTGAAGATGATTGAAATTTGATGGAGGGTTTGAGAATGAAGAAGGCGGTTTTCAGTATTTTGAATACAATGAGACAGTGTAACGTCTGTTGTGGTAAAACAGGGTTTTTATAGGCTCAATGAAACCGCTGATGTGGCCAAAACTCTGCTTATATGAGCAGACGTGGCAATCATCTGATGGATGAAACATCTGGTGGAAAACAGCTGTTTTTGGCAAACAACTGAGTCAAACAGCTGATGGAACCAACTATCTTTTTTTTTTTAAGGAAACAGTTGTTTTATCTGAACAGATGTTCTGAAACAGATTTTTCAACTAACAGTTGTTTTATCTGATCAGATGTTTTGAAACAGATTTTTCAACCAACAGTGGAATGAGAGACTGGATTCTTGATGATATTTTCAGCAGCTTGACTGTCTAACATGAGTGGAGTCTGAAGTGCAGTTATCCCAAAATCCAGTAGTTGATTTTGAAGCCACATGAGTTGGGCTGTACAGCTTGCAGCAGCAATGTGTTCAGCTTCAGCTGTTGAGGTTGAAACAGCTGCCTGCTTTTTGCTTTGCCATGAAACTAAGGCATTCCCTAGAAATTGGCACCCTCCTGATGTGGATTTTCTTGTGGTGTGACAGCCAGCAAAGTCACTATCTGAATAACCTGAAAGCTCAATGTTTCCATTAGCAGGATACCAGATACCAAGTGTGGGAGCACCTTTGAGGTATCTGAATATCCTTTTCACAGCAATAAGGTTTGACTTTCTGGGTGAAGCTTGGGATCAGGCCCTTGGTGCTTGTTTGAGTCCATACAGAGCTTTGTTGAGCTTGTAGACATAGTCAGGATGGAATGTGTCTTCAAAACCAGGTGGCTGACATACATAGACCTCCTCCTGAATTTTGCCATAAAGGAAAGCACATTTGATGTCCATCTGATACACCTTTATGTTGTGGTTGACAGCAAAGGCTAAGAAGAGTCTGATGGCTTCTAGTCTTGCTACAGGAGCAAAAGTCTCATCATAATCTATTCCTTCTTCTTGTCTGAAGCCTTGAACCACAAGCCTGGCTTTATTCTTGACAACAATACCCCTTTCATCAGTCTTGTTTTTGAAGACCCACTTTGTTCCTATAGGACAAACATCCTTAGGAAGTGGTACAAGCTCCCATACTTGTTGTCTTTTAAATTGAAGGAGTTCTTCTTGCATGGCTTCTACCCAACTGTTGTCTTTCAGTGCCTCTTGGTACTTGACAGGTTGTGTGAGGGATAAGAAACCTGCAAAAAGACAGATATTGGAGGATTGGCTTCTTGTGAGCACACCCTCTCTGATGTTGCCAATGATCTGGTCTGGTGGATGAGCTCTTAAGTAAATAAGATCTCCCTGATATGGAACAATGGCATTTTGAGGTGATGGACAGAGGTTTGGTGACTCTGTTGGTGTAACATCTGTTGGTACTTCTGTAGTGCCATCAGATGTTTAGAATGGTAATGGAGGAATGGGTCCAAGTGGTGTGAAATTTGACTGACTTTTGTTAACAGATGATTGACTTTTGTCAACAGATGATAGGTCAGTGGTTGTGAGGGGTGAAGCAGTGGTTTGAGGATAAGACTGGCCAACAGTGGTTGACACAGCTGTGGCAGAGTTTTGACAATTGTTTTGAACATCTGTTTCCTCTGAGGCAGAATAGATTTTGTAGTGACTGGGAATCACAACATCTGTTCTGTAATCTTGTTGTGGAGACTGTGGAATACCTGCATTGTTAGCTTTAACAGTGATATCTTCAAATTTGAATTTATCTAAATCAAATAGTTCAGCAGGGTTTGCAGGGATTTTAAGAGATGAAAGTTCATTGAACTTTACATTCAGAGTTTCTTCTATTGTCTTGGTCCTTGTGTTAAACACTTTATAGGCCTTGGCAGTAGAAGAATATCCCAGAAAATAACCACATTCTACTTTGGCTGCAAATTTTGAAATGGAATCTTTGAGATTTAAGATGAAACATGGGCAGCCAAAGATTTTGAAGAATGAAATTAATGGTTTGATTTTGAACAAAATTTCATAAGCAGTTTTTTGATGTCTGGGGTTGATTAAAACTCTGTTTTGAACATAGCAAGCAGTGTTTACAGCTTCTGCCCAAAAGGACAGTGGCAAACCAGAATCTGCTATCATGGTTCTTGCAGCTTCTATAAGAGTTCTGTTTTTCCTTTCAACCACCCCATTTTGTTCTGGTGTTCTTGGGATGCTGTACTGCCTCACAATCCCTTTTGACACACAGAAGTCATCCAACTCCTTATTCTTAAACTCTGTTCCATTGTCACTCCTGAAGACTTTTACTGGCAAGTCATATTGTTTTTCAACTTTGGTGACAAAGTCCTTCAATATACCTGCAGTCTCATCCTTAGAATGTAAAAAAGTAAGTCCATGTAAACCTAGAAAAATCATCAACTATGACAAGACAAAATCTCTTTCTTCTTAGACTCATGATTTTAACAGGGCCAAACAAGTCCATGTGCAACAATTGTAGACACTGACTGGTTTTGGACTCATCAATGGATTTGTAAGAGCTTTTATGTTGTTTCCCTTTTAAACAGGAAACACAATGCTCATCACATTTAAATTCTTTTGATGGTAAACCTCTGACAAGGCTTTGTTTGGAGAGTGTGTTGATAGTATTACGGTTGGTGTGACCCAATCTCCTATGCCACAATTCTGTCTCCTTAGTGGAGGCAGCAGAAAATAGACAGACATTTGCCATAGGATTGTCCTTTAACATATCAACAACATACACATTGCCACTTCTATGAGCAACAAGTTGTGCTTTGCTCTCAGCAATGATGGTATCAATCTTTTTCACCACTTCAGGCCCAATAATCTTACAAGTTTTCTTTGTGAAAAATGAGCCATAACCTTTGTCACTCATTTGTGAAACACTCAGAAGATTGAACTTGAGATTATCAATAAGATTGACATTTTCAAACTTGAGTTTACCAGCTTGTACAGTCCCTGAACCCAACACCTTACCTTTTGAATCATTACCAAAGGATATATCACCCCCTCCATGAGCCAAGAAGTCCAGAAGAAGGGCTCTACATCCTGTCATGTGCCTGGAGCCTCCACTATCTACATACCAAAGACTATCTAAACAAGCAGAAGCTCCCTGCACATCAGTAAATGATTAGTTTTAGTGAGTGTCCAAAGCCAGTTTGGCTTTGGATGGGTCCTCAGACCTTTCAGACTCAAGCTTTGGAAGGTGATCAGTGGTTTGGACCAATTTTTGAATTAGGTTCAACAACTGCTGCTGACCATTTGCCAGTGCTTGAATGTCAACACTTGGTGCAGCAGTTGTTTGATCACTTCCTGACAGATGATAATACCCATATGGATTTCTGTTCACTCTTGGTTTAGAGGTTCTTTTTGGCTCCTCATAAACATGTGGCAGACTGTGACAAGGAGGTTGACCATAACCTCTTGGGTATTTGCTTGTGGGTGGAGCATCTGTTACTTGGACATCTCTAGAAGCAGATGTTTCAAGCCTTTTAGTAACAGGTGTTTGGACAGGGGTGAAAGCCTGTTTGGGCTTTCCTTTTGAAGTACTAACCACAGGGTTTGCAAGAGTTTTAGCTTTGTATTCTTGTATTTTTACATCAAAATTTTTGAGATACAAGCACTCTTTGGTCTTGTGATTCTTTTTCCCACATATTGAGCATGTGGCTTTGGAATCACATTAACTTGTTCCTTTGTTAATGTCATATGCTTTTAGAAGAAAACAGTTTTTAGTGACATGATTCTTCTTTTCACAGAAATCACAGAACAAGTTGACAGTCTTTTCTTTCTTCTTCTTCCCCTTTTCAGCCTTCTTTTCAGCAGATGTTTGAGCATCTGCTGGAAGATTTTTCAGGGGAATGACCTTTGCCAGGGGAATGACTTTTGCCTGAGGAGCTGTCTTCCCATCAGGTGTTTTAAAATCAACAGGTTTAAAATTCTCAAGAGTATCACACTCATCAGACCAAGTAGGTTTAAATTCATACTTTTCAAGTTCTGTAAAAGATGAGGAACCTTCTGGTTTTTCAAGAACAATTTTCTTACCATTTGGTTCAGTGATTTTAATCTCTTGACCCTGCAGGTTTGTTGGTACTACCTCAACAGACTTTTGACTCTTTTTGTCAGTGTTTTCAAAAGCTGGAGCAGTGGTTTCAAAACCAAAACCAAACTTCACATGACTTTTGGTTTGTTTGTTGAGTAGCATCTCAAAACCTCTACATGATTCCACCCATTTCTCACATTCAACTTGGGTGGACTCAAGCTCACTTTTACAACTTTGATATTTTGCTATCATAGTTTGGAGCTGGTCTTTGGTTATGGTTGCTTCATGTTTTAAGCTGCTTATTTCAGACTCTTTTGCAGTTAAACTTGTTTTTAAATCTTTTGTAAGTTTTTCAAATTTAACTTCATCATCCAAAATTTTCTTTCTAAGGTTTTCATTCACCTCTTTGATGTTAGCAAATGCTATTACACATTTGTCAGAACACAACTCTTTAAGAATTTGAGGAGATACCTTAGCAGCAGCCATCAATGCACAATCACACTTGCACTCACAGTCATCAGATGCACCCCAGGGATCTGAGAGATTCACAACCTCTTCTTCAGGTTTTTCACCTGTAACAACTTCACTAACAACATCATCAGTCACAACATCAGATTTAGTTACCACCTCCTCAGATTCAATCTCATCCACCATGGCCATGAAATAAAAATTTTCTGGTTCATTTTCAGCTTTGGCAACTAGTGCAAAATTTTCATCTGTTAGCTCATCAGGTAGACTGCTCCAATCAACAAAGCCTTGTGTAAAGAAGCTCTGTTGACTGGTCTCTGCAGGGGCAGAGGATGAAGCAACAGTCGTTTGCACAGGTGCTTGAGCAACAGGTGTTTGCACATAGTGGATCTGAGGAACAGTGGTTTGGACATACTGGACAGGAACAGTGTTTGAGGACTATGCAAAATGAGCAGTGTTTTGCACATTTGGTCCAGGGGCATTATAGGAATTCTGATAAGTGTTGTTCTGTGGTCTTTGATTTGGATAGGTTATCATAGGTGTACCATGTTGACCCCTACATTCCCTAGCAAAATGACCAAGTCTATGACATTTGTAACACTTTATCTTTGATTTATCCAACCCAACCTTAGATCTGCCAGTTAACCCTGGAAACCTTCTCCCAGTTTTCTTGTAAAAATTATTAGTTCTTACACTGAGAAGGGCCAATTGGTGCATAATGTCCATTTCTTCCAAATCATCAGGGTCAAAGTATTTCAGATCATCATACTCAAAGGATATATTGTCAGATGCCTGGATATCACCACCACTTGTTGTGAAAGCATAGTTTGGTGAATAAGAATCAGAGTTAAAACCTGAGTTAAAACCTGAAGTTATGTCAATGAAATGATCATAACTTTGATCCTTAGTGTTTCCAGGCACCTCATCATGACCCAAAAGTGCTGTATTCCCAAATACATAGTCATCAGACACTTTTCCAGAGTCCTGGAGCTTCTTTTTCTGGTTAAGCTCTCTCTCATAGGTCAAGAGCTTACCATGAAGCTGGGTCAGTGATAGGTCTTTAAATCCAATTGAGTTTCTCATCACAATAGCAATAGTGTCCCATTTGTCTGGTAATGATTTTAAAAACCTATGGTTCAAGGTTGAATGAGGGTAAGTAAGACCAACCAATTTTAGTTCACTAATTAAGCAATTAAACCTCTCAAACTGTTGAGTTAATGACTCTCCTTTGACATGACTGAATGTTTCATATTGTTGGTTAAGTATTTCACGATTGTTTTTAATAACCTCCGCAGTCCCACCAAACTGTTCTTTCAGTGCATCCCACAACTCCTTTGCACTGTTACAGTGTAACAACCCAGCATATATATCATTTGGTAGAGCCATGGCCACAATACTGAAGGCCTTAGCATCTAACTCAATTTTCTGAAAATCCTGGTCGGAGTAGTTTTCAAGTTTCTTTGGCTCAAACACCTTGGGATCTTCAGTACTCGGCACAGTCGGAACATGTGGTCCGAAGATAACCGACTTCCAACACCCAGTGTTCTGTTGAGCTAGAACATGGCTCATCCGACGTTGCCAGATATTGTATTCAGATCTGACAAGCATCGGTGGCTTGTTGTTCGTGCCAGTGTTATGTGGATCATGATTGATTGAAGCCATTCTCTGATTTTTCAAAAAACAAAGTCTGTTTAAAAACGGTTGAAACGAAATTAAACTATTACTCTGTTTTCAATCCAACAGACAAACGATATCAATAATTGTGAGCTGATTATTAAATTGATTTGTTAGATCGAATTTAATTGACCAAGCTCTGATACCAATTGTTAGGATCTGAGTTTGATTGTTTTGATTATGTTTAACTAAATATGATATAATTGAAACGAAAATAGAATGAAAGTGCAGCGGAATAATAAACTGTTAATCAAAACAAGAGAGTAAATGTTTTCAGATCGAATGCTTTCATTTATCTAAAAGATTACAATCGTATAGTTACTCCCCCTCAGTCTGATCACACAGTGTTTGTCTGAGAGAATGTTTGTGTGTGTAATGCAATAGAACAGTACAAGCACTGTTCTATTTATAGACAGACTTAAACCACTGATGACCTAAGCTGACGTCACCTAAGACAGTGAACTCTAATAGAATAACAAACATAAAACATCTGCCTATTACAAACTACTGTTACATTGAAAGCACGGATAGTAAACAGCTGTTGTAGGAAAACTCTGATGGTCTTGTATCCACTGCTGGAGCCTAAGTGCTGTTGGTTCCAGCAGTGCTTTGGTCTTCAGTACTTGAATCAGCAGTTGTTCTTCATCAGACCTTTGGTCAGCAGTTGTTCTTCATCAGTTATTTATTCAGCAGTTCTTTGTATCAGCAGTTGTCATAGCAGTTGTTTGGATAGAACAGTTGTTAGAGTCAGCAGTCTTTTGGGAGAAGTAAGTGTAAAGACTGTTTATTGAAAGGATCAACTGTTAGCATATTTTGGCTTTCCAATCATCTGTTCTTTTCCAGGTCAGCAGACCCAACAACCCAAACCCACAATTTTTTTTAAACTAATCCCAAACCCAACACAATACCTGTCGGGTTACAAAAAATAGTCATTTTTTTCTCCGTTTTTTTATATAGCACTATGGTACTCGTTAGAAAGATAATAAAACGCTCGTTAATTTGGTGTAATTTTTTTCTTTAAAAAATCTCGTATATAAAAGATATTAACGTTTAAAAGTTATGGGAGGAAACACGAGAGATAAAATAATAAAGGTTTAATATTTAGATTTAGTAGATTTGGTATTTAATAGATTAGGTTAAAGATTATAATAGATTAAGTTAAATCATATTTATTTCTTTTTTTAATTAGGTTAAAGAATCGACTACTCGACCTCCAACAGCCCCCGCCTTCTCCCGATGCGCGGAAACCCGAGCCCCACCCGCCCGAAGGCACGACAGTGTTATAGAACTCGGTAAAACCTCGCCGCCCGTCAGATTCGAGCCGGCGCCACCCGTATTCGATCTTCACCCGGATACCAAACCATAAATGTTGGAAGTAGGGATTGAACCTTTGATCACATATGTGAAACAAAAGCCACCCCACCACTATGGATGGATAAATAACTATTATCTGAATGTTATATTTAGAATATGGCTCATGATTTAAGTTAAATAGCAATTTCAATATATCATCTATCAAAATGTTATTCAATAGCTGATGTTTAATAGATGATAATATATGTCATGTATCAAAATGTTATTCAATAGATGATGTTTTTAAAAGAGGCATAATGATCATCTCAGGTATAGGCTATAAGTTGCTTAATATTAACTATATTTTTGTTTAAGTTCATTAGTATTTTATTATCAGTGTTAATTGTTTATATTTTCTATACTACATTTTTTCTATATTTACTCTTTACTGTTTTGTCAAAACGGATCATATATATTTGTCTTTTCTTTCAAACAAAATAATTCCATCGTTCTTTAAAGTCTTGCTTGACCCGCCAAAGCTTTACATGGTAATCGTTTTCTTCACAAGCCTTTTATTGTTCTTTGACATGCTCCCCTTTCAACCTTTTTAGGAGTTTATATACCAAGTCAAAATTGGGCGGCCTATTCAAGGTTACAAAACACATTAATCTAAGTCAAATTTTGAGTCATGACAATCAGACAATTTCACCGGGTAAAGAAATGTAACAGGTAAATATTATATTTTATGCAAGCTATTGACAGTTTTTTTTTTTTTTTTTTTTTTTTTTTTTTTTTTTTTTTTTTTTTTTTTTTATGCAAAGGGTGACTTATTGTTTTATTTCTTATGTTATCAGCTCTACTTAAGGCCTCTACTTAAGGCCTTAAAGGTCTTGCAAAAACTTCTTACAATAATTAGTTTTCATTTACTTAAGTATTATCCTAAAACTTAGTATATACATTGTTTGTTTCTGCATTATATACTTGTGTAAAAGCTTAGGTGGTTGTGTAGAAAATGATTTTGTTTTTTAGTTTTCTTTCCTTAAATGTGATATGCAATTTATTTTTTTCTTTATTTTTATTTAATTTTTAAGTTTTATACCACTTAAATTGTTCAATCCGTATATCACACGAATTCTAACCTAGTTTCCATTATGAAACATGCAATATAAATAAACACAAAGTGAATTAGTAAAAACATAGATAATAAAAGTGACAATATTTTTGGTAAAGAAAATATGTTGACTCATATTTTAACAAAATCTTTCCCTATCAACTTCGCAACTATCTCATTCTTCATGATTCGTGAAACGTTACTTTTCTCTCTCTCTCCAAAAAAAAAAAAAAAAAACATAGGGTCTGAGTTGTAAACATGTACTAAGTTAAAGGTCAAACAAGTAACTTGAGTTATACATCTGCCAGTACTTGTGTCTTTTAACTTGTCATCAACTCAGCCCAGTCATCAGTCGGTGTAACATCTATGTCTCCGTTAATCACTTCATCACACAGATCCACAAACAACACCACCCCTTCATTACAGATCTGTATAATAATTCAACTATTCATCACACTTTAACTATCCACACTCACCCATCGGTAAGCACATCAATTTACATATCTTTAATGTCATTTTCATTCCTTTTATCCAATTTAATGTATTACTTCATTGTATCATTAGTTTTAGGATCAATTATTTTTATTAAATTTGTTGTTATTATGTTTGTGGTTGTGGGGTGCTAGCAAAACATGTCTAGTGGGTTAGACAGGTCAGAGACGACACAATTAACACAAGTATCAAACATGAATATGAATACGACACGTTTAACTACTTTATTTATAATGTCTATAACCCATTTGTATGTTTTATGTACCTAGAAGGAGAAATAACGTAGCCTAACAATTTTAATTATTTTAGATAAAAATATAAAGTTACATAGTGTTTTTTTATTAACCGGGTTTATTCGTGTGTTAAACAGGTCAGGAATTGTTAGCACTAGTTGTGATTGTGTAGATTGGATTTGGGATTTTACTATTTTAGGGTTTTGTGTGATTGAGGGAGATGAAGGAAGTTAATTCGAGTACGGATCCGATTGGGCAGAACTTGATAAAGTTGATAAGTAATGTGTGTTTCTCTGTGTTTGTGTTTACTGTGCTTGTGATTACTGTGATTGCTATTACGTACCAACCGCCTGATCCATGGGAGTCGTCGAGAGCGTTAGCTAAGGTTTTTACGGAGGTGGAGAACGCCACCTTTCAGATAGATACGTCGGTTTTGAAAACCGGAGAGGATGTTGGGATGGTTGTCGTGAGCCCGGCTGCCGCCCCTTCTGAGGTGGATGTTGAGGCGAGCGACACGCAAAACGATAGTCAAAACGAAACGGTGGTTCTGAAACCCGAAGAGTCTTCAGAAATCAGTTGTGATGAGTCGAAATTGGTGAATTGTTCTGATAGAGGGGTTTTGATGGCTATTAAGAAGTTTAATATGAAACGTTTTAAGTCGATAGTGTTTCTTGATTATCAACTACCGGTGAATGGGTCGACTGCGAATGAGTGTGATGTGTCGTGGAGGTTCAGGAACCGGAAAGAGAAGTCTTGGAGGCGGTATAGAGATTTCAGGAGGTTTAGAATTGGATACACTGATGATTGTAATTACAAAGTGGTAGGTGCGAGAGGATGGCATTCGGGTGTCAATGCACGTCGTCCTAGGCCTAGATTTAATGCAACTAGAAGTGAACGGACGGCCAGGGTTTCTCCATCTTACCGTGACGATGACATCAATGACACAATTCCGGTATTGGGTTCAGATCTTGCTTTTAGGAACGGTAAATATTTGTATTATTCACGTGGAGGGGACTACTGTAAGAATATGAATCATTACATCTGGAGCTTCTTATGTGCTCTTGGGGAAGCACAGTATCTAAATCGGACATTCGTTATGGATTTGAGTGTTTGCTTGGCATCGACGTATACTTCGAGCAAGAAAGACGAAGAAGGAAAAGACTTCAGATTTTATTTTGATTTTGAGCATTTGAAAGAATCGGCTTCGATAGTGGAAGAAGACGAGTTCCTTAAAGATTGGAAACGATGGGAAAAGAACCATAAAAAGAAAATCCCAGTGAGAAAGGTTCCAACTTATAAGGTTACACCGATGCAATTAAAGAAAGATAGAAGTACGATTATCTGGAGGCAATTTGATACACCCGAGCCTGAGAACTATTGGTATCGCGTTTGTGAAAGTAAAGCTGCAAATTATGTTCAAAGGCCGTGGCACGCGCTTTACAAGTCAAAGAGACTTATGAACATAGTTTCTGAAATTAGTGGTCAAATGGACTGGGATTTTGACGCGGTTCATGTGGTCAGAGGCGAAAAAGCACAAAATAAAGAGTTGTGGCCACATCTTGATGATGATACGTCTCCTGATGCCTTGGTGGCCAAGCTTCAAGGTATTATTCAACCATGGAGGAATCTGTATGTTGCTACCAATGAACCGTTTTATAACTACTTTGATAGATTAAGATCTCATTACAAGGTTCATTTGCTTGATGATTATAAGGAGTTATGGGGAAATACAAGTGAATGGTACAATGAGACGACCGTTTTAAATGGCAAGCCTGTTGAGTTTGACGGGTATATGCGAGTTGCAGTCGACACTGAGGTATTTTACAGGGCGAAGACACAAGTTGAGACGTTTTACAACTTGACTGCAGACTGCAAGGATGGTATAAATACGTGTTGACCAGGTCCGTTACCGCTGTACTATATTTAATTACTTAAGTTGAATATGTTTTGGTTGCATGTTATAATGAATTCGGTTCTTTTATTCTGAGATTAATAGTGATTTGCTTTTTGTAAGTCACACATTTCCAATATCTAGTGTTGGGATGGGAGGAGATAGTGGCCTAGTGGGGCGGGCTGAGTAACGGGTTTGGCTCAATACGATAATATTTTGTATACATTGAAATGGGTCTGCTTGTGTTTACTTAGTACACCGTTCTGTCCAAAAATTCGATACTTATAAAATTATATTACGTTGATAATGATATGATTTTCTGAATACGATGTTTTAGTACTAAGGTTATCATGATTGAGATCTTACTATGGATAGTTTGTCTACATAGGATTGGAAGATTCTACTCATATTTTGTAGTCTGAAAATATGTGTTGCATACTCATAAGAAAAAAGTTTGTTTGGTTTCATGTATATGGCAGCAGGTTTAATCCTGACTCATACATCTTTTTATTAAAAGTATATATAGTCATCATCATACGCAGTCAATCACATCAATAGCAAAGCTAAGGTAGGGTCTGACGAGGGTAAAATGTAGACAACCTTACCTCTACGGCTCTACCCCGTAGGATTAGAGAGGCTGCTTCTGGTGAGACCCTAGGCTCAATAGTAGTTTTGCATCAAGCCTTGGACATTAGGCATAACTCTCAACAATCGACACAATGGCGGATTGGTGCATGTACCCTTTGTCCTTCGGCTATCAACACCACCACATGATGCACGCTTTTAACGTTATTTTCATGAAATTAGTAAAATAACGTTAAAATTAGTGCAATTTCACTTTTGCCCCCTGACGGGCCACACATATATAATTATATGCGCACACTGCTTGCGGGGTGTTAAAAAGTATATATAGTAGGAGCCAAAGACAAGAAAACCAGGATATAAACACTGCTGTTAAAAAGTCAGTAATCATTGCAGCAATCCACAAGCAGTAACAAGTCAAAAACTGAAAACAATGTCAAGAGTCAAGACTACTTTCTAATTGCTTATCGTCACCAGAAGATGAGGGACCTGCAAGTAACACAAGTTAATATAAATAACTTATTAACTTTTAAACGTTTTTTTTAAATGTATTTTTTAAGTTTTTAAGTTAATATAAATAACACAAGTAAAAAACTGAAAACAATGTTTTTTTTAAGTTTATTTTTGTTCTTTTTTAATTTTAAATGTTTTTATTTTTTATTTTTTACCTTTTTACTTTTAATTTTAATCTATTTTGATGTGAACCTATCCTAATCCAAACCCAAACCCATCCTGACCCAACCCATCCTAACCCATTTTTTTAATCTACCCATCTTGACCCAAACCTAACCCAAACCCATCCTGACCCAACAACCAACCCAACCCAACCTACCCATTTTGCCACCCATATAAATAAGTAATCATGATTGACTGTAATTAACTGCAGTGGAAGTCAACAAGCATAGTTCCACATTCAGGTCACTACCATGAAGTTAGTTAAGCAAGATACCTTGGCGAAATTTCTGCGAACTCAAAATTCTGAAAATCCAAGTTGCTTGACATATTTGGTACTCCTGAAAAGAAAAGCAGAAAGCGTGAAGAAAAACGAATATTAAAGTAAATAAACATTAATGTTTAGAAATCAGAAATGAACTTACCTTGGTTTCCTGCAATGCCATTAGAGTCAAGTAAAGTATAGTCTGGATGTGCTGACAGAAACGGCAAAACGTCATCTGTGAATGTTTTTTGTAACCGATGTGGATTTGAATCCATGTTGCTGGATGACGCCGAATTGCCCAAATCACCAGTTTCATTATTTATATGTGAATGTTCTATCATACCACCGTTCTGATTCTGAGCCAACATCGTATTGCACTGGGAATCATAAGAATGTTGCAACCCCAACCCGTGCGGTGGTAAATCAAATGGAACTGGTTGCTCTGCAAGATTATGATTATTTGGTGGAAAAGCCGCAGCGACTTCATTTGGGCTCTTCTGCTTCATTAGTGCAACTTGTTTTTCAATGAGATCATTGAACCTTGTTATTTGGTCAATCAATACCAACCTCAGACGGTAGTTCCAAAAGAATTGTTGATTTTGTTCTGCAAGATGTTTCCAAACTGAAATACACAAATTATATCTGATTTAACGTCTTTTGTTTTCCAAAAAGAAAAAAAGGTTAAGAAAAACATATATATATATATATTGTGGAAATTACATACTTATATCTGTTAAGCAAGGCTCTATATTATGTTCTTGATACAGAACATTAACGGTCTCCTTCTTTGTCTTGTAATTCAGGATACACCCTTCTATTAGATTTTTTACCTGATACAACACAATATTAATAGTAAAGCTTGTTAGTCAAATTATATATATTCATACATTCTTATAGACAATAGTTGAAGTACCATCTTGTTCAGGTTTTTTCTTTTTTCTTTTTCGTTTTGACGGGTTAAAAAAACTACCATTTCAGATTTTAGGGCACTGCGTCTTGAACAGACGCGTTGGGGCCGCCAAGACTTAGTAAGAGAATTTGCGGCCCCCTTTGACCTCCTTTACCGGGTCATTAACATCTACGAACATGCACAATCCATTTTCTTAGTTCTTACCCATATAATATAATTTATTATGTCTATAGTAAATCCTAACTACATAAAAGGAAACTAAAATAAGTAATTTACAAGATATAAGTCTTCTTACCTTATATATTTCCTCTAGAGTGACCTTTCTGCCCTCTCCGGTAGACATTGCAAGCAAAATCAAATTACTGCAAAATTTGTTAAACTAATGATAAACACCACAATACTTCAAAAATAATAATAATAATAATATTAATTATCATTATATTTGATATTCATCGTGTCTCCCCATAAGACCAAAACCGAATTCTCCTTATATTTTTCACCTTAACCGTTGGGGTATTTCATGTTAATATTGCACCAAATTTCACACGTGCAAATAATCAAAAGTTGCTCGTTAGATGAATTTTCAAGAATAAGCATAAAAACATTAAACTAAAAGAAAATTGTTCTAAAGATTATATCAAGAACGCATTCAATACACAAACAATTTTAAGGGAAAAAAACACACGAGTCACATAAAAACATATATAAAATAAATATAATTCAAGCTGATTTTGACCTATCTTGATCGGGCCTGTTTTTGCCCGCACCGACTAAAAATATTGAATCCGTCACTGAATTCAATAACAAACTTCTTATAATACTTCTTCAACCAACCCGTTTTTGCCCCCCTCTGACTAAAACTATTGAATCCGAACTCAATAACAAACTTCTCATAATACTTCTTTAACCGACCCGTTTTTTTGCACTAAAAATCTAAATTACATAATAAATTTCTCAACAAGTATCATTATAACAATCCTTTTAAACTGTCTTGATTCTTGAACCATATTAACCTAGCAAATAGCAATCAAACAAGTTAGTTTTTTTTTAACCAACTGTTTAACGAACACCACCATTACTTGTAGTTATAGCAACTAATAAACAATGAATAATGATAAAAACTGATTAATTTCGAAGTTGTTTACCTGCAAAATATCGAATTAATAATCAGACTGAGCTTTTTGTGGGTTGGGTTGGGTTAATTGAAGTCTGTTTTATTGATTAATGGCCGTTAATTTAGGAGGGAACAGACCTAAACAATGATTCTTATTATTTTCAGTTTATTTATTAACATTCAGTCCCTCCTTTATTAACTTTGTAATTATTAACCCTTTTAGAGCACCATCGTGTATTTATTTTAGTGTCACATTGGTTAGTCGATTTACATTTAATTATCATGTACATATGAATTAAAAAATAACGTCTATTTATTCATTAATTCTCCATTTCGTCGACTACTTACAAAATGTTTGAATTTGTAACAAATTTTATTTAACCAAAGGTCATTTGGTTTAAAATAGCCCCATGGCTTTCCTTATAGGAAGTCAAATGTTGATGTTTTGTTTGGAGCAATTTACTTAGGGTTGAGATAAGAGATTTCCATGTTGTGAGTTTCGTCTGAGTGAATGGGTTGGTCATCACGTTATGTTCTTCGGACGGAAGGGTTGTCCCAGGCGGTTTGGCCTAATTTTAAGTTCTTAAAAAGCCTTTATAGCATGTGGACATCACCTTTCTATACGGCTAATATACAAGCGTTCTCCCTTTCCATATATTAGAGATGCACCAAATTCTCAATGTTATTTTTTTTGTAAAGCAAATTCTCAATGTTATTAGTTGTATATTTTGAAATATGTTTTCCAAGTCAAAGTCCAAGTCATATTCATAGTCATGGTCATAGTCAATGTGTTTTATTACTATTAATTATAGGCTAGATTATGTGTTTTCTTCATTGTATATATATCTTGTATGAATTATGAATAAAATGTGGTTGATCATTCTCTTATACCATATGCTTACTTTTATTAGAGTCTGTGTGGCCATGTACGTACATTTACACATGTATAGGACACATGACGACTGATTTAAGAAAGCACCTTTACTAAAAATAGAGATGGTGTAAGTTTAACACAATCCTTTATGTGTCTAGATAAGTGTAACGTTATAGCCTTTTTAAATTTTCAATGTATAAAACCGAATTAGAATGTTTAAATTATATTTTGTATCGTTAATAGTGACCATAGAATTTGTAAATATCAACAAAAATATACTCATTCTAGTTGTTAATAAAAATTATTTAAATATAAAAAATAACCCTCATCTATACTTCTTGTCATACATGAAACATAAAGAATTTAGAAATGGAGTGGGTATCTATTACAACTTAAAGGGGTTCTTGTGCACCAGAGACTGTAGTTGGCCGCATCGCTTGTAGTCACCAACTTGTTTTTTGCCAGTTATAGGTTGTTATATGAATAAATAAAACAATATAATTTCATTAATCAAATGTATTATTATACAAATTAAATGCAAGGGAGTATATATTGTAATTTGAAACATAATCGATAAATCTAACAACTATTTAGTAGCATAATAAGCATCGGATAAAAATATATTTATACAATACTTGACTTGTAATTAGAGTCGTAAGCATTGTGCCGCGGGTTCATTGCAAACATCGAATGGATTAGTCCAAGCATTATACGATGCGTTAACCATATGAAAATGTTGCGGGTACATTGCAAACTGACATGTAAACCAATTCGAACATATATATCGACATGTACATAAGAACGCGACTTTAAAAAATAGCTTTAGGCTTAAAAATGCGAACTTTAAAAGTTGAGGGGTGATGACGAAATGAAGAGTTTGAAACTTAAGGGGTGTAAAGTGAATTAATAATGCAAAGACCTAAAGAACAAGTTATGAAAGTAGTGGCGGCACTTATATTTAAGATATTTATTTGATTTAACTCATATACGTCTTACTTACGATGTGCGCATATAATGTATATATGTGTGACCCTTGGGGGACAAAAGTAAAGTTGCATTAGTTTTAACGTTATTATACTAATTTCGTGAAAATAACGTTAAAAACGACGGACGGTTAATCATGCATCATGTGGTGGCGTTGATAGCCAAAAGACAAAGGGGTACATGCACCGATCGGGTTTGGCCCAATTGCTAAGTGTTCTGTGCCTTATGTCCAAGGCTTGATACCAAACCACATCGAGCCGGGGTCTTACTGGAAGCAGCCTCTATATTCTTAGGGGTAGAGGTAAGGCTGTCTACATCTTACCCTACTTAGACCCTACCTTAACTTTCTTATAGGTAGAATTAACTGAGTATGATAATAATGATTTGATTTAACTCATAACATTGCGGTTGAATAAAAAAGTAAAGTGATCAAATTTATATTGTAAAATAAAAGGCATAAAACATGTATAACAAGAAAACTAAGACATGTAATCAAAAAATACATCCACATAAAGGGTTGGAATTTTACATGTACCGTATTGCGGTAAGGTTGAAATATAGAGTAACTCGAATTTGTACCGTCAAATGAAAGCGTATTAGATTTGATCCCACTTGATACGGAATTAAATTTACAACGAAACGTAGATAAACTGAAAACTTACATAAAATAAACATGAAAATGTATTATATTTGACCCGACTTAAAAAAAATGAGAAGTTTCAAATTGGAGGGGCCGTTAGGAAAATTCCACTGCCCGTGCCTTTTAAGATATAGATAAATACATTTAGTTTATCCGGTTTAATATGAATGAAAAGATATCTATCTATAACCATAACTATATTTAATTAATCCGGTTTAATATGAAAATTATTGGGGGATGGAACATACTTTAATTTTATCGATGTAAATATGACAAGTAATGGAATCATAATAAGAAAAATTATATGATTAAAGGGATGAAAAAATCAATCGGGAGGTGCTTTAGTGGTATCCAAATAACTTTCTATAAGGTAGACAACTGGTTGGATTTGCGTTTGTGACAAAATATCATGTGCAAGACAGGGATTTTATCACGATTCACGGTGGACTTTCAGGCAGTTAGTTTCTTCTGGAATTGGTGATGGGCACTGTTGCTACAACAAATATAGGTCCGGAGAGGGTCTGAACATTCCAAGGTCGTCAAACTTCTAACCTCGTCTGCTGCTTAAAGGGTTGAACCAGCAGCATGAAAGAACTCGTCAGAAGGGTTAAAGGGTTTCGGTTCGCCAAACGCAAGTCGTGGTGTCCCTCTACGTTGTAAACGTAGATGGGAGGTTCAAGAGTTTTGTTATTTTAGTTGTTATGATTCTGATTTGGGATCAACCCAAAGTCAGAATGTTGTTATTATTGATTAACTTAAGAAAAGATAAGAAATAAGAGCATGATGTTGAAGAAAGGAACTCTTGATCCCAAGTTACAACTAGGAACCAACCACGTAAGCCTGAGGAAGGCTGAGACTTGCGAGTAACAGATCATGATTCCACATATAGTGGCTGTTGGGGCCAGCTTGGTTGTGGAATCAGCATGGTTTAAGAATGTACAGCAGCAGCTTGCGTGCTTGAAGGTTTCAAGGTTTCGGCCTTCTGCAGCTGAAAGTATTATTAGAGAGTTAACTCTAGAGAGATTATTTAGAGAGAGAGAGAAAAGAGAGAGAGAGAGAGAGTGAGAGAGGTCTGAGATTGTGACCAATCTGAGTTGTATGGCATGCTTTGCCCCTCTATTTATAGAGTGGGGATGGGTAAAACCCTAATGGGCTTCCTTGTTGGGCTTGGGCTTAACCCACTCTTACTTTTAGTGATTTTGGTTTCTTGGGCTATTGGGCTTGACCCAATTGAGTACCCTACAACATCAGGCACCAACGTTGTATGTGATTGCGGGCGTAAAGTGACTTTTTGCCAAAAGATGTACTTGGGTGGCCAAGCTTTGTTAGACTTAAAAAAAATAGGGAGAAAACTCAATTGATAAATAATTTGATCTCAGTATAATTTTACGATATTCATGGGCTATAGTTTTTCTCTCTCTATAATCATTCTTTTATTCATTTAAATATTCAACAACGCTTAATTAATCCTATAATAATTTTATTATTTTGATTAATCTATTCTATCTATACATATAATAAATCAAAGCCATTTTAATGACATGACACTCAAAGAGGCATTCTCTTCTTTGAGTGTGTGCCATGTGTCATCCCATGTGGCATTGAGATATTTTAGAAAAAAATAATTTAAAAACAAAATTGGATTTTTCACCTTCATGTTTCCTCCCATAATTTTTAAACGTTAATATCTTTAATATACGAGATTTTTTAAAGAAAAAAATTACACCAAATTAACAAGCGTTTTATTATCTTTCCAATGAGTACCATAGTGCTATATAAAAAACGGAGAAATTTTATTGTGGGGTTTTGTTCATACAGAAAAAAAAACACAAAGTATTTAGGTAAATCATTAATCATGTATAGGAAATATGAATTTTTTTTTCAACCATAGTCGAATAGGTTAATAGAGTTATACGTTGTTTTAAGTTAGGTATCAATATTAGTATGTTAGAATTATACATTTGTTTAGTCTTTAGGATATGTGTTAATATTAGAGTTACATTAAAGTTCTATATTCTTTTTAGTTAGGTGTTAGCATTGGAGTTGTACATTGTTAATTTGTTTTAGGTTAAATATTAATATTAAAGTTATATATCAATCTATTTCATATGTAAAATTGATGTATCATATTAAATTTCTCAACCCGGGATGCTCCCGGGGTATAATCTAGTATATACATATTTTTAAAATTACTATACTAAATACTTTTCATGGAACCTTATCTGTTGATCGATTTTCAATTATTTTGTAGATAGTTATTATTTTTTTCCCCATAGTTTATATGTAATATTATCTGTTGATCCATTTTCAATCATTTTGTAATTAGTTAAGTTTTTTCATTTTGTAGTTTATTCGATAAGAAAGTCTGTAAAACACGAATACTTTGGAGAGTTTAACAACTTTCTTGTTTCATAGCCATGGTGGCAGAGCTTATACTTTTATATTGTGAGAGCCAAAAGTCAAGAGGCCCGTTTATTTTTTCAATTCGGTGGAAGCCAGACTCAATATATATAAAATTTTTGGACAAAAACAGAAAATTTATACTGAGCCAGGGTGGGGGCCGGGGCACCCTCCGGCATACTTAATGCTCCCTCTGCATAGCTAGTTGATTAAATAATTAAAAAATTGAATAAGACACTCATATAATTATCTAATCGTAGGTTATTGAAATAAAAGCAATTACAATTAGGGGATAAAGGTCCAAAACAAAAGAGACGGGAGGGGCTCAGTGGGGGTTAAGGTGTTCAACAAATTGGTTCATCCAACCGAATTAAGTGGGGTAGGGGTGTAAAAAATATATATATTTGGCTTAAATCGATCATTTCATTCTATGAATAAAAAAATTACATTAAGATAGTGGGTAGACGGACAACAAAATCATATTTAATTGGAATTCAAATATTTGGGTCAAATTGGTTAAAAAAAATCTCAAATTTGAATTCGTAATTAAAAAGTTGAAGCAACTTACTTGAGGTATGTTTGGCAAAGAGTTTTTAAGAGCTTTTAGGAGCTTCAAGCTTTAAGCTTTTAAGAAAAAGCTCACAATCAATAAAAAACATTGTTTGGTTAAATGAGCTAGAAGCTTTTAGGTTAGAGAAAAAGCTCTATATAGAAAAGCTACTAGTACCAGCTTTTAAGAAAAAGCTCTACTAGCTACAAGCTTTTAATTAGTAAATGACACAAATACTCATTTTATTTTAAAAACAAAATAAAAACCTTCCTTACAAGCTTTTAATTATGCCTATTTTGGTTATTTTATACATTTTATTAAAAGCTTCAGCTACTTTGCCAAACACCAAAATATATTTAAAAATCTATCAGCTTTCAGCTATCAGCTTACAGCTGTTACCAGCCTCTAGCTAATTTTACCAAACATACCATTGGTATTGCTACTAAATCATACTTGAAACTCAATATTGCAGCCAGATTATTTTGTTTTTGTTTCAACAGAATCATAACTGCGTCTTCTCTTTCAGGCAAATTCAAATAATATGGATCATGTAAAAGAAAATAAAAATAAATAAATAAATAAATAAATAATAATAATAATAATAATAATAATAATAATAATAAGACCATGTGTAGTGGTGGGTGAAATTTGATGGGTGAAAGGGGCGTTTTTCGACACGTGACAATGTGGCATAGTGGGTAAAAGGGGCTTGAAATGGACAAGGAGTGTAATGGTGGGTGAAATTTTGTGGGTTAAAGGGACATTTTTTTTATTGGCTATTAAATATATAATGAATATTATATTTGAATGAAAAAAAAAAGAAAAAATAAAAAAAAAATGAAGTGGAAGGTGTTGATTGGCTGGGCAAATGTTGGATTTGCGCGAAATTTTTGGCGTGGGAATGGTTAGCGCCCCTTTAACAAGGGAGGGGGCGGTGTGCTCAAGTGAATGGGGCGTCAAAATGGGAATTTAACGCCCATTTGGCGAACCACTACGTATGGCCTAATAGATAAAACATATATACACATAATTAAAATTCGAATATTTTGGTCAAATTGGTTTATAAATCACAAATTCGAATTTTTAATTAAAAAGTTGAAGTAGCTTACTAGCAGTGGCGGATGCAGGAATTTTTTCAATGCGTTCACGATTTTTAGATGCTTCAATTTCATAGAATCGGACAAAAAAATTATGGTCGGTTCGATGCTTCGAGTCGGTTGTGCTTCGGGTTAGGTAAGGTTAATTACATAATAAAAATACGATAATAAAAAAAGAACATTATCATTATAAATTAAAACATGTTCGTCTAATTTCATCTTTTTGAAGGATACCTTCATGTCTAAATTTTAACATAATCACATAAAATTTGATTGGGTAAACGAATATCTATTATCTATTAATATATATAAAAGAATTGAACATTGATGACGTGGCGTGCAATAGTGCCTTCAACCTCTCCATGAAACTGCCACGTGGCATCATAATTGAAAGATTTTAGTATTTTTGAATTATTTTCCCTTTTTAATTAAAAAAAAAGATAAACATAAAACCCTAAATTTATCTCTCTATCTCTCAATTCTCAATTACTAAAATTAAATTGAGTTATTTTAGGAAAAAAGAATTTAAAAACAAATTTAAATTTTTCTCTCTTATGTTCCTCCCATAATTTTTAAACGTTAATATCTTTTATATTCGAGATTTTTTAAATAAAGAAATTACACCAAATTAACGAGCGTTTTATTATCTTTCCAACGAGTACCATAGTGCTACTTAAAAAACGGAGAAAAAAACACTATTTTTTGTGAGGTTATGTTCATACAGAAAAAAAAAACACAAAGTGTTCAGGTTATTCATTAATCATGTTTTTTCTTTTAAACCAGGTTCTTATCTACGATGTTGAAATTCAGCCCAATCGCCATGCTATCATTGGAATTTTACTCTTCTAAAGATGGATAGGTATACTTCATCAAGAAAAGCTAGGAGAAATAATCGCGCAACACTGCAACACATGATTGTCACCTTATAACAAGGTTATTTTTTTTATTTTTTTAATTACAAGAGTAATAATTATTACTATTAGTATTAGTATTATTAGAATGGTTATATTTTTCAACCCCCATCATGAATTCTACATCTGTATAAGTCAAAGTCAAATTGTAACATATTTTAAATTACGTGAAGATGATTATATGTTGAATGTTATTCTTTTAATGCTGTATTATGTTTACTATGGTTTATGCTTTTTATTTTTTTAAACTTTTTAAATAAATGTTTTTTAACTAGGATTGATTATGTTTAAGTTATTTACTCTTTTCGTGATTTGAGTTTTCTTCTTTTATCATTTTTTATTAAATCATATTAAATTTTTCAACCCCGGGACCTTCCCGGGGTAATCAGCTAGTTACATTATAAAACAAAACATGGTGCATGAGTTGAGGTCTTGGTTGTGGTGTACTGTTGTTGATTGTTAGCAGCGTGAGTTGAGGTATGAGAGTTCATATAAAAGCCTACTTTAAGTTATAAGC
Source organism: Ambrosia trifida (assembly GCA_028751855.1). Taxonomy (NCBI): domain Eukaryota; kingdom Viridiplantae; phylum Streptophyta; class Magnoliopsida; order Asterales; family Asteraceae; genus Ambrosia; species Ambrosia trifida. The sequence goes on from CM054122.1 coordinate 84,352,101, forward strand.
CTTTAAAAAGGCAAACTTAAAAGAAACGAAAAAAGAAAAAAAAAGTTTTTCTATAAGGTTTGAACTCAGCAATATCGGTCTAGACAGGGGAATCTTTAGCCACTAAGCCAACAATGATATGTGATGTTATGGGTTCATACATAAATTATCTATGGGTTTATTTAAATTTTTTTATATAGAATTTCTAAAAAAAATTTAAACCGGGTGGGTTCACGTGAACCCGTTCCTCATGCGTAGATCTGCCCTTGCTTACTAGGTGTTAATGGTACATCATACTTGAGACTCAAGAATTCAGCAACTTCATTTGGGTCACAGTTCGACTCTTTCATAAGTGCCGCTTCTTCATCAATCACATTATTGAGCCTTAGCATTTGGTCCTTCACAGCCAACCGAATATAGTAGTTGTTGAGACATATAAATTATATGTTAGAGACATATAAATATGTATTTATTATAAGAAATTACTACAAAAGTCAAAAACTACAGTTAACAGTTTATCAATATGACCTTGTTGGAATAAATATACGTAACGTTTGTATATTTATCGATAGCCATTATAATCATTTATATTATGATAATCAATTATTAATATTATCTTAAGCCCAATAACAGATATGTCTTTGATGAGCGGACTATCATTAGATGGATCTTATTAGGGTGTCCTCTGGGTATGTATAAATAGAGAGGTTATTATGAGATTAGGGTTGACACATAATCATAACAACATAACACCATTAGCCGTCCTCTCTCTCTCTCTCTCTCTCCCCCTCTCTCTCAATGTGTTCATAACTTAAGAACACATAAACCATCAGAACTGCATACCCTAAAGGGAACCCGATCAAGATGATGGTGTCTTCTATTACTGAGGTTCCTGAACGGTTAATCATATCAGGTACACATGATTAATTCTTATGTTTATACCTTATGTTCTTATTAATATAATCGACATGTGGTATCAGAGCGATGTTGATTATATAAATTCAATAATGAAATTTGTTTTGCGATTTCTGGATTTTGCATATTAAAGGATCGATGAATATCATAAAACTTTCATGTTCAGTAGCTCTTTTCGAAGATAAATATAAATTGAATTCATCGAAACCTTATGAAACAAATTTTAGTTATGATATTATTAATTCTCTAAATAAGAATTCAACGGTATTTTCAAGTTTTTTAATGCCATTGACATTAATGTCACTGATTTCATGAAATCTTAAAAATTGGTCATTAAAATATTGATGATGCTAGCTTGCTGGAGTATTATATGAGAGGAAATAAGTTCACTTTCTTGCAGGAAAAGATATGGGTTTCAAGATGAGAAAAATAGACAGAGTCTTAGTCTGTCAAGATTTTTTTAACAGGTGGCCTTTAGCTTGTCCGAGGGCTTTACCTAGCGGTCTCTTTGATCAATGTTCCCTACTTTTATCTTTGGTGGACTCTAACTATGGAGCTAAGCCATTCAGGTGGTTTAATTCATGGTTAGAGAGGGAAGGTTGTGCAGATATTGTTACTAAAGCTTTTGAAGAATGTTCTTACGATGGGCCGTGGGATTTGGTTATTACTAAAAAGCTGAACCATATCAGATGTGTTTTGAGAAATTGGTGGAAAGACGTTTTAAACAGAGAAGGCGAACAATATGAGAATCTGAAGAAGGATATTGAGAAGATTGAGTTAATTATGGAAGACAGAGATCTTGAAGAGGAGGAAATCTGGGTTTGGGATGAAAGTAAAAAAAGAGTTGGAACAACTTAATATGTACAAACAACGGGACTTACTTCAAAAATCTCGTGTTAGATGGGCCAGTAATGGGGATGACAACTCTGCTTATTTTCACAGATTCATAAATGGTAGGAAGGCCTCGAATGCTATTCCTGGTTTGATGATCGATGGTGAATGGATAGACAATCCTTCTCTGGTGAAACGGGAGGTTCTAAAACACTTCAAAAGTCACTTTGCTTAGAAGTACAAGTTTCGGCCTAATCTCTTATGTAGCAACATGAAGAAAATTGACCCAGCTTGTGTGGAGAAACTAATTGCACCTTTTTCCAAACAGGAGATTAAAGATGTCGTTTTCGGTTGTGGTTCTGATAGAGCCCCGAGTCCTGATGGGTTTAACTTCAGGTTTGTTAAACATTTTTAGGGGTGCTTGGAGGAGGATTTTTATAGATTAATGGGGGATTTTCATCATACGGGTGTCATCAATAGAGGTTGTAGCTCCTCTTTTATAACCCTTGTTTCTAAGTCCAAAACCCCGTTGGGTTTAAAGGATTATAGGCCTATAAACCTTGTGGGGATCATTAGCAAAATTATCTCAAAGGTATTGGCGGAGCGAATGAAAAATGTCATCGGTATGGTTATTTCTCATACTCAATCAGGTTTCTTAAAAGATCGTTTTATCCTTGACGGGCCGCTCAATATTAATGAGATCATTGGGTGGAAGAAAAAACAAGGGGGGTGAAATTTTCATGTTGAAACTTGATTTCGAAAAGGCTTTTGATAACGTAAATTGGAATTTTCTATTGTCGATGATGAGCCAAATGGGTTTCCCTCCTTAATGGTGTATTTGGATAAAGGGGATTCTTGCTTCGGCAAGGTCATCCGTTTAGTCAATGGTTCTCCAACTTACGAATTCCAATGCGAAAAAGGTATTCGGCAAAGAGATCCCCTATCTCCTTTCTTGTTCATTATAGTGATGGAGGGTTTGGCATATATTCTTAACAAGGCTTCCGAGTTGGGCGAGTTCGAAGGTGTTCGCTTTCCTAATGGTAATTCCATTTTGTCTCACTTGTTTTATGCAGATGATGCCTTAATAATGGGTAAATGGTCCAAAGTTAATATGGAAAAGTTATCCTGCCTTCTTAGAATTTTTCACTTGTGCTCCGGGATGAAAATTAACATTCATAAGTCTCATCTTTTTGGTTTGGGTATTAATGGGGATGAGATGAATAGACTCGCCGGTATTCTCGGTTGCAAGATTGGTGAATTCTCGTTTGAATATTTGGGCATCAAATTCGGTGCAAACATGAACCGGATTGTGCATTGGAATATAGATACTATTCAAAATTGGCTATCATCTTGGAAATCTCATACCTTATCCATCGGGGGTCGTTTGACATTAATAAAATCCATTCTCTCTAGCCTTCCTATTTATTACCTATCCCTATACAAGGCGCCTTTGAAAGTTGTTGAAAAGATTGAAAGTCTTATGAAGAATTTCCTTTGGTCCGGTTCAACAAATCGTAGGAAACTCCATTGGTTTCACTGGAACATGGTTACCACCCTGAAAAAAGATGGTGGTTTGGGTATCTCTAAGATAATTGATGTTAATGAGGCGCTTCTTATCAAATGGGCTTGGAGATTCAAGGTTCAAGAGGGTAGTCTATGGAGGAATTTTATCGAGGCTATTCACGGTAATCGTAGTAAATGGGTCTTCCATCCTGCTGATCGCAAATACAATGGCTGCTGGAAATCTACATAGGTGGGAAGAACGACAATTTGATCTATCCTCAAACTACACCTCTTGCACTGGACAACGCTCTATCACAACGTGTCTCCTTAGCATTTAACGTACTCCTAACAAAGTTTTGTGGATGCCTAAATATGGGCGAACTTAGATTTCTTACTAAAGTAATCCTCATCAATAGAAACGACAATAAACATCATTAGGTTGTTTTCTCTATTAAAATCTATGGATCTTCCAAAGGTTAGATCTTAAGCATGCTGAATTCATTATAATTTCTAAGGTAAGTGGGAGCAGTAAAAGTCCTTATTATGACTTTTCGGAAGTACCAGATGCGGGGGAGAGACTCATTAAAATTCGAGACTCACTAAGTTTAACTCTGAATTTAACTTCGATTATTCCTCTTGTACACCTTACTACACCAACTCTTACACACTTAGAAACTAATGTTGCTCCTTATATACTTGAAAATAAAAACACGTAACTAAAGTTAAGTTTGTATCATAATAAACCCAATGTTTAACTCAAGAGGTCACTTGGGCCTAAAAGCCTATTAAATTTGATGATTATGTAACCTGTCTGACTAACATAAAATGGATGTTTGGAAAGTTTACCGATCCTACCTCTTCTAATTAAATCCTAGTATCAATCAATCTTCATTAGAATAATGTTTGGGATTTGGTTGAATAACCTAAAGGTATTCATAATTAAACCATATCCGAATGGGAACGTTGTAAGATAAGATTGATTGCAAAAGATTATACTCAAGGAGAGATTAGATTGAGGATCATTACCATCCTAGTAGCTCATATTAACTAAGAGCCACATTAGATGGACATTAAAACAACTTTTCATAACAATGACCTACATGTTCATTAAGCAACCGAAAAGTTCTAAACTGAAGGTAACACTTAGTCTGTAAGTCAATAAGATCCATGTATGGGATGATGCAAATATAAAATGTGTTGGAATCATAATGAAATTCTCTTCATCAAGAACTAAGTGGATTAAAGAACCTACCTCAAGATGAGTGGGAGCAACTAATGAAAACTTGTCCTTACATAGATGACGTTTCTCTTGACAAGTATATGTTACCTAAGTCAAAGCATTGTTCATGCATAATTTTGACATGATGAATATCAGGGATTCCTCTTGCGTGATAGGAATCAAAATATACCGAGATAGACCCAACGGGATATTAGTTTTATCCCATAAGTTTTACTTTAAGCGGGTCCTTAAGTATGTAACATGCAACATTGCTCTCTTTTATAAGATAATGGGATAAATGAGATTATTACCTTATGCTTCATTAATTAGAAGATTGGTGTAAATTTAAGTCTATGCTTGTTTATGATATTGTTCGTATTGCTTGATACTAGACTTGTCTAGATTGATGAAAAGCATCTAATGGAACGTTACAATATCTTTAAGAAACAAGAGACTATAATCTAAAGAAGAAGTATATGTTGAAGACTTACTGTAATAAAGTCAGCTGCCCTAATTTCTCGAACAATAACAATTTGAGAGGAGCTGCATTGGAGTTTGATACGAAATTATTGTTCGCTTATGATTAAGAACAAATAGAGGAAATCAGAATTTTGTATCGAATGCATTCATGATATACTTATGGATCCAATAACTAAAGGTCTATCACCCATAAGTCTCACTAAGGGCCAACTAAGAGAAAAGGGTATTACTAATGACCATGTACAACTGCATATCGTACTATGAATGACTTATGACTAATGATTAATTTTCCTCATTATGATTTGTTTGTCTATTAGTATGCTAAGCGAGCATAATGGCATAAAGACAATAATATAACAAATCAACTAAGGGCATAACGTTAATTGATCATAATGTTAAGTTTTAAATTTGGGTGTAGTATGATTAATGGGGTCCTAAGTCGAATAAAGACTTAATGGCTGTGTTTCTCTGCTACATTTTGGGTTTAGAACTAAAATGAGTATTAATCTATGCAGACTTACGTGATACTCATAATAAATGATTACTCGGCTAAGTGGGAGAATGTTGGAATAAATATACGTAATGTTTGTATATTTATCGATAGCCATTATAATCATTTATATTATGATGATCAATTATTAATATTATCCTAAGCCCAATAACAGATATGTCTTTGATGGGCGGACCATCATTAGATGGGCCTTATTAAGGTGTCCCCTAAGTATGTATAAATAGAGAGGTTATTATGAGATTAGGGTTGACACATAATCATAACAACATAACACCATTAGCCGTCCCCTATCTCTCTCTCTCTCCCCCTCTCTCTCAATGTGTTCATAACTTAAGAACACATAAACCATCAGAACTGCATACCCTAAAGGGAACCCGATCAAGATGATGGTATCTTCCATTACGGAGGTTCCTAAACGGTTAATCATATCAGGTACACATGATTAATTCTTATGTTTATATCTTATGTTCTTATTAATATAATCAACAGACCTACCCTTCCAGATTTAATCTGACGATTCATAATAAACATATAGCCCACAAATTTACTTGAAGGGAGAGCTTAGCGAATTCTTGAAAGTTGATCAAACCTATCATTTCCTTATTCTTTAGTGTTCTCATGTTACATAATTGTATGTAGCCAGATCCTATAACGCGTATATTAAACCAACAGGCGCCTTGGTCCAGCATTATTATTATTATTATTATTATTGTTGTTGTTGTTGTTGTTGTTGTTGTTGTGAAGAGATAAAGAGAGAGAAAGAGATGAACACAGATTTATTGATTTATTTTGGTGGGGTAAAGGTGTTGAGGGGTGATGACGAAGAAGATGGTTTGGGTGGTGGTTGAAGAAGATGGTTTGAGTGATGAATGGGATGTTGTTGAAGGGTTTAATAATAATAATAATATTTAATAATAATAATAATATAAAAAAGAAAAAAAGTGTTTTTTATTTATTTTATTAAAAATATAAAAAAGAAAAAAAAATCCACGTGTCACTTCTCCCCCCTCCACGTGGGGACCCAAAAGTGCCACACGTCACTTCATCCCCCTCTTCCCCCCTCCTTATAGTCTTAAACTAGGTGAGATCCCGTGTGGAAACACACGGGAGGTCCAGGCCAACCCTTATTCGCTGTATGCTAACCACTGACGCGTCAGCAGACAAAACGTCTGTTTCGTAACGGCTGTTTATACTGACGCTTCAACAGACCAACCCTTATCCATTGTACGGTAACCACGGACGCGTCAACACACCAAATGTCTGCTGAGAGGAACCGCTTTTTCGCAACGTCTTTTTATATTTTTAACACTGATCAGATGTTTAATAACTGAAAGGTTACAACCAAGGAACAAAAACTCTACAGACGGATTAAAAAACCAAATCTAATCAACGTTAAACAAAACAAATATAATCAACTTTAAACAAAACAATATATATTATGAATTCCATCTTCATAACATCTGTTTATACATATGAATATACATTAGGAATAATAAACTTAAGCTTCAATTCCTTTGTAGGTACAATTTCTTTTATTCTTGAACTTTAAGCACTTTACGCATATGAAACTCAATACGCGTATTAACTCATTTATATGCGATGATGGTATCCCCAGCTAGTTAAAGGAATTAATAAACTTAAGCTTCAATTCCATTAAAGCTTCAAGTTGTGCATGTAGATCCTTAAATCGTGCCAAAAGCTCTACATCCTTAATACCAGACTCTGAATTGCACAACACCGACAAATCACGTGGGGTGTTTTGATTGGGGGACCGTTACTTTTATAAAAAAAAATACTTCTTCTTCGATGGAGCTTCACTGCATTTCCTCTGTTCTTCTTTTATTATTATTATTATTATTGTTGTTGTTGTTGTTGTTGTTATTGTTGTGAAGAGATAAAGAGATAGAGAGAGAGAGAGAGACAGACAGACAGACAGAGAGAGAGAGAGAGAGAGAGAGAGAGAGAGAGAGAGAGAGAGAGAGAGATGAAGAGAGATTTATTAATTTATTTTGGTGGGGTAAAGGTGTTGAGGGGTGATGATGAAGAAGATGGTTTGGGTGGTTGTTGAAGAAGATGGTTTGAGTGATGAATGGGGCGTTGTTGAAGGGTTTAATAATAATAATAATAATAATAATAATAATAATAATAATATAAAAAGAAAAAATGTGTTTTTATTTATTTTATTAAAAATATAAAAAAGAAAAAAAAATCCACGTGTCACTTCCCCCCTTCTTCCACTCCTCACAATTTTCCCCCTCCATGTGGGACCCAAAAGTGCCACATGGCACTTCATCCCCCTCTCCCCACCCCCCACACACACACCCACCCACCCACCCACTCCCACCCCTCACCACCACTCCTTATCTATATCTATCTATAATCTATAATCTATAATCTCTACTACATTATAAAGAGCGAGGGCTGGGTAAAGTTGTCCAAGTTAGTAAACTTAAGATGGCATATGAAAAGTCATGTGTTTTAACCCTCAAATGTCATATAAATCTTCCATAATTTACCCTTCAATGCATTAAGATACTTGTACCATGTAACCCAAAGAAATCATTTCATCCCTCTTTATTATCTCTACTACAATATAAAGAGTGAGGGATGGGTAAAGTTGTCAAAATTGGTAAACTTAAGATGGCATATGAAAAGTCATGTGTTTTAACCCTCAAATGTCATATAAATCTTCCCTAATTTACCCTTCAATGCATTAAGATACTTATACCATGTAACCCAAAGAAATCATTTCATCCCTCTTTATTATAATTACTCCCTCTTTATGTTTATGTTTATCTATATCTATATCTAAACTACACTATAAAAGGGGAGCCATGGCCAAAAATGTCTAAAATCTCAAAATTAAAATGGCACACCAAAAGCCTCAAGTGTAATCTCCAAATTTTTACCCTATTTGTTCCATTTATACCCTTATGTACCACTTAACTACACTATAAAAGGGGAGCCATGGCCAAAAATATCTAAAATGTCAAAATTAAGATGGCATACCAAAAGCCTCAAGTGTAATCTCCAAATTTTTACCCCATTTGTTCCATTTATACCCTTAGCAATTATACAAAATAATAATGCAACTCATAAACTCTATCATTAACCATCGAGACATCTATCACGAATCGATCATGGACAATGCAAAATAATAATGCAACTCATAAACTCTATCATTAACCATCGATACATCTATCACGGATCGATCATGGACAATGCAAAATAATAATGCAACTCATAAACTCTATCATTAACCATCGATACATCTATCACGGATCGATCATGGACAATGCAAAATAATAATGCAACTCATAAACTCTATCATTAACCATCTATACATCGTGTTTAGTCAATTTCGTGCAATCACTAAAGCATAGATGAATAAAGTGATTAATTTTTTTATTTTCTTTTTTAGATGCCATTCTGGCTATCGTAAGTGCGCCTATTCGCCTTGACGACATAGTTTACAACATAAATTTTTCACATTCATAACTATCATATCACTACGACAGAATTTGGTCCCCTATTCTTATTAAACAAAAATATTTAGAGAACATTAACGACTTCTTAAATGCTTTAGTGTGCAACTAGCATCTTATAACATGTCTTTTACATTGTGTATAGTAGCGTTATATTAGAGGTTGTGTACCCGTCACATCGCGCGGGCCAACCCACTAGTACATTATAAAGGAAGAGTGATGTACAATGTTGTCATTTTGTTATGGGTACAAGTTTTGTAGCTACATATACAATTTAATAATGATTATTTGATAAGGGTAAATTAGTCACTTAGATGTATATTAAGACACTTACAAGGTTATTATTTTAATTTTATCCACCCTCTTTAGTTAAAATATAAATTTTGATTCCATCCTTACCCTCACATACCCTCTTGCATCCTATTGTAACCGATCCCATCAATTTAAAGATAAAAAAAGGCATTCAACCGTCACCGGTTACAAAAAGCAATCCTTTGCCGTTCTTTTCCCACCTTTTTAGTTGTAAGGAGTTATGGATATAGATAGCAGTAAGAGAGAGAACTTAGAGAGAGAGGGAGTGTCGTGAGAAGGGAAGAATGTTGATAACCGGAGGTAAGTTAACAAACCAAAGGTTTCCCTCGCCGACATTAACGAAGACGGTTGGGGTGGATTACCGGTTGTTGTCTTTTCAAATTTTCAAGGTGAGATATTGTTATTTGTCAAGTTGAAAAAATAGAACTAGAGGTCGGCGTTAATCGATTTTGTAATTCCATGATTTCAATTAAAATCGCTCTTAATTTCGTACTTTTATTGAAATAATATTATATTTTCAAGCTAAATATTGCAATAGTGAGTATGCAGGAAAACTCAAAGATCATCAGGTTGGAGACCACCTGCTCTAGAATATATGCCAGGGTTTTACATAGTCATTTTGTTTTGTAGTTATTGCTTATTTAATTAATTGATACTTAGGCTTATTTTACTTGCGTATCTGTTGTTTTGTTGATTGTTACCATGAGGCAGTAGCAATTAAAAAAAATAGTGATTGAATTCTGCTTGAATGAGAATTACGAATTGACCTTATAAATTTTAGTGATTCAAGTTTATATTATTAACTATATGATTTACAAATTTCAAGTTATTATATGATAAATGAGTATTGGTGGTCACTGTTATGTTTGATTGTTTCATTGTTTGGCTTAGAATAAGTTACTACAACCTTTACCAGGTTTCTTTGTGGGCCTGTTCATGTAGGTGTACATGCTCTTGGCGTGATCGATGGTATTCTGGAATCTGGATGAGCGAGTGAGCGACACTGATGATATTCAGCTATGGCGCGACCAACAGTTTTTTAATCAACTAATCTCTTGAACAATGAATATGAACTGGTATTCACTAATAACCTTCTATGGATGAAAAGGCAATAATATTCCCATATCGTTTATTTCACTATAACCTTTACATAAAAATTACAGAAGTACAAAAATAAAAATAGAAGTAGCTACAAGTCTAGAACTGTACAACAATCTAATTGTGAAATTAGCCAAATCATCCACAAATGCAAATAAGTTTTATGAATAAACAAATGAAGAGAATAGACAGAGTTTATTCTTTTCACTCATATACAAGCACACATTGTTATGTGGAGAGAATAGACAGAGTTGCAATGTCTATATCAGCTGGAACAGGGGACGCCACTTGCATTTTTTTGTATGTGTTCCAACTAATTTTTATGTTATAATTACTTTACATATTAGGAAACCTGACGCTTGTTTTATTTATATATGCTGATTTATAGGTGACGTTTTAAGAAGTGAAATCCGTGAGTGGTGGGTGAAGCGGCGCGGTAGATGTTGTAGATAGCGAGTGCATCGGCTTGCCGACGATGAACCGATCAAGGCTTGCATGTCTCAAATCGGGAATCTCATGCCACCCTTGACAACTTTGGTAAGTCAAACCTATTTTTATTTGGTTTACCACCGGCTGGGTCCTTTTTTTTTCCCATCGAGTGTTGTCAGATGTCGGTCTGAATTTTATAGCTGACGTTGCTGGGTTTTGTGAATCAGTTGGGTTTTTGGTGTTGTACAAAATTTTTAAGCAGCCTTTAGCCACGTTTATTTGCTCTGCTACGTGTCCTATCTGCCTTTTCTGGCTTACAAATTGAAATCTGTGCTATGATTTGCATCAGCCATAATGGAGCTAATATGGACACGAGTACACATAAACGGCAGACGCTAAATTGTTATTCTGGATGCCCTTTAGCTACGAAACTTTCTTCGATTTGGTTGATTATGTCTGAATCTTGTGAACAAGAAATGGGTTCAATGAGCATTGTTGATAACAAGATTCAAGATTCACATGTGATCATTGAGCCGAACAATTGCAATTTGCAGATTGAGAATAACTCCAAGTTGGTCAACTTTCATGATTTTACAAAGGATGTACCATTTGTAATAGAAAGCTTGGCTCAACATGATGGCGTCAATATGTATCATCTAGAGCGTAACTTCTTGAAGCCTAACTTTTGGGAGCGCTTTTTTTTTGCAACCTAAATGTAACTTCTAAAGTTTTTGTACTCGTTCAATTTTCATACGTGAGGATCTGAATCAATAGTCCGAACAAATTCGGTTGCAATACTGGTGTTCATTTCTATAGTTTTTGTTATTCGTTTTATAGTTTTGATTTTCAGTTGTCATACCGAGTTGCGTTTATATGTTTTTGATCGATTTTAGATACAGAATCACCATAAATAATAATTCACAAACACCACATGCACACCATAAACCCCAAAAACTACGAGACTACAAAACAGCTGCACCTGCCGCAACGCGCGGGCATTACTATTATTATTATTATTATTATTATTATTATTATTATAATTATTATAAAGGATGAGTGATGGCCAATATAGTAATTTTGTACACCATCCAACTATTACAACATGTACAAGTGAATCAAGCTTATATAATAAGGGTATAATTGGAACTTTTTGTACAATTAAGACACTTAAAAGGGTATGCATGTAATTTTATCTTTGATTTTTAGTTAAAAGTTAAAATTTCATTCCATTGCTACCCTTTTCCCTTTCACCTTCAAAATTGATTGTAGAGAAAGCCAAGAGACACCATTTATTCTCTAGAATTGAATGAAGCTTTCATTTCCATGTCTTAAATTCTACGTTACATCTTCTTTTCATTTTCCAAAATGGCATATTTATTCTCCAAATTTTCTTCCTAACTCTCCTGATTTCATATTGAAATGCTTCAGCAGCTATGTTTTTTTCCAATCGTAAAGGTATATTATGATAATACTTCGGTCTTTTGTTTAGGTGGATATGTCGAAAGTCAAGATTGATGTTATGCGGCCATGGATAGCTCACAGGGTGACTGAGCTTTTTGGATTTGGGGATAAAGTTCTCATTAACTTTATTTATGGTCTTTTAGAAAAGAAGGTAACCTACTACTTTATACAATTTTATATCGAATTATTGCACCATAAATATACAATATAAAGTAGAAGTGTTTTCTGTCCACTAATTATCAAATATCTTGGTTTGGAATGAGAATCGTCTTTATGTGGATTAGTATTTTTAAGAGAGGGCAGCACTTGAATGAAAATATAAGAAACTATACGAGTCGTTGTATCCAAAGGTGTGGATATATTATTTAGATAACTACAACTCGCATCATGAGATTGTTATTTATGGTTTATCTCATTACTATGTTTACATTGCATACTAATTTTTAGCCTTTGAATAGCCCAAACAGATTCATACGAGTTGTTTTTAATTAAATGATTATGTTACTTTTTTTTTTGTGCAAATGTCAATACCTTGGGCAACAAATGACTTAATTGTTTGACCAAAAGCACATTGAATCATTTTCACTAAGCTGATGTGTGATTTTAAGGAGTTAAATTAATTAACTAATGATCGGTCAATTAGGCTTCTATTTGTATAGTATTCAATAGTCAAATTCTTTTATAAATCCCAACCTTAATGTTGTTTTATTGTTAAGAAATTGCATGTATTAAAAGTATGGGTGGAGAAATAACAGTAATATCCATAAGATCTTCAAATTGATGGTTTAAAACATATTGCCATCATGGAGGAAGTGTTTGAGAGGCTGGATTTTTGGAGAGAGGGGGAGGAGTGGTAGTGGTGGCCATTGTTTTGTCTAATTGACCAAACTATTGAATTATTGTATTCATTGCTTTATTACATACAAAGATAAATATTTAAAAAGGTAATAAAGTTGCATATTGAAAAATAAAGGGGCAAATAAAATCCTTTTAGTATGAAAATTCATTGATGATCTAGAATTGTTTGTTTGGAGTTTGTATGTAATTGAGAATCCATATCTATGTGTTTTATTGATTAACATTGTTATTTATTCCGTCATTTTTTTTTAAAACCATGGTTAGTGTGATTAGCAAGATCCTTTTGAGTCATTGTAATCAATAAGGATGTGAGCACAAATTTGAAGCTACAGTGTCTATGCATTTGTAGTTGTGTGCTGTTAGTATTAAAATAAAGTGCTACTGTAAATTAGCTACTAATTGGTTGGTAATTACACGAAACATATGGAGAAATATATTTGACCAAAGTTGACTAATGTTTGCAAACAAAATGATATAATAGATCAGTAAATAGATTGCTTATATAACTACATTTAGGGGCGGCAATTATTGACACGACCCGAAAACCGATCCGAACCCGGCACGAAAAAAAAGATTTGGGTCAAGTAACACGACCCGTATTAAAAATGGGTCGGGTTTGGGTCGTCCCGTATTAAAAATGGGTCGGGTTCGGGTTGACACATATATAAAATGTGTTGACTGTTAACCCGTTTAAGGATTTAGAAAAAAATCTATTATATTTTTGTTTTTCTTTTTTTATTTTTATTTACATGGTTAGTTATAATTGTGTTATTTTTGGCACACTATATTATTTATTTGTCACACTTATATACTCACCAATAAACATTTTATTGATAACCCGCTTACAACTCATGAACATGTATGACTCATTTAAAATCTATGGGTTAAACGGGTAATCTTCGGGTTGACCCGGATTTGATGTGGGTCGGGTTAGGGTTGAAAATTTTGACATGAATAATAATATGGTTCGGGTTCGGGTTGCACATTTTCCACCCATCAACCCGCAACCCGTAAACCCGACACAACCCATCAACCCGAAACGATTGACACCCTAATGTCTACATTTGATATCAGTCGGGCACCCGCTGCAACGTGCGGGCATTCCTACTAATAGTCTTAAATATCAGAGTTGTTAATTAGTCCTTGGGGTTCAGGTTATGCAGCATGCATTGTTGTATCAGATTTTTAATCTGAATTCATTCATTCACACATACATACATCAGCTTTTTCAATCAACTTATTTTCTTCATCAAATTATGGAAAATTACATGTAGAAACAAATTAGTCTATAATCAACAAGAGAAAAATATAAATAGTCAACATGTAATGGGAAACAATTCTCAAATTAAAAAGAATTCGAGTAGTTAGATAATAATAAATCAAGTTATGCAACATGCATACAAACAAACAAAGAAAGATCTGTAAACCTTAAAAATTAAAGTAATAAATCAAGTTATGCAACATGCATTGTTGTATGAGATTTTTAATGAAAAAAATCTGAAATAGATTTAACTAAGGGTGGCCGGAGTGCAATATTTTGTGTAGGTTGTGGGATGGGTCAGCGGGGCAGGTTGAGTAACGGGGGTTTGGGTCAAAACGGCAATATTTTGTATAGTTTGAAAAATCAGCAAACATTGCAGCATCCAACAATCGGAAACAAGTCAAAAACTATCTAATTGCTTATCGTCATGAGAAGACATTGGACCTGCAAGAAACACAAGCAGAGCATTCATAGAATTAGTCAACAGCAATATATATAAGTAATCTCATTTGACTGTAATTAAGTCCAGTGGAAGTCAACAAGCAGGTCATTACCATGAACAGTTAGTTATAGTTAACATACGTCTGCGACATTTCTGCGAACCCAGAATTCTGAAAATCCAAGTTACTTGACGTATTTAGTACTCCTGAAAAGATAAGTATGATGTGTAAAGAAAAATGAATTTCAAAGTAAATAAACATTAATTAATGTCTTGAAATAAAAAATCAACGTACCTTGGTTTCGTCCCATAATGCCATTAGAATCAAACACCGTATAGTCTGGATGTGGTGACAGAAACGGCGAAAGGTCATCCATGTAGTCTGGATGTGTTGACAGAAACGGCGAAAGGTCATCCATGTAGTCTGGATGTGTTGACAGAAACGGCGAAAGGTCATCCATGTAGTCTAGATGTAGATTTGGATCCATGTTGCTGGATGACGCCGAATTGCCCAAAGCACCAGATTCATTATTTATCTGTGAATGTTCCATCATACCACCGTTCTGATTCTGTGAATGTTCTATCATACCACCATTCTGATTCTGAGCCAACATTGTATTGCACTGGGAATCATAAGAATGTTGCATCGTCAACGACCCATCATTATTCAACCCGTGTGGTTGCTCTGCAAGATTACTTGGTGGAAAAGCTGCAGCGACTTCATTTGGGTTCAACTGACTCATCATTGCGGCTTGTTTTTTAAGGAGATCATTTAACCTTGTCATTTGGTCAATCAATACCAACCTCAGACGGTAGTTCTGAAAGAAATGTTGATTTTGTTCTGCAAGATGCTTCCAAACTGAAATACACAAATTATATGTGATTCAATGTTCTTATTCCCAAAGAGAAAAAGGTAAGAAAAACATATATATTGTGGAAATTACATACTTATATTTGTAAAGCAAGGCTCTATATTATGTTCTTGATACAGAACATTAATGGTCTCCTTCTTTGTCTTGTAATTCAGGATACACTCTTCTATTAGATTTTTTACCTATACAACACAGTATTAATAGTAAAGCTTGTTAGATTTATTTTAGTAAATCATGACTACGTCAAATGACACTAAAATAAGCAATTTACTAGATATATGTCTCCTTACCTTGTCTATCTCCTCAATAGTAACCTTTCTTCCCTCTCCGGTAGACATTGCGAGCAAAACAAAGTTACTGCAAAATTTGTTCAACTAAAGTAAGATTCACAATGGCGGTTCAATGAATTTAAAAAAAAAAAAAAAAAAAAAAATCCTATATTTAATATAATTACAAAAAAATGTTATTAATATGATGAATTGCTAAAAATCATTCCAAGAATGGTCTCATTATACATTAAACATCTTTAAGACTAAAGTGTAAATCTTTGAATTTAAAATACAGAAAAATTATATAAAAATATGGTGTGTGACATCCAAATATTAAAAAAGAGATTTTTAAATTTTCAGGGTGAGTATAAAACATTAAAATAAAATAAAATAAAATAATCGTAAACAGTACATCAAGAACACATTCAACTACACAAACAATTTCAAATAAAAACAATTTGCAAGAATCACATAAACAACATACATTTTCAAACTGAGAGACGTTTCTTTCGAATTATTTCATTCTAATTTGATTTTAACCAACTCACTTTTGCCCCGCGTACAAAAAATCCTGAACCCGCCACTGAATTCAATAATAAACTTCTAAAAAAATATCACTACTAATTCTATTGAACTATTTTGACCTGTTGACTGACCCGTTTCCGCTAACGACTCCTAAATCCGCTACTGAATTCAATAATAAATTTGTTTAACAAACTGTTGAACGGACATCACCATTAATGGTGGTTAACTGGTTATCATGAACCAGTAAACTACTGATAAACAATGAATAATAAAAATAATAAAAAACAGATTGATTCAATGGTTTTACCTGAAAGAATTTGGGTGCAAAATATTGAAATAAGACTGTAAATATGTTTGGGTGTAATGCGAATTTATTGAAGTCTGAACATCGAATTTTATAGAAGAGTGGCCGAGTATTTAGGAGCTGTAACAAACCTGAATCCAACTGAAACTAGGATACTTATTTGTGGTTTATTTATTATATTTTTTATTTTAGGCGCCAAAATTTGTGTCTCACTCTATATTTTTTATTATGTAGATGGTTGATTTTAGAAAGATAAAAAAAATAAGACTAATAAAAAATTAATAGCTAAAGGGAATAAAATGTTATATAACAAAAGTATAGTTAATAGTCAAAAAAGTCCATGTGGTTTTTATAACTATTTGATCTTGTCGATACCAAGTGTGGTATTTCGAATTGGGTTTACCTTCGAGGGTTTTTGGTGGTGGTTCGGTGAGGCCATCGATGTATTGTTCGAGTTCAAGACCGGTGAGGGTGGATAGTATTTGCTTTCGCCAGCAAGGGAAGTTGTTTGCGGTGAGTCGGATAGGGAAATGGGTGGTGGTGGAGAGCTGGATAACAGCGGTTTTGGAGGTGCTCATAGTGCAGCGATTTTGGGGCAGTGGGTACGCAGGAATCGGGAAAAAAAGGAGGGAAGAAGGCTCAATGGATCGGCTGCTGGGAAGGAAGGGTTGCTGATCAGAAAAAGGAAATGGCAGAGCAGGAACGAGAGTGCTCGCAGGAGCTTAATGGCTCTGAATACCATATAACTGCTGAATATTATTATGATTGAATTGCACTATACAAAGGATTTACAAGACTTAAATAGAAGAAATACAACAAGGAAATAGCTACAATTGTGGAGAGACATAACTAGCAATTAATATTCTATATTAGGCATTGTGTAATAATAGGAAGGAGATGATAATGGTATTGATGATGGAGAGAATCAAGGGTTGACTGGTCTTGCTTGTGATGAGGCCGTGATAGTTTTTGTCGGTCCAGCCCAAAATCAAAATAATTACTTGAACAGTTTCTTTAGTTTTACGAAATAGGCCAAAACGGTTCAATTACTTAACGGGGTTAACTCAACCTCGTTAAGTCAGGGGAAAAATCGTCAAGTCGCCGCTAATATTCCCCTACTGTTAAAATATAATAATTAAAAAAATCAAAGAAATATATAATTAATATTTAAAAACTTAAGTGGAACCCACCACCCACCCATCTTCTTTAATCTATACCACCCATCACCATCTTCACTTTTCACCACCACCACTACCCACTATCTCCTCCACCTTTCACCACCAACATCATCCACCCGCTAACCTAAAACCTGCTCATCACCACTAGATCCACATTTCAAAAACTCATCTCCACTACCTATGCTCCTTTCTTTTTCGAAACTCACCCCCACCTTCACCTCATCCCATAAAACTCAACCTAACCATCATCAGCAACCACACACCACCTGCAACCACACCGTCACCGTAACTACAACCCTCCACCATAACCACATACCATTTGCAACAAACTCAAGGTTTATTTAAGTATAAGGCCGATTTTAACTCAGAAGGCTAGAGGATTAGTCAAGGTTAAAGGGAAGAAGAATACACACATTAGAGGTGTTTTTGTTTTCCGCTGCATCACACGAGCATCATGCAAGTACCATATATAATGCATTTCACAAGAGTATTTTAAGATATCAACAAATTAAGAACTTCTTTTCATTTAATACATAAGGCACAAATCTAAAATGAGAGTAACTTAGTCTTTCAAATACTTTTACACTTTAATACCGTTATCTTAGTTATACTTTAATTCTTTCAACTTTACTAAATTGTTGCTTATTTAAATGTCTCTTTCCATCCAACTCATTGTGTACAAATTAATTTCCCTATTCTGCAAACACTAATACTTTGGATTGTAAGTCTTGACACACCATAAATTTAAGATATCAGACCTAGATATGTGCACAAACCAAGGACAAGTGAGCTTTGGATACTTTTTTTTTTTGTTGGTGTTGGTTTTAGGCCCTTGGGGCATGTGTCTTTCTTTTTGGGGGACCACCTTGTCTGTTAGTGATTTTTGATGATTCCCCACTTGTGAACACTAGATTATGTCCCTTGCACATAACTCAAAATCTTAAATGTTCATTTTTTTACAATATGAGTTTGTCTTATGGTCTCCACAACATGCTCCTTTACTATTGGTTCTATCTATTCCATATCTTCAAATATTTGCCTAACATAAAATGGATTATATGTTTTAAGATCACCCTTCTTGTCACAACCCGACCAAGGTGGGCCTGGTCGAAGTACAAATTGTTACCAAACATTACACAAATGCAAGCAAACAGCGAAAGCAATCTAAATACTACTATATTTTATAAATAACTGGTTACTTTTATATACGACGTACATTCTTCAATACAAAATACTCTAGGTAATGTCTAAGGTTCACGCTTGTCTTCTAATCCGTCCGTCAGGGAAACTCCGAGTCGTAAGTTGCCTATTCCTTGTAATCCAAACAGGTACCTGAACACATGCTTTAAATAGATTTGGGTCAACAATAATGTTGGTGAGTCCGTGAGTGTGTTTAACTGGTTTTAAATAACTTTTATCGTGTCAAAAGAAAGTTTACATAATTTAACACAAAACAGGTTTAATATTCCAAAACAAGTTTAATAAATTCATACAGTTCAACTCATGGTCTAGCACTGGTGATGTACAAGCCACACCTCAAATCTAACACTGAATTCACCTACTCCCATTGTGGATTCCAATGGCAAAATACATGACACCGACTGCAGTGGAGGGTTCCCTAGGCTTCCGGGTCCACTGTGTGCGGGGGTTTCCCCAAGTAGTACTACTCACATATCAAGTGGCCCAATCTCCCGTTGGGTTAATGAGTGTGAAGGTTTGGTATTCGGGAGCACACCTTGGCACATCAAACTGGGTTATCATACTGGTTTTACAATGGAAGCATATATTCACCCCAAAACAATTTAAAATACAAAAAGAGGGGATGGTTCACGAGACTCACCTGGATAGCACTGCGGAAATAAATGATAGCACTGCGGAAATAAATGATAACGGGGTGCCTGGTATCGCGTCCTGGTATTCTCCTAATTAGGCCATATGTCAACACACATTGTTAGTCTTGGTTTTTATCGATTAATGGTTACGCGTGGTAACGAGCTCGAGCGTATGGTTTCTGTTTGTTAGTGTTCCATGTCAATACATGTAACACCCCGCCCCTCTCACCACCAATATTGTCCGCTTTGCCCATCCTGAGCTCACGGATTTGTTTTTGGGTGCCCAGTGGAGACTTCCCAGGAGGTCACCCATCCTGGAATTTCTCCCACCTGAGCACGCTTAACTGTGGAGTTCTCCTCTCATCCACTAACATTAAGCCCCAAAACGCGTTGGTGATTTAAGAGGCAAGACATTACTTATGAACCAAGGATCTCTCCTGGCCACGGCCGATGTGGGATTTTCCTGGGGTGTCACAATACATTCGTACTTACTAGATCATGGTTATAGTCTAAGGGTGGTGGTGTGCTCAAAGTGGTTTAATAAAAACTAACTAAATTAACCTAAACTAGACACTCTAAGTTTTAAATTTATAACCTAAGACTCTCTAAACCTAAACCACACAACCGGCAAGTGTACCGGTCAGTGCAGTACAGCTAAAGTAAGTCCGAGTATCGAACCCACGAGACTCTACTGGAAAACGTAAACTAGACTCGATTACTTATCTACAAACTGACTTAATAATGTTTTATTGCTTAAAGGGGGGTTTCTAACAAACTAATGCAAATAAATAAAATAAAACTTAAATAAACTATAGAACAAGAACTGGGAACCGTAACTAAAATCAGGTGATGGGAAGGCACTACCTAGGCTAGAATCCTACACATGAATGATAAATTTCTAATGGCTATGGAACTGGTGTGGAACCGGGATCTTAAAATACTAAACATCAAGAATAAACTAGACACCCTCGACCCTTCTCAAGGGGAAACCCTAGAATATTGTTGTACTGTTAAACCACCGGTTGAGAGGTTACCCTCACAGGCTTACCTACTCGAATCTTAAAGTACCCGCTAGACAGTCTACCTTACAGCGCGAAAGTCACAATACACCCTAAAGTGCAAGGGGTAACTACAATATTTCTGATAAGACTTGGCCTACAAGGAATGCTAGGGAAACTAGGAAGATCTTCTCACAAAGCCTCTAGAACTAGCAATTTAACACCCTAGACAGACCAACAATCTCGCACCTCACAGCTATTGAGAATTGGTAGAACACTTAGGATTATCTAACTAACAATTATAACTCCTATGAATAACCTGCAGAATTAACCATAAACTAGTCGCTAACACTCAGTCCGCAACCTAACCCGCATTCATACATGAAAGACATTCACAAAAACGCAAGTGGAGTTTATAAAAATTAATTAAATAAAACTAAATACGCATACACATCAAACCAGAAAATAAAAAGTTCTTTACTTTAAAATTCAACCCACAACCAAAAGTTCCAAGAACAAAAGAAAATAAATCAAACATGTGCAATCATCTTTAACCTAGGTAGCGAAAAGGTCTAGCCAATAAAAGTCATGATAAAATCAAAACAATAAAAGCCAGTTAAATTCATGGTGTTCACTACGGGTATGAATAGATAAATAATAAATACCGATCCGTGCTCGCACCAATGCTTCAACCCTTCAAATAATATTTTTGCGGCTCCTGTGGTGCTCTCCTTTTCTAATCTTTGTCCGCCGCTGATTCTTCCAAAGAAATATTGTTCTCCTCCTCGATGTGTCTCTCCACAATTTTTTATTTTTTCGCTGATTCTTTCAATCCTAATATTAATTCTTGGCTCATTCTCCCTCTCGCCGCCTATATCCTGCTCCCAATTAATAATAGGGTTATCAACCTTCCTTTTTTTTTTTCTTTAGGGCTGTGGGCCTCTGTAACGTTTTTTTAATTCTTGTTTATATTATTATTAATATCTAATACTATTATTATTATTATTATTATTATTATTAGGTTATTATTATTATTATACTATTATTATATATAGTATTATAACTCCGTTCTTTAAACTCGGGTGTTCATGACTTGACCAAAGTTACTCGTTTACGCTCCAACGTCCACGAACACCTACAAAATATAAAATAAAATAGATAAACACTAAAAATGACCCAAAACTAATAAAAATCTATAAAAACCTATACTATATAAAATAGACGAGTACAAGCCTAAAATTAATAAAAATATTATCTAAATGACTCGAAAATTATACAAACTTTACACTGGAAATAGATGTATTTTGCAATACATCAGTGGCGTCTAGTCATCGTATACATTATGTCCTTGTATTCAAAGTCCTTAACATCAAGTTCGCTTCTTAATCCCGGGTTCAAGGTATTGTTATTTAGTATTTGTCTTAATCATGTTTATATGCTATGGTCGTACAGATAAACAATTGGTTCTAACTATGTCCGAGGTGTCAATGTCTTAGTTGTCCGGGTCTATATATCTAATCCAATGTTTTGGTCATCCACTAGATACTAATAGGTATATGTCCATCTTTAATCTTTGTGTTCGGATTCCTTATCAAATGTCGAAATACTGTCTATTTATTATTATTAATGTCCTTTCCTATATCTATATAGGTTCTATAATATACCTCGCCACATAATAGTTCTAGTTCAATCCGAGTCTTATCATCCTTATCCGAGGTCCAAATCTATTTCCTAGTCTTATGTTTAAAATGTCAAGTCTAGTCTCCATTCTTCCATTATCAAGTCATAGATGTCAAGGTCCCATTCCTTCAAGCCGAGTCCAAGGTCAAATTTTCTTTTGGGTCAAATAAAATAACAAACTATGAATGTTGAGATTCATTTGTTTATGTGTGTTTGGAACTTTTGATTGGTTGGAAATTGAGTTTGGATTGTGCAGATCATCAATGTTTCATGTTAGTTATATATTGATTATGATTAATATGCAACTGTTGTGGTTATAAATGTGTAGATTATAAATGCTTTGATTAGTTTGTTATAGCATCTTAAAATTCCTATTGGCTTTTAAGTTCATGTTTATTTATTTATTTTCGTGTGTGGAACAAATAAAAAAAGAATCACTTGGGTTTGGGCAAATCGTGTGCTGATTGTGTGCAAGCTGATTAGTTTCACTTGTTAATTGTTCAAAAGTTTCAATGTACATATGCATGTTTTAGATCAGGCTCTTCATGATACTCAGTTGTTCCTTGTTTCTTTGCAGCCCAATACCAAACCAACCATATGTTGCAGCCTAGCTACCAAACAGTTCTGACCCCAAACCGATTTCATGCCAAACCGGTCATATTGTTGATCTTTCTATTAATGAAGTTTCTAGTTCCACATTATTGATATTTCAAGCGAATACCGACAGGTAGGTCTTGTAATTTTGATTGGTCAATCGTCAATAGTCGAATGTTTTCTCTTGTGTTTGTGATGATACAAATTATTATTTTGAACAGCTTTATTTTCAAGTATGGTTTATTGGATCTGCAGCAGCCAACAATTTGTATTTATGTAAACTGATCCCAATTGCTCATTTTGTATGCATAATATCATAATAAGACCAAGTAGACGTGGGAGGTTTTTAGAAAATGAGAGATACATTTAGGAAATTGTGGTTTTTGTGAATGCTTTAACAGTTACATTCCAAAGTGCATAAATTACCCATAAATGGTCAAAAGATGGTAGAAATATCCTATTAGGAGTCATATGGGTCTCTTAAATCATTGGCACCTGAAAAGGAGTGAGAGATCATTGGGTGTCGGATAACGTTTTTGGAGGTGATTTTTCAACTAAAGGGATCCGATTTAAGCTAGCTAAGTTGGGTTCGGGACAGGATAGCGGGCCGGTCTTCCCCTGGAAGACGTGGGCTCCGCCAAAAGTGAACTATTTTCTTTAGAGGGCAATGATGGGGAAGGTGACGTCTAAGAAAGGGCTGGTCTCTCGGGGTATTTTCTTGCCGGACACTAATTTTGTTCGGCGTGGCTTCGAAGAGGAGACCCTAGACCATATTTTTGCAACTTGTTTAAGTGTGAGAAGCATATGGTGGCATATCTTTATTTGGACTAGAATTCCAATGCCATCGAATCTGAATTCCGTTGTGGATGTTATCAACGTCTTTATGGCTAGCCCGGGTTCCAAACGGTGGAAAAGACTTGTCTACACGGTGGTTATGGCGACTGTTTGGAGAACATGGAAAATGGAGAAATTTGAAGATTTTCAAAGGGAAGTATGTCAAAATTATAGTATCAGATACTATAAACTCTAAACTTTTATTAATCAGAACTGAAAGAACATACATAGACTCTTAACATACATGGAAATACTCTAACCTATACAACCAGAAACATACACAAACTTAGCACCTGATCTACACAACCAGAGAAACACTAAAGATCTGAAACAGGATGTTTTCAGATCTTACTCTAGAAAGATCAACTAAGATAACTGGAAAGGTTTGAGAGAGTATGTGAGAGAGAAAGTACAAAGATGAACGATATTATGACGAAGAGAAAACACACTTGAGTATATATACTCTGGCACCTTATCAGAATCTCTCTCCGATCAACGACCAGGATGCATTCGTGAATGATCAAATCAACGCTTAATATTAAGTGTGTTACTTAGCCACAGATTGCCAACGTGGCACCCTCAGCCCAAGCCCATTACTTATAGACAGATTCTCAGACGAGCTGGGCCAACAACTTTGGGCTCTTAATGTTGGACTTGTATTGTTATAACATAAACTAGCCCACTTGATAATATGTAAAGACAAGATAAGAAGCTACTTGTTCCACCACATCATCCTCCCACATAAGCTGCCACCTCAGCAACAATCAGCCACATTAGCAATTATCAGCCACATCGACAACCTGCAAAATTACTCATGCAAAATATTTTATCTTTGTACAATAACAACCATTTTAAGCTATTAAACTAACTAAGATTAGAGATACTTTTTAACACCCCCCTTAGTTTAATAGCCAAATGGGTCAAACATTTGCAAAAGACTGCACAACTCATCATGTTGTCCAGGATTTAAACCTTTTGTAAAAATGTCAGCTACCTGATTTGCTGACTTAATATTACAAGTTTTAACCAACCCTTTGGAGATTAAATCCCTTAAGAAAAATATGTCAAGCTCAAAATGCTTGGTTTTGTCAAAGAATACAGGATTGGCAGCAATGGCCAATGCTGCACTACTATCACAATGAATGTTCACAGGCAATTTGACACTTAGACCTAATTCAGAAAAGAGATTGATTATCCACAATATCTCACAAGAAACTGAACACATAGACCTATATTCAGCCTCAGTAGAGGATCTTGATACAGTGGATTGTTTCTTGCTTTTCCAAGAAACAAGTGATCCACCTAAAAACACACAAAACCCTGACACAGACTTTCTTGTTTCTGTACATTTAGCCCAATCAGAATCTGAATAGGCTTCAAGATCAAAACACTATGTTTTATTAAACTGAATTCCTTTTCCAGGAGACCTTTTCAGGTATCTCAGAAGCCTCATGGCAATTCTAAGATGCCCTTCAGTAGGTCTATGCATATACTGACTTAGAAAGTGTACAACATATGCTATATCAGGTCTAGTATGGGAGAGATAAATCAACTTCCCTACTAGTTTCTGATATCCAGTAATGTTTTCTAACTCAGTGTTATGATCTTTACATACAACAGTCAAGACATGTTAGGTTCAAGAGGATTATTAACTGGTTTGCATCCTAACATGCCATACTTAGTTAGTAATTCCATACAATACTTTCTTTGAGATAGACACAGGCCATTATCATTAGATATAACCTATATCCCTAAGAAATATTGTAATTCTCCTAAATCCTTTATCAAAAAATTAGACTTCAGGTTTTGTTTAACAAGTTCTATATCAGAAACATCAGATCCTGTTAAGACAATGTCATCCACATAAACAAGTAGGATAGTAATATTTGATTCACATTGTTTTATAAACAAAGAATAATCACATTTACTTTGTTTAAAACCTAAATCTTTTAAAACTCCTACCAGTTTCTCATTCCACATTCTAAGGGCTTGTTTAAGCCCATACAAAGACTTATTAAGTCTACAAACCTTATTTTCACCTTTTGAACCATAACCTTCAGGCAATCTCATGTATACTTCTTCATTGAGATCCCCATATAAGAAGGCATTATTGATATCAAGTTGATAAAGTTTCCAATGTTTCTTAACAGCCAAGGAAAGTATGCATTTCACAGTAACAAACTTGACTACAGGTGAGAAAGTCTCATCAAAGTCTATACCTTCCTTTTGGCTATAACCTTTGGCAACTAATCTAGCTTTAAACCTTTCTATTTCACCATTAGACTTGTATTTAACCTTATAGATCCATTTACACCCTACAACACTTCTACCTTTAGGTAAATCTACTATGTCCCATGTGTTGTTTCTATTTAAGGCATCAATTTCATCATTCATAGCCTTAATCCAATTTGGATCATTAATGGCTTCTTTATAGGTTCTAGGTTCAAAACTTTTGTTTAACACAGAAGCAAACACTTTGTTACTACAAGACAACTTAGAATAGTTAACTACTTTATCAATGCTATACTTGACCTTATTATCTAACACAAAATCATTTAACCTCTTAGGCAAGGTAGAACTCCTAGAAGACCTTCTAATTGTGTTAGGTTCATTTTCATTTTCATTTTCATTTGATATGATTGAGTCCTTGCCCTCAGATTTGGAATTATTTTCATTGTCATATGTCATATCCACAACCCTTATGAAAGTGGTTTCTTTAATGAGGCACGTACCTTAGTGATGACGTTCAGTCGTTTACATAGTCTCATAGAGAACATCTATTTACCTCCTTAAGGTTCAAGTTATACACCATATATTTGTTCTTGATATTTTCGACCAGGATTCATTCGATCATACAACATAAAATCATGACTACAGCCCTTTCAATGAACATATTGATCATCATTCATCACGCAACAATGCATAGTGTATAACCTGAACCAGAAGGAAGTTATTGATGTTATAGAATCGTGTGTGGTATGCGTATTTTGGGTGTTCTTAAGTTGAACCTTAAGGTTGATCTTCAATCAATACCAACAAATAATAATCAACCAATATATATATATAAAAATATGAAAATACCAATTAACTAAAGATATATCGAGTTTATCTAAAAGAGATTTGCATTAAATCACGCATGTTTTCTCGTAATCTTTTCCGTTAATATCTCTTTATAGGCTCAACAATCGAATTGCGTCCAAAAATAAAACACGTCACTTGTTTAAATTGGTCCTTATATTTTTTAGTTGGACATATTTTACCCTTAAATAATGTTTGGAAAATTATAAATAAAAAACTACAAATTGATATATGTTTCTCGTATAGACAAATGAACCTTTTAAAAATACAGAAAAACTTTGTCAAAATGAACTATATTGGCCTAAAGATGAGATCTGACTCATGTCGTACCAATATTGAAATTTGGCTAAAACCATAACCAAATATAACATCGAATATGTTCGGTCAGTGCTTGTATGATATAGTAGGGTATCGATAAAAATCCTGAACCAGTACCATATCACATTGTACCAATACTTAAATTGAGCTAGATTAAAACTGAATATTGAACTGTACATGTTACGTCAGTATGATATGGTACATGTTTGGTATCAATATGGTAGGACAGGGGACTTATCAACACGTACATTAAAATACGTACGTAAAAAACCTATAGTATGACCAGGGGCGTATCTATAGTAATAGCAGGGGGTGCGGACGTTGCGGCTCAACTTCGCGTGCGTAGTGGAAAAGTTGGTTTTTTTTTTACGAAATTTGAAAAACGTTGCTACTAAAATGAAAAAAATGAAAAACGTTACTACTGAAAAATGTTTCTAGATCCGCCACTGAGTATGACATAGGACTTATCGTGATGCCTGAGGACCAATATGCCCGTAAAAAATAGTTTTTTTTTTTTTTTTTTTTTTAAGAAAGTGAAAAAAAGGATAAACTTGAAATTTAAGAAACTCGATTTTTCACTGAAATTTACAAAGTTCTTAAACAAGTGGACAAATTATCCTATATATTGATTTATGGATGCTCATGAATAGTTCTTTTTTTTATTGATTATAGTAGTATTTATAATGCATGTTATGAATAAACTAACAAAATTGTTTCTAGACCAATTGGTTCACCTGTTGTTATATTGTTTAAGGTGTTTGGGTTCGAGACTTGGCTCTGTATGTTGATAATTATTTTGTTTGTTAGTAAAACTAAAAAGGTCTTTAGAAACGTAAAACGTGTATTGTTTTTTTAGTGGTTTATTTTGATGCTTTATTATATTGAACAGACTATCAAATAATTGAAGACATATAATAATATCAATATCAACAATTGAAGTAAAAGGCTTTTACAACACTGTCACTATAAATTGAATAAAGAGCCTTATGATTTTAGTGAAGGTGCTCTTCCTCCTAAGAAAAGATTACATGCTTTTCACAGAAATTTTGCTACATATCATGAAGTCGTTGGATGCGTTCGTGATGACTTGGTATATCATGCAAACTATTTTGTTGAAGCTTAAGTGTATGGTTTGTTGTACTTAGAAAATGTTATACCGTTGTACGGTTTTACCATGTTTTCTTTAACGGTCTAGACGATCATCTCCATGAAGTCATGTTATAGTTGTGCAACACGCGACCATGAATAACACTTCGAATGTAGACACTTTGTGTTTTGGGGATATATGCAAGCGATTTCAATTTAAATGTTTGTTCACCATACCATTAACGAGAGCATGAAGACCTATCGCACAGCGCTACGCGCGCCCGTTTGGCCGCATTGGTAGTTTTGTAACTTTCATACATTCACAGTAACTTAAGCATGCCTTTAAATTTTTGATCTATTATTTTATGAAATACGATAACGATCAAACGGCGTTTTACACACCTTGAATCGCCGCCGCAACGCGAGGCTAAGAAACACACTAGTTAGTTTAAAAAAATAGTGAACGAAAGTTGTTGAAAAAGGTTAATTTAGTTAAAAACTTTTGTTATATATATGGTACAGGTGTAAAATTGGAAAATTCAAAACTAGAGAGATTAGTTTGTAAATTTTGTAAAATGAAGGGACCAAAAGTTTCGGTAAGGTATTGGTATTTTAACTTAAAATACCGATATCATACCATACCGATCCCGTACCGATACCGATAATACCGAAACCGAAAACCTCTAAATGTGGGTACCGATACAGATACCGAACACCCTCAGTTTGGTATCGGTTTGATACGGGATCGTTATTCGACACTATGTGCTTATCCCTAATGTGTAAGTGCAACGGCGTTCATGAAAGGTGTGATTTACAATATCAATTTACTAGCTTATACCCCGGGAGCGTCCCGGGTTGAGAAATCTAAGCAAAGTGAATAAAATTAGAAGTATCTAAACTATAAAAATGACATCTATGTATCAACTTACATTAGATACTTTTAAAAAACATATACCAAAAGATCCATTTCACCTTACAACATCAACACCTAAAACAGAATACATTCAGTCAAAGGTCTTTAACTGCATACAATAAGATTTGAGCTATTTCAGAATATGGTAGAAAAAGAAAACATAGCAATTACTTGTTAGAGAGCGTCCTGGGTTGAAATATCTAATATGACAACATAATTAATGACTTGTCAATATATGATTAATGAATATTATTATTATTATTATTTTAAACAAATCTCTGCCATAAGTTATTATATTCTAATATAAAAAAAAAGGTAATTGGGTCGGGTATCACCTAATCCCAGGCCCGACCCAAACCCACAATTTTTTTTAAACTAATATATCCTGGGAGCGTCCCGGGTTGAGAAATCTAATTAGAAATCTAATTTGAAATATCAATTTTACACCTGAAATAGAATGATGCGTTTTACAGTTACATGCAGGAAAGTTTCGGGTAGCACTTAACCTAAAACAATTAACAATGTATCTTCAATGTTAGTGCATAACCTTAAACACCGTATAACTCTAATATTAAAACCTAACCTAAAACAATGTACAACTCCAATACTAACACATGTTGTAAATAAAAATCATATTTACTGGTTAGAACATAACTAATGACTTGCATATACATGATTAATGAATAAACTGAACACTTTGTGTTTTTTTCCTGTATTAACAAAACCACACAAAAAATAGTCGTTTTTTTCTCCGTTTTTTATATAGCACTATGGTAACCGTTGGAAAGATAATAAAACGCTCGTTAATTTGGTGTAATTTTTTTCTTTTAAAAATCTCATATATAAAAGATATTAACGTTTAAAAGTTATGGGAGAAAACATTAGAGATAAAATCTAATTTTGTTTATAAATTTTAAATTATTATTTTTCTAAAATAAAGCCCTTGCCACGTGGGATGACACATGGCACACTCAATGAAGAGAATACCCTCTTTAAATGCCATGTCATTAATGAATTTGGTTTATTATATGTATAGATTTGTGTTCATTTTTAATATAGGCACATTTTGAAATTAGTAGTCCCATTTATCTATGATTGAGATAAAAGAAATTTTATATTTCATTTTCAACCTTTTTTTCTTATATTAATTTAGTGTTTATAAAGGTAAAAATGTGGGAAAATTGGATAAGAGTTGTATTGATCTTCTAGACTAGAAAAACCTCACCCGAAAAACTCAAAACCCAAAAAAATAACCTGAAGAACACCACTACTTCTAGTGAGTGACGGGTTTCTATATTAGAGGCAATACCCCAATGTAGTAACGTACGGCCTTATGGAACTGAAGTCAGTGGGTCAACGTATACCAACCTAGAAGATATTTCGTTTCAAAAACCGAATGATACACGAAATGTGGATGTCAGAAGAGCTATGCCGATCGCCGTCGAAAACCTTTAGAGTTCCAGGTTGGGGACAAAGTACTCCTGAAAGTTTCACCATGGAAGGGCGTCATACGCTTTGGAAAGCGTAGCAAGCTTAACCCTCGTTATGTCGGACCATTCGCAATCCTGGATCGGATTGGACCGGTGGCATACAGACTTGACTTACCGGCGGAGCTCGGTAGTGTGCACAACGTCTTCCATGTGTCTAACTTGAAGAAGTGTTTGGCTGATGAATCTCTCATTGTACCACTGGAAGAGATCAAGGTTGATGATCGTCTTCGCATTGTGGAGGAACCTGTCGAGATCCTCGACTACAAGATTCGTAGCCTTCGTCGGAGTAAAATCCGCATCGTTAAAGTCCGTTGGAACTCGAACCGTGGACCGGAGTTCACATGGGAACGGGAGGATCAGATGAAAGCTAAGTATCCTCATCTTTTCCCGAAGCGCGCGTTTGAATCGAGGCATGTTACTGCTGAAGCAGAATGAATCTCGGGTCGAGATTCCTTTAAACGTGGGGATGATGTGACATCCGGCAATTTTCTTTTCGTTCTGTTCTTTTTGTTTCCTACTTTTGGGGCTTTGCGCAATTTTCGGGACGAAAATTCTTTCAACGTGGGGATGATGTGACACCCGGCATGTTTGGCTTAAACATATTAGTAACATCTAAGTCTACCTTAGCGAGAAACGTTTATAAACAAACTTAACTGGATTAGTTGAGTCGGGTCAAGTTAGGATTGTCCAGGGTACAATGATCTGGAGGATCATTGGGAGTCGTTTTGGTGATACACTAGTACCGGGTTCCGTTGTTGGTGACATTACATGAACTAATTGAGTATATGTGTAGATTATGGGTCGTGTGGTGGATTATATACTTAGATGTGTTTAAATGATGTGTAAATGATTATCTATGCTTAAATATGTTAAATATAGACTAAGGATGCATGCTTATGTGTTAAGATGTGTTAGAATGCGTTAAACACGACAAACTGGAAAACTAGTTAAAAGGGAATCCTGGTTCGACCACTTCGAGTGGTCGAAGGAGAGAAATTGTCTGGTTCGACCCTCTGCAGATGGGCGAACCAGGGAAGTGGAATTGAAGGAATTCCCTTCGACCAGAACAGGGCTCATTCGACCCTGTGAAAGGGTCGAAGGAGACCACCTTCGACCATTGAAATGGTGCGAAGGAGGATTAGTATAAATACCAACCTTTGTCATTTTTCATCATTTCACAAACCCTAACCGTCTCAAAACGCTCTCAAACGATCTAAAACACTAAGGAAGGAGTTTTTGCTCTTCTTTTTCATAATCTAACCTATCTACAACATCTAAACAAGAATCCAAGGTGTGTTCATAATCCTAAACCTTTTAAAAGCATTTTAATTCGTTTTCATCTAACCCTAATTGTCCGGATCTGTTCTAAGGGTGTTTTTATGATCAAAAACCTTTTAAACATCTTTCTAAATCAAAACATTATCATTTAACATAGGTTTCATGGTGAATAACATATGTAAATTGTATATTATGTGGTGTTGTGTATTGTTCAATGATTTGCTGCTATATCTATGATAGAAACATGATATAGGATTGTTATTGATGTTGGAATATTGTTGTTAGGGTTAGGATTGGATATGAGGATATTATGGGTATTTGGGGGGTTTTATTGGATTTAAACTTGATGCATGATATTTATGATTAATAGAACTGATAAGAAAAGATCGGATAATCGACAAACTGAGTATTTTAAGCTAAGCATGAATCGATTTCAAAAGTTTCCAAATTGGGTAAATTATTCATGCATGAAAGTGATGTTTCCATAATCTTTACCATTTTGGGAAAGGGCTGAAACGGACGTATTATCGGGGGAAATCGGTGGGGTTTTGTAGGAATAAGTTATCTATGCTTGACTGCTGTGTTTGATGATGTTTCGAGTCGTTTTGGATGTGTTTGAAGCGTTTTTAGGAAAATTTACACAACAGGGGCGAACCTGGCCTCCTTCGACCGATCGAAGGTGCGAAGGAGGAAGACCAGGGTCGAACCTGGGTTTTGTTGGGCGAATGAGGTAAAACAGGCGAAGGAGGCATCGAACGGTCGAACGAAATGTAAAACGGGTGAAGGAGACTAAAAAGGTGCGAAGGAGACTTAAAACTGACTGGTTCGACCGTTCTGATGCAGAAATGAGATTTTTGATACAAACTAAGTGTTTTATGCTTGAACCTTGTGTGTAATCTATGTGTACTTGATTAGTTAGGGTAATGGGTCACCAACGGGATGTCGGGTCGGTCTAGTGTGTCGGTTAAACATTTAAACACGTTTTAAAACATACTTGGTTACGATCTGGACAATCGGGGACTAGATAACCTTATGGTTATTAGTCGGAACACTTATGTGAACATTTTGATAGATCTCCGGTAGAGGGGTTATCGAGGGCTTAGCATTTTTACTTGTAATCGAAGAACGCTATCTAAGGTGAGTTCACGGCCCCACTTTTACTGCTTTAACTTTTGGGGGAGAAAACATGCGCTAAACTGTTTTGGTAACATATGTCATACTATGGTTTTTAACTTTATATTGCTATACGATCTTTGGAAAGTCCCGGGGGAAACCATGAATGTGCGG
The DNA here is from genome assembly GCA_028751855.1 of Ambrosia trifida. Classification (NCBI taxonomy): domain Eukaryota; kingdom Viridiplantae; phylum Streptophyta; class Magnoliopsida; order Asterales; family Asteraceae; genus Ambrosia; species Ambrosia trifida. Next base: position 84,385,418 of record CM054122.1, read on the forward strand.
GGATGCACAACGGGGGAAATGTGGATAGATCTATTGGGCGTGACCTGCCCCACTCGTCGGCTTGGAGGGCCGGGCGGGTGCATATTGTCTCGAACAGGAACATCATCATGCTGAACATACGGGCTGCTTAAACATGCTAAACATTGCTAAACGTGTCCAGTAATGGTTTCCAATCGTAGTAGTAATAAAACATACGCCTAGCTAGCATACTTGGTAACATTGATATAGTATGGACATGGTAACGTTTTGGTAACATATTGAACAAACCTGTGAGCTCACCAGCATTATATGTTGACATCTTTTTGGCATGTTTTTCTCAGGTCGCTAAGGTAGCAACGAATGGAACTAGGCGCACGGGTCTGCATTGGCGTCTAGGCATAGTTGCACGTTTTGTAATTAAAGTATTTTGAATAACTTTTGGAGTGATAGCATAGTTGATTAAATGCTACTTAAACGCTTCTGCTTATAAAATTTGTTGGTTATGTCTCTTTACGTTTTTCATATAGAGTTGTTTATTGTGATCGTTGACTTGGATCCTGGTTTGTCATGCGCCTCGCGGTAAAACCCCGCAAGTGGTAATTTGAGGGTGTGATATTTATATCTTTTATATACGCGATTTTTTTAAAGAAAAAAATTACACCAAATTAACGAGCGTTTTATTATCTTTCCAACGAGTACCATAGTGCTATATAAAAAACGGAGAAAAAATCGACTATTTTTTGTGGGGTTTCGTTCATACAGGAAAAAAACACACAAAGTGTTCATGTTATTCATTAATCATGTTTTTTCTTTTAAACCAGGTTCTTATCTACGATGTTGAAAATCAGCCCAATCGCCATGTTATCATTGGAATTTTACTAGGTATACTTCATCAAGAGAAGCTAGGAGAAAGAATCGCGCAACACTGCAACACATGGTGTCAGCTTATAGCAAGGTTATTTTTTTATTTATTTAATTACAAGAATAATAATTATTACTATTAGTATTAGTATTATTAGAATAGTTATATTTTTCAACCCCGGGACGCTCCCGGGAAGAATTGATAATTGCTGACGTGGCGTTCAATGGTGACCTCAACCATCTCTTGATTATGCCATGTGGCATAATGAGATGCAATGGTTACAACTTTCAACTTAAGTGTTTGTTTAGTTGATTAGGTTAGGAATTATAAGAGCCATTAAAATATGTGAGAAATTAGAGAGATGTGATGAGTTTTTGAATAGTTGCAGCTTACATAAGTGATTCTTTATATGATTACTGATTAGGTTTAGATTAGGGAATATGAGTTATTACTTATTAGAATACTATGAACATGCAATGATTGAGAGATTTTGTGGTTAGTTAACTTGAGCCATTTGCAATAGGTTATCACATAAAATTAGATTTTTCAACCTAGGGACCCTCCCGGGGTAATCAGCTAGTCATAACCATATATACAAGCGACATTCCCATATATTAGGGAAGTGGTTAAATACAATATTAATGATAATAACTATCTCTATATTTACAAGTCAACTATATTATCTATTACACCCCCGCAGTCGAAGCAAGAGGAGGGCGAATGTTGAAACTGGAGCGGAAGTCATCAAAAAGTATGCGAGGTAGACCCTTGGTGAAGATGTCTGCGATCTGAAGACGTGTAGGAGTATGCAGAACTCGAATGGTACCACGTTGAACGTGTTCTCTAACAAAATGGATATCCAATTCAATATGTTTCGTTCGCTGGTGTTGCACTGGATTCTGTGAGAGATAGATGACACTGATGTTGTCACAGTATATTAAAGTGGCCTTGGACAAAGGGCGACATAATTCTAACAGGAGATTGCGAAGCCAGCAAACTTCAGCAACAACGTTCGCAACAGCTCGGTATTCAGCTTCGGCACTGGACCGAGAAATAGTGGTCTGTCGTTTGGACGACCATGATAAAACATTAGGACCCATGTAGACACAATAACCTGACGTGGAGCGACGTGTATCTGGGCATCCAGCCCAATCGGCATCAGTGTAGGCTCGAAGAGAAACATCGGTGCAGGAAGAAAGTGTAAGTCCGAATGCCGAAGTGCCTTGAATGTACCGAATTATGCGCTTCAGGGCGTTCCAGTGATCAATCTTAGGACTGTGCATATGTATGCAAATTTGTTGCACCGCATAGGTAATGTCAGGCCTAGTAAAAGTCAAGTATTGCAGAGCACCAGCTAGACTGCGATACAGAGATGGATTTTCAAAGGGTGCACCTGATTCAGTACTTAACTTGGGTTTGGTGTCAACTGGGGTTGCAACCGGGTTGCATGAGTCCATACCTGCACGACTCACAATATCCAATGCATATGATTTCTGCGAAAGAAACATCTGGTTACCTGTGCGAGAGACAGATATACCCAAAAAATGACTGAGAGGTCCAAGATCTTTCATGGCGAATTCAGCCGCAAGGCTGCCCATGAGCTTCTTCCTTAGAGAATCTGTAGAAGTGGTCAGTATGATATCATCAACATAAATTAATAAGTAGGCGATATCACCCCCGTAGTGATAGGTGAAGAGAGAGTTGTCACATTTACTCTGCACGAAACCAATAGATGTGACAAAATCAGTAAAACGTTGGTACCATGCCCGCAGTGCCTGTTTGAGACCATACAGAGATTTTGTCAAACGACAAACATGATCGGGATAATCTCGATGTCGAAACCCCATCGGCTGATACATATAAACTGTCTCAGTGAGATGCCCATGTAGGAAAGCATTAGTAACATCTAATTGATGAATGGGCCAAGACTGAGATAGTGCCAAAGTCAACACAGTCCGTATAGTAGCCGGTTTGACAACCGGGCTAATAGTTTCCCCACAATCAACCCCAATCTCCTGATTACTGCCATCACATACTAGACGAGCCTTGTAACGCTCAAGAGTGCCGTCAGACCTGTATTTGTGGCGAAATAGCCACATGCTACGAATAATATGCATATCAGGATGTCTCGGGACAAGTTCCCAAGTCTTGTTTTTAATTAAAGCATTAAATTCGTTTTTCATGGCGTTATGCCACTCCGGTTTAGACAAGGCTTCTTTAGGGTTCTTAGGTAAAGGTGCGATGATGGTGGTGGAGAGGTTGAAGATTTGTTTGGGTTTGGAGATGCCAGACATGGACCGTGTGTGAACGGTGCGGGTGGCGGGTGGTGGAGGTGGTGGTGGGTGTGGTATTGGAGACGGATTGGATGTGGGCTGCGACGGCCCAGTAGAGGAGTGGGATTGGTGTTGGGCCGATGCATGGGTTGGGGCAGAATGGTCGTGGAGGGGTGGTGAGGTGTTGGGCTGTGTAGTGGGGTTTGGGCTGTGGATCGTAGTATTGGACGGTGGGATGGACTGTGTAATTGGGCTTAAGAATTGGGTAGGTGATATGGCCGAGGGAGGGATGGGATGGTCTGTGTGAATGGGAGTGGATATGAGGTCAGGTTGTGGGTGTGGAATGGGTGCGGGAGGGGACTGTTGGTCAAAGATAGGGGTGAGCGGTCGGGTATAAATGGATGGGTGTGGGGTGTCGTCAAGGAATTGATAGGTATGAGGGGTAGTTTTATGAGATTTGGCAAACGGGTAGATGGTTTCGTCGAATAGGACATGACGATTTATGGTGATTTTTCGGGTTTTAAGGTCTAGGCATTTGTACCCTCGATGATTTGAAGAGTAACCTAAAAAGACACATGGGAGAGAGCGATAGGCTAGTTTGTGGATGGTAGTGTGTGGTATGAGTGGGTAGCATATACACCCGAACACACGAAGGTGGTCATAGGTGGGCATGCAGTTATAGAAGCGTTGTGTTGGTTTTTGGAAATGGTGAATTTTACTAGGGATGATGTTAAGAAGGTAGGTGGCGGCATCAAGGGCATGGGCCCAGTAAGTTGTGGGCATGGATGACTGGGCTAAAATGGTACGCATGAGGTTGTTGATGGTTCTAATTTTACGTTTAGCTTTGCCATTTTGGGAGGAGGTGTGGGGGCAAGAAAAACGGAAGTGCATGCCATGTAAGTTACAAAAGTTAAAAAATTGATTATTGGCATATTCACGACCATTGTCACATTGTAGTTGTTTAATTTTGGTGTTGAATTGTGTGTGGACAAAATTATGGAATTTGGTGAACATGTCAAAGACCTCAGATTTATGGGCAAGAGGGTATGTCCATAAAAAATTAGTGAAGTCATCTAAAAATAACACATAATATCGATGACCCCCGTTAGACATAATAGGGGAGGTCCAAACATCACTATGAACAAGATCAAATGGCATACGAGTACTTGTATTAGAAGTAACAAAAGGAAGTCGGGTATGTTTACCAAAAATGCAAGCACTACAAGTTTTATTATTCAAAGAACTACAAGAAATAGAACTTGAAGTTTTTAATTTATTCAAAATAGCTGGGCCTGGGTGACCGAGCCGTTGATGCCAAATGTCTTGAGAGATAGCTGCATAAGTGGAACAGTTGTGAGATTGGTGATGTTGGACGGGCTGAGAGTGTAGAGATCCCCAGAGCTATTGCACCGTAGGATAGGTTTCTTGGTCTGGAGGTCCTTCACAGTAAAACCATATGGGTCAAATTCAACAGACAATTGGTTATCAGTTGTAAAACGACGCACAGAGATAAGGTTTTTGACAAGGTTAGGGGCAAAAAGGACATTATTAAGTTTATGGTGCGTGGGTTTGCTGGTTGTTGGCCCAGGGAGGGGGCTGCCATGGGTTCGATGGTTGCTGCCAAACATTTTGTTGGTAGCGACCTCGTCTGTAGGCCCCACGTCCACGATCGCGGCCACGGCCACGGCCACGGGTGCTCCCGCGAGGATCAGATTGGGTGTTGTTTTGGGTTTCGGTGTGGGTTTGAGAGGAGTTGGAGGTGATTGTGTTGAGGGCGGTTCCCGCGGATTGAGCCGCTTGGGAAGTTTGGGAGATTTTTCGATCCTCTACTTGACACAATTGTGAGCGGGTGTTGTAAAAATCGGGTAAAGGTTTGGTTTGTTGGAGGATTAGTTTGATGGTTTCATATTGTTCGGTTAGGCCGGTGAGGATTTGCATGACTAGTTGATTTTCTGTGACGTTGGCTCCTAGGCTAATGAGTTGGTCATATAGTAGTTTCATATGTTGGCAATAGGAAGACATGTCAGAGAAACGGTCAAGTCGGGTGTTGAAAAATTTGTTTTGTAGGGCAATGGTCCTAGAGGCTTGGTTATCTAGGAATAGGTTTTTAAGGCAAATCCAGGCATCATAGGCGGTAGTATTAGAAACCATGATAGTATGAACAAGGTCTTGAGTAATAGTACCATAAATCCATTGAAGAACTATTGCGTCGATACGCTCCCAAGATTCACGAAACATGGGCGTGGAAGAGCCTTCGGCTTGTTTGTCAGCGGTAACATTGGTAGGTGGTACACGCGGTAGAAGGTGCTCATAAACATCGTACGCCTTGCAGTGTATGATGAAGAGTTCAGCCCAGGTATTGTAGTGTTCGGTTTGGCGATCAAGAATAAGGGGAATGAAGTTATTAATGTTAGTAACGGTAACAGCAGGGTGAATGGAAGACATGATGTGGAAAGATGGTGAGTATATAATGGGTCACAACTATTATGTTATGATGAAAAGAAACAGAGGGTTTGGGTTGATATTAGGTAGGCGACAAAAGGGATTAAAGAATGGGTTGATATTAGGTAGGCGACAAAAGGGATTAAAGAATATGTTGGTGAATATTGGGTAGAAGACCAAAACAAAAAAAAAAAAAATAATAAAGATGGATGTATGTTACGGCCGCAGGGAAGTTTTTAGGAAGAAGATGTAGGGTTTTGGCTGGATACCATGTAGAAGATGATGGTTCAAACCCTTGAATATTATTCCAATAATCATAACCATATATACAAGTCACATTCCCATATATTAGGGAAGTGGTTAAATACAATATTAATGATAATAACTATCTCTATATTTACAAGTCAACTATATTATCTATTAATATATTTTCAACCTGAATTCATTCATTCAATCATACATGTAACTAGGTGTTTTTACGATTGCGCGCTGCGCGATCTGGAAATTCGTTCGCTTCAATTCATACTGAGAGTGCTAAACAACAAAGCGGATATGTATAAGAGACACCCGAAGCATTGTATATCGAACTTGTCAAAATGGTTAATTAAATAAAATGTGCAGTACTTACGGGTTCAATAACAAAATTAAAAACCACGATTACAACCTATAGGCCCCAACTCAAAGCACAATGATTTACTTTCATCTTGTTTGATATCTTCTGCTTACACCTTGTTTGATGTCTTCTACTATAGTCACTCAGCTTTGCCATCCGATTTTCATTCAACAAAATATTATTTGCTTTAAGTTTGTTGTTAATCATCTGTGTGTGTCATATTAGGCTGTACATTATTGACAGTATATTCTGTATTGCCAAAAAAAATCTATAAGGAGGTTGCAGATATAAATTAATTATTGACTTAAAAAATTCCATAAATATGAACAAAAATGTCACCTGTAGCAAATGCGCAGCTTTAGCCACACCAGTTAATATTCTCAATATGTCTTCCCATTTAAGCACATTTTCAGGATCATTCCCTGCTTTAAACAATTAAACATTAATAAACTACAATCTACACTCACCAGCTGAGCACCCATTTCCTTGGTTTTGTTTGAAAGTCAGACCACCCTTATTTGTCACCCGAAACCTCATGCAGGACTGGGTCCCCACCGACAGTTGGTATCTTCAATGTTATCCCTAATATAGCATCAAAATATGTGACATTACAAGTACAAACGATGTGCCATCTTGTGTTAATACAGGGACTGGAACAACATCAAATATCGTAAATATGTAACTATCATCACGCGGCCAGCCTCTCCTTTCGACTACCAGAACCGTTTTATATGTTCAAACTTTAATTATATGCTTACTCGATATGTGATTTTATAGCAGCCATTAATAGGTCTCAACATCTTAACATACATAGTAGCTTTTAACTGGTTTAAACACGTTGCTAAGCATTAAAAGGTCTAAACATATGTCTACACATAAGTTCATGACTATTATGACTTATTGATTTTGAGTCTGCCTACCGGTGTTGTCATGCCTCCCTCTCTATGTGACGGATCCTGCATTTGACATGGTGACCCGAAGGTTTAACATAAAGTCATTGTGGATTGTAGCTTGTCGAAATAAATATTTAGTTTTTGTGTACCTTCTGCCTCGAGGAGTGGTCAAGTTGCGGAAGTTCCTTTCAATGAAGTTGTTGCTGGAGTTGGGTGTATTGAAGACATTGTACTTGATGACATCAGGCCCGGCTCCAGCCCAAGTGAAATGAAGCCACCGCTTTGGGCCTCTAAAATCTTTAGGCCCCATATTTTATAGCTTTGATATTAGGTTAGGCCCAATTTTTCTATTTGGATTTGACTGCCGATTGATTTTCCGTAACTTTCAATCCATTCATTGCTCACCCAATCGACTAATCCCCACTCTGTATTGATAAACGGACATATATGCACTATTGATTTGATCTTGTATTCCCGATTTTAAAGAACATAAATGCTTTAGCAGTGAGGTTTGTTTTCAATTGCTTATTTATGTTATTTGTGAAGCCAGTTGCCCAGTTCATGACCCCATAGGTAATAATCAAATTTTGTGAAAATTCTATATAATAACAAATCAAATTGTTAACAGTACTAATCTATGTGCCTTTCATTCATTGGATCATTATATTGTTTTATTAGATTTAGTTGTTTGAAGTTTTGATCTTACTACTAATATATTATTGTTATTTTCGTCTTTTTACTAATACTTTTTTCGGCAATGTATTATTATTTTTAAAATCAATTTAACTTATCATGTCAATCTAAAGCGGTATTTGTCGAATAACATTGGTATCGTTACTAATGTTCATTTTTATGGTTAACCACGTGTTAATATATACTCTTAGGTGTATCTCTTTCAATTCCTATTTCAAGTGTTGGTACTGTATCGAAACAAATCAATACAGACCAAACTTCCGTTGCAAAGCACGGGTAACCCACTAGTTTAGAACAAATGTAAATGTTCATGTTTCTCTTTATTGAGTTTGAAAAATATTTATTCTTTTTAACCATGGAATCATGTCTAATTTGGGGCAGAATGAATCATGTTGTATGAATCTTTCTATGCTCTAAAATGTTAGTTCTTTGAGGTTTTAGTAAAGCTAATTTATAGATTACTATAAGAAGTATCAAGTTAACTCACTAAAGATTTTATTCTTCTTCAGGGTCGTCCCTGAGAATTTAGGTGCTCGGACCGAGTCATGAAAAAATGTGCCCCTTAGCCTTAGGCGTTAACGAAATAAATAAACGCAAACTATTTTTTAAACGATGGGTAAAGTAATATCAAACCGATAGATCAACTCTTCACAGTTTATATTATCCAACATTTCATTCTCAATAACTATCATTGCCAATCCACAAAGTTTTTTTTTACTTAAGCGGGATATTGCTTCATGGTTATTGACTAATAGAATGGTTAATTTACTTTAGTGCAGTGGCGAATATATAATTTCTTTTGACGGGTGCACAATACGAATCGACTAACAATAAACGATTAGCTTTTTGGTTTTTTTATTATCAAATGTAATAAACTAGATATTTTTGAAGTCAAATGAAATAAGCTAACAATAATAAAAGCAAAGAATTGTTGTAAAATAAGACTATTAGTTTTAAGGGTTTTTTTTTATCATTTGTTTTGAACAACATTTTTTTAATCATTTTAATTTTGAAAATAATAGGGTGACTGACAATAAAATGACAATGACACGTTTGACCGAGAATGACACAGGTTTTACCCACATAGACTTTTTTCAAGTATTCATAAAGTCACTTTCAAAAAAAGACCCTCATAAATTTGTAACTTTACTAAAATACCCCATCATCTTTGAGTATTTACGCATTTACCATCGTTTTTTTCACTAAACCCTTACCCTGTAAATTTTTTGACAGATCTGTAAATTTGCACAGATCAGATATTAACCATTTTTAACCGGTTCAATAAGGTTATTGACGACCCTTCAATACATGTAAATCCGCCATTGTGACCAGTCGGATATGCTCCACTAGAAATTGTGCCCGGACCGGGAGTCCTCCATACACCCCACCATGGCCGGCCTTGCTCTTCTTTTTGTTATTGCAAGTAATGCAGCCTTTAGCTCTTCCAAATGCACCTTTGTTGCGTGCTAAAAGCATCAATCAATCATATAGTTATGTTTATATTTTATTTATGGTATTTTATAGATCTCATAATTGACAGAGATTCAAGTTGTACACAATATTTTAGGAAGTATTTTCTATGTTGCTTCGTAGCTCATTTAGGGCTGTTCACGAGCCGAGCCGATCCGAGCGGAGCTTTGCTCGTGCTTGGCTCATTTACAAACCGAACCGAGCAGAACGACTCGTTTACAATCGAGCCGAAAACCGAACGAGCATTCTTCGAGCGCAAATTTTCCGACCGAGAATCGAGCAGAGAATAATATGGACGATCATAAAATTTGGATGTTTCCTTCTATGCTTTCATTGTCGGGTGACAACTAAGGTCGAAATGTCCGATGATAACACTAATATTGAGATCACAGTGTCCAAGGATGAGGCTAGATTAAGGTTGGTGAGGTGATGAGCATACGTCAGAGAACAATTGTTGCATTATGACGTAAGCGTGATATCAAGCGACAATTAGCGAATGACGACTAATAACATAAAGAAGTCAAGATTGTCACCTCATGACTTATTGTTTTACTATTAAATCTAGTGTTAATTTTTTTATTGAGTTAAGTGGGCTGGTTATATTGTGTTTGCATATACCGAGTCAAATCCAATAGAATTTTATATAAAGCCATAAATTTATCTGTAAATTGTGTGTATATTTATTATTAAATAAATAAAAATTTATTCGAGCCGAACCGAGCCGAGCGTACCTTTGCTCGTGCTTGGCTCATTTACAAACCGAACCGAGCCGATCGGCTCATATACAACCGAGCGGAAGATCGAGCGAGCATTTTTCGAGCATTTTCCGAACGAGCGACAAGCGATCCACAAGCGGCGAGCGATTTGAACAGCCCTAAGCTCATTGCGTACCCTCCCTTTTGCAAACGTTCGTGCAATGCATCGTTGACTATGTTTTAACACAAATTAGCTAGGGCTTGTTTCTACCCCGAACCTTTTACCTGACCTGACCCGTTTGTTTTGTTAGGCTTAGGTAAGCCTAAAAGGCCTCAATTTTAGAGTTCGTTTTAGGTCTCCAAAATGGTTGGGCCGGCCCTGGATGACATTGTCTGTTCATTTGTGAAACCACATCCAATAAATAAGTGTGACAAATCCTCGATATCTGCTGCACAAACAGACTTGAATCGGAATTCCGCGTCTCGCCGAAGAAGTCTTGGTTGGAATGCGATCTAACTCAGGTCTCCAAGCAAAAATATTAACCTTTAATGGTACCCAAGCAATCCATTTCATAAGTTGCGTTCTGTTACTGTCTCTACCTGTCCGCATCAGTTCTTTGACATGAGCAACCGAATATTATTGTTTTTTTAAATCTTCGGCCCACAACCACTTGTCTTTATCGTCAACAAAGTTACACTGCTGCAGCAAATAAGCAACATCCTGCAGCTCTGAAATAGCTTGAACAGACCCGGGTCCTCGCTTCCAACTCGGAGACAGAATAACCTGATTATTCACTACCTACAGCTGATAAGGTCTAACCAAAACCTTAAACTGGAGCCGTCCCCTAACTTGCCACGGATCAGATTTTGAAGCTTTTTTTCTTGTATCTGCGTTTGGTTCAAAACAGCAACCAAAGCCTTCCAGCAACCTGAAAAAACCGGTTTAACAGGTAAAAATGTCCATTGACCCCTCCCCCATGAATCTCCTCAATAACTTTACGACAAAGACTATCATTTGAGTTCTTGAATAGCCACACCCACTTTGATAGTAAAGCAATATTCACATCTTTCACCTTAGCTATTCCCAATCCCCCGTCTTTCTTTGACTTTGTGCGAGCTAATCTTTAATAGACTAAAATGAAAACGTAGACGCATTGGTATTAATAACGTTAATTACAGGAACGTTTTTAAGCTGGCCCGCTTGAACAAAACGTATTTAAATCAACCTGTTCATGTACATGGGTAGAAATAACAGCCTCAGCTCATGATCATACTTGCTCCCTGTTATGTGATAATGTATAACTATTGTGAATTCTCGTTTCCTTGCAGCTGCAGAGTAAACACAAAATGTTAAGTCTAGGTCGACCAATTTAAAAACTTAGTCCGAACAGATTGTCGGTAAACGCTTCAAAGTTACAACTTAAGTACCAGATTGTTATTGATGGCATTCAACTTTACAAATGATTTCCCAAAACATTATTTCACATTTTTTTTACTGATGAAGAAAGTCCATCTATCCTTGGTTAACATTTAGTAAAAGTTAAAATTTGATTTGGGTCAGAATATGGTTGTGGTTGCTTCTGTTAGCCATCAAAGGAGCCATTGACAAATAATCATCACAGCTTCCTACTCCTGCTAAGTGCTAACAACCTTCAGCCATCAAGAATATCAAATTACTAAAGCTCAGTATCATCACAAAAGTAAAATAAGTAAATTGCGAACGTGACGATGAGTAAATTACATCGCGACGCTATATGCGAAAGTCACGGGAAAATTATGTCATCGTATGCGAAAGCCAGCGTTTGAGGCATGAAAACAACTGGCAGCGAAAATAGAAACAACTTCGATTTAAGATTGTTACCTTAGGCCAGCGTTCCAAGAAAAATTAAAGCACACAACCAAAGCTGCTACCAAGGTTATTCATCCCAAAATACACTTTTGAAGACCTCAATATCAATACATAAATTTAACCGTATAAACTGCTGTAATTAAAAAACATGCAACATAACATCCATATGGACTAAACATTGCTGAAATCATAAAATAATAATAATGATTTTTACCCATGCAGCCATGACTTGTTCAAGAGTCACAAAAACAGAACAAATGACCAAATTGTAATCACAAATGATATCTAACTTAACTACTCTAGAAATGTGATATTATTTCATTCGTTATTACACTTGAATATTGTAACTTTACCTAAATTGTAATCAAAACTGTTAAATAGTTTATATCATAATTACAAATTGTAATCACAAACATCTATTTTGTATCACGCATGACCATAATTGTTTTGTATTGCTTAACTTCAAACTTTTCAATTATCTATTTTTTGTAGGAATATAAAACCATGTATGTATGCTGTATTCATTCACAAAGTTCAATACATAATTATGCCTTTAAAAAATATATATTTGTCTAAAATCACAAACCTAAAAACATGATTTTGAAAATAAAGGATTAAAATTACGTAAGGACCATTTATATAACACAATGGAAACAATATCTATCTTGATTTAGCACAAAACGCAAGCGCAACCGGTACCCTGTAATCACCTAACAAACACAGGCGCAATCGGAACCCACCATGAGTGCTCGTATCCGAAGCGGTCAACGCTTTGCAGAAAGAGTGTACAGTCGGCCTAGCAGGCTCCGGTCGACATTCATCCGACATCCGGACTCATTGGATCACTTTGCTGCATATTTTTATCTATATCTATATACCTAATAAACAAAAGTCTATGAGTACACTTGGCACTCCCACATTCATCCTCAATTGTGGAGCCAATCATATTGTGCCAAGTGTCTCATTGTGGGATTTAATAAAGTTTTTGATTTAAAAAAAAAAAAAACAGAAAATATAAGAAGCCAAAAAAAAAAACACGGAACTAATGAACATCATATCATCGCCTCCTCCACAAACCAACCCTTCCAAACCCTAATCACTGAAGCTTACGGCGATCGACCCAATCTTTCATATCCAATCAAAGGTAACCTCTCTTTCATTCTTATTTTAATCAATCCATGTTTATCCCTCATTGTAACTGTGTTTTTTTTCGTTTTTTTCTAATCTCTTTGTCGATTGATTGTTTTTTTTTTCCCTGTTTTGATTTGATTATTTATGTTTCCATTGTTGTGTTTATATGTTACGACAAAGAAAACCTAAGTTTGCCCTTAATTAGGGTTCTTGATTGTTTGATTAGGTTTGTTGATTTTTTGATGATAAGGTTATTGAATGGATTTTGTTGTGCTGAATCAGTGTTTTCTATTTTTATTTTACACTGATGATGTTCTTAAAAACTATGGTTTTCAGAAGATTAGATTCTTATTTTTTTTTAATCAACTTTGTATGAACATTGTGAATATGACTGGATTATATAAAGTTTTCAATTGTTTGATTAGTTTTTTTGATTGTTTGATTAGGGTTCTTGAATGGATTTTGATGGACTAACACAGTGTTTTATTTTTGATGTAAATAGATGATGTTAGGTCAAACTTTGGTTTTCCGAAGATTAGATTGTTGTTTTTTTTGGAATCAAGTTTGTATGAACATCAAAAAATATGACTCGATTATATAAAGTTTTCAATTTGGGATTTTTCCAAAATTAATCTGTTTTCAAAATTGAATAGGTTTTAATAAAATACAGATTTGCCACTTATGTATTCATCAAATGATTCAATTTTAGTTATATGATATCATGTTTTAATATGTTTTTAATAATAATACAGTTGCTCTAAAGGTCGTTGCAGAATGGTTTATGGATTTTGGGTTAAATCAGAGGGCAGAGAACGTGTGTGTATGGTAAGCGACCTTTCTTATGCCTTAAAACTCTGTTGGTTGTTAGAATATTTTCATTGATCACTGTACAGTATTCGGATGTATAATGTTTATTAACTGAAAATCCAAGAGATTAGTTTATAATCAAAATTTTTTGTATTGATTTGTAGGCGTTGCCCGGAGATTATAAGGAATGGATTTCAAAGTATGGATACCCTACTGGCATGACCAGAATTCATACGTTGGATCAGAGATCATTCGAAGTTAAAGTGATGAATATCGCTGGGAAGTGGTTTTTTTACAATGGGTGGAAGCACATGATTACAACGCTAAACTACCCAAGTGGTTGTCACTTTGTGTTTGAGTACGAAGAAATGCTCAACTGTTTTAATATGTATACTTTCCATCAGGATGCCATAGCTGCACCGGGCAAGTATTTCTACTGCAAACTTGATGACCCGCTCAGTGATCTGAATCGGCTGGTATGTTTTTTAAATGATGTTTATAAACATGACATAACGCCTTAAATACATTAATATGTACTAATGTTTCAACATTGTTTTTCAACTTTCCAGCATATAAGTGCCTTCGTTCATCATGGTTTGTACAATCGAAACCCTCCTATGGAACCGATTATGGTTAGCTCATTCCCAGGTAATATCATGTATATAATATATTGTTAGATAATAAGACTTTTTAAAATTTTGATGTTCCTAATCATAACAGTATGCTGGAAAATCATCTTCTTTGCAGGCCATGTTTTCCAGATCCAACTTGAATACGATGCTCATGAGATTTTCATTACCCAGGGATGGCCGTACATGAAACAGAGGTTTAACATAACAGCGGATCATCTGATGGTGTTTCAAATTTACAACGAGGTTTGTTTGTCGATTTCAAATTTCAAAAAATATCATTAATTTTGTTTGAGATTTATATCATTAATTTGTACACCTTTCATGTGTTTCATTGTAAAATTAACAGAAAACATTGGAGCTGTCCATCTTTGAAAAGAACAAGCTGACCCTGCCTCCGGAGTTGTGGGAGGACGTTGAACAGCCCGAGGATGACCAAGTTAATCAGGAGGAAATAGCTGTGGTTTCTGATGATGATGATGGAGAAGACTATTCAGATGATGATGATATGGAAACTGATGATGATGACTCTGGATCGGATGAAGATGTTGACGATATAGAAGATTGGGCCGTTCCAGTTGTTTTTGTTGTTGACAGGCATTTTGTAAGTATTATATGTTTAAGCAATCTGTTATAATCATTTTGATGCTATATAAACCGTTTTATAACAAATTTCATGTATGATTATTTGTTTTAGCGGATGAAGACACAATGGGCGAAGGACAACGGCTTGAACAGGCCGCGCTCATTGACAATTAAGGATGCTGAGCAAAATAGCTGGGGTGTCTCTGTAGGTATTGAAGACAGGGGATCGAGTAAGCGTTTTTACATCAAAGGTATGTCTGTCTTTGTTGCTGACAATGATTTGCAGGCTGGTGATCAGGTGCATTTCCGTTGGTTTGAAAAACGAGGTCTGTTCAAGCTCTCTAAAGTAGTTAGGTTTGATGGTAATTAGGATGGGATTCAGTGGGTAGTTTTTTGGATATAAATCGCATACTTTTTGTCCTAAGTCGTGGTGGTTTCTGAAACAATACAGTGGTTGTGGGTAACTCTTAACAAACTTGATTATGGTCGTTTTTTGGATGATGATTAATTAGCGGTCACATACATTGATTTGTTTTTTGTGTTGATATGTGTTGATATTTGTGTTGATATGTGTTTTTTGTGTTGATATGTGTTTTGAAAAAATATACATTGATATGCTTTCTAGGTTATAATAGTTAGCAAAAATTTGGTAAATATGTTTTTTTTAGCAATAGGTAAATATGGTTAATATGATTTATTTGCCATAATGAGAATTAAAATTTAGACAACTATAGATTTTACAAATTGACTTTTTAAAAATTGTTTATAAAAATTTAAATTTGGTAAATTACATTACATTAAGTTTTGTCATTCTCATTATTAACATTCTAAATTTAAATAACTTTGACTTTTTTTTTGAAAACGTACCAAGTTTTAATACTTTCCATTTTTATACCAAATTATACATGTTTTTTAATATTTTAAAAACATAATTAATTAATAATTTTCAAAAATATATCAGTCTTATGGTTTTTGAAACAATACAGTGGTTGACTTTTTACAAATTGACTTTTTAAAAATTTTATATTAAAACTTAAAATTGGTAAATTACATTACATTAAGTTTTGTCATTCTCATTATTAACATTCTAATATTTCGTAAGTTTGACTTTTTTTTTTGAAAAAAGTCCCAGGTTTTAATACTTTCCATTTGTATACACTTATACATGTTTTTTAATATTTTAAAAAAATATTAATTAATAATTTTAAAAGTCAAACCGTTTTATGTTGACAAAGAAGATTTATGGAAAGCCAATCAATTAACGATGTGTAATTGACTACTTTTTATGGTTTCAATCAACCTATATTCGATTTGTCTTTAAATATCCTAATTTATGGCGTTGACTTTTTTCTGGTCAAATAGTGTTGCTGTCTAACTTTTAGCACTAGAGTATGGTTGTTTTTGGGATTGTGATTAACTGTTATTGGTTACATAGATTGGTTTGTTATACCTGTTGATATGTCTAACGAGAAATAGATTTATGATATTCTTTTTTTTTAAACACATATGAATGCTTATTAACAAAATCAAACGTTTTCTTTGAAAATATTAAATTTTTGGAATAACATTTTAAAAAAAAATTATAACGTTTTTTAATATTTTTAACTCACAAGTAATTAATAATTTTCATAATCAAACCGTTTTATCTTGAGAAACAAGATTTTTGGAAAGACAATCAATTAACAATGTATAATTTGACTACTTTTTATGCTTTCAATCAACCTATAATTTATCTTTTTTTACATCCAAATTTATGCCGTTGACTTTTTCCTCTTAAAATTGTGTTGCTGTGTAACTGTTACCACCTTAGTTTGGTTGTTTTTTGTATTGTGATTAACTGTTAGTGGTTACATACATTGTTGTGTTTTTACCTGTTGAATGCTTATTAACAAAGTCAACCGTTTTATTTGAAAAATGTTAAATTTATCCAGTACAATTTTAAAACAAAACTAAACGTTTTCTCTTTATTTTAAAATCACAAGTAATTAATAATTTACAAATTAAAAAAGTTTTAATTTGACAAGCAAAATTTTTGTATAGACCAAAAATTAGTCTTTGATTTTTTTACAATAAGATTTAATAAATAACTTTTATTTTCATAATTTCGGAAACTTTGACCCATTAATTTGATTGAAAATGTATTATGGAAACCTTTAAACTTAATCAATTAGATTGGCATTTCTATTTATATAATCAATACCAAAAATTAAACATTTCTTCCTTATTTATAATTGGTTTACCAAATTATATATACATGTACAAAATTTTCGAACTTAATTCATTTTTTTTCTTCTCCATTCGCAGGTAGTATATACTACTTTAGGCTCTTACATTTTTATTTATATATCACACGAGTACTAACATATTTTTGTTCGCAATTATTTGTGATAACTATTACACACGTGCAGGCAGATGGATCCAAATAATGTAACATTTTTGAATGACATAACATGGCGGCTGAGTAATTATACAATCAAAGTTAAGGTACTTAGGCTTTGGAAGAGAGCAAATCGAAAGACACCAGGTGAAACTCTTTGCATTGATATGGTTGTTATGGATGAACAGGTTAGATTTTATATCATCAATTCATTTGTCACATATATGTTACCAAAACTCCATTGAATATTTTCTGGTCAAATAATGTCTTCTAATTACATTTTTTTACGCAGGGTTCTAAAATGCAAGCGATTGTGTGGAATAGATACATGAAGAAGCATGAAAAATTTCTACGTGAAAATGAATCATATTATATCTATAGACCACAACTAGCGGATAACAAATCTGTTAAACACTTTTCTAAAAATGACATATTATCTTTTACTTTTGAAACAAATCTTACAAAGTGTAACAGATTTGATGGTAGCCAATATGGTTTTAATTTCTCTTCTTTTGAGTCTATTAAGTCTGGTAACCTTTCGCAAGAACAAAGGATTGGTAGTTTTCGAAGCCTTAATCTTTTATATATTTTTATTCTTTTAATTTGTCTTCTTATTTATTAGTTGAGATAACATTTTAAATATTTTAGATTTCATTGGCTTTGTTGAAGAATGGAGTCCACCCGAGCCTATCGAAACAAAAGCTGGATTGAAAATGAAAATGAACTTACTCTTGATTGATCTAGAGTATGTGTTTAATTTTTCCCATTCATAATTTATTATCTCATAATCTTTCATGATATATTCATTTCTCATTTGTACGATTAATACTTTGGAAGAAATGTTTGGAATTTATGCATGCTCTAATAAAAAATGTATTGTATGTAGTGGGGTAAAAATGTCATGTTCTTTGTGGGATGAATATAGTGAGCAGATGTTTGAGTACATCAAGCAGAACGAAGCTGAAGTCCATGTAGTTCTTATTGTTCAGTTTGGTAGCTTTACCAATTATAAAGGTTTGTCATTTCTTGCAATTTGTATTACGTTTGACATTTTTTTACTTTTTTTAAAAAAATAACGCTTGCTTTTTTATTTTTTTTAGGTAATGTAAGTTTGCAAAATGGGTTCAATATAACTCGCCTGTTTATCAACGAAGATATTGACGATATTCGTGCTTTTAAGAAAAGGTGATATGTTTAAATTATCCTGTAATTATTTACATATATCTAAAAATTTGACTTATTATATAGATGTTATATTAATTTTTTTATTCTTATAGTTATATTGAAAAGTTTTTATCTACGGAATCATCGTCTGTGCAACGATCTCTTGGATCGTCTGGTAGTATGAATATTAATGATGAGTTCTTGAATAAAACCCCTTTCAGCACTATTCGTGATCTTCCGTTGATAACAGAGGTAAGATTCAATTGATTTATCATATCATTATATACAAGTTTTTTTTAAAATTCATAAGACTAACCAATTCCTGTTTCTTTTGTAGGTGAACAAACAGGTCATTGTTCTTGGAACCATTAAGGGTGTCGATGATAAAGATGAGTGGTATTATTTGGGATGTGAGCACTGTAATCACAAGGTGGAGCCGACCTTAAGTTTACCTGATGATAATGAAGAAACAGATGTTACTTCGTTTAAACAGGTGTTAGTTTGCCCCAATAGAGAATGTCCAAAGCACATCGTCTCTGCTGATCCAGTGTATGCTTTATCTTAAATATGTACATCTTAAAGTAAAACAGTATTAAATTTGTTTAATAATATTTTGTAATTTGTAAATGTAGGTTCAGAGTACCTTTAAGGGTTCAGGATTTTACTGGTATTACATCCCTTACTTTATTTGATCGTGAAGCAAAGAAATTGCTGGGAATGTCAGCAATGCAACTTTTAGAAAAATCTAAGCAAGTAAGTTGTTTACACTCTGTCCAAAACAAATTAGTTATTTTGCTTTATATTATTTATGTCATTTGTTATTAAGGTTTCTGGTGAAGAAAAAACAACTCCAACTGAATTTCGTGATCTTGAAGACAAAAAGTTTGCGTTCAAAATAAAAGTGGGTCAATTCAATATTGACAAGCATCTAGACGGATATAGTATACGCAAGTTTACAAATGAGTCATCGATACTTTCTTCACTAGAACAAAAGTTCTCCGATATTCAGGTTTTTTATTCCCATACTATATTCCTTTATAGGTTGCTTTTATAAAAATTTATTATTGTTTTACTATATAATGTGACACATAGAAATCCTTTAATGTTTTTAGGTGGATCAACCTGGATTTGAAAGCTTGGATGGAGTTGAATCGTCTACACAAAATGCAGTCTCTCTTAAGGTTCTTTTCACCTATTAAATCACTCCCGCAATTTAATTTAAATTGCTACTATTATCAAACATTAAACCTTTCATTTACTTTTGTAGGATTCTGTTGGAGATAACAACACTCCAGAATCATCTTGCAGAGTTAGTCTGGTCCATGACGAGCAGGAAGTGAAGCGTAGCCTCGACAAAGTTTACGGTCTAGAAGATGATGCAAGTGAGTCTACTACCAAAGTGCGTAAGGGTGATAAGAAAGTTTGCACCGACAAATCAGTTGAGATCCCCCTGTTGATCCCAAAGCTTGAAAAATAAGAACATTTATCCGTTTGTTTGCTATTTTTTGGGGGATTTTTTCTGAATGTTTGTTTATGGTTTGAAACAATTTGGTTTTTATTATGGTTTGTTTGATGTTTGCTACTATTTTTCATTTGAATTAGTTGTTGGTTTGAACATTTATGTTTTTTTCCTTACCTTTGGCAAATAATTGTTCGTTGTTGAATAAATTTTAATTATTTATACGTTACGTTGAATTATCTATAAGAATCATAACATTATTCATAGGTCCACCTATATATAATTAACATTTTTTATCATATTTATATTTTTTCAAACAATTTATCAAACATAAAGTTCTAATACATTCCATAACATTATTCAACAAAATATGAGTAATACTTAATTATATTACTTTTTTAAAAAACGTTTTTTTTAGTTAGTTTTATATAAAATTCTAAGTATTATAACTAAAGATTATGTTAAAATTACAAAAGTTGCTATAGTACAGTTACTTTAAACAATTGTATTCTAATTACATACTTAATAAAAAAAACATAATAAATACTAATAATAATTAAGTTGACTTTTTCGTTTTCTTTAAAATTCAAATACTATTTCTTTAATAATGGTAAGTATTTAAGCTTATTAATAAACATTTTTAATTACAAAATCTTTGTAATTACACACTTGCTAAAAATAAAAACCTATACATGTCCATATATTAAAATTTTCGAAAAATTTGAACGTAATTACAGCAAAAAAATTCAAATTTTGAAATTCATTTAAATATGGTAAGTAATTAACAAAATTAAAACAGTTTTGACTAGAATTTTTTATCAGTTTTTAAAAATCTATAAAACCCTACTACTATAAATCAAACCAACACCTTTCATATAAACGAATCCATTCATTCTTACAGACAAATCAGAAGACTCAAATATTCAAGAGTTCATCTTTGCTTTTGTATATTTTCTCTACTTTCTACCAAACAAGTTGAAGGTAAGTAATTCTTTTATTTCAATATTACATGTTTTCGTAGAACATGTTTATCTACATGTTTTTTCTCTACTGTTCCATCAAAGAAGATGAAGGTATGTAATTCTTTAATTTCAATATTACATATTTTCGCATAACATGATGATTCGTACTTTATGTTGATTTATAATATATTGTTAGATAAGTATTATGTATCGTTGAATGTTTATATATATATAAACCTATCATCCATAATTTTAAGTTTGTTTATATTTTGTTAAACTCTTATAATGCATTTTATGTAGAATTGCATCCTTTTAGTTGAAATGGGACGTAAAAGACTCTCTAAAAGTTCGAATGGTAATTTTTTTGGCATAAAAATTAACAATGTATTTATAATTTTATTATTTTTAATTTGTCATCTAATTTTTCGATTTTTTATAAGGTGATGACAAACGAACGCCATTATCTAATATCTCAAACGGTACACTTATTTCGTAGTTATATATGTCTTTATTTATATTATCGTTTACTTATGTAACTAATACGTAATTCTTCATAGTTATCTCCCATGAAGAAAAAGTTAGGCACGCGGCCGAGTGTCGTAGATATAGAAAATTACAACTGGATGCAAAGAGATGCAAGGTGAACAATCATAATAATGGAATTCAAAATGTGCCGCCAACTACAATATTTAATCGTTACTCCGTTGAAACTTCCAACCATTATATTCATCAAAGCTCATCTTTCCAAAGTACATTGAATGTTTCTACACCAGGTAAATCAACGAATAACACTTTCTATTTTTAAGTATTTCTATACAGTCTTAACTACCATTCCACATTTACAATTTAAGTAAATTTTATTTGTTCGTCTTTTTTTATAGTACAATTGCAACAAAATCATTTGTTTAATTTATCAAATGTTATTTTTATTTATGTAAACTACATGTTTCACTGTATATGAATATCCTATTTTCTTATTGATTTCATTATAAAAACTAATACTATTTCATACGTTGTTTCTACGATTGAAGTCAATAAATATATTGCAACGGAGTGTCCAAAATCCAGAAAACTACAAATGGATTCTATGAGACTCAATGCTAATCAATGTCAAAATTCAAACTCATCAACATCCAGAAGTACTTTAGTTTCAATCGATATGCCATCCTTTAGATCAACCTTCAACAACCCATTTAATGCATCCTTCTCTGGTAATAAATTTGTATGCCATTTAAATATTCGATACCTTTACTTTTTAAATTGATGACAAATTTTTAACTCTAACACTTTCTCTTTGTTATTTCATTATGTATTATTAGGTTCCACACAAAGAACTCCTTTGTCCAATATTACAAATGGTATCATAATACTATGTTATACAGCTTTTATTTTTACATTAGTCCTTTATTTTAACATTAAACGTTTATTGAATATACAACCTGCTATTATTTTTATCCATAGTTTCCGTGGCTGAAGTCCAAAGACAAAAATCTACAGAGTTACGAAACGTTAGAAAAGCACAACTAGATTCAAAAAGACGTAAAGTTGGTTCTGTTGGTAGACCTCGAAAACAACCCACTGTTGCACATGAGTGTTCAAATGATGACACGCTAAGAACTCCTACTTATCCAACCCCATCTGGTACAATTTGCTTTGTGTCGATTAATGTAATGAATTTCTGAATCTTATTAATACTAACTTTTAAATGTTATTATTAATTACAGGTGGACTTACTGATGTTAATACGGTCTCACTTGCATCATCTTCTGCTCAAAGAGAACCGATTAATACATCAAGGAATAATCGACGTTGCATTTCACCTGTCCGAATGGTTAGTTTATCTGACGAAGAAAATGTGGAACCTCAAACAATTGAAAGCTTGCAATTTAAGGGTGTCTCTAAAGGTAAATATTAAATTTACAAAACATTTAAAAGCCTTTTTTTTGTTTTATAAGTTAGTTTTATTTTATTTATTCTGTTTGCAAGATTATCTGGATCATGGTGATCAAACCGTTGTATGTCAAATGTGTAATGCAAAGTTGTGGAGGTCAGAAGCTACTAGAAGCGTAAATGTTTGTGGAAAAACAACCTATTTGCTATGTTGTGGTTATGGAAAGGTACAACTTCCAGATTTCAAAGAGAGCAATTCAGATTATCAGAACCTTTTCAAGAACATAGAATTAAAGAGCAAATATTTCTTAAAGCACATTCGCCGCTTCAATTCTATGTTTTGTTTTACTTCAATGGGAGGGAAGGTTGATTCAAATATCAATAGTGGAAAGGCTCCCTTCATATACAGAATAAGTGGTGAGAATTATCACACGATGGGTGGTCTTCTTCCTTATGATGGTTCGAAACCGAAGTTTTCGCAGTTATATATATATGACACTGAAAATGAAGTTTCAAACCGAAAAAACATTTATAGGTAATATTCTACAAATTTTATTCAACTTTATTTTAGCCCTGTATATAAATTTTAATGTATTAATTTTATTTTTTTCAATTCTTTTCAGTAAGGAAAAGGAAAAGTGTAAGGATATTTCTGACCTCCTTGACATTGAAATCATTCAGTACCTGAAGTCGATGTTAGACTCAAATAATGCGCTTGTGAAAAGTTATAGGAGTGTACGGGATCGATTTCATGAAAATCCAGAAGTTACCCTTAAGTTGCGTCTTATTGGTAGGAGAACTAAAGATGGCCGAACATACAACCTACCAACTTCGTCAGAAATCGCTGCTCTTATTTTTTCAGACAATGATGAGCAGCTTGACAATAGAGATATTGTCGTCGAATCAAGATCAGAGGGACTTCAGCGTATATCTGAACTTCATCCGTCGTATCTAGCCTTGCAGTATCCATTGCTTATTCCCTTTGGAGAAGATTGTTATAGGGTTGATATACCACATAGGGAAGAGAGGAAATCTAAAAAGAAGGTTGATTCAAAGTGTTCAATGAGAGAGTATTTTGCATATCATATTCAGGACAGAGTTGGTAAGTTCTCATTGATTTTGAATGCTAGGCGGCTTCTTCAACAGTTTTTGGTTGACGTTTATACAATGATTGAGAGTGAGCGTTTATTTTATGTCCGTTTCCAGCAAAGTAAACTTAGGTGTGAAACTTATACTAATCTTCAAACGTTGAACCAAAATGGACCTACTGACTTGGCAAAAGTAGGGACACCTGTGATTTTACCCTCTTCTTTTACTGGTGGTGCACGCTACATGAGGGAAAATTATCTTGATGCAATGGCTATTTGTAAAAGGCATGGATACCCTGATTTTTTTATTACAATCACATGCAATCCAAAATGGCCTGAAATTAAACGGTTTCTTAAAGACAAGAAGACAAATCCAGAAGACAGGCCAGATATTTTAGCTAGACTATTCAAAGTTAAGCTAGACTCAATCATGAAAGATTTACGTGAAAAAGCACTATTGGGCAAAACTTCAGCAGGTAAAATTGATTACCAAAAAAAAAAACCTCCAATATATATTCATATATTAGCATCTTTATTCATTTATACTAATACAATTCTTATTTGTTGTTTCTAAATAGTAACGTGTTTTATTATATTGTTTTACTTTATGTTTCAGCTGTCTATACTATAGAGTTCCAAAAACGTGGACTGCCCCATGCTCATATCTGTTTGTTTCTTAAAGAAGCCAGTAAGCTACCCACAATTGAACACGTTGATCGTTTTGTTTCGGCTGAAATCCCTGATAAGAATCTTGATCCGGAGTTGTTTAGTCTTGTGAGTGACTTTATGATGCATGGACCATGTGGGCGTGAATATCCGAACTGTCCGTGCATGCTTGACGGTAAGTGCTCCAAGAAATTTCCAAAGAAGTTTTCTCCTGCTTCAACTTTAGATTCAAATGGATATCCGGTTTATAGAAGAAGAGAGTCAGGGATATTTGTTGAAAAAGGAACTGCTACGTTAGACAATAGACATGTGGTCCCTTATAATGCAAAACTTTTAAGGCGTTACCAAGCTCATATCAATGTTGAATGGTGTAACCAGGCCGCTTCAATTAAGTATTTATTTAAATACATTAATAAAGGACCTGATATGGCTAAAGTTGCTTTTGTCGAAGATAATGGAGAAGGTGAAGAAGTGATGCAAAGAGATGAAATAAAAAAACATTTTGATTGTAGGTTCCTTTCAGCATGTGAAGCTTCGTGGAGAATATTTAAAAATGAAGTGCATTATAGATACCCTCCAGTTATAAGGCTTCCATTTCATTTGCCCGGTGAGCAAAGTGTTGTATATGGTCCAAAAGAAAATATTCAAAATGTGCTCGACAAACCAACGGTGGCTGCCACAATGTTTCTAAAATGGATGGAACTGAACCGAAACGAAGCTGTGGCACGTGAACTAAGTTACATTGAAATCCCAAGTAAATTTGTCTGGAAAGAGGAACAAAAAAAATGGGACTTTCGAAAGATGGGTAAGGCAATTGGTCGTGTTCACATGGTTAATCCATCTATGGGCGAGGCGTATTTTTTGAGAGTGCTTCTAAATAAAGTAAAAGGCCCTAGATCATTTGAGGAGATAAGAACGGTAAATGGAGAAATCTTACCAACATTTCGTGATGCATGTTATGCTCTTGGCCTCTTAGACGATGACAAAGAATATGTAGAAGCTATTGAAGAGGCTCATTATACCGGTTCTGGATATTGTCTTCGTAATTTGTTTGCGATGATGTTGCTTTCTAATACCTTATCTAGACCTGAGCATGTTTGGGAAAAATCATGGAAGTATCTGTCAGATGGTATTATGCGTAGACACGAAGACGTATTCCAAATTGAAGGTAACAAATTTTAATTTCCAAATTTAATGAAATAATTTTTTTTAATGTCCCTTTTATTTTAAATTGAATGGTCCAAACTTTTTTGTTTTTAGGTTTGTCTCTTCCTGATGAACAAATAAAGAACCTTACGTTGCTTGAAATTGAGAAACAATTGCTTCGGAATAACTCAAGCCTGCGTAGGTTTCCTTCTATGCCTTATCCTGATAATGATTCCATATCATCTGCAAATAACCGTTTGATTCTTGATGAGCTGAATTATCAAGTTAGTACGTTGGCTGAGGAATTTCATACCTATTCACATTCTTTAACTGATGAGCAACGTTCAATTTTTAATCAAATCATACATGCGGTTGATGGTAACAAAGGTGGGCTATTCTTTGTTTATGGTTTTGGAGGAACTGGTAAAACCTTTTTATGGAAAACGTTGTCTGCTGCCATAAGATCCAAAGGACAAATTGTTTTGAACGTTGCATCCAGTGGTATTGCTTCTCTGCTGTTATCTGGTGGAAGGACAACGCATTCTAGGTTTCGTATACCTTTGAATGTTACTGAACAATCATTGTGCGGTATAAAGCCCAATAGTGATATTGCTGATTTATTGAAGCAAACTAAGTTAATTATTTGGGATGAAGCTCCAATGATTCACAAGCATGCTTTTGAGGCACTTGATCGTACAATGAAAGACGTCCTGCAGTCAAATTCTTCACCTAATTCTGATTTGCCTTTTGGTGGTAAGGTTATGGTTTTTGGTGGTGATTTTAGACAGATCCTTCCTGTTGTTCCAAACGGTAGTAGAAGAGATATTTTAAATGCATCAATAACTTCTTCTCCTATTTGGAATAGTTGCAAAGTCCTCACTTTAACAAAAAACATGAGGTTAACTTTAGGTAACAACACGTCTGAATCCGATGAAACAAAGGCATTTGCAAACTGGCTTCTTGAATTAGGTGAGGGTAAAGTTGGTGAGTCAATTCATGATGATGAGTTTGATGTGGAAATTCCAGATGATCTTCTTATTAAGGGTACATCAGATCCGATTTCTAGATTAATTGACTTCGTCTACCCTTCACTTATCCAACTTTACAAAGATAAGGATTACTTTGGGGAACGAGCAATACTTGCACCTACAAATGAAGTCGTACATGATATAAATGAAAGGCTTCTTGCATTGTTTCCTGGAGATGAAGTCGAGTATCTTAGCTCTGATAGTATATGTCAGATTGAGAATGGTAATAACCGTTCACAGGAAGACTTATACTCTCCTGATGTCCTTAATGGTTTAAAAATTTCTGGGTTACCTAACCATCGTTTAGCACTTAAAGTCGGTGTACCCGTCATGTTGTTGCGAAACATAGATCAACAAAATGGTTTGTGCAATGGAACGAGGTTACGAATCACCAGACTTGCAAAGCGTGTTATTGAAGCCGAGATCATATCAGGTGGAAACATTGGTACCAAAACTCTTATTCCAAGAATAAATTTGATACCATCTGATATCAAGATTCCAGTAAAGTTCCAAAGGCGTCAATTCCCAATAAGTGTATGTTTTGCAATGACCATCAATAAAAGCCAAGGACAGTCTTTATCAAAGGTTGGATTGTATTTAAGAAATCCTGTATTCTCACACGGCCAGCTTTATGTCGCATTATCAAGAGTTAAAAGCAGGGCAGGCGTGAAGTTACTTATACTGGATGCTGATGGGAAAGTGATGACTAAAACAAAAAATGTTGTTTATAAGGAAATTTTTAGCGATATTTGAATTACTGTGTATTCGTTGCTTTTAAATTTTAATAAAATGTTTCTACTTTACTTTTTCTTATACGTTATACTACTCCAAATAATCGTACGTTGGTAAACTGCGTGTAACGCGGGCAATTATCTAGTATACTAATAATCAAAGACAACAACTTTCCATTATTTTAAAGTAAAATTATCAACAAATTCATACATCTTCCTCTGGAAGTAAAGTTATTTGAGCATAAACTTCATCTGTGTCTTGTTTAGCCTACAAAGCCAAAAAAATTCACAAAATCCAGAAAACATAAATCAATCATTACAATCTCAATTAATAAAAAAATAAAATAAAAAACAATTATTCCAAGAACAAAAAATTACACACCATTAATTGAGTATGAACAACACGGCAAAGAATCTTTGATTTAAGATTAAAGTGAGGAATCCTCTGATTTAATTCCCGATTCATAGATGCTTCCAACTAAAAAAAAAACAACAAATAACAAATAAAACTTTAATTAAAGAAAACTTCACAACACAGATCTATAATTTTCAAGCCAAGAATAAAAATAATAATGAACCACCAAACGCCACCATCTGTTTTGCGTTCCAACTTAGCTACTGTTGTCCATGTCATGTCCAAAAACAACAACAAAACCACAGATCGGGAGTTATGAAGCATGTATAGGGGTGGAAACTTATTAGGGTTTGGAGGTTTACCTTAGCCGGGTCAAAGACGCAGCCTCCGGTGTAAGACGGAGATCCTTTGGATGATGTGGATGAGGTTGGTAGAGACGATGATGACCGGAAACCCACTGCCGCCTCCCTCTGTCTTCCCTGATCTCTCGCTCTCGCTCTCTCTGTGAGTACGTGTGTATAATGTGTGTGGATGAAAATACCCTCGTAGGAAAACGTAAAAAGACAAAAGGCACTCATTTACTGTTCAAATAACACATCTATAATTATATAGTTAATGGTTTGAAATTGTATAAAAAAAATATTAAAAATTCCTGATTATTTTGTTTGGACGTTTTTTTTAGTTTACAACTTGAGGCAAGCTTCCTTCAAAAATAAAAGCAAAACAATAATGAATAATTATGTGTTTAATTCTTGGCACGACCATGTGTAGTGGGCATTATAGGGAATGCCCCGAACACCATCTCTTTCGGCATTATATGGGCATTAAGAGGGTGGGACATTTCTAGTATAATGCCCAAATAGGATAAAAAATATGGAAAGTAATAACTAAAAAGGGCATTAAGTGGCTTTAACCATTACACATTTTTTTGAAGGGTCTTGTAATAATGATGTGGCGAAAAATGCCCCCTAAAGGGCATGAACCATACTTATGGTCTTAATGAGAATAGAATTAATAAGACATTAATGATTTTGATAATCACTTACAAAATTGCCGCACACTTTTCTATGTAGTAAGTATCCATTAAACCTTATCACATAATACATTTCAAATTTGAATGCACCTACCGAAGATCAGGCGTAACATTCGTCAAACTAACCGATTCTCTTTTATAAAACCCATTGAACTCTAAACGCCACCACAGAACCAGTTCATTACCGCCCACCGCCACCATCAAGTCGACCGGTCACCTGTTTTAATCCGCCGCTGCACCATCTTCGGGTTATCGAGAACACGTTTGTAACTTTCGATTCAGTTACGATCCACATTTCATCCCCCGCTCTCTCTCTCTCTGACTCGTTCGGTTTTGTTCGACTTCTGAGGTGAAAATTCTGCTCCACTTTTGAATATATATGCTTTTGTGTGCTTGATTATAACTCTTAAATTCTGATTTTGCTCCGGCGACTACCTACGTTTTATGTTAATTCGTTGTTATTGTGGTTTTATTTAGCTTGACTACCTTGGTTAAAAGAATACGGTCAAAACCAAGGTTGTTTATCACAGTGACTTCTAGATTGGAGAAGATGAGCCATGGGTTGGCTCATATATTTTTTTATTTAATTATCTGTAAATTGATTACGTCAAATGGTATTATGAGTAGTTTTGAGACTCATATAAATGCCATCTGATTTGGCTTTAAAATAATAATCATGTAGTTAAATAACAATTGGGTTGGGTTGGTAAATAACCATATTTTAGCCGAAGCTTATTTTGAAACATATATGTTGTTTACAAACAATTTTTGGCAAATAAAAGGTTGATTGTCGTTTATATAACTACTAGGTCTATACCCGTCGCGCCAACGCGTGGTGGGGGCAACCGGATACTCATATTTGACCCGATGGAATATTCAAAATGAACCTACTTAACAGATCTCAAATTACCATAGCAGACCGCCCAATGTCTAAAAAAGGTTCAAAGGAAGAGATTTTTGAAAATTTGAATGGTACCAGTGAGATATGTACCTTCGTCTTTATAGCCTCAAGTGTTCCACTACATATCCTTTTGGCAATTATTATGTTTTTATGTCTAAAAAAGTAACTTTTTTTTTAAGGCGAATTTTCTATGTTGCGGCAGAGATCATCACAACCCCCTAGAAAGGGAATCCTCTAGCCACTCTACAATGGTCAGACTATGTTGTCTTAACCGGGCCCACGCTGACGCGAGGGTGGCCAGCCCACAAGCGAGTCAAGGCTGCGCATAAGGGGCACTAAGGCTTCCACCCGGAAAATTTCCCGCCACCTGCCACTTGACAGATGTTGCACCCTTCACAAGAGGCAAACCTCTCTGGAGTAAATGCACGGTAATAGAAAACCAGGGGTCCATCAGAATCGAACCTGGCACCTACAAGTAGGCTAGTTTCGACCATCACTTGGCAATATCCACATCTGCCTCCCATGGGATTCGAACCTAGCTCCTCCAAAGAGAAAGCCGGTTCTACCACCATTGGGCTACACATGTGGGATATCTAAAAAAAGTAAGTGAGCTCATCTATACTCCACCAAACAACAATGTATTTCCAAAGGTCCCTATATATCAACGTTACAGTCCATGAAAGATATAGTGCTAACAGAGTCACCCACCATTTAACACACATGAATCAAACACAGGTGGTTCCCGACCACCGCATCTGGCGGAGCTCGCGGCTGAGCAATGGCAGCGCAGCCAGACGGCGGCGCGTGAAGCTTTTTATCACCCATGTCAACCGCCATAGAAGCTTCTCCTTTGCTTCAAGCACCGCCGCGCGTTGTGGCGGCGAGCGATGGGAAAGTTCGGATAGGACAATTCGAACATGTAGCTGCGAAACATGAAAACATAAATACATGATTTTCTTTGTATAATATGACAACTGCATATGTAAAACTTTTTGTAATCATACCTCGACCTATCATTGTAACAGCTGTGCAAAGTTAATGATCTCATCCAGCATAACCATCTCTAAAGCGACCATTTGATTTCAAAGTAACATTACATCTATTCGGGTTAAGTTTTTACGCATACGGGTCAACTTAATTAAAAAGAAAAAAAGGGTTTAATCAGCCAAGTGGGTCAAGCTGCTTGAAAGCCACCCAAATGTATATAAACGTATATTCTACAGCATTTTATTACAAAAGAAGTTTTGATTAACTAAAGAAGTATAGTTTCACAAACAATTGTCAATCATATGCAACACAAATTCACCTCGAGACCATCCCCATTTCCAAATTAAATCTGAACAAATTCACCTCTTTCCATCGCAACAAGGTGATATTGGAAGATTTGGACAAAATTGCGAATACACGGCCCCTTTCAGATTCTGAATTGGGCATTAGAAGTGAGGCGAAAGCATTTCTCCTTGATTTTGTGCGGCGTAAACAACTGGATCTTAGGCAAAAGGCTAGAGTTAAATGGGCGGGTGAAGGTGATGAAACTTCAAATTTCTTTCACGACATTATAAATTCCAACCTTACGAGTAGAATGATTCATGGCCTCATGTCGGATGGTGAATGGGTCACTAACCCTACGTTTATTAAAGATAAAGCCTTTGTCTTTTTTCAGGATAAGTTGAACGAGAATATGCCTGTTCCGTCGAAAATCATTTGTACTAACATTAACAGATTATCACCGTCGGATGCCGCCATGTTAGAAAGTCCGTTTTCGCTTCAAGAAATCAAAGACACGGTATGGGGATGTGATGGGGATATGGCGCCGGGCCCGGACGGGTTCAATTTTAGATTCCTTAGGAGGTGTTGGAATAGTTTGGAAGGCGATTTTGTTCGGTTGTTTGATGAGTTCTTCCATGGGGCAGCCGTAGGGCCTGGGTGTGCATCTTCGTTTATAGCTTTAATCCCAAAGAAAAAGGATCCTCTTGATTTCAAAAATTTCCGGTCAATAAGTCTTGTTGGGTGCGTTAATAAAGTCTTATCCAAGGTGCTAATGGCTAGGCTTAAGCTGGTTATTGGGGGTCTCATTTCTTCGGAACAATCCGCCTTTCTATCGGGTAGAAATATTACCGATGGGGCGCTTGTTTTGAACGAGGTGATTGCATGGATGAAAAAAATGAAACGACAAGGGATGGTGTTCAAGGTCGATATCGAGAAGGCGTACGATTCGTTGAGTTGGGAGTTCCTTGCATCCGTTATGGATCAAATGAACTTTCCGATTAGGTGGTGTAAATGGGTGATGGCAATTGTTTCCTCGGCACGTGCGTCTGTCTTGGTAAATGGCTCCCCAACAAATGAATTCACTTGTAGTCGCGGGCTTCCACAGGGTGACCCTCTGTCACCGTACTTGTTCCTAATTGCTATGGAAGCTTTGTCGGGGGTCATTAAAAGGGCCACTAATGTGGGGTTCTTTCGGGGTTTGACTTGTGGGATGGTCGAACTCCCTATCTCACATCTCCTCTATGCGGACGATGTGGTGTTTCTTGGGGAATGGTCCCTTACCATTGCCATGAACTTGAAAAGAATCTTGAGGTGCTTCTATCTCGCTTCGGGATTGAAGGTAAACTTAGGAAAGTGTTCGGTGTTGGGTGTGGGGATTGAATGTGATGAAGTTCAACGAATGGCTGAGGTATTGAGATGTAATGCGGGGTCTTTCCCCTTCACTTATTTGTGGCTGCAAATAGGGGCCAATATGAACCTTTCAAAGCATTGGAAGCCGGTGATGGAAGCTTTTCGTAGAAAATTATCCATTTGGAAAGCTAAAACGCTTTCTTTTGGTGGACGGGTAACGCTAATAAAGTCGGTCCTAAACGCTCTTCCTACATATTATTTCTCACTCTTTAAAGCCCCACGAAAAGTTATTGATGATCTTGACAAATTGAGACGCGTGTTCTTTTGGGGTGGATCGGAAGAAAAGGCAAAAAATGAATTGGGTTGCGTGGCAAAGGGTTTGTTCCCCAGTTGAATATGGTGGCCTAGGTTTTGGATCTCTCCTTGATGCTTGAAGAAACAACGAGTATAATTGAGGGGAGGTAGGACGGGATGGTATATGGAATAACGACTCGTGTTCGCTGCAGGGTATAATCCTTGGCTCACAACGATGGTTGATCTATGGTTATATGCACGGATAATAAGCAAAGAGACACAATAGGCAAAAAGATATAAGTGGTTCGATCACGTAGGATCTACGTCCACTGAAAAGAACAATCTTTATTGATAAAAGGTACCAGTCATAGTACAAGTGGTGGAACAAGTGTCTTTGTTCTAATTGGCTAAATTCGATCCTTAAGAAAGGGGGCCAAGTCCTCCTTTTATAGGAGAGGCATGGGCCCAAGGTCATCGGGCCCATTCTGGTTATTAACGGGCTTGGGTTAGAGTCCCAAGCCGGTTGCTTGTGTAGGTCCCACTAGTTGGATTCCAATCCTTAGTTGGATAAAGTGATCCAAGTTGAGGAGGGCCTCTTCGATTGGGCCACGTGTCGCCTCGTGGTTGGTCGGCTGGGCGGTGCTTTGTCCTCCACACACGTGGCGTATTGTGGCTGGGTCTGCAGGGGAGTCAGACGTCAGGCGGCTGACCACTTGTCAGCTGACACCTGACGGGTGATAGCAAGTTGGGGCTCCAAGGGGGATGTTCCTGGGTGTTGTCAACTTGTACCTCTGCGCAGACTAGCAGCAGCGCCAGGCGCTGCTGTGCATCTGATTGTGTTACTTTCTGCGGGGGCTTTGGGTAGGGTGCGCCTGAAAGCGCAGGTGAATAGTACCCTACCCCTTCAAGTCCCCCAAATCCAGGGTGTCTCCTGTTCTTGCTTAGAGAGCTGGTGGGGCGCTGGACTAAACGTGTGCTTTTTGTGATGTGCTCCGTTGTGTTGTTCTAGAGGGGTAATTGTTTGCCTCTTGTAAAAGTGTTAATGCGAGCAACAGAGTGCGCGTTGTGACTCTGGTGGCATGTGGAAAGATAAAAGCGTCCCCTTATCTTTGTACATGGCTCGCTTTATAAAAAACCGGCGCCAAGTGGAGACTTAGCGTGGGTGAGAAATTTTTTGCAAAGTCAGAGACGGTGTTTAAATTTTACATGCACCCAGCGCCATGTGATGACGTGTCAATGTGGGTGTGAATAAAATTCGACGGAGAAAACGTGTTTCCGACTTTGCGTTTACCCTGCGCCAAGTGGTGACGTGGCAAGCAAGGTATTGGATGGTAAAATCCGGCGGAGAACGTCCTTTGGATTTTACGTCAACCCATCGCCGAGTGATGACGTGGCAATCAGGGTGTTGGATAGTAAAATCCGGCGGAGAACGTCCTTTGGATTTTACGTCAACCCATCGCCGAGTGATGACGTGGCAATCAGGGTGTTGGATAGTAAAATCCGGCGGAGAACGTCCTTTGGATTTTTCGTCAACCCTTCGCCAGGTGATGACGTGGCAATCAGGGTGTTGGATAGTAAAATCCGGCGGAGAACGTCCTTTGGATTTTACGTCAACCCATCGCCGAGTGATGACGTGGCAATCAGGGTGTTGGATAGTAAAATCTGGTGGAGAACGTCCTTTGGATTTTTCGTCAACCCTTCTCCAGGTGATGACGTGGCCATCAGGGTGTATTAAATGTGTCGTCTTTGTAATTAATTTTGAAATTTGAAAGGTTTCCTTAGTATTTAGGAAACGTGCCTGGGAAGCCGGGACGGTTGGTGGACGTGTCAGGGTGCAGAAAGGATGTCTGCACAGTTGTCAGTCATGTCAGCACGTGGGTGGGAGGTTATCCATCGTGTGTCAGGCGAGTGGCCGTTCACGCGCGCGAGTGGTGCAGTTTGTCAGGCTGATGGCTGACGTTCGGCAGGTGAGAAGTCGTCCTGTTGGTCAGACACCGTGTCCTCACGTGCTGACGAGTAACTGCTTACACAGCTGTTACGCCACGTGTAGCGTCCGGATGTCTTCCCTTCTGGCAAGATGAAGAGTCTTCTGCCAGCTGTTCCCATCGCATTAAATGCGATGGGTATAAATACTCCAGGAGGTCTTTGGAGTTTCTTCTTATCTTATCTTTTCCCAAAAATTCTCTCATCCTTTTCTTCGAAGATCTTCATCTTCTCCGGTCAACCTTCAAGTTTTCCGGCGAACTTCTGGAAAAAATTTCTTTTTCTTAAAACCCTCGTCACCATGTCTGAGGGCTCTGATGTTGGGGGAAACCCTAGTAAGGCTGCTGAGACGTCGAAGAAGTTGATGCATAACACCACTTGTAAGTGGGGTAAGAAGAGTTTCGCGAAATTTTTGGAGGCTATGGAGTTTGATCCTTCCTGGGAGGTTGAGTTACCAACTGCCCAGAATACTGCCTTGGCTCCTCCTCCTGGGAAGATCAGCTTATATAGGGCCCACCTTGCCTTATGTGGGTTCCGTTTACCTGCCACCAAGTTCCAGGTGGATACCTTGGTGAGGTATGGTGTTCATGTGACCCAGGTTAGTGGGTTTGGGATGCTTCGGCTTGTCCATTTTGAAGCCTGCTGCCGTGCTCTAGACATTGAGCCGTCTTTGAACGGTTCAATGTCTTTTATTTGCTGAACATGGAGGGTTCTTGGTTCAACTTTGTTCCTCGTCCCCATGTGCCTCCCTGTGGAACAACTGCTCCCAAGTCACTCCATGACTGGAAGGAGAAGTTCTTCTACGTCAAGAGGGGGGTGATACCTGTGGACATGCCATGGAAGGTTGTGGCTGAGCGTCAGAAAGTAGATGATCACCCTGTTATGGAGGGTTACAGGGATGAAGCCTGGTTCAAGGAGTTGGTGGCTCATGCTTCCCCGTTTGACACGGGTATGTGTTCCGAAGCCATGTTGGCTTTGTTGGGTATGAGCCGGGCTCAGATTGTGGAGGGGAAAGAGCCGGTGATTGTTAGACCTGGTAAGTTTTTTCCAAGCTCTTCAACCGTTATCTTTCTTAGCGTGTGACTAACTTATGTGTTGTTTCTTAGGGATGTCCAAATTTGATGCTTTTCTGTTGAGGGATAAAGCCCCATTGGAGTGGAGGGATCCTGCGGAGGGTAGGGTGTCTGTGATAGATGAGATGGTTGATAGGTTCTACTTTCCCTATCTGGAGTTCAAGCCAACCGTTCTTCTTTTTTCACGTGAGCATCCTATAAATCCTGATCCTTTATCTTCTGTTCCTCATGCGGGGGTAGACCCTTGTTTTGTCGTTTCCTCTGATGAGGAATCCACTGGGTCTTCTGTAGAAATGGTGGATCCAATGCCTCCGCGTGGTCGTAAGAAGAGTGTGCCACGCTTTCATAAGCATAAGGTGTTGTCTCAAGCTAAATCTGCGCCTTTGAGTGCAGGTGGTGAAGGTCCTCTCTTTGGCCAGCGCGATAGACGTACAGAATCTTCTTCTTCCGCCCCTGAAGATGATGCGGCGGTGAGTCTGCTGAAGAAGAAGCGGAAGTTGGGTAAAGTCTCCGGCGGGAAGGCTGGGTCCTCCAAGCCTGGCGGGGCTGGTCCCGTGCCATTTTCTTTGGAGATTAGTCCTCCGCCAGAGCGTCGTCCTCTCATTTAGAAGACGTTGAAGAAAGTGACCAGTAAGTGGAGTTCCGCCTTTCTTCTTTCCTTTTGTTATGTTGATATTTTCCTAAGTGTTGTCTTACTTTTTGTTGCAGTTGTTTCTCCGCAAGCTCCGGGTTCCGCCTCCGAGCCAAGTGAGGCAGAGGTTGCCAAGAAAAGGCGGGAGGCGGAGGAGGAGGCGAAGGCTTGGGGGGAGAAAGAGGCAGCTGAGGCCGAGAAGCGGGCCAAGGAAGCTGCTGCCAAGAAGGCGGAGGAGGAGAGGGTAGCAGCTGAGAAGCTACGTCTGGAAGAAGTGGCCAGGAAGGCCGAGGCGGAAAAAGTGGCAGCTGAAAAGCTGCTTGTTGAGAAGGAGAAGGCTGAGGCTGAAGGCCGAGCCCGGGCGGAGGAAGAGGCCAACAGGGTTAGGGCGGAGGAGGAGGCCGCCAGGGCTGCCTCTAATCAGGCACTTTCTGGCGATTCTCCTGCAGGTGGTAGTGCCGGCATGCCTTCTGGTGGAAGGTCGAGTGTCGACCGGAGTGGCCCGGGTTACTTCGCGGGTGATGTTATCTGGCGCCCGCACTAGAGTATCCGGGAGAACTCCCGTTTTGCAAACCCTCTTATTGCTGAGGAGTTTGTTTCTCAAGTGGTTCCTCCCAAGGAAAGGGAGTACCAAGACAGCTTGTCCCGTTCACAGCTGATAACCGATATCTGCGTTGGGCAGGCTCTTCAGGTTGCTGCGGTGGAGTCGTTAAAGCGGCGGGATGAAGAGTTTGCCCGTGATGTCGCCGAGTTTAATGCTCGGCGGTCGGCTCAGGCGCAGAGTGAGGAGAAGCTGAAATCTGAGGTGGAGAGGTATAGGGACAGAGCCTATAAGTCTGAGGACAAGGTGAAGGTACTTGAGCGTGATCATGCGCTGGCTCATCAGAGGTGGATCGATGCCTGTCAAGTGACTAACCAGGATACTATGAAACTGAAGGATCAGATCCAGGCGTTGAAGAATGAGAACGCCAAGCTGCGGGAGACCGCGGAGGTCCATGCCAAAGTTTTAGCTGATAAGGACTCGGTGGTGGCGGGCCCGCGGTCTGAGTTGCGCAGCAAAGATGATGAGCTTGTGAGTGCCTCTTCTCAGCTGTCCGAGTTGGTGAGTGAGAAGGAAGCGTGGGTGAAGGAGAAGGCGGCGTTGACTGAGGGGAGGGCTTCTCTAGAGGAAGCGTTGACCCTGTCGCGGACGGAGGCGGAAAATGCAAAGACTCTCTTGGATGAAGCTAACGTGGCGCAGGAGAAGGCCCAGGAGTCTGTCCGTTGGGTGATGACCGAGGGTATCGCCGGGGTAAGTATCTTCCTATTTTTTCCATGTCATTGCGTATTCTCCTTCTGATTTTTGTTGTTTGTGCAGATTTTCAAGCGGTTCTGGAATGAACCCAATCTCGGCGATCAGGTTGCTGCTATCGCTGCCGCTGCGCGCGCTGCTGGGGAAGCTGAGGGATTTGACAGTGGGTTTTACCATGCGCTGAACGGAGGGCATATAACCAAGGGCGCACATTATGGTGAACTCCGGGAGAAGGAGTATGAAGCTGAACTCCTTAAGTTTGAGCAAGTCGAATTCCCCATACTGAAGACAGTGGCGGACTGTAATCAGTATGCTGATCCAGCCGGCGCTCTCCATTACTTTATTGAAGAATCTGACCGTTTGGGTGCGGAGGCGCAAGAGAAAGGGAAGCAGACAGCAGCTGGCGGAGGGGAGACATCTGGGACAGTACCGGGGGATACAGAAGAGCAACTTGTGGACTTTGAGGAGTCCGAAGAAGAATAGGTTGTCTGTTTAGGATGGTGTTTTTGTTTTTACATTGTAAAGCTTGGGGCCGCTTGAACGCCCTTTTTTGGTGGGATGTTTTGAAGTAATAATATTAACTTTTTGTATGATGTTTATTTGGATTTGGTTATTGAGTCCGGCGATAGTTATGTTTAATATCTATGCCTTGAAGACCCAAGGTTCTAGTAGTGCACATCATAAGTTAAATGGTAAAACTTCTTAGAATCCCAAAAGGGACTTAGGCATGTGTAGCCTAAGTGTTTACAAAAAATTACATGTAACAGAAACGTAGCTGTGCCGCATTCCAAGAACGTGGGACAGGCGTGCCATCTATTTTTTCTAGCGCATAGGCGCCTTTGCCCAAGATCTCTTGAATTCTGTAAGGTCCTTCCCATGTTGGAGCAAGTTTTCCTTGCTTTTCTGTGTTTGAGGCGCTATTATTTCTTAGAACGTAATCTCCAATGTTAAACTTGTGTAGCTTAACTTTTTGGTTGTAGTAGCGCTTTAACTGATTTTTGTATCTGGCTTCTTTGATGGCGGCGAGCTCCCGCCGCTCTTCGAGTAAGTCTAAGTTTAATCGTAGCTCTTTGTCGTTTTGCCCTTGTTCCGCCATGAGTACTCTTGCGGAGGGGCATCCGATTTCTGCGGGGATGACGGCCTCGGAACCGTAGGTTAGGCTAAACGGAGTTTCACCATTGCTAGTTTTGGCGAGTATGCGGTTTGCCCATAGGACG
This sequence comes from Ambrosia trifida, assembly GCA_028751855.1. Classification (NCBI taxonomy): domain Eukaryota; kingdom Viridiplantae; phylum Streptophyta; class Magnoliopsida; order Asterales; family Asteraceae; genus Ambrosia; species Ambrosia trifida. The sequence continues at coordinate 84,424,247 of CM054122.1, forward strand.
TGTGGAACTTCGTCCACCCATCCTGTTCTTTTGGTTCCCAGCCGCTTTTTGATGCCTTCGATGAGGCTTCAATTTGCTCTTTTGACTTGACCGTTCCCTTGGGGATGAGCTACTGATGTGAAGATTTGTTGGACGCCCATTTGCGCCAGCCATTGTTGCAGGTGTTGGTCGGTGAATTGGGTTCCGTTGTCGCTTATGATCTGATACGGCAAGCCAAACCTGCATATGATGAACTCCCATATGAATTTCTTGGTGTGTGCGCCGTCTATTTTTGCTAGTGGCTTCGCTTAAATCCACTTTGTGAAGTAGTCGATTGCCACTATTAAGAATTTGACGTTTCCCGGTGCTGTGGGGAATGGACCGACAAGGTTGACGGGTGGTTCAACGAACACCCTTTAATAGTGTTAAAATGATTATTTTATCCACATTTACTCGTGATATTGCGTGGAATTGGGTGACTACGGTTGCTATGGTTGTAGGTATAATAAGGAGCTAAAAACGACGAAATACGGGCTTTGGGAATGGACCGGAACGCATTGGAACGAGGTGGAAGGGAAGAAAGAAAAAATGAAGATTTCTAAGAGCCCACCGTACCCTTACGGCCCAGCCGTAGGGTTACGGTGGCATCAGACACCAAATTTCCACCGTATAGCAGTCCTGAATGGCCGTCAACATTCTTAACCCACCGTACCCTTACGGTGGGACCGTAGGGGTACGGTGGCCCCTGCACAAAGTTGTAAATCCTTTCTTTAAAGAGCACTTTATGGTGTCTTTTCATTACCACTTCCATTGTGAACGTTTCTACTGATCATTGGGGCGATTTTTGGCTGGAGTTCTTGATTGGAGACTTGTCACAAACATTGGTTTATGCTTTTGATTCTTATGAACATTACTATGGTTGTTTTGATGATTCACCAAGTCATGCGAGGCTAAACTTTTGGTGATCATTTTGGGTGAAGGTTTTTCTTAAACTCTTGTGTGTGATTTATTGAATTTCTAGAATAATAACTTGGTAATTTCTCTTTGTTATTATGATGTATGAACAATTGCTTGTAGTGTGTTGATTAATTTACCAATTTTTAGTCTTTATCGTTCGTTCTTGGTGTTGCTAACAACCGAGATATCACGGGAAGGATTGGGGTTGGTTATTGATTAATTGGTCATCGGGAAACAACCTCGCGTTAATATAACCCGAGTACTTTGTTCCCTTTTATCACAACAATTGCTTTTCATGAGTTATGTCTATGTAACTCTTTCTAGTGGAAATTCACACAAGTGTTTAGAGAAACCGGATCCTTGAATGATCATTGTTCCATAATTTGAAGAAACAAACTCACTTTGATTAAGTAATTAGTTTATAATCTAGTTCAAATCTAAAACAATCAACAACTACTGATCTTTATTTCTCTTTAGTAGATTAATTTTAGTTATTTCGCAAAGTTACTAGTTTACACACATTCCACAAACTCCCTGTATTCGATACCTTCTTGCCACTATACGTTAGTTGTAATTGGGAAATTTTACGTGTACCACGACAAGCACGTCAAATTTTGGCGCCGTTGCCGGGGAGTAGTGCGCAATGTGTGTTAAGCTTTTAGTTTTGTTTGTTATTTTCGGGTTTACACAGGTTGTGTTTAGTGTGCAGGTACTTCAAGTGTATGCATACTAGAGGCTCTCACGAGTCATCACCACTTTTGTTTGATCCAGAAATTGAAAGAACATTGAGAAAGAACCGAGTTTTGATTAGAAGAAACAAAGTCATTGATTCACCTACTTCACCGTTCACCCCAAGAAACATAATGCAAGACTCTCACATACCAACAACGGGTCAAACGACCTCGTCATTCATGCCTACTTCCTCACAAATTTCACCCAACACCACATTACCTAACTTTTCCACTAGTCCTGAAACACCAAGCCATACCACCCAACCGAGTTCCACTCAAGTTGATCCAAACCTTACCTTTAATCCGTCAAATACCATACCACCATTTTCCCATTTTTTCCCAACTACGGGTCAATCATCTTCTACCATCCCACAACCACAAGGACAAGGTTCAACAATTGTCCATACCACATCTACTTATCAACCACCTAACCAATCGGGTTTTTACTATTCATCTTTCCAAGGTGGTCAAAATTCGAGATTTCAAAGAGATGTGTATGACGATGGGTATGATGATGAGGAGTTTAGTGGGTACAATGAAGAGGGTTATTATTATGGAGGAGAAGGTGCATATGTGGGCTCTCAAGCTCAAACGGGTCAAGTAAGTCAACCACTTTTACCATTTCAAGACCCGGGAAGACTACCGGTTGGTGTGCAACATGTTAGACCGCAAGGATTGCACTTGCAACGTCCCACGCCACTCAATCAAATGCGGCCTCCAAATATTCAAGCTCAACATCAAAGGCCGAATAACCAACAACAACCACCTATGCATCCAAATCAACATCAACAACAATTTGCACCACAAGGTGCGATGCAAGGACAAATGGGGCAACCAAGAGCGCCATTGGGAGCACCTAGAAGACTCCACCGTGATGTTGTACGGGGAATTGAAGCACATTTTCGGCCTATTATCACTAATAATCCATCACCAATAGTGATTCCGCAAAATGCAAATGGAAGAACTTTTGAAGTTAGAACAACCGCACTCCAAAGTCTACCAAAATTCAAGGGGCTAGCAACAGAAGAGCCTTACTTTCATTTGGAAACTTATGATTCTATTTGCAACACTATTGGGGGTCAAGGATTTACCCCGGATGATGTCAAGTTGGTTCTCTTTCAATTTTCATTGGAAGATAAGGCAAAAAGATGGTTTCACACTCTACCATCCGCATCAATTTTCACATGGGCCGATATGCAACAAATCTTTTTGGATGAATTCTATAGTTCGCAAAAGACCAATGATGCAAGGAGGGGGTTGAGAAGCTTTCAACAACAGTCGGGAGAGATGTTCCATGAAGCATTTGAGAAGTTCAACATGATGCTACGAAATTGCCCTCACCATGGTATCCAACTATGGGAATTGTTAAATGCTTTTCATGAAGGTTTGACATCGGCGGATGCACGGGATCTTATGTCCATCACAAATGGCACTTTTGGTACAAATTTTGAACAAGATGATTGGGCATATTTAGAGCAAATGGCGGTGACTTTGAAAAGGAAGGCCCAATCTTCAAGAAGGGCAAGACATGTGATTCAAAGACCACATGTGCATGCGGTAGAAGGTGGTAATGTGCAGAATACTAATCAATTGTACAATGTTTGCAGCACTTGTCAAGAGATAGGCCACACGGCGGAGGTTTGTGGAGTGGGTGTTCAAGAAACACCAAGTGAAGAAGTGAATGCTATTCAAGGGGGTGGGAGAAATTATGACATGAATTCCAACACTTACCACCCCGGGTTACGAAATCATCCCAACTTTCGATATGGGAATGCTTCTAATCAAGCCAACCCAAATTTTCAAGCTGCTCAAGGTAATTATGTGCCTCGCCGACAATACAATCAAGGGAATTATAGAGGCGGATACAATAGTGGCTACCAAGGGCAAGCTCAAACTGGACAGAGAAATTCGGGTCACGATTCGTCAAGCGGTAATGAAGTCATGGAGATGCTTAAAGCTATGCAACAAGACATGCAAAGGCGAAACCAACTTGATGAAGCACGGATACAAAAGGATGAAGTTCGTGATAAAAGCATTCAAGCATTGACAACTCAAATGGGGCAGTTAGCAACTGATGTGGCGGAATTGAAGAAAGGTAAAGGAAAGCTTCCTAGTGACACTCAGGTAAATCCATCACATGGCTCTTCACGAGGTAACAATGTTAATGTTAATCAAGTGAGTGTTTTGAGGAGTGGGAAAGAATTTAAAGCTGATTTGTCACCGGGTTTTGTCGAGGGGGTGGTCGAGGATGTCACGGGTGAGGAAAGTGAAAATGATGAAGTTACACCGGTTTTACAAAAAGAAATAAATGTTAAAAAACCGGAAATGAGTGCGAGTGAAAAAACTGAAAATGAGCCGAATCAAGTTCCATTTCCATCGGCTCTACTTGACCCGGGTAAGAAAAATTTTATTGCATCAAGAGGTCCCCAAAAAGAAGAAATGTGGGACATGTTTAAACAAGTAAAAATAAATCTTCCTTTACTTGATGCAATAAAACAAGTACCCGCATTTGCTAAATTTTTGAAAGAATTGTGTACGCAAAAGAGGCAACAAAAGAAAAAAATGCCTAAGCGGGTAAATGTTACCGGTCAAGTGAGTGCAGTTTTAAATGGGGAGCTGCCTCCTAAGCTTCAAGATCCGGGCACGCCATTAATAAACATTCAAGTTGGTAATTTTCAAATGGCAAAGGCATTGCTAGATCTTGGAGCCGGGGTGAGTATTTTACCGGGTGGGTTGTATGATCAATATGACTTTGGTCCATTAGCTAGGGTGGAGACAACGGTTGTTTTAGCCGATTTGTCCCATAAGTTACCCCGGGGGATGGTTCAAAATGTCATCGTGAAAATTGATGAATTTTATTACCCGGTTGACTTTTTGGTATTGGATTACTCATCCGCATATTCAAAACAGCAACAAAATGTCATATTGGGTCGACCATTTTTGAACACCGCGCATGCGGTAATTGATTGTAGATTTGGCACGGTCGACATGACATTTGGAAACCGGAAAATGCGTTTAAATGTTTTTACTAACAATACTAATGATTCCGGTGTTGAAGAATGTTTTATGGCAGATGTCATTGAGGGATGCAATCCATGTGAGTATGAGAAAGATGGAATGGAATTGTGTGCTTGTAATTTTTCTGAAAAGGTACATGCTTTTGATTTTGAGAGTGAAGAAGGAAAGCAAGATGTGCTAGCATTGAAGGAGGGTCGACCACCATGGTCCCACCATTTTGATAGTTTGCCCGTGGAAATTGATTCGGGCACCAAACCCTCATTAGAAGTACCACCAAAGTTGGAACTTAAAGACTTGCCAAGCCACTTGAAGTATGCTTTTCTAGGGGATAATGACACATTACCGGTCATTATTGCCTCTAATTTGGAGATGGCTCAAGAGCAAGCTTTGTTGGAAGTGTTGAAAGAGAACAAAGGGGCTATTGGGTGGACGATTGCTGATCTCAAAGGAATTAGTCCATCCATTGTGATGCACAAGATTATCACCAATGAAGATGCAAAGCCCACAAGAGAAGCGCAAAGACGGTTGAATCCTAACCTAAGGGAGGTAGTTAAAAAGGAGGTAATTAAGTGGTTAGATGCGGGGATTATTTATCCAATTTCGGATAGCTCTTGGGTAAGTCCTACTCAAGTGGTACCTAAGAAGTCCGGCATTCAAGTAGTCAAAGATGAAAGTGGTGAACAAATAGCTACTCGACCCGTAACCGGGTGGCGAGTGTGTATTGACTACCGCAAATTAAATGCCGCCACTTCTAAGGATCATTTCCCACTTCCTTTTATTGACCAAATTATTGAAAAATTATCGGGTCAAAATACTATTGTTTTTTAGATGGGTATTCGGGGTACAACCAAATTGCAATCCACCCGGATGACCAACACAAGACCACCTTCACTTGTCCATATGGTACTTTTGCCTTTAGGCGGATGCCATTTGGCTTGTGTAATGCACTGGCTACTTTTCAACGATGTATGATGAGTATTTTCTCGGACATGGTTGGAGAGTCGCTTGAAGTGTTTATGGATGATTTCTCAATATTTGGCACTAGCTTTGAATCTTGTCTCAACGAGTTACAAAAAGTTTTAAAAATATGTGTTGAGAAAAATTTAGTGCTTAGTTGGGAGAAAAGCCATTTCATGGTGCAAGAGGGAATTGTGTTAGGTCACGTGATTTCGGAGAGAGGTATGGAGGTGGACAAGGCAAAAATTCGGGTTATTTCATCATTGCCACCACCAAAGAATGTGAAAGGGGTAAGGTCATTTTTGGGACATGCGGGTTTTTATAGACGTTTTATTAAAGGTTTTAGTGTCATTACCAAACCTTTATGTAATTTGCTTTTGAAAGATGTTCCATTTGACTTTACTAATGAATGTTTGCAAGCTTTCAATGTTTTGAAGGAACACTTGGTCAAGGCTCCTATTTTGCAACCGCCGGATTGGTCAAAGACATTTGAGATTATGTGTGATGCAAGTGAAACTACAATTGGAGCGGTTTTGGGCCAAAGAGTTGATAAAAAGTCGGTGGTGATTTACTATGCGAGCAAAACTTTATCCGAAGCGCAACTGAATTACACCACAACCGAAAAAGAATTATTAGCGGTGGTGTATGCTTTGGATAAGTTTCGTTCGTATATTTGGGGGAGCAAAGTGGTAGTATACTCGAATCATAGTGCGGTTCGTTATTTGATGGAAAAGAAAGATGCCAAGCCACGCTTGATTCGGTGGGTTCTATTGTTGCAAGAGTTTGATTTGGAAATTCGGGACAAGAAAGGAAGTGAAAATGTAGTGGCGGATCATTTGTCTCGAATTCCGGTGGATAAAAATGATGATTTTGGAGAAATAAATGAGAGGTTTCCCGAAGAGCAATTGATGGCGACATCTACTATTCATGCACCGTGGTTTGCTCATTATGTTAACTATTTAGCCACGGGGGTCATTCCGGATCATTGGACCAAGAAACGAAGACAACAATTTATGGTCCAAGTGAAGCAATATATTTGGGATGAACCGGATCTCTTCAAGGTTGGACCCGATCAAGTGATTAGAAGATGTGTGCCCGAATCGGAAGTGAAAGATATTCTTACACATGCTCATTCATCCGCTTGTGGGGGGCATTTTAGTGGACACAAGACCGGCTACCGGGTTTTATCATGTGGGTTCTATTGGCCCACCATATTTAAAGATGCTTGTGAATTTGCCCGGAATTGTGTAAATTGTCAAAGGATGGGAAGTATCTCCAAGAGAGATGAAATGCCTCTACAACCAATCTTGATTGTAGAAATATTCGATGTTTGGGGCATTGATTTCATGGGTCCTTTCCCAAATTCTAATGGGTTTTTGTATATCTTGGTAGCGGTTGATTATGTTTCGAAGTGGATCGAAGCAATTGCTACAAGGACTAATGATCATTCGGTGGTTTGCAAGTTTGTGCAATCCAACATTTTCGCTCGTTTTGGTATTCCTAGAGTGATCATTAGTGATGGTGGGTCACATTTTAAAAATTTCAATTTTGGGAAGTTGTTGAAGAGATATGGAGTGAATCACCGGGTTGCAACGCCGTACCATCCGCAAACGAGTGGACAAGTTGAAGTGTCCAACCGTCAAATCAAAGAAATTCTCATGAAGACGGTTCGTGTGGATAGAAAAGATTGGTCAAGTAAATTAGATGATGCTTTGTGGGCATACCGTACGGCTTACAAAACTCCGATTGGCACGACACCTTTTCGGATGGTGTATGAGAAAGGTTGTCACTTGCCAATGGAGTTGGCGCATCGAGCACATTGGGCGATCACGACAGTAAATGCGGATTACGATGAGGCGGGGCGAACAAGAAAGTTGCAACTAAGTGAATTGGAGGAGATTAGAGATGAGGCTTATGAATGTGCATCGGCTTACAAAGACAAATTAAAAAAGGTTCATGATGCCAAATTGAGAAAAAAGACTTTTGAAGTGGGGCAAAGGGTGTGGTTGTACAATTCGAGGTTGAAGATGTTTGCAGGCAAGTTGAAAAGTAAATGGATGGGTCCGTACATCGTTTGCAGGATTGGTAAATTTGGTGAGGTTGAAATATTAGATGAAAACACCAATAAGCAACAAACGGTGAATGGACACCGCTTGAAGCCATACTTGGATGGAAGCGACATCAATGCGTTGGAGATGGATAAAGCGGGCTATTTCTTAAGCCCGGTGGAAGAAGTGCAACAATGAGAGGCCAGGTTTTGTAGTGTAAATAGTTAGCGTTTATTTTATTTTATTTTGTGTGTGTTCGAAATCCGTGTTTGAAACAAGTGTGTGGACGTTCGGGTCACGAAACGATTCTAGCATTGTGTTGAGGACAACACGGGATTTTCGAGGGGGTAGGGTAATTTTCATGTTTTTTTCAAATTACAAAAAAAAAAAAAATAAATAAAAATTTGTCAGGTCTTACTGTACCCCTACGGCCACACCGTAAGGGTACGGTGGGTCAAGAATCCCAACGGTGGTTAGGGCCTGCTTTACGGTGAAAAAAACGTGCAATGTGGCCACCGTACCTGTACGCCCTCACCGTACCACTACGGTGGACCTGGGCTGCAGCAGCGAATATAAAAAAAAAAAAAAAATTTTTGGGGTACTTGAAACATAAAACCGGGCCACACATTCTTCTTCTACCAAACCTCTCTAACTTCTTACTTCTTCTTCTTTTCCTCTTCATCATACCAAGAACACCCAACCATCTTCAATCATTCATAAAACCTTCAATCCTCCACCAAACTTAGTGATTTTTGGGTCTAACTTGACTAGATTTTTGTCTAGTTTCTGATTTTGGGGAGTAAATTGGAAGAAAAACACGTTTTTGGGTCTGAATCAAAACCCTAAAAATCGCATAAATTGGGGGTTTTCTTATTCTCTTGATTTCTTGTGTTCTAGCATCATCCATTCGAAGGTATGTACTCCATTTGTTGATTTTGATGATACATTGTAAGATATTAAGGTTTTTGTTCTTACCTAGTTTATATCCACTTGCTTGTTAATAATGTAGTATGTGAATAGCTTTGTGTGATAATAATGTGGTAGTAGAAGTGTTGTTGAGATGAAAATTGTGAGCTTTTGGTAATGTTATGATTGTAGAGGCGTCATGCCCAATTTTTGTCAAACCAAAGAAGAAGTGTATGTTTAATAACATCTACTACCATAATAACAAGCAAGTGTGGGGATGTTTTGTCATGTTGGCTAATGTGTTTTGTTTTGTTTGTTTTTGGTTTCTTTGTTTGTTTGTACATTGTAGAGGGAAATGGCACGCACGGGTGAAGCCGCTGGATCAAGTTCATCTGCTGCCAAGGCTAAGGGAAAGCAACCGGCTCAGCAGTACAAATGAAGGAAGTATGTTTCCCACAATACTGAGTCTGATGTAGAGATGGAACAAGCACCGGAGCCGCCAAGGTTAGACCCGGCTGATAAGCCGGAATGGAAGACTGGCCCTCTGAACACAAAACCAAGGATCTGGCAAGCTACTTTATTTCATGATTAACTTAAAAAGTTGTCAGATCGGCCAGGGGCATTTATTTATGAAAGAGAGGTGAGCAGAAAAGACTTTGAACCATTCGGGGTTTTTGATAGATTTAAGGCGTTAGGTTGGGAAGCGGCACTTTACTGCCATGATCAAGAAGAGAGGAGGGTGTATTTGGATGAGGTCGAGGAATGGATGGCAACCTTAAGATGTCCGAGATACGATTCACCATCAAAGATGAAGCTAATCGGTGAAAAAAATGGGATAGAAGTGGAAATGTCTTACGAGACATTGCGTAGGCTTGCAAAGTTTGACAGTTTACCGGCGAAAGAATATAAGAACCCGAGCATCGACGAGTTGTTAATTAATCCAGAGAAGCATCCACGTTGGATGGACATGTTGGAGGATTTATTTTTGCCGGGTACTTATCATGGTACCTTATATCGAAGGAATTTGAAGATAGAGCCCAAACTATTGCTGAATTTTACCATCCTGAATGTATTACTGAGACGTGCTGATAAGGAACAAGTGCGTTTTCCCGAGGTTCCTATCTTATATGCCTTGACGCATGGTGGTCAGAAATTCTCTTTTCGGTACTTGGTCTTGAATCATGTGTGGATATGTAGAAATTCATCGGAGAGGTCAATCATTCCTTACTGTCGAATAATTACTGGGTTGTTGAAGCAGCAAGGTGCGATCACTGAAGAAGATGAAGGAAGAAAAAGGAAAAAATTCAAACCTATTGATCTAGCAACAATGGGGTCTGGTTGGGTGTATTCTGAGTCCGAAAGATATCATAAATTGAAAAGTGGAGGTCAAAAGTGGAGAATGCTAAAGAAAGATGCGAGGGCACTTTTTCCCGGTGAGGAGGATGAAGCTGAGAGTGGAGGTGAAGCGCCACCAAGTGATGATGAAGAGTACGAAGACAATCCGGCGGGAGGACATTTGGATATAGGCCAGGGGAGTTCGAGTGGATACCATGGTGGAGGTTTTATGACTTTACCGAGAGGGCGTATGTTGATGGTTGGGCCTTTGGGGGATCGATGCAGGAGGTAATTGAAAGTCAACGTCCCCCAGCCTCGGTATTTGACACTTGGTCGGGTTCAGAACGAACATTATTTGATCATCAAACAATGATGGGAGCTAGCATGGAGCGAAGGATGCAACAAGGTTTTGATCGTCAGGAATTATGGAACCAAGGACACGCTTATGCTCAGCAAGTGGAGATTAATCACAGATACATTGATGATCAGAATAGGAGAATGAATGATGATTGGCATGCGGGGAGACCCGTAGTCGCAAATCCACAACCGGTGGATTACGGGTCCCTACCGCCGTATGATGGAAGCATCTCCTATCCGACCCCACCAATCCACCATTCTCAATGGGTCAACCCATAGCAGCAACGACAACCGACAGATCAAGGAGGAAGCAGTGATGGAGCATTTGGCTTTGGCGAATGGAATGATTTGTTCACTTCGGTGTTCGGGCCGCCTCAGCCACGCTACTACTAATCAGGTCGTGCTTCTTGTACATAGCTTTATATTTTGTTTGTTTGTGTTTGTGTTTTTACCTTTGGTTTTCGGGCGGTTGGGTGGTGTATTGAATCGTATTGAATTGTTGATGAGTTCGGGTTGTGGTAGTAGGATGTGTGTTTTTGTTTTAAAAAAATGAAAAATCTAAAAAAAAAAATTACAAAATGAAAAAATCCAAAAAGAAATTTGTGGTTTGAGTATTTGAGCGTTTCTTTCCAAAGCCATGCATTGGGACAATGCATCCCAAGTGTGGGGATGGGAGGAAATTTTTGGAGATTTTTAAAAAAAAAAAAATTTTTTTTTGAGGTCAAGTGCAATGTTGTAAAAATTGGAACACCTTGATTTAACCCCCATTAGACACACCGGCAACCCTTAATACCCGTTTCTTTTTCTTGGTGAGAGTTGAAGCCACATATGTAAATAAATAAATTCTTCCTTTGTGAGAGTGGCAACGGGTGGGGGTGCACTAGAACTTGTGCCTGAATACAGCTTGAATCCTTGATTGGGCATGGGTGTAGAAATGATAAGGGCATTAGGTAGCCTCATCATGTGAGTGCGAGTGTGGGTTTTTGGGGGGTTGGACCTCATACATTACATATATGAGCAAGGTAGTGAGAGGGGCGGGGGTTTGGACATTTAGTTGCCCATTTTTGAGCCTTAAAGCCTATTGTTTGATGACCCTTAAACTAGCTCCTAAATTTTACCCAACTTGACCCGGTCTTTTTGTGTTTAGTTTATTCTTATATTAATAGTATTATTGAAGTGTTAAGTTTAGTATGTGTTAGTATGTTTATGTAATTTGTTTGGCAAGAAAAATGAAAAGAAAAAAAAATGGAAAAAATAGAAAGATGAAAAAAAAAGGATGAAAAAAAATATGAAAAAGAAATGAGAAAAAGAAAAGAAAAGAAAGAGCAAGTAAAGTTATGTTATGTGTTTGTATATAGTAGTGTTTCTTTGTTCGCGTGTGTTTGTTTTGCAATAAAAAGACCGGGTAAAGTTTGCGCTACTTATATATATCCTATTCCCTACCTTCACACGTAGCCAAGTTACAACCGTTAAGTCCCTTTGATTTATACTCATGTTCATGTTAGGAGGATGATTGATTTAGGTACAAGCTTATGGTTGTGCAACCACTCGTTTGCCTTTTGTGTGTCTAGCTTATCTTTGCTAGAGCTTACTTGATACCGAGAGGAGAGATATTGTGAGGGGTGTATTGATTGGGGTGTTGAGGATGGGTTAGTACGAGGATTGCACATTAAACTTGACTTAGAAATGATCGCTTAGTCGTAAAAAGGATTTGTAATAGATTGCTTGGGACAAGCAATGGGTAAGTGTGGGGATGTGACGGGTGGTTCAACGAACACCCTTTAATAGTGTTAAAATGATTATTTTATCCACATTTACTCGTGATATTGCGTGGAATTGGGTGACTACGGTTGCTATGGTTGTAGGTATAATAAGGAGCTAAAAACGACGAAATACGGGCTTTGGGAATGGACCGGAACGCATTGGAACGAGGTGGAAGGGAAGAAAGAAAAAATGAAGATTTCTAAGAGCCCACCGTACCCTTACGGCCCAGCCGTAGGGTTACGGTGGCATCAGACACCAAATTTCCACCGTATAGCAGTCCTGAATGGCCGTCAACATTCTTAACCCACCGTACCCTTACGGTGGGACCGTAGGGGTACGGTGGCCCCTGCACAAAGTTGTAACTCCTTTCTTTAAAGAGCACTTTATGGTGTCTTTTCATTACCACTTCCATTGTGAACGTTTCTACTGATCATTGGGGCGATTTTTGGCTGGAGTTCTTGATTGGAGACTTGTCACAAACATTGGTTTATGCTTTTGATTCTTATGAACATTACTATGGTTGTTTTGATGATTCACCAAGTCATGCGAGGCTAAACTTTCGGTGATCATTTTGGGTGAAGGTTTTTCTTAAACTCCTGTGTGTGATTTCTAGAATTTCTAGAATAATAACTTGGTAATTTCTCTTTGTTATTATGATGTATGAACAATTGCTTGTAGTGTGTTGATTAATTTACCAATTTTTAGTCTTTATCGTTTGTTCTTGGTGTTGCTAACAACCGAGATATCACGGGAAGGATTGGGGTTGGTTATTGATTAATTGGTCATCGGGAAACAACCTCGCATTAATATAACCCGAGTACTTTGTTCCCTTTTATCACAACAATTGCTTTTACATGAGTTATGTCTATGTAACTCTTTCTAGTGGAAATTCACACAAGTGTTTAGAGAAACCGGATCCTTGAATGATCATTGTTCCATAATTTGAAGAAACAAACTCACTTTTATTAAGTAATTAGTTTATAATCTAGTTCAAATCTAAAACAATCAACAACTATTGATCTTTATTTCTCTTTAGTAGATTAATTTTAGTTAATTCGCAAAGTTACTAGTTTACACACATTCCACAAACTCCCTGTGTTCGATACCTTCTTGCCACTATACGTTAGTTGTAATTGGGAAATTTTACGTGTACCACGACAAGCACGTCAAAGGTCTATTGCCCATTTCTGAAATGGCCATGCTGCCGTGACGGGAACCAAGTCATTTTTGGGGCGCAAGGTGTTTGGCGCGTGGCGCTGGCAAGAATCACATTTGCGTAATTCTGCTACGGCGTCGGGGTGCATTCCCGGCCAGTAGTAGCCTGCGCTCATTAACTTGGCCACCACCATTCTGGGTCCTCGTGTAGTCCGCAAGTACCTTCGTGAATATCTCTGATGAGGAAGGAGGCGTCCTCCTTGTCGACGCACCGCAGTAGGGGACCCAAGTATGATCGTCGGTAGAGGATTCCATCTGTTAATTGATAGTGCAAGGCTTTGTGTTGAATTTTTCGTGCTTCCGCCTTGTTATCGGGTAGCGTTCCAGATGTTAGGTATGCTTTGAGTGGCGCCATCCAAGAGGTGGTACCTGTTTGGATGACGTTTACCTGTCTTGTCGGGACGGATGGTGCTTCTTGTAATTCGACCCGTACATTTTTGGCCATGTGATAAAAAACCGTGGAGGCCATTTTGCTTAATGCGTCGGCGGGTTTGTTCTCGCTCCGGTTAATGTGGGTGACCGTGCAAGAAGTGAATTTGCGCATAAGTAGCTTGGCCTGCTGTAGGTATAGGGCCATTGTGGCGTCCCTTGCGTCATAGGTGCCATTGATGTGTCCAGCTACTAGCAGTGAATCAACGTGTGCTTCGAGGTGGGAAGCTCCCATTTGGGTCGCTATGCGCAGTCCTGCTAGTAGTGCTTCGTACTCCGCTTCATTGTTTGTTGCGGTAAAATCTAGCCGAATGGCGTATGTGTGTTCTTTCTTGTTTGGGCTGATTAGTCGCAGGCCCGCCCCTGCGCCATCTGAATTTGATGCGCCGTCAGTGTAGAGTTTCCAGCATCATTGTCGGGCGTTGGCTGTGCGGGGTCTTGCTCGGCTAAACATTCAGCGATTTTGTCTGTTGGTATTTCAGTGGTGAAGTCAGCGAGTACTTGTCCCTTGACTGCGGGTCTAGGTTTATAGTTGATGGTGTGTTCACCTAGCACGATTGCCCATTTTGCCAGGCGTCCTGAGGTTTCGGGCTTGCATAGCACGTCGCTGATTCTGTAGTCTGTTAGGACGTTTATTGGGTGGCCGTGGAAATACCTGCGCAGTCGGCGCGATGCATGGATGAGAGCTAGGACCAGTTTTTCCATTGTGGAGTACCTAGTCTCTGCGTCTAGCAGGGTTCTGCTGATGTAGTAGATGGGTGTTTGGACGGTTTTCCTGTCTACTAGGAGTACTACGCCGATTGCCCGCTCTGTTACAGAGAGGTATAAGGTTAATGGCTCTTTGGGTAATGGTGCAGTGAGAGTAGGTAAATTCATAAGACATTCTTTCATTTCTTGAAAAGCCTTTTCCGCCTCAGGGGTCTAGCGGAAATGACTTTTTTTAAGACAATTTTTTAGAGTGTCTACAAATGGAAAAGACTTGGAAGCATAGTTCGAAAGGAAGCGATTGAGGGCGACGAGGCGTCCCATAAGGGTTTGGACTTCCTTTATGGATGTCGGTGAAGACATTCTTTCGATGGCGAGGACCTTGTCAGGGTTTACGCGGAAGCCATCCCTTGTGACAATAACTCCCAGGAATTTCCCTTCTTCCATGCCGAAGGAACATTTGCTGGGGTTAAGCTTCATGCGCACCTTTCGCAGTTGGTTGAATGTCTTTTGGATGTCTTCCAGCATGCAGTCTTCGTCTTTGCTTTTGATGACGAGATCATCAACGTATACTTCCAAGCGTACGCCTATCTCGTGGATGAAGGCGCTGTCCATGAGTCGCTGATATGTGGCTCCCGCATTTTTCAGGCCGAAGGGCATTTTGGTGTTGCAGAAGATTCCTGTGTCCGTGCGGAAGGCCGTTTTGTCTTCATCTTCCTTTGTCATTTGGATTTGGTGATAGCCTTTGTAGGCGTCGAGGAAGCATTTGAAGCGGAATGGCGCGAGGGAGTCCACCTTTAAGTCGATTTCTGGAAGAGGATAACAATCCTTTGGACATGCCTTGTTCAAATCTTTGTAGTTGACACACATGCGCCATCCGCCCGTTGCTTTTCCTACCATGACTGGGTTGGCCACCCAGGTTTGATAGCGTATTGGGCGGATGATGCCTGTGTGGAGCAGTTCATTGACTTGTTCATTCATCGCCTTTGTTTTCTCTGGCCCCATTTTGCGCAACTTTTGAGCGACTGGCTCCATCGATCTGTAAGTGTTGAGTTTGTGTTCCGCGATTTCTCTTGGAACGCCAATCATGTCGGATGGTTTCCAGGCGAATATGTCTATGTTCTTTACTAAGAGTTGTTTGAGGTGCGCTCTTATGGTGTTGGAAATTTCATGGCCGATGGTGACCGTTTGGTCCGGGAATTTGGGGTTGAGGATCCAGTTTTCCGGCTCCAATCGGGTTTGTGTTTTTTGTGGTTTTGCCACCTCGATTGCGTGGCACTGTTTGTTCCCGCGGATTATCGCGACGCCGGTGCGGGTCGGGAAGCCTACCATTTGGTGTGGGGTGGAGGCTATGGTGTTGAACTTTTCCAGGCCTTCCCGCCCTAGTAGGACATCGTGGCGAGATGTTGCTGGTAGGACCATGAAGTCACATATTTCTGTGCGTTCGTGGGTGCCATCTGTCAAGGTGACTGGGAAGCTGATTATGCCGCGCGGCATGATGACTTTGTCAATAAAGCCCGAGATTGGTGCATTGACTGGAACGAGGCGGGCTTTGTCATCCTTGTCCAGTTGTTGAAAACACTGATCGTAGATGATGTCAGTGCTGCTTCCGCCGTCTAGAAACATAGATTGAGTTCTATAGTGTCCTACGACGCCGGTGACAATTAAAGGCGTAGTTGCGGAGGGTCCACCTCGTACCCGGGGGAGGAGGACGTCCACCTCCTTCCAGGAGTCATTTGTTTCTCTTGGGCTCTTTCCTTTGTTTTGGCGTTTTCCCGCGTCGGAGATCATGTTGCAATGATGATGCGGGGTATGCCTGATGTAACTTGTTTGTAGATTCCGGATTGGTTTCTTTCCGGGCTCTTCATGTTTGTCGTCTTGGTTGTTGCGCCCGCCTTTGTTAACGTTTTTGACAAGATGACCGAGCTGGCCCGTCTTTAGTGCCACCTCTATTTCTAACTTTAGGCTGTAGCAGTTGTCCGTCAGGTGGCCATAATCGTTATGGTATTCACAATATTTGGTGTGGTCAACGTTCTTTCGTTTGCCCAGCACTTTAGGTTCCCTGAAAATGACCTGCTCTGTCTTGAGCACTTGTGACGGAGTTTTGGTTAGTGGCGTCCAGTCGGTGGTCTTCTTGGATTGGCTTCTCTGATCCCTGGATTGCTTGTTGGTAATCGTCTATCGAGCGTCGTTGGCGGGTGAGTATTTACCTTCGTCCGTTGGTCCTGAGATGCGTGACCAGACGGATTGCTTGCCTTTGTTCCTGTTAGAGTTTTTTGTTTGATTGTAGTCGCGCTGCTGTTTGATAGAGCGTTCCGAGGATGCGTATATTTTTGAGGCTTTGATGACTTCCTCCCAAGAGTCTGGGACCCCTGTTTTTCCGGATAGTGTTTTCATCAGATCCTCGCTGCGTACTCCATGAATGAAGCCTGCGCGCGTCGGCTCTTCTCCGCAACCGATCTGCAGTGCCTCATTGTTGTAGCGCACAATGTAGTCATCTATTGATTCGTTGTCTGTGCGCTGGCATAAGAGGATATGGGCCTTGTCCCGTTTGTGCCGCCTGAGGTGGGAGAAGTGATCCTTGAACTTCTGGATGAGGTCATCGAAGTCTAGGATGCCTCCTATTGGAAGGTTGTCAAACCAAACTCTGGCTGCGCCTGTAAGGGTTTGAGCAAACAGGTGACACCAGACTTGTACAGGCCAGAGGACTGTGGTTCCCGCACACTCGAAGTCGTGCAAATGGTCAGTAGGGTCTCGCAGGCCATCGTACCTGCCGATGCTGCTGGGGAGTTTAGCTTGTTTTTCTATAGGGGCGGTGGCTATGCGCTGACAGAACTTTGAACTTAGAGCGAACGACTTAGGTCTGTATGGCCTGTTCAAGTCGTCGTCGTCCTTCTTGTGTGATGACGCTGATTGTGTTTTTGTCAGCTTCCGCCTTTTGGCTTTTGAGGTTGTTGCGTCTGAATCACTAGTTGGCTGGTAGCCGTCAGATTCTGACGCGGAGTCTACTAGGTCCTGGTCGCGTGTGTTCTTACTGCGACCTCCACCATGAGACTTTGGACGCGTGGTTTGCTTTTCCCTCCCCTTTCGACTGTGTTTGGCGGAAGGGGAGGCCTTGCTTTTAGACTTGTTGGTTTGAAGTTTTGCCAACATATTTTGGTAGATCTTGGTGTTTTTAAGCTGTTTGCGAAACAACCACTCGTCGGGATCCATTGGTGTGTTGGGTGCGTCGGATTTAGACGAGTCTGAGGCAGAAACCTCTCGTGGTGGTGTTTCTTCCCTTGTGGTTGCTTGTGGCATGCCCTTGTCTGGAGTTTGGAGCGTTCCCGCTCTGGCGGTCTGTACGACTGTAGAGGGGGTTGCTCCTTTGGTTCCAACGGGGGTTAGATCAGCCATTTTTGTGAGTTTAAAAGATGTGGGTTTGAAAGTTTTGTGGGTCTTTCAGCCGGTACGGATGGCGCCAATGAAGAAACAACGAGTATAATTGAGGTGAGGTAGGACGGGATGGTATATGGAATAACGACTCGTGTTCGCTGCAGGGTATAATCCTTGGCTCACAACGATGGTTGATCTATGGTTATATGCACGGATAATAAGCAAAGAGACACAATAGGCAAAAAGATATAAGTGGTTCGATCACGTAGGATCTACGTCCACTGAAAAGAACAATCTTTATTGATAAAAGGTACCAGTCATAGTACAAGTGGTGGAACAAGTGTCTTTGTTCTAATTGGCTAAATTCGATCCTTAAGAAAGGGGGCCAAGTCCTCCTTTTATAGGAGAGGCATGGGCCCAAGGTCATCGGGCCCATTCTGGTTATTAACGGGCTTGGGTTAGAGGCCCAAGCCGGTTGCTTGTGTAGGTCCCACTAGTTGGATTCCAATCCTTAGTTGGATAAAGTGATCCAAGTTGAGGAGGGCCTCTTCGATTGGGCCACGTGTCGCCTCGTGGTTGGTCGGCTGGGCGGTGCTTTATCCTCCACACACGTGGCGTATTGTGGCTGGGTCTGCAGGGGAGTCAGACGTCAGGCGGCTGACCACTTGTCAGCTGACACCTGACGGGTGGTAGCAAGTTGGGGCTCCAAGGGGGATGTTCCTGGGTGTTGTCAACTTGTACCTCTGCGCAGGCTAGCAGTAGCGCCAGGCGCTGCTGTGCATCTGATTGTGTTACTTTCTGCGGGGGCTTTGGGTAGGGTGCGCCTGAAAGCGCAGGTGAATAGTACCCTACCCCTTCAATGCTAATTCGGCTATGCTTGCAAAGTGGTGGTGGAGGTTTAAAACCGAACCCAACGCTTTGTGGCGAAATATTATTTGGTCTATTCATAGTTCTAGTCGGGATTGGAATCCAATTCCTACTAGACTTTCTATTTCAGGTTCTTGGAAGCAGATTCACTCGTCGATGCAAGTTATCAAAAGGGTTGGGGTGGACGTGGGTTGGGCCATAAAAGGGGTGGTAGGGAACGGGTTGGGCATTTCATTTTGGCTGGATTCTTGGGCTGCAAACACTCCCCTGGAAGATTTATTTCCAGCTTTGTTTGATCTTGAACGTCACAAGTTTGTTACTGTAGCTGATCATGTTGCTCTATCGGGTGTCGGGTGGGGTTGGGTTTGGAAAAGGAATACGCTTACAAGTGTTGAACAGGCGGAGCTGGCATCATTTTATAGTTTTGTGGTTGTTCCGGTTCTCACAGGTTCATCGGATAAGTGTTGTACAGGCGGAGCTAGCATCATTTTATAGTTCTATGGTTGTTCCGGTTCTCACAGGTTCATCGGATAAGTGGGTGTGGGGGCTGGGAACTGGCTGCTGCTACTCGGTGGGTGATCTAAAGAAAATGCTGCATTCTTTAAGGTTTGAACAGGCCGCTTTCATCTTTCAGTGGAATTTGTGGGCTCCTAAGAAGGTGTTAATACTCGCTTGGCGTGCTGAACAAGACCGGTTGCCAACCCGGACGGCTCTTAGAAGAAGAAATATCAACATTGCCTCGGATCTGTGCCCATTCTGTGGTGATCTTGATGAAACAACAAAGCACCTTTTCGTTTCGTGCTCTTTCTCTCAAATCATATGGAGTCTTGTGGCACAATGGTGTAACATTGGATCGATTTTTATTTTCCATTTTAGAGACTTGCTTATGCTCCACTCTCACATCGGTGGCTCAACCAAACGAAAAATGGCGTTTAATGTCATTTGTCTTACAACAATTTGGTGTCTTTGGAAGCATAGGAACGAAGCAGTTTTCAACAACCAACAGGTCCTCCTCTCCAAAGTGATCGGTGATATCAAGGCCCTTAGTCTTTTTTGGGTGAAAATAAGAGCGAAGCATCCCTCCTTGGATTGGAATTCATGGCGTACTTTTAATTTTTCTAACATTGGGTGGTAGTGTATTTTGGTGTCTGTTTTTACGTATTGTATCTTGGTGCGTTCTTGTATGTACGTGTATCGGTAGTATCCCGCTAACTTGGTGAAATAAAATCTTTCATTGATCGTTCAAAAAAAAAAAAATCTAAACAATATCTTGCTAGACCCAAGGTGCTCAATCCACGCCTATTCCTACGGTTCTTTATAAAAAAAACAGAGCCTATTACACCATATTTTTAATCAAGGGAGTTTTGTAATAAATTGGAACCTACCTCATATTCAGACTTCACCCACCATCACTTTTGAACCCATCCTCTCCTTTTCCCTCTAGATAGCAGCACCCACAAGTTGCAAGTATTACTAAATAACACAACTAGGGCTGTTCAAAATGCTCGGCGCTCGCCGATCGCTCGCCGCTCGCCGATCACTCGCCGCTTGTTTGGAATTTGCTCGGAAATTGCTCGCTTGATTTTCCGCTCGGCTGTAAACGATCCGATCGGCTCGATTCAGTTTGTAAACGAGCCAAGCACGAGCAAAGGTCCGCTCAGATCGGTTCGGCTCGATATAAATTTTATTAATTTATTATATATATATAATTATATATATACACATTAATTACATTCATATTTATAGTTTTATACATGCCACTCTATTGGGTTTGACTCAATATATGCATATATACAATTATATTTATAGTTATTGGCCCCGTCAACCCAATGATAACTTAACATTAAGTTTAATTGTAAAACATTAAGTCGTTAAAAACATGTTTGACTTCATATTCCCATTAGTTGCCCACCATCAATCATCTCCAGCTATCAACCTACGCCACAACGTGACAATTGTTATCTGTAGTATGCTCATCACCTCACTGGCCTCAACTAGAGCCTCATTCTCGAACGGTCGAACCTCAATCATTACTAGTCAGCGAGAATATTAAAGGAAACATCCCAAATTTATGGTTGTCCGAAAACACTCGCCGCCCGTCACTCGCTCGATGCTCGCTCGAAAAAATGTGCGCTCGAACAATGCTCGCTCGGTTTCCGGATCGATTGTAAACGAGCTGATTGGCTCGGTTCGGTTTGTAAATGAGCCAAGCACGAGCAAAGGTCCGCTCGGTTCGGCTCAACTCGTGAACAACCCTAAACAAAACTATATGAGCTTCACCAACCCCTCCCCTCCATACTCTCTCTCATCTCGGTTCACCTCATCACCTCTCCCTCTCTTCCCTGTTAAACCTTTGACTGGCGCCACCCCGTTCCTATTTTGCCACGGAGCATCACAGTCACTATCTGTAAAGTTTGAATAGCTGCCACTACTGTCCCAGTCCTAAACCCGTAAGCTTCGTTGCACCGCCACTCGCCGGCTGCCTTGTAGATGCAAAAGTGCGACTAATGCTTCGGATTGAACAATACAAATGTTTTGGTGAATATCGTTGGTGCGAAGGAGAGTTTAAGTTGGTGCGAAGGAGACTTTTTGTAGGTGCGAAGGAAGATAAAAGGTGCGAAGGTAGAAGACATGGACGAATGTGATTTTACTTTATTGTAGAACTTGGTTCGACCAGATGATTTGGGCGAACCTGCACATTCGCACAATCAATTTGGGCGAATGTGCAGTCTATAAATAAACAAGTTTGATTTTTGAATGTAACTTTTGGTCATTATTATTCCCTCCACTTTCAGAAACTCTCTCTAGTGTTTTGTTTAACTTGTTTATCGTTCATACCTTGATTGTAACTATATTTCAACGTGTATTCGAGTGATTAATTAATGAAAAACCTTTGAAAATGATGATCTGTGTGTTTTAATCTGTTTGACTATTATATTGTGATAGTTTTAGGGTTTCCGCACCTAAAACTAACTTGTTTGATCATTCTTTGTTGTTATACGATCCTTTCACGCACATACAAAGTGGTATCAGAGCCATTCTGGATCAAACAACCACAAATTAATAGTTTCTCAGTTGATTTGGACCCAATTTTGGTCAAAAAGTTTCTGTTTTCAATGAACAAACTGATGTGATAAGATTTTGATTGATTACAACTTGCAAGGGCTTTTAAGGACCTTTTGTGTAGGACGCCTGTAAAATAGGGTCCTAAAAATTATTTAATAGGACAAATGAACTTCTGGGGTCCTTTTATAATATACGCTACTAAACCGGTGTCCTAAAAAGCTATTTAATAGGATGGATGATTCTTTGGGGTCGTATTATCAATAACTTAATAAGACACTTAAAATGTAGATCCTAATAAAGTAATTTATAAGACATTGAGTTGTTGGTGTCCCATTATGTGGCAATGTAATAGGACACTTGATCAACGGGGTCCTATTATAACATAACTTCATACGACACTTTGCAGTTAAGTCATAAATGTTCGATGTTATAGGACCCTTTCTTGTCGAAGTCATATCAGAACATAACTTAATAGGACACTTGACACATGAGTTTTATAACTTTATACTTTATAGGACGCTTAATCATTGTGATGTTATTATAATACACCGTAATAGGACACATGATATTTGAGTCATAAAACATCAGTTTTATAGGACGCTTATTCGACAGAGTTTTATTATAACATAACTTAATAGGACACTTAACACTTAGGTCTTATGACTTTAACCTTTATAAGACGCTTAATCATAGTGGTGTATTTATAATACACCGTAATAGGACACATGATATCTGAGTTATAATAAAAAAAATCATGTAGCAAAATAATTCATTTCATAAAATATATATACATTATAACGCGTGAGACTAAATTTTCCTGATTATTATTGGTCAATAATGGTTAATAAGGGTTGTTATTAGTTAATTAGGATAAATAAGGTCAACTGGATCATTGATGGTCCACTAAGGATACTAGTGGTTAAGTGGTTCGCACTGGGTGATCAAACGCATGTGGCATCGATTCAACATGGCACTAATATGCCAACCATTGGATTCCTACTATTGATTTTGGTATCAGAGGCAAAGGCCTAATCGGGTGATATGGCCATCTAAAAGTAAAGTGGTTTGAGTTATGGTCAACTCGAGCCAATGATGGCCATTAAAACATGTATACATGTTATCGACCTTAACTATATAATTTGACTTACTACAACCGGATATAACCCTTTAAAAGCTACCCTGAGAAATAAAGCACAAACTGGTCCATTAAGAGCTATCATGATTCATGACAAACATGATCTATTACAACCAATTATGATATAATACAGTCTAACCTTTTTTTAAGATTTAACGCCACCCAATAAAGCCGTTAATGACAAATTAAAAGTTATCATCGCTATTAAGGCCGATACGCACCGTAAACATGTAAATTTTATTATTGCATATACATAACTAATTTTTTTTTGGTAATTGATACTCCCATATACATACATAATAATATTTAGTTTATATAATGAAAATTTTAAAACGAAGCTATCTAAATGTTGTTTAGTGTGTACATTATTTGTATTTTCTAATACTTTTATAATCAAATTATGTAAATAGTTTATAGAAACTATTTTTAAATTTTTTAGTATTGATATTCCCGCCCCTACCATGGTTTTTCCACCTCAAAAATTCAAATTCCCTCCCCTGAATAATTGCTAACCCTAAACCCACTGATCTGTCATCGACTCATTAATTCATCATCGTTATTCACCAGTAGTACAACACCAAACTCCACCAAAGCAATCGAGAAATCTAACAAATATTGATCTATTGCTTGTTAGTCATATAGTTGGATTCAATCAAGATAAATCATTGATAGAAGGAGAAATCATCTTTGTTCATTATTTCTGAAATCTGAAGACTAAAGGTCAAAAGTTGAAGGTATTTTTTTTTTTTCGATTAGGACTTTAATTTGTTGATGACTTGATTAAGGTTTTCTGCCATAAAATCATTCTGTGAAATCTGTTGATTTGAACGTCTTTGACCATTGATTTTTTTTGACTTTCCGGCTAACATAATATTCATAATGCCCATCCAGCTGCTATTATTTCTATAAGATTATTGCGTATCATCACTCTCAATTATATTCATATCCTAAGAACAGTAAATGGTGTGTAGTCAATGGTATTCCGCATTCCTAATGATCACAAGTCTGAAATTAACAGTAGTGAATGGGATTTATGGAGTTTTTCATTAATTCTAACTACACTCCCCAAACCTTTCCATTTAGCCCATTTAATATCTAGCTAAATGTATAAAATCAAGGCGTTTTCCCTTCGCCTTACGAGGCGTAAGCCTCGAGGCAAACCGAGCCGTAAGCCCGAGGTAGAATCATAAAATAAATAAAAATATTATATATCTTATAAAACTTAAAAATAATTGACCAGATAAGTCTAAAACATAGAAACATACATCAAAATAAAATAATTGACCCAAAAAGTGTAAAGCATAGAAAAAACACATAAAAAACACCCTAAACCACCTGAAGCGCACACGAGGAGCAAATTTTCTTGACGCCTCAGCCCTTAGAAGCGTATGTACAAACTAGACCCCGTGAGGCGCGCCTCAGACTCGTTTTTCTAGCGAGGCGCTCCTTGAGGCGCACGCCTCAAGCGTTTTTTTAAACCATGCTTATTACCGAAAGTCAAAATAATGTGATATAAGTGTGCTTAATGATCAAACAATCTATTGAAATGTGAATTTTCACAATTCAATTCATTCATATTGATTGTGGCATGGCATGTAAATATTAATCGACGTCATTTAATTTTGTGCAGCTTCTTTGTTAGCATAAGTACAAAACAATATCAAAGGTAACTTCATGTTTTAAGTTATTTAATGGGTTTAATCTTTATTTGCATTTCAATATGGTTTTGGTGTTGAAATTACGAAACATGTTTAGAGTATGCCGTGATCTTTATGCCTTAATCTTTGGGTTGTGTTATTCAATTTTATGCTTCAAGGCAATCTTTTTGCGCATTTGAATTCGGTGATGCAGAATTTTAATCAATCAATATGTTTTATGCGATAAGCCGAGTAGATTAGTAATAGGAACTTTCAAAATAACCCATTTTGACCCGAACCTATTTATATTAGAACCGGTTTTGTCCGGAACCAAATTGAACCTGTTTTAGTTCGTCCTGTTTAACCTTATTATAAATTTCAATCTTTTATATTCTTGTGCCGACGAATGATTATTTAATTTGATTTGTTTCAGTATTAAGAGCTTGGGTGCTGTAGAATTTTAATCAATTACTTTATGCTATTAGGTTTCAAAATTGATAACCCGAGTAGATTAAGTATTAGGAACTTTTAAAATGAACCCATTTAGACTTGAACCTATTTTGATTAGAACCCTTTTTGTCTTGAACACAATTGGACTTGTTTTAATTCGTCATGTATTGACCTTATTATAAATTTTATTCTTGTATATTTTTGTGCTGACATATAATTATTTAATTTGATTTCATTTGCGAGGCATCGGAGAAGACCAAACCAGGTAATAATACACATGAAGATATTAGTAGAAAGTTATGCATAAGTAATGCTTCTTTTCTTTCGACTAAGTCTGCAAAGGTTGATTGTGATATGGATCTTTGGTTGGGCTGTTAGTGGGTCCAATTTAGATGTGTAGGTTCGGCTTTTGTTTTGACCTTAAGATGGCTATTGGCTACGGATTTGGTTGCCCAACTTTAGTCCCTAGTTAGTATTGTGTTTTGGGTTTGTTTGATCTATGGGGAATGTTTGAAGATTGGCCATAAATTTTGACTACATAATTTCAGTAACTTAATGGGTCAATCAAAAAACCATGTTGCTGCACTAACTTAATGAACCTGGCATGGCATAATCAGCTTTCTAAGAAAGTGAAATGGAGTGTTTTTATGTTTATTAGTACTATGGTGCTTGATTGAAGGTTAAGATTGGATGGGATTTCTATAATGCACTTAAGTGGGAAGGAGTGTTTTTATGTTTTCTTTCTTTATTTATTTTTTATCTTTTTTGATAGGCATATCTCGCTTATTTAATTGGTTTAGGTCAAAGTGTGTGTTGCTACGTTCTGATTGTTTACTTGCTATTTTATAGTCATCTTTATCCAAAAGGTCTTGATAACTTGATCTGATAAGAATTTTTCTTTGTTGTGTACACTACTAATGGAAGATAAAAGCATGCAAGGCCAAAGCCCTATGAATGCTTATGAAAAGAGTAGAAGGTTGAATATTCTAGAGAACGAAAAACAATTACAAGCCCTGGGATTGAAAAATGCTTCTAAGTCTTTAAAAGAAGTTGCTACAAATAAAAAGGTACTAATAACAAATTTGGATAATATAATGTCTTTATGTTTGTTTTCTAACTGTTTGACTTACAGAAACATCCAAGATACATTGCTCCGCAGTCCATGAAAAGATATGCTTATTCAACACAGAAACGAGTTACTGCTCCTAATGTCTCTCATGTGCTAGCATCTGCAAAATCTCATATGCGAAAGGTACAAGTGATTGACACAACGAGGCCAATAAATAGTGGTGTACCAGAGTCTGATGAAGGCCACATGAGAGGGCGATCAGTTGTAGCTAAAAGAAAGTTATTTGCAGTCGACAACAATGATGACCACGGGGAGCGTGACATGATATTTCATGGTACCTATATGTTCTCTTTCTAGAATATTTTATTATGATATTCAATTAGTATTAAGTTTGATTCAATTAACTGTTTTCGATGCTTACTGTTTTTGTAACTATATATATCAATTAATAACAAGATGCCGCTGAAGACGATGTAAATAAACACATGGATGGTTTAGAATATGAGATCGATGAACTGGTGGATGAAGAGTTTGAAGTCCCACAACCAGAAAATGAAGCAGGTTTATCTAATTTACTTGATTGCTTCATTTTTTTTTTGTTTCTCAATACATATATTGTTTGACACATGATGAATATATAAGAAACTATAATAAAACTAAGAAAACGTACAGACTTAATATATTGCCTTTCAATTTATATAGTATTTTTAATGTATACATGTACATTGTAAATCATGTTCACTTTTTGTAGTTCGACATGTACGTAAAAGAGTGAGAGGACCTACGCGTATTCCAGAAGTTTGGGCCCACGAAAAAGGGGATAGAATTCCTATTTTAGTTAATGAACTTGGACAACCTATTGGTGACAAAGTTAGTAAACTAACCCATTTCATGGGAACCCTTTCAAGGAGTGGAAAGTACTGTCCGATTTATAAACCATGGAATAAAGTTAAGGACACCAAAAAACAAACGATGCTCGACTTCATAAAGGTACATAATTAAAAATATGTTTGTTAATGAATGACTAAAGTATTTGTTTTCTAATGTGACATGTTCCATTTTTAGACAAAATTTGATATTCTTGAAGATGCTGAAGGCTGGATATTACAATCATTTGGGAAGAAGTTCAAGAACTGGAGGGCAAGAGTTAAGGAAAGCTACTATGATCCGTCTTTGTCACTTCAGGAACAAATAAATTTTAGGCCAAAACAAGTTCAAAAAAAACAATGGAGGAGACTTGTGAAGTATTGGAATAAAACAAAGTCTAAGGTATGAAATAGCCTTACACTTCAAATATAAATCCTCGAAATTTGGGATGTTACAATTAGTTTATTTCTCATTGTGATATTTTATTTTTCTATTGAAGATGGTAAGTGAAAAAAACAAGGCGAATCGGTCAAAAAAGAAGATGGTGCAAGTTACGGGTAAAAAAAGTTATGCTCGAGTCCGTGAAGAGCTAAAGGTGATTTTATGAAATAGTGTAATTGTTAATGTAGCATGTCGATATCCATTGTTACTACTTATTTTCTTTTTATTCAAACAGACAACTTTGGGACAAGATCCAAGTTGATTAGAAATGTTTCGTGCATGTTTCTCCAAACATGGAACTACAAAAAATGTGGAAGCTGCAAATGCAATTGTAAGTAATATCTTATATATTCATATACATATCTTTTCTTTATGTTCTTGATGTTGTTAAAAATACATATCTTATTTTTGTTACTATATCTAATACAGACACAGATGCAACAACTTAGTTCTAATCTTCCTGATGGTTCGATCGATAAGCCTGGACCAGATGATGTTTTTTCTAAAGTAATGGGGAAAGATCGAAATGGTGATGCAGTCATGTATGGTCTGGGTGTTCGTGCTTCTGATGTTTGGGGTGTAACACCAAGTCGTTCAACATGTCGTAGAGAAAACATCAAATTGAAGTCTAAATGTGAAGAACTTACTAGTACCGTGGTTCGGCTACAAGCCCAGGTATCAGAGATTAAAGGGTGTAGGGGTGGTCCTAGTGTTCCACCTCTTACATCACCACATTTCCCTATTGCAACCAATGGACCTCCAAGTTTACGGGTATTTTTCTATATAAATCTTTATTATTATTATTTTTTTGTGAAATGTTACTTGTACTATTATGACTAGAGTTTGATATATGTTTGTTGAAAACTAAAATCTAGGTGGGAGATGAAGTTGTTCTTAAAAGCATTCTAAACTCTACCGAGATTGTAGCAAGAGGATGGGTGAAGAGCTTGGACCCAAATGAGCTAGTTGGTGGTACAGAGATTGGACCAAAATGGTGTGAGGTAAACGTTCAAGTAGCAATAAAAATAGATGAAAAGTTGGTGAGACCGTATGGGTTATTTTCCACAATTCAAGATTGTATTGGTGCCTCCATTGCATGGCCTTGTCCTTTCATCTCGGTATGTATTTATTAATCTTGTGATACGAATAATTTTAATAATCTGGAACTTAATACTTATACATGGATGGTTTATTTGTAGGTAGTCTATGAGGATTGAGGACGCATAATGACTCATGATTCTTGTTTCTTTCATTTCTTTTAATTTCTTTGTTAAATGTTACAAGAGTTTATGTTGGATAAATTTATGTTTAGTGTTTTTGTTATGAATATGCTTATTTGAAATATAATAAAGTTTTTTTCTTTCATTAATTGATGTTATATACAGTATATCATATAATTGTGTGTGAATGTTTAAAAAAACGTTGTATCATATGACTTGTTAGGACTTTGAAATTTTATCCTATTTAACTTGTTAGAGCATTCTAAAAGTGTTCAAATATGCTTTTCTTAGGACGCTATATTGTTTGTTCATTGATATATTATGCGACCATAAAATTGGTTTCATAATCTTATTTGAGATATTAGGACTCCTTTTTTGGTACTAATGCTCGTATAATGTTACATCATAAGGGTCCTATAAATTAGTTTTTTAGGACTCTTGCATGTGTATTAAAAGATTAAACCTAGGTAAGCACATGTTAAAACCTTGTAAAAGTGTCCTAATATGTTTTATTAGGAGTTTTTTTGGGACATATTATGCGACCATAAACTTGGTTTCATAATCTTATTTGAGATATTAGGACGCTTTTTAAGTTTCGTGACTTATTATGACCCCCTTACATGAAACGCTTTTACTGTTGGTCCTATTAAATAAAAGGTCCTATAAAATAACATTTTAGGACGCTTTTGTGCGTACTAAAAACCCATTTTTGTTGTAGTGTTGATTTTGAGGTTAAATTGGATAATTCTCTTCATTAAAGTTGTTCCAAATCAATTCCGATTCAAAACCTGATTTAGATCATCAAAATCCATCAACATTTGATAAACATGATCAAAATTAACGGATTTTCAAAGAATAACCGTTTTTGAAATCTCAGGGGTCGAAAGAGAGAGTTTGGTCGAAAGAGAAATTTCTTTGGGTCGAAAGAAGGATTTTGTGGTCGAAGGAGGTGTTATAGTGGTCGAAAGTAGACTTTGATTGCTTATTTTGTTCATTCGCCCAGTTGTATCACCTTCGTCTGATCGAACGGTCGAAGGAGCAGGAGAACGGTCGAAAGAGAGACGAAAGCGGTCGAAGGAGATTTTGTTATTTCTGTCCACATTCGTATCAATCAGAACGGTCGAAGGAGAACTTCATTTCTCATTCGCATGTTCGACTGTACGAAGGAGCATCCTGTTTTAAAACATTTCTAATCTTGTCGTGTTTAATCGTTTGCAGGACAAGATGTGGAACTTCCCAACAACGCCTAGACCTACTCAAGCACCACAACAGCAGACAACACAAGATCCGTGGTCCATTGCAGCCCAGAAGACTAGTCAACCATCACAGCCAATCAATTATATGGCAATGACTAGTTCGGCTCCTCAACAAGTTGTTCAACCATTACAACAACCGATTGACAACTATTGGGGAGTCGCAGCAGCAGCAGTTCATTCGCAGACGACCAACGCCATATCCACTCTTATTCATGATCTATCCTCTGGAAGCGGCAATCGTCCACCAAAGCTAATGGACATGAAAGAGTACAATACTTGGAAGACGAAGTTTAAGATTCATGTTGAGGGACAAGGACTTGAGGGAGCCGAGGCATGGCAAATGATAGTAAAGGGTTACGTTGCTCCTATTCTGGAGAATACTGGAGAACCGATACCTTTGGAGAATTTGGCGGATGATGAGAAGAAAATGTTTGCGATAGAGAAGAAGGCATTCTCTCAGCTATCCCAGGCGATCAACACTGATCTATTGCATCAGTTTGGATCGTGTACAACATCCAAACAACTGTGGGATATGCTGAGAAATTGACATGATGGAAATGAGAAGACAAGGAAGCTGAGGATGGAAGAGCTTCGGAAGGAATTTGAAAACTTCAGTTACATGGGTAATGAGACCCTAAAAGAGTTGGTTCCACGGTATTGCCATTTGCTCACTGAACTGTCGAGCTATGAGATCAGCATACCAATGTCAGAATTAGTAGATAAATTTGCTGATGCTTTACCACCCTACTGGAACCAACACATCGAAGTGTTAAAGGAGAAGGATGCATACCAGTATTGGACTATTAACGAGTTCATTCAAAAGCTGGAAAACAAAGAGATGGAGGAAAAGAGAAAAGCTAAGAGAGCTCAGATTCCACAGAATCCTGATCTATATGTGAGTGGTACATCTAACTCTCTTTCTGCTTCAAGCACCACTTCTAATGTTGCTCCTCACATAGCATGTGTATCCAACGTTGTTGAACCAACAAAAGCACCCATCAACTACCTTGCCCAAACTTCATCCTACACACCATCATACACACAACAATCTTATCAAACACCAAACTTTATTCCACCTTTTTCACCATTACAACAAGCTGCATGCTACACATCAAGTCAACCTCAACCACAGCAACAATATCCTCCTCACATGAATCAGATGCAGATTACTCAAGCACAATCAAGTCAAAACCCAATTGTGTTAGAGACCTCGAACCTTAACAATGTGACTGTTGAAATTGCTCAACAGCATGTTGCTCTTGTATTTGCTATGGTTGCTTCTTACAACGGTTTGGTTGCGAGTCAAATTGGAAACAACAATCTCACCAATGAGGACTACGCTCAAATCGACAAAGATGAGATGGAGCTTATGGACATTCAGTGGGCTTTTGCAAGCATTATGAGGAGAGCCACTGACTTTATTCAGAAGACTGGCAGAACTGATCTCTCAACTTCTCCCAACACCACATACGGATTCAACAAAGCAAAAGTTACATGCTTTAATTGTGGAGAGAAGGGTCACTTTAAAAGAGAGTGCACACAGCCAGCACAGCAAGGTAATCGAAACCCATTCAATTCAACATACCAAAACAGACAAAACCAAAACCAAAATCAAGTGTCATACAACAGTCCTAACATCTCAAGCTTTCAACCACAAAACAATTATCAGAACCGTCAACAAAATACCAACACTAGACAACCCACAACTCAAAACCAATCTCAACAAAATCCAAACCGAACTATTGTTCCTATCTCTACACCTAACACACAAAACCAAAACCAAACTGACAATCAAAACCAAGCACTTGTGATCCAAAAGGATGAAGGTTTTGATTGGACGGGTATGCAATTGGGGGTGGAGGAGATTACTGCTGGAAACGTGGCTTGTGTGGCACAGCAGATGAGTTTGGATGAGAATGAGGAGATTGAAGAGGAGGTTGTGATTGAAAAAGTGTCGGAGTTGAAAATTGAGGAAGTGAATGAGGATGTGATTGCTGAGAGTGAAGACAAGAAATCGGGGTTGATTCTTGATTCTGTCACGGATGTTGGAGACCACTACGATTCAGCTTACTCGGATATGGAGAGTGAATCTGATTCAGAGACTAGTGTGAATTCACTAGATGATGACATTGACCAACTGCTAGCTGAAG
This sequence comes from Ambrosia trifida, assembly GCA_028751855.1. Lineage (NCBI taxonomy): Eukaryota > Viridiplantae > Streptophyta > Magnoliopsida > Asterales > Asteraceae > Ambrosia > Ambrosia trifida. The sequence goes on from CM054122.1 coordinate 84,456,181, forward strand.
CTGATTTCCTGATGACCCGCAAGTCATGTATGGTGGATGATGCGTGCACCAAGATTGACTACTCCAAATTCTTCGCAGGGAAGGAAGCTCACTTCGCTTTGATGGCAATGACAGAACCTCCTAAACCGGTAAGTTCTGAATCTCAATCTCAAGTGTGTGATAAATGTGTTAAATGTGCTGATTTTGAAAAACTGACAGATGAAAATAAGCTTCTCAAGGTCCAACTTGAGAGTGCCAAAATCAACTGTCAGATTTATCAAAAAGATTTAAAAGATTTCAACAAAGTTCTTGATGGTTATAAAAAGGATGTGTCTGAACTTAAAAAGACATTGTCAATTAAACAACTTGCCATTAATAACTACATCAATGAAATGGAAAACACTAAATTAGAAATGGCAACCATCAAGTGCTTTGCTGAAAAAGTTAACAAGAAGTTAGAGAGTTACAAGCACATAGCATATGTAGTCGACCATATCATAGAAGAACCCTCCCAGTCGAATAGTGCAAACTATAAGGCGGTCCCATCTCCGGTATTGTTTGAGAATCACAACTTACATGCAATACCACCGGAGACTTTAGTCAATTCTGACTCCACATCAGAAAATGAGCCTAACACTTCTAGTGTCGGGGATCCGTATTCTGATGTGAGACCAGTACTGGGAAACAATGAGGGTGTGGTCGCTGCTGATGATTCAGATGAAGAAGATGAACAATCTGAGACGGTTGAAAATGAAAGTGATATCCCTGATGAAAATCACATAATCACTACTGAGCCAGTCTCACCGTCTCAGATCGTTCATCCCATGGCAAATGCTCATCGTAAAAATGTGGTTAAGAAAAATGAAAAGTCTGTTGGCAAGAGTTTTGAAAAGAAAGAGGTAAAGAAAATTGAGAAACATGTTGTTAAACAGGTAGAAAAGAAAAATGAAACTAAATCTGAGAAAAATGTGGTGAAACCGGTTGAAAAGAAAAATGATCTTAAATCTGAGAAAACCAATGAAATGAGCAACGAATCATGTGACAAACCTGTCAAAATCTTCTATCGGATGCAAGGCTCCAATAAGATTTTATCTGATGATGAATATCCGATTAAGTTTGTCAATTATTCAAAAATCGAAAAGATCTGGCAGGAAAGTACGATTTGGTTTCCAAAATTTGAAAGAACCAATGACATTCCTCAAGAAATTTTAGACAAAATTTATTCGGATAAAGATGCCAAGGTCAATGTCACACAATTTGTTTTGCCAGTTGATAAAGCAAATAGTTTTATTGAACCAACTTACTCGAAGGACCCAGCTCCTGAGAGTTTAAGGAAACAATGCATGGTTGATCGATATCCCATTGCTAGCTTTTCCAAGTCGCCGATCAAAGAAAACTATGAGGAATACAGTGCGTGTTATAAGTGCGGGGAACGGGGACATTTACTTGCCGCCTGCCCGTACGTACGACACAAAAGGCACGAGGTGGAGATGAGGAAATATCATGATTATCCGGCTGACAACTACGGTTATCCACAAAGACGGTATTTCCCTCAGCAAGAATCTTATCATAATCAAAACAATTTTTACAACAAGAGGGAAAACCGTCCGATGACGTATGATAAACGTAACCGGATAACCACTGAAAAATCTGCTAAGAAACCTGTGATGAACTTAACTGCTGATAACAAAAAGGTTGCTCCTAAACCTAATGGCAAACAAGCAGTTGGACCTGTCTCTGTTAAATCAGAGAAGGTAACCAAGAAGGTTGCTTTTAAAGATGAAGTAAAGAAACCGTCTGAGACTTCAAAATCTCAGATTCGGATCTTGAAAAGATCTGAGCAATCTTGGTCATCTAAGGAATCTGAAGGGGCCTCTACTTCACAGAATGAGAAGAGTGAGAAAAAGAAAATTGTGAGTGAGAAGAAAGGGGTTGAGTTAACCCAAGATGTTTGTGAATTGAAAGAATCTTTGAAACAACCCGTTCAAAGACCCAAGACCAAATAGGCTTGGGTCCCCCGAAAGATCTAACTGCTTTACTTTATATGTGCAGGGAGCTCCAGCTGGCCCTGTTAGCAGCCTATGGATTGTTGACAGTGGAGCTTCTGGTCACATGATAGGGGACCTCACGCTACTCTTTGATATCAAAAACATTAACGGAGGTTATGCGGCATTTGCTGGTAATAAGGGAGGCTACATTACGATGGAGGGTAGTGTAAGCAATGGGGTCGTGACATTTGAGCGGATATCATATGTGAAACAGATAGATTACAATCTGCTCAGTGTTAGTCAAATTTGTGATAAACAATTTTCTGTGTATTTTGATGACAAATCCTGTTATATCTTGAAACCTGGGTTTGAGCTTCCGAAAGAGTGGGTGATGCTGAAGGCACCGAGAGTAAACAACGTATATATTCTCGATATGTCCAAAGAAATGACCACCCATGGCCAAGTCACGTGTTTCCTCTCTAAGGCTGCAGAAAAAGAATCGATTATGTGGCATAGGAGAATGGGACACATCCATTTGAGAAAGATGAACCAGTTAGTGAAGAATGAACTTGTCACGGGAGTTAATGTGAAACACTTCCATTTGAATGACAAGTGTGTTAGTTGCAAAAAGGGAAAGCAGCACAAACAATCCCATAGATCAAAGAAAGTCAATTCCGTTGAATTGCCACTTGAACATTTGCATATTGATTTATTCGGTCCAGTCAGACGTAAAAGTCATGCCGGGGAGTTGTACTGTCTTGTGGTGACTGATGATTATTCAAGATTTTCATGGGTAACGTGCTTGCATCAGAAAAGCGACACTTTTGATAACCTGAAGGTTCTGTTTACACGTCTGGAAAATATATATGGTCTGAAGATCAAACGAATCCAGAGTGACAATGGGACGGAGTTCAAAAACGCTCAGATGGAGGATCTTTGTGCAAACAAGGGAATTCATCATGAATATAGCGCTCCGTATACACCCCAGCAGAACGGTGTCGCAGAGAGAAAGAACAGGACTCTAATAGAGACGGCGAGAACTATGCTTGCAGATTCAAATCTTCCAGTTATGTTTTGGAACGAAGCTATTTACGCAGCATGTTATACTCTTAACCGTGTTTTGACAGTGAAGAAGTTTGGCAAGACTTCTTATGAGCTGTTGAGCCGTCGCAAGCCGAATCTGGAGTATCTAGAACCATTTGGTGCCCCGTGTACAATGCTGAATCCTTCGGAGAAGTTCGCACCAAAGGCTGAAGAAGGTTATTTTGTTGGATATGCAACCCCATTAAAACGGGTATTCAACAAAAGAACTAGAAAAGTCGAGGAGTGGGCTAACGTCGAAGTTCAAAGATACACACAAAATGTACAGGGTGGAGGTCCAGATTGGATGTTTGATTACAAAGACTTCTTTGAATCATTCAATCTAGATAGCATGGTTGAAGAAGCTGTACTTCGCTTATATTACGAGGTTGAAAACGCCGTAACGTCACCGTTAGTGTGTCCGATCACGGTAAATTCTCAAGCAGCTTCTAATGATACCACTGCTCCTGTGATGGAAGAAGAAGTGTTCCAAGAAGCTTCTACAACGCTTAATTCATCCGATTCAGAAGAAGAAGACGATGATGCAACAAGTGAAGCTATTCTGGACAATGCTACAGTGACACCACCAGTGAACCCAAATACTACTGATGCTTCAACATCGAATGTGGGTAATGACTGGTTTCTACAGAGAATTTGACAAATCAAACGGGAGTACAAGTACCTGATTATCCGGAATCTCGGATACATCGGATACACCCGCTTGAACAAGTTATTGGTGATCCTGGTAGCAGTGTGATGACAAGAGGGCAGCTGAGAAATGCTCAAGCACCAGAAAATATTGGCAACCTTGCTTTATATGCCAAAATACAGAAATCTGGTTTTCAAAAGGACTGGTCGTTTGCTTGTTATGTTTCGCAGGTCGAGCCGCGAACTTACAAGGATGCTCTTTTGGATGATGCCTGGGTGGAAGCAATGCAGGAGGAGTTATTACAATTCCAGAAACTTGGTGTATGGAAGTTGACAGATTTGCCCCCTGGAAGAAAGAAAATTGGAACCAAATGGGTGTTTAAGTGCAAGAAGGATGACAGAGGAGTCATAGTGCGAAACAAAGCTCGTTTGGTCGTTCAAGGTTTTCATCAGGTTGAGGGAATCAACTACAATGAAATCTATGCACCGGTTGCACGCTTGGAAGCTATCCGAATGTTCCTAGCGTTTGCATCATGGAAGAAATTTAAGGTGTATCAGATGGATGTAAAAAGCGCATTTCTTTACGGTGTGGTCAAAGAGGAAGTTTACGTAGGTCAACCGCCAGGCTTTGAGGACCCTATTCACCGGGATAAGGTTTATGTGTTAAACAAAGCTCTCTACGGGTTGCACCAGGCTCCGAGACAATGGTATGAGGAGCTGAGTACGTATCTTCTCTCGAAAGGATTCAAACGCGGACTGGTAGACTGCACACAGTTCACGAAACGAGCAGGAGATGATTTGCTTCTTGTACAAATTTATGTTGATGATATTATTTTTGGGTCAACTAACGAACTTCTGTGCATGGAATTTGAACAAGTTATGCAGGAAAAGTTCGAAATGAGCGCAATGGGAGAAATGCAGTTTTTCCTAGGCTTGCAGGTGGAGCAAAGACCAACGGGGATCTTTATTCACCAGACAAAATACGTTTCTGAAGTCTTGAGCCGATTCCAGATGGATGATTCGAAGCCGATGGATACCCCGATACAGCCCAATCACGGGATTGGAGTTGACCTTAAGGGGGAGCTGACTGATCCATTTACATACAGAGCAATCGTCGGATCTCTGATGTATCTCACAGCGTCAAGACCTGATATAATGTTTGCGACATGTCTTTGTGCGCGATATCAATCGAAGCCGAAACAGAGTCATCTTGCAGCTGTCAAGCGTATCCTTAGATATCTGAAGGGTTGTCCATCGAAAGGACTTTGGTACCCTCATGATGATAATTTTGACCTAATCGCTTTTAGTGATGCAGATTGGGGCGGCTGTGACAAAGACAGCAAATCCACAACGGCTGGATGTCAGTTTATGGGGAGCAGGCTCGTGACCTGGCAATGTAAGAAACAAACCGCAGTTGCACTATCCACATGTGAAGCAGAATACGTTTCAGCATCGAGCTGCTGCTCACAGGTTCTTTGGATCCAACAACAGATGGTGGATTACGGTTTGCAATTTCTTAAAACCCCTATTTACTGTGATAATGAGGCCGCAATCGCATTAACAAAAGACTTAGTAAATCACTCAAAGGCTAAACATATCCGGATTAAATATCATTTTATCCGTGATTGTTATGCTAAAGAGTTGATCGATATGGTCAAAATCCACACTGATTATCAACGCGCAGATCTTTTTACCAAAGCTTTTGATAAATCCAGATTTGATTATCTTTTAAAAGCTAATGGTATTAAAGAAAAACAAGACTGATCACCACCTCAGTCTATCACTTTTTAGTTTAAATTTTTACTGCTTTTCAGAAAAATTTCAAAAATCCAAAAACATTGAAAAATTTCAAAATCCATAAAAAATTAGAAAATTTCTTTGCTGACTGCTATATCTTCTTCCCTTAGATTAATGCCGTCAGATTTCTGTGAACAAACGATATCTGGGCAGTCACATATTTGAAATGCTCCAGCTTATCCTTGGGAACAGTAAATTCGCAAATCTATAAAAATCAGAAAAATCTAAAATGATTTCCTGGAGTATAAAGGGAAATGATAGTACATCAGTGGGGATCTGACACATTCTAAATAATGTATTGCTATATAGGGCGTGTGTCTGAGTCTGTGCGATGTGCTGATAGGCTTCGTAGACCTATTACTGCGTGCCTGATACATACATATCAAACGAATTATTGTGTGGATGAACTCCTCATGGGCATATGGTCTTAGTACCGTAATTTCGTTTGATAGGGTATCTGTACAAAACTCGGAGGTTTAGGGTCGTTATGTTATTAGTTGTCTGGGGATAACCTTTCTGATCTTCTGCTGTAAGTCATTACGGACCTAGATCAGACAGGGTGTCTTTATAAAAGAGCTATATGCCAAATCCTAAAGTTACCGAATTGAGGAACTTTCCATGTTATATGATGATCAAAGATTATCTATTACATCATATTGATCATTGATGCAAATCATGATTAATATCAGTCCTCAACCTGGTATAGTGCATATGTTACTTTGCTGCATTAATTTGCTGACCTGTATACCTCTATGCATTATATCTTGTACAATTACAGACAGCGAAAGCATAATCACGCTTTACAATGAGTCTTTGTGCATTTACTTCTTGATACGGGAGTATGTCGTGTGCATGGGAACCACAGACAATTTCGTTTATACTATAAATATCAGTATCAGTATAAAGCACTGCACAAAAGTCTGCATGTGAGTTTATGTGGATCACAATATCAGCAATTGCCAGATCACACATTGTCTTTAATGATAATAATTTCAAAAAGATCAATGGTGTGATCAGATTTCTCAAAAACTGATATGATCCCTTTACTGGAAATCCCAAAAACATTTACAGTTTTTCATTTACATTTTTGCATTTTATTTTCTCGTCAAAAATTACAAAACTCAAAAAGATTTTAGGTGTGTTTTAGCATAAAATCTAGAAAATCCAAAAAGATTTTTCTTTTTCATCTTATTTTTGATAACTGATGGTGGTTGATGTCGATTTTCTAAACCTTGATACACCATTTGAGCTTTGTAACTTTTAAAATGTGAAAACATGATTGTTGGATGCTTAAAAGTTGTAAAATAATTGGACCGGGACTCGTTTTTGAGATTTGGAAAATTTTCAAAAATCCCATTTCTTATTCGCCCATTCGGTTGGTCGAATGTGGGATTTTACATGTTCCTTCGTATGTTTTATATGGGCGAAGGAGAGTGTTCATGAACATTATCTCATTCGAACCCTTTTGCCTCATTCGAACCCTTTCACTAGGGTCGAAGGAGACAAAAGTTTCTCCTTCGTATGTATAGAATGGGCGAAGGAGTGTGCCTATATATACCCATTTCTCTCATTCGAACCTCATTCAAATATTTTCAGATTTTTCTTCAATAACCTCACCTTGTTGCTTGTTTAATCTAAATCATTTCATTGTGTTCGGCATTCCATTCTGATCATTTTGCACTCTAATTCACAGGTTATCATCAAGGATTAAAGGCTTTAATCTCTGTTTTCTAATCCGAGCCCTAACTGTTCTAAATTGTTTAAAATCACCATAATTGTATCAATTGATGCTTAGGCTTTATTGTATGTGTGTTTTAGGGGGAGATATAACAAAAACCATGGTTTAAAACTCAACTGTTTGATCAATCTGTGTTTAAACCCTAGTTTTTAAGTGAAAACACAAATACAATACACAATTGATGAATCTGCTAGTTTAGGATTGTTAATCGGCATCATTAGGTTTTATTTCAATCAAATGGACATGATCAGAAACACTAAATTTCAAAATTGAAATTTTAAAATTATGAACAGTCACCTTCGACCAGTACGAATGGGCGAAGGAGAAGTTAAAACGGTCGAATGAGGAATAAGTGGGCGAATGAAACTTTTATTTAAAGTTATTACATTCGTACCATCTATGATTCACATTCGCACCATGTTAAATCTCTTTCGTACCCCCGTTTGGGCGAAAGAGAAGCTTTGTTACCAAAAATTTTCAAGTTTGAAATTTTGTCGATTCTTAACATGTGTTTTTGTTTGTTTTGCAGATTTAACGATGTCTGAACAAGAGAAGACGACGGAACAAGCTGGATCATCATCACAACCTGCCAAACAGTTAGATTTTGAAAATGCGCATAACTGCTGTGCGTATCTCGGAGACGTAAAGAAGCATACAGAGTTTGTTGGCATTATTGATTTTCTGAAGAGATGCAGGGTGATAGATGCCATTGCTACTCCGACGGTTATCTACAGGGATATGATACAAGAATTTTGGTCGAATGCTAAGCTTGACTTCTGAAAGTGCGAATCGTGTTTGACGAGCAAGATTCAAGGACAAAGAGTCATTGTTTGCGAAGAAGATCTGAGAGAAGCGTTGAACCTGAATGATGAGCCGACAGATCCAAAGGAGTTTACATTTATGGATCAGCGAAAGTGCTTCCTCAGAATGAAATACAATGGACCAATCACTGACGGTTCATTTCATAAGGGAAAACCGTGCCGTCAATTCAAATATCTGGCACACGTTTTGATTCACGTATTCGGATCTGCAGCTGGAGGATATGATTTGATGAGGAAGAGCATCAGTTCTATGATGGTTGCTTTAGTATTGAACAAACCGTTCAATGTCTCAGGCATGCTGATGTCTCATTTACTAGAGCCTGTGAATGGCACGAGGAATCTTAAGTTTCTACTTTATCCTCGTTTCCTCCAGATGGTGTTTGACAACAAGTATAAGGAGCTGAAAAGAGATCCTAAGCACATTGTTGTTCAGGAACATATGTCGCTGAATACACTCGCTAGGATGAAAGCGTATAAAGGATTGTCAGTTGATGAACGTCCTCCAGTAAGACGTTTATTTGGACACCTAGCTAGAGTCGATTATACAGATCCGGGTGAAGGGCTTGTGAGGAATGTAAACAGTGATTCTGATCCTGATAACCCGTTACATCATGTTGATCCTGATGCTAAACGCAAAAGACAAGTTGTGAATGTGGGCGCAAAGAGTGGAAATACAAAGAAACAGGAGATAAGGTTAGAGGTTTCTGAACCTGAGAAGAAGAAAAGTAAGCCAAGAAGAAACAAGACGATGGCGAAGAAAGTATTAAATTTAGTTGATGAAGCGTCTGTTGATTCAGAAGAGACGCTAGAAGATGAACAATGGAATTCAGATGCTGAAACGGTAGAGACAACCATGCCCAAGGCCACTGAGGCTGGTGCGTCTGCTAGCCAGAACGTTGAAGATCAAGGGAACAAAAGTCCTATTCCTGTTGATGAAGAAGAGTTGGGTATAAATGTAGATGAGACGTTTATTGGTTCTCCTGTGCAAGCTGCTAGGAAAGAGAAGAAGAAACAGGAGAAGCCGAGTACCAAGAGAAAGAAAGAGATTGAATCGTTGATAGCTGGTAAGAAACTACCACCGGCTACTAGTTCTAAATCACCGGTTATTGCACCAGCTCAAAAGAAGCAAAAGACTGCGACAACATCGAGCACACCACAGACTGAAGAAATGCCTATGGATGAGGTTAATGAGGCATTGGATAACGTGCTCAAGAAGATCAGAAAAGGCAAACTACCTGATGTTGTTGAACCACCAAAGAAGACGAAAGTTTCGGTGGACAGGGACATTATGAGTGCTGTGAATCAGAGATTGTCTGAGATGATGAATTTGATCAACAAACAACAAACTGAGATTGAGCAGTTAAAGTCGAATGATAAGAAGATGTTGGAGGTCGTAGTCACATCAGCAGATGATAATGAAGCTTTGAAGAAAACGATTAAGAGGTTGAAGAGAGAAAATAAGAAGTTGCTGAAGCACGAGCAACGAAACACCAGGAGAATCATAGTCTTGAAGGAGGAGAACAAACAGTTGAAGAAGAGTAACAAGCATATGGATGATTTGATCAAGAACTTGTACTCTCAGGCTCCTCAACTTCAAGCTGGTGAAGTAGATAAGGAAAGAGAAGAAGAACAGGTTGATTACGAACTATCTGATGAAGAAGAAGATGAAGAACTTGATGAAGATGCAGGAAACGATACAAAGAAGAAGAAGAAAGATGATAAGGATAATGGAGGATCAGATGATGGTTCGAGTGATGGAAACGGCTCTGCTTTTGATGATAGTAGTGATGATGATGACGCTGACAAGTTTACATATGAGAAGCGTGACTCAGGAAAGGGTGGTGAGTCGAGCTCTAAGGTTCCTGGAGAGAATGTTGATGATGATATATTCTGGAACGAGAAATTGCAGTCCTTGTCTGAAGACGATAAGAACAAGTATCGCCAGATGCTCACTGATCGAGTCTGGACGATCGACATGACTAGCAGATTTCCAGAGATATTTGAATCGAACAATAAACTATTCGAGTTGGAGTTCGATGACCCTGATCTTGAGGATGGGGAAGTTTCTGCGACAATTTCAAAAGAGATACTTGAGGGTTTAGCAAAGCAAGTAGGAAAGACTTTAGAAGAATTACTTGCTGACAACTTCATTCCTAAGATACCTGAGAAGGAAGCCGGGAATCATTCTGATGACCGTGACGTTCCTGCGTTTGAGGAAGTTGAAATGGAAGACATTACGAGTGAGGAGTATCCACAATACTTCAAGACTAATCAAGATTGTGGATTTTCCTTCTCAGATGAATTGCTAAACCATGCCGAGAAACTAGCTAAAGAGAAGAGCAAAGCATTTGAAGACGAAATCTTTAAAGGGCATGACAAACCACGGTTCGAGCAGTCGGAGAGCTTGAAAGAATTCTTGAAGAAGTTAAAAGAAAAAGAAAACAATCGTCCGAAAGCTGATATTCAAGGAAGCTTTTACAAACTTCATAATGGTATTTTCAAAGGTCGTGCATTGGCCTGGAAGTTTGTTAAAGAATTGAGATGCTTTGCAGTAAAGTGGGAGAAGGGAATCTTGTATTTCGACAAGTTTCATCACTTGAAGACTCTTCCCTATTGGGCAATCCGTGATATTTGTCGTCACCGTTTAACGGGAGCGTCAAATAGTCAGATTACCTACTTTGCTGAGAAAATGACTAGAGAAAGCCGAACCAAGTGGGACTTGTTTAAACCACAATATCCTAAACGAATTGTTCACAAGAAGGATATTGATCAGATTACTGGTATGCCCAAGGTGACGTTAAAGTACAAACCACCGCGAGTGTTGAAAAAGATTCCTTTGTTGCCTATCCCACAACACTTCGCCAAAGACTTCATCTGGTGGTATTATGACTGGAAAATTGCAGAGGCCGTGATTGTATTGAAAGACGGAGAGACGAACTACAAGAAAGTACACATCTTTGATCCCATGTGGTTAATAAACTGTTCACATGAGGATATTATCATGTTGTTCTACAATCCGATCTATTCAGATGCGAAAGATGCTGAGCAAGCAGGAAAGTACCAACGTGTGGTATTTCTGTGCTTTGCATATGATATCAATGCTGGATGTGACTATGGTGAGAAGCTGGGAAAGTTTGTTGAAAAGCAAAAGGTGCCTGAACTGAAAACGAAGAAGCAAAAGCAATTTCATGAACCGGTGAGGACAAAAGAACAGAAGATTCAACGACACATCAGACTGATGAACATCAGAATGGACGAACAACGACGACAACAATCCAATCAATAGTCGAGGGGGAGTTTGTAGATGCAAAAGTGCGACTAGTGCTTCGGATTGAACAATACAAATGTTTTGGTGAATATCGTTGGTGCGAAGGAGAGTTTAAGTTGGTGCGAAGGAGACTTTTTGTAGGTGCGAAGGAAGATAAAAGGTGCGAAGGTAGAAGACATGGACGAATGTGATTTTACTTTATTGTAGAACTTGGTTCGACCAGATGATTTGGGCGAATGTGCAGTCTATAAATAGACAAGTTTGATTTTTGAATGTAACTTTTGGTCATTATTATTCCCTCCACTTTCAGAAACTCTCTCTAGTGTTTTATTTAACTCGTTTATCGTTCATACCTTGATTGTAACTATATTTCAACGTGTATTCGAGTGATTAATTAATGAAAAACCTTTGAAAATGATGATCTGTGTGTTTTAATCTGTTTGACTATTATATTGTGATAGTTTTAGGGTTTCCGCACCTAAAACTAACTTGTTTAATCATTCTTTGTTGTTATACGATCCTTTCACGCACATACATGCCTTGACCATCGCTGCGTCACTCGCTTACCGTTTAGCCATCAATAATGTGTGGATCTATCTTAGCTCTTGTCTGGCTCCCGGGTTTGCTTCGGTTTGGCTATTTAGGTATTGGTTTGCTCGTCTTCTTCTTATTTATAAATGATTCCGAATACGATTTTATAATCTCGATTTGTCCCGGCAACTAGAACGTCGTTTAATGACAGTGATAAGTTTGGTTTACCTTGTTTTCTGTGTTTGTTGGTGCTTATATTTTAATCACCTTATGGCCTTGTCAAGAAACATGATATCAAAGTATAAAAGATTTTATTCAAGAAACCCAAACCAATATAATGTTTACACCCTGGAAATCATACAAAACAACAAGATCACTCTAATCTCTCAACCACTCTTTATGAATACACACTAGATCGTAACTGGGAAGACACAAAGATCTTATTCGAGATGAATAAGATCAAACCCTTACAAACCCTAGCTAAGAGAAGACTTGAGAAAATATAGAGACTGATTAATAAGACTGCTAAACTCGTAACAAACAGACGAGCAGCCTATAGTGCACATATTTGGTTCGGGAGAAAACACACCCGAACCAAGGATATCCGTTGGATCCTATCGAGAAAACACACTGATGAACAATCTGAGCCATTGATTGTGTTAAACGTGGATTGCCACATCAGCCACATCAGCTATGGTCCCAGCTTCAGCTACTCTCATTTGGGCCTCCTATTATCCACACGTACAACTTGACTGGGCCCCTTCCTTTGATAGATGCTAAGCCCAAGACTCCAGTTTCTTTAATCCAGCCCGAACACATTCTCTAGCCCACCTGTACTTATGCAACATATTTAAATGTTTTGTATAATAAATATTTATTATTTGAATATAAAGATTAGATCCATTATATATTTTAACACCCCTCCTTAATCTTAATATTCAAATAACCAAAAAAGCAATACTCAAACTTACTGAAACCCAAATGGGTCAAACATGCCAAGAGAATTACATATCTCTTCATGTTGTCTAACTCCCAATCCTTTGGTCATAATATCAGCAAGCTGTTTCTCAGTATTAATTTTAATAGTCTTGATACTTCCTTTTGAGATTAACTCTCCTAGAAAGAACAAGTCTACTTCAAAGTGTTTTGTTTTATCAAAGAAAGCTGGATTTCCAGCTATTGATATAGCAGAACTGCTATCACAGAACAGATTAACAGGCAACTCAACCTGAACCTGTAACTCTTGTAACACATTTACTAACAACAAGATTTCACAAGCTGTGGTACACATAGACCTATATTCAGCCTCAGCTGATGATCTAGCAACTGTAGGCTGTCTTTTGCTTTTCCATGAGATTAGATTACTTCCAAGGAATATGCAAAAGCCAGTCACACTTTTTCTAGTGTCAACACACTTTGCCCAATCAGAATCTGAATAGGCAGAGAGATTAAATGATGAACTTTTCCTGAACCACACTCCTTTACCAGGAGCCCTTTTCAAATACCTTAACAACCTTAGTGCTATTTTAAAATCTCCTTTAGTAGGTTTATGCATATGCTGACTCAAATAATGAACAGCATATGAGATATCTGGCCTAGTATGAGCCAGATATATAAGCTTACCTACTAACTGTTGATAACTAGTAATGTTAGTTATCTCAGTAGCATTTTCAGCACAAATAATTGTTAAAGTATTATTTGGTTCAATTGGATTATTGACTGGTTTGCAACCAAGCATGCCATACTCAGCCAATAACTCCATACAATATTTCCTTTGAGAAAGACATATTATGTCTTTATGAGATACAACTTCTATTCCCAAGAAATATTTAAGTTCACCTAGATCTTTAATAAGAAACTTATCTCTCAAACATGTCTTAACACTATTAATTTCATCAACACAGTTACCAGTTAAGACAATATCATCCACATAAACAAGTAATATGACAGTTACTTCTTTGTTAATTTTAACAAACAAAGACTAGTCACATTTACTTTGTATAAATCCTAAATCACATAAAACTCCAACAAGCTTTTCATTCCACATTCTAGGAGCTTGTTTAAGTCCATATAGTGACTTATTCAATTTACACACTTTAGTTTCATAATTAGAATAATAACCTTCAGGTAAACACATATAAACATCCTCATATAAATCACCATATAAGAAGGCATTATTCACATATAACTGAAACAACTTCCAGCCATATTGAACAGCAATAGACACAACACATTTGACTATGAAAAATTTAACAACTGGTGAAAATGTTTCATCAAAATCAATACCCTGTTTTTTACTGTAACCTTTTGCTACAAGTCTGGCTTTAAATCTATCTATCTCACCACTGGATTTATATTTTATTTTATAAATCCATTTACAGCCTACTAGACTCCTACCCTTAGGTAAATCTACTAGTGTCCATGTGTTATTTATGTTTAAAGCTTCAATCTCTTCATTCATGGCTTTAATCCAATTAGGATCCCTAGAAGCCTCACTAAAGTTTCTAGGTTCTACACTTTTATTAAGAATACTAGCAAACACCCTGTTTTCACAGGATAAATTTGCATAGTTAACCACTTTTTCAACACCAAATTTGACTTTCCCTTCAACTATAAAGTCATCTAGCTTTCTAGGAAGAACTGTACTCCTAGTGCTTCTCCTTATGGTTTGAGTGCTTTGGTCATTGCACTCAGAACCACTGTTTTTGTTTTCACTAGGTGTCAACTATAAATAGTTGGTGAGAATACATAGGTTTTACATATAGTTGAAAACAATATGTTGTATAACAATCATAGTTGAAGTATAATAATGAGTAATGATAGAATATGAGTCCGACATGTAACAATGCGTCTTTTGTACAATCAAACCTTGTGTCGACTGAGACCTAACTCGCAAGTTAGTTAAAGTTTAACTTATCGATCATCCCTGAATTTATGCGGGGGGATGGGTTTGTCAGACCTATAGCGCTATACTCTAAACAGGCGGCTTGATCAATGTTAATGATTGTACTGTGTCTTTTTGTTACAGTCAAATGATTGAATGAGTAAATGATAGTGTAATTAAATCACAAGTTTCAACAATGTAAGAATGAGTAAATGATAGTGTATAAAATGTTTAAACATGTTTCACCCCAAAATGTAAAACAGAAAAAGGGGCTATGTAAACTCACCTTAATGATAGTATTGAATCCCTTGATATAGAATAAATGCGGCTCGTGTATATCCAAGTATCACCCTATTTTAAGGCAATAAATAAGTATTGGGAAAGCTTAAAAGTCTAAGTTTTCTAGTCTAAAGTATTCTAGGGTTCCTAATTTGGGGATTGATAATTGATTGATGATTAATTTAGAATAATTGTTAATGACATAATAAAGATAATAAATAAAGAAATAATTAATAAGAAGGATTTTTGTCAAATCTTAATTAAGGGTAGTTGTATTAAAATGTAGTAAATATGAAAATAAGTTTTATAAAATTATTTTCTTAATTAATGAATATATAATACATTAATATTTATTTTTCAAAAGATAGTATTAATATCTAAAAATATTAGAATTTATAAATTTCAAATCATAAAATTATATTTCTGATCTAAATGGATAAAAATAATTTATGTGAAATTTTGATGTAAAAATAATGAAAAATGAATTTATTATGAATTTTTTATGATTAAAATAGCATAAATTAATTAAAAATATTAAATAAATGTTTTTTCTGAAAATAAATTTATTTCTGGAACGTTTATTGATTTATAAGTTTAAAATATTTTTTTGAGAAAGTTTATAAAATCGTTTAGATATTTTTATAGAATTTTTAACTTATAAATGAATAAAATTGTAATATATTTTATATATATTAATAAAATGATTTTTCAAAAACTAAAAATTGTATGATAACTTTACCACTAGAACAACATAAAATAATTTTTATAGAGTTTATAAATCAGTTTTGGTATTTTTAAACATAAATTAAAAGATAATAACCAACATATATGTATAATTATAAAGGATTTAAAAAAATAAAAAAAAGGTGGTAAAGGGGAGTCGAACCCAGGTCTGAACCCGGTTTGATCCCCCAACAGATGCAGCCATACCAGCTGCTCTATAGTAGTTTTGTTTCGTTGTTTCATTTTATTCAGTTTTTAAACAAATGTCTGATAACTTCATCTTCCCAAACAAAAAACCCTAGACTAAAACATGCTCGCTTGATCTTGAATCAGGCTATGATAACTCGATTAACTAGAGGGCTTTTAATCCTTAGACGATCACGCATCTAATAACATAAAAAAAAACTTACGAATTTCGAAGGAGAACGAGGGTGGATAGGACCGAACCTAAAACGAGCAGAAAACTTAAAATCCGACATATTGCATGTTTGTAAGTGAAATATATATTGGGGGTTCTTCTATTCGGAACTTTTAGGCTTCATTTGTGGGTTTAATTGCGATATAACATCCTATATATACAGATTTGAATTGTGACATAAGGAAGGTTCTTATTATCGGCAAATTGGTCAACCAATCGGGTGTAATAACGCTTCAATGTTATTTAGGAAGGAAGAGAGGGCCGAGACACGTATGACACGGGATTTGATTGAAGATTGATGCGCGTTTAGGCTGTCAATTCGTTGTTTCCTTCGTGGGTTTGGTGTTTGACTTTTTGGTTGACTTAGGATAATAAAGGAAGGCTTATATTTATTTTTGTTGGGATAATATCACAAATGGGAAGCATGGCTCAGTGGTTTGTGTATGTTGTTGAAGAGGGTTGGACGCGGTTTCGAGTCCCGGCTCCAACACCTATTTTTTTAGAAGCATTTTTTTATATACAAACTATATTAATATATATTATGATTACACAAGATTAAAAGTGTTACGAAAATTTTTTAAAACACTCGAAACGTCGGGAATCCAATGATTTTGTTAAATTATTATTAGTTTAAGGTGGTTAAAACCAATATTGTTTAAAACAAACATTTTTTTAACTAAAATAATTTGGGGAAAATGTGCGATGTTACAGTCTCCCCTACTTTTGGAAACTTCGTCCCGAAGTTATAAAATACAGGGTTGAGGGTGATTGGGTAGAAATGAAAACAATTATGGTTTGCAATAATTTGGGTTATAGCATGACATGAATAGAATAAACTGTTTCGAATAATTTGGATAAGAGGTGTGAGTTGATTGACTAAATGAACTACAAGATAACTAGAGTTTACATTTGGTTATCTACCAAAACCTTGATAGAATTTCACACTACCTTAACGTACCTGTAAATTCATGATTACGTTCCGGACCGCAATCACCAATTTACCTTACATTAGGGTTTTGTGTCCTTCTATGACTCTAACACACATGTAAATAATGCAAAAATAATCCTGTGGTTGAACCTTTGTATTAATGAGTCCAACTATTGAGCAGGAAAAAGACTCCTACCAGTTAGTGAGTAGGAACCTCTACCGATTGTTGAGCAGGTTCGATAGCCTCCACCTGTCGTTGAGCAGGTTGTAGGGCCTCTCCCGACTGTTGAAAAGGCATGATGACCTCTACCAATCGTTGAGTAGGTTATTTGGTACTCAACTAACTGTTGAGCAAGTACTTCATCCTCTATCGGTTGTTTGATTAAGTGTACCAATTATTACACACATAAATTGCAAATTGCAAATTGATAATATGTACATGTAAGCAATCAAGTATCAAGTATAGCATACGAGTTGTAATAGAGTTGCCCTAGACAAGGTTAATGACTCTAGGTGTGTCTATAGCAAATAGTTTATATTCCATGAATTCTAGTTTCAAATATGGTAGATAATCGAATCCTCATGTATAACTAAGGATTAAGTTTGATGCAACACACAATCAAGTTTTCGATAGTTTGGTTATTGTAGGGATCAAGTTTATGTTTTGAGAAAGTGTAGGATATAAGGAAACTCAAGGAAAAGCCAAGGTGTGAAAGATGGTGAATGTGAAGATAGTTGATAAAGAGTTTATTTTATAGTAAGGAGATTATGTAGCAGTGTAAATTTTGGGTTTTGGATCCAAGGTTAGAATCAAGTGTATAAGAAAACATGATTGTAGTATATGCCAAATATTGTAAAAATTTGAACAAGTTGAAAATGAGTGAGTGTCGATGGAGATTTTAGAGACTAAATATTATTCCTATGGATTGAAAAAAAAATTTATTTTCAAAATTGGTTTTGTACATAAAGCAAAAGTTGTTAAATAGTACAAGCTAAGTGGGCTTTGATTAAAATATTCCCGTTAGTTGGAGATGACATTAGGTTTTGAAGATCAAGGTTCTATTAAGTGATTTTTAATAGTTTAAAGCATTATATAGAAAATCATTTGTTACATCAATAAATAAACAATTGAATTTAAGTTCGAGGACATCTTTTGACAAAAATATGTACTTTGTAAAGTTTCTAGGTAATGAAAATACAACAAGATTTAGAAATCTTTAGTTTGTGCTATGGTATGAGGTTATAGTTTTTTAAAAATATGTAACATGTGGAGAAAGGGAATAATATGATTTGGGTAGGGTGTTGAATATTTAAAAAGTGGCTAAGATGGTAAGGTGAAGTGTGATTGTGAAATCCATAGATGGTTATGAAATGAGATTAATTTAAGCTGTAAAATTTTGAGATTTTAGAGCTTAGTTTAAGGAAAGTGAGTGAAATCATTTATTCATTAATTAAAACGAATAAACGAAAACGTTGACTTATCAAAACTTCTAGATTCTAATAGCATAGTGAAGACATGCTTTAGCCTATAAGTGAACACTCATCCCGAGAATTCCCAGGTAGGCATCCGGGTCCCTCGTCTGATTGGGATTTATGCGCAATGCCAGTCCTAGACAGAAAACTCAGAATACAGGCGTTCACCCTTCCAGATTGCACGTGTTCGTTATTAAATTCTATAACTTCAACGAGATCTTCAAGGTGGTTCAGGCTAAACCTGAGGATTTGTCCAATTAGTCTAAGAGTAGATCCAGTGATGGAGAGCACTCTTCTTGTAGGGACTAAAGTAATGATAAGAAGTAGGATAGAGAATAGAAACAAGTAAGGTTGCAAGTAAAAGGAGCAAGTACTGGTTAAAATCCTATGGTTATAGACTAGATTATTTTTCTAATAACCTAATTCCCTATAACCATGGCTCTGATACCAATCTGTTACACACCAACCGATGGCGGAAACATCGGGATGCCACGTAGTGATGATTGTTCAATAGCTCATGGTACTAAATGAAAGTTGAATATTATTAAACAATTTATAATTCATCTTACAAGTAAAGATTACAAAAGTTGATTAATATAAACTAAGTCCAAAAGCTCCTATGAGATCCAAGACTTGTACAACTTTCAATAGCAAATAAACCTGAAACATGTTGAGTTGGAAAGATGGGGATCAACTATAAATAGTTGGTGAGAATACATAGGTTTTACATATAGTTGAGAACAATATGTTGTATAACAATCATAGTTGAAGTATAATAATGAGTAATGATAGAATATGAGTCCGACATGTAACAATGCGTCTTTTGTACAATCAAACCTTGTGTCGACTGAGACCTAACTCGCAAGTTAGTAAAAGTGTAACTGTTATCGATCATCCCTGAATTTATGCGGGGGGATGGGTTTGTCAGACCTATAGCGCTATACTCTAAACAGGCGGCTTGATCAATGTTAATGATTGTACTGTGTCTTTTTGTTACAGTCAAATGATTGAATGAGTAAATGATAGTGTAATTAAATCACAAGTTTCAACAATGTAAGAATGAGTAAATGATAGTGTATAAAATGTTTAAACATGTTTCACCCCAAAATGTAAAACAGAAAAAGGGGCTATGTATACTCACCTTAATGATAGTATTGAATCCCTTGATATAGAATAAATGCGGCTCGTGTATATCCAAGTATCACCCTATTTTAAGGCAATAAATAAGTATTGGGAAAGCTTAAAAGTCTAAGTTTTCTAGTCTAAAGTATTCTAGGGTTCCTAATTTGGGGATTGATAATTGATTGATGATTAATTTAGAATAATTGTTAATGACATAATAAAGATAATAAATAAAGAAATAATTAATAAGAAGGATTTTTGTCAAATCTTAATTAAGGGTAGTTGTATTAAAATGTAGTAAATATGAAAATAAGTTTTATAAAATTATTTTCTTAATTAATGAATATATAATACATTAATATTTATTTTTCAAAAGATAGTATTAATATCTAAAAATATTAGAATTTATAAATTTCAAATTATTATATTTTATTTCTGATCTAAATTGATAAAAATAATTTATGTGAAATTTTGATGTAAAAATAATGAAAAATGAATTTATTATGAATTTTTTATGATTAAAATAGCATAAATTAATTAAAAATATTAAATAAATGTTTTTTCTGAAAATAAATTTATTTCTGGAACGTTTATTGATTTATAAGTTTAAAACATTTTTTTGAGAAATTTTATAAAATCGTTTAGATATTTTTATAGAATTTTTAACTTTTAAATGAATAAAATTGTAATATATTTTATATATATTAATAAAATGATGTTTCAAAAACTAAAAATTGTATGATAACTTTACCACTAGAACAACATAAAATAATTTTTATAGAGTTTATAAATCAGTTTTGGTATTTTTAAACATAAATTAAAAGATAATAACCAACATATATGTATAATTATAAAGGATTTAAAAAAATAAAAAAACGGTGGTAAAGGGGAGTCGAACCCAGGTCTGAACCCGGTTTGATCCCCCAACAGATGCAGCCATACCAGCTGCTCTATAGCAGTTTTGTTTCGTTGTTTCATTTTATTCAGTTTTTAAACAAATGTCTGATAACTTCATCTTCACAAACAAAAAACCCTAGACTAAAACATGCTCGCTTGATCTTGAATCAGGCTATGATAACTCGATTAACTAGAGGGCTTTTAATCCTTAGACGATCACGCATCTAATAACATAAAAAAAAACTTACGAATTTCGAAGGAGAACGAGGGTGGATAGGACCGAACCTAAAACGAGCAGAAAACTTAAAATCCGACATATTGCATGTTTGTAAGTGAAATATATATTGGGGGTTCTTCTATTCGGAACTTTTAGGCTTCATTTGTGGGTTTAATTGCGATATAACATCCTATATATACAGATTTGAATTGTGACATAAGGAAGGTTCTTATTATCGGCAAATTGGTCAACCAATTGGGTGTAATAACGCTTCAATGTTATTTAGGAAGGAAGAGAGGGCCGAGACACGTATGACACGGGATTTGATTGAAGATTGTTGCGCGTTTAGGCTGTCAATACGTTGTTTCCTTCGTGGGTTTGGTGTTTGACTTTTTGGTTGACTTAGGATAATAAAGGAAGGCTTATATTTATTTTTGTTGGGATAATATCACAAATGGGAAGCATGGCTCAGTGGTTTGTGTATGTTGTTGAAGAGGGTTGGACGCGGTTTCGAGTCCCGGCTCCAACACCTATTTTTTTAGAAGCATTTTTTTTATATACAAACTATATTAATATATATTATGATTACACAAGATTAAAAGTGTTACGAAAATTTTTTAAAACACTCGAAACGTCGGGAATCCAATGATTTTGTTAAATTATTATTAGTTTAAGGTGGTTAAAACCAATATTGTTTAAAACAAACATTTTTTAACTAAAATAATTTGGGGAAAATGTGCGATGTTACAGTCTCCCCTACTTTTGGAAACTTCGTCCCGAAGTTATAAAATACAGGGTTGAGGGTGATTGGGTAGAAATGAAAACAATTGTGGTTTGCAATAATTTGGGTTATAGCATGACATGAATAGAATAAACTGTTTCGAATAATTTGGATAAGAGGTGTGAGTTGATTGACTAAATGAACTACAAGATAACTAGAGTTTACATTTGGTTATCTACCAAAACCTTGATAGAATTTCACACTACCTTAACGTACCTGTAAATTCATGATTACGTTCCGGACCGCAATCACCAATTTACCTTACATTAGGGTTTTGTGTCCTTCTATGACTCTAACACACATGTAAATAATGCAAAAATAATCCTGTGGTTGAACCTTTGTATTAATGAGTCCAACTATTGAGCAGGAAAAAGACTCCTACCAGTTAGTGAGTAGGAACCTCTACCGATTATTGAGCAGGTTCGATAGCCTCCACCTGTCGTTGAGCAGGTTGTAGGGCCTCTCCCGACTGTTGAAAAGGCATGATGACCTCTACCAATCGTTGAGTAGGTTATTTGGTACTCAACTAACTGTTGAGCAAGTACTTCATCCTCTATCGGTTGTTTGATTAAGTGTACCAATTATTACACACATAAATTGCAAATTGCAAATTGCAAATTGATAATATGTACATGTAAGCAATCAAGTATCAAGTATAGCATACGAGTTGTAATAGAGTTGCCCTAGACAAGGTTAATGACTCTAGGTGTGTCTATAGCAAATAGTTTATATTCCATGAATTCTAGTTTCAAATATGGTAGATAATCGAATCCTCATGTATAACTAAGGATTAAGTTTGATGCAACACACAATCAAGTTTTCGATAGTTTAGTTATTGTAGGGATCAAGTTTATGTTTTGAGAAAGTGTAGGATATAAGGAAACTCAAGGAAAAGCCAAGGTGTGAAAGATGGTGAATGTGAAGATAGTTGATAAAGAGTTTATTTTATAGTAAGGAGATTATGTAGCAGTGTAAATTTTGGGTTTTGGATCAAAGGTTAGAATCAAGTGTATAAGAAAACATGATTGTAGTATATGCCAAATAATGTAAAAATTTGAACAAGTTGAAAATGAGTGAGTGTCGATGGAGAATTTAGAGACTAAATATTATTCCTATGGATTGAAAAAAATTTTATTTTCAAAATTGGTTTTGTACATAAAGCAAAAGTTGTTAAATAGTACAAGCTAAGTGGGCTTTGATTAAAATATTCCCGTTAGTTGGAGATGACATTAGGTTTTGAAGATCAAGGTTCTATTAAGTGATTTTTAATAGTTTAAAGCATTATATAGAAAATCATTTGTTACATCAATAAATAAACAATTGAATTTAAGTTCGAGGACATCTTTTGACAAAAATATGTACTTTGTAAAGTTTCTAGGTAATGAAAATACAACAAGATTTAGAAATCTTTAGTTTGTGCTATGGTATGAGGTTATAGTTTTTTAAAAATATGTAACATGTGGAGAAAGGGAATAATATGATTTGGGTAGGGTGTTGAATATTTAAAAAGTGGCTAAGATGGTAAGGTGAAGTGTGATTGTGAAATCCATAGATGGTTATGAAATGAGATTAATTTAAGCTGTAAAATTTTGAGATTTTAGAGCTTAGTTTAAGGAAAGTGAGTGAAATCATTTATTCATTAATTAAAACGAATAAACGAAAACGTTGACTTATCAAAACTTCTAGATTCTAATAGCATAGTGAAGACATGCTTTAGCCTATAAGTGAACACTCATCCCGAGAATTCCCAGGTAGGCATCCGGGTCCCTCGTCTGATTGGGATTTATGCGCAATGCCAGTCCTAGACAGAAAACTCAGAATACAGGCGTTCACCCTTCCAGATTGCACGTGTTCGTTATTAAATTCTATAACTTCAACGAGATCTTCAAGGTGGTTCAGGCTAAACCTGAGGATTTGTCCAATTAGTCTAAGAGTAGATCCAGTGATGGAGAGCACTCTTCTTGTAGGGACTAAAGTAATGATAAGAAGTAGGATAGAGAATAGAAACAAGTAAGGTTGCAAGTAAAAGGAGCAAGTACTGGTTAAAATCCTATGGTTATAGACTAGATTATTTTTCTAATAACCTAATTCCCTATAACCATGGCTCTGATACCAATCTGTTACACACCAACCGATGGCGGAAACATCGGGATGCCACGTAGTGATGATTGTTCAATAGCTCATGGTACTAAATGAAAGTTGAATATTATTAAACAATTTATAATTCATCTTACAAGTAAAGATTACAAAAGTTGATTAATATAAACTAAGTCCAAAAGCTCCTATGAGATCCAAGACTTGTACAACTTTCAATAGCAAATAAACCTGAAACATGTTGAGTTGGAAAGATGGGGATCAACTATAAATAGTTGGTGAGAATACATAGGTTTTACATATAGTTGAGAACAATATGTTGTATAACAATCATAGTTGAAGTATAATAATGAGTAATGATAGAATATGAGTCCGACATGTAACAATGCGTCTTTTGTACAATCAAACCTTGTGTCGACTGAGACCTAACTCGCAAGTTAGTAAAAGTGTAATTGTTATCGATCATCCCTGAATTTATGCGGGGGGATGGGTTTGTCAGACCTATAGCGCTATACTCTAAACAGGCGGCTTGATCAATGTTAATGATTGTACTGTGTCTTTTTGTTACAGTCAAATGATTGAATGAGTAAATGATAGTGTAATTAAATCACAAGTTTCAACAATGTAAGAATGAGTAAATGATAGTGTATAAAATGTTTAAACATGTTTCACCCCAAAATGTAAAACAGAAAAAAGGGCTATGTAAACTCACCTTAATGATAGTATTGAATCCCTTGATATAGAATAAATGCGGCTCGTGTATATCCAAGTATCACCCTATTTTAAGGCAATAAATAAGTATTGGGAAAGCTTAAAAGTCTAAGTTTTCTAGTCTAAAGTATTCTAGGGTTCCTAATTTGGGGATTGATAATTGATTGATGATTAATTTAGAATAATTGTTAATGACATAATAAAGATAATAAATAAAGAAATAATTAATAAGAAGGATTTTTGTCAAAAGATAGTAATAATATCTAAAAATATTAAAATTTATAAATTTCGAATCATAAAATTATATTTCTGATCTAAATGGATAAATATAATTTATGTGAAATTTTGATGTAAAAATAATGAAAAAAGAATTTATTATGAATTTTTTATGATTAAAATAGCATAAATTAATTAAAAATATTAAATAAATGTTTTTTTGAAATATAAATTTATTTCTGGAACACTTATTGATTTATAAGTTTAAAATAATTTTTGAGAAATTTTATAAAATCTTTTAGATATTTTTATAGAATTTTTAACTTATAAATGAATAAAATTGTAATATATTTTAAATATATTAATAAAATGATTTTTGAAAAACTAAAAATTGTATGATAACTTTACCACTAGAACAACATAAAATAATTTTTATAGAGTTTATAAATCAGTTTTGGTATTTTTAAACCTAAATTAAAAGATAATAACCAACATATATGTATAATTATAAAGGATTTAAAAAAAATAAAAAAAGTTGGTAAAGGGGAGTCGAACCCAGGTCTGAACCCGGTTTGATCCCTCAACAGATGCAGCCATACCAGCTGCTCTACAGTAGTTTTGTTTCCTTGTTTCATTTTATTCAGTTTTTAAACAAATGTCTGATAACTTCATCTTGCCAAACGAAAAACGCTAGACTAAAACATGCTCGCTTGATCTTGAATCAGGCTATGATAACTCGATTAACTAGAGGGCTTTTAACCCTTAGACGATCACGCATCTAATAACATAAAAAAAACTTATGAATTTTGAAGGAGAACGAGGGTGGATAGGACCGAACCTAAAACGAGCAGAAAACTTAAAATCCGACATATTGCATGTTTGTAAGTGAAATATATATTGGGGGTTCTTCTATTCGGAACTTTTAGGCTTCATTTGTGGGTTTAATTGCGATATAACATCCTATATATACAGATTTGAATTGTGACATAAGGAAGGTTCTTATTATCGGCAAATTGGTCAACCAATCGGGTGTAATAACGCTCCAACGTTATTTAGGAAAGAATAGAGGGCCGAGACGCGTATGACACGAGATTTGATTGAAGATTGATGCGCGTTTAGGCTGTCAATTCGTTGTTTCCTTCGTGGGTTTGGTATTTGATTTTTTGGTTGACTTAGGATAATAAAGGAAGGCTTATATTTATTTTTGTTGGGATAATATCACAAACGGGAAGTGTTGGGTCTGCTGACCTGGAGAAGAACAGATGATTAAAAGCCAAAATATACTAACAATTGATTCCACAAATAAACAGTCTTTACAACATATTCTTCCCAAAATATTGCTGACCCTAACAACTGTTCCATCCAAACAACTGCTGTGACAACTGCTGATACAAAGGACTGCTGATAGAGAACAACTGCTGACCAAAGGTCTGATGAAGAAACAACTGCTGATCTAGTACTGAAGACTATAGGTCTGTTGGAGTCAACAGCACTTAGACTCCAATAGATGTTACAAGACCATCAGAGTTTTCCTTTAGTAGTAGTTTACTTTACATTGTTTTGTAATATAACAGTAGTTTGTATAGGGCAGATGTTTTATGTTGTTATTCTGTTAGAGGTCACTATCTTAGGTGACGTCAGCACAGGTCATCAGTGGTTTAGGTTTGTCTATAAATAGAACAGTGCTTGTACTGTTCTATTACATCACACACAAACATTCTCTCAGACAAACAATCAATGTGTGATCAGGCTGAGGGGGAGTATTTGTACTGATTGTAATCTTTCAATTAATGAAAGCATTTGATCATTGAAAACATTTATTCCTGTTGTTTTGATTATAGTTTATCATTCCGCTGCACTTTCCATATATACTTACATCATTCATTTCTCATCTTATTCTAAATATATCAATACAATCAAACTCAGATCCTAACAATTGGTATCAGAGCTTGGTCAATTAAATTTGATCTAACCAATCAATTTAATATAAACAGATCAGCTCACAATTATTGATATCGTTTGTCTGTTGGATTGAAAACAGAGTAATAGTTTAATTTCGATTCAACCGTTTTTAAACAGACTTTGTTTTTTGAAAAATCAGAGAATGGCTTCAATCAATCACGATCCACATAACACTGGCATGAACAACAAGCCACCGATGCTTGTCAGATCTGAATACAATATCTGGCAACGTCGGATGAGCCATGTTCTAGCTCAACAGAACACTGGGTGTTGGAAGTCGGTTATCTTCGGACCACATGTTCCGATGGTGCCGAGTACCGAAGATCCCAAGGTTCAGGAGCCAAAGAAACTTGAAAACTACTCCGACCAGGATTTTCAGAAAATTGAGTTAGATGCTAAGGCCTAAGTATTGTGTCCATGGCTCTACCCAATGATATATATGCTGGGATGTTACACTGTAACAGTGCAAAGGAGTTGTGGGATGGACTGAAAGAACAATTTGGTGGGACTGAAGAGGTTATTGAAAACAATCGTGAAATACTTTACCAACAATATGAAACATTCAGTCATG
The DNA here is from genome assembly GCA_028751855.1 of Ambrosia trifida. Classification (NCBI taxonomy): domain Eukaryota; kingdom Viridiplantae; phylum Streptophyta; class Magnoliopsida; order Asterales; family Asteraceae; genus Ambrosia; species Ambrosia trifida. The sequence continues at coordinate 84,483,307 of CM054122.1, forward strand.
TCAAAGGAGAGTCATTAACTCAACAATTTGAGAGGTTTAACTGTCTCATTAGTGAACTAAAACTGGTTGGTCTAACTTACCCTCATTCAACTTTGAACCATAGGTTTTTAAGATCATTACCAGACAAATGAGACACTATTGCTATTGTTATGAGAAACTCAATTGGATTTAAGGACTTATCACTGACCCAGCTTCATGGTAAGCTCTTGACCTATGAGAGAGAGCTTAACCAGAAAAAGAAGCTCTAGGATTCTGGAAAAGTGTCTGATGATTATGTATTTGAGAATACAGCACTTTTGGGTCATGATGAGGTGCCTGGAAATACTAAGGATTAGAGTTATGATCATTTCATTGACGTAACTTCAGGTTTTAACTCAGGTTTTAACTCTGATTCTTATTCACCAAACTATGCTTTCACAGCAAGTGGTGGTGATATCCAGGCATCTGATAACATATCCTTTGAGTATGATGACCTGAAATACTTTGACCCTGATGATTTGGAGGAAATGGACATTATGCACCAATTGGCCCTTCTCAGTGTAAGAACTAACAATTTTTACAAGAAAACTGGGAGAAGGTTTCCAGGGTTAACTGGTAGATCAAAGGTTGGGTTGGATAAATCAAAGATAAAGTGTTATAAATGTCATAGACATGGTCATTTTGCTAGGGAATGTAGGAGTCAACATGGTATACCTATAATCACCTATCCAAATCAAAGACCTCAGACCAACACTTATCAAAATTCCTATAATACCCCTGGACCAAACTTGCAAAACACTGCTCATTTTGCACAGTCCTCAAACACTGTTCCTGTCCAATATGTCCAAACCACTATTCCTCAGATCCACTATGTGCAAACACCTGTTGCTCAAGCAACTGTGCAAACGACTGTTGCTCCATCCTCTGCTCCTGCAGAGACCAGTCAACAGAGCTTCTTCACACAAGGCTTTGTTGATTGGAGCAGTCTACCAGATGAGTTAACAGATGAAAATTTTGCACTAGTTGCCAAAGCTGAAAATGAACCAGAAAACTTTTGTTTCATGGCTATGGTAGAAGAAGTTGAATATGAGGAGGTGGTGACTGAATCTAAAGTTGTGACTGATGATGTTGTTGATGAAGTTGTTGCAGGTGAAAAACCTGAAGAACAGGTTGTGAATCTCTCAGATCCCTGGGGTGCATCTGATGATTGTGAGTGCAAGTGTGATTGTGCATTGATGGCTGCTGCTAAGGTATCTCCTCAAATTCTTAAGGATTTATGTTCTGACAGATGTGTGATAGCATTTGCTAACATCAAAGAGGTGAATGAAAACCTTAGAAAGAAATTTTTAGATGATGAAGTTAAATTTGAGAAACTTTCAAAAGAATTAAATACAAGTTTAACTGAAAAAGAATCTGAAATAAGCAGCTTAAAACATGAAGCAACCATAACCAAAGACCAGCTCCAAACTATGATAACAAAATATCAGAGTTGTAAAAGTGAGCTTGAGTCCACCCAAGTTGAATGTCAGAAATGGGTGGAATCATGTAGAGGATTTGAAATGCTACTCAACAAACAAACCAAAAGTCATGTGAAGTTTGGTTTTGGTTTTGAAACCATTGCTCCAGCTTTTGAAAACACTGACAAAAGAGATCAAAAGGCTGTTGAGATAGTACCAACAAACTTGCAGGGTCAAGAGATTAAAATCACTGAACCAAATGGTAAGAAAATTGTTCTAGAAAAACCAGAAGGTTCCTCATCATTCACTAAACTTGAAAAGTATGAATTCAAACCTACTTGGTCTGATGAGTGTGGTACTCTTGAGAATTTTAAACCTATTGATTTCAAAACACCTGAAGGAAAGACAGCTCCTCAGGCAAAAATCATTCCCTTGAAAAACCTTCCAGCAGATGCTCAAACATCTGCTGAAAAGAAGGCTGAAAAAGAGAAGAAGAAAGAAAAGACTGTCCACTTGTTCTGTGATTTCTGTGAAAAGAAGAATCATGTCACTAAAAACTGTTTTCTTCTAAAAGCTTATGAAATTAACAAAGGAACAAGTGTATGTGATTCCAAAGCCACATGTTCAATATGTGGGAAAAAGAATCACAAAACCAAAGAGTGCTTGTATCTCAAAAATTTTGATGTGAAAATACAAGAGTACAAAACTAAAACTCTTGCAAATCCTGGGGTGAGTACTTCAAAAGGAAAGCCCAAACAGACCTTCACTCCTGTCCAGACATCTGTTACTAAAAGTCTTGAAACATCTGCTCCAAGGGATGTCCAAGTAACAGATGCTCCACCCACAAGCAAGTACCCAAGAGGATATGGACAACCACCATGTCATATTCTGTCACATGTTTATGAGGAGCCAAAAAAGACCTTCTAAACCAAGAGTGAACAGAAATCCCTATGGGTATTATCATCTGTCTGGAAGTGATCAAACAACTGTTGCCCCAAGTGTTGACATTCAAGCACTGGCAAATGGTCAGCAGCAGTTGTTGAACTTGATTCAAAAATTAGTTCAAACCACTGATCATCTTCCAAAGCTTGAGTCTGAAAAGTCTGAGAACCCATCCAAAGCCAACTTGGCTTTGGACACTCTCCAAAACTAATTCATTACTGCTGTGCAGGGAGCATCTGCTTGTTTAGATAGTCTTTGGTATGTAGATAGTGGAGGCTCCAGGCACATGACAGGATGTAGAGCCCTTCTTCTAGACTTCTTAGCTCATGGAGGGGGTGATATATCCATTGGTAATGATTCAAAAGGTAAGGTGTTGGGGTCAGGGACTGTACAAGCTGGGAAACTCAAGTTTGAAAATGTCAATCTTATTGATAATCTCAAGTTTAATCTTCTGAGTGTTTCACAAATGAGTGACAAAGGTTATGGCTCAATCTTCACAAATAAAACTTGCAAGATTATAGGGCCAGAAGTGGTGAAAAAGATTGATACCATCATTGCTGAGAGCAAAGCACAACTTGTTGCTCATAGAAGTGGCAATGTGTATGTTGTTGATATGTTAAAGGACAATCCTATGGCAAATGTCTGTTTGTTTTCTGCTGCCTCCACAAAGGAGACAGAATTGTGGCATAGGAGACTGGGTCATACCAACCTTAATACTATCAACACACTCTCTAAACATAGTCTTGTCAGAGGCTTACCATCAAAAGAATTCAAATGTGATGAGCATTGTGTTTCATGTTTAAAAGGGAAACAACATAAAAGCTCTTACAAATCCATTGATGAGTCCAAAACCAGTCAATGTCTACAATTGTTGCACATGGACTTGTTTGGCCCTGTTAAAATCATGAGTCTAAGAAGAAAAGGATTTTGTCTTGTCATAGTTGATGATTTTTCTAGGTTTACCTGGACTTACTTTTTACATTCTAAGGATGAGACTGCAGGTATTTTGAAGGACTTTGTCACCAAAGTTGAAAAACAATATGACTTGCCAGTAAAAGTCTTCAGGAGTGACAATGGAACAGAGTTTAAAAATAAGGAGTTGGATGATTTTTGTGTCAAAAGGGATTGTGAGGCAGTACAGCATCCCAAGAACACCAGAACAAAATGGGGTGGTTGAGAGGAAAAATAGAACTCTTATAGAAGCTGCAAGAACCATGCTAGCAGATTCTGGTTTGCCATTGTGCTTCTGGGCAGAAGCTGTAAACACTGCTTGCTATTTTCAAAACAGAGTTTTGATCAACCCTAGACATCAAAAAACTGCTTATGAAATTTTGTTCAAAATCAAACCATTAATTTCATTTTTCAAAATCTTTGGCTGCCCATGTTTCATATTAAATCTCAAAGATTCCATTTCAAAATTTGCAGCCAAAGTAGATTGTGGTTATTTTCTGGGATATTCTTCTACTGCCAAGGCTTATAAAGTGTTTAACACAAAGACCAAGACAATAGAAGAAACTCTGAATGTAAAGTTCAATGAACTTTCATCCCTAAAAATCCCAACAACTGTTTGATTTAGATAAATTCAAATTTGAAGATATCACTGTTAAAACTAACAATGCAGGTATTCCACAGTCTCCACAACAAGATTACAGAACAGAGGTTGTGATCCCCAGTCACTATAAAATCTATTCTGCATCAGAGGAAGCAGCTATTCAAAACAATTGTCAAAACTCTGTCACAGTTGAGTCAACCACTGTTGGCCAGTCTTACCCTCAATCCACTGCTTCACCTCTCACAACCACTGAACAATCATCTGTTGACAAAAGTCAAACATCTGTTGACAAAAGTCAGTCCAGTTTTACACCACTTGGACCCATTCCCCCACCTCCATTCCAAACATCTGATGACACTACAAAAGTGCAAACAGATGTTACATCAACAGAGTCACCAAACCTCTGTCCTTCACCTCAAAATGCCATCATACCATATCAGGGAGATCTTATCTACCTAAGAGCTCATCCACCAGACCAGATCATTGGCAACATCAGAGAGGGTGTGCTCACAAGAAGCCAATCCTCCAATATCTGTCTTTTTGCAGGGTTCCTATCTCTCACACAACCTGTCAAGTACCAAGAGGCACTAAAAGACAACAGTTGGGTAGAAGCTATGCAAGAAGAGCTCCTTTAGTTCAAAAGACAACAAATATGGGAACTTGTACCACTGCCTAAGGATGTTTGTCCAATAGGCACAAAGTGGGTCTTCAAAAACAAAACTGATGAAAGGGGTATTGTTGTCAAGAATAAAGCAAGGCTTGTGGTTCAAGGCTTTAGACAAGAAGAAGGAATAGACTATGATGAAACCTTTGCTCCTGTAGCAAGGTTAGAAGCCATCAGACTCTTTCTAGCCTTTGCTGTCTACCACAACATCAAGGTGTATCAGATGGATATCAAATGTGCCTTCCTTTATGGCAAAATTCAGGAGGAAGTCTATGTATGTCAACCACCTGGTTTTGAAGACACATTCCATCCTGATCATGTCTACAAGCTTAATAAAGCTTTGTATGGACTCAAACAAGCACCAAGGTCCTGGTATGAAACTCTTTCCACTTTTCTCTTATCCATTGGCTTCACAAGAGGTAAAATTGATAAAACCTTATTTTTGAAATGGAAAGGGAAAGACTTAATGATTGTTCAAATATATGTGGATGACATCATCTTTGGATCCACATGTAACAAAATGTGTCAAGAGTTCAGAAAACTCATGACAGCAGAGTTTGAAATGAGTGCCATGGGTGAACTTCAGTGTTTCCTTGGTCTCCAAGTGAAACAACTGCAAAATGGCACATTCATCCATCAAAATAAATATGTAAAGAATTTGCTAACTAGATTTGAGATGAATGACTGTAAGCCATGTAGTACACCCATGAGTACAGTCAAGCTACTCATTATTGATGACAAGGATGAACTGGTTGGTCAAACACATTATAGATGCATGATTGGGTCTTTATTGTACTTAACTGCATCTAGGCTAGACATTATGTTTACCACTTGTGTCTGTGCAAGATCCTAGGCTTCACCTAGAAAGTCAAACCTTATTGCTGTGAAAAGGATATTCAGATACCTAAAAGGTGCTCCCACACTTGGTATCTGGTACCCTGCTAATGGAAACATTGAGCTTTCAGGTTATTCAGATAGTGATTTTGCTGGCTGTCACACCACAAGAAAATCCACATCAGGAGGGTGCCAATTTCTAGGAAATGCCTTAGTCTCTTGGCAAAGCAAAAAGTAGGCTGCTGTTTCCACCTCAACAGCTGAGGCTGAATACATTGCTGCTGCAAGCTGTATAGCCCAACTCATGTGGCTTCAAAATCAATTGCTGGATTTTGGGATAAAACAACCACTGTTTCATTCATTTTATCCACTGTTGGTTGAAAAATCTATCTCAAACCTCTGATCAGATAAAACAACTGTTTTATTATCCATATATATATATATATATATATATATTTACATATATCTATAATATTAAAAAAAACAGCTGTTTGCATCAGTTGTTTACATCAGCTGTTTGCCAAAACAGCTGTCCTCCACCAGATGTTTTTATCCATCAGATGTTTGCCACGTCTGCTCTTACAAGCAGAGTTTTGGCCACATCAGCGGTTTCACCAGAGCCTATAAAAACCCTGTTTTATCACAACAGTCATTACACTGTCTCATTGTATTCAAAATACTGAAACCGCCTCCTTCATTCTCAAACCCTTAATCAAATTTTACTCACTCTCAACTTCGGAATCCATTACAATGGATCTTCAAGCTAAAGCCACCCACAATTACCTTCCATATCTGGTAAAAACAGATGAAAATACTCCATTCCATTCCACAATCGACATCATCCTAAAATCCAAATACCTGACAATCCTAACCGCTGACGCCCCCATCTATCTTGATACTCTCCAAGAATTCTGGTTGAATGCCGAGTTCTTGCTTCAAGACAAAAAGCCTACTTCCATTATCTCAAAAATTGGTAAAACAAGTATCGTCATTACCCCTCAACTGATATCCACAACCTTCTCACTTAATGACCTGTATGGTAAAGACTCTTTCCCTAAAACAGAGCTTCACACAGAGTTTCAAGAAAGGGGGTATGATGCTCAGATGACTGGGTCAACACTTTTTAAAAAGTTTTTCCCACCAGTCATGAATTTTTTCTTCCATACCCTTCTTCTCTGTGTCTCCGCTAAGTCCACATCCTTTAATGAAATCCCATTGAGGATTCAGTACTTGGGTTATGCTATGTTGTCAGATTCTAACTTCAATCTATCCCAGGGACTGTTTATGGATTTAGTGTCAAATGTGAAAGCCATAAAGTCTGGGTCAAATAATGCTTTTCTAATTTACCCAAGAATCTTAAGTGTAATCCTTCAAAAGGTTTTACCAGAAAAAGTTTTCAAAAAGGGTGAGTCTATGCAAATGAAGAGTCTAACTGATGAAACTTTCATAAGAATGCTGGGTTCAAACACCCAAGAAAAAGTATCAAAAGTGTCAAAGGTTTCAAAAACACAAACAAAGAGGACTAAGACAACAACTGTTGTCCAAACCTCTGTTGATAAGCCCACTGCTCCTGGTGATCATGGCACTACATCCAGTGCTGTGAAACCCATACCAGCCATTTCCAAAAGGAAACGTCCATCCACAAAAACCACCACTCCACCTCAAAAGAGACTTCTGGAAGATGAGATACCAGAAGATAACTCTGTTGTAACACAAAAGCAACTAGAAACCACTGTTGTTACTTCCTCACAACAGTTGGAAATATCTCTACCTGACCAAACTCCTCATGCATCCTCCCAAAAGGATCATGTTGTAAGCCAAGGAGAACCACATCATGATACATTTGAGTCGCTTGGCCAAATGTTCACAAGCCCCTCTCCCAGGGCTAATTCTCTTTTTACTCCTCCACCTTCACCATCACATGTTCCACAAACCATGCAACCTCTGTTTGAGGCTATTGACAAAACTCAGGAAAATCCCAGTTCCTCTCTTTCACCTGTAAATGAGAGTATACCTCCACAAGTGACTGGGACTGAGGAAATTCAATCAGCCATCCCACAAACAGATGAGGAGGTTACACCCCTAGAGTTCAATGCAACTCTAGGTGAGTTTTCAAGTGGAGCAGCCACTACTGATGTAGAGACCATTGTCTCACACCAGGACAGTGGTTACATAACTAAGACTCCCTTGAAGGCAACAACTGATGAGGCCACTATAGTGTCCCCAAAATCAGTTGGAAGTCCCCAGAACCAAGAAAAAGGGGCATCTGGTTCTCATCCTTTGGATTCACCTCCTAGGACTGAATCAGTTAAAACTCCCACTGGTAGGAATTCAGATGATCCTATTAACTTAGGTGATGGGTTAAAATACCAAGAATTGACGGCCAGAGTTCAAACCATTGAAACCTCTGTTGCTGACATCAAATCTGATGTCAAGTTAATATTGGAATCCTTGGCTACTCTTTCCAAGAGTCAACCATCCACAGCTGATATTGCTAGTGAGCTATGGAAATCTGTTTCCCCCATCATCATAGCTCACAGAAAACTAGCAGATCAGAATCATGAAACCTACATGGCTGAAATCAGAAACATGGTAGATGCAAGGTACAAAGATACCCATGTAGACATTCAAGCCATCAAAGACCATTTGCTGAAGACCACTGGGTCTGCCCCTACCACCATTCTCAGGGATGAAGATGATGATGCATTCACAGCTGATGATGCCAAAAAGGGGGAGAGTGGCAAAGATAGGTTGCCAAAGCTGGATCCCTTTAGTTGTCCACCTTCACAAAAAGGTAAATCAAAGTCTGCCAACATACCAGGGTCTACTCAAACAGCACCACAACAGCAACAACAAACTCAAACTGCACAACAACAACAACAAACAAGCAAAGATAAAGCAGTAGACAACTCTGCAAATGAAGAAGCTGAAAAAGCAGCTGAAGACAAACAAAAGAGGGTTGACACCTTGGAAGCCAAAGCAGAATTCTTGGTACAACTAAAAAGGGAACAACAGCAGGAAGTTGAAGATGTGGGATCCTCAAAAAGGAAGAAGATGTCTGCTAAACATGTCAGGCAACCACCATCTAAACTAAAAACCACTGCTGTCAAAACCTCTGTTGATAAAGCCACTGCTGACAAAATCACTGCTGCCACCCAAACCACTAATAAAACCACAACACCTGAACCTACAACCACATCTGAACCTACAATCACATCACCACCCAAATCCCAAACATCTGCTGGTCCTACTAAGGCGCCAACAGATGTTAACACAACCATTGCTTCCACACCACCATCACCAAAAATCTTGTACAAAAGAAAGAGGAAATCAACCTTTGTTGTACAGGATGAAAACATACATACATCACCACACACCACCTCAACCACACAATCTACACCTATATCAGCCATTCCACTCTCATCATTTTCACCACACACTTCACAATTCAGATCCCATAGACCACCACCAACCATTACACCATTGGCTGTTCAGTATCCCCTTGAACTTGATCTACTCAAGGGGGAAATGCAATCCTTCTATAATACTGAAAAACCATCTGATAGATCTTTCCCTTCTCTTCCACATTTCCCTGTTCCCTTAAACATTGACACATATCTTAAATACAAGGCTGAACAGGCAGATGCCATCATAAAAGAGAAATGCAAAGGGAAGGATGACAGGACTGCTCAGGGCATCCATTCAGCAGAACTTAGCAAATTGAGAAGGATTGAAGATTTTGCTAAGACCCTGAGCAATTCCATGTCTGCCATGCCTCTCAGTAGTGACATGGAAAAGGAGGTAAGGGAATCCCTTCTTGAACAGATCTTGGCAACCATGCCTTACAAAGCAAACAAGAAACAGTTTGCAGGCTGGACCACTCATGCACTCAGAGAAGAACTCTTAAGAATAGAAGAGTTGGCCAAGAATCCCCAAGCTAAAGTCTCTGCCCCTGATTTTGGTAAAGGCAGAGATCCAGCCAGAGACCTGAAGTTTAAGAGGATGAGACAAGAAATTGTGGCTGCTGATTATGGGGAGATGAGGTCAATTGCAAGATGGTCTGAGCTGAGGCTGGTTGAAACATACAAGAGTCTGGAAGAAAACAGGAAGAAAGACCCCAGCCTACCCAGAAAACCTGTTTACTCTGATGAACCTCTGATGAAGAGACCTCAACAGGCTTTTACTCTAGACAGCTTACTGGACACTTCTGATCTATCAGCTGCTGCTAGAAGACAGTTCAAGAAACAGAAAGAAATATCTAAAGAAGATCAGAAGAAGTTTGCTGATACTTTCATAAAAGAGGGACTCTTCAATCAAGTGCATTTTTTCTCAGATCCCACTACTGACAAGCTCAGAGAACTCATTGGGAGAGCTCCATCACCAAACTTATTAAGAATAAAAGTGCATCTCAGCAAATCCACTGACTTAAAAATTCTAAAATGGAAAGTCAATAAAGACAACCATGAATTGACTCTGCTCAGGTCAGATGGAAAAGTTCAAAAGCTAAGCATGGATGATGCATATAGCCTGTGTGCAAATGATCTCCAAACACTGCTAAACCTTGAGCTTGAAAGAGATGTAGAAGACCTATTTGCCTTGGACTTTGAACTTCAATTCAAAGGACAAATCAGAGAAAGTCTGATGAGGAATAAAGATCAATAATAAAGCTTAGTTTTGGCATCATCTGTTCTAGGGGGAGATTATTGGGTCTGCTGACCTGGAGAAGAACAGATGATTAAAAGCCAAAATATACTAACAGTTGATTCCACAAATAAACAGTCTTTACAACATATTCTTCCCAAAAGACTGCTGACCCTAACAACTGTTCCATCCAAACAACTGCTGTGACAACTGCTGATACAAAGGACTGCTGATAGAGAACAACTGCTGACCAAAGGTCTGATGAAGAAACAACTGCTGATCTAGTACTGAAGATTAAAGGTCTGTTAGAGTCAACAGCACTTAGACTCCAACAGATGTTACAAGACCATCAGAGTTTTCCTTTAGCAGTAGTTTACTTTATAGTGTTTTGTAATATAACAGTAGTTTGTATAGGGCAGATGTTTTATGTTGTTATTCTGTTAGAGGTCACTATCTTAGGTGACGTCAGCACAGGTCATCAGTGGTTTAGGTTTGTCTATAAATAGAACAGTGCTTGTACTGTTCTATTACATCACACACAAACATTCTCTCAGACAAACAATCACTGTGTGATCAGGCTGAGGGGGAGTATTTGTACTGATTGTAATCTTTCAATTAATGAAAGCATTTGATCATTGAAAACATTTATTCCTGTTGTTTTGATTATAGTTTATCATTCCGCTGCACTTTCCATATATACTTACATCATTCATTTCTCATCCTATTCTAAATATATCAAAACAATCAAACTCAGATCCTAACAGGAAGCATGGCTCAGTGGTTTGTGTATGTTGTTGAAGAGGGTTGGACGCAGTTTCGAGTCCCGGCTCCAACACCTATTTTTTAGAAGCATTTTTTTATATACAAACTATATTAATATATAATATGATTACACAAGATTAAAAGTGTTACGAAAATTTTTTAAAACACTCGAAACGTCGGGAATCCAATGATTTTGTTAAATAATTATTAGTTTAAGGTGGTTAAAACCAATATTGTTTAAAACAAACATTTTTTTTAACTAAAATAATTTGGGGAAAATGTGCGATGTTACACATCTCTTGAATAAGAGATGGTTTTTGTTTCTAAACTATAAATTTTATATCCTTTTTTCTCATTTGAGTACCCAATAAAAACACATTTTTCAGATTTTTGACTCAATTTATCTGACTCATTTAAAACAGTTGCAAAACACAAACATCCAAATAATTTTAAATGACCTAGGAAGGGCTTAAAACCATAAATGAGTTCATGGGGTGTTCTTCCATTCAGCACAGATGAGGGAGTCCTATTTATAAGATAAGAGGCAGTTAAAACACATTCACTCCAAAACCTAACAGGAAGACCACTTTGAAACAGTAATGTCCTAGTATCATTCAACAAATGCCTATGTTTCCTCTCAACTATTTCATTCTGCTGTGGGGTGTATGCACATGTAGTTTGATGAACTATACCTAATGATTTACAAAAACTAATCATTTGGTTGTTTACAAACTCTAACCCATTATCACTCCTAAAACATTTCACTATTTTGGAAAACTGAGTTTTTAGAATAAGTACAAAATCTTGAATATGACAAAAAAACTTCACTTTTATTCTTCATTAAACAGACCCACACAGCTCTAGAATAATCATTAACAATTGTGAGGAAATATTTAAACCCCTCCTTACTAGCAACCCTATAAGGCCCCCATACATCAAGGTGAATCAGTTCACCTAGACTGGTGGTCTTATGATCACTTAAGGGAAAGGGTTCCCTATGTTGCTTAGCCTTGTGACATACCTCACAAGGTAAGTCTTCCTGTTTTCTAATTTTATCACCTATGACATCCTCCAGTTTTTCTAACACAATATCAGAAGGATGTCCTATCTACCATGCCATAGTTCATATTGTTTGTTAGTGATACCAACCTTATTACACACAAAAGATCCACCACAGAAATAAAGACCCTCTAGTTGGTTACCAGTCACCAGGACTTTCTTGGTTGACAAGTCCTGAATGTAACAATTATTTTCATCAAAATCAACATACAAATGATTATCCTTAACTAACTTGTGTACAGATATAAGATTTACACAATAGTCAGGTACCACAAACACATCATGTAAAGTTACTTTATCATTTAGTTTTAAAGTCCCAATTTTAGTAACTAATGCATTTGTACCATTAGGATGCTTAACTTGAATATTCAAATCAGACACATCAATATAATCTGTTAAACTATGTTCACTAGTGACCATATGCTGATTAGCCCCTAAGTCTATTATCCATCCAATTCTTAGTTTATTATTCCCAACATTAAAGCAAAATATAGGTTTTGCACACACATTAGCACAAAAAGGAGAATATAAACTACCTGAAACATTATGACTCTGAGGAGGATCAATTGTCTTATCTGAAATCAAATTAAGAAGTTTAGACAATTGATCACTAGTCAAAGAAGTTATAGGAACATCAGTTTTATCAGAACAGGCATTATTAGCTACAACCTTTTTCCCTTGAACTCCCTTGGGTTTGGCCCAAGGAGGATATCCAATCAACTCAAAACATTTGTCAATTGAATGTCCTACCTTATTGCAATGTGTACACTTAAGACTAGGATTATAGTTTTTAGTTACTCTTTTTGTAAAATCAACAGTTTGATTTGATTTAGACACAAAACCAATAGTCTGTCCCTTTTTGTAACATTGCTAGAGTTTCTATGGGATTCTTCCCTAGAAACAATAGCAAATGCTTCCTTGACACTAGGTAAAGTTTCTTTAATCAACAAACAGGTCCTAACACTTTGGTATACACTATCCAAACCCATAAGGAATTGCATGAGTTTAATCATACTACTGAAATTATTAAATTCCCTAGCAGCATTACATGTACATGTAGGTAATTGTAATATCTGATCTAATTGTTTCCACATAATGTTCAGTTTATGATAATACTTGGACACAAACATACCATTTTGATTAAATTGATTTATTTTCTGATATAGATCAAAAACCACTGAACCATCTACTTTATCATAGGTTTCTTTTAACTCACTCCATACATCACAAGCAAGTCTAGAAAAAAACATGACCCATGTATAAGTCTTCACTAATCAAGTTTAGAATCCATGTTAAAACAATTGAATTACACCTATCCCATTGTCTAGCAAGAACAGGATCTGTTTCAGATTTTATGCAAGTTTTATCTATAAAACCCCATTTGTTTTTAACTTGAAGTGCAAGAGTTAAACTATTTGCCTAAACACTATAGTTTTCAGACCCTCTTAATTTTATTGAAGTAATAGTAAGATTACTAGAATCAGATGCATGCAAATACAGTGGATTACTAACATCTAATTTGCTAATCAGTGTTTCATTAGTACTAGGATCACCATTTCCTAACAGATTAGAACCATCAGAATTTGGTCTTTGATCTTGTGGTGGATTCTGGTCACCCATATTACTCAATTACAGTAAACAACTAAACACACAAGCAATCAAGTAGTAACAACCACTAAGTACAAACAAAACAACCAAGACTACTTTACCAATCAGCAAAAAATTAATCACAGAATCCTAGAGAAAACAAAACACACTTCAAGTAAACCCACACGACAGGCGAAGCCTCGCTGGTGATCCAGATAGCCGGTTCCTCAAGGGTACCGACCCAGGTCCTCACGAGGGAGCCTCTAGACCTAAAACAAACCCTAAGGCTAAAACATGAACTCAAGTCCTGGCAATCGACCTCCTATAACAACTTCTACAATCAAGAATGAAAATTAGAAAGGAACGATCTCACCAAGAATCCAACCCAAGTTAGGGTTTCAAATAACTCGTAGTGTCAACCTTCAAGGGTTGATCACCAGAGAGCAAAGAAAATAAGCAATCCTCACGAACCAAGATCCAAGCTATACACAGCTCCAACAGATCCAAGTATCAAAGCCACAGCGGAATTTAATACCCAGAATATCAACGATTGACCAAGAATCAACTCGATCAATCAGTATCAGGACTCGATCTAAACCTAGAGCTCTGATACCATGTCAAGAAACATGATATCAAAGTATAAAAGATTTTTTTCAAGAAACCCAAACCAATATAATGTTTACACCATGGAAATCATACAAAACAACAAGATCACTCTAATCTCTCAACCACTCTTTATGACTGCACACTAGATCGTAACTGGGAAGACACAAAGATCTTATTCGAGATGAATAAGATCAAACCCTTACAAACCCTAGCTAAGAGAAGACTCGAGAAAATATAGAGTCTGATTAATAAGACTGCTAAACTCGTAACAAACAGACGAGCAGCCTTTATATAGTGCACATACTTGGTTCGGGAGAAAACACACCCGAACCAAGGATATCCGTTGGATCCTATCGAGAAAACACACTGATGAACAATCTGAGCCATTGATTATGTTAAAGGCGGATTGCCACATCAGCCACATCAGCTATGGTCCCAGCTTCAGCTACTCTCATTTGGGCCTCCTATTATCCACACGTACAACTTGTCTGGGCCCCTTCCTTTGATAGATGTTAAGCCCAAGACTCCAGTTTCTTTAATCCAGCCTGAACACATTCTCCAGCCCACCTGTACTTATGCAACATATTCAAATGTTTTGTATAATAAATATTTATTATTTGAATATAAAGATTAGATCCATTATATATTTTAACAGGCCTTATACATTATCAAAATTTTTGTAAAGCAAAACACGAACAACATACATGACTACTATAGAAGTTTGACTTTTTATATTTGTTATATTTTCTTTTTTCTGTAAAACGTTAAGATAAGCATATATATACATATAATAAAGCAAAGCCATTTTAATGACATGACATTTAAAGATACATTCTTTTCTTTGAGTGTGTCATGTGTCATCCCATGTGGCATTAAGATATTTTAAGAAAAAAAGAATTTAAAAACAAAATTGAATTTTTCTCTCTTATCTCTTATGTGTCCTCCCATAATTTGTAAACGTTAATATCTTTTATATACGAGATTTTTTAAAGAAAAAAATTACGCCAATTTAACGAGCGTTTTATTATCTTTCCAACGAGTACCATAGTGTTATATAAAAAACAGAGAAAAAAACGACTATTTTTATGTAGTATTCTGTTCATACAGGAAAAAAAAACATAAAATGTTCAGGTAAATCATTAATCATGTATAGGTAAGTCACTAATTATGTTTCTATAAATATGAGCATTTGAGTTATACATTGTTTTAGGTTGCATATTATTAGAGTTATACATTGTTTAAGGTTAGGCTTTAACATTGGAGATACATTTTTAATTGTTTTAGGTTAGGTACTATCCGAAGCTTTCCTGCATGCAACTGTAAAGCGCATCATTCTATTTTATATGTAAGATTAATATGTTAAATTAGATTTCTCAAACCCCGGGAGGTTCCCGGGGTATAATCTAGTATGTTTAATATTTTAAGTTAGCAAATTCTTTCCGGTTAACTTGAAATCGAATTCAATAACATGGTGATTATCTATAAAAGTTTGACATAAAAAAAATATTGATAAAGTTCCTCATAAACTTTGGCAAATTATATAGTTAAACACACATTCTGTTTCCTCCAACAAGATATTTTTATCTTAAATATAATGACCCAAATTGTATAAATAAAATATTAAAGTTAAATTGTGGCCGAAAGTAATTATACATATGGTATGTTCTCAAATGCTAGTAATTAAAATGCTATGTATCTCTACTTTTTTTTTCTTTTACGGGTAGCTCAGTTGGTGAATGCATCAGGGATCTCTCTTAGAGGTCTCAGGTTCGATTTCCACAAAGGACATAATGAGAAATGATGGATGACTCATGGCCTATGGTCATGAGTTCGAGTCCTGATCTCGCTAGGTTTTACCGGTTCACTACTGTCGTGCCTTCGGCGCGGGTATGTGGGTCAGGTTTTCCCTGGAAGCGGGCTGTCGGACGGGCTAGGGGCTTCGTGCGTCCGGGGTGGGCCGGGCTGTGCCCCTGTCTTTGCCACTGGGGGCCACGTACGAAGTACCCGGCGTTGTTTAGTTTCACGTTCAAAAAAAAAAAATCTCTACTATTTTTTTTTGTTACGTTATCTTATAAATTAACGAGTCAAACACTTCTTTAATTAATTTAAGACAACTATGAACTAATTCAATCGGTTAAGTATTTAATTAAAATTTATAAAGTTATTGCCGGGCAATCATTGAGTCTAACAAGATCTATAGTAAAAACTAATTAATGTTGGACCAACTATATTTAGGTTATCTTAAATTCAGAGTGAGAAGTTAGAAATTCTTGTCAAGTTAATCTACACGTTTAAGATTCAATCATAATTCACCGATTCCTGTTGACTCCTTTCAAGTTTATCATCGCAATAAAAGGTGAGTTCATACTTCTCCCCCTTTTATTATTTATTCTTTGGGGCTCAACATGTATCACTATCAAAACTTAAACGATTTCATACTCTTAAAACTATTATGCTCAATCTAAATGCTATTATGCTATGCCATGCTAGAATTCAAAGTCTTACATACAAATGTACGATTAGTTAACAACCCACCTTACATGTATAGCGCTATAGGTTGACACGCCGCCCCCTTTATGGGTCATGATAAGATGAAGTCTTTTGTGTTATCGAGTGTTGTTGCCGTTTGTATGGTTCTACGTGCATATGCCTATAACATGATGATTTAAGTAAAACTTTCTTATACTATATACGCAGGTCAAAACTAGTATGATCACCAATACTTTATGTGTTGACGGATATTTTATACATGTTGCAGGAAAAGCTTGATGAGACGATACAAGAAATATCACTTAGGATTCGACCTTAGAAACAAACGAAACAATATTTATTTTACTTCATGTTCAAATTAATGTATTCTTCTCATGAAACAAATTGTATACTTGTTGAATGTTAGATACGAATGAAACCTATTTTAATCTATTGTCACAATTTAGTGTTATGAAGTCTTTGAACAATCTATCACAAGTTTCACCTCGATATTTCTGCCATCGGTTGGGGTGTTACATTACCCAACCCACTCATTTTACCACCGGTGAAAAATATGATTGAACAAATACGGATATCTCATTTTGCTTCCCTAAGTGACCAACACTATGTTTTTACATCAAATACCTACACTGCCGAAACCAAGTTAAGAAGACTTTTTGCATGTAGAAAAAAGATTTATTACTTTCCAACAATTTAAAACTAAATAATTGGTGATCTTGTGAGATTAAACAACCTGTTACTCGGTAACTCGGTTAGGTGTGTTCTCCCTCCAAGTAGAAACACCTTTTTCCCAAAGGCACCTAACATAGATGAGAAAAGATATTAATCATTACATAATAAGATTAGTTTTGAATGTTCCACTCATCAGTAAACATAAATAACAACAATACCAAACACTGACCTTGCAAGCCGAACGAAACGAAATCTAACCCTCGTCCGAACTACAAAACCCCAACAAGACAAATGGTTTGATTAGAGATTTTCTAAGAATCGACTAACATATTAAAACATCTTTTATTGTTGATCTCAATGTCACCTCATCAACTTCATCAATCATTTTCATGTCCAACTGATTCATAATACAGGTTCATGTATGAAAACAAACTTGTAAACCACTAAAAGCAAAGGTAAGAGAGTTCCAATAACCTTACAGGCCGGTTCTTATTTCAACTTGTCAATCCTTTCCGAATTTCGATAACTCCAGGATAGACACGTCAAACCTTGTATGTAATAAAAAACCAAGATAAACATAGTAAACATAGTAAACACATACGTGGTTAAAGATAGCAGATTAAGTTAGATTCAAATTCTGAACAAAAACTGAGTGAAAGATGCATTACTTTATGGCCATTTGAACGCGATGATTACTCAAGAATGCAGCAAAAAGAGTGGTGACTGCTTCAACATCTGCAACCTTAAGAACAAATGCCTCCACTTTTGTTAAGAATGAGTTAAAAACTAATTTATTTTATTATTGTAAAACAAATGCCTAAACTTTTTTTTTTTGAACAGCAAATTTCATTTCATTCAATCACCAACTATTTACAATAACCTCTATGAACAAGATGCTCAAAAGAGGCCACACAAGATACAACCCAAAACGCCTAATACAATGTTTCAAATTTCAAATTTCATCCATTTGTCCCACTCCCAAGTGTAGCTTTTCGCCCGGCTTCTGACCCACATAAATGATGTCATCACAAATGCCTAAACTTCATAAAGCATGTCATCACAAAAATATCAAATACTCATTTGCTCTCATACTTTTACTTAATTACTTGTGCTCAAAACTAATTTATTTTATTATTGTAAAAGCCTGTAAAAAAAGTTCAGCACCATCTAACAAATTTTAAAGAAATCACCATGTATTAGATATCATGGCTACTAAATAATTTTAAGACACATCAGTATAAAACCGATTAACCGGTAGCACGTATATGAAAAAAATGCTAATAATTGTGATAATATAACTAAAAGAGACTCTAATCATGATGCCACTATTAATGGATCTGAAGATCACAAAAAGATAGTGAAATTAGGAACATAAGCCACTTGTTAAGTTGTTATAGCAGCATTCAAGAAAACAATTACTCATTGATATTTCTACAACTATGTAACTGAAAGGAAGGCATGCAGGTGTTCATTTAGGGTTTTATTGGAAGCTAGCAAATATTGATGGTAAAGTCAACTGAGATGCAAAGGGCCGAATCTAACATTATCCTACCGCATGAACTTGTTTACGATCTGACAATGGGAAACTCAAAAATCAAAACAACTGAAGTCAAATAGCAATTAAAAAAGAAAATGGAGGTGAACAATAAGATCTTTTGGATACTCCTTTAGACTAAACAATCTTTGCAGATCCTTGGGTATGTTTGGCAAGGAACTTTTAAGAGTTTTTAGAAGCTTCAAGCTTTTAAGAAAAAGCTCCTACTCAATAAAAAGCTTTGTTTGGTTGAAGAAGCTGGAAGCTTTTATGTTAGAGAAAAAGCTCTATAGCGAAAAGCTACTAGTACTAGCTTTTAAGAAAAAACTCTACTAGCTACAAGCTTTTAGTTAGTAAATGACACAAATACCCATTCTATTTCAAAAATAAATTAAAAACATTCTTTACAAGTTTTTAATTATGTCCATTTTGGTCATTTTATACATTTTTTTAAAAGCTTCAGCTACTCTGCCAAACACTAAAATATATTTAAAAAGCTTGCAACTACCAGCCTCCAGCTACCAGCCTCCAGCTAATTTTGCCAAATATACCCCTTGTAATATATCTCTTTTAGACTATGAAGAGTTAAAGATAAGCAATATCAAATCGAAAGTGTTAAAGACAAGCAATATAAAATCAAAAAACCAACGAGCTGAAACTAAATCCATCGACTTTTCCAATAGAAATCAAATACATAAAGTCATAAACCCGGCCTTCAATAATTATCTCTAATCGAAATCAAACGGGAAAAGCAAATTGAATTGAAACAAAATCAATAAACCATCATAGATCTGCAATCAAAATCAAACAAAAAAAAAATGTCGGTTGAAGGGTTGATGCATTTGAAAACAAATCCATAAACCCTTCTAATTGAAGGCATAACCGAAAAAGAAAAAGTGATAATCTGACAAAGCATATGAAGGAGATACCTTGAAGAAGGAGATACAGTGATTTCTCGAAGGGTAGGAGATGCAGCGAATGTAATCGTATAGAGAAGAGCAGCAAATGAGCAAAGTGAATGGAATGGAAAGTAGGTTGATTGGGGCGGGTTATAATCCAGTCCAGGTTGGGCGCGTGTTTTCTTTGTAACACCCCAACCGATGGCGGAAACATCGAGGTGTCACGTATGAATGATTGTTCAATAGCTCATGGTACTAAATGAAAGTTGTATAACATTAAACAATTTACAATTCATCTTACAAGTAAAGATTACAAAAGTTGATTAATATAAACTAAGTCCAAAGCTCCTACGTGTTCCAAGACTTGTACAACTTCCAATAGCAAATAAAACCTGAAACATGTTAAGTTGGAAATATGGGGGGGGGGGTCAACTATAAATAGTTGGTGAGAATACATAGGTTTTATATATAATTGAAAACAATATGTTGTATAGCAATCATAGTTGAAGTATAATAATGAGTAATGATAGAATATGAGTCCGACATGTAACAATGCGTCTTTTGTACAATTAAACCTTGTGTCGACTGAGACCTAACTCGCAAGTTAGTAAAAGTGTAACTGTTATCGATCATCCCTGAATTTATGCGGGGGGATGGGTTTGTCAGACCTATAGCGCTATAATTTAAACAGGCGGCTTGATCAATGTTAATGATTGTACTTTGTCTTTTTGTTACAGTCAAATGATAGAATGAGTAAATGATAGTGTAATTGAATCACAAGTTTTCAACAATGTAATAATGAGTAAATGATAGAGTATAAAATGTTTAAACATGTTTCACCTCAAAATGTAAAACAGAAAAAGGGGCTATGTAAACTCACCTTAGTGTTAGAATGGAGACCCTTGTTATATAAGCAAATGTGGCTCGTGTGTATCCAAATCTCACCCTATTTCAAATGTGATAGGGTTCCTAATTTGGGGATTAATAATTGATTTATGATTAAATTTAAATAAATAAAGAAATAATTAATGAAAATGTTTTCTGACCAATATTTACAGCGTGTCCAGCGATTGTTGATGTCTGGCATTTGGTCTTTGCTTGGTGCCGCGTCTCAAATTGTGTGGCTTTTCATGCTCGCGATTTACTGGATTATTATCTTGTTGCAAAGAGTGGGACGAGGGTAAGGAAAGCATTTCACGCGGTGGTCTTGACTACTTTCTGGAGCATCTGGCGAGCGAGAAATGATCATGTGTTTAATCAAAAAGACGTGTTGGTCAGGAAAATCTTTGACGAAGTAAGGATTATGAGTTTCTTGTGGGTCACCAATCGTACAAGAATGACGGCTTTGTCTTGGGATTTTTGGGTCCGGTTCAATTGTAGTAAAATGGGATAGGCTGGGTTCTTTTTGTTTTATGTATGTTTTGGGGCTGTTTTTTTGTTTTCGGACACTGTTTTGCTAGTGCCTTACTAGCCTTGAAATAAAGTTTATGTTGGCCGTTCAAAAAAAAAGTTTCACTATTTTAATAATATTTTATTTATCATTTTTTTTTCAATGACATGCATTGTTAACTTTATAAAAAATATAATTACGTAGTCATGTGCAATTTTATTATGTCGATGTTACCGATACCACAAACTGGGTTTACGATAAAGACATGACATGTAAGGGCTTAAAAATATAAGGTACACTTTTTTTTTTAATCTTTGAAGGAAAAATACATAATTTTGCAACCCGCTATAAACAAAAAGAACGTTTTATGTAATTTACTCTTTGAAAAAAGTGTCGATTAAAAGGTGGGGAAGACGAGGATTATTTTTTTTTTCTTTTTAGTTTTTAGTAATATTTTCTTTTGTTTGACTAAAGTATTTGCAAAAAAAAAAAAAAAAAAAAAAACCGACGCTTAAACTGGCGTCCAAACCGGTTTGACCTAAACTGGTACAAGGCCAGACGGTTTGGAATCAGTTTGTAAACCGGCAAAACCTACTTTTGGCCAACTGTAATCAATAGCAACATGGATATATAAATCAAGTTTCATGAAAATTCTACAAGGACACAACCCTAAACAAATCAGTGTAATACAAAATCAAAGAAGATATAAACCCTTACCGTCTGTTTCTAGTAGACATTTTCAAAAGCAAAGATGATCGATCATGACATTCCATGACCAAAGTTTACTGTTGGCAGTGATACAAATTTGCAGCGGAAAGATTATTGATTTCTGAATGAATTATGATCGAATATGAAACAATGAACAAAACAATATACAAGACACTGATTTTGGACAGAAATGTGGATTGTTTGTATTGAAAGAAACTTAAACAATCTTGGTAAATGTACAATATACACGACAGTTTTTCACCGAACAGTTATGTTGGTTGATATCACACCCCTTTGTTATAATCACACTGTTTTATCCGGTCATGTCTTTTGATCCCAAATGCAGTCTTGTATTCCTTTTGTTTCCCTTATGATGTGTAGCCATATTTGACCCATTTGTCCTCCTGATTCGTGCAGCAACATATGAACTATTTTGACCCATCTACTTCTATCTGACTTAGTGTATATGTCTAACCTATTACTAACTTAATCTTATACATATATATACATAATTTACACGAACTAAAATACACAAACAGTAAGTCATTAACATACTATGTACATAAACATAAGTTTATATTTAAACATCTAACACCGCCCCTAAATTAAACTTGTATTCTTTATGTTCTTGGGCAAGGTCTCTATAGCTTCCTGCAATGCTTGTTCTACCTTTGAAAAATCATATTTTCTCTTTTTCAGCAACTTCTTGGCAGTGATCCAGTCGCCTCCCATGTAGAGAGCATAGTCTTCTTCAATAGATCTTGCATTCTTGTTCAATAATGGCATTACACTTGGTTCTTCTTGCAGGAATCCTCGGCTGTCCCTCACATCAGTACTTGTACTTCCCTGTTGATTTTGTCTAGCCACCTTTTTCACAAAATATTGCCATTCCAAGACATCTAAATATTGGGCATAAAGAATTCTTACAGTATCTTTATCCTCATAATCTAAGCCCAATTCTTTTGCAATGACTACCCATAAATTATACTTTGACACCCTTTGGTGTCCACCCTCTCTCTTTACTAACACATACAAGTCATATAAGTCTATCCTTTTTCCATTCTCTATTCTTGGAGGAATTGGCTGATTTTCTACTTTTAAGTAAAAGTTTAGAAACCAATCAACCATCCTCAAGAAAGGATCTTTTAATAACTCCTTATGTGCCCAAGGATATTCAAGATCTTCTATAATATCCAAGAATTCTATACATTTTTCAATAGAATCTATGTTTATTTCTTGAACAATGTCTTCCATTTTTCTTAAATTGTTTTCTGAATCAATATCCAATTCTTCAAAATATTGACTCAAGTACTCTTCCTTCCTTCTCTCATGTTCACCTTCTTCTAAATTTAATTCTTTCAACATAGTTTCTATTGAATCTCTATTCTCCTTTACATTTATGAATTGTATGCTCTCCTTTTTAAACATATTCTGCACATAACATTTATTTCCTTCCAACTTGACTTTGAAACCTTGTAGTTTCAATTGAGATAGACTTAAAACATTCTCTTCTATGTCCGTAGAGTAGAAGACATTAGGAATGATTAATGATTGATCATCAACTGTGACATCTATCATTCCAATTCCTCTAATGAACACAAATTTATTTTTAAAACGACTTTCTACACCGAAGGATCTTCTTATTTTCAGAAAATGATCTATGTTACCAACTACATGATTTTGAATGTTTGGACTTACGTACCATATATCCTTCCAAGTTTGATCATCGGATCCATATAGGATATAATCATTACCACTACCAAATTTTTCAATAGGATAATAACTTATACCCGTATCGATCGCATCTCTGATTAACATAGCATTTTCATCCCTCTCTTTCATATTACACGCACTTATTAGATGTCCTGGTTCATGACAATAGTAGCATTTTCTTGTGTCAATTCTGCTTCTCCTTGTGGCTTCCCTTCTGTTTCTTCTGTTTCTGATACGGCTTCGATTGTTGTTCATTCCGGTTGTCACATGTGATATTTCTGAAGATTGAGACATTTGACTTGACAGACTCTTGATGTTTTTTGAAGGATAATTTGAAATTCAGTAAGCAATACTGGCTCTGATACCAGTATTGTTGGCAGTGATACAAATTTGCAGCGGAAAGATTATTGATTTCTGAATGAATTATGATCGAATATGAAACAATGAACAAAACAATATACAAGACACTGATTTTGGACAGAAATGTGGATTGTTTGTATTGAAAGAAACTTAAACAATCTTGGTAAATGTACAATATACACGATATGTTCTATTTATACTAGATAGATCGGTGGGACAATATGACAGTTTTTCACCGAACAGTTATGTTGGTTGATAACTAACTGCCACCTTTACATTTTGCCGCCAAGAATAACTGTCAAGGGTATTTTTGTAAACTTGCAGTGTATCACACCCCTTTGTTATAATCACACTGTTTTATCCAGTCATGTCTTTTGATCCCAAATGCAGCCTTGTATTCATTTTGTTTCCCTTATGATGTGCAGCCATATTTGGCCCATTTGTCCTCATGATTCGTGCAGGAACATATGAACTATTTTGACCCATCTACTTCTATCTGACTTAGTGTATATGTCTAACCTATTACTAACTTAATCTTATACATATATATACATAATTTACACGAACTAAAATACACAAACAGTAAGTCATTAACATACTATGTACATAAACATAAGTTTATATTTAAACATCTAACATTTACTACAAAAATAATTGTTAGACCTTAGTCAAACAGTAAAGTTAAACATATTAAGAGTTTACCAACTGCACAACATGAGTTTATTAAACTGT
The DNA here is from genome assembly GCA_028751855.1 of Ambrosia trifida. Lineage (NCBI taxonomy): Eukaryota > Viridiplantae > Streptophyta > Magnoliopsida > Asterales > Asteraceae > Ambrosia > Ambrosia trifida. Next base: position 84,507,888 of record CM054122.1, read on the forward strand.
ACTAAATTTCATCCCACATTTACATCATGATCATTGAATATACAAAAATAGCCCATTTACCTCTTGAAAGTATATATACCGGTATTTGTAAAGAAACATGTTTATGAAGACTCAAAATACATACCGGTATTTGTAAAGAAACGCGCTACTGTACTTTGTTGCACATAGAGAACATCGATCTATCAACCCTTAAAATTAAAGTTATTCACCAACATTGTTCTGCTAGATTTTTTCAATGAACCCATTTATCCGCATTGAACCTTAAGGAGGTTATAGATCTGATCTTTAAACAACATAAGGTAGCACGTTTCGTTACAGATACCAGTGTGTATTAATCTTCAATGAATAGCAACAACAATCAACATGATGTAGCTCTTCTCTTTACATGAATATATTTCGTACGCATATGAAACCAAAAGTGCCATAGGGAATCCTTAAAATTTACGACAGATAATGTTGTTGATGGAGTTTATGAGAAACAGATTTACCTTATAAGAATAATCTTGGGTTGCGTACGCCAAAATCAACAACCGGATCGCATACAAATTATCTAGGATTTTGTGCGTCAAAATTAACAATAAAATCGCATACTTAAATAAAATAAGTCACATATTTAATACTAGGTTAGAGACCCGTGAAGTTCACGGGTGAAGAAATTTTAAAATAAAACATCTTATCGACTAAATAAAATTAAACAACTTTTATAAGGACAGTGTTCAACTAAAAGTTTAAAACATACGATGAAAGAAAATATAACATGAAAAACTAATATTCTGTCCAAGTTTTTAAATAATTATATGTTAATGTATGATGTAATATATATTTTTTTTGTACTCGTGAAAATATTAAATTGTAAAAAATCATCGATGCAAATAAATCTCGTAAGAAAAAACATTCTTCCGCTAAACAAAATAATAGGATAATTTCCAAACGAAAACATAAGTCAAAAGATAATGTTCAAAAAACTTAATAATAATGTATCGTAAAAGGAATTAAATCAAGTACGGAAAAAAATTACTAATACGTTCATAACATTCATTGCAGCATGGTAATTTCTTAGGATTTTCACATCGAACGTTGCAAGCAAAACACATATCCACATCATCTTCTTCAACGTATTTACCCTTCCTCATGCTTACGTGATGTTTTCCTTTAATAAACTCAAGTCGACTTAACCAAAATCCATATGCAACTGGTTCAACATTTTCACATCAGTAACAAAAGGATTGGAAAAACTTCATTGCAGAAGTGCAATAGAAAAGTTGCAGGTATGGCAACTTCAACCCATTTACACATCCATTGGTTTAGCTTGGGGTGTTATTCTCTTGTCAAAAGACAGCTGATACGTATTCAAATGAATAAAACTACATGACTTACAACTTTTGACCCATTTAAAAGCGAGTAGGGATAAATTAACATCCGTCGTAAAAAAGAACTTTGTAATAACAGAGTTTTTGTAACAATATTTAACACATTACTTATTTGTAGTCATTCAGAAAATTGCTAATAGGTCAACCGAACTTGATTTGACTGACTCATATCAACCCAAACTATTAAGTTGCTATTTTGACCTATTTAGGCACCCCTAAGTCCATGAATGGTTTAGAGCCTCATTATGAGGCTTACCAAACAGCCCCTTAGAGCATTCACGGTAGCTTCCTCATCCCCTATTACTCGCAACCAATCATAACCATATATTACATTAAAAATCATTACAGTTTCTCTCTCCTCCACTCACAACCACTTTCAACAAATATTAAAAAATAAATACAGTTTCCAGATTTCCCCAAAAGATTCCCAAATATACCGATCAACAGTAGATTCTCATTTTTCTTTACTCACAACCCCTCAAAACCACCCCATATAATTTGGGGGTTACTCTCACATAAAAATGAGGGAGCTATTGTGAATGCTCTTAGTTCTCTATTTTCAAGTAAAGATTATAGAAGTTAGCTCAAGTTGATTCAACATTATCACATTACAAGTAATACAGAAGCGAATAAGTTTAAGACTATCATGCTTGTAGAGTTGCAGTTTTATTACATATATTTTTTTCTAAAACAAAACGTTTCAACCCGACCCCATTATGATGAGGTAATAGCTACCTCAAACGTCCATTTCAATCCAACCCCATTTCGGACAAACTATTTTGACCCAAACTTGTTATGACCATTTAGTAACGTGACCTGACCCAACTATTTCAATGCAAACCATTTCGGACAGAGTCCGTTTTTGATCTGAACCTTCTATGATCAGATACCTGACCTGATTCTTATACAAAAAATACCCAAAGTCGAAGTGACCAAAACCAATTTGAAGAACCCTAGTTCAGATTTTAGAAGTCAAATGGTTTCATCGCAAAGTACTCTGTGTCGACAATAAGCATGTCTATGTCAGAAAGTTTTTTTTATCCTATATTACTTCATTCTCATAATTTGTCACACCCTCAATTTCCACTTGCGGGGTTTTACCGCGAGGCGCATGACAAACCAGGATCCAAGTCAACAATCACAATAAACAACTCTATATGAAAAACGAAAAGAAACATAACCAACGATTTTATAAGCGGAAGCATTTAAGAAGCATTTAATCAGCTATGCTGTCATCCAAAATTATTCAAAACACTTTTTATTACAAAACATGCAACTATGCCTAGACGCCAATGCAGACCCGTGCGCCTAGTTCCATTTGTTGCTACCTTAGCGACCTGAGAAAAACATGCCAAAAAGATGTCAACATATAATGCTGGTGAGTTCACAGATTTATTCAATATGTTACCATGTCCATACTATATCAATGTTACCAAGTACGCTAGCTAGGCGTATGTTTTATTACTACTACGATTGGAAACCATTACTAGACACGTTTAGCAATGTTTAGCATGTTTAAACAGCCCGTATGTTCAGCATGATACCAATATTCCTGTTCGAGACAATATGCACCCGCCCGGCCCTCCAAGCCGACGAGTGGGGCAGGTCACGCCCAATAGATCTATCCACATTTCCCCCGTTGTGCATCCCCACACATTCATAGTTTCCCCCGGGACTTCCAAAGATCGTATAGGAATACAAAGTTAAAACCATAGTATGACATATGTTACCAAAATAGTTTAGCGCATGTTTTCTCCCCCAAAAGTTAAAAGCAGTAAAAGTGGGGCCGTGAACTCACCTTAAATAGCGTTCTTCGATTACAAGTAAAGATGTTAAGCCCTTGATAATCCCTCTACCGGAGATCTATCAAAATGTTCACATAAGTGTTCCGACTAATAACCATAAGGTTATCTAGTCCCCGATTGTCCAGATCGTAACCAAGTATGTTTTAAAACGTGTTTGAATGTTTAACCGACACACTAGACCGACCCGACATCCCGTTGGTGACCCATTACCCTAACTAATCAAGTACACATAGATTACACACAAGGTTCAAGCATAAAACACTTAGTTTGTATCAAAAATCTCATTTCTGCATCAGAACGGTCGAACCAGTCAGTTTTAAGTCTCCTTCGCCCGTTTTCAGTCTCCTTCGCCCGTTTTACATTTCGTTCGACCGTTTGATGCCTCCTTCGCCCGTTTTACTACGTTCGCCCAACAAAAACCCAGGTTCGACCCTGGATTCCCTCCTTCGCACCTTCGATAGGTCGAAGGAGGCCAGGTTCGCCCCTATTGTGCAAATTTTCCTAAAAACGCTTCAAACACATTCAAAACGACTCGAAACATCATCAAACACAGCGGTCAAGCATGGATAACTTATCCCTACAAAACCCCACCGATTTCCCCCGATAATACGTCTGTTTCAGCCCTTTCCCAAAATGGTAAAGATTATGGAAACATCACTTTCATGCATGAATAATTTACCCAATTTGGAAACTTTTGAAATTGATTCATATTCAACTTGAAATGCTCAGTTTGTCGAGTGTTCGATCTTTTCTTATCAATTCTATTGATCATAAATATCATGCATCAAGTCTAGATTCGTTAAAACCCCCAATACCCATAATATCATCATTTATCCAATCATAGCCCTAAACAACAATAATCTAGCATCAATAACAATCCTATATCATGTTTCTATCATAGATACAGCAGCAAATCATTGAACAACACATAACACCACATAATACACAATTTACATATGTTATTCACCATGAAATTCTATGTTAAATGATAATGTTTTGATTTAGAAAGATGTTTAAAAGGTTTTTAATCATAAAAACACCCTTAGAACAGATCCGGACAATTAGGGTTAGATGAAAACGAATTAAAATGCTTTTAAAAAGGTTTAGGATTAAGAACACACCTTGAATTCTTGTTTAGATGTTGTAGATAGGTTAGATTATGAAAAAGAAGAGCAAAAACTCCTTCCTTAGTGATTAAGATCGTATGAGAGCGTTTTGGAACGGTTAGGGTTTGTGAAATGATGAAAAATGACAAAGTTTGGTATTTATACTACTTCTCCTTCGCCCCATTTCAATGGTCGAAGGTAGCCTCCTTCGACCCTTACACAGGGTCGAATGAGCCCTGTCCTGGTCGAAGGGAATTCTTTCAATTCCACTTCCCAGGTTCGCCCATTTACAAAGGGTCGAACCAGGCAATTGTTCTCATTCGACCACTCGAAGTGGTCGAACCAGAACTCCTTTTTAACTAGTTTTCCAGTTTGTCGTGTTTAACGCATTCTAACACATCTTAACACATAAGCATGCATCCTTAATCTATATTTGACATATTTAAGCATAGATAATCATTTACACATCATTTAAACACATCTATGTATATAATCCACCACACGACCCATAATCTACACATATACTTAATTAGTTCATGTAATGTCACCAACAACGGAACCCGGTACTAGTGTATTACCAAAACGACTCCCAATGATCCTCCAGATCATTGTACCCTGGACAATCCTAACTTGACCCGACTCAACTAACCTAGTTAAGTTCGTTTATAAACGTTTCTCGCTAAGGTAGACTTAGATGTTACTAATATGTTTAAGCCAAACATGCCGGGTGTCACATAATTTAAGGTTTAACTAAATACCACAAAAGAATTCAAACACTAATATGATACGTAATTGACATGAGTCTTTTAGTAAAAATATAAAAGAATAGATTTTTATTTTTATAAATCAGTAAATTGGATGATCACATTAACATGGTTCCTCATAATTTAGTGACACCTCTTCACATGTAATTGTTTTCTTTCTTCTTTCAAAGAAATATGTAACTATTGCTTTTGATTACCAAGAACACAAATGGAATAAACGAAAGTGAATGAAGAAGCACGTATGGTGGAAGTAAAGTCGAACGGAAAACATACCTATGTGTGGAATTTGATGGAACCCAGTTCGTATGATGCAAAGAGTATAAGTGGTCAATTTTCATCTAGAAAGAAAACCATCTGCTACAATATGGTTTTAAATGCTCTCGTCTAACTGCACTACGGTAATGATATATTCCTGAGTTAATGTTACATATTTCAGAATACAAGAACTTGCACAAAAAGCCTCAAAGTTAGTTTCTAGTGGACCTAATTCAGAATACAAACAATTTTTTTACAAACTTAATTGAGAAGTAGGCAAACTAAAACCTTTTACAAACTTTTTACCAAGACATATGAAAAATATGAATTAAAATAACTATTAAAACGAAAAAAAAGAGCAATTATCTTATCACCATGCCTTAAGAAAGCAAAAGTAGCACAAGTAATAGCGTGAGTCCTAGAGCAGAACTGAAATTATACCATGTTGACTGTTGAGCATATCAAATTTGCACCAAAAATGGTAATAAAAACAGAAAAAATAATATTAAAAATGATAAAAACCTATGGCTAAACAATTGCAGATTCGAAACCAAAATTTTTTGCAAAAGCTTAATCAAGGGCTACTCAACCCTCAACTTCTTCATGCCCATATCCCGTGAAACCACCAAAGTGCTACATTAATATAATTATAAAAAAAAAAAGTTTTAGGAAGCAAGATATAACTTCATATCTTGCAACTATATTTAATATTATGCCAAAAAAAAAAAAAATTAAAGGAAGCTACAAATAATTTGTATATTAATAATTCAAAGTGAAAATAGATCTGACACACATGAGATCTAACCCTTGCCTACATAAATATTACATCAACTTCAAGACAAAAAGAAGATTAGACGGCCAACATATTTAAATGATAAATTATTAACTGCAAAAACAACACATTTTTTTTTGGCAAACAGACAACCTTTTTTATTGGGTTGTCATTCGAATAAATCATATTGTAATGTCAACACTGTATCATATTGTCAACATAAACTAATGTATTAAGTTTGACAATAGATAGGAAACGAAAAAGTGTCATACACATAAATATTACACACTCCTAAATAATCAATTATGGTCTTAGATAAGGGATATGTAATCGGTCAGTCTTTATCAATTATGATCCACCACGACCACCTCGACCGCCGCCACCACCACAACTATGGCAACCATCAACTACAATCGCAACAACAATAATAATAAATCCATTTATACAAATATCAACAACAAATTACCAACAGATTGTAATTGTATGTTGACAAGGGAACATCACCTGGCCATTCATAGCCATAACGGTGTGAAAAACTTGAATGAAAATGGTTTCCATTGTCCAGAAAAGGTGGTGGTTCAAAGGACCGTCTGGTGAATAAGCAGGATCACTTTTTGACCAGAAAGAAGGGTTGACATTTTTTGATATGGGAACATATGACAGTTTGAAAATTACGGTTTCACAAAAAAAGGTTTCATGAAGTATACCAATACCTACATTCAAAAAGAAAATATAAGACCAAAATTATATCTTTAAAATGCAACCAAAATTAAGTATCGGTATATAAAAGATACCTGCACAACTTCATCACCAAGCCCATATTATGAAACCTGCTATTTAGGAAAAACGTGTATGCTAGCCCAAGTAAGTCTTCTGGGCTCATAAATAATCATGTCGCCTTTACCCCGTAAACACCCAATATGCCTCGAGTGCACCAGAAGCCTAGTAATGGATGCACGAGATTCAAACCCAGCCTCAAGGATTCTACTATGGACCTGCATAACCACATCTTGTGCAGAATAAGGTGATAAAAAAAATCAAAATTCAAACAGGAATCACAAATATGAAAAGATTTAAATCAAGGTCATCTCAGAATCATGAAAGATTGCATGTTTCTACTTTTTCAACAAATTAACAACATAAAGTTGCAAATATTGACAGATTTAAATAAAATAGCTGCTGTAAGTTGATACTGCATCTTTCCATTTCTACTTACCAGCTGGTTCTGAAAATCTAACACAATAATATGGGCATGTCCTGAAGTTTGATTTTACTTCTTTATATAATAAGTACTGTCTCTAAGTTCTAACTTCTCTTCTGCAACCAGACCTGACAAGAAGCTTTGCAGTTGTTGGATCGATTTGTCATAAACAGGAGGAGTTGCACAAAATATCTGCAGCAACAACATAACATACCTCTCGTTATCTCACTCGTATATTATCTTATTTGCATAAAAACTGTATAATTATCATTACATAGACTGCCTGTCACCTTGAGACTGTTACCGACATTTTTAAGCATGTCACCGACATTTTTAAGCATTCCAAGGATGAATTTCTGCACCAGAAGTTACAAGTTCTCGTTACTACTTATAATATAATTTGCTAAATGTGACTATTAGTCAAATGCCTTTAATAACTTTAACAACTGATATCAATGATATATACCTCATACACGGTCATTTCTTTTCTTAACTGATCTTCAACTGAAGCCACTAATGATTCAACATCCTCATCTGCCCCTAACACCTCATTATTAGCTACGGATTTGCCACCATCAGTCATGTCATCCACCAGTGTATACAAGTGGTCATTTGAATCAGCACCTGATGAGTCAACCACAATACCCTACGCATAAAGAAGGAATTTATATAATTATTTATGGTTTTGACCACTATTTCAAAGAGAGTGTGTTACCCTTTTTTGCTATTAGATAGATAAGTGTGGGATAAAAACATAACACAAATCGCCCCACTAATAAGTGAACAGGGTGAATTAACCACCTTTTTTACAAAATAACAAACCGTTGAGAAATATACTAATCTAATGCCCCAAACACGCTAATTGAATTGATAGATAGATATTATCACAGGGATATTAGCTCAAAGACCAAGTAAATATGAGATGCATAAGGAATGAATGAGAAATTTAACAAACATCAATGTTTTACCTTCTCTAGAATGAAGTTGGTTGTGGCGAAGATCAAGGCTTTGCACCCATAATAACAGCTCAAAGGATCCAATTTGTGATAAAGACAAAGATTTCAGTCTTAAACACATAGAACCAGTGATATCCGAAGAAGTTGACTCTTTATACTGCCAGTAGTTTTCATCACAGATTCCTTGCAAGAGGTCACCTGCAATATCACTGAAAGTACTTACAAAAGGGTCTACTCTGGTTATCTCTAGTCGGTCAAACGGTGAACCAAAAAAAAAAAAAAAAAAAATTCTTATACAGAAACAGGTTGAACAGGTCAAATGTGGCCCAAAGGGAATCTCTAATGCATAAAATCTCCTAAATAATTATACTAATTAATACAATAGATCATACATGGCACACTAATTATATTGGAAAAGAACATCAACTTTAGACAAAAAGGCAAACCCAAACCGTCCCAACCGTGTCGAATATTACTTATTTAGACCTGTAACCCACCCCACCCATTTTACCGCCTCCAGTTAAGCTTTTACCTGTTGACCTAGAAACAAATGTTATTCTCTTACCAAAAAGGATAATGCGTAGAGAAGCAAGCTATTACCTGTTTTAAGAAAACCAGGCTGTACTCATCCTTGTAATACTGGTAATGTGCGGGGTCTAACTTCATCAATTCAGATTTCAGAATATTGTTGCAAAACCTCGTCCACATGAGTTCTGGTTGGAGCAACTGGAATATCGCTTGACATCATGGCATCATATGCCATCAATAATCTTGCAGGTGTGAGCTTCCCAATTTTACTATTAAACAATACAAAAAATAAATTTCAATACCTCCAGATTATGAACTCGTTTAAAATATAAGGAGAATTTCACATTGTCAATAATGTCCATAGATAGATTGGATCATTCGATGTCAGCAGAGGTTAAGAAGGAGGAGGCGGAGCCACGAAGCCGGAGGTCTGAGAGGGGGTTGTGTACTGATTATGGAACCCTAACCTATTGATTTGATTCTCTTCAATCTTTGAGCCAAAAGAAACAGAGACCACGAGTATGATGAATCATAGGGTTTGCGAAGATGTAGAATCGTTGATGGCGTCTAGAAGGATAGCGTGTAAGAATATATTTATATATATTCTATTATGTGGCCCTTATAATCATTTATCTAATAAATAATCAATGACCTAAATACCCCTATTGGTTTAACTGGTCTTTATGTGATGGACGTAATTACCCTTAATGAACTATTAAATAGGGTTTCCCCTTGGGTGTATATATAGAGGTTATTAGGAGAGGTTAATGACTAATGAAACACTAATACTCTAAACCCTAATTCTTCCCTCTCCTCTCTAAACTGAGATCCTTGATCTCCTTAAGCCATCCTAACTGTACACCCTAAACGGGAACCCGATCATCCTGTAGATCATGAAGTATTCCCTCTCCGTGGTTACTGGCCAATAAGGTACATATCTGATTTATTATTATGTTTATGTATTATATTCAATGAATTGATTAACATGTGGTATCAGAGCATATGTTGATTATATCAATTCTTATTTGATTTGCAATAATTAAATCATTGTTTCGAAACTTTCTATAACTTTCAAAATATTTCGAACCATATCAATTCGTGGTTGTTAAATATTTATTGATAATGATTACAGAAAGTTTTTGCAAATTTAATAATGTTTGCCATAATAATTTTTCAATGATGGTTCACAGAACCATTTGTGAATCAAGAAAAAAAATCAAAAGCTTCGAATAATGTTCTGTGTTTTTTTTTCTTTTCTAAAGTCAGCAATTCCATAAAGTCAAACTTACGAATTTTAATTTTTTTTTCTTTTGATTTATTATGATACATATTATTTGATTTATTGGAAAATTGATTTTCTGAGCAAATCACGAAAAATCAAGAACATTAATTTTATTTGATTTAATTTTTTCAAATCACGAAAATCGCTATAAATTAGTTAAAATCAAGATTATAATTTGTTTCCTAAAATTTTGGGAGTAACTTAATCTCCAAGGTTTTAAATTAAATGTTTATAATATTTTTGAAATCTTTGAAGATTTACTGAAATCCCTTAATTAATTGAAACGGATTTTCTCAAATCCCTAAATTATAGCACTTATGGGTATCATAGTTCTCAGACAAATTGTTCTCGGATTAATATTTTCGAAAGGGAGTTCTCAAACACGTTTGCGGATTTAAGGTTCACGGACAACCAGTTCTCGGTTTCTATTTCCGAAATCAAAAATCGAGAACCTAAACTGCAACCGAGAACCTAAGAACAAAATCGAGAACCAATACGAAATCCAAGAACCAACATTAAATTCGAGAACCCTTGTATTTTCCGAAAACTAATTTGTTTTTCCGAGAACTAGTAAATTTTCCGAGAACTAGGAACAAGGTCGAGAACTAACTATTTTTCGAGAACCTCCTTGTTGTTTTCGGGAACTAATTGTTTTTTCCGAGAACCTAATTTATACCGAGAACTCAATTGTTACCAAGAACCATGACAAGTTCGAGAACTAACCATTTTCTCGAGAACTTCCTTGTTTGCGAGAACTAACTATTTTTCTCGAGAACCTCTTTTCCCGAGAACTAAGCCTACTTTCCCGAGAACTGGTAATCTAATATTTTCTCGGGGTTTGCAATTAATTAGTTGATTAGTTTTGAAAAAACCTTAACTAATATGTTTTCAAAACCTAAATCAATAAACATTTTGCTTCACTTTGATAACACTTAAAAGGTCCCACTTCTGCCCAAAGGTGATGTGCTACCTTAACATAGTTATCTAAGTCTAACTAAGCATACCATATTAGTTTTGCCTAATTAACAAGAATGTCTCACTTCTGTCCAAAGATGATGTGTTACATTCATGTCCTGCAAAACTAAATTGTGCCTAATAAATTAAGTGTTCCACTTCTGCCCAAAGGTGATGTGCTACACTTAATTGCACATCATGCTTAAATGATTTCACTTCTGCCCAAAGGTGATGTGCTATTGTTTAAGTAGAACCTTTAATTAATCTATTATATTTTGGTGTTTATAATAGATGTTATCACATCTTCATCAAAACAATGATCCTCACATATTAATGATCCTTCATTAATATAATGATCCTAATTTCTTGTCCGCCTTACTTGAATATCCCATAACATAAATCACTCTAAATTTCTTCTAAAAGGTTATATCTCAAACTAACTAATCCACTCTTATTCCAAAACTTAATATGATTTGCTCTTAATAAGTCTTGATTATCCCTTAAGACATGACATCCTGCTAATTTTCTAATAAAATAAAATTTATTTTTATTAAGAAGTGGGATAAGTCAAATATAATGTCACTTATGGAAATCAAGAACTCAAATTAATAATTGCTATCAGGGGAGCCATCAAAGATTCTGAAATTCCTAAGACTAATTTTGTTTCTATGAAAGAATCAAAAGAACTCTTAAAGAAGCATGCAATAAATCTAAGTCAAATAATAACGTTAGGTGACATTCGTGAATACATCATAATATTGAATAACATGGCCTATTAAACTAAGGGCTTATTCATGGAATCGATAAAGATTTTCAGTGCGTTATAAAATAACTTTTCCATTAGTACGATTGGATGCCTTATGAATCAACTACAACACTCAGAAGTACCAAAGGAAAATGAGTGTGTTGATAGCAACATACGTACAGGAAAAGAAATGCCTAAAACTGAAAAAATCAGATGTTATTCACCTTACTACCACTAAAACTTAAAAGTGGAAGATAACTTACAATAGAGAGGAAAGTTTTAAAGTCCGGAAACAAAATACAAGTACTGCTTCCAGCTCTAACTTCTCCAATCGGATGTCTCACTGCAAAACTATGCCATTAGACTAGGCACAAGCAATGAGATAATCCATAAGCTAAGGAAACAGCTGGCTAAGTTAAGTAGTAGAAAATCGATGATATTTGACTCCACAAATATAAATATTCCAATTAACACATAATTGTTGAGTCTAGTTCTATTCGTTTCCTTACCAGATTTCAACAAATACTTAAGATGAGAGTAAGTGGCGAATTTATTGTTAAGGTTGAAAGAACCATTAATAACTGGTCTTTGTATTAGGCTTTATGATACCTTACAATATTCTGGAGATTACTCAGAATTTTAGTATCAATACTAAAGCCACACTTTGACAGTTATGAGTTTTTATTACCAAAACGAAGTCACTATTAACTTAAACTCTCATATTTTAGTTGTTATTATCTGAACAGAAACATTATAAAATAGAACAAGATGATACATACATTTTCACAACTTTGTTATCATGAAAATGAAAATTTAACAAAGGATAATGAGACCTATGATTTCATCCATTGAGACCAAATTTTTTCATGAGCAATCATGAATAGGTTAATGAAGGATGATTTGTTATCAAATCTCATTCTTAGTGACTTTAAAGCATGTGTTAAATGTCCTAAACATTAAAATGGCAGAAGGAATAAATGGGTTTCCATCACATGGTATAATTAACTGACATTAGTGGAGCTTAGAAAAATATCGACTTGTATCTAACCTGTTTCATGCGGACCTAAGTCTTCAAGAAATCAATTCATATATACTTAAATAGTTTCCTTCTAAATACGTCCTTAAAATTTCTTACGAATTCTGGACAACAAGGAAATCAAGTCTAAAATATATGAAATATTCCCATTCACATGCATCGCTAAAACTTATCCTATGGAGTTCCCAGATACCTAAAAGATCAGTGGGAGCATTAAGTGTCCTAATTATAACTTGCAAAAGTTGCAAGAGGTAGGAGCATTAAGTGTCCTAATATTGCTCCTTATTTACCTGAGAATGAAAGCATTTAACCAAGAGCTAATTCATAAAATTGCATATGTATCCTAATAAACCCAATAGTTAAATCAGGAGGTCATCTAGGTCTAAAAGGCCTACTAACTTTGATGATTAAGTACCTTACCTGACTAAAGCTGAAATGAATGTTTGGAAAGTTTACTGATCCTACCTCTTCTTATTATATCTTCAGATTCAATTAAATCTTCTAAATTGGATAAAGCTATTATTGACAAGCTTTGTGTCACACCCTCAAAATCCGCTTGCGGAGTTTTACCGCGAGGCGCATGACAAACCAGGATCCAAACCAACGATCACAATAAACAAGTCTAAATGTAATTAATGCAATACCAAAACAAAATTTAAAAATCCCGTTTACAGCGGAAGCTTATTCAAAATAAAGTTCAACATAATTAACCAAAGTTCAATGTTTATGAAATCATGCAACTCTATCTAGACGCCGTGCAGACGCGTGCGCCCTAGTTCCATGTGCTACCTTAGCGACCTGAGAAAACATGTAAAAGTTTACGTCAGCACAAAAATGCTGGTGAGTTTACAGGTTTGCAGTTCAAGTACCAAGTCCACCTGTCCATACTATAATAAATAGAAAACCAGTATACGCTAGCTAGGCGTACGTTTTGTTACTACCACGATTGGAAAACCATTACTAACACGTATACCAGTTTTGTGCCCGAATAGTTCCAAATGTTCCTGTTGTTCCTGTTTGAGACAATATGCACTCGCCCGGCCCTCCAAGCCGACGAGCGGGGTTGGTCATTCCCAATAGCGCTATTCACATTTCCCCGTTGTGCAAACCCGCACATTCATGGTTCCCCCCGGGACTTCCAAAGATCGTGTAGTACACAAGAGAAACCCATAGTATGACAGTAGTTATCAAATAATCGTTTTAACACATGTTTTCTCCCCCGAAAGTATAAAACCAGTTTAAAAGAGGGGCCGTAAACTCACCTTAAATTCCTTTACTCCTAATCCCGAGTAAAATCAGCTGCTGTGTTAGTCCCGTACAGTGGCGACCTAACATATGACAGTTACAAGTACTTAGACTAATAACCCGCAGGTTAACTAGTCCCTAGATGTCCAGACCATAACCAAGTTCGTTTGAAAACACCGTGACTGTTTAACTGACCCAATTGACAAGACTCGACATCCCATTGGTGACCCGAGACTCCCGTGTTATGTTTACGCTCCAAAACATACATTAACGCATCTACACTTAACATACGTTAACACACTCAACAAATTATAGCACATAGTTCACGTATCACCGAATTACATCCAAATATATGTTACCAAGTTATTAGACATGTTACTGGGTTCCTAGCATGTTTCTACATGTGAAATCGGGTCTCGGAATGCTAATTTATACTCACAGCAGCAGTACACGCGATTAGGAAAAGTCAACTAGCATTTAGGTTGGTCAACTAGCAATTAGGAATCCTAATCGCCTCTATTATAGGCGATTGGGGCTATACCATATGTTATTATTAGCAATTAGGGCTAATCACGTGAACTTACATGCAATTGGGGCTAATCACGTGAACTTACATGCAATTGGGGCTAATCACGTGAACTTACATGCAATTAGGGCTAATCACGTGACATTATATGCGATTGGGGCTAATCACGTGACATTATATGCGATTGGGGCTAATCACATGACATTATATGCGATTGGGGCTAATCACATGCCATTATTGGCGATTAGCTCCCCAATCTCATGAATTATAGGCGATTAGCCTTGCTAATCGCCTGTAACCATGCTGTTCCGGTTTTTCGCGCGTTTAACACCCCAGATCAGATCCAGAACGTGTGTAACTACCCAATATCATCCCAAACACTATCCTAAACATGTTTAACCCAAAACCCTTCGTTCAACCTCGTATTATCAGTCCCGCATGCAACCAAATCAATCCAAACACTATACACATAGCATGCAACATCAATTAACGCATGTAAGCATAACCCTATTATCCGATTACTGAGGTTCCTATCATCATACTAACAATATTACCTCTGACCTAGCATGATAACACATCAAAACATCATCAAGATCCATAAAAATCCTATCTTTCTAATCATACATACCCATAACGCATGTTAATTAGTTATAATCCGATTAACAACCTTTATTGACGATTTTCAGAAAGCCTTTTTGTTTATGAACAG
Organism: Ambrosia trifida; assembly: GCA_028751855.1. NCBI lineage: Eukaryota > Viridiplantae > Streptophyta > Magnoliopsida > Asterales > Asteraceae > Ambrosia > Ambrosia trifida. Next base: position 84,523,142 of record CM054122.1, read on the forward strand.
GTCTGGACCATTAGGGATTGATTAAAAACATTTACAAAGTGTTATGGATAAGAATCAAACCTTAGAATTGTAAAAGATTGATGGTTAGACCTTGAAACCTTGTGTTTTTGATCAAAATCGCCTTCCAGAGGTTGTTTAGGTGTGTGGGGCGGTTATGGGATGACTAGGGTTGATATTAGGGAGTTTAGGAGGTTAAGTGTTCTATTTATAGGCGTTTCTAGTCGTTCCAGCACGTTACATGCGATTGTGCAGCAGTTCATGCGATTAGGGCTGCTAATCGCATGAAATTCATGCAATTGGGGCCTAATCGCCTAAAGATAGACACGATTAGGACCCTAATCGCATCTAATCTTGCCTAATCGCCTCCCCTATTGGTGATTAGGCCTCCTAATCGCCAATAGGGGTTGGTTTGGTGCGTTTTGCGCGTTAAACCCCGTTTTAACATATGTTAATGCATATTCATGTACCGACAAGTCATATAATGATTGTAAACACATAACACAAGTAAATACACATATTTACACTCGTTCACCAATTCCCGGGACTCGAGACTCGTACGTTCCGTATGCTCTGACGATCCTACAAATCGTCACCGTTTGGACACTTGGTTAAGGACTGACATCTAACGAACCTCTAGACCAACATCCAATGATCTTCTAGACTAACCAGTAGTTCCCGAACCATAACCCGACCTAACTAACCCAGTTAAGTACCGTATACGCGTGACTCGCTAAGGTAGACTATCATCTAGACCATGTTGTTAACCCGAATTTGCCGGGTGTCACATCATCCCCACGTTAAAAGAATTTTCGTCCCGAAAATTGCGTAAGTAACAAAAGAAACAACGAAGGGAATAAACAAACAGATAGGAATCAATAGAGAGTAGAAATCAAGAGAGAGATTTACCCGAGGTGTCACATCATCCCCACGTTAAAAGGAATCTCGCCCCGAGATTCATTCATCTGTCGAGGAGACATATCTTGACTCGAACGCTTCCTTAGGAAATAGGTGAGGATACTTAGACTTCATCTGATCCTCTCGTTCCCAAGTGTATTCCGGTCCCCGGTTCGAATTCCATCGAACCTTCACGATGCGAATCTTGCTGTGTCGTAAGCTACGAATCTTGTAGTCGAGTATCTCCACAGGTTCTTCCACAATCCGAAGACGATCGTCAACCCTGATCTCTTCTAGTGGAACGATGAGAGACTCGTCAGCCAGACACTTCTTCAAGTTTGACACGTGGAAGACGTTATGTACGTTACCGAGCTCCGTCGGTAAATCAAGACGATATGCCACCGGCCCAATCCGTTCCAGGATCGTAAATGGTCCGACATACCGTGGGTTGAGTTTGCCACGCTTCCCGAAGCGTATGACGCCCTTCCACGGAGAAACCTTCAGAAGCACTTTGTCGTTAACTTGGAATTCCAGTGGTTTGCGACGCTGATCGGCATAACTCTTTTGCCGGTCCCGTGCCGCCGCCAACCGATTACGAATCTGCACGATCTTTTCCAAAGTTTCGTACACTAGTTCGGGCCCAGTGAGTTGACTCTCACCCACCTCAGCCCAACAAAGAGGAGAGCGGCATTTCCGTCCGTACAGTGCCTCGAACGGAGCAGCCTTGATGCTCGTGTGATAACTGTTGTTGTACGAGAACTCTACCAACGGCAGATGAGCTTCCCAACCCTTGCCAAAATCGATCACACATGCCCGCAGCATGTCTTCTAAAGTTTGAATCGTACGCTCACTCTGCCCGTCAGTCTGTGGATGGTAAGCCGTACTCATGTCTAGTTGGGTACCCAAAGCCTTGTGCAAAGACTTCCAGAAGTGAGACGTAAAATGGGAGTCACGATCCGAGATAATAGAAACAGGTACCCCGTGCTTGGAAACAACTTCTTTCAAGTAGAGACGAGCCAAACGATCCATAGTGTCGGTCTCCTTAATAGCAAGAAAATGGGCTGATTTCGTTAACCGATCGACAATCACCCATATCTTGTCGTTCCCGCTTGGTGACTTAGGAAGTTGTGTGACAAAATCCATAGTAATCCGTTCCCATTTCCATTCCGGAATTTCAGGTTGTTGCAGGAGACCCGACGGTTTCTGGTATTCCACCTTGACCTTAGCACAGGTCAAGCATTTGCTCACGTATGAGGCTATGTCCGACCTCATGTTTGGCCACCAGTAAAGTACCTTCAGATCTTGGTACATCTTATCCGATCCAGGATGAATAGAATACCGGGACTTATGAGCCTCATCAAGAACAAGCTCCCGTAGTCCCCCGAATAAAGGAACCCATATGCGTTCTGCGAAATAGTGCAGGCCATCAGGCCTTCGCTCTAGGTGCTTGTCAGCACCGTGCATAGTTTCAGCTTTAAGGTTTTCCTCCTTCAAAGCTTCCAATTGGGCAGAACGGATTTGGTCAGGTAGCGACGAATGGATAGTGAGCTGCAACGCCCGAACGCGACGAGGTTTAGAGGATTCCTTCCTGCTCAAGGCGTCTGCTACAACATTCGCCTTGCCAGGATGGTACTTAATAGCACAATCATAATCGTTCAAAAGTTCAATCCAGCGACGCTGCCGTATGTTCAAGTGTTGTTGGTCGAAAATGTGTTGGAGACTCTTGTGATCGGTGTAGATGGTGCATTTGGTACCGTACAAGTAATGTCTCCAAATTTTCAACGCGAATACCACAGCACCCAACTCCAAGTCATGAGTTGTATAGTTCTTCTCGTGCACCTTGAGTTGACGAGAAGCATACGCAATCACTTTCTCGCGCTGCATCAACACGCAACCGAGTCCATGAATGGAAGCATCACAGTAAACGACAAAATCATCAGGACCCTCAGGTAAAGACAGAATAGGAGCAGAACACAGTTTAGACTTCAGTTCTTCAAACGCGGACTCTTGCGATTCACCCCAGTCGAACTTCCTATCCTTCTGAGTGAGAGTGGTGAGGGGTTGAGCAATCTTCGAGAACCCCTGAATGAAACGACGGTAATAGCCCGCAAGGCCTAGGAATTGCCGCACCTCAGTTGGCGTCTTAGGTGCTCCCCAGTCCTTGATCGCTTCGATTTTAGCAGGATCGACATGAATCCCTAGTTCATTAACCACATGTCCTAGAAATTGGACTTCGCGTAACCAAAAGTCACACTTTGAGAACTTGGCGTAAAGTTGTTCCCTTCGCAAGAGTTCCAAAACTAACCGCAGATGTTCCCCGTGTTCGGTCTCGTTCTTGGAGTAGATCAGAATGTCATCAATAAACACAATGACAAACTTGTCCAGATACGGTTTACAGACGCGGTTCATCAAGTCCATGAAAACCGCCGGTGCGTTCGTGAGACCGAAAGGCATGACCAAGAATTCAAAATGGCCATAACGTGTTCGAAAAGCAGTCTTTGCAACGTCAGCCTCCCTGACGCGCAGCTGGTGATAACCGGACCTCAAATCGATCTTGGAATAATAACTAGAACCCTGAAGCTGGTCGAATAGATCATCGATACGTGGAAGAGGATAACGGTTCTTGACGGTCAACTTGTTCAGCTCTCTGTAGTCTACACATAATCGGAAACTCCCATCCTTCTTCTTGACAAATAAAATCGGGGCTCCCCAAGGGGAAGAACTCGGTCGGATGAAACCCTTGTCCAAGAGTTCCTGCAACTGGCTAGATAATTCCTGCATCTCGGGAGGTGCAAGACGGTAGGGGGCCCGAGCAATAGGGGCAGCCCCTGGTACGAGATCAATACCGAACTCGACTTGACGATGAGGAGGAAGACCAGATAGATCATCGGGAAAAACATCAAGAAATTCGCGAACTACCGGAATGTCGTCAATCTTCTTCTCATCACTGGAGGAAACAGATAAGAGTGCCAAAACGGCTGGATAACCCTTTCGAAGACACTTAAGGGCTTTCATGCTAGAGATGATGTTTAGCGAAACACCACCCTTGATACCGTACACAGAAAGAAATTCTCCATCAGGGAGAGGAATCCGAATAACCTTATCGTAACAGACGATCTCCGCGCGATACAAAGATAACCAATCCATCCCTACTACAACGTCAAAACTACCCAATGGTACCGGCATAAGATCGATGGGAAACGTTATACCCGACAATTCTAACTGACACTCCCGAAGAACACTAGTAGCTTCAATCGTTTTACCGTCAGCCAACTCAATAATATACTTGGTCTCTAATGGTACAGATACTACATCTAGCAGTCGACTAACACCCATGGATACAAAACTCTTGTCGGCACCAGAATCAAATAACACGCTAACAGAATGATTATTGAGAAGAAACGTACCGGTGACTGTATCAGGGTCTTGCCTAGCCTCAGCAGCTCCAATTACGAAGGCACGTGCATTTCTGCCGCCGCCCCCGTTGTTCCCATTCCCGTTGTTTCCACCCTGTTTCAGTTTTGGGCAATCCTTCTTGTAATGCCCAGTGTCACCGCAGTTGTAGCACCCTTGTTTCCCCGTAGCACCCTGAGTAGTCGGAGCAGAACTGTTGGTCGGAGCCTGAGTTGATGGAAGTGTAACCCGACAGTCTTTAGCATAGTGGCCTGTTCGCTGGCAGCGGTGGCAACGGTTACTGTCGCAGTTCCCTTGGTGATGGCGTCCACACTTGTTGCACTTGGGCAGTTTTCCCGCATAGCCACCCTGCTTATTACCCGAAGACGATGAACCCCCATTATCAAACTTCTTTCCCTGCTGCGTAGACCCAGATCCCTTCCCGTCGTTTTCCCACTTGCGCTTATTGTTCTCTGGAGCCTTAGCAGTCGAACCCTTCGCCGGCAAAATCCCCTCATTCACCTTTAAATTAGTCATCCTATGTGCAGATCGAACTACCTCCGCATAAGTAGGATGATTCCCAGCAGCCACTAACCCTGCGATTTCCGGCACCAACCCTGAGACATAATGTTCAATCTTACGATACTCCGGCACATGCAAGTCGGGACATAGCACTGCCAACTCATTCCTCCTCACAGTATACTTCTCTATTTCAGACCCAGTCATCTTGAGGTTCCACACCTCATGCTCCAGCTTCTGTACCTCTTCTCTCGGGCAATACTCCCGCTTCAGCAACTGCACAAAGTTCTCCCACGGCATAGCATATGCCTCCCCAATCCCCATGTTCTGGGTAATACCATTCCACCAAGTCAATGCCACGTCTTGAAATAACGCAGCCGAATACTTCACCCGATCTTCTGGGAGACAGTTACACATCAAGAATACCGACTCCACTTTCTCTAACCACCTAAGCAAACTGACCGCACCCTCGGTGCCAGAGAATTCCTGGGGTTTGCAGTCCCGGAACATCTTATAGGTGCACATGGGTGGGGGTGGGTCAACAGGACCACCTGAAATGAAACGTATGAGAAATCACGAATAACGTACACAAGACTCACCAATGAGGCAAAGAAAATGGATAAAACAACTTACCACCACCGTTGTGCCCTAACTGAAAGGCAGCCTGGAGCAAGTTGTTCAGATCAGCCTGTGACAGGTTAATACCTCCACCACGACCACCAGCACCACCACGACCACCACCGCGTCCACCACCGCGTCCACCTCCTCGTCCTCCACGCACTCCAGACATGATTCTGGCAGAAAGAACGAGAAAATTTAGTTTCGCAGTTAAAGATAACCACAAATGTTCACAAGATTAAAGCCAGATCCAATCCAGGACTATCCCTTCAAACTCAGAGCTCACTAGTGCTTCCATGCATTTCGTTTTATGATTTTGTGTGCACCCAAAATGATAAAACGCTCTACATGGTCCTCCAAGTGTTCTCCTAGTTCAAAGATCAAATCACCGAACATAGACTCTTAGCTACACACCGTAATACTACGGTAGTTCATGACAAGTGTTTCTATTGGAGTGCGACAGGGGAGATGTCCGAGCCTTGGACAAATCTCAAGAGCACACGAGTTACCCCAATAGACTACACCGCCTAGGAAACAAGTAACCCAACCTAAAATAGAACGGATGATGTAACGCAGAAAGACCAACGATTTAGAGACACCCCGACAAGACCATACGTAAACCACTATAACGTTTAGTACCATGTGATCGTCTAGTGTGTGCGACTCGGCTATAGACTAGACTCTACATGCAGTCCTAGTTCACTATAACCATTGGCTCTGATACCAATCTGTCACACCCTCAAAATCCGCTTGCGGAGTTTTACCGCGAGGCGCATGACAAACCAGGATCCAAACCAACGATCACAATAAACAAGTCTAAATGTAATTAATGCAATACCAAAACAAAATTTAAAAATCCCGTTTACAGCGGAAGCTTATTCAAAATAAAGTTCAACATAATTAACCAAAGTTCAATGTTTATGAAATCATGCAACTCTATCTAGACGCCGTGCAGACGCGTGCGCCCTAGTTCCATGTGCTACCTTAGCGACCTGAGAAAACATGTAAAAGTTTACGTCAGCACAAAAATGCTGGTGAGTTTACAGGTTTGCAGTTCAAGTACCAAGTCCACCTGTCCATACTATAATAAATAGAAAACCAGTATACGCTAGCTAGGCGTACGTTTTGTTACTACCACGATTGGAAAACCATTACTAACACGTATACCAGTTTTGTGCCCGAATAGTTCCAAATGTTCCTGTTGTTCCTGTTTGAGACAATATGCACTCGCCCGGCCCTCCAAGCCGACGAGCGGGGTTGGTCATTCCCAATAGCGCTATTCACATTTCCCCGTTGTGCAAACCCGCACATTCATGGTTCCCCCCGGGACTTCCAAAGATCGTGTAGTACACAAGAGAAACCCATAGTATGACAGTAGTTATCAAATAATCGTTTTAACACATGTTTTCTCCCCCGAAAGTATAAAACCAGTTTAAAAGAGGGGCCGTAAACTCACCTTAAATTCCTTTACTCCTAATCCCGAGTAAAATCAGCTGCTGTGTTAGTCCCGTACAGTGGCGACCTAACATATGACAGTTACAAGTACTTAGACTAATAACCCGCAGGTTAACTAGTCCCTAGATGTCCAGACCATAACCAAGTTCGTTTGAAAACACCGTGACTGTTTAACTGACCCAATTGACAAGACTCGACATCCCATTGGTGACCCGAGACTCCCGTGTTATGTTTACGCTCCAAAACATACATTAACGCATCTACACTTAACATACGTTAACACACTCAACAAATTATAGCACATAGTTCACGTATCACCGAATTACATCCAAATATATGTTACCAAGTTATTAGACATGTTACTGGGTTCCTAGCATGTTTCTACATGTGAAATCGGGTCTCGGAATGCTAATTTATACTCACAGCAGCAGTACACGCGATTAGGAAAAGTCAACTAGCATTTAGGTTGGTCAACTAGCAATTAGGAATCCTAATCGCCTCTATTATAGGCGATTGGGGCTATACCATATGTTATTATTAGCAATTAGGGCTAATCACGTGAACTTACATGCAATTGGGGCTAATCACGTGAACTTACATGCAATTGGGGCTAATCACGTGAACTTACATGCAATTAGGGCTAATCACGTGACATTATATGCGATTGGGGCTAATCACGTGACATTATATGCGATTGGGGCTAATCACATGACATTATATGCGATTGGGGCTAATCACATGCCATTATTGGCGATTAGCTCCCCAATCTCATGAATTATAGGCGATTAGCCTTGCTAATCGCCTGTAACCATGCTGTTCCGGTTTTTCGCGCGTTTAACACCCCAGATCAGATCCAGAACGTGTGTAACTACCCAATATCATCCCAAACACTATCCTAAACATGTTTAACCCAAAACCCTTCGTTCAACCTCGTATTATCAGTCCCGCATGCAACCAAATCAATCCAAACACTATACACATAGCATGCAACATCAATTAACGCATGTAAGCATAACCCTATTATCCGATTACTGAGGTTCCTATCATCATACTAACAATATTACCTCTGACCTAGCATGATAACACATCAAAACATCATCAAGATCCATAAAAATCCTATCTTTCTAATCATACATACCCATAACGCATGTTAATTAGTTATAATCCGATTAACAACCTTTATTGACGATTTTCAGAAAGCCTTTTTGTTTATGAACAGGTCTGGACCATTAGGGATTGATTAAAAACATTTACAAAGTGTTATGGATAAGAATCAAACCTTAGAATTGTAAAAGATTGATGGTTAGACCTTGAAACCTTGTGTTTTTGATCAAAATCGCCTTCCAGAGGTTGTTTAGGTGTGTGGGGCGGTTATGGGACGACTAGGGTTGATATTAGGGAGTTTAGGAGGTTAAGTGTTCTATTTATAGGCGTTTCTAGTCGTTCCAGCACGTTACATGCGATTGTGCAGCAGTTCATGCGATTAGGGCTGCTAATCGCATGAAATTCATGCAATTGGGGCCTAATCGCCTAAAGATAGACACGATTAGGACCCTAATCGCATCTAATCTTGCCTAATCGCCTCCCCTATTGGTGATTAGGCCTCCTAATCGCCAATAGGGGTTGGTTTGGTGCGTTTTGCGCGTTAAACCCCGTTTTAACATATGTTAATGCATATTCATGTACCGACAAGTCATATAATGATTGTAAACACATAACACAAGTAAATACACATATTTACACTCGTTCACCAATTCCCGGGACTCGAGACTCGTACGTTCCGTATGCTCTGACGATCCTACAAATCGTCACCGTTTGGACACTTGGTTAAGGACTGACATCTAACGAACCTCTAGACCAACATCCAATGATCTTCTAGACTAACCAGTAGTTCCCGAACCATAACCCGACCTAACTAACCCAGTTAAGTACCGTATACGCGTGACTCGCTAAGGTAGACTATCATCTAGACCATGTTGTTAACCCGAATTTGCCGGGTGTCACATCATCCCCACGTTAAAAGAATTTTCGTCCCGAAAATTGCGTAAGTAACAAAAGAAACAACGAAGGGAATAAACAAACAGATAGGAATCAATAGAGAGTAGAAATCAAGAGAGAGATTTACCCGAGGTGTCACATCATCCCCACGTTAAAAGGAATCTCGCCCCGAGATTCATTCATCTGTCGAGGAGACATATCTTGACTCGAACGCTTCCTTAGGAAATAGGTGAGGATACTTAGACTTCATCTGATCCTCTCGTTCCCAAGTGTATTCCGGTCCCCGGTTCAAATTCCATCGAACCTTCACGATGCGAATCTTGCTGTGTCGTAAGCTACGAATCTTGTAGTCGAGTATCTCCACAGGTTCTTCCACAATCCGAAGACGATCGTCAACCCTGATCTCTTCTAGTGGAACGATGAGAGACTCGTCAGCCAGACACTTCTTCAAGTTTGACACGTGGAAGACGTTATGTACGTTACCGAGCTCCGTCGGTAAATCAAGACGATATGCCACCGGCCCAATCCGTTCCAGGATCGTAAATGGTCCGACATACCGTGGGTTGAGTTTGCCACGCTTCCCGAAGCGTATGACGCCCTTCCACGGAGAAACCTTCAGAAGCACTTTGTCGTTAACTTGGAATTCCAGTGGTTTGCGACGCTGATCGGCATAACTCTTTTGCCGGTCCCGTGCCGCCGCCAACCGATTACGAATCTGCACGATCTTTTCCGAAGTTTCGTACACTAGTTCGGGCCCAGTGAGTTGACTCTCACCCACCTCAGCCCAACAAAGAGGAGAGCGGCATTTCCGTCCGTACAGTGCCTCGAACGGAGCAGCCTTGATGCTCGTGTGATAACTGTTGTTGTACGAGAACTCTACCAACGGCAGATGAGCTTCCCAACCCTTGCCAAAATCGATCACACATGCCCGCAGCATGTCTTCTAAAGTTTGAATCGTACGCTCACTCTGCCCGTCAGTCTGTGGATGGTAAGCCGTACTCATGTCTAGTTGGGTACCCAAAGCCTTGTGCAAAGACTTCCAGAAGTGAGACGTAAAATGGGAGTCACGATCCGAGATAATAGAAACAGGTACCCCGTGCTTGGAAACAACTTCTTTCAAGTAGAGACGAGCCAAAGGATCCATAGTGTCGGTCTCCTTAATAGCAAGAAAATGGGCTGATTTCGTTAACCGATCGACAATCACCCATATCTTGTCGTTCCCGCTTGGTGACTTAGGAAGTTGTGTGACAAAATCCATAGTAATCCGTTCCCATTTCCATTCCGGAATTTCAGGTTGTTGCAGGAGACCCGACGGTTTCTGGTATTCCACCTTGACCTTAGCACAGGTCAAGCATTTGCTCACGTATGAGGCTATGTCCGACCTCATGTTTGGCCACCAGTAAAGTACCTTCAGATCTTGGTACATCTTATCCGATCCAGGATGAATAGAATACCGGGACTTATGAGCCTCATCAAGAACAAGCTCCCGTAGTCCCCCGAATAAAGGAACCCATATGCGTTCTGCGAAATAGTGCAGGCCATCAGGCCTTCGCTCTAGGTGCTTGTCAGCACCGTGCATAGTTTCAGCTTTAAGGTTTTCCTCCTTCAAAGCTTCCAATTGGGCAGAACGGATTTGGTCAGGTAGCGACGAATGGATAGTGAGCTGCAACGCCCGAACGCGACGAGGTTTAGAGGATTCCTTCCTGCTCAAGGCGTCTGCTACAACATTCGCCTTGCCAGGATGGTACTTAATAGCACAATCATAATCGTTCAAAAGTTCAATCCAGCGACGCTGCCGTATGTTCAAGTGTTGTTGGTCGAAAATGTGTTGGAGACTCTTGTGATCGGTGTAGATGGTGCATTTGGTACCGTACAAGTAATGTCTCCAAATTTTCAACGCGAATACCACAGCACCCAACTCCAAGTCATGAGTTGTATAGTTCTTCTCGTGCACCTTGAGTTGACGAGAAGCATACGCAATCACTTTCTCGCGCTGCATCAACACGCAACCGAGTCCATGAATGGAAGCATCACAGTAAACGACAAAATCATCAGGACCCTCAGGTAAAGACAGAATAGGAGCAGAACACAGTTTAGACTTCAGTTCTTCAAACGCGGACTCTTGCGATTCACCCCAGTCGAACTTCCTATCCTTCTGAGTGAGAGTGGTGAGGGGTTGAGCAATCTTCGAGAACCCCTGAATGAAACGACGGTAATAGCCCGCAAGGCCTAGGAATTGCCGCACCTCAGTTGGCGTCTTAGGTGCTCCCCAGTCCTTGATCGCTTCGATTTTAGCAGGATCGACATGAATCCCTAGTTCATTAACCACATGTCCTAGAAATTGGACTTCGCGTAACCAAAAGTCACACTTTGAGAACTTGGCGTAAAGTTGTTCCCTTCGCAAGAGTTCCAAAACTAACCGCAGATGTTCCCCGTGTTCGGTCTCGTTCTTGGAGTAGATCAGAATGTCATCAATAAACACAATGACAAACTTGTCCAGATACGGTTTACAGACGCGGTTCATCAAGTCCATGAAAACCGCCGGTGCGTTCGTGAGACCGAAAGGCATGACCAAGAATTCAAAATGGCCATAACGTGTTCGAAAAGCAGTCTTTGCAACGTCAGCCTCCCTGACGCGCAGCTGGTGATAACCGGACCTCAAATCGATCTTGGAATAATAACTAGAACCCTGAAGCTGGTCGAATAGATCATCGATACGTGGAAGAGGATAACGGTTCTTGACGGTCAACTTGTTCAGCTCTCTGTAGTCTACACATAATCGGAAACTCCCATCCTTCTTCTTGACAAATAAAATCGGGGCTCCCCAAGGGGAAGAACTCGGTCGGATGAAACCCTTGTCCAAGAGTTCCTGCAACTGGCTAGATAATTCCTGCATCTCGGGAGGTGCAAGACGGTAGGGGGCCCGAGCAATAGGGGCAGCCCCTGGTACGAGATCAATACCGAACTCGACTTGACGATGAGGAGGAAGACCAGATAGATCATCGGGAAAAACATCAAGAAATTCGCGAACTACCGGAATGTCGTCAATCTTCTTCTCATCACTGGAGGAAACAGATAAGAGTGCCAAAACGGCTGGATAACCCTTTCGAAGACACTTAAGGGCTTTCATGCTAGAGATGATGTTTAGCGAAACACCACCCTTGATACCGTACACAGAAAGAAATTCTCCATCAGGGAGAGGAATCCGAATAACCTTATCGTAACAGACGATCTCCGCGCGATACAAAGATAACCAATCCATCCCTACTACAACGTCAAAACTACCCAATGGTACCGGCATAAGATCGATGGGAAACGTTATACCCGACAATTCTAACTGACACTCCCGAAGAACACTAGTAGCTTCAATCGTTTTACCGTCAGCCAACTCAATAATATACTTGGTCTCTAATGGTACAGATACTACATCTAGCAGTCGACTAACACCCATGGATACAAAACTCTTGTCGGCACCAGAATCAAATAACACGCTAACAGAATGATTATTGAGAAGAAACGTACCGGTGACTGTATCAGGGTCTTGCCTAGCCTCAGCAGCTCCAATTACGAAGGCACGTGCATTTCTGCCGCCGCCCCCGTTGTTCCCATTCCCGTTGTTTCCACCCTGTTTCAGTTTTGGGCAATCCTTCTTGTAATGCCCAGTGTCACCGCAGTTGTAGCACCCTTGTTTCCCCGTAGCACCCTGAGTAGTCGGAGCAGAACTGTTGGTCGGAGCCTGAGTTGATGGAAGTGTAACCCGACAGTCTTTAGCATAGTGGCCTGTTCGCTGGCAGCGGTGGCAACGGTTACTGTCGCAGTTCCCTTGGTGATGGCGTCCACACTTGTTGCACTTGGGCAGTTTTCCCGCATAGCCACCCTGCTTATTACCCGAAGACGATGAACCCCCATTATCAAACTTCTTTCCCTGCTGCGTAGACCCAGATCCCTTCCCGTCGTTTTCCCACTTGCGCTTATTGTTCTCTGGAGCCTTAGCAGTCGAACCCTTCGCCGGCAAAATCCCCTCATTCACCTTTAAATTAGTCATCCTATGTGCAGATCGAACTACCTCCGCATAAGTAGGATGATTCCCAGCAGCCACTAACCCTGCGATTTCCGGCACCAACCCTGAGACATAATGTTCAATCTTACGATACTCCGGCACATGCAAGTCGGGACATAGCACTGCCAACTCATTCCTCCTCACAGTATAATTCTCTATTTCAGACCCAGTCATCTTGAGGTTCCACACCTCATGCTCCAGCTTCTGTACCTCTTCTCTCGGGCAATACTCCCGCTTCAGCAACTGCACAAAGTTCTCCCACGGCATAGCATATGCCTCCCCAATCCCCATGTTCTGGGTAATACCATTCCACCAAGTCAATGCCACGTCTTGAAATAACGCAGCCGAATACTTCACCCGATCTTCTGGGAGACAGTTACACATCAAGAATACCGACTCCACTTTCTCTAACCACCTAAGCAAACTGACCGCACCCTCGGTGCCAGAGAATTCCTGGGGTTTGCAGTCCCGGAACATCTTATAGGTGCACATGGGTGGGGGTGGGTCAACAGGACCACCTGAAATGAAACGTATGAGAAATCACGAATAACGTACACAAGACTCACCAATGAGGCAAAGAAAATGGATAAAACAACTTACCACCACCGTTGTGCCCTAACTGAAAGGCAGCCTGGAGCAAGTTGTTCAGATCAGCCTGTGACAGGTTAATACCTCCACCACGACCACCAGCACCACCACGACCACCACCGCGTCCACCACCGCGTCCACCTCCTCGTCCTCCACGCACTCCAGACATGATTCTGGCAGAAAGAACGAGAAAATTTAGTTTCGCAGTTAAAGATAACCACAAATGTTCACAAGATTAAAGCCAGATCCAATCCAGGACTATCCCTTCAAACTCAGAGCTCACTAGTGCTTCCATGCATTTCGTTTTATGATTTTGTGTGCACCCAAAATGATAAAACGCTCTACATGGTCCTCCAAGTGTTCTCCTAGTTCAAAGATCAAATCACCGAACATAGACTCTTAGCTACACACCGTAATACTACGGTAGTTCATGACAAGTGTTTCTATTGGAGTGCGACAGGGGAGATGTCCGAGCCTTGGACAAATCTCAAGAGCACACGAGTTACCCCAATAGACTACACCGCCTAGGAAACAAGTAACCCAACCTAAAATAGAACGGATGATGTAACGCAGAAAGACCAACGATTTAGAGACACCCCGACAAGACCATACGTAAACCACTATAACGTTTAGTACCATGTGATCGTCTAGTGTGTGCGACTCGGCTATAGACTAGACTCTACATGCAGTCCTAGTTCACTATAACCATTGGCTCTGATACCAATCTGTCACACCCTCAAAATCCACTTGCGGAGTTTTACCGCGAGGCGCATGACAAACCAGGATCCAAACCAACGATCACAATAAACAAGTCTAAATGTAATTAATGCAATACCAAAACAAAATTTAAAAATCCCGTTTACAGCGGAAGCTTATTCAAAATAAAGTTCAACATAATTAACCAAAGTTCAATGTTTATGAAATCATGCAACTCTATCTAGACGCCGTGCAGACGCGTGCGCCCTAGTTCCATGTGCTACCTTAGCGACCTGAGAAAACATGTAAAAGTTTACGTCAGCACAAAAATGCTGGTGAGTTTACAGGTTTGCAGTTCAAGTACCAAGTCCACCTGTCCATACTATAATAAATAGAAAACCAGTATACGCTAGCTAGGCGTACGTTTTGTTACTACCACGATTGGAAAACCATTACTAACACGTATACCAGTTTTGTGCCCGAATAGTTCCAAATGTTCCTGTTGTTCCTGTTTGAGACAATATGCACTCGCCCGGCCCTCCAAGCCGACGAGCGGGGTTGGTCATTCCCAATAGCGCTATTCACATTTCCCCGTTGTGCAAACCCGCACATTCATGGTTCCCCCCGGGACTTCCAAAGATCGTGTAGTACACAAGAGAAACCCATAGTATGACAGTAGTTATCAAATAATCGTTTTAACACATGTTTTCTCCCCCGAAAGTATAAAACCAGTTTAAAAGAGGGGCCGTAAACTCACCTTAAATTCCTTTACTCCTAATCCCGAGTAAAATCAGCTGCTATGTTAGTCCCGTACAGTGGCGACCTAACATATGACAGTTACAAGTACTTAGACTAATAACCCGCAGGTTAACTAGTCCCTAGATGTCCAGACCATAACCAAGTTCGTTTGAAAACACCGTGACTGTTTAACTGACCCAATTGACAAGACTCGACATCCCATTGGTGACCCGAGACTCCCGTGTTATGTTTACGCTCCAAAACATACATTAACGCATCTACACTTAACATACGTTAACACACTCAACAAATTATAGCACATAGTTCACGTATCACCGAATTACATCCAAATATATGTTACCAAGTTATTAGACATGTTACTGGGTTCCTAGCATGTTTCTACATGTGAAATCGGGTCTCGGAATGCTAATTTATACTCACAGCAGCAGTACACGCGATTAGGAAAAGTCAACTAGCATTTAGGTTGGTCAACTAGCAATTAGGAATCCTAATCGCCTCTATTATAGGCGATTGGGGCTATACCATATGTTATTATTAGCAATTAGGGCTAATCACGTGAACTTACATGCAATTGGGGCTAATCACGTGAACTTACATGCAATTGGGGCTAATCACGTGAACTTACATGCAATTAGGGCTAATCACGTGACATTATATGCGATTGGGGCTAATCACGTGACATTATATGCGATTGGGGCTAATCACATGACATTATATGCGATTGGGGCTAATCACATGCCATTATTGGCGATTAGCTCCCCAATCTCATGAATTATAGGCGATTAGCCTTGCTAATCGCCTGTAACCATGCTGTTCCGGTTTTTCGCGCGTTTAACACCCCAGATCAGATCCAGAACGTGTGTAACTACCCAATATCATCCCAAACACTATCCTAAACATGTTTAACCCAAAACCCTTCGTTCAACCTCGTATTATCAGTCCCGCATGCAACCAAATCAATCCAAACACTATACACATAGCATGCAACATCAATTAACGCATGTAAGCATAACCCTATTATCCGATTACTGAGGTTCCTATCATCATACTAACAATATTACCTCTGACCTAGCATGATAACACATCAAAACATCATCAAGATCCATAAAAATCCTATCTTTCTAATCATACATACCCATAACGCATGTTAATTAGTTATAATCCGATTAACAACCTTTATTGACGATTTTCAGAAAGCCTTTTTGTTTATGAACAGGTCTGGACCATTAGGGATTGATTAAAAACATTTACAAAGTGTTATGGATAAGAATCAAACCTTAGAATTGTAAAAGATTGATGGTTAGACCTTGAAACCTTGTGTTTTTGATCAAAATCGCCTTCCAGAGGTTGTTTAGGTGTGTGGGGCGGTTATGGGACGACTAGGGTTGATATTAGGGAGTTTAGGAGGTTAAGTGTTCTATTTATAGGCGTTTCTAGTCGTTCCAGCACGTTACATGCGATTGTGCAGCAGTTCATGCGATTAGGGCTGCTAATCGCATGAAATTCATGCAATTGGGGCCTAATCGCCTAAAGATAGACACGATTAGGACCCTAATCGCATCTAATCTTGCCTAATCGCCTCCCCTATTGGTGATTAGGCCTCCTAATCGCCAATAGGGGTTGGTTTGGTGCGTTTTGCGCGTTAAACCCCGTTTTAACATATGTTAATGCATATTCATGTACCGACAAGTCATATAATGATTGTAAACACATAACACAAGTAAATACACATATTTACACTCGTTCACCAATTCCCGGGACTCGAGACTCGTACGTTCCGTATGCTCTGACGATCCTACAAATCGTCACCGTTTGGACACTTGGTTAAGGACTGACATCTAACGAACCTCTAGACCAACATCCAATGATCTTCTAGACTAACCAGTAGTTCCCGAACCATAACCCGACCTAACTAACCCAGTTAAGTACCGTATACGCGTGACTCGCTAAGGTAGACTATCATCTAGACCATGTTGTTAACCCGAATTTGCCGGGTGTCACACTTTGATTCCATGAATTAGAATAACGTTTGGATTTGGTTGAATTACCTAAGGGTGTTTATAACTAAACTGAATCTGAATGGAAACGTTATCACACTAAAAGTATGATTGATTGCTGAGGGTTATACTCAAGAGGGAATAAATTATCAAAGAACCTTCTTACTTGTCTTGCAATAGGTTTCTTTGAGGATCATTACCGTTCCAGTAGCTTATAATAACTTAAGAGCAACATTAGATGGACATTAAACAACTTTCCCTTACATTGACCTACATGTTCATAAAATAACCTGAAAGTTCTAAACTGAAGGTCAAGAACACTTAGTTTGTAAGTCAACGAAATTCATGTATGGGTTGATGCAAGCATTTAAACATGATGAAATTATAATGCAATTCTTTTCATCAAGAACCAAGTGGATTAATACACCTACCTCAAGATGAGTGGGAGCAACTAATGGAAACTTGTCCTTATATAGACGACATTTTTTTGACAAGTATATGTTACGTTTGTCAAATCATTGTTTGTGCATACCTTGACATAATTAATCTCGGAGATACCTCTTATGTTATAGGAATCAAAATTCACCGAGATAGACTCAACAAGACATTAGTTTCGTCTCTAAGCGGGTCCTTACACATGTAACATACAACATTGCTCTCTTTTAGAGGCTAATAGGATAATTGAGATTATTACCTTATGCTTCATTAATTAGAAGCCTTATGTAAGTTTAAGTCTATACTAGTTTGGATATTGCTCATGTTGCTTAACACTAGACTCGTCTAGATTATTGTGAAGCATCTAATAAAGTATTGCAATATCTCTAAGAAACGAGAGACTATAATTTAAAGAAGAAGTGAGAACTTGAAACAGTTGAATACTCTTATTCTAACTTTGTTGTATGTCAACTTTGGGATATATCCTTATTTCAACAGACAAAACTTATCTCATGGAGCAGTCATAATGAACTGTTAACAACAACCTAAATAATGACATAATATGTTGCTTATCACAACGCAGCTGTCACTAAATGTTGTTGGAATTTTATCAGTAGACTCATAATTTAATAACTCCATCTAAATTCTATATTGAAGACTTACTGTGATAAAGTCAGCTACCCTATTTTCTCGAACAGTAACAGTTCGAGTGGAGCTGCATTAGAAATTCGATACGAAATTTATTGTTCACTTATTTTATGAACAAGTAGAGGAAACTAATTCTTTGTATCGAATTCATTCATGATATGCTTATGGATCCAATAACTAAAGGTCTATCACCCATAAGTCTCTCTAAGGGCCTATAATTGAGACGGGTTTTACTAATGACCATGTACAACTGCATATTGCACTATGAATGGCTAATTATTAATTATTCCTCATCCGTTTAATATTTGTTTGTCTCTAAATACGTTCATGCATGCCTAAGGACGTATAGACACTAATTATACAAATTTACGTTAAGGGCTTACTTGTCATGATCCTAACGTTAAGTTTTAAATTTGTGGTGTAGTATGATTAAGGGGGTCCTGAGTTGAATAACTGACTCAACGACTGTATTTCTCTGCTACATTTTTTGGTTTAAAACTAAAATGAGTGTTAACTCCTGATCAGGCTCATCTAATGCTCATAATAAATGATTACTCGGCCAAGTGGGAGAATGTAAGAATATATTTATATATATTCTATTATGTGGCCCTTATAATCATTTATCTAATAAATGATCAATGACCTAAATACCCCTATTGGTTTAACTGGTCTTTATGTGATGGACGTAATTACCCTTAATGAACCATTAAATAGGGTTTCCCCTTGGGTGTATATATAGAGGTTATTAGGAGAGGTTAATGACTAATGAAACACCAATACTCTAAACCCTAATTCTTCCCTCTCCTCTCTAAACTAAGATCCTTGATCTCCTTAAGCCATCCTAACTGTACACCTTAAACGGGAACCCGATCATCCTGTAGATCATGAAGTATTCCCTCTCCGTGGTTACTGGCCAATAAGGTACATATCTGATTTATTATTATGTTTATGTATTATATTCAAAGAATTGATCAACATAGCGGCTTGTACTTTACGATGTACATGGAAGATTGCAACGATGTAGAATGGAGATAATTGAAAATGAAATGAAATGCTAGGGTTATGCGAATAGGAGATGGAATGTTAGGGTTTTAATACTCGGGTTAAAACAGGAATAGTATACGGGTCGGATCACCGCGTTAGCATGTGGTGATGACATGTGTCATGGAGCTTTAGAAAAGGGTCATGTGACACCCTAGCTACTCTTTTATTAGAAGAAAGTAGATTTGGTCCTTCGAGTTATAAGTCACTTTGTTTTAGCGAAAATGTTTTACAAACATCTCTAAAAAATATCATATAAGAGTTACTTTTAATTTTTTTTTTTTCTAAAAAACGCCAGAAACCCATTATGAAATGATTTACATTTTAAAAAAATGTTTTTTTTATTGTTTTTTTTTTTCTTAATTTTAATGTTAGACTTTATTTAATTTAGAATTCAAAAATCGTACTTTTAAATAAAAATTTCTACTTTTATTAAAAACGATTTAAACTAGAAATTGTTTTCTTAATTTTAATACTATGCGTATTTTTCGAAGTAACATTCAAAAAATCTTTTTTCTAAAATTTTAAATTGAGAAGAGTTTAATTGCTTTACTAAAAATGGTTTAAAATTCAAAACACCTTGTTCTTAATTTTGAAATTTTTATTAGTAGTTAAAATACTTTTATATTTATAAAAAGATTTTTTTTTTATTGAAAGTACTAGGTTAGAACCTCGGTATTACACGAGGTGAATAAATGTAATTTAGGGTGGACGGGGCACTGACCGGCTAGGGTTGGTCGGCTACCGTAGCCGACTGATACACCGCCGCCACGCCCTGACTTCTACCGTCAATCGATATTCACGGTTGCTGCCGGTCAGAAACAATAGACTACAATTATTGATTTTGACCGTTCTGCCTTGAGCGTGCAGTAACGATTTCAACGTGCATAAGAATAAAGATTTGAAAAGCAAAATTACAATGATCATCAAGAATGAAAGGCTTAATCTTTCTACGTCAAGTTCTACACCAATCACCTTCGCTTTGCCCTTTCCAAAAATCATTTTCTTCAACGAACGCAATAATCACTACAACAAATTTGGAAATTAGTCACATGAACATATATTTCAACGTGATTTAGTAAAAACAAAGCATGAATTGCAGATTTAATGAATTATTAACAGAATTTGATATCAATTACTTAACAAAGATCGGAATTAATCAGAAAGAGACTTACCTTGAATTTATTAGTTTTCATTTTTTTTAACGTTCAACGGTACACACCCATAACGAAGCCCTGCACCCTTCAGGTCCGGTCCCCAGCCCTCTTAAGATCCAGCCCCTCATTTCAAAATAAGCATACTCTGAGTGGAATTCGAACATGTGACCTCCCAGGATAGAAACCCTACAAAGTAAGTAAACCTCTAGAATACAACATCATTAGCTTGAATCAATTAGTTTAACCGCCAAAACTAACAATCGAATCACATGTTTTAATAAAACCATAAAACTTCTCACTTTCTTTCATATTGGTCCTTCAAGTTTTTAGTTCTTAGTAAAGGTTATGATTTGAATTAGTGAAAACTTAAAACTTGCGCTTCTAGATTTATTAAAAGTTTAAAAAAAAAAATTACAAATACAGTCATTTTGACCGTATAATTTTTTTAATCAAAATAGACATAGAAATTTGCGTTTACCAAACTAGGGTTAGGATCAAATACACAAGAAAGAAAGAGAGAAAGTCATAAAAAGGGTATCAAACAGACTCTGATTGAACTCATTCAAGCGGCATTGGAACCGTCTTATCAAACCCTACGACGTTAGTTTTTAGGTCTTCGTTTTTTGGGGTTTTACCTTGTAGTTTTTAGAATATGCGTTATATCATTGTGTCTTTTATGTATCATTGTATCTTTTTCTTATTTTCATCATTGTGTCATTTTTTCAATTCACTGTATCTTTTTTCTTTAACATTGTGCTATACTTTTTTGGCACTGTATTGTATTTTGTGGCTCGTTGTGTCATATTTCATGATCTACTATGTTTTTTGTATCTTTCTCACCCTTTCATTTTTGTTACATCTATAACTTATGTTTTGGTCAAAAATTATCTAACAAAAATAACTTTGTATTCCAAATTAGTTTATGTGAGGTAGAGTGCTAAATGTGTGGAAATGTGTTTGTAAATCAACAATATTCTTGAGATGGTGTATCGGGATGTTTAACAAGTAAAAATATGGCAACTATGGTCGGGATGGCTTAGGTTAGTTTCGGGATGAACAGTTATATCCTCAGGATGGAACTGTTAGAAATAGACAAATAAAGCAAACAATAAGAAGAACAACACACGATCTACGAGGAAAGCCCTTGATCAATTGTAGATCGCCGGCATAAAACCTCGGGAGGAGTCTAGGCCCCTGCCTTGTTTGTTAATATAAATATGGTAAAAAGATACAACTTTGGATGAGTATGTGGATGAGTATGTGGACGAGTATGCTATGATTACAATGATTGTGCAAGTGTTTGTGATTAACTAAGTGTATCTGTGTAGTCTATAGTGTAAGCAGTGTGCAAGTAGGTGTCCTATACTCGTCCAATACCCCCATTTATATAGTACACGATGTTAACAAAACAACCCCACGAAATATGCTAAGTAGTTAAGGTCCTTGAAAGCTTGTGGACTGTTTCAGGTGATCGTTGTGGGTGTTTCAGCTGTAGTGGACGTTGGATAACAGTTTCCACCTTTCTCGCCTTGCATTTATTACTTTGGCGGTTACACTTTGACTCATTCTCCAAGTCTACTCGCGTACAGCTCATGCATCTTTGATATCTCTGAATTAGTAAGACTTTGTAGCCGTTAAAAAGGGGTTACAAGTCTTATTCACTCATTAATCACACCTGCAATAACATAAGTACAAGATAATTTGTTAGTCCATCCTCAGGATGCACAGATGTCAGAACACTGTTATATCCTGAACCCTGCTTAGTCCTTCACCATCCTGAGGATGTTACTCAGAGAGTATAAGGTAAAATCACCCTGCATCCATATAACAATAAGATAGTTTATTTTCAGGATATGCACATGCTGTCACATCCTGACGTTAGTCAAGTCCTTCAGCATCCCGGGGATGGCATATTAGGGATGTGAGGTAAAATCATCCTGAGGATTTTCACCCACAACAACTTATAATAAAAAAATTGAGTTTGTATGAGGTGGCGTTCAATGGAGGCCGCCATGTGGCATCATGTGAAGCTTTCTTTTAAATTTATTTATTTTGTATTTTTAAATAAAATCTATATCTATATTATCTTAAAATTTCAAATATTTTAATTAATATCTTTTCCTTATTTTCCTCTCACATTTTTTAAATGTTAGTGAATTATTAATTATTTTAAAATTTCAAATATGTTAATTAATATTTTTATCTTTATTTTTTCTTATTTTCCGCTCATAATTTTTAAACGTTAGTAACTTTTATGTAACATTTTTTTGAAAAAAAAATACACCAAATTAACGATCGCTTTAATATCTTTCTAGCGAGCACCATATATAGTGCTATACAAAAATGGAAAAAATGTTTTTTTTAGTGAGTTTTTGTTCATGCAGAAAAAAAAACACAATGTATTTAGATAATTTCTTATATAGGCAAGTCACTAATCATGTTATGATAGTATATATGTCTTTGAACCTACTATTACATATATTAATTGCCCAGGTTCATGTGCTATAACGATATGTTTAGCATTAAAAGAGGTTGAGATTTTTTTAATCTGCTGGGAACACAACATGAGAACCCTTTTGATAGTATAAACATTAGAACAACTTTCTTTAACACTAAAAGAGGTTGAGACTGTTTACTTCTTTTATCCTTTTTTATTAAGTAATATTAGATTTTTTAACCCCGGGACACTCCCGGGGTAATCAGCTAGTTGTGTATAGAATAACTTGACCCTACCAAACTAATCACCTAAAGCACAGGTTGAGCCGACAAAAGTGAGGGGTTAGCTCCAATGGCGGATGCAGAAAATTTTTCACAGGTGGCAAGAATTTTTCAAAGTTGCTTATTTATCGCTTAATAGTAATTTTTCGTCCAGTTCGGGTCAAGTCGGGTATTCCAAACGCTTGATTGACTATCTTCTCTTCACTCGTTACTTTTCTATCTTCTCTCTTTAGAACAATAACGGAATTAGAAATTCTTAGTTAGTGGGTCACAATAATATATCATGTTAGTTTATTTAACCAAACAAATGAACGAAATTTCTTGTTTTGGTTGTTGGCTTGTTGCCTATTTGTAGGCCTGGTTTATCGCTACATAATAATATATCATGTTCATTTATTTAACTAAACAAACGAAATTTCTTGTTCGTGTTGGTTCATTTATTAATCGAACAAACACAAGTGATCTTCCCGTTGACGTTTCACTGAAGATTTGTTCGTTTGCATCCCTAGTGACGGGTGGAACCTGGTGTTAGCCCATTTCTTCTTTAGAATGTTACATCCTCTTTTCATTAATACATTCACTAGAGTTGTGTGCATTGTATGGAGATATTGATGTTCAATCGATTAACAGGAATAAACACTTACCATTTGGATCTCTTCCTTTCATGCAGTGGCGAAGCTTGAAAATCCGCACCGAGGGGTCGTAAGTATATAACTAGTTTTTTTTTTTTTATAAAAAGACGGGGGTCGAAACTGTATATGTTTTATTGTCTACGAAGGCATTAAATATATGTTTTATTACTAGAGGAATTACTGAAAAATATTATCCATTGTTTTCTTCTCTTTATGGATAGAGTAATTAGTACTTTTGAGATGTCATTTTATAGTGTATGATGATTTACACAAAATGATTAGTGAATAAGATTAGACAATAGATCATTTTTTGTTTCTAGAGTAATTACTCAAAATGATTGTCATGTCTATGTTATTGTTTTTTAGAGTAATTTTTTTATGCATATGTTGAATGAATTTTTAGAATAATTATGTTTCTATTTAATGTAGATGATGCGGTAGAAGATTTAATTATGGGATTTCAACGGTTGTTTCCTGTTTCTTGTGAAAGAACTTTCAAACCTAGTGTTTCTTCTTCATTAATACCAGTTGAAGGCATGGTTTTCCCATCTTTGGATGCTTCATTGGATTTTTACAAAACATATGCTAGAAATGGAGGTTTCCGTGTAAGAAAAGGTACTCAAATCGAAAAGAATGGTATAATCAAATATAAGTATTTTGTATGTTCAAGGGAGGGATATAAGATATCTACTAAGTCTGATCATCTACTATTTGTTAATGATAACAAAAAACCGAAAAAGCATAAGAATAGGCCTTCTATCCGTATTGGTTGCCAAGCACATATCGGATTCATTTCAGATGATGGTCAATCATTTAAGGTATTCAGGTTTGTTGAAGAACATAATCATAGTTTTATTTCCCAAGAAGATATGCAGTTTGTTCCTTCATCAAGAAATTTGTCAGTTATGAAGCAAAAGAGGATATGTTCTTTGTCAACGTTAAATTTAGGCCCTGTTAAATCATTTCATATTATGAGGACATAATATGGTGGTTTTGAAGAGGTTGGTGCAACTGCTGTAGATTGCAAAAAATTTATAAGAGATTTAAAATGTTTTATTGGAGAATATGATGCTGAAATGATTGTTCAAAGATTAACTGATAAGAAAGATTATCTTCCTGATTTTTCATTTGAGTTTACAGCGGATGATAAGGGTTGTCTAACCGGTTTATTTTGGGCTGATGAAGTTTCTAAAATGAATTACTTGACTTTTGGAGATGTAATATCCTTTGATGCAACCTTCAAAACTAATAAGTAAGTTTCTAATTCTTTATTATTTTTAGAGTAATTATTATTACATTTTTTTATTAAATTTTTCTTTGTTGCACAGATACAAAATGGTTTTTGTACCTTTCACCGGCATCGATAACCATTTTCATAATGTCAATCTTGGAACTGGTCTTATTGCAAAAGAAAATGTTGAATCTTACGTATGGTTATTGTCGTATTTTTAAGAGCATTTGGTCGTCAGCCTAAGGTTGTTGTTACCGATCAAATCAAACAAGCAGTTGAAAAAGTTTTTACAGAAAGCCGACATAGATTTTGTATGTGGCATATCATGAAGAAAGTTGCTGATAAGGTTTGTCTATCAAATTATCTAGAGTAAATTATTTTGTTAAATATTGTTGGGTTAATCTTAATGTATTCTGAAAACAATTGTAATGTTTTTTTAGCTGTAGAGTAATTATATTGCTTCTAGAGTAATTGTATTCTGATTCAAATTTTGTAATATTTTTTCTGTAGTAATTGTGTTGCCAACTAGAGTAATTATAATATATTTTTAGAGTAATTTTGAGTAAATATATTTTTTTTACAGGTTGGGATTTCATTATGCAATAATGATAACTTTAAACGCCGTATTTGTAATATTGTTTGGACTGATTCGATTGAGTCTGAGACGTTTGAGCTGGAATGGCAAGAAGTAATTAAGGATTTTGGTCTTATGCAAAATGTTTGGATATCAACTATGTTTGACTTACGATCAATGTGGATTCCGGCGTATTATCGTGATGAGCTTATGTCAGGCCTCATGCGTACAACATCGAGGTCTGAGAGTGAAAATCAATTCTTTGGTATTATTTCAAATTCACAGTTGACACTTGTTGAATTTTTTAGTCATTTTGACACCGCAATTGAAGCTCAAAGATATACACATCGAAAAAATGATCATGATACGCGAAATACAGTACCTGATTTCTGGACTGAATCAAATCTTGAAAAACATGCTGCTAAGTTGTATACCCGGTCTATATTTTTTGATGTTCAAGAGGAAATATATGCTAGTTATCACAAATGCTTTTCAGTTAATATCAAAAAAGAAGGAGATTATGCTAGAATTTATATTCGAGATTCTGAGGCTTTTGGAGAAGGTTTCTTTAAGGTGTTTTTAATTTTTTTTACTTATCGTTTAATTTGAGTAATTACTATGTGGTACATGTCATATAATCCAGTAGTGTAATTAGTATATCTCATGTATTATTTAACATATAACTAGAGTTATTATTCAATTACTTCAATAATTAAGGTATTCACTATTTTGATACTTGCTATAGAACCTGCTAGAGTAATTAGTACTATAATGTGTTATTTACTATACAAGTAAACTATTTTTTTAAATTCCCAGGTATTGGGTAAAGCTGATGAAGAAGATTATTCTGTTTCATGTGTTTGCAAAAGATTTGAGCAATACGGTTTGTTATGTCGGCACACGTTCCTTGTGTTACGAATGTTTGAACTTGATGAAATACCTGAGAAGTATGTTTTGAAGCCTTGGAGAAGGGACACAGTTGTAAACAAAGCCAATTGTTCACATTTTGTTAAAGATAGTTCTAATGTCAACATTGATAAGGCGAATCAGCTTGTGCGTGAGATAATGGTTGCTACCGAATACTTTAGTAGTCGATATTTTACAAACATTGAGGAATTAACTAAGGTAAGAGATCAATTGAAAGAATTGATGGAAAAGGCTGAAGGGAGTAAAACTGGGCCGATTTTGAAGAAAAAAGATATGATGGCGTCTCTTCTTGGTTATGATCAACCAACAACCACAAATTTGAAAATTCCATGTGGTATTAGAAATAAGGGACGTGGCTCACATAAAAGAATTAAATCTAAAAAGGAAATGGTAGCTAGCCGCGCCGGTAAAAGACGTAGAGTATGCGATGTATGTGGGAAGCTTGGTCATGATATTCGTACATGCAAATAATTTGTTGGGAAGGAACCAATCGGGAATTAATCGATGCTATTTTTGAACTTTTTTTAATTCGCATCTTTATTAGTTGAGAATTGCTGTTGAATACTATGAAAGTTAAGTGTTTTTGAATACGGATTTTGCATTTCGTATTGTCATTGAAGTAGTAGAGTAATTATTTAATTACTCTAGTTTCATCTTATGTAATATATAACTAGAGTAATTATTTTCAAGTTAAATAACAATTATTTTGATTGGTAGAGTATTTAGTTTTGGGGAAATGGAAGTATGTTTTGTACTAGAGTAATTAACTTTGAATTGATAGTTTGTACTAGAGTAATTAACTTGCAATTTGAAATTTGTATACTATAAGTTTACCAATTTTAATGTTTGTACTAGAGTAATTAACTTGAATTGATAATTTGTACTAGAGTAATTAACTTGATTGGTAGAATATTTGGTTTTTGGGAAATGGAAGTATGTTTGTACTAGAGTAATTAACTTGAATTGATATTTTGTACTAGAGTAATTAACTTGCAATTTGAAAATTGTATACTGTAAAGTTTACCAATTTATATGTTTTCTACTAGAGTAATTACTTGAATTGATAGGTTGTACTAGAGTAATTAAATTGAAATTTGAATTTTGTATACTGTTAAATTTACCAATTTATACTTGGGACCAAATCTAAAACCAAATACAAACATTTGTATAAACTATATATAATGCCTACATAGTAACGAAGTCAAACATCATAGAATGGATCCCATGTCCAACAAAAGTTTACAATTTGATCAAAAGACGAAATAAAACTACTAGCATTACTAACAAATTCAAACATGGCACGATTGTCTTTCTTTTATCTGATCGATCAAATTTTTCTCCATGTCTTCCTTTAATTCAGTTTCCATGGCTTGAACTTTAAGGGCATCCGTTATAAGATCGTTTCTTGCGCTGTTGATATCTGACAATAACATCTTTGACAAGAATTTGTACCTTAGTTCCTTAAGCTCTTCTTGTTGAACATCCTCGTTTACCGAGAAACTGCTATCCCATTTATCATTTCCCATATAGGTTTCCATATGACGCATTGCAAAAACGCCACAATCGATTTTGTTTTCCTCTGTCCTCCATTGCATTTCCAACCTATTGATATCTGCTCCAATCATTTTCTTCAGACCTGTTTTGATTTTGGAAACCTTCATGTAATTGCACAATGCATTTCTCTACAATATATGCAAAAACATATTAGCTTTTTGAAATTTATATAAATGGTAAAGTAAATAAAATGTCAACAATATTACCAGCTTATGAGGGATCCCTTTATATCTATCATCAAAATTATCTCCCATCTTGCTGTTATCCATCAACACAATTTTCCCAACTTTCAAATGGAAACACAAAACATAGTAATGTTTTGAAGCTAGAATTGGGAAAAAAAAAAGGAGGTCAGTATCTGTTAATGATTTGACTTTAAACTGTTTAAGGTAGTCATCCATGTTGCTTTTGAACTTATCAAATAGCCTTTCTTCTGTGAGCTTAAAATGTTCTTCCAGCTGCATTTTTACAATACAATAAGATCTATCAGTAGAGTGATTATGTAGATACAATAGAGTAATTATGTAACAGATTTAGAATTTATTACAGATTTAGAATTTAATAAACATAATTGCATAATAGAGTAATTATGTAAATAGGATAAGTATTTTCATACCAATATAGTTGTTGAGCAGAAAAACCTCTTTGGTGACGTTCGGCTTTTCAGTTTTTCTTCATCGTTTAGCACTTCAGACCAGACATCAATGACGGTTGATGCATGTTTAACACCTTCATATAAGCTCTCAAAAATGACCTTAATTGTTTCTGACCCATACATTGATTTGTAGACAAAATTCATGTTTTTGCGTGGAGTTAGAATGACGCAATAAAATTTATTTTTACATAATTATTAAATCTGTACTTACAGTTCATCAATGGGAAAAAAATATGTATTCTGCTATCATGGTTTCATCGTCACTAAGCTTTTGTCCAAGTTCAACTTTCCGTTTAACATAAGGTGATTTATATGCATAAGTCACCTTTGTTGTTCTCTTTTCTCTTCCTTGTTGTTGAGGTGTACAATCTGTCACAACTTCTTTGCCTTTTCTTAACCGAAAAGCAGGTTACGCGTCGATCATTGATGATGGGTCAACTTTGACCACATTAACTGACTCATCTTCAACATTTGTTTCATCTAAATTACCTTCAATATTTTCCAAGTATCATTCTAGAGTAATTAGCTAAATATAATAAGCTAACTATATATTTTGGAGAAAGTACATACCTGCTTTTCCTCCAACATCTTTTTTATCAAGCTTAAGATTGTCCTCAGTATTCAGTTTAGCATCATCTATACCATTTTTTGTGAACATTAACAAAGTTAAATATAGCTAGAGTAATTATGAATAACTACTATTGTAATTATAACTTACCTTGTTTTTTGTAAATAGGAATTACAGTCCAAGTGTCTTTCATAGCAGCAAAGTTCTGGAATCCAAGGCAAGCCTCTTTAGCAACAATATGTTGTATTTCCACTTCCTGACAAGTTGTCTCAATTTGTTTTTCCATTGTCTCAGTGACACTTTGTTGAACTTCACTTTTTTCTGCAAAGTCGCCTTTAACATCACCGACATCATTTGTATTCTTCTCAACTTCTGCACCTTTCAATGGAACACATACATATCGTTAGTATTAGAGTAATTATTTGTCAACATACATATCCATAGAAAGTGTAAATGTTAAATAGTTTCTTTTTTTTTGTACCTTCATTTGTTGTCTCATGTTCAACATGAGTTGCATTGCCTTCAACTTCTACTTCTTTCTCGGTTTCTGCTATTACTTGAGGATAATTCAAACTGATGACAGTGTTGTTATCAGTAGAACTTTGAGATTGAGGATTTTGGTTTTCCCATTCCTTGCACATGTTTAATATGGCATCATTCCATGTATACTTTGCTTTCCCTTCTTTAACCATATTATTTATTACTTCCCCCAATTTCTTGTACTGCTCAATATGGTTTTCCAAGTTGCATAACCATTGCTACATACAATTATGCCAAACACATTAGTAGAGTAATTATGTTTTTAATATTAAACATTTAACATGTAGAGTAATTATTACCTGTTCTTTTGCTCTATAACCAGGGCCTAAGTAGGCTGATAAACCAGACAACGGCACTGGTGTAATGCAATCGTCGATAAATCTTTGGGTTTTTGTTCCAATCACCATATTTTCCAAGTCTAAAGGCGATTGAGGAATACTATAGTTCACTATAAAGAACAAGTTATAAACAATGATCAGAAAATATTAGATAGTACTAAGTAATTCCGTAATAATATATTTTAGATGGAATAACATATGTGAGTTGTCGAAATCAACTTCAGTATGTTGACTATTATCAACATTTTCATCATTCTTTCCGGTTCCAGCTGCAATATCCTTACTTGTCATAGCTGTGTCCACCGCCATAACTTTAGCTTATCCGCAAGTTGTGCAGCAGTCTTCCCAGTCTCCATTGCAACATTTCTCGCCACATTCTTCGCCAACTCAGCAGCAGTTTTTCTAGTTTGCGACCCAATATCTACAACCATGACAGTCGCGTCCACCGCCACACCCGCAGCCTTGCCAGCCAACCCAATGACAGTCCTTTTGGTTGCCATTGCAATATCTGAACTCGGTGCAACCGCATCAACCACTAATTCAGCAGCAGTACTTCCTGTTTGTCATTTAAAATACGTAATAATAATCACATCAATAATGAAAATAAAAATCCAGATAAGTGGTGTTATGATCACCTTCATTGTCATTCTTCTCTTCAACATTGTTATGATCTTCTTCTTTGCCTCCACCTTCATTCTCCTCTTTATCTTCATTGTCATCTATTTCTCTGCCTCTATCTTGATTCACATCTTTCTCAATATCCTCAGCTTCATTATCAATTAATAGACCATTATTATACAAAAACTCTTCCATTTTATATAGAGTTTTTGTATTAATATACTTTATTGCTGGTGTCTGGATTTGAACATCATCAAATTCAGGATGCCTTTTATGGTATAGATGTGTGTAGAGTACCTGTCAAAACATTTAAAACATGTGCTTTTTTTAGTTTTAGAGTAATTATCTTATAAAGAAGAAAGTAATAATTAAATCATACCACAAGAAAGAGAATAGGCCATGTGTATTGATCCTTTCCACCATGCCATCCTTTTTTTGTTCTTCTTAGATAACACATTATGTAGTTGCACCAATTCAACTTTGGTATTTCAGAATCATCTTCAATCATGTTCATGAATTTTTGATTGACTGTTGAGCATTTTGTTGCTTCACCCAATAGTGTTTTGAATATGACAAGGAAATTTGTCTTGAAAACCCTTCCAGCAAATGAACTAGCCTTTACTAGGTTAATTACTTGTAACACACTGATTCTTGGATTGGGGAACTGATTCTTGAATTCATCAAACCTTTCACAAAAACCTTTTCTTGGTTTATTCTTTTCAAGCACTTCTACTCCCCCATTGGAATACCTAGGCATTCATGTACCAAAGAAGAGGTTAATTTGATCTTGTGATTTCCTACGTTAAGCTCATTTGTGTCCTCATTGAAATTTTGTGGTAGCCATAATGATAAGCGAGATGGTATATGGAGTATGTCCAAAGATAACAGAGATTCAAAACCCATTTCTACGACAACAACTTTTTGAGCATCAGATAAGTTTTTGATAACTTTAAGGAAGTTTCATGGGTCACATCTCAGGTATAAAGTGTGGTTTGTGAACTTGATAAATGGTTTTCAAGGTATTGCCTTTGGTTTTTTTCTTGATCTCTTTGAAGGTGGTGATTCAAAATCATCATCTGAAGCAGACAACTTCCTTTTAACAGCTTTCTTTGAAGGTGGAGCTTTAAAATCTTTAGTTGGTTTTCTTTTAGCAGTGGTCTTTGAAGGTGGAGTTTGAAAATCGTCATCTGAAGCAACTAACTTCTTTTTTAACAGCTTTCTTTTCAGGTGGAGCTTTAGCAGTGGTCTTTGTAGGTGGAGTTTGAAAATCATCACTTGAATCAACTTGTTTTCTTTTAGTAGTGGTCTTTAAAGCTGGTGCTTCCTTTCCAACAACATCCGTATTCTTGTTAGCTTTTTGGTCAGACTTCTTTTTCTTACAAGCAATCTTCTTTTTTCGGCTTTGAACCATTTCTTTTGTAGTGTCATTCTTCTGTTTTTCAGCAGGGTGATTTGTTTCTTGACCCTTTGCTTTTGTGTTCGTTGATGTATCTATAACAAAAGAAGGCAAAAGAATGATCAAATAGTTATTGCTCATTGATAACTAATATTTCTATAAATACTTAACTTGGTATTTGTGCTTCATCAAGATCAATAGCAATGGGGTTTGACATATCATTGGAAAATCTACATGATCTTGTTTTTGCAATTCTATCACTTTTTCTTCTTGTTATGATTCTAACAGTTTCAGTATCAGAATCTGATTTGTATAAAACATACAACATGGACAAATTACTTTTGCTATAACAAATTACCATACATATGACGATACTGTTACACTAGTTAAGACAAAATTTCAAAAATTACGGTAACACAAATGCTACACCAAGTTTCATAAACATTACTCTACACAAAACATGCTATTCCAAGTTTCATCCAAATTACTCTACATAGACCTTTACACTAGCTAAGACAAAATTTCAAAAATCACACTAATAAAAATGCTATACCAAGTTTAACAAACATTTTACTCTACACAATACATGCTATTCAAAGTTTAACCAAAATCACTCTACATAGACCTTTGCACTAGTTAAGGCAAAATTTCAAAAATTACTCTAATACAAATGCTAGACCAAGTTTTTCAAACATTTTACTCCACACAAAACATGCCATTCCAAGTTTCACCCAAATTACTCGACATAGACCTTTAAACCAGTGTAGACAAAATTTGAAAAATTACTCTAATACAAATGCTACACCAAGTTTCACAAACATTTTACACTAGACAAAACATGCATTGCAAGTTTCACCCAAATTACTCTTCATAGAACACAAATTAAACTAGTAAAGAAAAAAAATCACAATTACTCAGACCTAAAAATGCTATAACAAATTTAACAAACATTACACTACATATAAAATGGTATACAAAGTTTAAAAAAAAAACTACTCTACAAAAATAACCAGAAACAAACATAAAATGAAAACGATTAAAATTTTGAAGCCCTAGTTTATTATAATGGTAATAATAAAATTTACTCTAATATAGAACATCATATTACCTCCGGTTTGTTGTATTTGCACGATTTTGAACTTCATCTTGGTTAATCGCTTGAATCGTGATGTTAATTTGGGGTTTTTTGACAGTTTTTGGTTCGGAAATCTGATTTGGTGGTGTTTGAATGAGGTATGTTGTAATGAGTAATTATCAAAAAGTAGTTTTTTGAATAAAGTATCGTTTTGAATAATTACAAAACTGCCACCCGCGTGTTTTGTTTGATTCGTACAATTCGTACGAAATATCTATATGTACGGAACCTTAACCCATAATAAACAAAAATTACAAACTAATTGCTTTCTCTCGTAAAAACAATGAAGTTTAACTTTTGAAAATAACTTTTTTTTTAAAGGCTAATTTCATTAACACCAAAAACGGGTTATCTCCAAGCTAGAGATAACCATAACAACAAAAACATCAAGTTACATAAAAAAGACACCAATCTTTTCAACCAATCATATCCTTCTTAGATCTACTATTGAACCAAATAAAACTAATCGCCTTAACATCTGACAGCATCTTCGTCACGTTCACACTCCCTTGCTTGAATATAATCTCGTTCCGGGTCATCCATAACTTCGAGCAAGCTATAATAAGAATGCCGTAAATAACCATTTTCCTCGAAGTAGAAGCAGGCACATAATCCACCAACGTCAAGATGTCAAGAACTGAAAACATAATCATCGGGGGAATTCACAACCACGAAGCTATACTAAGCCACAACCCATTAGAGATCGTGCAGGCCGTAAATATATGGTCTATAGTCTCGTCTACCTCGCCACAGAACCGACATAAACCATCACCAATGATAACATTCCTACGAGCTAGCGCACTAGCCGTTGGGATTCTATCCAAACTAGCCCGCCACATAAACACATTACATTTGTTAGGAAGCCATTTACACCACTTGTATTTATAACCATCGACCACCCCGTCAGCACTTCGCACCCACTTACGAGTTGCGTTCACCGTATACATAACATTCGACCCACAGTTCCATTTCCACGAGTCCTTATTTTGATTCAGCCGAACCACAATAACCATTCTGTGACACTAAATTAGTTCCATCATTTCAATAACCGAGGACGGATAACGCTTCCACTCCCACTTAATAACACCATCCCCATTACTATAACCGATCCTATCCAAAACTTTGCACCTCTATATTTTTCAAGAAGAAACAAATTCGGGAACAAGTCTTTCAATGGAACGTCATTAATCCAAGTATCCACCCAAAACCGAATATCCAAACCGTTCCCAATAGAACCACGCATCATATTCAGAAAATTAACTCCTTGAATCTTAGTGGCATAAGCCACCTTCACCATCTTACTCCAAGGCCTGCTTGACTGTTTATTCCAAGGAACCATATCCCATCGACGATTAGAAACATGGAGCGCATCTATAACTCTTTTCCACAAGGCATTCTCTTCAATTTTATATCTCGACAACCACTTGAACAGCATCGAATGATTACAATCAATCAATCTACTCAATCCCAACCCACCATCAGCCTTAGGCTTCGCCACCCGATCCCAGGCCACCCAATGAATCTTACCAATTTCATCTGTCCCTCCCCATAAAAAACGCTTAATTAACCCTTCAAGATTATTTATGACAGCAACCGGGGCCTTAAACATCGAAAAATAATAGGAAGGAATACTCTCCAAGACTGATTTAACCAAAACCAATCTCCCCCCCCCCCCATAGATAAAGTGCGAGCCTTCCACAAAGATAACCGCTTTTTGAAAACTTGTACTACCGGCTCCCAACTATTAATCCTGGACATGTTACCTCCTACCTGAATAACCAGATATTTAAAAGGCGTCTCTCCAGCCCGACACCCTAGAGACGCAGCTTTAACTTGAACCTCAACAAGCTCTTTCCAATACCAAACAGAGTGGACTTATGAATATTAATTCTCAGACCTGAACATAAGTGGACCACACGATGCAATCGTCTAAGAGAATTAAAGTTGAATTGCGACCATTCACCCATCACCATAGCGTCGTCCGCATATAATAGGTGAGATAAAACTGGACCTTCATTAGGCAATCTCACCCCATCAAACGAACCAATAGCACAAGCCCTTCTAATAATACTTGATAAAGCTTCCATAACAAATATAAATAAAAAAGGAGAAATAGGATCACCTTGTCTAATACCTTTACTGCACGAGAACTCAAACGTGGGAGATCTGTTAACAAGAACAGAAGAAGCGGCCGAAGCCACAACGCCATAAATCCAATCGCACCACTTATCCGAGAACCGCATTTGTTTCATAATAGACATAAAAAATTTCCAATTAACATTGTCATATGCTTTTTTGAAATCTATTTTAAACATAAATAATTGTTTATCCTTCCTTTTCGCCCAAGATATAATCTCACTGATAATCAAAGGGCCATCCAAGATGACCTACCCGACAAGAACGCCGATTGAGTCTCATGAGTGACCGCATCCATGACCGTCTTCAATCTATTAGCCAAACTTTTGAGATCACCTTACTAATCACCCCTATCAAATTAATCGGCCGATACTCTCATAAACCCACCGGATCCTCCACCTTAGGCACCAACATAATAAATGATGAACCAACCCCCCAAGTAATATTACCTGACTCATAAAAATGCTGGAATAACTTCAAAAAATCATCTTCAAAAATACTCCAGAACCGTTTGATGAACCGGAAATTGAAACCATCAGGCCCAGGGGCTTTATCACTGCCACATTCAACCACTACCTCCTTGATTTCTTTTCTCGAAAAGTCACCAACAAGAAATTCAACTTCAGCTTCCGAAAGAGTCTTCAGATTGTTACACATCAGCTGAGGCCTTTCCACCATTTCTTCCACAAACTTGTTCCTGAAAAAAGAAAAAACTTCATGTTTAACTAAAGAGGGTTTGGTAACCCAAACCCCGTTAACAAGAACACCCGGGATAGAATTCGACACCCTCCTTTTATTAACCACCCCATGAAAGAAACTAGAATTGTCATCCCCATCCTTCGCCCACTTCACCATCGCCTTTTGTCTTAAATCTTTAAGTTTACAATCTTCAATCTCTCTAATTCTCTTAGTTCCTTCACAATGAATCCACTGTTCTTCCTCCCGAAGATCTCGAATCTCCACCAGATTATCCAAATT
Organism: Ambrosia trifida; assembly: GCA_028751855.1. Lineage (NCBI taxonomy): Eukaryota > Viridiplantae > Streptophyta > Magnoliopsida > Asterales > Asteraceae > Ambrosia > Ambrosia trifida. Next base: position 84,559,400 of record CM054122.1, read on the forward strand.
CTCCAGATCCCCTAAGATCGTCTTATACTCCTCCTCCTCTACCTTTAAAGTACGATCCTTCCACTCCAAAATAGCCGACCGAATAGCCTTCAATTTGTGTAATAAATAAACATCTGGAGTGGTATCTTCCAAAAACCGGTTAGCGGCACCAATTACTACCTCATCGAACCCATTCCGCTCTAACCAAGAATTATAAAATTTAAACGGTTTTGGACCATAATTCCGATATACATATTTAAGCACCAAAGGACTATGATCCGACTTCCCTCTAGCCAAAGCTCGATACCCCGCATTAGGCCATTCGTTTAGAAAATTCATAGACACGAATATCCTATCAATCCTGCTACATTTGTTGCCCGAGACAAAAGTAAACTTACGTCCTTTTAAACCATACTCGTGCAAATCCGCCCCATCTAAAAATTCATTGAAATCGTTGGATGACACAACATTAAACTTAGAACTCTTCCTTTCACTTCTATATCGAACACAATTAAAATCGCCACCAACAATCCAATACCCCGGATACTGATGAATAACATGGTGCAACTCCAACCACACGGCCCTTTTATCTTCAATCTTTTGCGGAGCATATACATTCGCCATACCAACTTTCAACCCACTACTTTTAATCACACTATGAACGACGAGCACCTTCCTATGATTATGGACCAAAATTTTTTGAAACACTCTCTTATCCCACAAAGAAACAATACCCCCAGATCTACCCGAAGCGTCTACCCAATCGGCATCATACTCACCTCTACCCCAAAACCTATCCAAGTTCACGCCTTGCAAAGACGTCAACTGAGATTCTTGAAACACAACAAAACCGACCTCATTAACCATACGAATATTCGAAATCCAATCCGCCTTGTCCACCCTACCCATACCTCTAATGTTTAAAGACAATACATTCATTGATCCACCAACTGAAACCTCTCTTCGTTGACTGTATTCAGAAGTGGTTCCTCAAATCTCTCCATATTGGTAACACCAAGGTCTCTAGCAAACAACATAGTATCTTCCACTTCCCTTCTGATAAGCTTTTCTCGATCCATAAAACCATTCTCGGCCCCTTCATTCACACTGATCACACCATCTTTATCCGCATTCACAACCACCGAAGTATTTAAATCCAGTGTTACAAAGTCATCTTCCTGCACCTGTAAGCTATCATTATTTCCTGCAGCCACATGGTCTAGATTAACAAAAATAAAACGATCAATATCAAATAAATCATTGTCTTCCCGTATACGTTTCTTAGGTCTATCCTTATCAAGGGGCAATGTTGATCTACGATTCGCTCCTTTCTTCTTCGAGTATCTACCTCCCTTACGTTTACAGCTTCTTGTAACCGATACCCCCCCCCCCCCCCCCCGACGGAGTCATCAAAAACTCCATTTAGATGAGGCAGATTAGCAAGTTCATCCTCCACATGCAACTTAGGAACATCCTCCATGTTTACGTTGGAAAGGTTCCCTTCAATGTCTCCATCTCCTACTTGAACCACCTGAATAACATCTTCATCCTCCTCGAAATCCCCTACACAATCAGGAACCCAATCTTCCAAATCCTCTTCAATACGAACCATAAACGAGCAATCATTCCAAACAATTTTACACTTCCCGTTTATCCTCTCATGCGAATTCAGTAATATTCCCACAGTAGCAAAAGACATATCCCCCTCCCCAGGAAAAAACGCTGCCTGAATAACCTCCCCATGCATAACAGCAATATTATTGAAAACATCTACTCTGCAATATGAATCGGCAATCCAAAGATCTTAACCCATGCAATCCTTTCCACCACCACATTTTGACCAGCCCAATTATCAACAGAGGTGAGCCAGTCCTTCCAACTATCATTGGAACTTATAAACCTCTCCTTTTCTCCAACATTCTCGAAACTCAATAAAGCATGAAACCCTCCCATATACCGTATTGTACACATACCATTACATACTCCCTTTACCCTTCCCTTCAAAGAGGTAAGCACTTCCAAGGATTTAACCTTAACAAAAACACCAGTGTCATATAATTCTTGAAGATGCTTACCTTCAGTATGAATTACCAGTTCAGGCGTTGTGGTCTCCACTCTTTTGTTAAGGAGAGTATCTCTAAAAGATCTATTGTCAACCCCATCAATAGGATTATTGTCAACGTGCATGTTATCCTCTCCGGTCTTATCCCTTACGACATCATTCTCTTGCTGAGTATTCACAGGTTTCCAAACTTTCTCACCATGCACTGTATGATCAATGGCCTTCCCCTTATCAACCACAGTCTTCTGACCATCCACGAACCGTGCCGGGACAATGAATAGTTTATAGCTACCTATCCACACCTCCTTAAGCCTATCTTCCAAATCAACTCTATTCCGAGCCACCTTGATTGTAGCAAACCCAAACCTTTTCCCCAGTTTATCATACTTTCTTGCTATGTAAATGCCTTGGACATCCCATACCTATTTAAATCCTCCTTCAGATCAATCGTCGAACACTTCTCAGGCAAGTTTGACACAAAGAATTTCACTCCATCATTGGAAACATAAGAATTCTGATTCTGCTTGTAGTTACGAGTCTTCTTAGGTGGAACATCATACCAAGTATTAACCTTAAATCGATCACGAGCCGCCATGCAGACGTGTTGAACCCTTTCGCCGTCAAATCGCCTAATTCGCCTCCCTAGAAAATCGGATCTACTGTTTTTTAATTGAATATTCGCCTATTCATAAGCTCTTTAAAATACGTAACAGATTAAGCATAAACTCCTATATATGGTTGAAATTAGCCAATTCTATTCAAATATGGTAGTTCGTAGTTAAACTTGATCAATCACAATTACCCAATATATGTTTTGATATTCTTATACGAAATTATATTATCTTAAATTCTATATAATTAGGTCAAAACACCTTGTATTACACGAGTTTAATAGATATATTTTTGTGTATCAAGTGATATAAAATTTATATATATAAAAACCCGTGTATTACACGGGCTTCAGGCGGAATAAACCCGTTTATTACACTGATTGAATGCATATAATATAACCGGTTAATACATACAGTCATCAAGATATATATTTTAAAAATAAATTTTGATGTATTGTTTACTTACTATAACATTTGCTTTAGTTAGAAACTTATCTATTAAATGGTTGTAAGATCAATAATATTAAATGTTTATTAATAAGCTAAAAAAATAAAAGAAATAGTAGAGAAAATAAATATTAAATAAATGACATGTTGGAAAATTAGGATTTTAATATAATATTATTATTTGATATTGGTGAGAAACAAAAAAAAATTATGATTTAATCATATTATTTAGAGTAAACAGCTAAAATCGTCCCCGAGGTTTGGTCACTTTTTTTTATTTCGTCCAAAAAGATTCTTTTTTGCAACTGGACCTTTAAGGTTTAAAAAATATTGCCATTATCATCCAAATGGTTGACTCCATCCAAATCTTAACGTTAAATTACGGCATTTAAGACCTTTTACATATTCTATTATTTTATTTATGAATTTATTTTTACCAAATTTTAAACAAATCCCCTCCTCTTTATCTCTCTCTACCACCCACCACCACCACCATTACCGCAAACTAGTGTCAACTACACCATTACAACCAACCAACCGACCTTCTCCTCGTCATCTATTTAAGAGTTTTTTTCTATAGTGGTGTTTTAGGGAAATAGTTTTCCTACCAGAGAAAAAAAAAAAAAAAAACTCTATTCAACAACCCCCATCAAAAACCATACCACCACCATCTTTTTTTTTTTCAAATCAACCACGGTATGGAATATATATTTTGAAAAAATTGAAAAAAGTTTTAAATGTATATGATTTTTTTACAAGAAATTATTTTTTAATATATATGTAATTTAATTTTTCTTAACTACATTTATATATTCATACATAATAAATTTAAATTGTTTAACCAATATATCACATAAGTACATAACCTAGTTATAAATATAAAAGAGTTAACAACCAATGGCGTAAATATGGTTAAAATACAATTTAGGCAAAAAGTCAAAAATACCCTTCTGGTTGACGTCAGAAATAAACAACGTTAGTGACAAGGACAATTTTGGCAATAAAATGCAAACCTGAAGGGTTCAGTTGCAAAATAAATAAAAAATAAAAAAAAACCTATTTGAATGGATGTGACAAAAATAGCCAAACTCAAAAACGATTTTGTGGCTGTTAACTCTATTAGTGTGTATAGGAGTAACTAGGGGTGTTCAGAATTCGATTCGAATTTGAAAAATTCGAAATTCGATTTAGTTCGATTCGATTACCAAGAATTCGATTCGATTATTAAGAATTCGAATTCGATTCGATTCGAATTCGAGTCCAGTAAATCGAATACGAATCGAATACGAATTTATGATTTTAAATTCGATTCGATTCGAAATTCGAATAAAAATTGTACATGTATATTTTTTTAAATATATACACACATATACACATTATTATATACACAAGTATACACATTGAAAAAAAAACTTCTAAATTTTGGTCAAACTCTAAGAACTCATAGTGTCTATAACTTTTAGCATAACCATGTTTTATATATTTACCTTATATATCACAAAACTCTATAAAACTAGGGTTGACACCTTGGAAGCCAAAGCAGAATTCTTGGTACAACTAAAAAGGGAACAACAGCAGGAAGTTGAAGATGTGGGATCCTCAAAAAGGAAGAAGATGTCTGCTAAACATGTCAGGCAACCACCATCTAAACTAAAAACCACTGCTGTCAAAACCTCTGTTGATAAAGCCACTGCTGACAAAATCACTGCTGCCATCCAAACCACTAATAAAACCACAACACCTGAACCTACAACCACATCTGAACCTACAATCACATCACCACCCAAATCCCAAACATCTGCTGGTCCTACTAAGGCGCCAACAGATGTTAACACAACCATTGCTTCCACACCACCATCACCAAAAATCTTGTACAAAAGAAAGAGGAAATCAACCTTTGTTGTACAGGATGAAAACATACATACATCACCACACACCACCTCAACCACACAATCTACACCTATATCAGCCATTCCACTCTCATCATTTTCACCACACACTTCACAATTCAGATCCCATAGACCACCACCAACCATTACACCATTGGCTGTTCAGTATCCCCTTGAACTTGATCTACTCAAGGGGGAAATGCAATCCTTCTATAATACTGAAAAACCATCTGATAGATCTTTCCCTTCTCTTCCACATTTCCCTGTTCCCTTAAACATTGACACATATCTTAAATACAAGGCTGAACAGGCAGATGCCATCATAAAAGAGAAATGCAAAGGGAAGGATGACAGGACTGCTCAGGGCATCCATTCAGCAGAACTTAGCAAATTGAGAAGGATTGAAGATTTTGCTAAGACCCTGAGCAATTCCATGTCTGCCATGCCTCTCAGTAGTGACATGGAAAAGGAGGTAAGGGAATCCCTTCTTGAACAGATCTTGGCAACCATGCCTTACAAAGCAAACAAGAAACAGTTTGCAGGCTGGACCACTCATGCACTCAGAGAAGAACTCTTAAGAATAGAAGAGTTGGCCAAGAATCCCCAAGCTAAAGTCTCTGCCCCTGATTTTGGTAAAGGCAGAGATCCAGCCAGAGACCTGAAGTTTAAGAGGATGAGACAAGAAATTGTGGCTGCTGATTATGGGGAGATGAGGTCAATTGCAAGATGGTCTGAGCTGAGGCTGGTTGAAACATACAAGAGTCTGGAAGAAAACAGGAAGAAAGACCCCAGCCTACCCAGAAAACCTGTTTACTCTGATGAACCTCTGATGAAGAGACCTCAACAGGCTTTTACTCTAGACAGCTTACTGGACACTTCTGATCTATCAGCTGCTGCTAGAAGACAGTTCAAGAAACAGAAAGAAATATCTGAAGAAGATCAGAAGAAGTTTGCTGATACTTTCATAAAAGAGGGACTCTTCAATCAAGTGCATTTTTTCTCAGATCCCACTACTGACAAGCTCAGAGAACTCATTGGGAGAGCTCCATCACCAAACTTATTAAGAATAAAAGTGCATCTCAGCAAATCCACTGACTCAAAAATTCTAAAATGGAAAGTCAATAAAGACAACCATGAATTGACTCTGCTCAGGTCAGATGGAAAAGTTCAAAAGCTAAGCATGGATGATGCATATAGCCTGTGTGCAAATGATCTCCAAACACTGCTAAACCTTGAGCTTGAAAGAGATGTAGAAGACCTATTTGCCTTGGACTTTGAACTTCAATTCAAAGGACAAATCAGAGAAAGTCTGATGAGGAATAAAGATCAATAATAAAGCTTAGTTTTGGCATCATCTGTTCTAGGGGGAGATTATTGGGTCTGCTGACCTGGAGAAGAACAGATGATTAAAAGCCAAAATATACTAACAGTTGATTCCACAAATAAACAGTCTTTACAACATATTCTTCCCAAAAGACTGCTGACCCTAACAACTGTTCCATCCAAACAACTGCTGTGACAACTGCTGATACAAAGGACTGCTGATAGAGAACAACTGCTGACCAAAGGTCTGATGAAGAAACAACTGCTGATCTAGTACTGAAGATTAAAGGTCTGTTAGAGTCAACAGCACTTAGACTCCAACAGATGTTACAAGACCATCAGAGTTTTCCTTTAGCAGTAGTTTACTTTACAGTGTTTTGTAATATAACAGTAGTTTGTATAGGGCAGATGTTTTATGTTGTTATTCTGTTAGAGGTCACTATCTTAGGTGACGTCAGCACAGGTCATCAGTGGTTTAGGTTTGTCTATAAATAGAACAGTGCTTGTACTGTTCTATTACATCACACACAAACATTCTCTCAGACAAACAATCACTGTGTGATCAGGCTGAGGGGGAGTATTTGTACTGATTGTAATCTTTCAATTAATGAAAGCATTTGATCATTGAAAACATTTATTCCTGTTGTTTTGATTATAGTTTATCATTCCGCTGCACTTTCCATATATACTTACATCATTCATTTCTCATCCTATTCTAAATATATCAAAACAATCAAACTCAGATCCTAACAGGAAGCATGGCTCAGTGGTTTGTGTATGTTGTTGAAGAGGGTTGGACGCAGTTTCGAGTCCCGGCTCCAACACCTATTTTTTAGAAGCATTTTTTTATATACAAACTATATTAATATATAATATGATTACACAAGATTAAAAGTGTTACGAAAATTTTTTAAAACACTCGAAACGTCGGGAATCCAATGATTTTGTTAAATAATTATTAGTTTAAGGTGGTTAAAACCAATATTGTTTAAAACAAACATTTTTTTTAACTAAAATAATTTGGGGAAAATGTGCGATGTTACACATCTCTTGAATAAGAGATGGTTTTTGTTTCTAAACTATAAATTTTATATCCTTTTTTCTCATTTGAGTACCCAATAAAAACACATTTTTCAGATTTTTGACTCAATTTATCTGACTCATTTAAAACAGTTGCAAAACACAAACATCCAAATAATTTTAAATGACCTAGGAAGGGCTTAAAACCATAAATGAGTTCATGGGGTGTTCTTCCATTCAGCACAGATGAGGGAGTCCTATTTATAAGATAAGAGGCAGTTAAAACACATTCACTCCAAAACCTAACAGGAAGACCACTTTGAAACAGTAATGTCCTAGTATCATTCAACAAATGCCTATGTTTCCTCTCAACTATTTCATTCTGCTGTGGGGTGTATGCACATGTAGTTTGATGAACTATACCTAATGATTTACAAAAACTAATCATTTGGTTGTTTACAAACTCTAACCCATTATCACTCCTAAAACATTTCACTATTTTGGAAAACTGAGTTTTTAGAATAAGTACAAAATCTTGAATATGACAAAAAAACTTCACTTTTATTCTTCATTAAACAGACCCACACAGCTCTAGAATAATCATTAACAATTGTGAGGAAATATTTAAACCCCTCCTTACTAGCAACCCTATAAGGCCCCCATACATCAAGGTGAATCAGTTCACCTAGACTGGTGGTCTTATGATCACTTAAGGGAAAGGGTTCCCTATGTTGCTTAGCCTTGTGACATACCTCACAAGGTAAGTCTTCCTGTTTTCTAATTTTATCACCTATGACATCCTCCAGTTTTTCTAACACAATATCAGAAGGATGTCCTATCTACCATGCCATAGTTCATATTGTTTGTTAGTGATACCAACCTTATTACACACAAAAGATCCACCACAGAAATAAAGACCCTCTAGTTGGTTACCAGTCACCAGGACTTTCTTGGTTGACAAGTCCTGAATGTAACAATTATTTTCATCAAAATCAACATACAAATGATTATCCTTAACTAACTTGTGTACAGATATAAGATTTACACAATAGTCAGGTACCACAAACACATCATGTAAAGTTACTTTATCATTTAGTTTTAAAGTCCCAATTTTAGTAACTAATGCATTTGTACCATTAGGATGCTTAACTTGAATATTCAAATCAGACACATCAATATAATCTGTTAAACTATGTTCACTAGTGACCATATGCTGATTAGCCCCTAAGTCTATTATCCATCCAATTCTTAGTTTATTATTCCCAACATTAAAGCAAAATATAGGTTTTGCACACACATTAGCACAAAAAGGAGAATATAAACTACCTGAAACATTATGACTCTGAGGAGGATCAATTGTCTTATCTGAAATCAAATTAAGAAGTTTAGACAATTGATCACTAGTCAAAGAAGTTATAGGAACATCAGTTTTATCAGAACAGGCATTATTAGCTACAACCTTTTTCCCTTGAACTCCCTTGGGTTTGGCCCAAGGAGGATATCCAATCAACTCAAAACATTTGTCAATTGAATGTCCTACCTTATTGCAATGTGTACACTTAAGACTAGGATTATAGTTTTTAGTTACTCTTTTTGTAAAATCAACAGTTTGATTTGATTTAGACACAAAACCAATAGTCTGTCCCTTTTTGTAACATTGCTAGAGTTTCTATGGGATTCTTCCCTAGAAACAATAGCAAATGCTTCCTTGACACTAGGTAAAGTTTCTTTAATCAACAAACAGGTCCTAACACTTTGGTATACACTATCCAAACCCATAAGGAATTGCATGAGTTTAATCATACTACTGAAATTATTAAATTCCCTAGCAGCATTACATGTACATGTAGGTAATTGTAATATCTGATCTAATTGTTTCCACATAATGTTCAGTTTATGATAATACTTGGACACAAACATACCATTTTGATTAAATTGATTTATTTTCTGATATAGATCAAAAACCACTGAACCATCTACTTTATCATAGGTTTCTTTTAACTCACTCCATACATCACAAGCAAGTCTAGAAAAAAACATGACCCATGTATAAGTCTTCACTAATCAAGTTTAGAATCCATGTTAAAACAATTGAATTACACCTATCCCATTGTCTAGCAAGAACAGGATCTGTTTCAGATTTTATGCAAGTTTTATCTATAAAACCCCATTTGTTTTTAACTTGAAGTGCAAGAGTTAAACTATTTGCCCAAACACTATAGTTTTCAGACCCTCTTAATTTTATTGAAGTAATAGTAAGATTACTAGAATCAGATGCATGCAAATACAGTGGATTACTAACATCTAATTTGCTAATCAGTGTTTCATTAGTACTAGGATCACCATTTCCTAACAGATTAGAACCATCAGAATTTGGTCTTTGATCTTGTGGTGGATTCTGGTCACCCATATTACTCAATTACAGTAAACAACTAAACACACAAGCAATCAAGTAGTAACAACCACTAAGTACAAACAAAACAACCAAGACTACTTTACCAATCAGCAAAAAATTAATCACAGAATCCTAGAGAAAACAAAACACACTTCAAGTAAACCCACACGACAGGCGAAGCCTCGCTGGTGATCCAGATAGCCGGTTCCTCAAGGGTACCGACCCAGGTCCTCACGAGGGAGCCTCTAGACCTAAAACAAACCCTAAGGCTAAAACATGAACTCAAGTCCTGGCAATCGACCTCCTATAACAACTTCTACAATCAAGAATGAAAATTAGAAAGGAACGATCTCACCAAGAATCCAACCCAAGTTAGGGTTTCAAATAACTCGTAGTGTCAACCTTCAAGGGTTGATCACCAGAGAGCAAAGAAAATAAGCAATCCTCACGAACCAAGATCCAAGCTATACACAGCTCCAACAGATCCAAGTATCAAAGCCACAGCGGAATTTAATACCCAGAATATCAACGATTGACCAAGAATCAACTCGATCAATCAGTATCAGGACTCGATCTAAACCTAGAGCTCTGATACCATGTCAAGAAACATGATATCAAAGTATAAAAGATTTTTTTCAAGAAACCCAAACCAATATAATGTTTACACCATGGAAATCATACAAAACAACAAGATCACTCTAATCTCTCAACCACTCTTTATGACTGCACACTAGATCGTAACTGGGAAGACACAAAGATCTTATTCGAGATGAATAAGATCAAACCCTTACAAACCCTAGCTAAGAGAAGACTCGAGAAAATATAGAGTCTGATTAATAAGACTGCTAAACTCGTAACAAACAGACGAGCAGCCTTTATATAGTGCACATACTTGGTTCGGGAGAAAACACACCCGAACCAAGGATATCCGTTGGATCCTATCGAGAAAACACACTGATGAACAATCTGAGCCATTGATTATGTTAAAGGCGGATTGCCACATCAGCCACATCAGCTATGGTCCCAGCTTCAGCTACTCTCATTTGGGCCTCCTATTATCCACACGTACAACTTGTCTGGGCCCCTTCCTTTGATAGATGTTAAGCCCAAGACTCCAGTTTCTTTAATCCAGCCTGAACACATTCTCCAGCCCACCTGTACTTATGCAACATATTCAAATGTTTTGTATAATAAATATTTATTATTTGAATATAAAGATTAGATCCATTATATATTTTAACAGGCCTTATACATTATCAAAATTTTTGTAAAGCAAAACACGAACAACATACATGACTACTATAGAAGTTTGACTTTTTATATTTGTTATATTTTCTTTTTTCTGTAAAACGTTAAGATAAGCATATATATACATATAATAAAGCAAAGCCATTTTAATGACATGACATTTAAAGATACATTCTTTTCTTTGAGTGTGTCATGTGTCATCCCATGTGGCATTAAGATATTTTAAGAAAAAAAGAATTTAAAAACAAAATTGAATTTTTCTCTCTTATCTCTTATGTGTCCTCCCATAATTTGTAAACGTTAATATCTTTTATATACGAGATTTTTTAAAGAAAAAAATTACGCCAATTTAACGAGCGTTTTATTATCTTTCCAACGAGTACCATAGTGTTATATAAAAAACAGAGAAAAAAACGACTATTTTTATGTAGTATTCTGTTCATACAGGAAAAAAAAACATAAAATGTTCAGGTAAATCATTAATCATGTATAGGTAAGTCACTAATTATGTTTCTATAAATATGAGCATTTGAGTTATACATTGTTTTAGGTTGCATATTATTAGAGTTATACATTGTTTAAGGTTAGGCTTTAACATTGGAGATACATTTTTAATTGTTTTAGGTTAGGTACTATCCGAAGCTTTCCTGCATGCAACTGTAAAGCGCATCATTCTATTTTATATGTAAGATTAATATGTTAAATTAGATTTCTCAAACCCCGGGAGGTTCCCGGGGTATAATCTAGTATGTTTAATATTTTAAGTTAGCAAATTCTTTCCGGTTAACTTGAAATCGAATTCAATAACATGGTGATTATCTATAAAAGTTTGACATAAAAAAAAATATTGATAAAGTTCCTCATAAACTTTGGCAAATTATATAGTTAAACACACATTCTGTTTCCTCCAACAAGATATTTTTATCTTAAATATAATGACCCAAATTGTATAAATAAAATATTAAAGTTAAATTGTGGCCGAAAGTAATTATACATATGGTATGTTCTCAAATGCTAGTAATTAAAATGCTATGTATCTCTACTTTTTTTTTCTTTTACGGGTAGCTCAGTTGGTGAATGCATCAGGGATCTCTCTTAGAGGTCTCAGGTTCGATTTCCACAAAGGACATAATGAGAAATGATGGATGACTCATGGCCTATGGTCATGAGTTCGAGTCCTGATCTCGCTAGGTTTTACCGGTTCACTACTGTCGTGCCTTCGGCGCGGGTATGTGGGTCAGGTTTTCCCTGGAAGCGGGCTGTCGGACGGGCTAGGGGCTTCGTGCGTCCGGGGTGGGCCGGGCTGTGCCCCTGTCTTTGCCACTGGGGGCCACGTACGAAGTACCCGGCGTTGTTTAGTTTCACGTTCAAAAAAAAAAAATCTCTACTATTTTTTTTTGTTACGTTATCTTATAAATTAACGAGTCAAACACTTCTTTAATTAATTTAAGACAACTATGAACTAATTCAATCGGTTAAGTATTTAATTAAAATTTATAAAGTTATTGCCGGGCAATCATTGAGTCTAACAAGATCTATAGTAAAAACTAATTAATGTTGGACCAACTATATTTAGGTTATCTTAAATTCAGAGTGAGAAGTTAGAAATTCTTGTCAAGTTAATCTACACGTTTAAGATTCAATCATAATTCACCGATTCCTGTTGACTCCTTTCAAGTTTATCATCGCAATAAAAGGTGAGTTCATACTTCTCCCCCTTTTATTATTTATTCTTTGGGGCTCAACATGTATCACTATCAAAACTTAAACGATTTCATACTCTTAAAACTATTATGCTCAATCTAAATGCTATTATGCTATGCCATGCTAGAATTCAAAGTCTTACATACAAATGTACGATTAGTTAACAACCCACCTTACATGTATAGCGCTATAGGTTGACACGCCGCCCCCTTTATGGGTCATGATAAGATGAAGTCTTTTGTGTTATCGAGTGTTGTTGCCGTTTGTATGGTTCTACGTGCATATGCCTATAACATGATGATTTAAGTAAAACTTTCTTATACTATATACGCAGGTCAAAACTAGTATGATCACCAATACTTTATGTGTTGACGGATATTTTATACATGTTGCAGGAAAAGCTTGATGAGACGATACAAGAAATATCACTTAGGATTCGACCTTAGAAACAAACGAAACAATATTTATTTTACTTCATGTTCAAATTAATGTATTCTTCTCATGAAACAAATTGTATACTTGTTGAATGTTAGATACGAATGAAACCTATTTTAATCTATTGTCACAATTTAGTGTTATGAAGTCTTTGAACAATCTATCACAAGTTTCACCTCGATATTTCTGCCATCGGTTGGGGTGTTACATTACCCAACCCACTCATTTTACCACCGGTGAAAAATATGATTGAACAAATACGGATATCTCATTTTGCTTCCCTAAGTGACCAACACTATGTTTTTACATCAAATACCTACACTGCCGAAACCAAGTTAAGAAGACTTTTTGCATGTAGAAAAAAGATTTATTACTTTCCAACAATTTAAAACTAAATAATTGGTGATCTTGTGAGATTAAACAACCTGTTACTCGGTAACTCGGTTAGGTGTGTTCTCCCTCCAAGTAGAAACACCTTTTTCCCAAAGGCACCTAACATAGATGAGAAAAGATATTAATCATTACATAATAAGATTAGTTTTGAATGTTCCACTCATCAGTAAACATAAATAACAACAATACCAAACACTGACCTTGCAAGCCGAACGAAACGAAATCTAACCCTCGTCCGAACTACAAAACCCCAACAAGACAAATGGTTTGATTAGAGATTTTCTAAGAATCGACTAACATATTAAAACATCTTTTATTGTTGATCTCAATGTCACCTCATCAACTTCATCAATCATTTTCATGTCCAACTGATTCATAATACAGGTTCATGTATGAAAACAAACTTGTAAACCACTAAAAGCAAAGGTAAGAGAGTTCCAATAACCTTACAGGCCGGTTCTTATTTCAACTTGTCAATCCTTTCCGAATTTCGATAACTCCAGGATAGACACGTCAAACCTTGTATGTAATAAAAAACCAAGATAAACATAGTAAACATAGTAAACACATACGTGGTTAAAGATAGCAGATTAAGTTAGATTCAAATTCTGAACAAAAACTGAGTGAAAGATGCATTACTTTATGGCCATTTGAACGCGATGATTACTCAAGAATGCAGCAAAAAGAGTGGTGACTGCTTCAACATCTGCAACCTTAAGAACAAATGCCTCCACTTTTGTTAAGAATGAGTTAAAAACTAATTTATTTTATTATTGTAAAACAAATGCCTAAACTTTTTTTTTTGAACAGCAAATTTCATTTCATTCAATCACCAACTATTTACAATAACCTCTATGAACAAGATGCTCAAAAGAGGCCACACAAGATACAACCCAAAACGCCTAATACAATGTTTCAAATTTCAAATTTCATCCATTTGTCCCACTCCCAAGTGTAGCTTTTCGCCCGGCTTCTGACCCACATAAATGATGTCATCACAAATGCCTAAACTTCATAAAGCATGTCATCACAAAAATATCAAATACTCATTTGCTCTCATACTTTTACTTAATTACTTGTGCTCAAAACTAATTTATTTTATTATTGTAAAAGCCTGTAAAAAAAGTTCAGCACCATCTAACAAATTTTAAAGAAATCACCATGTATTAGATATCATGGCTACTAAATAATTTTAAGACACATCAGTATAAAACCGATTAACCGGTAGCACGTATATGAAAAAAATGCTAATAATTGTGATAATATAACTAAAAGAGACTCTAATCATGATGCCACTATTAATGGATCTGAAGATCACAAAAAGATAGTGAAATTAGGAACATAAGCCACTTGTTAAGTTGTTATAGCAGCATTCAAGAAAACAATTACTCATTGATATTTCTACAACTATGTAACTGAAAGGAAGGCATGCAGGTGTTCATTTAGGGTTTTATTGGAAGCTAGCAAATATTGATGGTAAAGTCAACTGAGATGCAAAGGGCCGAATCTAACATTATCCTACCGCATGAACTTGTTTACGATCTGACAATGGGAAACTCAAAAATCAAAACAACTGAAGTCAAATAGCAATTAAAAAAGAAAATGGAGGTGAACAATAAGATCTTTTGGATACTCCTTTAGACTAAACAATCTTTGCAGATCCTTGGGTATGTTTGGCAAGGAACTTTTAAGAGTTTTTAGAAGCTTCAAGCTTTTAAGAAAAAGCTCCTACTCAATAAAAAGCTTTGTTTGGTTGAAGAAGCTGGAAGCTTTTATGTTAGAGAAAAAGCTCTATAGCGAAAAGCTACTAGTACTAGCTTTTAAGAAAAAACTCTACTAGCTACAAGCTTTTAGTTAGTAAATGACACAAATACCCATTCTATTTCAAAAATAAATTAAAAACATTCTTTACAAGTTTTTAATTATGTCCATTTTGGTCATTTTATACATTTTTTTAAAAGCTTCAGCTACTCTGCCAAACACTAAAATATATTTAAAAAGCTTGCAACTACCAGCCTCCAGCTACCAGCCTCCAGCTAATTTTGCCAAATATACCCCTTGTAATATATCTCTTTTAGACTATGAAGAGTTAAAGATAAGCAATATCAAATCGAAAGTGTTAAAGACAAGCAATATAAAATCAAAAAACCAACGAGCTGAAACTAAATCCATCGACTTTTCCAATAGAAATCAAATACATAAAGTCATAAACCCGGCCTTCAATAATTATCTCTAATCGAAATCAAACGGGAAAAGCAAATTGAATTGAAACAAAATCAATAAACCATCATAGATCTGCAATCAAAATCAAACAAAAAAAAAATGTCGGTTGAAGGGTTGATGCATTTGAAAACAAATCCATAAACCCTTCTAATTGAAGGCATAACCGAAAAAGAAAAAGTGATAATCTGACAAAGCATATGAAGGAGATACCTTGAAGAAGGAGATACAGTGATTTCTCGAAGGGTAGGAGATGCAGCGAATGTAATCGTATAGAGAAGAGCAGCAAATGAGCAAAGTGAATGGAATGGAAAGTAGGTTGATTGGGGCGGGTTATAATCCAGTCCAGGTTGGGCGCGTGTTTTCTTTGTAACACCCCAACCGATGGCGGAAACATCGAGGTGTCACGTATGAATGATTGTTCAATAGCTCATGGTACTAAATGAAAGTTGTATAACATTAAACAATTTACAATTCATCTTACAAGTAAAGATTACAAAAGTTGATTAATATAAACTAAGTCCAAAGCTCCTACGTGTTCCAAGACTTGTACAACTTCCAATAGCAAATAAAACCTGAAACATGTTAAGTTGGAAATATGGGGGGGGGGGGTCAACTATAAATAGTTGGTGAGAATACATAGGTTTTGTATATAATTGAAAACAATATGTTGTATAGCAATCATAGTTGAAGTATAATAATGAGTAATGATAGAATATGAGTCCGACATGTAACAATGCGTCTTTTGTACAATTAAACCTTGTGTCGACTGAGACCTAACTCGCAAGTTAGTAAAAGTGTAACTGTTATCGATCATCCCTGAATTTATGCGGGGGGATGGGTTTGTCAGACCTATAGCGCTATAATTTAAACAGGCGGCTTGATCAATGTTAATGATTGTACTTTGTCTTTTTGTTACAGTCAAATGATAGAATGAGTAAATGATAGTGTAATTGAATCACAAGTTTTCAACAATGTAATAATGAGTAAATGATAGAGTATAAAATGTTTAAACATGTTTCACCTCAAAATGTAAAACAGAAAAAGGGGCTATGTAAACTCACCTTAGTGTTAGAATGGAGACCCTTGTTATATAAGCAAATGTGGCTCGTGTGTATCCAAATCTCACCCTATTTCAAATGTGATAGGGTTCCTAATTTGGGGATTAATAATTGATTTATGATTAAATTTAAATAAATAAAGAAATAATTAATGAAAATGTTTTCTGACCAATATTTACAGCGTGTCCAGCGATTGTTGATGTCTGGCATTTGGTCTTTGCTTGGTGCCGCGTCTCAAATTGTGTGGCTTTTCATGCTCGCGATTTACTGGATTATTATCTTGTTGCAAAGAGTGGGACGAGGGTAAGGAAAGCATTTCACGCGGTGGTCTTGACTACTTTCTGGAGCATCTGGCGAGCGAGAAATGATCATGTGTTTAATCAAAAAGACGTGTTGGTCAGGAAAATCTTTGACGAAGTAAGGATTATGAGTTTCTTGTGGGTCACCAATCGTACAAGAATGACGGCTTTGTCTTGGGATTTTTGGGTCCGGTTCAATTGTAGTAAAATGGGATAGGCTGGGTTCTTTTTGTTTTATGTATGTTTTGGGGCTGTTTTTTTGTTTTCGGACACTGTTTTGCTAGTGCCTTACTAGCCTTGAAATAAAGTTTATGTTGGCCGTTCAAAAAAAAAGTTTCACTATTTTAATAATATTTTATTTATCATTTTTTTTTCAATGACATGCATTGTTAACTTTATAAAAAATATAATTACGTAGTCATGTGCAATTTTATTATGTCGATGTTACCGATACCACAAACTGGGTTTACGATAAAGACATGACATGTAAGGGCTTAAAAATATAAGGTACACTTTTTTTTTTAATCTTTGAAGGAAAAATACATAATTTTGCAACCCGCTATAAACAAAAAGAACGTTTTATGTAATTTACTCTTTGAAAAAAGTGTCGATTAAAAGGTGGGGAAGACGAGGATTATTTTTTTTTTCTTTTTAGTTTTTAGTAATATTTTCTTTTGTTTGACTAAAGTATTTGCAAAAAAAAAAAAAAAAAAAAAAAAACCGACGCTTAAACTGGCGTCCAAACCGGTTTGACCTAAACTGGTACAAGGCCAGACGGTTTGGAATCAGTTTGTAAACCGGCAAAACCTACTTTTGGCCAACTGTAATCAATAGCAACATGGATATATAAATCAAGTTTCATGAAAATTCTACAAGGACACAACCCTAAACAAATCAGTGTAATACAAAATCAAAGAAGATATAAACCCTTACCGTCTGTTTCTAGTAGACATTTTCAAAAGCAAAGATGATCGATCATGACATTCCATGACCAAAGTTTACTGTTGGTAGTGATACAAATTTGCAGCGGAAAGATTATTGATTTCTGAATGAATTATGATCGAATATGAAACAATGAACAAAACAATATACAAGACACTGATTTTGGACAGAAATGTGGATTGTTTGTATTGAAAGAAACTTAAACAATCTTGGTAAATGTACAATATACACGACAGTTTTTCACCGAACAGTTATGTTGGTTGATATCACACCCCTTTGTTATAATCACACTGTTTTATCCGGTCATGTCTTTTGATCCCAAATGCAGTCTTGTATTCCTTTTGTTTCCCTTATGATGTGTAGCCATATTTGACCCATTTGTCCTCCTGATTCGTGCAGCAACATATGAACTATTTTGACCCATCTACTTCTATCTGACTTAGTGTATATGTCTAACCTATTACTAACTTAATCTTATACATATATATACATAATTTACACGAACTAAAATACACAAACAGTAAGTCATTAACATACTATGTACATAAACATAAGTTTATATTTAAACATCTAACACCGCCCCTAAATTAAACTTGTATTCTTTATGTTCTTGGGCAAGGTCTCTATAGCTTCCTGCAATGCTTGTTCTACCTTTGAAAAATCATATTTTCTCTTTTTCAGCAACTTCTTGGCAGTGATCCAGTCGCCTCCCATGTAGAGAGCATAGTCTTCTTCAATAGATCTTGCATTCTTGTTCAACAATGGCATTACACTTGGTTCTTCTTGCAGGAATCCTCGGCTGTCCCTCACATCAGTACTTGTACTTCCCTGTTGATTTTGTCTAGCCACCTTTTTCACAAAATATTGCCATTCCAAGACATCTAAATATTGGGCATAAAGAATTCTTACAGTATCTTTATCCTCATAATCTAAGCCCAATTCTTTTGCAATGACTACCCATAAATTATACTTTGACACCCTTTGGTGTCCACCCTCTCTCTTTACTAACACATACAAGTCATATAAGTCTATCCTTTTTCCATTCTCTATTCTTGGAGGAATTGGCTGATTTTCTACTTTTAAGTAAAAGTTTAGAAACCAATCAACCATCCTCAAGAAAGGATCTTTTAATAACTCCTTATGTGCCCAAGGATATTCAAGATCTTCTATAATATCCAAGAATTCTATACATTTTTCAATAGAATCTATGTTTATTTCTTGAACAATGTCTTCCATTTTTCTTAAATTGTTTTCTGAATCAATATCCAATTCTTCAAAATATTGACTCAAGTACTCTTCCTTCCTTCTCTCATGTTCACCTTCTTCTAAATTTAATTCTTTCAACATAGTTTCTATTGAATCTCTATTCTCCTTTACATTTATGAATTGTATGCTCTCCTTTTTAAACATATTCTGCACATAACATTTATTTCCTTCCAACTTGACTTTGAAACCTTGTAGTTTCAATTGAGATAGACTTAAAACATTCTCTTCTATGTCCGTAGAGTAGAAGACATTAGGAATGATTAATGATTGATCATCAACTGTGACATCTATCATTCCAATTCCTCTAATGAACACAAATTTATTTTTAAAACGACTTTCTACACCGAAGGATCTTCTTATTTTCAGAAAATGATCTATGTTACCAACTACATGATTTTGAATGTTTGGACTTACGTACCATATATCCTTCCAAGTTTGATCATCGGATCCATATAGGATATAATCATTACCACTACCAAATTTTTCAATAGGATAATAACTTATACCCGTATCGATCGCATCTCTGATTAACATAGCATTTTCATCCCTCTCTTTCATATTACACGCACTTATTAGATGTCCTGGTTCATGACAATAGTAGCATTTTCTTGTGTCAATTCTGCTTCTCCTTGTGGCTTCCCTTCTGTTTCTTCTGTTTCTGATACGGCTTCGATTGTTGTTCATTCCGGTTGTCACATGTGATATTTCTGAAGATTGAGACATTTGACTTGACAGACTCTTGATGTTTTTTTAAGGATAATTTGAAATTCAGTAAGCAATACTGGCTCTGATACCAGTATTGTTGGCAGTGATACAAATTTGCAGCGGAAAGATTATTGATTTCTGAATGAATTATGATCGAATATGAAACAATGAACAAAACAATATACAAGACACTGATTTTGGACAGAAATGTGGATTGTTTGTATTGAAAGAAACTTAAACAATCTTGGTAAATGTACAATATACACGATATGTTCTATTTATACTAGATAGATCGGTGGGACAATATGACAGTTTTTCACCGAACAGTTATGTTGGTTGATAACTAACTGCCACCTTTACATTTTGCCGCCAAGAATAACTGTCAAGGGTATTTTTGTAAACTTGCAGTGTATCACACCCCTTTGTTATAATCACACTGTTTTATCCAGTCATGTCTTTTGATCCCAAATGCAGCCTTGTATTCATTTTGTTTCCCTTATGATGTGCAGCCATATTTGGCCCATTTGTCCTCATGATTCGTGCAGGAACATATGAACTATTTTGACCCATCTACTTCTATCTGACTTAGTGTATATGTCTAACCTATTACTAACTTAATCTTATACATATATATACATAATTTACACGAACTAAAATACACAAACAGTAAGTCATTAACATACTATGTACATAAACATAAGTTTATATTTAAACATCTAACATTTACTACAAAAATAATTGTTAGACCTTAGTCAAACAGTAAAGTTAAACATATTAAGAGTTTACCAACTGCACAACATGAGTTTATTAAACTGTACTAAATTTCATCCCACATTTACATCATGATCATTGAATATACAAAAATAGCCCATTTACCTCTTGAAAGTATATATACCGGTATTTGTAAAGAAACATGTTTATGAAGACTCAAAATACATACCGGTATTTGTAAAGAAACGCGCTACTGTACTTTGTTGCACATAGAGAACATCGATCTATCAACCCTTAAAATTAAAGTTATTCACCAACATTGTTCTGCTAGATTTTTTCAATGAACCCATTTATCCGCATTGAACCTTAAGGAGGTTATAGATCTGATCTTTAAACAACAGAAGGTAGCACGTTTCGTTACAGATACCAGTGTGTATTAATCTTCAATGAATAGCAACAACAATCAACATGATGTAGCTCTTCTCTTTACATGAATATATTTCGTACGCATATGAAACCAAAAGTGCCATAGGGAATCCTTAAAATTTACGACAGATAATGTTGTTGATGGAGTTTATGAGAAACAGATTTACCTTATAAGAATAATCTTGGGTTGCGTACGCCAAAATCAACAACCGGATCGCATACAAATTATCTAGGATTTTGTGCGTCAAAATTAACAATAAAATCGCATACTTAAATAAAATAAGTCACATATTTAATACTAGGTTAGAGACCCGTGAAGTTCACGGGTGAAGAAATTTTAAAATAAAACATCTTATCGACTAAATAAAATTAAACAACTTTTATAAGGACAGTGTTCAACTAAAAGTTTAAAACATACGATGAAAGAAAATATAACATGAAAAACTAATATTCTGTCCAAGTTTTTAAATAATTATATGTTAATGTATGATGTAATATATATTTTTTTTGTACTCGTGAAAATATTAAATTGTAAAAAATCATCGATGCAAATAAATCTCGTAAGAAAAAACATTCTTCCGCTAAACAAAATAATAGGATAATTTCCAAACGAAAACATAAGTCAAAAGATAATGTTCAAAAAACTTAATAATAATGTATCGTAAAAGGAATTAAATCAAGTACGGAAAAAAATTACTAATACGTTCATAACATTCATTGCAGCATGGTAATTTCTTAGGATTTTCACATCGAACGTTGCAAGCAAAACACATATCCACATCATCTTCTTCAACGTATTTACCCTTCCTCATGCTTACGTGATGTTTTCCTTTAATAAACTCAAGTCGACTTAACCAAAATCCATATGCAACTGGTTCAACATTTTCACATCAGTAACAAAAGGATTGGAAAAACTTCATTGCAGAAGTGCAATAGAAAAGTTGCAGGTATGGCAACTTCAACCCATTTACACATCCATTGGTTTAGCTTGGGGTGTTATTCTCTTGTCAAAAGACAGCTGATACGTATTCAAATGAATAAAACTACATGACTTACAACTTTTGACCCATTTAAAAGCGAGTAGGGATAAATTAACATCCGTCGTAAAAAAGAACTTTGTAATAACAGAGTTTTTGTAACAATATTTAACACATTACTTATTTGTAGTCATTCAGAAAATTGCTAATAGGTCAACCGAACTTGATTTGACTGACTCATATCAACCCAAACTATTAAGTTGCTATTTTGACCTATTTAGGCACCCCTAAGTCCATGAATGGTTTAGAGCCTCATTATGAGGCTTACCAAACAGCCCCTTAGAGCATTCACGGTAGCTTCCTCATCCCCTATTACTCGCAACCAATCATAACCATATATTACATTAAAAATCATTACAGTTTCTCTCTCCTCCACTCACAACCACTTTCAACAAATATTAAAAAATAAATACAGTTTCCAGTTTTCCCCAAAAGATTCCCAAATATACCGATCAACAGTAGATTCTCATTTTTCTTTACTCACAACCCCTCAAAACCACCCCATATAATTTGGGGGTTACTCTCACATAAAAATGAGGGAGCTATTGTGAATGCTCTTAGTTCTCTATTTTCAAGTAAAGATTATAGAAGTTAGCTCAAGTTGATTCAACATTATCACATTACAAGTAATACAGAAGCGAATAAGTTTAAGACTATCATGCTTGTAGAGTTGCAGTTTTATTACATATATTTTTTTCTAAAACAAAACGTTTCAACCCGACCCCATTATGATGAGGTAATAGCTACCTCAAACGTCCATTTCAATCCAAACCCATTTCGGACAAACTATTTTGACCCAAACTTGTTATGACCATTTAGTAACGTGACCTGACCCAACTATTTCAATGCAAACCATTTCGGACAGAGTCCGTTTTTGATCTGAACCTTCTATGATCAGATACCTGACCTGATTCTTATACAAAAAATACCCAAAGTCGAAGTGACCAAAACCAATTTGAAGAACCCTAGTTCAGATTTTAGAAGTCAAATGGTTTCATCGCAAAGTACTCTGTGTCGACAATAAGCATGTCTATGTCAGAAAGTTTTTTTTATCCTATATTACTTCATTCTCATAATTTGTCACACCCTCAATTTCCACTTGCGGGGTTTTACCGCGAGGCGCATGACAAACCAGGATCCAAGTCAACAATCACAATAAACAACTCTATATGAAACACGAAAAGAAACATAACCAACGATTTTATAAGCGGAAGCATTTAAGAAGCATTTAATCAGCTATGCTGTCATCCAAAATTATTCAAAACACTTTTTATTACAAAACATGCAACTATGCCTAGACGCCAATGCAGACCCGTGCGCCTAGTTCCATTTGTTGCTACCTTAGCGACCTGAGAAAAACATGCCAAAAAGATGTCAACATATAATGCTGGTGAGTTCACAGGTTTATTCAATATGTTACCATGTCCATACTATATCAATGTTACCAAGTACGCTAGCTAGGCGTATGTTTTATTACTACTACGATTGGAAACCATTACTAGACACGTTTAGCAATGTTTAGCATGTTTAAACAGCCCGTATGTTCAGCATGATACCAATATTCCTGTTCGAGACAATATGCACCCGCCCGGCCCTCCAAGCCGACGAGTGGGGCAGGTCACGCCCAATAGATCTATCCACATTTCCCCCGTTGTGCATCCCCACACATTCATAGTTTCCCCCGGGACTTCCAAAGATCGTATAGCAATACAAAGTTAAAACCATAGTATGACATATGTTACCAAAATAGTTTAGCGCATGTTTTCTCCCCCAAAAGTTAAAAGCAGTAAAAGTGGGGCCGTGAACTCACCTTAAATAGCGTTCTTCGATTACAAGTAAAGATGTTAAGCCCTTGATAATCCCTCTACCGGAGATCTATCAAAATGTTCACATAAGTGTTCCGGCTAATAACCATAAGGTTATCTAGTCCCCGATTGTCCAGATCGTAACCAAGTATGTTTTAAAACGTGTTTGAATGTTTAACCGACACACTAGACCGACCCGACATCCCGTTGGTGACCCATTACCCTAACTAATCAAGTACACATAGATTACACACAAGGTTCAAGCATAAAACACTTAGTTTGTATCAAAAATCTCATTTCTGCATCAGAACGGTCGAACCAGTCAGTTTTAAGTCTCCTTCGCCCGTTTTCAGTCTCCTTCGCCCGTTTTACATTTCGTTCGACCGTTTGATGCCTCCTTCGCCCGTTTTACTACGTTCGCCCAACAAAAACCCAGGTTCGACCCTGGATTCCCTCCTTCGCACCTTCGATAGGTCGAAGGAGGCCAGGTTCGCCCCTATTGTGCAAATTTTCCTAAAAACGCTTCAAACACATTCAAAACGACTCGAAACATCATCAAACACAGCAGTCAAGCATGGATAACTTATCCCTACAAAACCCCACCGATTTCCCCCGATAATACGTCTGTTTCAGCCCTTTCCCAAAATGGTAAAGATTATGGAAACATCACTTTCATGCATGAATAATTTACCCAATTTGGAAACTTTTGAAATTGATTCATATTCAACTTGAAATGCTCAGTTTGTCGAGTGTTCGATCTTTTCTTATCAATTCTATTGATCATAAATATCATGCATCAAGTCTAGATTCGTTAAAACCCCCAATACCCATAATATCATCATTTATCCAATCATAGCCCTAAACAACAATAATCTAGCATCAATAACAATCCTATATCATGTTTCTATCATAGATACAGCAGCAAATCATTGAACAACACATAACACCACATAATACACAATTTACATATGTTATTCACCATGAAATTCTATGTTAAATGATAATGTTTTGATTTAGAAAGATGTTTAAAAGGTTTTTAATCATAAAAACACCCTTAGAACAGATCCGGACAATTAGGGTTAGATGAAAACGAATTAAAATGCTTTTAAAAAGGTTTAGGATTAAGAACACACCTTGAATTCTTGTTTAGATGTTGTAGATAGGTTAGATTATGAAAAAGAAGAGCAAAAACTCCTTCCTTAGTGATTAAGATCGTATGAGAGCGTTTTGGAACGGTTAGGGTTTGTGAAATGATGAAAAATGACAAAGTTTGGTATTTATACTACTTCTCCTTCGCCCCATTTCAATGGTCGAAGGTAGCCTCCTTCGACCCTTACACAGGGTCGAATGAGCCCTGTCCTGGTCGAAGGGAATTCTTTCAATTCCACTTCCCAGGTTCGCCCATTTACAAAGGGTCGAACCAGGCAATTGTTCTCATTCGACCACTCGAAGTGGTCGAACCAGAACTCCTTTTTAACTAGTTTTCCAGTTTGTCGTGTTTAACGCATTCTAACACATCTTAACACATAAGCATGCATCCTTAATCTATATTTGACATATTTAAGCATAGATAATCATTTACACATCATTTAAACACATCTATGTATATAATCCACCACACGACCCATAATCTACACATATACTTAATTAGTTCATGTAATGTCACCAACAACGGAACCCGGTACTAGTGTATTACCAAAACGACTCCCAATGATCCTCCAGATCATTGTACCCTGGACAATCCTAACTTGACCCGACTCAACTAACCTAGTTAAGTTCGTTTATAAACGTTTCTCGCTAAGGTAGACTTAGATGTTACTAATATGTTTAAGCCAAACATGCCGGGTGTCACATAATTTAAGGTTTAACTAAATACCACAAAAGAATTCAAACACTAATATGATACGTAATTGACATGAGTCTTTTAGTAAAAATATAAAAGAATAGATTTTTATTTTTATAAATCAGTAAATTGGATGATCACATTAACATGGTTCCTCATAATTTAGTGACACCTCTTCACATGTAATTGTTTTCTTTCTTCTTTCAAAGAAATATGTAACTATTGCTTTTGATTACCAAGAACACAAATGGAATAAACGAAAGTGAATGAAGAAGCACGTATGGTGGAAGTAAAGTCGAACGGAAAACATACCTATGTGTGGAATTTGATGGAACCCAGTTCGTATGATGCAAAGAGTATAAGTGGTCAATTTTCATCTAGAAAGAAAACCATCTGCTACAATATGGTTTTAAATGCTCTCGTCTAACTGCACTACGGTAATGATATATTCCTGAGTTAATGTTACATATTTCAGAATACAAGAACTTGCACAAAAAGCCTCAAAGTTAGTTTCTAGTGGACCTAATTCAGAATACAAACAATTTTTTTACAAACTTAATTGAGAAGTAGGCAAACTAAAACCTTTTACAAACTTTTTACCAAGACATATGAAAAATATGAATTAAAATAACTATTAAAACGAAAAAAAAGAGCAATTATCTTATCACCATGCCTTAAGAAAGCAAAAGTAGCACAAGTAATAGCGTGAGTCCTAGAGCAGAACTGAAATTATACCATGTTGACTGTTGAGCATATCAAATTTGCACCAAAAATGGTAATAAAAACAGAAAAAATAATATTAAAAATGATAAAAACCTATGGCTAAACAATTGCAGATTCGAAACCAAAATTTTTTGCAAAAGCTTAATCAAGGGCTACTCAACCCTCAACTTCTTCATGCCCATATCCCGTGAAACCACCAAAGTGCTACATTAATATAATTATAAAAAAAAAAGTTTTAGGAAGCAAGATATAACTTCATATCTTGCAACTATATTTAATATTATGCCAAAAAAAAAAAAAATTAAAGGAAGCTACAAATAATTTGTATATTAATAATTCAAAGTGAAAATAGATCTGACACACATGAGATCTAACCCTTGCCTACATAAATATTACATCAACTTCAAGACAAAAAGAAGATTAGACGGCCAACATATTTAAATGATAAATTATTAACTGCAAAAACAACACATTTTTTTTTGGCAAACAGACAACCTTTTTTATTGGGTTGTCATTCGAATAAATCATATTGTAATGTCAACACTGTATCATATTGTCAACATAAACTAATGTATTAAGTTTGACAATAGATAGGAAACGAAAAAGTGTCATACACATAAATATTACACACTCCTAAATAATCAATTATGGTCTTAGATAAGGGATATGTAATCGGTCAGTCTTTATCAATTATGATCCACCACGACCACCTCGACCGCCGCCACCACCACAACTATGGCAACCATCAACTACAATCGCAACAACAATAATAATAAATCCATTTATACAAATATCAACAACAAATTACCAACAGATTGTAATTGTATGTTGACAAGGGAACATCACCTGGCCATTCATAGCCATAACGGTGTGAAAAACTTGAATGAAAATGGTTTCCATTGTCCAGAAAAGGTGGTGGTTCAAAGGACCGTCTGGTGAATAAGCAGGATCACTTTTTGACCAGAAAGAAGGGTTGACATTTTTTGATATGGGAACATATGACAGTTTGAAAATTACGGTTTCACAAAAAAAGGTTTCATGAAGTATACCAATACCTACATTCAAAAAGAAAATATAAGACCAAAATTATATCTTTAAAATGCAACCAAAATTAAGTATCGGTATATAAAAGATACCTGCACAACTTCATCACCAAGCCCATATTATGAAACCTGCTATTTAGGAAAAACGTGTATGCTAGCCCAAGTAAGTCTTCTGGGCTCATAAATAATCATGTCGCCTTTACCCCGTAAACACCCAATATGCCTCGAGTGCACCAGAAGCCTAGTAATGGATGCACGAGATTCAAACCCAGCCTCAAGGATTCTACTATGGACCTGCATAACCACATCTTGTGCAGAATAAGGTGATAAAAAAAATCAAAATTCAAACAGGAATCACAAATATGAAAAGATTTAAATCAAGGTCATCTCAGAATCATGAAAGATTGCATGTTTCTACTTTTTCAACAAATTAACAACATAAAGTTGCAAATATTGACAGATTTAAATAAAATAGCTGCTGTAAGTTGATACTGCATCTTTCCATTTCTACTTACCAGCTGGTTCTGAAAATCTAACACAATAATATGGGCATGTCCTGAAGTTTGATTTTACTTCTTTATATAATAAGTACTGTCTCTAAGTTCTAACTTCTCTTCTGCAACCAGACCTGACAAGAAGCTTTGCAGTTGTTGGATCGATTTGTCATAAACAGGAGGAGTTGCACAAAATATCTGCAGCAACAACATAACATACCTCTCGTTATCTCACTCGTATATTATCTTATTTGCATAAAAACTGTATAATTATCATTACATAGACTGCCTGTCACCTTGAGACTGTTACCGACATTTTTAAGCATGTCACCGACATTTTTAAGCATTCCAAGGATGAATTTCTGCACCAGAAGTTACAAGTTCTCGTTACTACTTATAATATAATTTGCTAAATGTGACTATTAGTCAAATGCCTTTAATAACTTTAACAACTGATATCAATGATATATACCTCATACACGGTCATTTCTTTTCTTAACTGATCTTCAACTGAAGCCACTAATGATTCAACATCCTCATCTGCCCCTAACACCTCATTATTAGCTACGGATTTGCCACCATCAGTCATGTCATCCACCAGTGTATACAAGTGGTCATTTGAATCAGCACCTGATGAGTCAACCACAATACCCTACGCATAAAGAAGGAATTTATATAATTATTTATGGTTTTGACCACTATTTCAAAGAGAGTGTGTTACCCTTTTTTGCTATTAGATAGATAAGTGTGGGATAAAAACATAACACAAATCGCCCCACTAATAAGTGAACAGGGTGAATTAACCACCTTTTTTACAAAATAACAAACCGTTGAGAAATATACTAATCTAATGCCCCAAACACGCTAATTGAATTGATAGATAGATATTATCACAGGGATATTAGCTCAAAGACCAAGTAAATATGAGATGCATAAGGAATGAATGAGAAATTTAACAAACATCAATGTTTTACCTTCTCTAGAATGAAGTTGGTTGTGGCGAAGATCAAGGCTTTGCACCCATAATAACAGCTCAAAGGATCCAATTTGTGATAAAGACAAAGATTTCAGTCTTAAACACATAGAACCAGTGATATCCGAAGAAGTTGACTCTTTATACTGCCAGTAGTTTTCATCACAGATTCCTTGCAAGAGGTCACCTGCAATATCACTGAAAGTACTTACAAAAGGGTCTACTCTGGTTATCTCTAGTCGGTCAAACGGTGAACCAAAAAAAAAAAAAAAAAAAAATTCTTATACAGAAACAGGTTGAACAGGTCAAATGTGGCCCAAAGGGAATCTCTAATGCATAAAATCTCCTAAATAATTATACTAATTAATACAATAGATCATACATGGCACACTAATTATATTGGAAAAGAACATCAACTTTAGACAAAAAGGCAAACCCAAACCGTCCCAACCGTGTCGAATATTACTTATTTAGACCTGTAACCCACCCCACCCATTTTACCGCCTCCAGTTAAGCTTTTACCTGTTGACCTAGAAACAAATGTTATTCTCTTACCAAAAAGGATAATGCGTAGAGAAGCAAGCTATTACCTGTTTTAAGAAAACCAGGCTGTACTCATCCTTGTAATACTGGTAATGTGCGGGGTCTAACTTCATCAATTCAGATTTCAGAATATTGTTGCAAAACCTCGTCCACATGAGTTCTGGTTGGAGCAACTGGAATATCGCTTGACATCATGGCATCATATGCCATCAATAATCTTGCAGGTGTGAGCTTCCCAATTTTACTATTAAACAATACAAAAAATAAATTTCAATACCTCCAGATTATGAACTCGTTTAAAATATAAGGAGAATTTCACATTGTCAATAATGTCCATAGATAGATTGGATCATTCGATGTCAGCAGAGGTTAAGAAGGAGGAGGCGGAGCCACGAAGCCGGAGGTCTGAGAGGGGGTTGTGTACTGATTATGGAACCCTAACCTATTGATTTGATTCTCTTCAATCTTTGAGCCAAAAGAAACAGAGACCACGAGTATGATGAATCATAGGGTTTGCGAAGATGTAGAATCGTTGATGGCGTCTAGAAGGATAGCGTGTAAGAATATATTTATATATATTCTATTATGTGGCCCTTATAATCATTTATCTAATAAATAATCAATGACCTAAATACCCCTATTGGTTTAACTGGTCTTTATGTGATGGACGTAATTACCCTTAATGAACTATTAAATAGGGTTTCCCCTTGGGTGTATATATAGAGGTTATTAGGAGAGGTTAATGACTAATGAAACACTAATACTCTAAACCCTAATTCTTCCCTCTCCTCTCTAAACTGAGATCCTTGATCTCCTTAAGCCATCCTAACTGTACACCCTAAACGGGAACCCGATCATCCTGTAGATCATGAAGTATTCCCTCTCCGTGGTTACTGGCCAATAAGGTACATATCTGATTTATTATTATGTTTATGTATTATATTCAATGAATTGATTAACATGTGGTATCAGAGCATATGTTGATTATATCAATTCTTATTTGATTTGCAATAATTAAATCATTGTTTCGAAACTTTCTATAACTTTCAAAATATTTCGAACCATATCAATTCGTGGTTGTTAAATATTTATTGATAATGATTACAGAAAGTTTTTGCAAATTTAATAATGTTTGCCATAATAATTTTTCAATGATGGTTCACAGAACCATTTGTGAATCAAGAAAAAAAATCAAAAGCTTCGAATAATGTTCTGTGTTTTTTTTTCTTTTCTAAAGTCAGCAATTCCATAAAGTCAAACTTACGAATTTTAATTTTTTTTTCTTTTGATTTATTATGATACATATTATTTGATTTATTGGAAAATTGATTTTCTGAGCAAATCACGAAAAATCAAGAACATTAATTTTATTTGATTTAATTTTTTCAAATCACGAAAATCGCTATAAATTAGTTAAAATCAAGATTATAATTTGTTTCCTAAAATTTTGGGAGTAACTTAATCTCCAAGGTTTTAAATTAAATGTTTATAATATTTTTGAAATCTTTGAAGATTTACTGAAATCCCTTAATTAATTGAAACGGATTTTCTCAAATCCCTAAATTATAGCACTTATGGGTATCATAGTTCTCAGACAAATTGTTCTCGGATTAATATTTTCGAAAGGGAGTTCTCAAACACGTTTGCGGATTTAAGGTTCACGGACAACCAGTTCTCGGTTTCTATTTCCGAAATCAAAAATCGAGAACCTAAACTGCAACCGAGAACCTAAGAACAAAATCGAGAACCAATACGAAATCCAAGAACCAACATTAAATTCGAGAACCCTTGTATTTTCCGAAAACTAATTTGTTTTTCCGAGAACTAGTAAATTTTCCGAGAACTAGGAACAAGGTCGAGAACTAACTATTTTTCGAGAACCTCCTTGTTGTTTTCGGGAACTAATTGTTTTTTCCGAGAACCTAATTTATACCGAGAACTCAATTGTTACCAAGAACCATGACAAGTTCGAGAACTAACCATTTTCTCGAGAACTTCCTTGTTTGCGAGAACTAACTATTTTTCTCGAGAACCTCTTTTCCCGAGAACTAAGCCTACTTTCCCGAGAACTGGTAATCTAATATTTTCTCGGGGTTTGCAATTAATTAGTTGATTAGTTTTGAAAAAACCTTAACTAATATGTTTTCAAAACCTAAATCAATAAACATTTTGCTTCACTTTGATAACACTTAAAAGGTCCCACTTCTGCCCAAAGGTGATGTGCTACCTTAACATAGTTATCTAAGTCTAACTAAGCATACCATATTAGTTTTGCCTAATTAACAAGAATGTCTCACTTCTGTCCAAAGATGATGTGTTACATTCATGTCCTGCAAAACTAAATTGTGCCTAATAAATTAAGTGTTCCACTTCTGCCCAAAGGTGATGTGCTACACTTAATTGCACATCATGCTTAAATGATTTCACTTCTGCCCAAAGGTGATGTGCTATTGTTTAAGTAGAACCTTTAATTAATCTATTATATTTTGGTGTTTATAATAGATGTTATCACATCTTCATCAAAACAATGATCCTCACATATTAATGATCCTTCATTAATATAATGATCCTAATTTCTTGTCCGCCTTACTTGAATATCCCATAACATAAATCACTCTAAATTTCTTCTAAAAGGTTATATCTCAAACTAACTAATCCACTCTTATTCCAAAACTTAATATGATTTGCTCTTAATAAGTCTTGATTATCCCTTAAGACATGACATCCTGCTAATTTTCTAATAAAATAAAATTTATTTTTATTAAGAAGTGGGATAAGTCAAATATAATGTCACTTATGGAAATCAAGAACTCAAATTAATAATTGCTATCAGGGGAGCCATCAAAGATTCTGAAATTCCTAAGACTAATTTTGTTTCTATGAAAGAATCAAAAGAACTCTTAAAGAAGCATGCAATAAATCTAAGTCAAATAATAACGTTAGGTGACATTCGTGAATACATCATAATATTGAATAACATGGCCTATTAAACTAAGGGCTTATTCATGGAATCGATAAAGATTTTCAGTGCGTTATAAAATAACTTTTCCATTAGTACGATTGGATGCCTTATGAATCAACTACAACACTCAGAAGTACCAAAGGAAAATGAGTGTGTTGATAGCAACATACGTACAGGAAAAGAAATGCCTAAAACTGAAAAAATCAGATGTTATTCACCTTACTACCACTAAAACTTAAAAGTGGAAGATAACTTACAATAGAGAGGAAAGTTTTAAAGTCCGGAAACAAAATACAAGTACTGCTTCCAGCTCTAACTTCTCCAATCGGATGTCTCACTGCAAAACTATGCCATTAGACTAGGCACAAGCAATGAGATAATCCATAAGCTAAGGAAACAGCTGGCTAAGTTAAGTAGTAGAAAATCGATGATATTTGACTCCACAAATATAAATATTCCAATTAACACATAATTGTTGAGTCTAGTTCTATTCGTTTCCTTACCAGATTTCAACAAATACTTAAGATGAGAGTAAGTGGCGAATTTATTGTTAAGGTTGAAAGAACCATTAATAACTGGTCTTTGTATTAGGCTTTATGATACCTTACAATATTCTGGAGATTACTCAGAATTTTAGTATCAATACTAAAGCCACACTTTGACAGTTATGAGTTTTTATTACCAAAACGAAGTCACTATTAACTTAAACTCTCATATTTTAGTTGTTATTATCTGAACAGAAACATTATAAAATAGAACAAGATGATACATACATTTTCACAACTTTGTTATCATGAAAATGAAAATTTAACAAAGGATAATGAGACCTATGATTTCATCCATTGAGACCAAATTTTTTCATGAGCAATCATGAATAGGTTAATGAAGGATGATTTGTTATCAAATCTCATTCTTAGTGACTTTAAAGCATGTGTTAAATGTCCTAAACATTAAAATGGCAGAAGGAATAAATGGGTTTCCATCACATGGTATAATTAACTGACATTAGTGGAGCTTAGAAAAATATCGACTTGTATCTAACCTGTTTCATGCGGACCTAAGTCTTCAAGAAATCAATTCATATATACTTAAATAGTTTCCTTCTAAATACGTCCTTAAAATTTCTTACGAATTCTGGACAACAAGGAAATCAAGTCTAAAATATATGAAATATTCCCATTCACATGCATCGCTAAAACTTATCCTATGGAGTTCCCAGATACCTAAAAGATCAGTGGGAGCATTAAGTGTCCTAATTATAACTTGCAAAAGTTGCAAGAGGTAGGAGCATTAAGTGTCCTAATATTGCTCCTTATTTACCTGAGAATGAAAGCATTTAACCAAGAGCTAATTCATAAAATTGCATATGTATCCTAATAAACCCAATAGTTAAATCAGGAGGTCATCTAGGTCTAAAAGGCCTACTAACTTTGATGATTAAGTACCTTACCTGACTAAAGCTGAAATGAATGTTTGGAAAGTTTACTGATCCTACCTCTTCTTATTATATCTTCAGATTCAATTAAATCTTCTAAATTGGATAAAGCTATTATTGACAAGCTTTGATTCCATGAATTAGAATAACGTTTGGATTTGGTTGAATTACCTAAGGGTGTTTATAACTAAACTGAATCTGAATGGAAACGTTATCACACTAAAAGTATGATTGATTGCTGAGGGTTATACTCAAGAGGGAATAAATTATCAAAGAACCTTCTTACTTGTCTTGCAATAGGTTTCTTTGAGGATCATTACCGTTCCAGTAGCTTATAATAACTTAAGAGCAACATTAGATGGACATTAAACAACTTTCCCTTACATTGACCTACATGTTCATAAAATAACCTGAAAGTTCTAAACTGAAGGTCAAGAACACTTAGTTTGTAAGTCAACGAAATTCATGTATGGGTTGATGCAAGCATTTAAACATGATGAAATTATAATGCAATTCTTTTCATCAAGAACCAAGTGGATTAATACACCTACCTCAAGATGAGTGGGAGCAACTAATGGAAACTTGTCCTTATATAGACGACATTTTTTTGACAAGTATATGTTACGTTTGTCAAATCATTGTTTGTGCATACCTTGACATAATTAATCTCGGAGATACCTCTTATGTTATAGGAATCAAAATTCACCGAGATAGACTCAACAAGACATTAGTTTCGTCTCTAAGCGGGTCCTTACACATGTAACATACAACATTGCTCTCTTTTAGAGGCTAATAGGATAATTGAGATTATTACCTTATGCTTCATTAATTAGAAGCCTTATGTAAGTTTAAGTCTATACTAGTTTGGATATTGCTCATGTTGCTTAACACTAGACTCGTCTAGATTATTGTGAAGCATCTAATAAAGTATTGCAATATCTCTAAGAAACGAGAGACTATAATTTAAAGAAGAAGTGAGAACTTGAAACAGTTGAATACTCTTATTCTAACTTTGTTGTATGTCAACTTTGGGATATATCCTTATTTCAACAGACAAAACTTATCTCATGGAGCAGTCATAATGAACTGTTAACAACAACCTAAGTAATGACATAATATGTTGCTTATCACAACGCAGCTGTCACTAAATGTTGTTGGAATTTTATCAGTAGACTCATAATTTAATAACTCCATCTAAATTCTATATTGAAGACTTACTGTGATAAAGTCAGCTACCCTATTTTCTCGAACAGTAACAGTTCGAGTGGAGCTGCATTAGAAATTCGATACGAAATTTATTGTTCACTTATTTTATGAACAAGTAGAGGAAACTAATTCTTTGTATCGAATTCATTCATGATATGCTTATGGATCCAATAACTAAAGGTCTATCACCCATAAGTCTCTCTAAGGGCCTATAATTGAGACGGGTTTTACTAATGACCATGTACAACTGCATATTGCACTATGAATGGCTAATTATTAATTATTCCTCATCCGTTTAATATTTGTTTGTCTCTAAATACGTTCATGCATGCCTAAGGACGTATAGACACTAATTATACAAATTTACGTTAAGGGCTTACTTGTCATGATCCTAACGTTAAGTTTTAAATTTGTGGTGTAGTATGATTAAGGGGGTCCTGAGTTGAATAACTGACTCAACGACTGTATTTCTCTGCTACATTTTTCGGTTAAAAACTAAAATGAGTGTTAACTCCTGATCAGGCTCATCTAATGCTCATAATAAATGATTACTCGGCCAAGTGGGAGAATGTAAGAATATATTTATATATATTCTATTATGTGGCCCTTATAATCATTTATCTAATAAATGATCAATGACCTAAATACCCCTATTGGTTTAACTGGTCTTTATGTGATGGACGTAATTACCCTTAATGAACCATTAAATAGGGTTTCCCCTTGGGTGTATATATAGAGGTTATTAGGAGAGGTTAATGACTAATGAAACACCAATACTCTAAACCCTAATTCTTCCCTCTCCTCTCTAAACTAAGATCCTTGATCTCCTTAAGCCATCCTAACTGTACACCTTAAACGGGAACCCGATCATCCTGTAGATCATGAAGTATTCCCTCTCCGTGGTTACTGGCCAATAAGGTACATATCTGATTTATTATTATGTTTATGTATTATATTCAAAGAATTGATCAACATAGCGGCTTGTACTTTACGATGTACATGGAAGATTGCAACGATGTAGAATGGAGATAATTGAAAATGAAATGAAATGCTAGGGTTATGCGAATAGGAGATGGAATGTTAGGGTTTTAATACTCGGGTTAAAACAGGAATAGTATACGGGTCGGATCACCGCGTTAGCATGTGGTGATGACATGTGTCATGGAGCTTTAGAAAAGGGTCATGTGACACCCTAGCTACTCTTTTATTAGAAGAAAGTAGATTTGGTCCTTCGAGTTATAAGTCACTTTGTTTTAGCGAAAATGTTTTACAAACATCTCTAAAAAATATCATATAAGAGTTACTTTTAATTTTTTTTTTTTCTAAAAAACGCCAGAAACCCATTATGAAATGATTTACATTTTAAAAAAATGTTTTTTTTATTGTTTTTTTTTTCTTAATTTTAATGTTAGACTTTATTTAATTTAGAATTCAAAAATCGTACTTTTAAATAAAAATTTCTACTTTTATTAAAAACGATTTAAACTAGAAATTGTTTTCTTAATTTTAATACTATGCGTATTTTTCGAAGTAACATTCAAAAAATCTTTTTTCTAAAATTTTAAATTGAGAAGAGTTTAATTGCTTTACTAAAAATGGTTTAAAATTCAAAACACCTTGTTCTTAATTTTGAAATTTTTATTAGTAGTTAAAATACTTTTATATTTATAAAAAGATTTTTTTTTATTGAAAGTACTAGGTTAGAACCTCGGTATTACACGAGGTGAATAAATGTAATTTAGGGTGGACGGGGCACTGACCGGCTAGGGTTGGTCGGCTACCGTAGCCGACTGATACACCGCCGCCACGCCCTGACTTCTACCGTCAATCGATATTCACGGTTGCTGCCGGTCAGAAACAATAGACTACAATTATTGATTTTGACCGTTCTGCCTTGAGCGTGCAGTAACGATTTCAACGTGCATAAGAATAAAGATTTGAAAAGCAAAATTACAATGATCATCAAGAATGAAAGGCTTAATCTTTCTACGTCAAGTTCTACACCAATCACCTTCGCTTTGCCCTTTCCAAAAATCATTTTCTTCAACGAACGCAATAATCACTACAACAAATTTGGAAATTAGTCACATGAACATATATTTCAACGTGATTTAGTAAAAACAAAGCATGAATTGCAGATTTAATGAATTATTAACAGAATTTGATATCAATTACTTAACAAAGATCGGAATTAATCAGAAAGAGACTTACCTTGAATTTATTAGTTTTCATTTTTTTTAACGTTCAACGGTACACACCCATAACGAAGCCCTGCACCCTTCAGGTCCGGTCCCCAGCCCTCTTAAGATCCAGCCCCTCATTTCAAAATAAGCATACTCTGAGTGGAATTCGAACATGTGACCTCCCAGGATAGAAACCCTACAAAGTAAGTAAACCTCTAGAATACAACATCATTAGCTTGAATCAATTAGTTTAACCGCCAAAACTAACAATCGAATCACATGTTTTAATAAAACCATAAAACTTCTCACTTTCTTTCATATTGGTCCTTCAAGTTTTTAGTTCTTAGTAAAGGTTATGATTTGAATTAGTGAAAACTTAAAACTTGCGCTTCTAGATTTATTAAAAGTTTAAAAAAAAAAATTACAAATACAGTCATTTTGACCGTATAATTTTTTTAATCAAAATAGACATAGAAATTTGCGTTTACCAAACTAGGGTTAGGATCAAATACACAAGAAAGAAAGAGAGAAAGTCATAAAAAGGGTATCAAACAGACTCTGATTGAACTCATTCAAGCGGCATTGGAACCGTCTTATCAAACCCTACGACGTTAGTTTTTAGGTCTTCGTTTTTTGGGGTTTTACCTTGTAGTTTTTAGAATATGCGTTATATCATTGTGTCTTTTATGTATCATTGTATCTTTTTCTTATTTTCATCATTGTGTCATTTTTTCAATTCACTGTATCTTTTTTCTTTAACATTGTGCTATACTTTTTTGGCACTGTATTGTATTTTGTGGCTCGTTGTGTCATATTTCATGATCTACTATGTTTTTTGTATCTTTCTCACCCTTTCATTTTTGTGACATCTATAACTTATGTTTTGGTCAAAAATTATCTAACAAAAATAACTTTGTATTCCAAATTAGTTTATGTGAGGTAGAGTGCTAAATGTGTGGAAATGTGTTTGTAAATCAACAATATTCTTGAGATGGTGTATCGGGATGTTTAACAAGTAAAAATATGGCAACTATGGTCGGGATGGCTTAGGTTAGTTTCGGGATGAACAGTTATATCCTCAGGATGGAACTGTTAGAAATAGACAAATAAAGCAAACAATAAGAAGAACAACACACGATCTACGAGGAAAGCCCTTGATCAATTGTAGATCGCCGGCATAAAACCTCGGGAGGAGTCTAGGCCCCTGCCTTGTTTGTTAATATAAATATGGTAAAAAGATACAACTTTGGATGAGTATGTGGATGAGTATGTGGACGAGTATGCTATGATTACAATGATTGTGCAAGTGTTTGTGATTAACTAAGTGTATCTGTGTAGTCTATAGTGTAAGCAGTGTGCAAGTAGGTGTCCTATACTCGTCCAATACCCCCATTTATATAGTACACGATGTTAACAAAACAACCCCACGAAATATGCTAAGTAGTTAAGGTCCTTGAAAGCTTGTGGACTGTTTCAGGTGATCGTTGTGGGTGTTTCAGCTGTAGTGGACGTTGGATAACAGTTTCCACCTTTCTCGCCTTGCATTTATTACTTTGGCGGTTACACTTTGACTCATTCTCCAAGTCTACTCGCGTACAGCTCATGCATCTTTGATATCTCTGAATTAGTAAGACTTTGTAGCCGTTAAAAAGGGGTTACAAGTCTTATTCACTCATTAATCACACCTGCAATAACATAAGTACAAGATAATTTGTTAGTCCATCCTCAGGATGCACAGATGTCAGAACACTGTTATATCCTGAACCCTGCTTAGTCCTTCACCATCCTGAGGATGTTACTCAGAGAGTATAAGGTAAAATCACCCTGCATCCATATAACAATAAGATAGTTTATTTTCAGGATATGCACATGCTGTCACATCCTGACGTTAGTCAAGTCCTTCAGCATCCCGGGGATGGCATATTAGGGATGTGAGGTAAAATCATCCTGAGGATTTTCACCCACAACAACTTATAATAAAAAAATTGAGTTTGTATGAGGTGGCGTTCAATGGAGGCCGCCATGTGGCATCATGTGAAGCTTTCTTTTAAATTTATTTATTTTGTATTTTTAAATAAAATCTATATCTATATTATCTTAAAATTTCAAATATTTTAATTAATATCTTTTCCTTATTTTCCTCTCACATTTTTTAAATGTTAGTGAATTATTAATTATTTTAAAATTTCAAATATGTTAATTAATATTTTTATCTTTATTTTTTCTTATTTTCCGCTCATAATTTTTAAACGTTAGTAACTTTTATGTAACATTTTTTTGAAAAAAAAATACACCAAATTAACGATCGCTTTAATATCTTTCTAGCGAGCACCATATATAGTGCTATACAAAAATGGAAAAAATGTTTTTTTTAGTGAGTTTTTGTTCATGCAGAAAAAAAAACACAATGTATTTAGATAATTTCTTATATAGGCAAGTCACTAATCATGTTATGATAGTATATATGTCTTTGAACCTACTATTACATATATTAATTGCCCAGGTTCATGTGCTATAACGATATGTTTAGCATTAAAAGAGGTTGAGATTTTTTTAATCTGCTGGGAACACAACATGAGAACCCTTTTGATAGTATAAACATTAGAACAACTTTCTTTAACACTAAAAGAGGTTGAGACTGTTTACTTCTTTTATCCTTTTTTATTAAGTAATATTAGATTTTTTAACCCCGGGACACTCCCGGGGTAATCAGCTAGTTGTGTATAGAATAACTTGACCCTACCAAACTAATCACCTAAAGCACAGGTTGAGCCGACAAAAGTGAGGGGTTAGCTCCAATGGCGGATGCAGAAAATTTTTCACAGGTGGCAAGAATTTTTCAAAGTTGCTTATTTATCGC
The DNA here is from genome assembly GCA_028751855.1 of Ambrosia trifida. Taxonomy (NCBI): domain Eukaryota; kingdom Viridiplantae; phylum Streptophyta; class Magnoliopsida; order Asterales; family Asteraceae; genus Ambrosia; species Ambrosia trifida. The sequence goes on from CM054122.1 coordinate 84,599,643, forward strand.
TTAATAGTAATTTTTCGTCCAGTTCGGGTCAAGTCGGGTATTCCAAACGCTTGATTGACTATCTTCTCTTCACTCGTTACTTTTCTATCTTCTCTCTTTAGAACAATAACGGAATTAGAAATTCTTAGTTAGTGGGTCACAATAATATATCATGTTAGTTTATTTAACCAAACAAATGAACGAAATTTCTTGTTTTGGTTGTTGGCTTGTTGCCTATTTGTAGGCCTGGTTTATCGCTACATAATAATATATCATGTTCATTTATTTAACTAAACAAACGAAATTTCTTGTTCGTGTTGGTTCATTTATTAATCGAACAAACACAAGTGATCTTCCCGTTGACGTTTCACTGAACGATTTGTTCGTTTGCATCCCTAGTGACGGGTGGAACCTGGTGTTAGCCCATTTCTTCTTTAGAATGTTACATCCTCTTTTCATTAATACATTCACTAGAGTTGTGTGCATTGTATGGAGATATTGATGTTCAATCGATTAACAGGAATAAACACTTACCATTTGGATCTCTTCCTTTCATGCAGTGGCGAAGCTTGAAAATCCGCACCGAGGGGTCGTAAGTATATAACTAGTTTTTTTTTTTTTATAAAAAGACGGGGGTCGAAACTGTATATGTTTTATTGTCTACGAAGGCATTAAATATATGTTTTATTACTAGAGGAATTACTGAAAAATATTATCCATTGTTTTCTTCTCTTTATGGATAGAGTAATTAGTACTTTTGAGATGTCATTTTATAGTGTATGATGATTTACACAAAATGATTAGTGAATAAGATTAGACAATAGATCATTTTTTGTTTCTAGAGTAATTACTCAAAATGATTGTCATGTCTATGTTATTGTTTTTTAGAGTAATTTTTTTATGCATATGTTGAATGAATTTTTAGAATAATTATGTTTCTATTTAATGTAGATGATGCGGTAGAAGATTTAATTATGGGATTTCAACGGTTGTTTCCTGTTTCTTGTGAAAGAACTTTCAAACCTAGTGTTTCTTCTTCATTAATACCAGTTGAAGGCATGGTTTTCCCATCTTTGGATGCTTCATTGGATTTTTACAAAACATATGCTAGAAATGGAGGTTTCCGTGTAAGAAAAGGTACTCAAATCGAAAAGAATGGTATAATCAAATATAAGTATTTTGTATGTTCAAGGGAGGGATATAAGATATCTACTAAGTCTGATCATCTACTATTTGTTAATGATAACAAAAAACCGAAAAAGCATAAGAATAGGCCTTCTATCCGTATTGGTTGCCAAGCACATATCGGATTCATTTCAGATGATGGTCAATCATTTAAGGTATTCAGGTTTGTTGAAGAACATAATCATAGTTTTATTTCCCAAGAAGATATGCAGTTTGTTCCTTCATCAAGAAATTTGTCAGTTATGAAGCAAAAGAGGATATGTTCTTTGTCAACGTTAAATTTAGGCCCTGTTAAATCATTTCATATTATGAGGACATAATATGGTGGTTTTGAAGAGGTTGGTGCAACTGCTGTAGATTGCAAAAAATTTATAAGAGATTTAAAATGTTTTATTGGAGAATATGATGCTGAAATGATTGTTCAAAGATTAACTGATAAGAAAGATTATCTTCCTGATTTTTCATTTGAGTTTACAGCGGATGATAAGGGTTGTCTAACCGGTTTATTTTGGGCTGATGAAGTTTCTAAAATGAATTACTTGACTTTTGGAGATGTAATATCCTTTGATGCAACCTTCAAAACTAATAAGTAAGTTTCTAATTCTTTATTATTTTTAGAGTAATTATTATTACATTTTTTTATTAAATTTTTCTTTGTTGCACAGATACAAAATGGTTTTTGTACCTTTCACCGGCATCGATAACCATTTTCATAATGTCAATCTTGGAACTGGTCTTATTGCAAAAGAAAATGTTGAATCTTACGTATGGTTATTGTCGTATTTTTAAGAGCATTTGGTCGTCAGCCTAAGGTTGTTGTTACCGATCAAATCAAACAAGCAGTTGAAAAAGTTTTTACAGAAAGCCGACATAGATTTTGTATGTGGCATATCATGAAGAAAGTTGCTGATAAGGTTTGTCTATCAAATTATCTAGAGTAAATTATTTTGTTAAATATTGTTGGGTTAATCTTAATGTATTCTGAAAACAATTGTAATGTTTTTTTAGCTGTAGAGTAATTATATTGCTTCTAGAGTAATTGTATTCTGATTCAAATTTTGTAATATTTTTTCTGTAGTAATTGTGTTGCCAACTAGAGTAATTATAATATATTTTTAGAGTAATTTTGAGTAAATATATTTTTTTTACAGGTTGGGATTTCATTATGCAATAATGATAACTTTAAACGCCGTATTTGTAATATTGTTTGGACTGATTCGATTGAGTCTGAGACGTTTGAGCTAGAATGGCAAGAAGTAATTAAGGATTTTGGTCTTATGCAAAATGTTTGGATATCAACTATGTTTGACTTACGATCAATGTGGATTCCGGCGTATTATCGTGATGAGCTTATGTCAGGCCTCATGCGTACAACATCGAGGTCTGAGAGTGAAAATCAATTCTTTGGTATTATTTCAAATTCACAGTTGACACTTGTTGAATTTTTTAGTCATTTTGACACCGCAATTGAAGCTCAAAGATATACACATCGAAAAAATGATCATGATACGCGAAATACAGTACCTGATTTCTGGACTGAATCAAATCTTGAAAAACATGCTGCTAAGTTGTATACCCGGTCTATATTTTTTGATGTTCAAGAGGAAATATATGCTAGTTATCACAAATGCTTTTCAGTTAATATCAAAAAAGAAGGAGATTATGCTAGAATTTATATTCGAGATTCTGAGGCTTTTGGAGAAGGTTTCTTTAAGGTGTTTTTAATTTTTTTTACTTATCGTTTAATTTGAGTAATTACTATGTGGTACATGTCATATAATCCAGTAGTGTAATTAGTATATCTCATGTATTATTTAACATATAACTAGAGTTATTATTCAATTACTTCAATAATTAAGGTATTCACTATTTTGATACTTGCTATAGAACCTGCTAGAGTAATTAGTACTATAATGTGTTATTTACTATACAAGTAAACTATTTTTTTAAATTCCCAGGTATTGGGTAAAGCTGATGAAGAAGATTATTCTGTTTCATGTGTTTGCAAAAGATTTGAGCAATACGGTTTGTTATGTCGGCACACGTTCCTTGTGTTACGAATGTTTGAACTTGATGAAATACCTGAGAAGTATGTTTTGAAGCCTTGGAGAAGGGACACAGTTGTAAACAAAGCCAATTGTTCACATTTTGTTAAAGATAGTTCTAATGTCAACATTGATAAGGCGAATCAGCTTGTGCGTGAGATAATGGTTGCTACCGAATACTTTAGTAGTCGATATTTTACAAACATTGAGGAATTAACTAAGGTAAGAGATCAATTGAAAGAATTGATGGAAAAGGCTGAAGGGAGTAAAACTGGGCCGATTTTGAAGAAAAAAGATATGATGGCGTCTCTTCTTGGTTATGATCAACCAACAACCACAAATTTGAAAATTCCATGTGGTATTAGAAATAAGGGACGTGGCTCACATAAAAGAATTAAATCTAAAAAGGAAATGGTAGCTAGCCGCGCCGGTAAAAGACGTAGAGTATGCGATGTATGTGGGAAGCTTGGTCATGATATTCGTACATGCAAATAATTTGTTGGGAAGGAACCAATCGGGAATTAATCGATGCTATTTTTGAACTTTTTTTAATTCGCATCTTTATTAGTTGAGAATTGCTGTTGAATACTATGAAAGTTAAGTGTTTTTGAATACGGATTTTGCATTTCGTATTGTCATTGAAGTAGTAGAGTAATTATTTAATTACTCTAGTTTCATCTTATGTAATATATAACTAGAGTAATTATTTTCAAGTTAAATAACAATTATTTTGATTGGTAGAGTATTTAGTTTTGGGGAAATGGAAGTATGTTTTGTACTAGAGTAATTAACTTTGAATTGATAGTTTGTACTAGAGTAATTAACTTGCAATTTGAAATTTGTATACTATAAGTTTACCAATTTTAATGTTTGTACTAGAGTAATTAACTTGAATTGATAATTTGTACTAGAGTAATTAACTTGATTGGTAGAATATTTGGTTTTTGGGAAATGGAAGTATGTTTGTACTAGAGTAATTAACTTGAATTGATATTTTGTACTAGAGTAATTAACTTGCAATTTGAAAATTGTATACTGTAAAGTTTACCAATTTATATGTTTTCTACTAGAGTAATTACTTGAATTGATAGGTTGTACTAGAGTAATTAAATTGAAATTTGAATTTTGTATACTGTTAAATTTACCAATTTATACTTGGGACCAAATCTAAAACCAAATACAAACATTTGTATAAACTATATATAATGCCTACATAGTAACGAAGTCAAACATCATAGAATGGATCCCATGTCCAACAAAAGTTTACAATTTGATCAAAAGACGAAATAAAACTACTAGCATTACTAACAAATTCAAACATGGCACGATTGTCTTTCTTTTATCTGATCGATCAAATTTTTCTCCATGTCTTCCTTTAATTCAGTTTCCATGGCTTGAACTTTAAGGGCATCCGTTATAAGATCGTTTCTTGCGCTGTTGATATCTGACAATAACATCTTTGACAAGAATTTGTACCTTAGTTCCTTAAGCTCTTCTTGTTGAACATCCTCGTTTACCGAGAAACTGCTATCCCATTTATCATTTCCCATATAGGTTTCCATATGACGCATTGCAAAAACGCCACAATCGATTTTGTTTTCCTCTGTCCTCCATTGCATTTCCAACCTATTGATATCTGCTCCAATCATTTTCTTCAGACCTGTTTTGATTTTGGAAACCTTCATGTAATTGCACAATGCATTTCTCTACAATATATGCAAAAACATATTAGCTTTTTGAAATTTATATAAATGGTAAAGTAAATAAAATGTCAACAATATTACCAGCTTATGAGGGATCCCTTTATATCTATCATCAAAATTATCTCCCATCTTGCTGTTATCCATCAACACAATTTTCCCAACTTTCAAATGGAAACACAAAACATAGTAATGTTTTGAAGCTAGAATTGGGAAAAAAAAAAGGAGGTCAGTATCTGTTAATGATTTGACTTTAAACTGTTTAAGGTAGTCATCCATGTTGCTTTTGAACTTATCAAATAGCCTTTCTTCTGTGAGCTTAAAATGTTCTTCCAGCTGCATTTTTACAATACAATAAGATCTATCAGTAGAGTGATTATGTAGATACAATAGAGTAATTATGTAACAGATTTAGAATTTATTACAGATTTAGAATTTAATAAACATAATTGCATAATAGAGTAATTATGTAAATAGGATAAGTATTTTCATACCAATATAGTTGTTGAGCAGAAAAACCTCTTTGGTGACGTTCGGCTTTTCAGTTTTTCTTCATCGTTTAGCACTTCAGACCAGACATCAATGACGGTTGATGCATGTTTAACACCTTCATATAAGCTCTCAAAAATGACCTTAATTGTTTCTGACCCATACATTGATTTGTAGACAAAATTCATGTTTTTGCGTGGAGTTAGAATGACGCAATAAAATTTATTTTTACATAATTATTAAATCTGTACTTACAGTTCATCAATGGGAAAAAAATATGTATTCTGCTATCATGGTTTCATCGTCACTAAGCTTTTGTCCAAGTTCAACTTTCCGTTTAACATAAGGTGATTTATATGCATAAGTCACCTTTGTTGTTCTCTTTTCTCTTCCTTGTTGTTGAGGTGTACAATCTGTCACAACTTCTTTGCCTTTTCTTAACCGAAAAGCAGGTTACGCGTCGATCATTGATGATGGGTCAACTTTGACCACATTAACTGACTCATCTTCAACATTTGTTTCATCTAAATTACCTTCAATATTTTCCAAGTATCATTCTAGAGTAATTAGCTAAATATAATAAGCTAACTATATATTTTGGAGAAAGTACATACCTGCTTTTCCTCCAACATCTTTTTTATCAAGCTTAAGATTGTCCTCAGTATTCAGTTTAGCATCATCTATACCATTTTTTGTGAACATTAACAAAGTTAAATATAGCTAGAGTAATTATGAATAACTACTATTGTAATTATAACTTACCTTGTTTTTTGTAAATAGGAATTACAGTCCAAGTGTCTTTCATAGCAGCAAAGTTCTGGAATCCAAGGCAAGCCTCTTTAGCAACAATATGTTGTATTTCCACTTCCTGACAAGTTGTCTCAATTTGTTTTTCCATTGTCTCAGTGACACTTTGTTGAACTTCACTTTTTTCTGCAAAGTCGCCTTTAACATCACCGACATCATTTGTATTCTTCTCAACTTCTGCACCTTTCAATGGAACACATACATATCGTTAGTATTAGAGTAATTATTTGTCAACATACATATCCATAGAAAGTGTAAATGTTAAATAGTTTCTTTTTTTTTGTACCTTCATTTGTTGTCTCATGTTCAACATGAGTTGCATTGCCTTCAACTTCTACTTCTTTCTCGGTTTCTGCTATTACTTGAGGATAATTCAAACTGATGACAGTGTTGTTATCAGTAGAACTTTGAGATTGAGGATTTTGGTTTTCCCATTCCTTGCACATGTTTAATATGGCATCATTCCATGTATACTTTGCTTTCCCTTCTTTAACCATATTATTTATTACTTCCCCCAATTTCTTGTACTGCTCAATATGGTTTTCCAAGTTGCATAACCATTGCTACATACAATTATGCCAAACACATTAGTAGAGTAATTATGTTTTTAATATTAAACATTTAACATGTAGAGTAATTATTACCTGTTCTTTTGCTCTATAACCAGGGCCTAAGTAGGCTGATAAACCAGACAACGGCACTGGTGTAATGCAATCGTCGATAAATCTTTGGGTTTTTGTTCCAATCACCATATTTTCCAAGTCTAAAGGCGATTGAGGAATACTATAGTTCACTATAAAGAACAAGTTATAAACAATGATCAGAAAATATTAGATAGTACTAAGTAATTCCGTAATAATATATTTTAGATGGAATAACATATGTGAGTTGTCGAAATCAACTTCAGTATGTTGACTATTATCAACATTTTCATCATTCTTTCCGGTTCCAGCTGCAATATCCTTACTTGTCATAGCCGTGTCCACCGCCATAACTTTAGCTTATCCGCAAGTTGTGCAGCAGTCTTCCCAGTCTCCATTGCAACATTTCTCGCCACATTCTTCGCCAACTCAGCAGCAGTTTTTCTAGTTTGCGACCCAATATCTACAACCATGACAGTCGCGTCCACCGCCACACCCGCAGCCTTGCCAGCCAACCCAATGACAGTCCTTTTGGTTGCCATTGCAATATCTGAACTCGGTGCAACCGCATCAACCACTAATTCAGCAGCAGTACTTCCTGTTTGTCATTTAAAATACGTAATAATAATCACATCAATAATGAAAATAAAAATCCAGATAAGTGGTGTTATGATCACCTTCATTGTCATTCTTCTCTTCAACATTGTTATGATCTTCTTCTTTGCCTCCACCTTCATTCTCCTCTTTATCTTCATTGTCATCTATTTCTCTGCCTCTATCTTGATTCACATCTTTCTCAATATCCTCAGCTTCATTATCAATTAATAGACCATTATTATACAAAAACTCTTCCATTTTATATAGAGTTTTTGTATTAATATACTTTATTGCTGGTGTCTGGATTTGAACATCATCAAATTCAGGATGCCTTTTATGGTATAGATGTGTGTAGAGTACCTGTCAAAACATTTAAAACATGTGCTTTTTTTAGTTTTAGAGTAATTATCTTATAAAGAAGAAAGTAATAATTAAATCATACCACAAGAAAGAGAATAGGCCATGTGTATTGATCCTTTCCACCATGCCATCCTTTTTTTGTTCTTCTTAGATAACACATTATGTAGTTGCACCAATTCAACTTTGGTATTTCAGAATCATCTTCAATCATGTTCATGAATTTTTGATTGACTGTTGAGCATTTTGTTGCTTCACCCAATAGTGTTTTGAATATGACAAGGAAATTTGTCTTGAAAACCCTTCCAGCAAATGAACTAGCCTTTACTAGGTTAATTACTTGTAACACACTGATTCTTGGATTGGGGAACTGATTCTTGAATTCATCAAACCTTTCACAAAAACCTTTTCTTGGTTTATTCTTTTCAAGCACTTCTACTCCCCCATTGGAATACCTAGGCATTCATGTACCAAAGAAGAGGTTAATTTGATCTTGTGATTTCCTACGTTAAGCTCATTTGTGTCCTCATTGAAATTTTGTGGTAGCCATAATGATAAGCGAGATGGTATATGGAGTATGTCCAAAGATAACAGAGATTCAAAACCCATTTCTACGACAACAACTTTTTGAGCATCAGATAAGTTTTTGATAACTTTAAGGAAGTTTCATGGGTCACATCTCAGGTATAAAGTGTGGTTTGTGAACTTGATAAATGGTTTTCAAGGTATTGCCTTTGGTTTTTTTCTTGATCTCTTTGAAGGTGGTGATTCAAAATCATCATCTGAAGCAGACAACTTCCTTTTAACAGCTTTCTTTGAAGGTGGAGCTTTAAAATCTTTAGTTGGTTTTCTTTTAGCAGTGGTCTTTGAAGGTGGAGTTTGAAAATCGTCATCTGAAGCAACTAACTTCTTTTTTAACAGCTTTCTTTTCAGGTGGAGCTTTAGCAGTGGTCTTTGTAGGTGGAGTTTGAAAATCATCACTTGAATCAACTTGTTTTCTTTTAGTAGTGGTCTTTAAAGCTGGTGCTTCCTTTCCAACAACATCCGTATTCTTGTTAGCTTTTTGGTCAGACTTCTTTTTCTTACAAGCAATCTTCTTTTTTCGGCTTTGAACCATTTCTTTTGTAGTGTCATTCTTCTGTTTTTCAGCAGGGTGATTTGTTTCTTGACCCTTTGCTTTTGTGTTCGTTGATGTATCTATAACAAAAGAAGGCAAAAGAATGATCAAATAGTTATTGCTCATTGATAACTAATATTTCTATAAATACTTAACTTGGTATTTGTGCTTCATCAAGATCAATAGCAATGGGGTTTGACATATCATTGGAAAATCTACATGATCTTGTTTTTGCAATTCTATCACTTTTTCTTCTTGTTATGATTCTAACAGTTTCAGTATCAGAATCTGATTTGTATAAAACATACAACATGGACAAATTACTTTTGCTATAACAAATTACCATACATATGACGATACTGTTACACTAGTTAAGACAAAATTTCAAAAATTACGGTAACACAAATGCTACACCAAGTTTCATAAACATTACTCTACACAAAACATGCTATTCCAAGTTTCATCCAAATTACTCTACATAGACCTTTACACTAGCTAAGACAAAATTTCAAAAATCACACTAATAAAAATGCTATACCAAGTTTAACAAACATTTTACTCTACACAATACATGCTATTCAAAGTTTAACCAAAATCACTCTACATAGACCTTTGCACTAGTTAAGGCAAAATTTCAAAAATTACTCTAATACAAATGCTAGACCAAGTTTTTCAAACATTTTACTCCACACAAAACATGCCATTCCAAGTTTCACCCAAATTACTCGACATAGACCTTTAAACCAGTGTAGACAAAATTTGAAAAATTACTCTAATACAAATGCTACACCAAGTTTCACAAACATTTTACACTAGACAAAACATGCATTGCAAGTTTCACCCAAATTACTCTTCATAGAACACAAATTAAACTAGTAAAGAAAAAAAATCACAATTACTCAGACCTAAAAATGCTATAACAAATTTAACAAACATTACACTACATATAAAATGGTATACAAAGTTTAAAAAAAAAAACTACTCTACAAAAATAACCAGAAACAAACATAAAATGAAAACGATTAAAATTTTGAAGCCCTAGTTTATTATAATGGTAATAATAAAATTTACTCTAATATAGAACATCATATTACCTCCGGTTTGTTGTATTTGCACGATTTTGAACTTCATCTTGGTTAATCGCTTGAATCGTGATGTTAATTTGGGGTTTTTTGACAGTTTTTGGTTCGGAAATCTGATTTGGTGGTGTTTGAATGAGGTATGTTGTAATGAGTAATTATCAAAAAGTAGTTTTTTGAATAAAGTATCGTTTTGAATAATTACAAAACTGCCACCGCGTGTTTTGTTTGATTCGTACAATTCGTACGAAATATCTATATGTACGGAACCTTAACCCATAATAAACAAAAATTACAAACTAATTTCTTTCTCTCGTAAAAACAATGAAGTTTAACTTTTGAAAATAACTTTTTTTTTAAAGGCTAATTTCATTAACACCAAAAACGGGTTATCTCCAAGCTAGAGATAACCATAACAACAAAAACATCAAGTTACATAAAAAAGACACCAATCTTTTCAACCAATCATATCCTTCTTAGATCTACTATTGAACCAAATAAAACTAATCGCCTTAACATCTGACAGCATCTTCGTCACGTTCACACTCCCTTGCTTGAATATAATCTCGTTCCGGGTCATCCATAACTTCGAGCAAGCTATAATAAGAATGCCGTAAATAACCATTTTCCTCGAAGTAGAAGCAGGCACATAATCCACCAACGTCAAGATGTCAAGAACTGAAAACATAATCATCGGGGGAATTCACAACCACGAAGCTATACTAAGCCACAACCCATTAGAGATCGTGCAGGCCGTAAATATATGGTCTATAGTCTCGTCTACCTCGCCACAGAACCGACATAAACCATCACCAATGATAACATTCCTACGAGCTAGCGCACTAGCCGTTGGGATTCTATCCAAACTAGCCCGCCACATAAACACATTACATTTGTTAGGAAGCCATTTACACCACTTGTATTTATAACCATCGACCACCCCGTCAGCACTTCGCACCCACTTACGAGTTGCGTTCACCGTATACATAACATTCGACCCACAGTTCCATTTCCACGAGTCCTTATTTTGATTCAGCCGAACCACAATAACCATTCTGTGACACTAAATTAGTTCCATCATTTCAATAACCGAGGACGGATAACGCTTCCACTCCCACTTAATAACACCATCCCCATTACTATAACCGATCCTATCCAAAACTTTGCACCTCTATATTTTTCAAGAAGAAACAAATTCGGGAACAAGTCTTTCAATGGAACGTCATTAATCCAAGTATCCACCCAAAACCGAATATCCAAACCGTTCCCAATAGAACCACGCATCATATTCAGAAAATTAACTCCTTGAATCTTAGTGGCATAAGCCACCTTCACCATCTTACTCCAAGGCCTGCTTGACTGTTTATTCCAAGGAACCATATCCCATCGACGATTAGAAACATGGAGCGCATCTATAACTCTTTTCCACAAGGCATTCTCTTCAATTTTATATCTTGACAACCACTTGAACAGCATCGAATGATTACAATCAATCAATCTACTCAATCCCAACCCACCATCAGCCTTAGGCTTCGCCACCCGATCCCAGGCCACCCAATGAATCTTACCAATTTCATCTGTCCCTCCCCATAAAAAACGCTTAATTAACCCTTCAAGATTATTTATGACAGCAACCGGGGCCTTAAACATCGAAAAATAATAGGAAGGAATACTCTCCAAGACTGATTTAACCAAAACCAATCTCCCCCCCCCCCCCATAGATAAAGTGCGAGTCTTCCACAAAGATAACCGCTTTTTGAAAACTTGTACTACCGGCTCCCAACTATTAATCCTGGACATGTTACCTCCTACCTGAATAACCAGATATTTAAAAGGCGTCTCTCCAGCCCGACACCCTAGAGACGCAGCTTTAACTTGAACCTCAACAAGCTCTTTCCAATACCAAACAGAGTGGACTTATGAATATTAATTCTCAGACCTGAACATAAGTGGACCACACGATGCAATCGTCTAAGAGAATTAAAGTTGAATTGCGACCATTCACCCATCACCATAGCGTCGTCCGCATATAATAGGTGAGATAAAACTGGACCTTCATTAGGCAATCTCACCCCATCAAACGAACCAATAGCACAAGCCCTTCTAATAATACTTGATAAAGCTTCCATAACAAATATAAATAAAAAAGGAGAAATAGGATCACCTTGTCTAATACCTTTACTGCACGAGAACTCAAACGTGGGAGATCTGTTAACAAGAACAGAAGAAGCGGCCGAAGCCACAACGCCATAAATCCAATCGCACCACTTATCCGAGAACCGCATTTGTTTCATAATAGACATAAAAAATTTCCAATTAACATTGTCATATGCTTTTTTGAAATCTATTTTAAACATAAATAATTGTTTATCCTTCCTTTTCGCCCAAGATATAATCTCACTGATAATCAAAGGGCCATCCAAGATGACCTACCCGACAAGAACGCCGATTGAGTCTCATGAGTGACCGCATCCATGACCGTCTTCAATCTATTAGCCAAACTTTTGAGATCACCTTACTAATCACCCCTATCAAATTAATCGGCCGATACTCTCATAAACCCACCGGATCCTCCACCTTAGGCACCAACATAATAAATGATGAACCAACCCCCCAAGTAATATTACCTGACTCATAAAAATGCTGGAATAACTTCAAAAAATCATCTTCAAAAATACTCCAGAACCGTTTGATGAACCGGAAATTGAAACCATCAGGCCCAGGGGCTTTATCACTGCCACATTCAACCACTACCTCCTTGATTTCTTTTCTCGAAAAGTCACCAACAAGAAATTCAACTTCAGCTTCCGAAAGAGTCTTCAGATTGTTACACATCAGCTGAGGCCTTTCCACCATTTCTTCCACAAACTTGTTCCTGAAAAAAGAAAAAACTTCATGTTTAACTAAAGAGGGTTTGGTAACCCAAACCCCGTTAACAAGAACACCCGGGATAGAATTCGACACCCTCCTTTTATTAACCACCCCATGAAAGAAACTAGAATTGTCATCCCCATCCTTCGCCCACTTCACCATCGCCTTTTGTCTTAAATCTTTAAGTTTACAATCTTCAATCTCTCTAATTCTCTTAGTTCCTTCACAATGAATCCACTGTTCTTCCTCCCGAAGATCTCGAATCTCCACCAGATTATCCAAATTCTCCAGATCCCCTAAGATCGTCTTATACTCCTCCTCCTCTACTTTAAAGTACGATCCTTCCACTCCAAAATAGCCGACCGAATAGCCTTCAATTTGTGTAATAAATAAACATCTGGAGTGGTATCTTCCAAAAACCGGTTAGCGGCACCAATTACTACCTCATCGAACCCATTCCGCTCTAACCAAGAATTATAAAATTTAAACGGTTTTGGACCATAATTCCGATATACATATTTAAGCACCAAAGGACTATGATCCGACTTCCCTCTAGCCAAAGCTCGATACCCCGCATTAGGCCATTCGTTTAGAAAATTCATAGACACGAATATCCTATCAATCCTGCTACATTTGTTGCCCGAGACAAAAGTAAACTTACGTCCTTTTAAACCATACTCGTGCAAATCCGCCCCATCTAAAAATTCATTGAAATCGTTGGATGACACAACATTAAACTTAGAACTCTTCCTTTCACTTCTATATCGAACACAATTAAAATCGCCACCAACAATCCAATACCCCGGATACTGATGAATAACATGGTGCAACTCCAACCACACGGCCCTTTTATCTTCAATCTTTTGCGGAGCATATACATTCGCCATACCAACTTTCAACCCACTACTTTTAATCACACTATGAACGACGAGCACCTTCCTATGATTATGGACCAAAATTTTTTGAAACACTCTCTTATCCCACAAAGAAACAATACCCCCAGATCTACCCGAAGCGTCTACCCAATCGGTATCATACTCACCTCTACCCCAAAACCTATCCAAGTTCACGCCTTGCAAAGACGTCAACTGAGATTCTTGAAACACAACAAAACCGACCTCATTAACCATACGAATATTCGAAATCCAATCCGCCTTGTCCACCCTACCCATACCTCTAATGTTTAAAGACAATACATTCATTGATCCACCAACTGAAACCTCTCTTCGTTGACTGTATTCAGAAGTGGTTCCTCAAATCTCTCCATATTGGTAACACCAAGGTCTCTAGCAAACAACATAGTATCTTCCACTTCCCTTCTGATAAGCTTTTCTCGATCCATAAAACCATTCTCGGCCCCTTCATTCACACTGATCACACCATCTTTATCCGCATTCACAACCACCGAAGTATTTAAATCCAGTGTTACAAAGTCATCTTCCTGCACCTGTAAGCTATCATTATTTCCTGCAGCCACATGGTCTAGATTAACAAAAATAAAACGATCAATATCAAATAAATCATTGTCTTCCCGTATACGTTTCTTAGGTCTATCCTTATCAAGGGGCAATGTTGATCTACGATTCGCTCCTTTCTTCTTCGAGTATCTACCTCCCTTACGTTTACAGCTTCTTGTAACCGATACCCCCCCCCCCCCGACGGAGTCATCAAAAACTCCATTTAGATGAGGCAGATTAGCAAGTTCATCCTCCACATGCAACTTAGGAACATCCTCCATGTTTACGTTGGAAAGGTTCCCTTCAATGTCTCCATCTCCTACTTGAACCACCTGAATAACATCTTCATCCTCCTCGAAATCCCCTACACAATCAGGAACCCAATCTTCCAAATCCTCTTCAATACGAACCATAAACGAGCAATCATTCCAAACAATTTTACACTTCCCGTTTATCCTCTCATGCGAATTCAGTAATATTCCCACAGTAGCAAAAGACATATCCCCCTCCCCAGGAAAAAACGCTGCCTGAATAACCTCCCCATGCATAACAGCAATATTATTGAAAACATCTACTCTGCAATATGAATCGGCAATCCAAAGATCTTAACCCATGCAATCCTTTCCACCACCACATTTTGACCAGCCCAATTATCAACAGAGGTGAGCCAGTCCTTCCAACTATCATTGGAACTTATAAACCTCTCCTTTTCTCCAACATTCTCGAAACTCAATAAAGCATGAAACCCTCCCATATACCGTATTGTACACATACCATTACATACTCCCTTTACCCTTCCCTTCAAAGAGGTAAGCACTTCCAAGGATTTAACCTTAACAAAAACACCAGTGTCATATAATTCTTGAAGATGCTTACCTTCAGTATGAATTACCAGTTCAGGCGTTGTGGTCTCCACTCTTTTGTTAAGGAGAGTATCTCTAAAAGATCTATTGTCAACCCCATCAATAGGATTATTGTCAACGTGCATGTTATCCTCTCCGGTCTTATCCCTTACGACATCATTCTCTTGCTGAGTATTCACAGGTTTCCAAACTTTCTCACCATGCACTGTATGATCAATGGCCTTCCCCTTATCAACCACAGTCTTCTGACCATCCACGAACCGTGCCGGGACAATGAATAGTTTATAGCTACCTATCCACACCTCCTTAAGCCTATCTTCCAAATCAACTCTATTCCGAGCCACCTTGATTGTAGCAAACCCAAACCTTTTCCCCAGTTTATCATACTTTCTTGCTATGTAAATGCCTTGGACATCCCATACCTATTTAAATCCTCCTTCAGATCAATCGTCGAACACTTCTCAGGCAAGTTTGACACAAAGAATTTCACTCCATCATTGGAAACATAAGAATTCTGATTCTGCTTGTAGTTACGAGTCTTCTTAGGTGGAACATCATACCAAGTATTAACCTTAAATCGATCACGAGCCGCCATGCAGACGTGTTGAACCCTTTCGCCGTCAAATCGCCTAATTCGCCTCCCTAGAAAATCGGATCTACTGTTTTTTAATTGAATATTCGCCTATTCATAAGCTCTTTAAAATACGTAACAGATTAAGCATAAACTCCTATATATGGTTGAAATTAGCCAATTCTATTCAAATATGGTAGTTCGTAGTTAAACTTGATCAATCACAATTACCCAATATATGTTTTGATATTCTTATACGAAATTATATTATCTTAAATTCTATATAATTAGGTCAAAACACCTTGTATTACACGAGTTTAATAGATATATTTTTGTGTATCAAGTGATATAAAATTTATATATATAAAAACCCGTGTATTACACGGGCTTCAGGCGGAATAAACCCGTTTATTACACTGATTGAATGCATATAATATAACCGGTTAATACATACAGTCATCAAGATATATATTTTAAAAATAAATTTTGATGTATTGTTTACTTACTATAACATTTGCTTTAGTTAGAAACTTATCTATTAAATGGTTGTAAGATCAATAATATTAAATGTTTATTAATAAGCTAAAAAAATAAAAGAAATAGTAGAGAAAATAAATATTAAATAAATGACATGTTGGAAAATTAGGATTTTAATATAATATTATTATT
Organism: Ambrosia trifida; assembly: GCA_028751855.1. NCBI lineage: Eukaryota > Viridiplantae > Streptophyta > Magnoliopsida > Asterales > Asteraceae > Ambrosia > Ambrosia trifida. Next base: position 84,616,070 of record CM054122.1, read on the forward strand.
TGATATTGGTGAGAAACAAAAAAAAATTATGATTTAATCATATTATTTAGAGTAAACAGCTAAAATCGTCCCCGAGGTTTGGTCACTTTTTTTTATTTCGTCCAAAAAGATTCTTTTTTGCAACTGGACCTTTAAGGTTTAAAAAATATTGCCATTATCATCCAAATGGTTGACTCCATCCAAATCTTAACGTTAAATTAGGGCATTTAAGACCTTTTACATATTCTATTATTTTATTTATGAATTTATTTTTACCAAATTTTAAACAAATCCCCTCCTCTTTATCTCTCTCTACCACCCACCACCACCACCATTACCGCAAACTAGTGTCAACTACACCATTACAACCAACCAACCGACCTTCTCCTCGTCATCTATTTAAGAGTTTTTTTCTATAGTGGTGTTTTAGGGAAATAGTTTTCCTACCAGAGAAAAAAAAAAAAAAAACTCTATTCAACAACCCCCATCAAAAACCATACCACCACCATCTTTTTTTTTTTTTCAAATCAACCACGGTATGGAATATATATTTTGAAAAAATTGAAAAAAGTTTTAAATGTATATGATTTTTTTACAAGAAATTATTTTTTAATATATATGTAATTTAATTTTTCTTAACTACATTTATATATTCATACATAATAAATTTAAATTGTTTAACCAATGTATCACATAAGTACATAACCTAGTTATAAATATAAAAGAGTTAACAACCAATGGCGTAAATATGGTTAAAATACAATTTAGGCAAAAAGTCAAAAATACCCTTCTGGTTGACGTCAGAAATAAACAACGTTAGTGACAAGGACAATTTTGGCAATAAAATGCAAACCTGAAGGGTTCAGTTGCAAAATAAATAAAAAATAAAAAAAAACCTATTTGAATGGATGTGACAAAAATAGCCAAACTCAAAAACGATTTTGTGGCTGTTAACTCTATTAGTGTGTATAGGAGTAACTAGGGGTGTTCAGAATTCGATTCGAATTTGAAAAATTCGAAATTCGATTTAGTTCGATTCGATTACCAAGAATTCGATTCGATTATTAAGAATTCGAATTCGATTCGATTCGAATTCGAGTCCAGTAAATCGAATACGAATCGAATACGAATTTATGATTTTAAATTCGATTCGATTCGAAATTCGAATAAAAATTGTACATGTATATTTTTTTAAATATATACACACATATACACATTATTATATACACAAGTATACACATTGAAAAAAAAACTTCTAAATTTTGGTCAAACTCTAAGAACTCATAGTGTCTATAACTTTTAGCATAACCATGTTTTATATATTTACCTTATATATCACAAAACTCTATAAAACTATACTCTCTACTATTTTTACTATTCTCGTATTTGACATATTGTTGTTTATCAATTTGTAGATTTGTATTTTATATGTTAAAATTAATGAGTTTGTATTAGTTTTATAACTAAAAGTAAAACAATTTGTTATTTAAGGTGAATTTGAACTAAATCGAATTTATTCGAATTCGATTCGAATTCGAGTTTCTTATTCGAATCGAATACGAATCGAATAAATTGAATTTTAAACGAATACGAATCGAATACGAATTCAGGTAAAAATATTAAAAATTCGAATAATTCGATTCGAATAATTCGAAAATTCGTTATTCGATTCGTTGAACACCCCTAGGAGTAACTTTAGAAATAGGTAGAAACAAAGAACTTCTATAGTCCACACCTTAAAACTTATAAGAGTTCAAACTCATGTCAAACTTGTTCACACACGTTTGTCACAACACATATTAGTTGTATTCAAATTAAAATTTTGGTATTTGTTTAATTAAGATTAAATCAAAATTTTATATAGTTCCAGAAAACATATTATTGAAATGCTTTTAGAGTGAAGACTTTAACAAATGGAGTATCATATCAGTGTTCGAACTTACGGCCTCTTAGTTTTCTAATATGCGTCAATTCATTTGGTTATTCAACTAAAAGTCTAAATCGAATAATTCAGATAAAACACATCTACTTGAAATTAAAAAAAAAATGACTAAAGCTGTTTTATTTTGATATGATATACCCCTGTGTTTAACGTGGAGTTTGGTTTGTTACATGAAATGACTACAAGTATCTATCTTAGTATGATGAGATATAAAATGGGCCCCCTATTTGCACCACCCCAAAACTTATTTGCACTAGCCTCTACGGCTCGTAGAGGCCTGTGTCAATCATTGCAGTCGGCACCCACCTCTACGGCCCGTAGAGACCTCTACGAGCCGTAGTGGGATGTGGTTTTCAATGCTCTGACACCTCTACGGCCCGTAGAGGTCTCTACGAGCCGTAGAGAGCTGTAAAACCCTAAAAAAACCCGGTGTAAATAACATGACTTATAAAATTCGGTTTCTCCTCACATACATCCTTAATCCTAGGGATGTAAACAAGCCTAGCCGCGATCAACTATGCATTCAAATCATCAAATTTTCATCTCAATCAAGTAAGAGTGTTAAACAGTCACGTGATGATTATCCATGTACTGCAGCAAACAAGTATTAGTAGCACTGTGTAACCAACCACACATATTCATGTAAGCTTTCATGTACATACAAAAGACTAGAAATTCACTTCTCGAGCTTGCTGTGGTACGCCGTATACAAGATTTTCTATCTCTGACAAGTAGCCAGACCTGCAACAATTCATGATTGATGTAGCTGTACAGAAATAGCCAATATCTTATATTAATGGCAGTCACAATATATAGCAACTCTAGTCTTCTTAATTGGTAAATTTTTACCTACAGTTAGCCAGAGCTAGATTCAGACTGCTGATTGCTGGTGGCGGGAGATACAGTGCTGGAGTGTTGATCAGCCACGTCTTTCGGAAAGAAGTCGTTGAAGAATAATGGATCTTCTTGTTCAAATTCCTCCCAAACTGAAACACAACGAATTAAGCATATACCAAGATACATAGAATGATTAACGAATGGATGGCAATGGGACGGGTATCAGTAATAATTCTAGTCTCATACCCAGTTTCATACCTGTCACACGTATCAGGCATACAAATTTTGGTCTTATGTGGTTAAAAGTTACCCGTTGGGATGCACCTTACTCGAAATCAACCTCACATCAAACTCTCAACGACCAACTTAAATATTAAATACTCGGCTATATTTATTGTATTTTTTTCTAAATCATATAATATATTGATATTTTCAGCTTCGAACTTTTAATGTGAGTAAATGGGTTCAGGTAATCGAGCTGGTATGATCAATACCATACCTGTTTGAACCCGCAAAAAACTTTAAAACCAATCGCATTCCTGGCATCCATAATGTTTCGGGTTTGGGTTCTTTTGCCATCGCTAGCAACCAAAGAGAGGACTCAAATTAAGTTACTTACCAGCCAATGTAAAGGAACGCTCTATCTTTTCTGTCTGATATAGAATATCAATCACCTCCTTCTTGCTAATGAATTTCAGCACTACATGGTGTTTTATCAGATCTTTTACCTGCATTCATTCAATCATACAACACCAAAATCCTGATTAACAAATTAATAAAACAAATCAACATTTATGAAAATCTGAAAACTCTCAAGTAAATGACAATCAAACATCAAAGAAGATAGAAAAGCACAAAACTCTTACCCTTTGCTTCTCTTCCTTTTGTCTGTCTTCCCTGGTAGGCATTTTCTCAAGCAAAGATGGAGCTCCATGATCAGAATTTACTAAAAACTCATTGTTAGACATCAGTCAGATAATAAAGTTGTTAATCATGTAGTAATAACTAATAAGCACTTCATATCTCAATGTTCTACATGATTTATAAAATCAGACATCTTATAGCCGAATTTATTTTATAATTAAACTTGTAATAACAAGGTATCCACTGATTTAGTGTTTACCATCAAGACCTACCTTCAATCAAACCTGTTGTCTATCTTTTGTCTGTTGAAATACTCTCTAAGAATTTGCTATATGAAACCGTAATTCCCGCCAAAACCAACATATGATTTGGTTTGCAAGCATGTTGATAGAAACCAGAAAATCAAATGAAAGAAACGCTGAAATTGATAACTAGTCGGTACAGATTTTTAATCCAATTCGAGAAGGATTAACTCTCCAATTACAAAAGATAACTCTCTTTTTTAAAACATAATCAAGACTCCCCCAGAATAACACTTGGCTGAACAATAAATAGGAAAACCCAGCCTTGTAGCAGTTAAGTAACTGCTCCTACTTTCTGAATTTTTAAACATATTCCCGCCAAATGTTTTCCCTCCATTCTGACCCATATTTTCCCTCCAATTCTGACCCACAGGGGGTTCGGGTGTCTATCAATACTTCCTGCCCCAAAATCCGACTTGCCCTCAAGTCGGTTAGAAGGAACTTGGTGCCAAGCAATCAGCCATTCGATTGTAGGCTGACCCACTGCATATACCCATCCATAGATTAAAATGTATTGTGAAGGGCTTGCAATTTCCTTGTCCTCTGCAACTGGATCATTCATATCAGCCTTCAATTCTTGCTTGTGAGCATCCTGTTTTTCATCAGTTGGCGCCTCTTTTATGTCCTGCTCCACTGTAAATGCTAGGATCTGATCCACATCTTCGGCTCCCTTGTTCATGGGAAATAGTTTCACAACAGATTGTACACCCAAAACTTTCTCAGATCCAACGTCATTATTAGTAGATTTGATCAATATCAACTTTTCATTGGGCAGGTGTTCTTGTTTGCCATTTTTTTCTTGATTTTCTCCTGTTTGTCTGTCATTAGTGACTTCCAAATTAAAGCTCTCTGGAACTCTTACAACTTCAGAGACGGAACTGTCGTCTATTAGACTGACCTCCTTCACCTGTTCTTCTGACCATCGTCTGTTTTTTCACAGTAACTGCCATCTTCGATCATCATGCTCTTGATTTCTGCAACATCAGCCCTTATTTGTGATACTATGGTGTCAAGTCTAGCAATCATCATTTGTGAGACTATGGCGTCAAGTCTAGCAGCGATTGCTGCCAATTGAACAGCCACAGAATCTGAATTGTTCCAGGTCTGAACCATTCGATTTCCCGGCAATGGAACCAAATGATAGAAACCAGAAAATCAAATGAAAGAAATGCTGAAATTGATAACTAGTCGGTACAGATTTTTAATCCAATTCGAGAAGGATTAACTCTCCAATTACAAAAGATAACTCTCTTTTTTAAAACATAATCAAGACTCCCCCAGAATAACACTTGGCTGAACAATAAATAGGAAAACCCAGCCTTGTAGCAGTTAAGTAACTGCTCCCACTTTCTGAATTTTTAAACATATTCCCGCCAAATGTTTTCCCTCCATTCTGACCCATATTTTCCCTCCAATTCTGACCCACAGGGGGTTCGGGTGTCTATCACATGTCCTTCTGGTTCCTAATTAGCTTTTTAATGAGGATTGATTTTAGGATTACCAAGTCTTAAACGAATTCAGGTTGAAGCCATGTCTTTAATGGGCTGAAAGTTAAAACTTGAGTCAAATGTATAAATTAAAAATGTACATGTACTTCACATTTCACCCCCAAATTTACATAATGGTCATTTGTAATATACAAATAGCTTAAACTTGACATCAATGGAAAGCCTAAAAAGTAACAACCTCTTGAAAGTCAATCAAACCTACTGATTTAGTTATTCTGTGTTCTCTTGTTTGACAGTCGTAGTCAGGTCCTATGATGTGTATATAAAAAACCAACATGCGTTTTGGTCTAGCGCTATCAATATGACCCACTGGCCTACACACCAAGAGGTTGCGGCTTCAAGCCCCGTTAGAGACAAGTGTGAGTCAGTATCTTCTGTTTAAACCAATAAATAAATAGACAAACCTCCCAAATAAATTATTAAATAGACAAACCTCAAATTGCCCAAATAACCACCAGATTAATGCAAGCAAGCCCATCCGGTCATTCCTTGTAACATTCCAACAACATATTGAAATGAAAAATCAAAAGCATGTAGCATCCCTGAGGGTCCACAGTTATAAATTAAAGCTGTTAGTTGGTAATTAATCTGAGTGAGGATCAATTGTACTCCATCTCAGTAGATATATATTATCACAATCGAGATATAAATTACAGTCAAGCATGAACTTGAAAGCATGAACTTGAAAGCATTCATGTGTGACTCTCATCCATCGTCCCATTAAAAGGTACTTATATTTGATTGAGGACGTAAGCACACAAAACTCTTGTAACAGAATGTAGCTTACTTGGTGGTATGATGCTAGATCCACTAGACTCTGCTACAGAAGGGACTGTGCCTGGGCCCTTTGAGTAGTAGTTCTGGAAGAAATCTTGATTTTCTTCTACAAGTTGCTGCCAAACTGAACGATTTATGCCGTGTTGCTCATAGAGTACATCTATTAACTCCTCCTTGTTCAGGTTACGCACTATACATTGTTCTATGAGTCGTTTAACCTAGATACATTCAATCAAACAGCACAAAATCATGATTGCAGCCATTTCAATGAACCCATTTTCTTCACTAAATTTGAAAAAAAAAAGCCATAGGAAGTTACAAGTACAAACCTAAAAATGCAAATAGTAAAAACAATTAGTACCGGATTCAGGCAATTCGGAACACAAACACACGATACTGATAGGTTACGACTCTAAAACTTCATACATGATCCCCACCAATAGATTTTGTATATATAATCTAACCTGTACTGCTATACACATTGGACTAACATGACAATTATCCACAATTCAATTCAACTAATTGTTTGTTGTAGGCATTTTACTCGCACTCAAACACGAATCCCTGAGCCGCCCCACGCACCAAAGCCATAGGCTAACTCGTTCAACTAACACACAGACTACTTACAAGTTTAAAGGCTTCAACTCTGCATTTCAAACAATAATTTAGGAGAAAATATTATTTTCAGAAAACCAAAATTTACAAGTAGAAATTACTCAATTAGTATATTGTTTTACCAGATATCATTAACCACAACCGACCAATTAACAGAACTACAATTACAAACACGTTGATTTCCAATCAACAGCCCAACATTTTCAACGATTTGAAGCAATTTAAATCAATCAAGAATCAAAGATGATACAAGTCAAAAGCCTTACACTGCGTCCCAGTTCTTCTATGTCCGGAACAGTCTCCTTCCCTTTGCCCTTGTCAGTAGACATTTTCTCTCACGAACACAAATCACTGTTCGAAATCAGTCACACGAAACATAAATTTCTAACGTCATTTCGTAAAATCAAAACATCAATTGCCGATTCCTAATATTAATCATATGAACATAAATTTCTACTACAAATGAACACAAATGACTACGAAAATGCTCGAAATTAGTCATATGAACATAAATTTCTAGCGTGATTTCGTAACATAAAAGCATCAATTATTATTACAGATTTATAAGAACAAGATATCAATTAATTAACTAAGAGAGAGATTTACCTTTTGAATCGCTACCTAGGGTTTGTATTGGATGATACCGCCAAAATCAATAACTGAATCGCATATTTAAATAAAACTAACTAACTGCTCTCACTTGTTTCAGTTTAGTCCTTCAAGTTTTTGGTTTAACCTGTTTTTACCCTTGTACAATATAACGGGATGTCTCGTGAAAACAAATGGAAGGTTAACTTTTAATAATTCTGGAAAAAAATTATTTAAAAGTTAAACCTAAACTAACGAGCCGAGCAAAGACTGGGGTCGCTCTGCGTGTTTAACTAATGAATTAATCTATACATATAATAAACCAAAGCCATTTTAATGACATGTCACTCAAAGAGGCATTCTCTTCATTGAGTGTGCCATGTGTCATCCCATGTGGCATTGAGATATTTTAGGAAAAAAATAATTTAAAAACAAAATTGGATTTTTCACCCCCATGTTTCCTCCCATAATTTTTAAACGTTAATATCTTTAATATACGAGATTTTTTAAAGAAAAAAATTACACCACATTAACGAGCGTTTTATTATCTTTCCAACGAGTACCATAGTCCTATATAAAAAACGGAGAAATTTTTTTGTGGGGTTTTGTTCATACAGGAAAAAAACACAAAGTGTTCAGGTAAATCATTAATCATGTATAGACAAGTCACTAATTATGTTTAAATCAGTGAATATGAATTTTTTTTTCCAAGCAGAGCCAAATACGTTGTTTTAAGTTAGGTATCAATATTAGTATGTTAGAGTTGTACATTTGTTTAGTCTTTAGGATAGGTGTTAATATTAGAGTTACATTAAAGTTATATATTCTTTTAGGTTAGGTGTAAGCATTAGAGTTATATATTGTTAATTTGTTTTAGGTTAGATATTAATATTAGAGTTATACATCAGTCTATTTCATATGTAAAATTGATGTATCATATTAAATTTCTCATGCCGGGACGCTCCCGGGGTATAATCTAGTAACAATATATTTTAGAAATACCCACGAAAGCCAATAATAATAAACACTTTGTACATTTGCTGCAGTAACTTTTTCATCATTTTTATGAAAATTTGTTAATGGATATCTATATTTAGGTACTAGTTTATACACCGGGAGCGTCCCGGGTTGAAAAATCTAAGTAAAGTGAATAAAATTAGAAGTATCTAAATTATAAAAATAGCATATGTCAATATATGATTAATGAATATTATTATTATTATTATTATTATTATTATTATTATTATTATTATTATTATTATAAACAAATCTCTGTCATAAGTTATCATATTCTAATATAAAAAAAAGGGTAATTGGGTCGGGTATCACCTAATCCCAGGCCCGACCCAAACCCACAATTTTTTTAAACTAATTCCAAACCTGACACAATACCTGTCGGGTTACAAAAAATAGTCGTTTTTTTCTCCGTTTTTTATATAGCACTATGGTACTCGTTGGAAAGATAATAAAACGCTCGTTAATTTGGTGTAATTTTTTTTCTTTAAAAAATCTCGTATATAAAAGATATTGACATTTAAAAGTTATGAGGGGAAACATGAGAGAGAAAATAATAAAGTTTTAATATTTACATTTAGTAGATTAGGAATTTAATAGATTATGTTAAATCATATTTAAACCATATTTATTCCTTTTTTTTAATTGGTCTAGAGTTACCACATCACATCTTATGTGGCATCTCTCAAAAGAGAGATTACATAATATTATGACATGTCATTAAAATGACTTTGGTTTATTATATGTATAGATAGATAGATAGATAGATGAGAATGTAGACACAAAATGAAATCAATGTTGCTATTATCCGTATTTATAAATACAACGATGTATTTCTTTATTGTAAATTTTTAATATACACTAAAGTATATATTTATTAAGAACATTGTATTTCTTTTAATGATTCCTAATGTACTATATAAATAAAAAGCTCATTTAGGCTAGCCAGTCGGCTCGAGCTTGATATGTACGTGAAGCTGATACTCGTTTATTAAACGACTCTCAATAAAAGCCCGGGCTTGAGATTGTTTAATGGGACGATCTTGAGTAGTTCAAGAGCTGGCTCAGCTCGTTTACGCCCCTATTATTTAGGGGTTTTAAATTTATTAAAAGCTATATATATTGTTGAGGTTCAAATTCATAATGTTATATTATTTTGGGAAAATGGCCAAAATAGCCCGTTGACCGTGCGATTTGCACAAATAGCCCTCTCCACCCTCTATGGAGAGACGGGACACGGCTCCCAACGAGCCTGAACCCTCTCCCGAGAGGCTTCCCATTTCAGCCAACAAAGGACCGCCACGTGTCGTTGTTGATCCCGAGACAGACCTGAGACGTGAGACAGACCTGAGACGTCTCCGGTGACGTCTCAGAGACGCCTCCGGTGACGTCTCGGAAGACGCTTCCGGTGACGTCTCGGAAGACGTCTCCGGTGACGTCTCTGAAGACGTCTCCGGTGAAGACGAAGAACAAGAAAAAAACAGTAAACTTCGTCGGAGAAAACGGAGAACTCACCGGAGAAGACGAAGAAACAAGAATCAGTACACCAGCAGGGTCACCGGACCGGTGACCGGAACCGGCGCCGCCGCCCTTCTGTTTCCGGCTTTCCGTTCTGGTTAAAGCGAATCAGACAGTCACCGAGTATGGTGACTGTCACTGGTGACCATCTCAGGCCGCCGCCACCTTATCTTTTCCGGTAAGTTACTTCTCCCCGGTTAAGCCCTCTCTTCGTTTATTATAATAATCGGACAGTCACCGGTTTAGGGTGACTGTCGTGCGCCTGCTATAACCCCAAACCATTCTTATGTTCCTGATTTGTATATCGGATAACACAACCCCTTGAACTTGCCCTTCGATTCCCGGTATAGTTTTAAAGAAAGAGGCTGATGTGTGTTCAGGAGAGAGAGAAAGAGGATTCAGGAGAGAGAAAGGGAGTTCAGGAGAGAGAAAGGTCTGTCTCGGGATCAACAACGACACGTGGCGGTCCTCTGTTGGCTGAAATGGGAAGCCTCTCGGGAGAGGGTTCAGGCTCGTTGGGAGCCGTGTCCCGTCTCTCCAAAGAGGGTGGAGAGAGCTATTTATGCAAATCGCACGGTCAACGGGCTATTTTGGTCATTTTCCCTATTATTTTTCTCAACTATATTCTCTTTTTTTTTTTATATTCACAAGGTCCAACCAACTCACATGTGGAGGCGCATCGTTATCATACGGATCAATGTTATTTGTGGCCGCAGGTGGGCACAGACACGGGAGAATATCTCGGTATCATTAGAAGCATAGCTCAGAACTTGATCCATGTATTAGTATTTATGTCTTGCCAATTTGTGCATTATGGTGTAAGTTTATAAATTAATAAACCATCTCATACCACATATAAACGCAATAGTAGTTTTATAAATAAAAACAATATGTTTTATAAATATAAACCCAAATAGTAGTTTTATAAATAAAAACAACTAGTGTTAAGCCCCCGCGCGTTGCGTTGGGGGTGTAAAACCATGCCAAGTAGTACTAATGCCACACCACCACCAGCGACCACTAACACCAAAAAAACTCATAAAAGTACAATAAATAAAAAAAGAAAAATAACACTGAATGAAAAGAAGGCGTAAAATCTTAGAACCACGCACGCTCGTTGCAACGTGTTAATGCCAAAGGCTTAAAATCGATGAATTTTAATAACTATGGTTAAAGTGAAGTAACTAAGTCGGTCTAGGACCCGCGCATTGCGACGAACTTGTTATAACTCGCAAAATTTAGAACGGAACTTAAAACGAAAAAAATCGCGTAACATGAAAATTATGTGGGACCAAAGTTGAAAGAAAAAAAGTGTTAGGGTTAAATTGTAAAAGATGAAAATCTTAGCATTAAAAGTAAAAAAATGAGAAGTTTTGGGTTAGAAGTGGAAAATCAAAATTGTTAGTGTTAAATTGTAAAAGATGAAAATATTTGTGTTAAAAGTAAAAAAGAAAAACATTTGGGCTAAAAGTGTAACATCATTTTTTTTAAAAAAAACCCCTAAGCATAGGGTACAACCCCTCTAAGCACAAAAGTTTTGCTATTTAGAGTATTACCGAAACCGGAACCGGAATCGGTTCCTTCAATACCTGGTCAAAGTAATTCCCGACCCTACCTGGAACCGGGTATTAGAAAAACCCGATTTGTGCACCTCTAGTGATAGGACCATGGGAGTATGTAGACCAATAAGAAACCACAATGAGTTGTTTTTTTAAACTCCCAATGCATGGAGTACAACCCCTCAATGCATAAAAGCTTTGCTAATTAGATGATTTTGAATGGAAAAATAGACGTAAAAGCGCTAAACCACATGCGCCTTACCGCATGTTAACTCACAAAATTTATACCGAAACAAAAAATATAAAAGATGAAAAGTATTAGGAATTAAAGTTGAAAGTGAAAAAAATTTAGGGTTAAATTGTAAAATATACAAAACTTTGGGTTAAAGGTATAAAAAATAAAGATAAAAAAATAAAAAAGAATTATAAATTAGTGGGTATAACCCACAAAGCTATAAGTACAAACATCTTATGTACAAAACACCCCTAAAGCATAAGGTACAATCAAGCATTGCACAAATGCTTTGATTTTTAGTATTATATAAATATGTTAATAGTTTCACGTACAACACCATATATAAAAGTTTCCTTTTGAAAAAAATCAAAACCCCCCTAGGCGCAACAGAACAAAATGGTTTCATTGAGCGGCAAAATCGCAACATTGTTTCACTCTTCTTGTCCAATCCTATCTTCCAACATGATTTTGGCATTTTACTTTTGACATAGCTATCAACATTTTCTTTTTAATATACACTAGATATTTGCCCGCGTGAACACGCGGTTCACCAACGTATGATTATTTGGAGTAGTATAACGTATAAGAAAAATACAGTAGAAATATTTTATTAAAATTTAAAACCAATGAATACACATTTTATTCAAATATCACTAAATATTTCCTTATACACCACATTTTTTGTTTTAGTTTTGACATTCCCATCACCATCAAGTATAAGCAATTTCACTCCTGCCCTGTTTTTAACTCTTGACAATGCAACATAAAGTTGGCCATGTGATATTAAAATATGAAAGTATATAGTTAAATAGAACATTTAATATTTGAATATTTATAAAGTTCAACTGAAATCTATCAATTCAAATTCTTGTATTCAAAATTTGAATTTTAACTTGTAACTAATTTGAGAAATTTATAACTAAAACTATTATTTGTTAAATTTTAAATATATTAGGAAATACCTAATTAATATATCTCTATTTTAAAGATAATAATTGGATTGTTTGCTACAATTATTAACTTAACTTCAAAAGTTTGAAATTTTTTAAAATATTCAAATCATTCAAAATTCGAATTAAATTATATAATTAAGTCTAATTGTTACCATTATTATCTAGAATTCAAAATTTAGAATTTTTATAACGTTAACAAAATTTTAAAATTTATATTATAGATATTGAAATATGAAACTATAAACTTAAATAGAACATTTAATGTTTGAATACTTATAAATTTTAACTGAAATCTATCAATTCAAATTCTAGTAAGCAAAATTTGAATTTTAACTTGTAATTAATTGGAGAAGTTTATAATCAAAACTATTATTTGTTAAATTTTAAATATATTAGGAAATCTCGAATTATAATATCTCTATTTTAATGGTCATAGTAGGATTGATTGTTATAATTATTAATTTAAATTCAAAGTTTGAATTTTTTTTAAATATTCAGATATTTCAAAATTTGAATTAAATATTATAATTAAGTCTTATTGTTACCATTATTATCCAAAATTTAGAATTTTTATAATGTTAAAAAAATAAAATTAAAATTTTAGATATCAAAATATGAAATTATATACTTAAATAGACCATTTAATATTTGAATATTTATAAAGTTTAATTGAAATCTATCAATTCGAATTCTAGTAATCAAAATTTGAAAAATTCAAATCATTCAAAAATTTGAATTAAATATTTTAAATGTGTTAATTAAATCTAAATCTAAATGTTCCCATAAATCTTAAATTCAAAATTTTGAGATTAAATATTTAAATAAAACATTTAGTATGTGTAATTTGTTACTATTATTAACCAAACCTCAAAATTCGAAATTTAACTTATTACCAATATAAATTACACTAAATTTAAGAAGTGAGTAATTTGAATGGAATAAGGAAAGTTAATGAGTTCCTAATTTACGTTAGTTTCCTTTCTCATTCTCATTTATTGTTTTTTGTTTAAAAAAAAGTAAAAAGACTAAAACGTGAAAAAACCGACATATCTTCATTTTACCAATATCTCCATCATACAAAGCATGAACATAAAAAAACAGCCTTGGAACACGACATATTTAGCAAATTGCCACTAACGGCGTTTTAACAACACTTTTTTAAAAACGACCCAAATTGAAGACTTTGTTTTCCAAACCATTTTTTTTCTTTATAAATTTACGCATAAATCCAAAAATAATACATTATTATTGATTAAAAAATTAAACTTAAAATCAAGCCTAGCAAAACTTGAATTGATAATATAAAAATCACTTTAGGGGACATAAATTGAAATTAATTTTCTATAACTGGACCTAATAATCCTTTTAGAGGTATATTGAATGTAATTCATAACATGAACATAGGAAATATTGATGACCAACTAAATAAAAAAGATTAGAAACTTTTACCGTGAGGTGAACCGTCTCTGGGATTGAAGCTAATAATCGCCCGTCCTGTAAACTGAGATGAAAAAACTCGTGTATTAAACGATTCATCCATCAATAAACGATTCAGATGAAAGCATGAATATAACGTAATAATTAGAACCCAAACTGTAAAATCAAACCAAAAACGTATGTGCAAAATCGATCGAACACTTACCTCTCAAACTTATTGTCGTCATCATGTTTAGTCAAAGATTGATTTAACCTAGAAAGCAATCAATAGCCTGTCAGTTCTAGATTCTTCCATATTGATTCTTCTTCAAGGGTGATTCAAATAGAAGACCTAAACCGAAAAGCACGAATTGATATACATGCGGCGCAAGAGAGAAGAAAGTAGATGTCGATTATAGAGGTTAGGAGAATGTTTACCTTGAGAAGAAGACATAGTGCTTTGGTTGGAAATGCAGAGAATTGGAAAGTCAATATGCTTTAATCAAAAAACTAAATCACCATTTATTTATACGTGTATGACCACGACAATGTTGGTGTTGTATGGTGGCGAAGCTACTATGATTATATCATGTTTTGAAGTTATGAAAATGATAATGCACCTGCATTGAGGCTCACCAATCAGCATAAGGTGTGGTTTGTTAGCCTAGCTATTGAACTCCCTTCAGCAACTACCATGAAATCTACAAACGAAAAAAGCAAATGACAATACATTAACCACAAAACAATTCAGTCTTATAAAATTGTTGGAACACGTCCCATTTCTACATATCATCAAGAATTAAAATTTGGCATAAAATAAAGACAAGCAAGAAGAAGACAAAAGATACAGGCAATTAGTATCAACCTTACCAATCTAATGATGAACTCAACTGAAACCCTTTGAAAACCTTTTTGTTTTTTGTTGAAGCAATATGTTAACTGTTATGGACTGCCTCCCAAAAAATCTTGCCATATAACTGCGACACGGGGGAATAATATAATATCATTAGATGGTTAACTCAATTTGGATTCAAGCCTTACAAAACCCATCCTCAAGAACGGTTCCATGTTCACAAATCCAATTTATCTAATCGCATTAATTAAAAATAGACAACATCATACCGTTGAAGAAGCATACAACATGAGATGGTGGTTTATTTAGAAATCAAAATGACAAATCATTACTGAGACTTGAAATCACACATGGAACATATATTGATAAAGCATGTGGTTCTACATTACATTACAAAACATTAGACAAATTATTAACAGGACAAAAATCATGTTACAATCGTTAAACAAAAGTACCGGCTCAGATAAATAAGTTCCCACCATCACAACCCTTTCGCTAATGATCCTAAAAGTTAATAAGTATGTTAATAATTTGAGTAAATAATTTATCGGTTGAGTGTGCGGTTGTACTTTCCCTCTCGGCTATTTCGTAATTTAATAACATCATACTCCTCGGTAAGCCTGCCGACCATTATGATATTGTTGACCACCCTTTGAGCAAGACCCGAGGTTCACCATATGGATCCGACAGTTCGATCACTAAACTCAAGCGTATATTACTATGAAAATTAAGAACCGACATTCTTGATATCAAAAGAATAGATTGCTACACATATCTTATAGTAAGCAAATAAATAAATATTGGGGAAAATCATCCAATTTACCTTTATAAACTCAAGTGGATCAAGATTTATCAATCAACGCTCTCTTCTCAGTTCTCATGTTGCACCTCGATTCCAACCACAGTTTGCAGTTGTGCCGTCGACGCCGCCGTCGAAGACAGTAGTCGGCTAAACTCGTTCTCCGGCAACGGCTCTCTCCAGGCCAACACCTCTGTTTATCCCGTCCGATCGTCGGTCAAAGAACATACGTCTCTCTTTTGTGGATCCTCTCTCTAGAAGTGTGTGTGTGAGTGCGTGGTTTGAGCAGGGAAAATTGGTGATGGGTAATTAGGAATAAATCCTCATAATGATCTATTATGAGGAAGATATTTTTTAGGAAAGTTATTATATCATTGACCGATTTTGACCATAATTATAATTTAATGATTTTTTATTTTAAAAAAAATAAAATTTTTATAAATTACATGGTTGTGCCATGTGGCACAATATGGGAACGAGATAGAATTGAAGGTGCATTGTGGGATTGCCATGTGTTAAAATTGAGTTTGTTTTATTAGATGTATAGATTTTTATTCTTATTCACATGATTAAAATTGTTGTTTTCTCATATTATAGTACCTTAATATTTATGCTTATTCATAACACAGATTTTATCACTTCATATTAGATTTGTCTATCCCGGAAAGCTTCCGGGATATAATTTAGTGAAAAACTAAAGGCAAACAATGCTACTTACTCGCTACATTGTAATTGGTTTTGGAAACAACGAAACGAGCTAGGTGTTATCGTGCCTGAACCGAGCTTCAGCCTAAAACGAAGCTTGTTTATTTATCGAACCTGGGCTCAAGCTTGGCATGTGAAGCTCATCAGGTTCGTCGAGCCTTCCTTATTAAGTCTGAGTGTTTAATATGTTAGGTATACGCACGCGGAAGCAACACACACACAAACGATTAATCTGCAGAAAATAAACGAACACGAGAACACAAGGATTTATGTGGTTCGGTCGGCTGACCTACGTCCACGGGTTGCAACCAGGATATTTTTATTATTGTGTAAGACCCTCAAAACCGACGGGTCAAACAGTTGGCATTCAAATACTAAAACCATGTTAACAATTCAAAAGAAATCTTATTTTATTTCAGAAAATACGCAGCGGAATGTTAAAAGAAATTATTAAATTTCCAAACAGGGTTTGCCCAAGACGGGTCAAAAGAATATTTAATAATCAACTAAAAGCTTAAAAAAAATATGTAAATAACGTTCGAGCAAATCTCGTAGACGTCTTCTTAATTGGAATGTCAACTGCAACTGAGTAGCTCCACTGCATGCCAAGGCGCCCTTTATTCATCCACAACCTGAAATCAATCTAACGTGTATGCAAAAGTTAGTTACGCAGAGTGAGTTCAAGTTTTATAAGTTTTCAATAATAGTAAGTTGTTAAAATAAACAATAACAAAATACTATAACCTTAGAGTCAACAATACGCGCAATCCGCCTAATTATTCCCTAAGCAATATTTAAAGTCTAGGATAAGCGCAATCCGCGTATTCAACCCAAGACTTTAATTTCTATCTATAATAAGCGCATTCCGCTTATCAACACAAAGTACAATCAAGTCTATATAACCCAACCAAATCTAGAGATCAAAGCAAGCATCTCCCACTTCTGTCATATCTCAGTTTATAATAATCCATACAACATAAATCATGTAACAACTATGACACAAAAAAACTATTACCATAAATCAGAGCAGGCCTATCCCACTTAGGGGTGAGCATAATTCGGGTCGGACCGAAAATACCCTAGAACCGGACCGATTTTTCCCGAAACCGAACCCGATATCAGCTATAGAAGTAGGTCCTCGGTTCCCATTTTAGGTGTTTTTCGGGTTCGGTTCGGTCCTCAGTCCTGGACCGAAGGTAACCGATTTCTGCATAAAGGACCGAACTTTAAAGATGAAGATGCATGGGACCTAAATACACCAGTAACTTTAGCCTACTTGTTGACCTAAAGTAACACGGACGACGACATCGATCAATAGAAAATTCATAACTTGAGCAAAAGTGATTTGAGCTAACTGATTTTGATAAGAAGGTTCCATATGAGCAAAAATTCATACCTTGAGTCCTTGAGCAACATCAATTTACAAAACAATAACCTATTAAACTCTCCACGAAATAGCAAAATAACCTGATAATCAAACAATAAAACTCTAACATTTGATCAAACATGTGGTATGCAATGGATTTGGTTATGAAATAGCTGCAGGTCTCAAGAACAACGAACCACAATCATTCTTGTTCAACTACATTTAATTTCACATATCCTATACAACTAGTCCAAATTGAAGATGAAATAGCAACAGGTTCACATGAAAACCAAATCTAAAGGATTAAACAAAGACGTACCTTTTGCAACAAGTTTACACGAAAACCCAAATTGAAGATGCAATCGTTACGTCGGTCTCGGGTTGTCAATTGAAACCGATGAACCGATATTGAAAGAAACTGATACCCGACATTGGCCCTACGGTCATGTCTACGGTTCTTGATTTTATATAAAATCGGTTCTTGGGTCGGGTCGGTTAATTCCCGGTTCGGGTCGGGTCAACCACTTTGCTCACCTCTAATCTCACTTCTATTAACACATATAACCCATACCATATAATAAAACACTAGGTTAGAGCCCCGCGTGTACACGCGGTACATATCCATGTCAAATGAAAAAAATCTATAAAGATTGTAGTATGCAAATTTATTTATTGAAAATTATGTAATACAATTCGTGTGAATTTTGGTTGATTGTATATTATCATAAAAAAGTTTAATGTTACCCAATAACATATATATGAATCAACAAATGTTTGAGTTGACGTGATTTAAAAACAAATAATGAAATGAATAAACATATATTTATTGTACCGACATACAAATGAAGATTAAATTCAAAGTAAATAAATGTAGTTTAACAAAATCATACAACCCAAAAATTATAAAAAAAAAATTAAACAATTTATGCAAAATATGATCGCATACTTATTCACAAACTTCAAAATATTTTTTTATAGACAACATTTGCTATTTATTATTAACGCTGTCATCTTTGCCCAATATTAGTATCTTCAGGCCATCTCTACTTTTGTCACTTGGCAGCGACATAAAACTGCCCATGTGTAAAAACAGGATCTTTCAAATACATACCTACCCTAAATAGGGTCTGTCCTTGACTCTTATTTATTGTCATTGCGAAACATAAAGTAAGAGGGAATTGTCTTCTGTTAAATTTGAAAGGAATCTTCTTATCAGATGGGGACAGCCTAATTTTTTGGAAAAAAGTTCGCATTCCAATGTTACTCCCTGAATTATTTTAGCTTCTATAACACGATTTGACATGGCAAGACGATTTGAAACTTGTGGCTTTGAAAAGAATTTATGTCCACTTATAGGATCCCTAAACCATTTGAATAACAAAACAGTGAAATTTGTCAAAAACAACTCTGGTAAGGAAAAGAAAGACATTTGGCATTATAATTGTATTATCATCAAGAATTTAAGGTAAATATATCCAGAATACCCTAAACTGTTTTGACGGTTTGACTCATAACCAATGACCTAAAAATCAAGCTAAAACCACGGTGAAAATCAATACTAAATGAGATTAAAAATGTTAATAAGTAACCTCAAAAAATGTAATCAATAATTCAAATCAATTAAATTGGGTCAATAATATTAAAAGTAATAAAAAAATTAAATTGGGTCAGTAATATTAAAAATAAATTTGTAAAAATAGTAATATAAATAAATGAGATTAAAAATGTTAATAAGTAACCTCAAAATTGTAATCAATAATTCAAAACAATTACATTAAAAACATCCGCATTTGAAATCAACTTACCAATTATCGACAAATTATTATTGACATCTTAAAATTAGCATATTACTATTAAAATGATTTTGATGATTATGTTTTAATGAAAACTGATTACAGAAAGTCATAATATAAAAAATTAATTTCGGTCAATAATATTAAACATAAATTCATAAAATTAATAATATATAAATGAGATTAATTTTTTTTACTAAATAACATTAAATTCTTGCAATTATTATTAATGTCAATAAATAACATTAAAACTCTTAATAAATAACATTAAAAATGAATAAATCTTTTTAATTGCAATCAAGACCAATCAGAATTCGTAAAAATAGTAATATAAATAAATGAGTTTAAAAAACTTAATAAATAACTTTAAAATCGTAATCAATAATTCAAATCAGTTACATAAAAACATCCGCGTTTCAAATTGACTTACCAATTATCGACAAATTATTATAGACATCTTAAAATTAGCATATTACTATTGAAATGATTTTGATGATTATCTTTTAATAAGAATTGATTTCCTAAAGTCATAATATAAAAAATTAAATTTGGTCAATAATTTTAAACATAAATTCGTAAAATTAGAAATATACATAAATGAGATTAATTTTTTTTACTAAATAACATTAAATTCGGTCAACTATTATTAATGTCAATAAATAACATTAAAACTCTTAATAAATAACATTAAAAATGAATAAATATTATTAATTGCAACGGAGACCAATCAGAATTCGTATAAATAGTAATATAAATAAATAAGATTA
This sequence comes from Ambrosia trifida, assembly GCA_028751855.1. Classification (NCBI taxonomy): domain Eukaryota; kingdom Viridiplantae; phylum Streptophyta; class Magnoliopsida; order Asterales; family Asteraceae; genus Ambrosia; species Ambrosia trifida. The sequence goes on from CM054122.1 coordinate 84,636,460, forward strand.
AAAATCTTAATAAATAACCTTAAAATCGTAATCAGTAATTCAAATCAATTATATTAAAAACATTCGCATTTCAAATTGAATAAATCTTATTAATTGCAATGAACACCAATCAGAATTCTTAAAAATATGAGATTAAATAACTATTGAAGTTAATGGTTGCGAAAATTTGGGTAAAGATTGGTTTATCAATCAATCAGTCAATCAATCTTCGCTACATTTAGAAATCTAATTTACTCTATAAATTGATGACCAATTATGCCATAATTGTGTAAATTCATTCAATTTTAGAAATCTAATTTCAAAACACAAAACCTTCTTTCGCAAGTTACACTCTATACTTAGTTAAGTATCAATTCATAACAATTAGATAACTACACATTAATAACATACTTTTTTAGAATAAAAGATTTGTATAATAAGTGTTAAAATTAAAAAAAAAAAAACTTTAGTTGTTAATCGATTCTTAAAATTTGTATACATAGATATATGTTTAAAATGGTTGTCTAGAATATTCATTGAGTTAATAGTTCTACTCCTAATCGATTCTATATTTTGAATAATATATAACTGAATGCTTTATTGTATTTAAATTATGGATTAAATTGATTCATAATGAATCATTAATACAAAAAAAAATGGTAAAATTGATTCATAATCAATCATACATAAATTCGATAAATAAATTATGGTAAGTCGAAATTACATATTTAATTGATTTATAATCAATCATACATAATAAAAAATTGATTAAAATTATATATAATTATGGATTAAATTGATTACTAATTACCAAAAATAATTTTGTATTAAAATTAAATTCGTTTCATTAAGTTATGGTAAGTCTAACTTATTGATTATAAATTGATTTATAATCAATCATACATAATAAAAGATTGATTAAATTGATTCATAAATAGGAATTAAATTGATTCATAATTACGAATTAAATTGATTCATAATTACCAACAATAATTTCGTATTAAACTTAATTTCGTCTCATTAAATTATGGTAAGCTGAAATTAGAGTTAAATTTAATAAATTTAATGAGACATAATTTCGTAAATTTATTTATTACCATTTTTTTCCCTCATTAAATTATTTATATTTCAAATTGACTTACCAATTCAAATTCAATTTCATTAATTTCATTAGTATTAGTAATTATTAGTAATTAGTAATATATTCGTAAAATAGTAATAGAAAAATTCAATTCGGTCAATAAGATATAAATGGGTTTAAAAACCGTAATATTAGTTTTACTATTAGTTGGAATGCTGTTGCACAATCAAGTAATTATGTGTAGAGCAACTGAGATGGATTTGATATAACTATCTATATAGATGAAGTGCAAAAATGGAAGGCATGTATTAAGACGTCAATCAATGAAAATTGATTGAAATTAGCGAAGTTATTGTCATCATATTTTAAATAGCATTTATGACTAATTAGAACAGTATAGTATAAAAAATTAACTGATAAATTAGTATTGATTAATTATTAAAGTCGTATAAGTAAAATTGGTATGTTTCCATTATGTGTTTAGTATTTTGGTGTAAAAGATTTATAAGTTTTGAAATTCAAAAATAAGATATACTAAATGTGGTTTTTTTGTTTAAACATTTTTACAAGTAATAATTATGACTTACGAAATTCAAACGTATTATAAAAATGATTGGTTTGTTAGTTGTTTACATATTAAAAATACGTCTTTTACATCTAAATATATATGGATTGATGTTATATATCAAACATGGTAGTTTATAAAATGTAAACTAAATATATAAATTAACATACTTTTCTGTAACAAAATCTATTTAATTTAGTATACAATTATAATATAAGTGATTTTTTTCCTTATATATTTGTATTATGGAAAGTTTAAAGTTTAGTATGAATATAGAAAGCGTAAATTATGATAAAGCATTAATTATGTAGTGCAAATTAGTATTTGAAATTTAAATATTATCCTAAATTACTCCACCTATTATGGTTAACCTAAATTACATTAATTATTTTAATTGATTGACAGTCAATATAATTAATACAAAAGAATAAATGTGAATTAATATTCAAATCTTAACAAATCACAATAAACGTTTAATATAGTTTTCAGGATCAAATCTTGATTGATTATTAAAGTCGTATAAGTAAAATTGGTAAGTTTCCATTATGTGTTTAGTATTTTTGTGTAAAAGATTTATAAGTTTTGAAATTCAAAAATAAAATATACCAAATGTGACTTTTTTTTTTGTTTATTCATTTCTACGAGTAATAATTATGCCTTACGAAATTCAAACGTATTATAAAAATGATTGGTTTGTTAGTTGTTTACATATTATAAATACGTCTTTTACATCTAAATATATATGTATTGATGTAATATATCAAACATGGTAGTTTATAAAATGTAAACTAAATATATAAATTAACATATTTTTCTGTAACAAAATCTATTTAATTTAGTATACACTTATAATATAAGTGTTTTTTTCCTTATATATTTGTATTATGGAAAGTTTAAATTTTAGTATGAATATAGAAAGCGTAAATTATGATAAAGCATTAATTATGTAGTGCAAATTAGTATTTGAAATTTAAATTTTGTCCTAAAATTACTCCACCTATTATGGTTAACCTAAATCACATTAATTATTTTAATTGATTGACAGTCAATATAATTAATACAAAAGAATAAACTCTTGGGTATATATCATTACCCCATATTATTGACGACATAGCTTCAACAACTTTTTTATTAAAAGTCCGCCCTGCTCCTGATGATCCAAAATTCGGTTTATAAATCGAAACCCTAACACACGAATGCATATAATTAGTCAATAAGCTGGTAAACAAAAACACGAATAAATAATTTACAAAATCAATTTAAAGATAAAGAAAACACTGAATTATAAAAATTTAAAGATTTAAAAAACATGTACCTAAGCAATTACAACATTACATTTGACATTGGTGTGCCCCAAAACAATAGCATTTGTCTCATTTGCATTTTCATATTCAAAGAGTATATACAATGCAGTAGAAAAAGCTTATCGAGTAGTCTTAAAAAACGTAAATATTAAATACGCTAACTTAAAAATAAATGTGACAAAAAGAAGTAATAAAAGAAACATGAAATATTATAAACCCGACTCCTTTATAATTTTTGAAAAAATTATGCTTGGCGCCTAAGTTTCTTGGTCAACCAATAATTAATGCATTCAAGGATATTTACTACCTTTCCAAATATGTGGCACAAACTTAGGAAACTAATAATCCAAAATTAAATGCTCCATAATTATTTCAGATCCATATCCAGAATCCGAACTGAGTTTGGCTCCTTACTCGATCAAATCATATTAACATAACAATCCACTCTTTAACACCAAACCATATGAGATCTTTAAGAACAATTATGAACAATATATGAACATCATATCTCGACCTTAAAAGTCATGCATCCCATCCAACATAATAGTTAACATCACTAATCACAAACACATAATAATAAAAGATATAAACAATGACATTCTGCTTTTAGAAAAATAGCTACTTCGCATTAATAAACACACACACAAATAAAAGATCTACCACATACCTTTTAGTTGCAACGGTGGATGGTATTCTAGTATTAAAATGAAAAAACATCTAAACATTCAATATATTTCTTCACAACGGTTTGAAGATCGTTTGCACTTTCAGAAGTGATTCCATATTATAACTAACCGATTCCTTTACAAAAAAGAGTGGTTCCATATTAATCAAATGAAAAAACATCAAAAATGAGTCAATATATACCATCCGATTACTTTACAAAACGATGACATAAAGAAAACGAATCTGGAACCTTTATAAACCACGATTTCTTCATAAAGGTTTGAATATTGTTTCCACATTCTGAAGTATTTCCATATTATTACTAACCTTTATAAAACACGATTTCCTCTTTGAATATTAAACCGGTTTATGTCAAAGTAATTGATTGATGTACGATAACATAAAAGTTTTCCAGGTTTGAGGATCATATGATATGCCTATTTTTAACGTTTATGAATCGGAACACGTTACAATGGATGAACTTCCTTCAATCTACGTGAAAAAGAGACATACCTAGAAGGAACAATGAATAAAAAGAAGAGTGATGAATGTGGTTTGGAAGATTTGTTAGTGAGGATTTGAGAGTGTAATGGAAGAATGTAGGAAATTAAAATGTAGAAAAACTATTTATAGGGAGCAAGTTGGAGCTCCATATTCAATATGGATACCTTAAACTCTCTCCTAAGCCTTCATTCAACCCAAGTGACCTCAATTATTATATAGATAGAATAGATTAGGCGCATTCCACCTACTCACGTCTCATACCAAAATAATATGTATGAGTTAATATGAATTTCATTCGTACACAAAATATTTATAACTTCATAAAAATATTTTTGTGACTTCATAAAAATAATCATAATGGTTTAGCATGCACGTTAGCCCAAAATATTAGGGAAAATAATAATTAAAGAGTGGCTCAAGAACTCACTGGTTGCAAAGCTTCCAAATGCACAAGCTAACCGCCCTATGAGCTTATCCTCAACAACATATCGAACGCTCCCACGAACATATATGCTAACACATGTAGAACGCTCCAGGCCCAGACATGATAATACATTCAAAACCATCATCTTGAAACCTATACATGAACTTATACAACATGCAATATTCTACTTGGCCATCATAATGCAAGAACCATCTCGATTGTCATCCCCATGATCACGTACACATGCATGAACTATTGATCACCATCTCAATTCAACATGACCATAATCTCAAGAGGAACACACATACCCTTTATTTTATTTTAGAGGTATGTTATTTACACAATAACAAAAAGTAAGTTTGCACAGCCCTCTACGGACCGTAGAGGCCTCTACGGGTCGTAGAGGGTGTCGGTGTAATAAATGAGGAACCCTCTACGACCCGTAGAGCCCTCTACGGGCAGTAGAGTTGGGTAGGTCGAGTGCATTTAAACCCTAGACGGCCCGTAGAGGCCTCTACGGCCCGTAGGGAATACAAGGTACGAGGTCATTCAATGAACAGACTGACTTTCAGTGTGTCAGTCTGAAAAAGCACTTCCTCTACGGGTAATAATGAATTGATCAAGATGGTATCTCCACTAGTGCAAGATGAAGCCCTGTACTATAAATAAGGCATAAAAGCAGGTATTTTGAAGGTTAGTCAGCCGATTGAGTAGATTGCTCGTTCCTGTCTAGTATTGACTGGCCCTTCTATTGTATCGATTGATAGATAGCTGCAACTGGACTGTTTTTCATGACGGAAGAGGAATGAAAGAGGGAACGTTGTTTTCGGGGAGCTGGGCAGAAGGAAAAGAGGCTCCTAGGGGTTACGAGAATCATATATAAGATCTCGTCCTGGAGTAGGAAAGAGCGTTCTATCTGTTTTTTAGCCAGTCACTGGTAGTGCGCGGGGTTCGCAATACAATATTGACTTAGGTTTATTTCTCTCTGTTCGCTATAGTCCATTAGTGGTATAAAGTCTAGAAACAAGTGGTACTGACTACACGGATGCCACTCGAACTGATGACCCATATAGGGGGAGCACGTCGCATGGGAAGAATCGGCGTTTAATGCGGTCATTGTTGCAAGTAGGCATTATAGTAGTAAATGGACATTACAAGTACTGGAGAGTACAGAGTACTACTCCAAGCGAGACTCGTCTAAGGGTTCAAAACCTGTGACAGCGGATGCGGACGGTACTGAATGGCGGGTTGGTGAACCAATAGGAAGGCCAGGGGCATAATGATCTTTTTAACCGAAAGAGAGGCTGAACCAAGGAAGCGACCATACTGACAGAACGGAAGAGAGGGAAGGGAGCTCAACCGTCACCTGCGAAGCGAACAAAAAAAACAAAAAAACGCTCAAACAAGCCCTCTGATCCTTTATTGATCGAATCGAGGCGGATCCAATTCATTGGCAAATGAAAAATCTACCGTTTTCACACTCAGAAAAACCTAGAAAAGAGGAAGAGTCACTAAGACAAGAGCTAGGTAAGCAAGCAAGAATGAGAGGCTAGAAAAGGCAGGGGCTCTCCATCTCTAGGAAGATTGTGTTCAGGATACGGTAATCTAAAGCCTTGCTTCTTCTGGTCGGCTCGTATTAGCCTGTGCTTTATTACAGGCAGTTACAGCTGCATTGGATAGGGAAAGGGTTGAAGTTGCGAAATCAGGCATAGGGTGTACGAATAGCACTGATCGTAGACCATCCAGAGGCCTCTACGGCCCGTAGAGAAGCTGGTTGGTGGGAACATTAAACCCTCTACGGGCCGTAGAAGCCTCTACGACCCGTAGAGGTCCAGATATATTCTTCTTCCTTGTCTTCTTTCCTCAGTCGACGAGTTTTGAAAAAAAACGGAGCATAAAAAATCCGAACGATTCCAAGCTACCGTGATGTCTTCGGGCCACTACGGTAATGTTTCGGATGAATGGGAGCATTCGTTTAGCATATCTCACGTCTCGGAAAGCCTTTTCGGAGCAGTGGTGGAACGTGGTGAGGAGGAGGTTAGATCCGTTGTTCACTATGGTGATGGAAAAGCACTACCCGATTTGAATCTGCTGCCCGATTTGAACCAGGAGTACATAGAATAACCGCAGTCATTTTACGTGCCGCCGCCAAGTCATCCACAGTACGAATACGGGACTTATCATTCGCACGAGGGAGGTGATAACGGTGGCGAGGAACCTGTCCCGGATGTTTCGTATGAAACAAATCAGGTGTGTTTATGTATTTGCACTTGTTTATAATTTAGACCCGTGTATATTTAGTAGTGTACATATTTAGACTCGTATATTTAGTCCCGTACCTAAATTTGTTTTAGGGTTTGTGAGATTTGAACTTGTATATATTAGTTGTTATTTGAACTCGTAGGGTTTGTGAGATTTGAACTCGTATATATTAGTTGTTATTTGAACTCGTAAATAAATTTTGCAGGTATTCGGGTCTCTTAAAGACCTGACAGAGTGGGTTTATCAAAGGGCAAAAAAAATGGTTACATTACCGTATACTCACGTATTGTTTCGGAAGGCAGGGGGCCGAATAGGAGGGTAACGACGGCATGGATACACTGTGACCGTAGGGGCGTACATCATAGTGTAGCCATGGTTCGAAAGACGGGCAGTAAAAAATGTAATTGCCCGTTTGAAGTAATAGGGAGATACCACTCCGGCCACGATGGTTATATTTTGGAGGTCCAGAACCAAACACATAATCACAAACCTTTCCAACACATCGAGGGTCACGCGTATGCTAGGAGGCTGGGTCCGAGCGAGTTAAAATTGGTGGATACACTTTATTTTCAAAATGTTACGCCAGTAGACATACATTCGGCCGTTAGAAAACAAAACCCGGATAGTCCCTGCATCTTAAGAGACATACATAACACAATAACCAAGGTTAAACATTTGTTATACGGCGGCAGGACTCAAATGCAGGTATTATTATCTCTTATTATTATTATTATTATTATTATTATTATTATTACTTCTTTATTATTATTTTTTAATTATTATTATTGCTATGCAGGTACTCGAAGCCACATTGGTGGAAAAAAAAATTGTTTACTTCACCCGGAGGAATGCCTCGACAAATGCGATCGAGGTTATTTTGTTTGTCCATCCCACCTCGCACAGGTTATGGCATGCGTTCCCGCATGTGCTGATGATTGATGCGACCTACAAAACGAACGAGTATAAACTTCCGTTTGTTCAAGTTGTGGGTATGACATCAACATCCAAGTCGTTTTGTGTCGCCCGTGCATTCATCTCCCGTGAAAAAAAGGATAACTACCTGTGGGTGCTACAAAGGCTTAAAGAGTTGCTAGAAGATAGTACGGAGCCCCGTGCTATAGTAACTGATTGTGAGAAAGCCTTGATGAATGCATGCGACATTGTATTTCCAGCAGCTTCGAAGTTGTTATGCAGGTATACATATTATTATTATTATTATTGTTATTATTATTATTAGTATTTTTATTATTATTATTATTTTTAATTATTTTTATTATTATTATTATTATGCATTCAGGTATCACATTCAACGAAATATATTGAAGCACTGCAGACAAGCCTTTGGAAATGCAGATTGGGAAATATTCGTGAAATATTTTAAGCGATTATGTAGATCTTCATCTCCGGCATTTTATAGGCCTGGTTAGACCGATTCTACAAATGACTATGTCAGGACCAACGAGCTGGTACATATTTTATTAATTTAGTTTAAAACGCATACACACATTAACAAATATCTTTGTTCTATCTTTTACAGATGTTTTTGAATATATAGACCGGGTCTGGCTCCGTGACTACAAAGAAAGGTTTGTTTCTGCATGGATAGACACAAACTACAACTTTGGTCAGTATACGACCAACAGAGTTGAGAGCCAGCATTCAAGGTTTAAGATGCACATTAAGGGGCCTAACAACTCACTCCATAAACTTGTGATGATTGCAGACGATGTGGTAACGTCACAAGAGAGGGCAATAAACCACTCGTTTGAAGAGAGTTTATCCGTGAAAAAGGTGCACCATGACATACCTCTTTTTGAGGACCTACTCGGTAAAGTTTCCCATGCAGCGATCGAGAAGTTGATAACTAAGATAAAAAATATAGAGAGGTTGAGGGAACGAAAAATGAGTTGTGGTCACCAGCTTTTCACGAGTTCTGGGTTGCCGTGTGCATGTCGATTAGATTCGTATATAAATAAAGGTAATACCATTACTTTATTATTATTATTATTATTATTATTATTATTATTATTATTATGTTTATTGAATACAGGAATAAAAATACAGCTGTCCGAAATAGACGTCTTCCGGACACGACTGAATTACGAACCAGAAGTAGTATGGGGGAACGTGACCTTGCGAGTGAGTGGGAGATAGTCAAAGAGACACTGCTGTCTCAATCACCACGCGTTCAAAGAAATATGTTGTCAAAAATAAAGTCGGTGGTAAATCCAAGTATGACTGACACTCAACCTCCTGAGGTACAAAAGAATACTCGCGGGCGCCCAACTACAAAATCAAAGAAAAAAAACAGCAGGAGGATGCGCAAGAAGATGTTAGTATTATTATTATTATTATTATTATTATTATTATTATTTATTGTTATCCATTGTAGGAAGACGAGCCTGTTAGAAGACGTAGGCCATCAGACCCGGGTAAAGATAAAATGAGAGTGTGTAGCAAAAAGTATCCACTCTTAGTAGGGGACAGGTACATAAATAACTATTTATACATACATACATACATACATACATACATACATACATACATACATACATACATACATACATACATACATACATACATACATACATACATACATACATACATACATACATACATATATACATATGTACACATCCCCTAATCATGATTTCCCAACGTTTGGCGGTGACAGGTATAAATATGTGCTTAGAGAATTTAAGCATCAGATTGATCCCCTTTATCGACGGTTTGTCACGCACATTCAAAATGTTCAGCCAGACGGTAACTGTGGGTTCCGATCTGTAGCTGTGGCTTTGGATAGGGAGGAGGAAGACCTGCATTGGATCCGCCACATTCTTGTACAAGAGATGATGGGTCATTACCAACAGGATTGGTTTGAGATTATGAACGCATTCGAGAAAAACGGGTTCGCCCGTATATACTCGTCCTTAGATTGGAATGGACTCGGGGATGCACCCAATTCAAAATGAATGGAGATGCCTCTGACTAGATTACTGATTGCTCAGGCATTTGGTGTGGTCCTTCAACTCTTCATTGTTGAGGGATCGAGCACATTCTTCCCTATTCAAAGTAATCCTGAAAGCGTGCCAGAACATCGGGTCATTTCGATAGCCCACATGAACGGCAACCACTACATCTTGCTTAAGCTAACAGACGACGCTCTGATGCCTTATCCGAGTGGAGCATGGTCGGGTTGGGTAGATGTAAATCACAACCCATGGTTAGCACTATACAAGGATCGTCTTGATGAGGGGCGTACGCTATCTCAAAGATCTCTAGAGTGGTTTGACCTAACTGGCTGTCCTGATTCTTTTGATAGTTCGGTGTAAATTTGTTTTTATAATGTATAATGATTTATTAAGTACATTTTTTTATTTTTTATTATTATTTTACATATACAATATGAAATGAAAACGTTTTTATAAAAAAACCTATACCACGTAATTAAAACTAACAAAATTAAAAAAAACCAAAACTTCTACTGGGCTGTAGAGGGCTCTATGGGCCGTAGAAGGAGATTGTCTACGGGTTGTAGAGACCTCTACGACCCGTAGGTGTCTGGAAGATGCTCGTACAAGCCATCTATGGGTCGTAGAAGGCATTGAGTCTACGGGTCGTAAAGACCTCTACGACCCGTAGACAAAAAGTTTTTGGTTTCTAAAAACTTTGTGAAGTTTATAAATAAAATCAGCATCTTTTTAAAAAAAAAAAAATTGAGTCTACGGCTCGTAGAGGTCTCTACGAGCCGTAGGATAGTTTTTTTTTAAAAAAATGTGAGCCTACGGCTCGTAGAGGCCTCTACGAGCCGTAGGTATGTTTTAAAAACAGATCAGATCGTGCAATCTGTTCACTTTCCCCCAAAACCCCAAAACCAACCCCCTCCCTCTCTCTCTCTAACCACTCGGCGATCCACCACCCTCCTCCACCGTCCTCCTCCACCGTCCTCCTCACCCTTCCTCATCCGTCCTCCTCATCCTTCCTCATCCGTCCTCCATCAGGTATTATCATTATTATTGTTATTATTATGTTAATTGTTAGTTTTAGGGTTTTTTTAAATTTTTTTAAGGCTGTGGTGGTGGTGGTGGGTTGGGGTGGGGCTGTTGTGGGTCTGTGGTGGTGGTTGGGTGGGGTGAGGGAAGTGGCGGTGGTGGTAGGTTGGGGTAAGGGCAGTGGTGGTTGGTTGGGGTGAGGGCAGTGGTGGTGGTAGGTTGGGGTGAGGGAGGGCAGTGGTGGTGGGTTGGGGTGAGGGCAGTGGTGGTTGGGTGGGGTGAGGGAGGTGGTGGTGGTAGTGGTGGTGGTGGGGCTGTGGTAGTGGGGCTGTGGTAGTGGGGCTGTGGTGGTGGTGGGGTTGTGGTGGTTGTGGAGAAGTGGTGGTGGGGCGTTTCAAAAGAATCGCCAAAGTTTTGGCGTTTCTTTTGAATCGCCAAAGCTAAACTAGTTTTGGCGATTCTTTTGAAACGCCTAAGCTAAACTAGTTTTGGCGATTCTTTTGAAACGCCTAAGCTATACCAGTTTTGGTGGCGATTCTTTTGAAACGCCAAAACTATACCAGTTTTGGTGGCGATTCTTTTGAAACGCCAAAACTATACCAGTTTTGGCGTTTCTTTTGAATCGCCAAAACTATACCAGTTTTGGCGATTCTTTTGACACGCCAAAACTATACCAGTTTTGGCGTTTCTTTTGAAACGCCTTTATTATAGAAACGCGCTAACTAACTATAAATTCTTTGGTTTAGCAGTTATGGAAAATTTTGAAGACGAGGACTTCGTGAATGAGGAGGAGGAGCTGCTGGAGCCTTAGGAGCCCGTGGTCCAGGGGGGCCTAACCCCATGGCAGGGGGTGACTTACAGGGCTGGGACCATTGCGCTTTTCGGCGATTCGATTACCCGTATCAAAGATTTCAGAGGTTGAAGTAAAAGAAGATCGAAAAGCCAAGGGGGATTTGTTGGGACGCGCTTCGGGCCACTAGGGGGGGGGGTGCAGAGGAGATTGCCCGACAGTGGATCCCGGAAGGGAGCCCATTAGACAGGTTTTTTGAAGACTGCAACGCGCCGTCCCATCGGCCGTTGGTGATAGAGTTCCTATCCACCTTTCGCCTTCGGCCACGAAAGGATGGTAACGATCAGTCGGGCGCCGGACCGTCGACACGCCCACCGTCGGAGGTCGAGTTTTCCATACTCGGCGTTGAGTATGGTTATTCCCTAGATGAGTGGGCTACGCACACCCAGTGGTACACTACCGACGAGCTTGTAGAGGTATTATTATAATTTTTATTTTTATTCTTATTATTTTTGTTCTTATTCTAAATGTTAATGTTAATGATAATGTTCAGGATGTCTACACTAGAGGTGTCACTACTGTTTCTAATGACGTGCTCTATGCGTGGTGGCCCACCATTGGTGGTCCAGAGTTCGGGAATCCGAATGAGACGTATTGTTCTTCTTTTTCTTATTATTATTAATATTATTATTATTATTATTATTATTATTATTATTATTATTATTATTATTATTATTATTATTATTATTATTATTGTTATTGTTATCCTGTGTAGGGGGGAGAGGTGTGACAGGGCATCTAACATTCGTCACCCCGTGGCTCGTTACGTTCACCGTTGCATTACCTATTCCTTAACGGCACGGTGCACTTGTAACGAGCGGGTGACGAAGACGGACCTGATGTACCTATATTGCATACTCACCGGCACGCCGATTGCCTTGCATCGGTGCATGGCCGAGTTCTTTGCCTCCTTCCCCCATAAGCAGTTGCAGGGAGGCATCTCATGCGGTGGGATTATCATCAGGATTGTGGAGCGCTGCAATGCCGGGAATTATTTCGGTTATGTTAACCGGAATCAGTTTCCGCCACTACCGCCCTTGTATTCTTCTTCTTCTTCTTCTTCTTCTTATTATTATTATTATTATTATTATTATTATTATTATTATTTTTATTATTATTATTATTATTATTATTATTATTATTATTATTATTATTATTATTAATGTTAATGTTTATGAGTTTGTTTATTTGTTTCAGCCCAATAGGTCTACCCACGATGAAAGCTATGGCTTGTACGGCGAGGAAGGCGAAGACGCCGGATCATGAAGCCTTCCACTATCTGATTGGTCCGGGTGGCGTGGAGTTTGTGCATGAGCCGTTGGTACATCAGGGCCTTAGAGGTATTATTATTATTATTATTATTATTATTATTATTATTATTATTATTATTATTATTATTATTGTTATTATTATTATTTGGGAAACTTGTAGACAACTTGTGTTGTCTGGTTTGCGTAAAAACAGGGGAAACTCTGCCCAATTTTTTTATAAAATCCTGGAATATTATTATTATTATTATTAATTATTTATTGTTATCCATTGCAGGTGATGCTGTGGAGGTTGGGTTGCAGTTTGTTGCTGAGTGGGAGGGGGCGGGCTGAGGGACGTCGAGATGCCTGAGCAGCAGCCTGAGGATGTGCAGATACCGGCGCGCATTTATCACTCTCTCAGGTTGCCTGCTGATGTTAGGGCGGACGTACGTGCGGCTGCCAAGGAGGCTGTCGAGATGCGTGGGTGGCGTCAGCAGATGGACACCTAACGTCAGCAGCAGGAGGTAGAGATGCTTCAGTGGCGTGATCGGTAGGACGAGGCAATGCGCTGGATGATTGCTGGCCAGCAGGATATCTATCGCCAGCTGGGCATGCAGACTCGTCTCCCACCGACTTTAGGGCCCATCACGCAGCAGACCCAGCATGAGTCCGGGACCTCCTCGCAGTAGCCCGGGACCTCGCAGCCGCAGCCGTCGCCGACGCCTGATGACTCGATGTTTGATTTATGATTTCTGATCTATAAATGTTTTAAACAATTTTTATTTTGAACGCTTGCGTAAATGTTTTAACTTTTAGTTTTATCGTTTGGTTATATAAACGCTTGTGTTAATGTTTTATACGCTTATCGAGACGACATTAAAAAACTAAAAAAATTAAACAATTAAAATTTATTTTATAAATTTGTATTAATGTTTTACACGCTTGTGTTAATGTTTTACACGCTCGGGGTTAATTATTACATAATTAAAATGTTTAAAAAAAAACCCCCCTCTACGGGTCGTAGAGGCCTCTACGGGACGTAGAGGGTTCCTAATACTGGTTTATGTTATATTAAATTGAGTTAATAGCGAATTTCGTCCCTGAGGTTTGGGCCAGTTTGCCACTCCAGTACAAAAGTTTTTTTTTTTTTGCAATTCCTTACCTGAGGTTTGGATTTTTTTTGCCAAATTCGTCCTTTTCACTAACCCAGTTAAAAAATCTCGTTAATGTCAGGGGTAGGGTTGTCTTTTTACACCTCAGGGACGAATTTGGCATTTAAAATTCAGTTAACCTTGAGGGACTGAATTTGCCAAATGATAAAAGTTTAAAAATTCTGATTTCCCTCTCATGCCTCCCACATTTTTTTTCCGGTCACTTATTCCGGCCAAATTCCGGTCAAATTCCGGGTTCCTCTTGAATCTCCGTACGATTCATCTTTATTTCAGGTTCTTGAGATTTTTCTTCGCAGTTTTCTGATTTCTTGACATTATGAACAGCAGCGTCAAATGATAATACTTCGGTTACATGATGCGGTGAATCGATCTCTTTGCTGTCGCCTTTCTTGTCTGAAAACAACATTATTCATTTTAATGCTTTAATAACATAATAAAAGTAAACATATTTTTAATAATTACAAAGAACTAGAGAGGCAACCATACCTGCTAGCTCCTGCTTAGCTCCATTGCTGCTTTTAAACCAGGCCGGTGGACGTATCGGAGAGTTTATGATTTCCGATTGAGAGCCCAACGGACTCTGGCCCAAATCGATCCACATTGAGTTCTCGGACGATTCATCTTCACTAAAAACAGGGCTTTTCATGACCTCACCAACACACTGGTTTCCAGTTTCTTCAAAAATGGGGCTAGTTGCATCATGTTCCATCTCAGTTTCAAACACATCCCTCACTTGAGACGAAGTATACGCACCGGAAAACGCAGGTAAATGAGCTCCCGCATTACTTTCCGACATCTCTTCACCTTTCCCAGCAGCTTCATCATCTCCAATTCCAGCCAACGCCGGCATCCCATCTATGGAATCACTCAAATACAAAGGAAAAACCGGGCTAATCTTCACTATCCCGGACCCTGCATGACCCGACTGATTCTGCAGACTTCCAATCACCGACTTTTTAATCAGAAGACACCCAAATCCAGTCGGGTCATACCCAAAAACCCTATAAAACGACGTGATAATAAAATCAGGCCGAAACAACAGTACTAGACGTGATAATAAAATCAGGCCAAACTTTTATCATTTGGCAAATTCAGTCCCTCAAGGTTAACTGAATTTTAAATGCCAAATTCGTCCCTGAGCTGTAAAAAGACAACCCTACCCCTGACATTAACGAGATTTTTTAACTGGGTTAGTGAAAAGGACGAATTTGGCAAAAAAAATCCAAACCTCAGGTAAGGAATTGCAAAAAAAAAAAAATTTTGTACTGGAGTGGCAAACTGGCCCAAACCTCAGGGACGAAATTCACTATTAACTCTATTAAATTTTTCCAACAAAGAAACCAGCGAACTGGTAGCCCAGATGGTCCCCATATATGAAATAAGACTTTGTGTATGTGTTTGTGTGATAATGTGCCTAAGATCGAACCTCGTCCCAAACGTTTTTTGTTTTTTTTTTGTCTACGACCCGTAGAGGCCTCTACGGGCCGTAGGCAAACATAAAACATCCATCTCTCCCTTCTTCATTCTCAAAATTAATAAGACTACTTCTACGAGCCGTAGAGGCCTCTACGGCTCGTAGGTAATCATTACCAATGATTGTATGATTGTCAATCATGGGTAATGATTACCTACGAGTCGTAGAGGCCTCTACGGCTCGTAGAAGAAGTAAAAAATGAGGTCTACGACCCGTAGAGCCCTCTACGGGTCGTAGAGGGTTGTGTGAATAAAAACTAACCTTGTGCAAATATCCGGAGCCTTATTTTATCTTTCTATGCAGCCATGCACACACATCTACTTCACTGTGAGAAACACAGAAAACATGAAAATGAGAAGAAATCTTGTTTTGCTTGATCAAACGATATTCGTTTCGCACGATCCACATATTCACGAAATCGTCTCGACACGCTCGTTCAGTTCTGCGCGCTGTCTTTGCGCAGCTCGAAACCTTGTCATCCTAACTCCGTTTTCTTCAAATAACATATCCACGCGACCGCGAGAAAATGATCTTTTATCCAGTTCAATTCCTGCCGCCGTCTGGCGCCGACGCATCCGTCAGTGGCCACAACAGCCGGCTGTTAGTTTCTGATTCTTTGCCAAAATGAATGCTTTCGCATCACTCCTCATCCGGGCGTCACCAAACCTTCATACAATCAGTCCAAATCTAAAATAGAGAGACCTTAACCAGCATAAGCGACCACCAAACCCGATCACCATAACCGTTAACCCAGCTACTCTTGTCATCCTCATCAACCTACACCACCACCGTCGATGAACACCACCACCAAATAATGAAATCGGCTCCTTACCCATCATCAAAAACCCCGTGATAAAAGATGGTAGCAAACACGAAGCATGATACTTAGTTTGAGATATGGCTTACCTCGTCACCTGGTTGTTGTAACACCCCAACCGATGGCGGAAACATCGAGGTGTCACGTAGTGACGATTGTTCAATAGCTCATGGACTAAAGTGTAAATTTGAATACATTGATTAAATAATTTATTACATTCAAATGAAATACAACGATTCTAACTGCCAACTAAATTGAAATACAATGAATCAAAATCTAAATATAAATCCGAAAGCTTAAAGGATGCATCTCAAAACAACCTGAAACATGTACAAAATAATTTGGTCAATACAAAAATTGTATTGGTGAGCATACCCTGTTCGAATAAATATAGTAGGAAAAATGTTTAGCAATTCATGTGCGGTACCATTTGCAATTATGTAATAAGTAATATCCGTTCAAAACCAAGCCTATGAATAATGACTAACACATGACTAACTAAATGAATAATGAATTAACAAGACAATGACCAATTCTCTCAACAGAGTCTCAAGGGGGTATACCATAGTACTATTCATTGAAATGTTAGGCCGCCCAGCGGTTAATGATTTTGACAAGTCATAGACACACCAATTAACATAAAGCAAACACACATGAGAATTGCATTTAGTAAAAGAAATAGAAACTTGATAGTAAGTACATGAGTCACCCCAAAATAGTAAGACAGTAAAAAGGGGAAAGATATACTCACAGTTTGCGAAAGCGATCAAAATCCAACTTAAGCGGTCGTGAGCTAACTAAAGTGGTGCAAAAGTAATAAAGTTTACGGCAGATGGGAGTACGCAAAACAGCCGTATAATCTACTGACATAAGGGTTTAAATTTAGATAGTTTTACATATATGCATTATATGATAAAAGACATTTAGCAACATTTCGATAAGGATATGTCCAATGTTTAGACCAAACGTTTTGCGACTGAAAGAGGGTAAGTGTAAAAGATAAATTATTGTTTATAAAACAAAATGTAGTTTTACTCGAACTTTGTGATATAGTTGAAAGTATAGTAGTGATGTATGAGAATAACTTTTTAGATTCAAAACAGTTTCACATGAAAAGACTTCGTAAGTACATACTTTCATGTGTTTACAAGAAATTGAGTTGAAAATTATCATAATGCATATTATCAGTCGCAAGTTTCTTTTCTCGAAAACCATATAAATCAAATGTGTTTTCAAAAGACCAAGATTTAGAAATGACGTGAATGATAAAAGTCAATGCGACAATAGTGTAAAAGTCACAAAGCATAAATGAAAATAGTGTAAGTTTTAATGCGATAATATAGCGGATAATAGTTTTAATAATGATGATGAAAAAAAAAATCCAAAAGTGAATAATCAATGAGTATATAAAACATCAAGAGATGGAACTTAAAATCCAAATGTTAAACAAAACTTAAGAGTCACTAATGGAAAACGGAAAAAATGCACAAATAGCAATAGCTATTAATAGAGAAAACTCAAAAGACATAATAACTTCATTATAGAAAATTATGATAAGAGTTTCAAACAACAAATAAAAAATATATCAAAAATGTGATACTGAAAAAAATTTCTAATGAAACTGGTGACTAGCCAAAGAGATTGAAATATTATTAGTGACTTGTGGGGAGCGTACTTGAACCTATGAGTGAATGGTCATTTTTCCCGATTGCACATACCCCGTCACTGGTAAATTTCAAAACCTTTAGTGAGACTTTAAAACGAGATGTAGAAACAGATCCCTGAGATGTGGATTTCACTCCTAACTCAAAGATGTATTTCAAAATTGAAAACAATTGAGGAATGAAACCAATCACTAAGTTAAGGATATCACCCCCAGCTTAGTGGTTAAGTTTCTTTTTGAAGGAAGTACTCTTTGAGGTGTGGATGTCACTCCTATCTCAAAGGTATATCAAGATAAATAACATATAGAGGAGTGAAACTAATCACCAAGGTATGGATGTCACTCCTAACTTGGTGATATCGTTTCGTTTGTGAAATACGAGTGTCTTCTTTTCCAAACAAAATACCGAAAGAATAACGAGAAAGAATCATAGTGAAAATATCTTGAAAGAAAATATAAGAATAAGAGAAATATACACGAGAGGACTCGCGAAAGTAAGCTTAGTTATAGACTAGGCTAAAAGGCATTCTAATAACCTAATTCCCTATAACCATGGTTGTGATACCAATCTGTAACACCCCAACCGATGGCGGAAACATCGAGGTGTCACGTAGTGACGATTGTTCAATAGCTCATGGACTAAAGTGTAAATTTGAGTACATTGATTAAGTAATTTATTACATTCAAATGAAATACAACGATTCTAACTGCCAACTAAATTGAAATACAATGAATCAAAATCTAAATATAAATCCGAAAGCTTAAAGGATGCATCTCAAAACAACCTGAAACATGTACAAAATAATTTGGTCAATACAAAAATTGTATTGGTGAGCATACCCTATTCGAATAAATATAGTAGGAAAAATGTTTAGCAATTCATGTGCGGTACCATTTGCAATTATGTAATAAGTAATATCCGTTCAAAACCAAGCCTATGAATAATGACTAACACATGACTAACCAAATGAATAATGAATTAACAAGACAATGACCAAGATTCTCTCAACAGAGTCTCAAGGGGGTATACCATAGTACTATTCATTGAAATGCTAGGCCGCCCAGCGGTTAATGATTTTGACAAGTCATAGACACACCAATTAACATAAAGCAAACACACATGAGAATTGCATTTAGTAAAAGAAATAGAAACTTGATAGTAAGTACATGAGTCACCCCAAAATAGTAAGACAGTAAAAAGGGGAAAGATATACTCACAGTTTGCGAAAGCGATCAAAATCCAACTTAAGCGGTCGTGAGCTAACTAATGGGAATTCTGAGGAATTTAACCTATAATGTACATGAATACTAATAAGAAAATGTCTAAAAGTCTAAGGTAACTAGGGTCTAAGGCATTAGGGTTTGCTATGTCGATTTGGGGAATTAAAGTGTTTATGATAACTCGAATTAATATAAAGTTTTATATTAAAAATAATGTACCAACGTTCGTAAATGTGGTTTAAGTAATATAACTTTTACCAATTTAATATTTAGATAAAACTTATGTTTGAATAATTTAGACAAAATAATGTAGTTAATTACTTTCACAAAGATAATGTAAATAAATACAATAATTATAAATGTTTAAATAAATAATCATGAGTTAAACCATGATCCAACAAATGGTAATTAAGATTTTCAAACATAAAACATTTCCATTTTATAAGAAAAATATTTATAAAATAAATGTTTAAATAGTGTAAATAAATAAATGTTTATTCATGTCTAATTAAACATAAATAATGTTAATAATACAAGACATGATCCAAAGATGCTATTTTTATGAAAAATAATTATTTTCTGATGTGAAATACTAAAAATAATATTTCCATAATTTCTCTCAATTTATTTGTATTTAAAACATATTTAATGAGTTTAAATAGTGTTTTAATGATTAAAAATAGTAAAAATAACAAAAATAACCATTTTATAAGAAATTCGATTTTATTACAGTTTATTATGCATAAAAATAAATCTCTATAAAATTTTAGGTTAAAATCACTTAAAATGAATTTTTAATCATTTAATTATGATTAAAACAATTTAATTCAATAAAAAATACGAAAATAATCCATTTTTCAGAAAATAAAAAATATGATAATTTTCTATGTGGTGTCAAGAAGCTACTCCTAAATTTTCATAATTTTTGAAGCAAAAATGAATTTATTATAAATATTTCAAATTCTATATTCTATATATTATATATACTTAAAAAGAAAATAAGAAATGGAAATTGAAAAAAATAAACATAACAAAACAGATATGAGTCTAGGAGGACTCGAACCTGCATGGATTTTAAGTAAACATCATACACAAACCACTACACCAACTAACACTTTTGTTGATTTATTTTAAACAAGAAAACTTTTAAATAATACTACCCACTCATCTTCTTCCCCAAATCTTTAAAACTTAGAACCCTAACCCTAGGTTTTCAGTAATCACGATCAAGACCTGATAAACGCTCTGTGTTAAAGGGCTTTTGAACGGAACTCATTAATAACAAAAACAACAACAGAAAATAAAACTTACAACACGATTTGGGATCGAAAAAGAAAGAAAGAATGGCGTTCGCAACTTGATCCAGTGTATCGGGTTTCTGCTCATGCTTGGGTCAATATTATGGTGGGTATCTGATATGAAAAGTTTAGTGAATGGTTTAGGACATAGAGTTTATAGGGTGACGATTCAAAACATTGGGTTTTGATGGGTTCTTTAAGGCCGGCGGTTACACACTCCGTAACCCGGTTATTGCACGATTTTAACTCGTTTAAATGCGTTATAATGGCAAGAATTTATGGAGAAACGTTTGGGAATTATTAAATCGCGTTAATTGATTGTTAAATGGCTAGTTTGGAGCTGCCGGAATCCGGCCGGAAAATATTCCGGTGGCCGGAATTCAATTACAGATTTGAAAAGGTCCCTCCACTTAGATTTGGAAGTTTGAAAGTTTGGATACTTGGCAGAAAAGGTCCCTCCACTTAAACTTAGTTAGTTTTATTCTAGTTTAGTTAGTTTTCTCTTTATAAAACACTAACCAAGTTAATATAATTTAACCCAAATGCTTTAAAAACTTTATAAACTTAAACTTATGTTTTTTTTATTTAAAATAAATTGAATAAATAAAAAAAATAAAATTGCTATTTCCCAAAACTTTTATTAAACATTTCACGTTTAAGTTACAGATTTGAAAGTAACTCACGTTTTAACAGACTTGAAAACGTTGAAAGGCATAGGGACTATAACGGAAATATTTGAAGGCTATTATTGTCAATTAAATGAAAGACGAGGGTGACGGATGTCACAGTTGTCATGATCGGAAGCCGACATGAATCACCACCGTTGCAAGCCTCATTCCCGATCGTTTTTCTGTTTCGGCGCCCAGTCCTAGGTCACAAGACGTAGGGTTTATTTATATATGAATTCTAATATCCACATTTTACATAATACCCCCTTATACTTCCTTTTATGAATAACTCACTTCCACAATTCAAAACCGTCTTTAATTAGTGTGGTTTGGGTCCCTTTATTTCTTTTAAACCAATGCATAAGAGCCAAGTTTGTTTGTTTGTTGACCCGCTAAATAATATCTCGCAGTTTGTACCCAATTAGATAAAGTCATATGGTCAAGTCCCCTTAATGGACTCAAAATAAAAGGAAAAAATTGGGTAGTAGTTTCGTCTAAATAATTATCTGGCGAATTCAGGATGTTACATATTGCTTTCTGCCTCACTCGTGATGAGGATTACAAGTACAAGATGCCTATTTATAATACAAGATTAGGGTTTACTACTTAATCCCCAAGAAAGCTAATAATGGGCTAATTAAATAAAACATACCAAGTCTTCAATTTAATAAGTCTGCCACTTTATTGTCTTCTATCCGAGCCCAAATCAAGTCTCCACAAAACCCAACAATCTCCCACTTGGAGGCCTGATAATCTTCAAACTGCCATCCGCTGTGAATTTGTACCTCTTGTAATCTTCCTCATTTTCTGGTTGCAGCGGCCTTCTCATCAGTTAACCTGAAGGCCCGTTGAAGCTCCCCCGAGCTCCGACACATCAGTCATGGCTATGTCTACCGTTGACCCATTCTCTGTCTCTACTGGCTCCCACTGCCACGAACTGCCGGATCCTGAAACACCTTGAGAATAAACACTCTCCGAATAAAGCAGATAATCACCTGGAGAGACTTTGACAACTGGAATACTGGTTCTCTTAACCCATTGTCGTCTTGTAACTCTGACTGAAGCACAACTCATGCTCCCACTGCCACGAAAACACCTGAGTGGTAGTTCTGAACCTTTCCTAGCACGCTCAACATGAATCTTACCTGTGGCTCTGGGTTTATCATCTGCAAAACAAACCTTCTTCTGCCCACAAGACTCTGTGAACCCGACTTTGTTTCTCTTCTGAACTGGGACGGTCACTCCCTCAGACGGTATACTGACCATGTAAAGCGAACCTCGCTTTCTTCCTCGAGCTATGACAAGATTTCCCTTAATAACTTTCCACTGCCCGTTCCCGAATTTAACCTCATGTCCCTGTTCATCCAACTGCCCCACTGAAATCAACTGTTTCTTTAAGCTTGGAATAACCCTGACATCCTTCAAAGTCCATGAACTGGCTGAATTTACTATATCCATATCACCCATGCCCGTAACGTCAAGAATATCATTGTTCGCCAGTCTTACCTTACCAAAGTCACATTTCTTCAAATTCCGCAATGCTGCTTTAGTGCTATGGGTAGCGTGAAATGAAGCACCAGAATCCATGACCTAGGAATCCACATAAATCTCTACACTACAGATTAATGCGTCATCATCTGAGCAATCTGATGCAGTGTTAACTTCTTTCTTCTCGTTTCGACATTGATTCCTAAAATGTCCAACCTCTTTGCAGTTCCAACAGGTAACATCACTTCGAGCCCTAGACTGACTCCTCATCCTGTTCTTGCTCCCACTACATCTGTTATTCTTCCTTCCTCTGCCAACATTCAGTAATTCACTTGATGATCCACCTGAATTTCTTCGTCTGACATCTTCGCCTAGAATAAGATCCCGAATCCCTTCAAAAGTGAACTTCTAACAGTCCCTGACCAAGTAAAGCCTGAACTTCATCTTCGAATTTAATGTCCACTGACACAAGTCTGGCTAAAATCGAATTCAACTTGTTGATGTGCTCTGAAACTGAACTGCCTTCTCTCATCCTTGTATTTACCAGCTCTCGAATAAAAAAAAACCTTGTTAGCTGCCGAAGGCTTTTCGAACATGTTAGATAGGGCTAAAATCATACCTCTTGCTATGGTTTCCTTCATGATGTTAAATGCCACATTCTTTGACAATGCCAACGTAATAACCCGTCTAACTCTAAGCAAGACCAACTCCTCTTGACATATGAGGAGTGGGAGGCAAGGAAGAAACAAACAGGAGGGTTCGGACGCGGGAAAGGGACCTCGGCAGAAGGCAACTCCAAAGGAAAGGGAAAGGGTCGTGGAAGAGGTTTTACTCCGAGAAAAGAAAAGGGTTCAAATCTGTGAGAGATCCTTGGTTCATAAGTAATGTCTTGCCTCTTAAATCACCAACGCGTTTTAGGGCTTAATCTTAGTGGATGAGAGGAGAACTCCACAGTTAAGCGTGCTCAGGTGGGAGCATTTTCAGGATGGGTGACCTTCTGGGAAGTTTCCACTTGGGCAACCAAAAACAAATCCGTGAGCTCTGGATGGGCAAAGCGGACAATATTGGTGGTGAGAGGGGCGGGGTGTTACAGATGGTATCAGAGCCACTCCTGTGCCGTTCGGGATGGTGGGTGCATACCTCATCAGGGACGATGAGACTCTAACAGGGGGTGAATGTGACACCCCAGGAAAATCCCACATCGGCCGTGGCCAGGAGAGATCCTTGGTTCATAAGTAATGTCTTGCCTCTTAAATCACCAACGCGTTTTGGGGCTTAATGTTAGTGGATGAGAGGAGAACTCCACAGTTAAGCGTGCTCAGGTGGGAGCATTTTCAGGATGGGTGACCTTCTGGGAAGTTTCCACTTGGGCAACCAAAAACAAATCCATGAGCTCTGGATGGGCAAAGCGGACAATATTGGTGGTGAGAGGGGCGGGGTGTTACAAAATCGTCCACAGAAGGATTGGTCTAAGCTTAAGTGCTTTAGATGCGACGAGCTGGGACATTTTTCGAGCGATTGTCCAACTCGAAACAAAACAGAAGAAAGCAATCTAGCCGTGGACGAAGGATCGGTCCTGTATATGGCTACCGCTGAAGACGTGTTCTTGATAGAAGACAAAGTTAACTTGAAGACCTACAAGAACAATCCACGAGAAACCAACACGTGGTTCTTGGATAACGGAGCAAGTAACCACATGATGGGAAATAAAGGTTGGTTCTCTAGCTTGGATACTCGGATCAAAGGAAAAGTTCAATTCGGTGATGGCTCGTGTGTCGAGATCAAGGGACGTGGCACTATCATCCTCGAAGGAAAAACGGGAAAGTAACAAGTCCTCAAAGACATCTATTTTATACGTTCGCTAACAAGCAACATTATTAGCGTCGGTCAAATGGATGGTCACAAGGTCAAAATTGAAGACGAAATCTTGTGGATGTTCGAACCAAGTGGATTGATTCTAATGAAGGTACATCGTTCCCCAAATCGTGTTTACAAGATTAACCTAAAAGTTGTTTTGCCAAGTTGTTTACAGGTTAATATACACGACGAATGTTGGCTTTGGCATGCTCGGCTCGGGCATTTAAACTTCGATGCATTAAGGATTTTATCAAAGAATGCTACCGGGTTACCTTACATAAAGAGGCCGCCTGAAATCTGTGACGCGTGTGTGATAGGAAAGCAAACAAGAGGGGCGTTTCCAAAAGAAGTTAAGTTTCACGCATCAAAGCCACTCGAACTCATCTATGGTTATTTGTGTGGGCCTATAACGCCCTCAACTCAAAGTGGAAATCGCTACATGTTTCTTATAGTAGTAGTTGAGAAAACCAAGGATCAAGTTCCTTCGGTTCTTATCAACTTTATAAAAGGAGTTGAGAAAAAGATGGGAACTTGTGTGAAATAGTTACGAACCGACAACGGAGGTGAGTTTGTTTCACATGAGTTGGGAGATTTATGCACAGATAAAGGAATTTCAAGGCAATTTACCGCCCTCTACACACCTCAACAAAACGGAGTAGTTTAGAGGTGAAATCGAACCGTAATCGGGACTACAAGATGTATCTTAAAGGCGACGAGTGTTCCACAAGTGTTTTGGGGGGAAGCAATAATGAATTCAGTCTATCTCTTGAATTGTTCACCGACCAAGTGTAACACCCCAACCGATGGCAGAAACATCGAGGTGTCACGTAGTGACGATTGTTCAATAGCTCATGGACTAAAAGTGTAAATTTTTATATATTGATTAAGTAGTTTATTACATTGAAAGAAAAATACAAGATACAATGATTCTAAAGTGACAACTAAAACTGAAGTACAATGAATCCAAAATCTAAGTAAGAATTCCAAAAGCTTAAAAGTCATCTCATAAATAACCTGAAACATGTACGAAATAGTATTTGTCAATACAAAAATGTATTGGTGAGCATACTTTGTTTGAATACATATAGTAGAAAAAGAGTTTCGCAATTCACGTGTTATACTGTCTACAATTGAGTGTTCAAGCTGTGTACAAATGCTACCCCAAAATCAAACCTTTCGTTCATAGAATCAAGAGTCACATATATATAGTATTCGCTCATAGTAGGCGACGAGAATAATCGTTCACACATAACAATAATCAAGTACTATTTATTGCTATGCTAGGCCGCCCAACGGTTAATGATTAAGGTCATAAGTACACACTATCAGAGATCAATAAGTAAAACACATACAAGAATTGCGATTGTGAATATATATGATAAAACATGACTAAGTGAGTGAAGTAATAAGCGTACATGAGTCACCTCAAAGTATAAAACATGAAAAAGGGGAAAGATATACTCACAGTTTGCGAAAGCGATCAAAATCCAACTTAAGCGGTCGTGAGCTAAGTAATGGGAATTCTGAGGAATTCAACCTATAATGTATATGAATACTAATAAGGAAATATCTAAGAATCTAAAGTATCCAGGGTCTAAGGCATTAGGGTTTGCTAAGTCGATTTGGGGAATTGGAGTTTTTATGATAAGTCGAATTACTATAAAAGTTGTATATTAAAAATAATATACTAAAGTTTGTAATTTGGATTTAGGTAATATAATTATTACCAATTAAATATTTAGGTCACCATATGTTAACTAATTAATACAAAATAATTTCGTTAACTACTTTAACTAATAATTGTGTAAATAAATACAATAATCATAAATGTTGAAATAAATACTTATGAGTTACACAATGATCCCATAAATTGTAATTAGGATTTTAAAACATAGAATTATTTCTATTTTATAGGAAGAGTATTTATAAAATAGATATTTAATAGTATAAATAAATAAATGACTAATTATGTCTAACTAAACATAAATAAGACTAATAATTCAAGACATGATCCAAAAATGCTATTTTATAGAAAATGAATGATTCCTGATGTAAATCAATGAAAATAATTTTCTCTTAATTTTTATTAATATATTTATATATAAAACTAATTTAATAGAATTAAATCATGTTTAAATGATTAAAAATAGAAAAATTAATAAAAATAAGTGTTTTATGATCCAATAATTTTTTTTCAGTTCATGATGATGAGAAATAATTTTCCAAAAATTTTGAGATTAAAATCATAAAAAATGAATTTTTAATCAATAAAATATGGTTAAAACAAATTAAATCGATAAAAATATAAAAATAAGACTTTTTTCCATAAAATAAAAGTGTGGCAATTTTCTATGAGGTGTTAGGAAGCTACTCCTAAATTTTCATAATTTTTGGGTAAAAATTGGATTTATTATGAATATTTCAAGTTTTGTGTATATTATATACTAGGTTGGAGACCCGGGTGTACACCCGGCACATCCCTAAGTAAAATGACAAACCATCTAAAATAACATTATCTGGCAGGTTATAACATACTTACAGATATGTGTAACTACTTATGAACTATTTGACTTTAAATAAGTCAATGTTAGCTTGCAAGTGATAATGGTAACCTTTGTTAACCAATTTTAACAAATTAATCATTAATCATTATTGAAAGTTTTATTTATTGAAAGGTACGTAAAATAGTTCGTATGGATTTTGGTTGCACGCAAATTATCATAAAAATGTTTATTGTTATCGAATAATAGATATATGAATCAACAAATGTTTGACTTGACATGATAACATATTTATTGTAACATATTTATTGTAACGGAATGCAAATGAACATTAAACTTAAAAGTAAATAAATGTGGTTCAACAAAACATACAACTAAAAAATAAAAATAAAAAAACATTTATTGTTTGATTCTTAACGCTACCTTCTTTACTCTTGACAACGCTAAATACAACTCTAGGTTAGAGACGTGTGTGTCACACGTGTGATACAAAAGTAAAATGAAAAAAAATCTATAATTGTGATTCGTTCCACCGCCTCCAACAAAAAGATACAACCCTTTAAAATCTTAGCCCCTGATCAGAACAACATTCAAATCATAATTGTATTAGAAAAATTAAATAGTTTGGAAGTGTAAATTAATGACAATGTGTAAATACTATTAATACGTTTGGTTTGTCGACTTGTTAGCGGTTAGCGTACAGCGGATAAGGGTTGGGCGACTCTTCCCGTGTGTTTCCAAACGGGATCTCACCTAGTATATATAAAAGAATTGATAGTCGGTAACGTGGCGTTCAATGGTGGCCGCAACCCCATACAACGTAATTGAATCAGTGCAATCATTCTAATTCCAAATAGAGATGTTGTCATCAATAGGTGTAAAGTGACGTGCTACTGATTCACTGTAAACGACCAAAAAGGGTATTATAACACTGGAGTAAATCACGTACAACACAAAAAAGAACATGAAGATAAAACTAAAAAAAAACATACGAAAGGGGTTCAATACATAAATGATCTAAAAGCAAAATTAAATGGATGTGTTTGGTTCGTACATAGGGTTGTCAAGAAAAATTATGTGGGACAATTTAACGTAAACAACGCCTCAAGATAGGCCAACTCAAATCATAGAATGACCCGTTTGACCAAATTGGTGTGTGAAAAAAGTAACAATGATAGATGCATGAATTATGCAAATTTCACCAACAGATTAACAAATTAAGACTTAAAAAAAGTAACTTCAATTTGAATATTCATGATCCATGCCATTGAAATATTGTATATATCATGAATTGGAAGTCAACAACAGTGGCTGATTGTTCAAATTGGAAGTCAACATTCATTTGATTATTGAACACACGGAAATACATAATAAGTAAAACAATAGGTTGACTTAAAAAAAATCAACTTCAATTACACACATAGGGACAGACCTTAGGGATACAGGATATTGTGTTTGGTATCAAGTATCGACGGAGGAAAGATGACTGTAAATTGATGCTACCCTGCATCACAAAAACTAAAAACATTCAGTTTACAATTTGAGAGTACAAATTCTGGGCTATTTTCGAATCTAACCTAACTAAACTCTAATAAGCGACGCTAAAAAAATCCCCAAGACTTGAGCAGTCCCATTCAATTTATCTAAACCAAACTTTGGTAAAAGAAAAATTTAATAATCACAATTTCACAAAGATGAACCTGGCTCAACATGTAATCAGAGCAGAAATTGAAAGTAACATACTTGGAGCCGGAAAACTGAACTGGTCACCATATTTATCAAACGCTTAATCTTGATTATCAAAAACCCAAGTCAAGACACCTAACAAAACAACAAAAATTAACCAAAATAAGAAATAAAACACAAAATTTACCTTAGTCCCGCATCATTTTCTGTCCTGTGTGCCAAGAATTCACAGTTGACCGAATCATTGACATAAGAACTCAAGAATCAAGACGGGGAGACGGGGACACCAATTACAAATACATCATATTACACCAACCTTTCCAATCCTTAACGAAACTTTTATGCCTATTTGAAAACCAAAGAAAGCCGAAAGCTTTAATATCCGCCACAACCTCCGCGACATTACTTCTCCTTTGATTAAAAACATCGTCATTCCTTGCACGCCAAATGCGCCAACAACACACCGTTACCATACCCTTTATAATATCCTTGCGCATACCCGATATGCCTTCAACTTTGTGCATTTTCCAAGATCGCTTACACTAAAGGCGAAATAGGAAGGAAGACCAAGCCATCTAAGAATACCATTCCACACACTTGTCGAGAAAGCACACCCTGTAAAGATGTGATACACCTCGTCCTCGCAATCCCCACAAAAGATACATTGACTATTATCGATGTTAATGTTCCTTTTTAATAACTCTACCTTGGTGGGGAGCTGGTTCATCAGAAGACGCCACCTAAATATATTGCATTTGGTGGGAACCCATTTGCACCAAGTGAAAGCTGAAGTATTCGCGGACAGACGCGAACCTGCTAACCACTTCCGAACAGAAGCCACAGTAAAAGACCCATTAGGGTCGCCATCCCATCTCCAAAAATCGGACCCAGCCTTGAATCTGACTTGCTGGAGCACTGCAGTCAGTGTCTGCAGCTGCAGGCCTTCGTCTTCTGATGCGGGCTGATCCTTTCAGGCCCACGATGCAGCCTGCGAATCATCCGCAGAATTAACTCTATCGGCTACAGAACACATTTTATTAACTTCCAGGTTAAATAATGCTGGAAAACTCTCCTTCAAAACGCCGTTTGGAGCCTAGTTGTCTATCCAAAATCTAACACAATCCCCTTTACCCACTTCTCATTTCAAAAGCTGGATGAAAGATGACCCGTTAACCTTAAGTTTGTAACCACTTGAATAAGTAAGTCAAGCATTAACAGGAATAGAAAAACAAACATGGTTAATATTCGGCTATTAATTGTGAAATAAAATCAATTGTGTGGATAATAACTTAAGCAACTTAAGTACCTATTAGTCACTATTGTTAACAGGCCATGAAAAAAGCGAACATTTTCTTTGACGCATTTTGTCAAACACTTGATTATAATTATATTATAAAGGCCAGCCCCTGGACTACGCAATTCGTTAACATGTTCGAACAATGTTTTAAGAAACTCCTCATATCTTAATAATCCTAAAAACATTAATACAAAACTTCTACATGGCATCCTAAGATGCATGAGTGTCATCCCATCTAACTAAAAATACAAACAAAAAATCATTTGTAGTTAGTGACAGTAACATTGTAATACCAAGCTAAGCATACATTGAATTACATACTTTACTAAATTTAAAATTTAACATGTCACTTCTACGTGGAACTACAAATTTAAAACATAACCTGAATATTAATTAACAAACTAAGTGAACAATCTTTTAAAAAAATCTACTTGATTTTACTAACCTACCATGAATCTACTTGATATATCAAACCGAAATGGATTCAAACAATATCATATCAAATGTCATTTAACTTTTTACCAAGAACCCTAGATAAAGATCAAATATTAAGATTACACTAACAAACAACCCAAAAAAGAGAAATTTCACTTACCAATTGATTCTGTGAGTCTTAGAACCCATAAAAGAACCTAACTTTAAACCACCATCATGTTCTTATAAACAATAAGATAGTAAGATAGTAAAACAATAATAGAAACACAAAAGGGTATTCATGTATAATTTGGTATGTTCTTGAATGGTCAGTTGGGTAAAAATAATTAAGCAACAACACACTTAGATTACATTAGGTTTGTAAGAAGTTAACTTTAATTTAATAATCACCAAACTTGAAGTAAATATAAATGAGAAATGGCTTACTAAGAGCAAGATTCACCTTATTAAGTAATAATATTTCCCTATCAGCTACGCTTTCCTCAAAAGAGTATGTGGTGATCGCCCATTTCATAAGAGATTTATAGTCATGAATTTTTGACCACCCATTTCAGAAGCCGGTGACCCTTTTGGACCTTCGCTACATTCAGCATATTCTTTGCAGCAAATAGATAGCAACTTCTCTTCTTGCTGTATATGTACAAATATATATAATGATTCATTTGTATGTTATGGTATAGAAATTTTAAATAAAGGGAAGCGTTTGTATAATAATGATGAACTTCAATAACTGGAAAGACTTATAATATAACCTGCAAGAATGATGCTTCTATTGCAAAAGAATATCTCATACCAAATCGAAAATAGTCACTTTTCTCTACTGCTTCTGCACGCTGGACAACGACAACCTCTGCACATAAGCAATGGAATCAATATGACACTGAAAACAATTATCTAGGAGGTTTAATATGACACTGAAAACAACCTCTGCCAAGACAATAGCCATAATTGCAGCAGCCTGCATTATCCATGACAACGGACTACACATCTAAATGTACTCAAATATATATATATATATATATATATATAAAAAGTAAAGTTCCATCAGAAATCAGAATCCAAATATGGAATGAAAGTCACGTTCCGTTCATCAATCCTTGAACATGAAGGATGCAGTTCGATGAAGCTTCAGACATTATCAAACAAACAAAATCCAAATCAGTGAAGCCGTGAAATAAAAATAAAACAAAGTCCAAATATTTGGAAACCAAATACTATTAAACACGAACACAATTGATACCTGGATGATAAACATTGGAATCGGATACATGAAATTGAGATTTGGATAATCTGAGATCCCTAAGAATTTACGGTTAGGAAGAATTAAAGAACAAAGAATAGGTTAGAAGACTGATGATAGAGGAACCTCACAATAATCGAGCAGTTTGTATGCGTCTTGAAACCTATGACTCCTAAACAATATGATATAAAGCAAAATCAAATACATGTACTACAAACCCATCTTGAGCTGCATAAAAAGGAATTTATTACCTGCACATATTTAGACCCAATACCAACACACCAAATGGGTATATAATAAAAACAACTAAAATGAAGATAAAAAACCAATAAGAAAAAAAGCATACCTTGAAGACATATAATCAAGGGGGCTTGAACCCTAGCCGCCGCAACCCTAAATCCTCCTGTTCGTATATCAAGATTCAGGTTATCAATACATTATTCGATAACAATCGAAATAAAAAAAAAAACACTTGATTTAAAACATTGATAGCCGATTCAATTCATTAGCAAAACAATCCGTAGAACAATAACAATTAATCACGATCTTGTCTTAGATATCAAGAACAATAATAAAAATTTCCAAAAGATTGATAACGGTTACGAACAAAAAAATAATTTCAAAAATCTAACTTTGATTATTTGATTTCGATTGAACAATCTATACAGATTGGATCATGAACAATACGAATTAGATGGGATTGATTACGGATTTTGATTAATACAGCCGATTTCTTGTAATCGACATCCGTATAAAGATTCAATACAGATTTGGAAACAAACAGATTATCAACACAATAGACAGATTTGTACCTATATGAACAATATTATCAAGATATGGAGTTCAGGTTTTTGAATGAGAATATAGCGATTGTTTTGATGATGATAGAGTAGCAGGATGTGTAATGAAAGAGATGGATTGTTAGGGTTTGAAGGCGACGATGTGTAAGAAGATGGATTGTTAGGGTTATTCAGCGGCGATGAGAGTTTTTAGACGAAAGATATGTGTTCTGTGGGTTATAAAAATACGAATAGGGTCATTGGATCGGATTTAGGGTACCCGGGTGAGTAAACAACTGATTGACACGTGTAAAATAGTAGTGAGGAGCTCTAGTATGGGGACAAGTGTCCCCCTAGCTACTCCTTTATTAGAAGAAGGAGATGTTTAAATTATTTATTAGAAAAAATGAAAAGAAATCCAAAATAAAAAGCCCAGATCCGCCTGGAGTGGGGATCGAACCTGGGGCCATTCTTACACAAAGCAACCATTTGACCACTACACCATAAATGCTTTTGATGATTTAAATCAGAAATCTAATTATATAAACAATATTACCAAAACATCATCTTCCCCAAATACTAGTTAAGAACCCTAACCCTAACCCCAATTCCAATAATCAAAAACTGAAATGATCAAGCATTGGAAACATGGGGCTTCTGATCACAACCCAAAACTAAATAAAACGGCATGATTATGAATAACTCACAAGTATGATTCGCATAAGAAAGATGGGCGATGTCTGAACCTCAAGAACCGAATCCCGAGCTTTATCACGACTGATTATTTAGATGAATAGAAGGATTTTGAAGGGTAAACGATTCTGAATTCTAGGCGAGCCTTAATTTATACAACCTTAGGCGTTTCAAGTTTAATTGATTTTAATGCGTTAATAATGTTGAAGGTTACTAATTGGATTCATAAAGATGATTATAATTGAGCATTTAAAACCCACCAAGAAACTTGGCTGGAAAAAACGTAGGAGCAAAGGAAAGAGGAAGGTTTTAAATGACTTTGGACATTTGGCAAGAAAGGTCCCTCAAGTTAACCAAGTTGAGATTATTATTAGCAGTTAAATGTAAGACAAGGGTGACGGATGTCACAGTCTCCCCTACTTTAGAAAATTTCATCTCGAAATTTCTTTCAAGTGGAGGCTACTATGAAACAAAAAGCGTTGCGAAAATCATCTAATTTTTTTAAAAGGAAATTTCATCATTTATGATTCGACAAAATTTAAAATAGTTGTCTATTACCTAAAGTAAAAGTGTCAAAACCTTTAACAGTTGACCTGAGATTAGGTACTCAGGAAGCAGTCTCCCCTACTTTAGAAAAGTTTCTGACTAAACGTTATTAGAGTATGCAGCAAGTATCCAAACAATCGAGTGTGTAAGAGTATACAAGGTTTGTGTTTTCTGTGTGGGTGGTCAAAAGAAAGACTCTAGGAAGATGAACTGAAGCTCGTGTAAAAACGTTCTTATCGAAAATGCTAGCTATTAATCAACGATCTAATGAAGAGGTAACTATAAAGTAATGGGTAGGTTCTTGGTTAAACTCCTAGTCCGTTGCCACAGTATCGTTTATGCTTATATATAGGGTGTACCGCAGCTAACCTACCACACTCCCGATACTTTGGACTCGTACTGATTGTCTACCAACAGCCTAAATAGAATTACACATCACCCTCATGTACCTGTAAATCCATGATTGCGTTCCGGACCGTAATCATCGATTTACCTTACACCAGGGTGCTATGCTTTTCCATAACACTAACGTAAGTAATACCAGAAACAAAAGCGTGCAATCAGAATATGTAATAGCCACTGTAGTGAAATAATGTTCAATCATGACATGGTTAGAGGTCCTTCCCTTTCGGGTTTACCCTTTAACCGTAATGAGAATAACATGTAAGTGTAAGACATGGTTAGAGGTTCTTCCCTTTCGGGTTCACCCTTAACCGGCAAATTCCTGTTCACATCGTTGCTATAAACACCTATATTGATAAAATCTGAGGTTTACACCGTTCCCCTCGGATTAAAGAAATACTCTAATCCGAGTCGTACGTGGGGACTGGCTTAGATCTCATACGAGTTATCAACTAGTATGTTCATTAACCATGATGATGAACAAAATAATGTAAAGCATAACACGGTTTTGCTCAAACAGGAAAGCATAAGCATACCAAATATGCGTTCATGTAAGTATATAAGTATAGCATAAAAGTTCGATTGAAAGAATAGTATAATATAAATCGAGTAAATCGCACAGTTGCACAAAATGAAAGTAAACGAGTTAAATTAATGCTTCAAAACCATTGTTGTAGAAATAACTATTAATAACTAGTGCGAGAATAGTTGTGATTAACGTGTGAGAATAACCACTAATAAAAGAATAATACGAGAATAATAAGATAATATGAGTACTATAAATAGAATAGTGTAAAAATAAGGAAATTTACTGTAAATGAAAATGCGCAGAACAAACGTACAGTCTACCGACATGAGGATAACTTTTTTTTTTTTGAAACTGAAGAATGTTTAATTTCAAAACAGATTCACTTGAAAAGATTTCGTAGGTACACATTTTCATGTGTTTACGAGAAGTCGAGTTTGAAACGTGTTATAAGGCTTTATTATTAGTTGCAAGTTTCTCCCGAAAACATATATTGGATACCTCATATAAAAACAAAAGGGTTACATTTGACTTTTAAAATATGCAATACAAGTTTATAAAATGCAGAATGAAACCATTTCATGAAGTATGTGTAAATCTAATGTGTTTTAAAAGACCAAAATTTAAAATGACGTGAATGATAAAATTAACGTATGTAATAGATTACCAATATTTAAGAAAATTCATAATTTATCATTTGAGTCTTCAAATGATGAACAAAACATAAATATCAATATCATAAAACATTGAAATTGTTTCCACAGGAAATTTTGACTAACTAAAGTAATTGAAATGTTATTAGTGACTTGTGGGGGCGTACTTCAGCCTATAAGTGAATGCTTATCCCGAGAGTTCCTAGGTTGGCATACGAGTCCCTCGTCTGATTGGAATTTATGCGAAATGCCAGGCCTAGACAAAAAACTCAGGATACAGGTGCTCACCATTCCAGATTGCACGTGCCCCATCACTAGTGAATTCCAAAACTTTAGCGAGATTAAAAACGAGATGCAGAAATAGATCTTTGAGATGTGGATTTCACTCCTATCTCAAAGATGTATTTCAAAATTGAAAACGATTATGGAATGAAACCAATCACTAAGTAAAGGATATCACTCCCAGCTTAGTGGTTAAGTTCCTTTTTAAAGGAAATACTCCTTGAGGTGTGGATGTCACTCCTATCTCAAAGATATATTCCTAAAATAAATAACATATAGAGGAGTGAAACTAATCACCAAGGTATGGATACCACTCCTAGCTTGATGATATCGTTTCGTTTGCGAAATACGAGTGTCTTCTTCACCAAGCAAAATATCGAGAAATAATCATAAAGAAAATATCTAGAAAGAAAATAATAGGAAATAAGAGAAATATAAACGAGAGGACTCGTGAAAGTAAGCTTAGTTATAGACTAGGCTAAAAGGCATTCTAATAACCTAATTCCCTATAACCTGGCTCTGATACCAATCTGTAACACCCTAACCGATGGCGGAAACATCGAGGTGTCACGTAGTGACGATTGTTCAATAGCTCATGGACTAAAAGTGTAAATTTTTATATATTGATTAAGTAGTTTATTACATTGAAAGAAAAATACAAGATACAATGATTCTAAAGTGACAACTAAAACTGAAGTACAATGAATCCAAAATCTAAGTAAAAATTCCAAAAGCTTAAAAGTCATCTCATAAATAACCTGAAACATGTATGAAAATATTATTTGTCAATACAAAAATGTATTGGTGAGCATACCCTGTCTGAATACATATAGTAGAAAAAGAGTTTCGCAATTCACGTGTTATACTGTCTACAATTTAGTGTTCAAGCTGTGTACAAATGCTACCCCAAAATCAAACCTTTCGTTCATAGAATCAAGAGTCACATATATATAGTATTCGCTCATAGTAGGTGACGAGAATAATCGTTCACACGTAATAATAATCAAGTACTATTTATTGCTATGCTAGGCCGCCCAGCGGTTAATGATTAAGGTCATAAGTACACACTATCAGCGATCAACAAGTAAAACACATACAAGAATTGCGATTGTGAATATATATGATAAAACATGACTAAGTGAGTGAAGTAATAAGCGTACATGAGTCACCCCAAAAGTGTAAAACATGAAAAGGGGAAAGATATACTCACAGTTTGCGAAAGGGGTCAAAATCCAACTTAAGCGGTCGTGAGCTAAGTAATGGGAATTCTGAGGAATTCAACCTATAATGTATATGAATACTAATAAGGAAATATCTAAGAATCTAAAGTATCTAGGGTCTAAGGCATTAGGGTTTGCTAAGTCGATTTGGGGAATTGGAGTTTTTATGATAAGTCGAATTACTATAAAAGTTGTATATTAAAAATAATATACTAAAGTTTGTAATTTGGATTTAGGTAATATAATTATTACCAATTAAATATTTAGGTCACCATATGTTAACTAATTAATACAAAATAATTTCGTTAATTACTTTAACTAATAATTATTGTAATTATAATACAATAATCATAAATGTTGAAATAAATACTTATGAGTTACACAATGATCCCATAAATTGTAATTAGGATTTTAAAACAGAGAATTATTTCTATTTTATAGGAAGAGTATTTATAAAATAGATATTTAATAGTATAAATAAATAAATGACTAATTATGTCTAACTAAACATAAATAAGACTAATAATTCAAGACATGATCCAAAAATGTTATTTTTATAGAAAATGAATGATTCCTGATGTAAATCAATGAAAATATTTTTCTCATAATTTTTATTAATATATTCATATATAAAACTGATTTAATAGAATTAAATCATGTTTAAATGATTAAAAATAGAAAAATTAATAAAAATAAGTGTTTTCTGAACCAATAATTTTTGTTTCAGTTCATGATGATGAGAAATAATTTCTCAAAAAGTTTGAGATTAAAATCATAAAAAATGATTTTTTTAATCAATTAAATATGGTTAAAACAAATTAAATCGATAAAAATATAAAAATAAGACTTTTTCCAGAAAATAAAAGTGTGGTAATTTTCTATGAGGTGTCAGGAAGCTACTCCTAAATTTTCATAATTTTTGGGTAAAAATTGGATTTATTATGAATATTTCAAGTTTTGTGTATATTATATATGTTTAAATTATTTATTAGAAAAAAATGAAAAGAAATCCAAAATAAAAAGCCTAGATCCGCCTGGAGTGGGGATCAAACCTGGGGCCATTCTTACACTAAGCAACCATTTGACCACTACACAATAAATGCTTTTGATGATTTAAATCAGAAATCTAATTATATAAACAATATTACCAAAACATCATCTTCCCCAAATACTAGCTAAGAACCCTAACCCTAACCCCAATTCCAATAATCAAAAACTGAAATGATCAAGCATTGGAAACATGGGGCTTCTGATCACAACCCAAAACTAAATAAAACGGCATGATTATGAATAACTCACAAGTATGATTCGCATAAGAAAGATGGGCGAGGGATTTTGAAGGGTATACGATTCTGAATTCTAGGCGAGCCTTAATTTATACAACCTTAGGCGTTTCAAGTTTAATTGATTTTAATGGGTTAATAATGTTGAAGGTTACTAATTGGATTCATAAAGATGATTATAATTGAGCATTTAAAACTCACCAAGAAACTTGGCTGGAAAAAACGTAGGAGCAAGAGGAAAGAGGAAGGTTTTAAATGACTTTGGACATTTGGCAAGAAAGGTCCCTCAAGTTAACCAAGTTAAGATTATTATTAGCAGTTAAATGTAAGACAAGGGTGACGGATGTCACACCAAGGCTGTACAAGGTTTAACCCTATATGAGAAATTGAAGAATTGGCAACCTGGCCTCTCATTCATTAAAGTTTTCGGGTGTATAGGATATGTGAAAATCCTTACACCCGGACAAAGGAAGCTAGATGATAGAGGTGTCTTGATGATCTATCTAGGTTCTCAACCGGAAACAGGGGTTAACACGCATCGTATGTTTGACCCGAGAAAAGGATGGGTGCATACGGTTCGGGACGGAGATGTTAAATTCAAGGAAACAGAGAACTTTGATTGGAAGGATTTATGTTCAAAACCAATCAAGAAGCCGAAGCATGGGCAGATTTTGTTGTCAAAGCTGATGGGCCTGATGAGCCCAACAAAGATGACGCTGATGATGACGGGAATGGGCCGATCAATGAGTTGGATGATGGACCGGGAACAATGGCAGATTTGTCTAGCGTTGGGCCCAAAAACACCGAGCCCGGATCCGAACAGAAAGCTGAAGGCCCAGGCCCAGGTAATCAAAATAAAAATCCAGCAGGGAATGACTTGAATCAAGTTGGTGATAATTCGCATCTAAGAAGATCCAGTCGAGTTACAAGACTTCCAACCAAGTTTAATGATTTTCATGTTGATGAAGTGCCAAAGTTAGCAAATCAACTAAATGAAGAAAATCAATTACTATTATCTTCTATGACGAACTGTTTGGCTTCCAAAAAGCGATAAGAGAGAAGCATTGGAAAAGGGCAATGGAAGAAGAAATCGCTTCGATTGAAAACAATAGTACTTGGAGGTTGGTTGAGGTGCCAAAGAATGTAAAGCCTATAGGTGTGAGGTGGGTATTCAAAGTGAAAAAGGATGCTCAAGGAAGGATCTCTAAATACAAGGCCCGACTAGTAGCGAAAGGATACGTTCAAAGGTACGGGATTGATTATGAAGAGGTGTTTGCACCGGTGGCTAGAATGGAGACTGTATGTTTGATATTGGCATTGGCTGTGAACTTGAGATGGGAAGTTCATCACCTTGATCTAAAGTCAGCGTTTTTGCACGGTGAATTAAAGGAAGAAGTATACGTGTCTGAACCTATAGGCTTTGTGAAAAAGGGTAAGGAAGATTGTGTTTACAAGCTAGATAAGGCCTTATACGGTTTGCGTCTAGCACCACGGGCATGGAACACGAAGCTTGATTTGGCCTTAAAGGAACTTGGCTTTATTCGGTGCAAAAGAGAACAAGCCGTGTATTGAAGGTATGAAAAGAAATGACTCTTAATCATCGGAACATATGTTGATGATCTAATTGTCACGGGTTCGTCTAAGAATGAGATTGTTACATTCAAAAGACAAATAGAGGCGAAATTTGAAATGAGTGATCTCGGCTTGTTGCATTATTATCTTGGGATTGAGATTGATCAATCTGAAAACGGAATTTTGATCAAACAATCCGGATATGCAACGAAAATTCTGAAGCAATTCGGAATGTGGGAGTGTAATTCTACATAGTTTCCACTTGAACCAGGGTTAGACCTATCAAAAAACGACGAAGAACCTGAGATAAATCCAACCGAGTATAGGTGTACTGTGGGAAGCCTTAGATACTTGACGCATACTAGGCCGGATCTTAGTTTTTCGGTTGGACTTGTAAGCCGATACATGCAGAGACCCATTGAAGCGCATGGAAGAGCCGTAAAGCAAATTCTTCGGTATGTGTTTTATTATAATAATGCACCTATCACTTGGGTTTCTCAAAAACAAGGGACGGTTGCATTATCGTCTTGTGAAGCGGAATTTATATCGGCTACGGATGCGGCATGTCATGCGCTATGGCTAAGGGGGCTAATATCAGAGATAACAGGTGAATACGAAGAGAAGGTTTTGTTGAAGGTTGATAACTCATCCGCAATTAAGTTAATGCAGAATCCGGTGTTTTCGGTAAAAGCAAACATATACATACTCGATATCATTTTATTTGAGAGTGTATTGGGCGCGAAGAAATTCAAGTGGAGCACGTAAGTGGAGCGTTACAAAGAGCGGATATCCTTACAAAGGCGTTACCGAGAGTGAAATTCAATGAGATGAAGGGACTTATTGGAGTCACAAGATTAGGGGGTGAATAAAAAGTTAATCTTGTGTAGGTTTGTAAAAAAGGAGCAAACCTA
Source organism: Ambrosia trifida (assembly GCA_028751855.1). Lineage (NCBI taxonomy): Eukaryota > Viridiplantae > Streptophyta > Magnoliopsida > Asterales > Asteraceae > Ambrosia > Ambrosia trifida. The sequence goes on from CM054122.1 coordinate 84,677,021, forward strand.
AAGGGTGTTTTTGAGAAAGTTTTACATCCAAATTAAAGTCAAAGAGGTTTCTTATTAGATTATTATTGTTATTTTGATAATGATATAGTTTCCTTGTTCTCTCCAAGGCTAGTTCCTTGATCACCAAGTGTTGTAGGCTTATAAATAGATGGATGATTTTGTAAGTCAAGTATTCAATTCATATAATAAGAACAAGTTTGGCTCAATTGTTTTGTGTCTCTAATATCAATTTCCAACATTATTAACTAGTGTATGCCTAAACATTGGACAAGATTTATAACTCGGACAATTGAGACTAAGACATAAGACATGGACTTGACTAAATTAAACATATATTGGAACTAGATGAGAATGGTAAGGTTTGGACACCAAGACATAAGATTGAGATATGACGCCTAGAACCAAAAATATAAATATAGATATCCGACACCTTACAAGGCATAGTGTACATCGGACATTACTTTGACAACATGGAATTATATTAAAGACCATACGCTCGAGCTCGTCCCCACACGTAACCATTACGAATGAAAACCAAAGACTAATAATAATAATCTGTGTCGACATAGTGACCAGCCCAACCAGGAGAGTGTCAGTATCTGATACTAAGCATCCGGTTTTATATTTTTGAGCTATGCAACCAGGTGAGTTTCGTGAACTCCCCTCTTTTTACTTTTATAACTGTTTTGGGGTGACACATGCTTCCAGTTGTTTATACGTTATGGGTGTTAGTTTTACAAAGTGTGATTACCTGCGAGACCGAACCAGGCACTCATTAACTCTAGGATAGAGCCGACTTAATATATGGGTAGTACTACTTGAGGAATCCCCCACGCACAGTGATCCGGCCTAGACCCGGAAACCCCCACTGAGACCGACGGGTCGTTGCGGCATATATTTTGCCATTGGGGAACCTATGAGGCAGGACATAGGTTGAGAACTATAACAATAATGGGTATAGTTTATCTTGTTACATCTAGGCATGGTTAGGCATGGACTAGGTGCCAAGGATTGAGTGGCCAGCTTGTAGGACTGTAACACCATAACCAGAGAAACATGTTTAAAACTGTTAAACTTATTTGAATAATGGAAACTGTTTTGGTAAACTAACTTTGGGCGCCTATCTAACTAAACACACGAACTCAACAACATTATTGTTGACAAAACCATTTTACGCATGTGTTCAGGTACCGGCTCTGGAGATATGAAGAGCGTGGGATTGCAACTCGGAGTCACAACCGGCGGACGAACCAGAAGATGAACGAGAAAACATAGAACCCGTCTGACCAGTATGATTGGAGATTAGTTATACCTTGTTAAAAATGTATTATGTAAACAAAATTATATGAATTATATAAATAAAGTTAGTTATTTTTAATACCGCTTCCACTGTTGCTTGCATTTGCGTGAATGTTGTACCAATCTGTGATTACGTCCAGGCCCCCTCGGGCTGGGTTGTGACAAGTTGCCATACTTAAATTAGTTCTAAACGTGTAATTGTTATAGATTATGTAACGTTAATTCTCCCACGAATATTTTCCAACACTTAGGAAAGTGTTACACATTTTTCACCCATAATTAATCTTATATATTTTAGTTCATAAAATATATATTTTCATGCCACATTTGACGCAATAACGTATATAGGTATCTTGTAGGAAGTTATACAATATATACTTATCTGTCCATTTCACATTTTGTCCGTTAACACGTCGTACTAAAATTACGTCAACATTCCATTATTTGTATTTATATATTCTCACGCCCCGAATAATACAAGTTATTCATATATATTTTGTAGGAATAATTACTTGTCGTTGTAATATTATTTTCCTACATCCAAATATATATTTGGTTATTTTTCTTAAATTCCCATCAACATGTTTTATGTGGAATTCATAAAATAACCTTTGTATAACAAGACTTGGTTATTTTCGACACAAAAACGCTCCAACACTTTTACATTCCCATAGATATAAAAGTGTTCGTTTTTATACAATTCCAAGTCTTTAAATCACCAAATTTTGTTATAAAAACCTTTGTTTTTACATTCTCAACCTCTTTGGTAATTTATATTTTTATAAAATTCTGTGTTTAAAAAAACAACACTTTGTATGGAAGCACAACATTTTGTAAGTCTTGAAAACATTTCTATTAACAACCCTTGAAAATATATTTTTCCATTTTAAGTTTTATAACTTTATAAAAGTCACATTTTGGACTCAAATTTCCCAAAGTCACACCTTACACCCTTTAACTTTAAAAGTTGTCAAATAATATTCCTCAAAATGACAATTTTCATTATAACTAGTAAGCTTCATTTTGTCAAATTCCCTATTAAAAATTATTATAGAGTTTCAACTTTATCCATAGAATAGTAAGTGTACTTTATGTATTCAAGTTCATAATTTCCAACTTTGTGTTTAAAAGTTAATAAACTTTAAATATGTAAACTTATAATCTTCCACAATATATAAGTTCATTAAGTTATTAGGTATTAGATAGTCATTCAAACCACCTTTAGGTGTGTTCAACTTGTTTTCACAAACATTACCCAAAACAACTTCCAAAAACAAGTTTATGTAAACTTAAAAACTTTAGAAACATCAACATAACCATCACCATAGCCACGCCCTAACACACCCTTTTTAAAGACTCAATTTGTTTCCCTTAAACCCACAATAACTTATGTTTAATTTCATTCATGTACAACTTGCAAGGCTACACGAGCATAGAGTACATTTTACCACTAGTTCAAGACTGGGGAAGAAAATAAGTGCTGGAAGGAAGGTTTCTTGGGCCAAATGCTTAGGGGCTTCTGATACGGTTGAAGCAAATGGAAGTACAAGGAGATGGGAAAAAGAATCATCGGATTTGAAGGTGTGTAGCCTCTCGAATGTTCACAAATGTGACTGGGTGTTACAGCAACTCCGAATTTGGGTAGTCATGTCCCATGGATGATTTGGTGGCCTAAAACTTCTTAGAACTAAATGAAACCAGTGGGGATCTTTGTAAGTTGGATAGAGGTTTCTTTCACGGTGTTAATCACTCAATTTAGGGAAGAAATGAGGGAGATATGGTGTGTTGAAAATGGGCATACGAATCTGCCATATATGAGGAAGATAGTATCTTATGAGCACATGGGTGTAACAACACCAAGCATGCTCACCATGCCCAAGAGGAACATTTTGGTCTTCAAGAGGCATGCCTAAAGACATGTGGGAGACAAGCATGGTGAGTTCATAAAAGATCATGTGTGTACTTAGATTGTACATGTCATAAGCATGCTTGAAATCTCATGATTTTTGAAAGATAAAGAAGCAACACTAGGGTGGCTCCTTTTCTTCTAGGGCTCAAGCACGCATGGACATAATCATGTGCTAAAGCATGCTTAAACATAATCATGACATACTTAATTTAGGAAACACTAGGGTGGCTAAAGCATGCATGAACATAATCATGTGCTAAGGCATGCTTGAACATAATCATTATGTTCAACAAAGGAAGCAAACTAGGGTGGCTTAGCCCCCTTGCCTTGGGCCGGCCTAAAAGGCTATGTAGGACCCACTTCATATGCAAAAATATCTTCCAATAACTAGTTAAATCTCAACTAATTTGTTTATGGTTTTTTCGGGTTTTTATCGAGCTTTAATTGCGAGTTCTATAGGTATATAATTAACTTCCAATTACCCTTAAACATTGACTAGCTTTAGCATTGGTAAATTATTCAGGATCCTACCAGGTGAAATTATATATTTTTACGCGTATCAAGTGCGATACGCAAACTTTATTTGTTACCGGGAGATTTGTATTTGAAGTTCTCAATTATGCTTTTGGAGTTCCAAAACACATAATATTTCATGGAAATACCCTTTATTTTATATCCTGGGTGTCTAGGATCATTTTCGGTTAATTAATTGTTACAAGGTAACCATCAATGTTCGTTCCGGACAAGTTTATTTGCACGCAATTTCACTGTGCTTTCAATTAAACAAATGCATTCCTACGCATCCTGTGGAGAATTTGCTATTATCTAAAGGCTAAATTAATACAATTAATTTAGAATTGCACTTAATTATTGTTAATTACATATACTAATTACGTACAGAAACACACCGATTTTTGCCAGATGTCACAGTGTGTGTTTTCTTGACCTTCAGTACTTCCTATTCTGTTTTCTTATGAGTGCATTTGCGAGGTTGCGACGGCTCAGCTTCCACCGATTATGTATCAAGCATGGCTTTCGTTTGTGATTGTTGAACAAACCTGGATTCGTGTTGTCCTTGAAGTTGGGGTGGAAAAACCATGAGGTTTTGTTGAACACCAAAAGGATTAAATGGCAAATTAGCTATATAGCCCAAAAGATTGTAGTTTGACATCCTGTTTTGCTCAAGAAACTCCATTTGAGACGTGTTTTGCGCGGTTGTGGTGGTTGGAGCTGGTTGTTTTTTTTTTTTTGGTTTTTTTGGTAAAAGGGGAACAGTACACCGACAAAATATCATTTCACAAAAACAACAAACAAAAGAAAAACGAGTCATCTAATTTTAGGACAAGTCCCAAAATAATAGGAAAACATCCCATAGTTTAGCCCACTAACAAACTTAGCTTGTCCATACATAAATCTATATTTAGCCCAATCAAACCAATGACAAACAGAAAGACCATGTTGGTTTTGACCACTTCTTCGGGGGGTTACAAATTTTGGGTTGCATGGTGATCTAAATAGTGGATGAAATGGTAACATTTTGATAGATTTTTAGACACTTGAGAAGATTAGTAGAGAAGATTAGCTTAAAATTGAAGTGACGTTTTCAAACTAATTTTGCCGTTGACAACGTTCATATTGTTGATGTCACACCCTCAAATTCCACATGCGGGGTTTTACCGCGAGGCGCGTGACACACCAGGATCCCAGTCAACGATCACAATAAACAAACAACAAACATGCATTCATATATATATTTTAAAACCAAAACATCATGCTTTGAGCCGTAAACCAGCAGCGGAAGCATTTCTTGTTTACAACCAAAAGACATATTATAGTTTACAAAACATTGTTTAATATGCTTCAAAATTCTAGACGGTGTGCAAGACTCCGTGCGCCTGGTCCATTAACTGCTACCTTAGCGACCTGAGAAAACATGCCAAAAATGTCAACATATAATGCTGGTGAGTTCACAGGTTTCTTTAATAAAAGAGTTGTTATAAGTTTGAAAAGATCATTCCCGTTACTACTATGTTATAAGAACGTTAGCCAGACGTTAAGTGTTTTTACTACTACGGTTGGGAACCCATTACTAAACATGTACCAATGTTGAATCCAGCCCAGATTTACTGGATTACCGATGCCTCGATAACCCGAGAGTTAGAGACAATATGCACCCGCCCGGCATCCCCGCCGTCGGGTGGGGTTTGTGAGGCCCAATAGATCTATCCACATTTCCCTCGTTGTGCATCCCTGCACATTCATGGTTTCCCCCTGGAACTTTCCGTAAAAGCCGTATAGTAACATGAAGTAACCATAGTATAACATGACCTTTAATAAGCAAGCAAGTAGCATGTTTCTCCCCCGAAAGCAAAACAGTAAAAGTGGTCTGTGACACTCACCTTAGATTGCGTTACTTGAAAACAGCTAAGTAATTATGCTATGATAGCCCCAAATAGCGGCGACCTATCATAAGATTTGTATAAGTATCCGGACCAATAACCCGCAGGTTAACTAGTCCCCGAATGTCCAGACCATAACCATAAACGTTTGAAAACACCTTTGACTGTTAAACCGACCGTACCAGACAAGACCCGACATCCCATTGGTGACCCGACATCTCACGTGTTAGCCGAATACAAGACATCATGCAACATATGCAATCAAACACTTAATACGCGCAAGAGTTCACCTAGTCTAGCATAATGTTCAGTTAGCACATCATGCAACATATGCAATCAAACACTTAATACGGCTTAGGATCTGTTAGGGTTGCACTAAGGGTGTTTGGGGAGTCAAGGGTTGTATTTATAGGTGTTTTGACTCGTGCATAGCAGATCAGGCGAGTAGGAAAGCTGATCAGGCGATTAGAAGCCCTAATCGCCTATATACTGGCGATTAGAAGCTCTAATCGCCCATAATCCTCCCAATCGCCTATAATAATGGCGATTAGGCAACCCCCCGGGTTCCTAATCGCCTATAGCACTCCTGGTTGGGTTTTTGGCGCGTTAAACACTATTTTAACGTATGTAAACACGTATTCACATACCAAGAAGTCACATAATGATTACAAACATATAATGCATGATAACTAACACGTTTACGTCCGTTCACCAATTCCCGGGACTCGAGACTTGCGTGTGTGCGTTAAACTCGGTGATTCCACGAATCACCAATCCTTGTACCCATGGCTATGGACCGACTCCCGATGATCCCGCTGATCATCGTAACGACTCCCGATGATTCCCCAGAACCATCGTAACGACTCGACTGACCCAGTTAGGTACGTAATATGCATGACTCGCTAAGGTAGACTTACTAGTTTAGTCAATGTTACTAACCTGAGTTTGCCGGGTGTCACAGTTGAGCCTTCCAAATTAAGTGGGGCATTGACTAATAAACAATTTCATTTCAAGTGGAAAGCCATGGGCGGTTTAAACACTGAACATTTTGAATTAAAAAATATAGAATACATTTTAAAAATAACTAAAAAAGCTAATCATCTTGAATTGTAACAAAGACTATTGAGAGTCCAACATTTGATTTGATTTGATTGAAAGAAAACATTATGTGATGCGATAATAAGTTGGTTAGGTACAAAGAATTCAAACATTCTAACAACTTCAACAATCCCACCAGACAAAACACTCATAAAAACTAAAATGCACAAACAACCGAAACAACAATAGCAGTAACTCATAACAAGAACAAAACAAGACCTCTTTCAAGCATCAACTAAACTAATACTACATCATCAATGACATCAGAATCATGGATGATGACATGAACTTCCGGGGATGACGCAAATGCAGGCACATGAATTATGTTCGCCTATGCATTTGGTGCAACGCCCAGTAACATTAGGACTCCAGGTCCTGTAGTAGATACAAAAATTAGATTTTATATATATATATATATATATATATATATATATATATATATATTAGTATAAGGTTATATTGGAAACCCTTGTTATATGGTAAACTCTGGAAACTCTAACTTCCCGACTATTTTATATGAAAATTTTAGGGTATGTAATATACATGATTTTAAGCATTTTGGGCCACTAAAATGGAAAAAGCGCCGAGCCATGTTTTTTTTAAAAAAATAAAAAATCGTCTTCGGGTAACAAATGGTTAACACGTGTTAGTTTCACTTAACATGTGTTAGTCAAAATTTTATTTAAAAAAAAACTACTCGGAGCTTTTTTGATTTTTTTGGCTCAAAATGTTTAAAATCATGTATATTACATGCCCTATTTTTTTTCAAAAATAAAAAAATTTGGGAAGTCAGAGTTTCCAAAGTTTACCATATAACAAGGGTTTCCACATTATCCTTTCCCTATATATATATATACATATATATATATATATATAACAAAGATATAAATATAACAAGGTAAGAAAACATACACTTTGAACAAAATGATATTACGAGGACAACCAAAATCACTACAAATTAGGGGTGTTCAAAATCTAAAAATATGTATCATATAATAATCACAATGTCATCAACCTAATGAAAAAAAAAAAGTTTTATGTCATTAAAATATTCATAAGAATCTAGTGTATCCTTAATAAAAAAAAAAGTGGAGCATTCATAAGAAAAAATAAAAACAAAATAAAATTATAATAAATATAAAAAAAAACTTGGTAATATGGTAGTTGCAATCTTGTCACTACCAAGTGGCGGATGCATAGCAAACTTACGGTGGGCCTGTGCCCACCGTCCAGCCAGACCTAGCCATTGCTCATATGCTTGGATTCTTTAAATCGTTTAGAGTTTGACTGAAAAAAAGGAGAAGTGGGCTACCAACGTTGGTTTGCGTTAGCTTTGAAACCTGTTTATCTTAATTTTTTGATGTTGTCGTTTTTCTGGTAAGTGATTGAAGAAGAATTAAAAGATTATCTAGAGAGTTATGGAAGATGGAGAAAAAGAGGTAATTGGAAGTGTGAGGTGCATGTGTGGGTGTGTGCTTTCCAATATTCAAAAGGAAACAACCATTAAATTATACAATTTTGGTCGTACATTAACTTAACTTTTCACACATATTCATTTGGAAGAGACACTGTTCACCCTCCATAATTTTTTAATATTTTTAAAAGTGGTTGTGAGTAGAGGAGAGAGAAAAGATAATTATAAAAGTATAAAATAAGTATTATTAAATAGAAAAGGAGAGAGAATGATAGTGATTCTTAGTGTAATTATAGAGAATGAGGTGGAGTATTTAGTGTGAATGCTCTTATAACTTATTACTTTTTTAAAAAGTTAATAAGTTAAAAAAAAGTGTTTGACAAATGATAAGGACTTAATGTTTTAACATTTCATTTGTCTATCGTAGGTTGTTTTGAAAAAGTAAGGAATGCGTTATTTTTGAACCTCCTTATAACTTATTGATAGATATTTACCTACATGCTCTCCTTATATACTTATACCTACCCTCCTTATATCATTTTTTGTCATTTTACCTAAAAAAGTTAAACCAAACACTTTTTTACAAAATAACTTATCGACTTACTGTTTTTCCCCACCACATAAGCTAATCCAAACACTTTTCTAAAAAGTTCTTTTTAAAAAGTCATAAGTTAATAAATCTTTTTAACCAAAAGTCCTTTTGGACTCAAATAAGTTTATCTACATATTGAATTACATACCAGGAATATCCCTAGTACTGTATGTATAAGGGTGTTTTCTACGTTGCATTTCTGTGAATTCACTGTAGTACCATCTAACATTTTAAATTCAATAGTATCCGACTGTTTATTACCACAACAAGTTACTAGCTCGAAGGCAGTTAGAGTCCACATAAGTGATACGGGAGTAAAAGAGGTTTTGTTGGAAGTAAATGAATTGTATGAGGTTGCATCCACCAAGAAGGCAGACCCACAACCCCCATCCGCCCCTTGCCTTTCCAAGCCGGTTAGGTGAATGTTGTACCACTTGAGAGACTTAGGAATTGTGGTTTGACAACAACCGATTCCAAAACAGTTGTTTCTATCGCCAAGTGTAACATTGAGACAAGCCGTTGAACACCCTGTGACCACATTCCCATTAGACATCACAGAAGCAAAACTACACCCCTCAAAAACAATTTAATTATGCAGTTTGGAATACAAGAAGGGGCTCTCGCCAAGATCGAAGCTTGTGTCATTGCTGCTATTCCTAACAGGATTTTGACAACCAGAGTGCTTTGGCATATTAATGGTCACTGTTTGATTCTCCAAGCTTACAGCCAAGACTTCTAGGTGGTCGATTTTAGATAGATATGGCGTCGAGGAGTTGCACTCAACAACGTACCATGGGTTGACAGAACAATCCGCACCGATTCCAAAAGGGTACGGAATCATCACGTCCCCGCCTGTATCGTTGCGCACCATGTCTTGGCATAGTTTGAAATTGCAGCTGATGTTGCTGCTAATGAAAGGAAAATGAGCATGTGCAGGTAAGCTTGCAATAACTTCATATTTGTAAAGAAGAAGGAAAGGATTGTAGGATAAAATGTAAAGGGTGTTGAAATTTATAATGGTGGGTATTATTGAATGAAACTGTCGAGAAATTTACCAAACTAGTTATAATTTGCATTATTTATATTATAGGATTACAACGACAGCTAGTAAGAGCATTCACAATAATGGTTTTTGAGTTGTGTTTTTATCCTATGTGGTGTTTTTTTTATGATTTTAAGAGTTCTAGGTTTCATACACCCTGTGACATTATATTCTGGGGGTGTGATATTACATTCTTAGGTATGTGACAGCCTCTTATTGGTGTGTGATGTGAGCCAGGATGTATGCTTACTAATTAAAAGGTGTATGATTCTTAAGTACCTTTTCTTAGGGCTTTGTTTCTTCTATAGGAACTAGTAAAAGCTAGTTTTTTTGGGTCCCTGTGCACTTTCAATATATTGAATATAAATAAAGAAAATAAGTGGTGAAAATGAGTGGTTAAGAATTTAAAAGGTGATGATATGTCATGTTTTTTCTGTTTTCTTATTGAGTGAGTTTTTAGTGTTTTTAAAGAATAATTGTTTTTATGATGTAGTGATGACTAGACATATTTTTAGGTGTTTTCGAGTCTTCTTATTCTGGATGGTGTAAGGGATGTAAAGTGCGTTTATGTTTATCAGAGTTAATTATTCGGATGGAATTATTTTGGTGTCCCATTTTCATGGACCACTATGAAGTATTGTTAGTTAATTTGGTGGTCTAAATATAAAATGCTTTTAAGCATGATTTTTTTTGTTTGTTTTTTTTTTTTTTTGCTTTATTTAGTAGAAAACCAAAAGGCTTTGTGCAAATGATAGATGTTAGAAATGATGTTGTGTAAATGATGTTTTCTAATCGGATGTCGCGGTCCGGTCAAAAATAGTATTTATAAGTCCTACTTACCTCAACTAATTTAGTAGTGGAAATAAGGGCGTCGAACCACGAATAGTTTGTGGTCGGTGAATGTTGTCTAGTTGATTGGAAATTATTATTTATGAAGATGCTAAGTTAATTATGAAGATTGCAATTTGTTCATTTAAGAAATTTGATTGAAAGGGGTTTTGATTAAATTAACAAAACTTGAAATTGAATCGTAATAGAAATGGTGGAAAACAATTTAGCATGTAAACAATTAATTAAAAAGACCACACCCGAGTTTCAACAAATGAAGTCTAAGATTTTCAAAAATGGGTTAAACGACTCTAATGCAATTGGTATTAACGGATTGATTGTTCAATATGCTTAGGTATCAAGAATCATCAACATCAAAGATGGACAATAATATAGTTCATTACACTAGTACATAAAACCCTATATTTGTGTTAAAGCAAGGAATCATGCTCATGACACTAGAAATTGGCACAAGATCAATTAACTAAAATGACTTCAACATAAGATTAATCACGATTCAACACAACTGTTCAAATACACAATCAACACGATTAGGAGTTTTAAGAAATACCCAAATGTTACGAACCCTAGAACTTAAAATACTTACACCCGGGAATGATACAAGAAATTAGCCAAGCATGGTTGTAGGGGCTTGAATCTTTGATGAAAGGATGATTTAGATGGATTGATATGATATCTAGATGTTAGGAGGGTCAAGGATGATGTTTTAGGTCCCCAACATTCGTTTTTATTCGTTCCATACCGAGTCAAGGGTCAAAAAGCTCATAAAAAGCATTAAAATTCGTCAAAATTGAGTTTGACCCGGTATCTAGCGTCGGTGACGCCAGTTTTGGCGTAGCCGACGCCACCTGCAGCTCCCCTACGCCATTTTTCTCTGGAATACACCATTTTGATGGTTTTCCTACACCAGTGGCGTCGCCGACGCCAGACCTGACGATGCGATTTCGGTTTTCTTGTTTTCTTCGTAACTTCTTCGTTTCAACTCCGTTTTCGTGGCCACATCTTCGTTTTTTCAGTCCTCGTTCATATTATTCCCAAATACCTTCATTTCCATTTAATATGAATTCCCAAAAACACATCCAATCTTCATTCTTTGTTCCCGGTTACTCGTTTCTTGCACCTGGTTCCTCCGAGCTTCAATCCAATGCCTCATTTGATTCCCAAAATACGCTCTAAACATATCAAGTCCTGTAAAACATAAATCATATCAAAGTATATCATTTGGAACTCAAATAAACATTAAAAACTTATACTTAAGCACTATAACTTGAGGCTTTTCAACCACACATCACATCCCCACACTTAGCTTTTTGCTTGTCCTCAAGCAAACTTATTATGTACTTTCACAAATCCAAACACAAAGCATAATCCCCATCCTCAAATATAAATGAGTTAAGGTCTAATGTCATACCCGGTTCCTATGTTTTCTACAATCAAGGACTACTCAACCTTTAATGAATCATTCGTTGAAAACTCAAGTGGTTATCCAAGATTAGCCTACCTTTTAAGCAAATAAACTACACACATATCCCTCACAATGTTCTCTCCACTTGGTTCAATTGACTAGCATTGATGCACTAGTATATATATGTGGTACACTCAAAACCGATTATAATGCACGTGGGTATATGCTTGCAACTTAATCGCACTTCACCAAATTACATAAAAGTGAACACAAGTCAAAAGGTCTTTAAAGGGTTGTAATGTGGCTGGGCGAAGGGTATGGATGGGATATTTAAAGTGACTAAGGTGATGAAAATTCGACTTTTATCACATCAAACAAATAAACTAAACAAAGCGACAAACCAACTACTCCCATTAGACAATGTTGCGCCTTTTTATTCACTAATAACTACAACATATTTTTGTGCTTTTCGAATATAACTTTCATTCTTTTTTTTTCTTTCTTTCTTTCTCCTTTTTTTGGTATTTATCCAACATTTCTCTCTCTCTCTCTCTCTCTCTCTTTCTCTCTCTCTCTCTCTCTCTCTCTCTCTCTCTCTCTCTCTCTTTGAAACTATTTACAATACAAAACAACATCCTACAATCGAATTTTCATCACTCGGGTTTAAAATAAAAAAAGGGCTAAACGGGTCAAATGGGTTAAAATAGGTAATCAAATGAAAAAGGTTTAAGGCTCAAGATTGGTTAACTAAGGGATATTGGAACGGGTCAGGGATGATAAAATGGTTTAAAAATAAAGGTTTAACCTAATGCCTTAATCATTCTTATGTTCACAATTGGTTTAGGGCGGTAAACGTGTTAAAGGTGCAAGTTCTACCGTATCCAAATATATTGGCACACTTAATTCAAAGGAACACAAAATGCAAAATATTTAGAATTTTATAAAGTGTAACATGTTGCGATGACTCAAAATCTCACATGGAAAGATGGGTAGGTATATGGCTGTGTGTAGTAAATCGACCTTTCAAGCAAACTACTCCCAAATAACCACCCGTAATTCTTTTTACCAAAACTAGTTGAGAGTTATCATGCAAATTTCTCAGAACCTGACCATGACAAAAGACCAAAATGGTTCGTACATCCCATGTTAACTTAGTTACTTGCATTTTTAGAATGCTTAAACAAGGATATTTTTGAAAAAATTTCAAATTTTCTCCCCCATCCCCACACTTAGAGCCCAACATTGTCCTCAATTTGTAGTGTTTAAATGGTGGATTTAAAAATGCTTAAATTTTTTTCCCCTCCCCATACTTAGAGGCCGTATTGTCCTCAATGTGTACGGAAAGTTTTTCAAAGTGTGCAATGGAATGTGATAAAACTAAACCAAATAATTCACCCAATCAACAATATACAATTTACCATCCACTTATTAAATCTAAGTAAACGATCAAAATTAAAGAGATAGAAATAGATGCACCTGGTTTTTCTTCATTCTTCAATTCCATGTATTCTTCAACAAAATAGTTCCACTTCCATCATAAATAAACCTGCAACTCGCAAGTGTGTAGAAGCAAGCTTCTCACAAAAACATTAAGAGTTGTCGGTTTTACTTTTTGTTGAAAAACCATTACCAGGTAATCTTTTAGTTAATTTTGATCAGTGAAGAAAATATACACTAACTAAGATAGATCCTTTAAACCTCCCGGTAGCCCGGTTATGAGGACGAGTGAGGTCTCGTGAGGGTTATATAGGAAACACATCCACAACGTTTATTTACCTACCACACAATAAAATAAAACACACAAACGAAAAGAAACAAATAAAAATACAAAAAATATACAAAAACTAACAAGTACCACTTACTCACAGTGGTCGAAGTAAACATTTTCCTACCGAGTTACCAAAATAAGCTCGGTAGTTTACCTTCCATGCCCCAATCTGTTCATTCTCCTTCAACTTGTCCATCGAATCCAAGCATGAAGGTTTTGTCCCACATTTTCCTACCAAGTTTCCAACATACACTCGGTAGTTCACATGCCAAATCCACAATTGCTTCCCAGTTATTGGCATGAGAATTGGGTGATTCTTGTTGCGGGGCTATTTTACAATAAGTTGCCCAATGTCTTCCCAAACTCACCTTCATCTTCTTCATCTTTAAACTTTCGTCCTCCACTTTGTTGGGTGCCATAATCAACACCGGATAAGATTCGTGAGGAACTTTCACCCCAGCCACCAGATCTTCATGAGATACTAAGTCTTCAGTTGGGGTTAACCATTCAGAAATACTTGCAGTATCTTTATCTATATCAGCATCTACCATAATACCATAGGCCAAATTGTTTTGCTCACACTTAAGTTGGGCAAATTCCTTAGCTAGTTGATGAACTTTCTTTGCCAAAGCCTCATGAGATTTATCCCTCATCTCATTCACTCTTTTCATCTCCTTGATGTCACTGTTGAACTCTTTGACCACGTTCATTAACGCATCCAACTTGGACCCCAAAAAGTCATTTCCACAACTTTTATTGTTTGAGGACCCACCTTGGTTGTCAGTACATTGATAATTGTTATCTTTGTTATCGTACCATTGGCCACCACCTTAATTGTAGCTATTTCTTCGGTAGCTTGTTTGGTTACCCCCTTGGCGGTTTTGATATTGTTGCATCCTTTGGCTAAATGAACTCCCTTGATACATGTTATTTAACTTATAATAATCTTGGGAGTTTGAATAGTGTGGCTGATGATGTGAAGAAGATAAATGTTTTACCATTGTCTCACTGGCCGACCTTGACCCTTGTTATTTTAAGGTCATATTTAGTATTCATAGTTTGCCTCGATTTAGTACCTCTCTCGCGGTCCGCACCAAAACAGTGTTTTACCCCTAGATATCGAGTCAAGTGTTGCACCTCAACGCATTTTGGGGAGAACTAGCTAACTTAGGGTTCAAGTGGCATTTCACCCCTAACCACAACTCACTGATTCTTCAACATCAATCGATTTGGACCTCTACTTAGTTTCACCGAAGCTTCATCCTGGTCATGCATAGATGACCCAGGTTTGGGTCCATAAACAGTGACAATTGCCCTATGAAGATTCATTTTCGCTACAGCTTCGGTGGGTTCCCTTAACCAAGCCACTGCCTATGAGTCGCCGACTTATTCTTCAACAGGCACTCAGTCAGAGCCCCGGGCTCTTCCCACTGCTTAAGAGCTTACTGTTTCACGTTCAATTTTCACCCTCCCCCCACCCCGGGTACTACTTCGCTATCGGTCACCCAGAAGTATTTAGCCATGCAAGGTGATCCTTGTTGATTCACACGAGATACCACGTGTCGCATGCTACTCGGGCCAGATTGTAAGCTAGGGATGCTTTCGGGTACTGGACTTTTGCCAGCTTGGGTGCAACATTCTATTGCTTCGCCTAGCAGCACGACACTTGTATTGCATTATCCATCCATATATTTGGGGGGAGTGTCCCCCCCCCCCCTCATTTATCTTTAATTATTTTTTGAAAGTGGTTCTGAGTGAATGAGAGAGAAAATGTAATGATAAAGGTATACAAAGTATTATTTAATTGACAATGAGAGGAAAAATACACTGATTGTTACTTTAATTTGGTAGATGGGGATGACGGATGGGATGTGTATACTCACTATTCATCTCTAAAAGAGCTCTTATATGCTGGACTTCACGAGGCTCTTCCTTTTTCTACACCAATTTTCCTTGCCAATCACTACGACTCCTTTGCTCATCAGTGCTGAAATCATAGAGGTCGATTTGTAGCCATTTTGTCAAATGCCTTGCTGTACACTATTGTGAGCTTAGAATAAAAACATGGCCCAAAATTAGCAAAATTATCGTCAACGTCCATCCTTACAGGCATATCTTCGAATGCTTTATATTCAACTTAAGACTTTTGTGAGTTTAGAAGAAAAACATGATCCAAAACGTCCTCCATTATCACTTGCATTAGTTTTACATGTTGATCATTTACTTACTACTTCAGTTGTCTTTTCTTATCAAGACTATTGTGTTAATTAATTCAACTTTATTTTCTTGCCACCGCTGATAGTTTTTCCAGTAATGTAGTGAGGTTGGAAGAAATCGACGATAGATAAAAGAGGGAGATTTCCCGAGAGGTTTTCAGTAGTGCCTTTGGGGTTGAGTAAAACGTCGAGGTTTTTTTGGAAAAATACAGGACTTTCCCATTTGAATTTGGTTTGTGGTGTAGCTTGAAATTCAATTTGGTAAACAGGTATTGCTCTAGTTGGCAAAGCAGATTCTGACAATCCCTTCTCTGTTCCGCTACCATGGCAAGCAGATTCCAGTTTTAAAAAATGAAAAGAATGAACACTTAATTGCTAAAACACTCACCAAATGGCCTTTCGCCTAATGGTATCAACATGTTGGATAAGGCTTTGCCTATCCAAGTGTTGAGGGGTTCAAATATCATGTGTGACAAAAATTTAGCCTTTCAAAAAAAATCAAAAAAATAAATAAATAAATAAAAAGAGAGAGAGAGAGATTGAACACTTAATTGCTAAAACACGACCATGATTATTTCTTCCCATAAAAATGAAAGTACTTTGCCTTCCCTAGCATAACCCATTTTGTTAGATCAAAACAAATTTATTCTATTACATATCACAATATAGCTTTATTAAACAATAAACAATGATCAAGCCTTTGCATCAATAAGTAACGTTGTCACTAAAACTCAGGAATGTTGATGATGATTCTCCATAAGTTATCATTGACACGTCCTCTCCATACATCATAGGACCGGTATTCGATTGAACGGTAGTGGGCATGTGCGATGTTCGTATAGTTTCTAACTCTATAGATACTTCTTTCATTGTCGGTCTATACATTCCCTTCATATTTAAGCATCGCATTGCTAAGTTAGCAATAATGATAAGCTCTTCCCTAGTATCCTCTTTAATAACCGTTGCATAAAAAATTGACATAACTTGCCCATCTTCCATAGCCAACATAAAGTGTGTAACTAAGCTTCTACTCTCACCAACTCTAGTTTGGGAAATCGGCTTTTCCCCGGTTAACAATTCACCTTTGACTAAGGTGAATTGGCTAGATCGAAAATACTTAGGATCAAGGTAACCAAATGTACCTTTGACTAAGGTGGTCAAATGTGTTTGCTCTACTAAGACCAACCGTGAAGCCCCAAAATCCGAAACTTTGGCTCTGTTTTTGTCATCCAAAAGTATATTGGTGGTTTTGATGTCTCTATCGTATATTGGAATGGAAGTTGCCGAATGTAAGTAAGCAAGTACTCCCGCAACCTCTGTAGCTATTTGTATTCTCATGTTTAAAGACATTGGAAACTCGTCATTTTTGTTGTGAATCCGATCAGACAGAGTACCATTTGGAATGAATTCAGAAAAGAGCAGAGGAACCTCTGTCTCTATGCAACATCCCAATAGTTTGACCACATTCCTATGATTGACTTGCGAAAGAACAACCACCTCATTAATGAACTGCTCTAATTGGCTTTCATCAACTATCTTTGATTTCTTGACTGCCACAATCCTTCCATCTACCAAATCCCCTTGTAGACGGTACCTTGACCTCCTCGACTAAGAATCCTATTCTCATTGAAGTTGTCAGTGGCTTTCTCCAACTCATGTGATGTGAAGAGTATTGTTTTATCAACTAATGACGGGCCAGTTTCTTCTTGCTCTTTTAGTAGTAGACCACCGTTGCGTTTAAAAAATCTCTTTCTTTGCCTCCTTTATTTTGTCTTTTTTATCACTTTGTACAATAGAAAGCTAACTGCAATTAGCAAAAGCACACCCATGCTTATGCTAACACCTGAATAAAGGCCAATACAAAGTCAATCATTAGTATGTTGACTAAAGTGTATCTGAAATTCCCACTTATGTTTTAATGTGTTTTTAAGTTTCCAAAGAATGCAATTATGTTATATGTAAACATAGTTAATAAAGTATTCTCACAGCGGTTTTATATTGTTAGGATCTGAGTTTGTTTGTTTTGATTGTTTAACTAAATGATGGTAATAATGAAATGAAAATAGAATGAAAGTGCAGCGGAATAATAAACTGTAAATCAAAACAAGAGAGTAAATGTTTTTAGATCGAATGCTTTCATTAATTCAAAGATTACAATCGTACAAGTTACTCCCCCTCAGCCTGATCACACAGTGTTTGTCAGAGAGAATGTTTTATGTGTGATGCAATAGAACAGTACATGCACTGTTCTATTTATAGACTGACTCAAACCACTGATGACCTAGGCTGACGTCACCTAAGACAGTGACCTCTAACAGAATAACAAACTTAAACATCTGCTATACAAACTACTGTTACATTGAAAGCACTGATAATAAACAGCTGTTAAAGATAAACTCTGATGGTCTTGTATCCACTGCTGGAGCCTAAGTGCTGTTGGTTCCAGCAGTGCTTTGGTCTTCAGTACTTGTATCAGCAGTTGCTCTTCATCAGACCTTTGGTCAGCAGTTGTTCTTCATCAGTTGTTTCCTCAGCAGTTCTTAATATCAGCAGTTGTTGAGCAGTTGTTTGGATAGAACAGTAGTTAGGGTCAGCAGTCTTTTGGGAGAAGCAAGTTGTAAAGACTGTTTATTCAAGGATCAAATAGATAGCATATTTTGGCTTTCCAATCATCTGTTCTTCTCCAGGTCAGCAGACCCAACAATCTCCCCCTAGAACAGATGATGCCAAAACTCAGCTTTATTCATTGATCTTTATTTCTCATCAGACTTTCTCTGATTTGACCTTTGAATTGTAGTTCAAAGTTCAGAGCAAATAAGTCTTCTTCATCTCTTTCTAGATCCAGATTTAGCAGTGCTTGGTGATCTTCTGCACATAGGCTGTAAGCATCATCCATGCTGATCTTCTGAACCTTTCCATCTGACCTGAGCAATGTCAATTCGTGGTTGTCTTTGTTGACCTTCCACTTTAGAATTTTTGAGTCAGTGGATTTGCTGAGATGAACCTTTATTCTTGATGAGTTGGGTGAAGGTGGTCTTCCAATGAGTTCTCTCAGTTTCTCTGTTGTAGGATCAGAGAAATAATGTATTTGATTGAAGAGCCCTTCCTTGATAAATGTATCAGCAAACTTTCTTTGATCTTCCTCTGACATCTCCTTCTGCTTTTTGAACTGTCTACTTGCAGCAGCTGTGAGATCAGAGGTTTCAAGTAAGCTGTCCAGATTAAAAGTCTGTTGGGGTCTCTTCATCATTGGCTCATCAGTGTAAATTGGTTTTCTTGGAAGGCTGGGATCCTTCTTTCTATTCTCTTCCAGACTTTTGTAGGTTTCAACCAATCTTAGCTCTGACCATCTGGAAACAGACCTCATCTCCCCATAATTGGCAGCTACAATCTCCTGCCTCATCCTTTTGAATTTCAAGGCTCTGACTGGGTCTCTGCCTTTGCCAAAATTGGGAGTGGAGACTTTAGCTTTGGGGTCTTTGGCCATTTCTTCAATTCTGATCAGTTCTTCTCTCAAAGCATGAGTAGTCCAACCACTGAACTGCTTTTTGTTTGCTTTGTAAGGCTTGGTTGCCATTATCTGTTCAAGAAGGGATTCCCTTATCTCCTTTTCCAAATCTACACTGAGTGGCATGGAGGACATGGAATTGCTCAGGGTCTTAGCAAAGTCTTCAATCCTTCTGAGTTTGCTAAGCTCTGCTGAATGGATGCCATGAGCAGTCCTGTCATCCTTCCCTTTGCATTTCTCCCTGATGATGGCATCCACCTGTTCACCCTTGTATTTTAGATAGGTATCAATGTTGAGGGGAACAGGGAAGTTTGGGAGAGATGGGAAGGATCTTTCAGATGGTTGTTCAGTATTGTAGAAGGATTGTAATTCCCCCTTGAGTAGATCAAGTTCAAGGGGATACTGAACAACCAATGGTGTAATGGTTGGTGGTGGTCTATGAGTTTTGAATTTGGATGTATGTGGTGAGAATGATGTGAGTGGAATGGCTGTGATGGGAGGAGTGGATTGGGCAGTTGAAATGGTGGTTGGTGATGTGTGTATATTTTCATCATGCACAACAAAGGTTGATTTTCTCTTCCTTGTGTACATGATTTTTGGTGAAGGTGATTTAGCAGTGGTTGGATTAACATCTGTTGACTTTTTAGAAGAGCCAGCAGATGTTGGGGTTTTAGCTGGTGATGTAGGTTTGGTGGTTGTTTGTTCAGGAGTGTGTGTTGGTTTGGGTATAGTGGTTTCAGTGGTTTGGGTAGCAGTGGTTTCAGTAGCAGTGGTTTTATCAACAGAGGTTTTTAGCTTAGATGGTGGTTTTCTAACATGTTTGGCAGGTCTTTTCATCCTTTTAGAGGATCCCACATCTTCTTTCTCCTGCTGTTGTTCTCTTTTGAGATTCACCAGTAACTCTGCTTTAGCTTCCAAGGTGTCAGCCCTTTTTTGTTTGGCCTGAGCAGCCTTTTCAGCTTCTATGTTTGCAGAGTCATCTACTGCCTTATTCTTTTCAGTGGTTTGTTGTGGTGGTGCTGTTGGTGTTGCTTGTTGTTATTGTTGTGGAGCTGATTTGGTAGACTCTGGTTTCTTGGCAGACTTGGCTTGACCTTTTTGAGAAGGAGGACAACCAAAAGGATCTAATTTTGGTAGCCTATCTCTGCCACTCTCCCCCTTTTTGGCATCATCAGCCGTGAAAACATCATCAGTTTCATCCCTGAGGATGGTGGTAGGGGCAGAGCCAGTAGTCTTCAGCAGGTGGTCCTTGATGGCTTTGATATCAGCATGGGTATCTTTGTACCTTGCATCTACCATATTCCTGATCTCAGCCATGTAGGTATCATGTGTCTGATCAGCCAACTTTCTGTGAGCTATGATGATGGGGGAAACTGATTTCCATAACTCATTGGCTATATCAGCAGTGGATGGTTGACTCTTGGAGAGATCTGCAATTGAGCTCAGTAGAAGCTTGACATCAGATTTGATGTCAGCAACAGAGGTTTCAATAACAGAAACTCTGTCCGTCAATTCTTGGTATTTTGACCCATCTCCTAAATGAATAGGATCATCTGAGTCCCTACCAGTGGTAGTTCTACCTGATTCAGGCCTAATAGGTGAATCAGATGCCCCTTTGTCTTGGTACTGGGGACTTCCAACTGTTTTTGGAGACACTATAGTGGCTTCAACAGTTGTTGCCTTCAAGGGAGTCTTAGCTATGAAATCACTGTCCTGATGTGAGACAGTGGTCTCTACATCAGTAGTGGCTGCTCCACTTGAAAACTCACCTAGAGTTTCATTGAACCCAGGTGGTGTAACCTCCTCTTCTGTTTGTGGGATAGCAGATTGAATATTCTCAGGGCCAGTCACTTGTTGGAGTATACTCTCAGTGACAGGTGGAAGAGAGGAACTGGGATCTTCCTGAGATTTTTCAATTGCTTCAAACAGAGGTTGCATTGTTTGTGGGACATGTGATGGTGAGAGTGGTGGAGTAAGAAGAGAATTAGCCCTGGGAGAGGGGCTTGTGAACATATGGTCAAGTGACTCAAATGCATCATGATGTGTGTCCCCTTGGCTTACAACATGATCCTTTTGAGAGGATTCATGAGGAGTTTGGTCAGGTGGGAGGTATGTCCAACTGTTGCGAGGAAGTAACAACAGTGGTTTCAGGTTGCTTTTGTTGTGCAACAGAGGTTTCTTCTGGTACCTCAACATCCAGAAGCCTCATTTGTGGTTGAGTGGTGGTTTTTGTGGATGGATGTTTCTTTTTGGAAGTGGCTGGTGTGGGTTTCACAGCACTGGATGTAGTGCCATGATCACCAGGAGCAGTGGGCTCAACAACAGAGGTTTTGACAACAGTTGTTGCCTTTGTCCTCTTTGTTTGTGTTTTAGAAACTTTTGACACTTTAGACACTTTTTCTTGGGTGCTGCCACCCAGCATTCTTGTGAAAGTTTCATCAGTTAAGCTTTTCATTTGCATAGCAGCACCCTTTTTGAAAACTTTTTCTGGTAATAATTTTTGTAAGATTACACTAAGAATTCTTGGGTAAATAAGAAAAGCATTGTTTGACCCAGACTTGACTACTTTCACATTTGATACCAAGTCCATGAACAATCCCTGGGAAAGATTGAAGTCAGAGTTTGACAACATAGCATATCCCAGATATTGCATCCTCAATGGAATTTCATTAAAGGATGTGGACTTAGCAGAGACACAAAGAAGAAGAGTATGGAAGAAAAATTTCATGACTGGAGGGAAAAACTTTTTGAAAAGAGTTGATCCAGTCATCTGACCATCATACCCTCTTTCTTGGAACTCAGTGTGAAGCTCTGTTTTAGTAAAGGAATCCTTACCTGCCAGGTCATTCAGTGTGAAGGTTGTGGATATGATTTCAGGGGTAATGACGATACTGGTTTCTCCAATTTTGGAAATAATGGATGTAGGCTTTTTGTCTTGTAGTAGAAACTCAGCATTCAACCAAAATTCTTGGAGTGTATCAAGATAAATGGGGGCGTTGGCGGTTAGGATGGGTAAGTATTTGGAGTTAAGGAAAATGTCGATGGTGGAATGAAATGGAGTGTTGTCATCTGTTTTAATCAGATAGGGGAGACAATTGTGTGTAGCTTTGGCTTGAAGATCCATTGTAATGGATTTCGAAGGTGAAAATGATTGAAGATTGATGAAGGGTTTGAGAGTGAAGAAGGCGGTTTACAGTATTTTGAATACAATGAGACAGTTGAACCTCTGTTGTGATAAAACAGGGTTTTTATAGGCTCAATGAAACCGCTGATGTGGCCAAACCTCTGCTTATATGAGCAGACGTGGCAATCATCTGATGGATGTAACATCTGGTGGAGAACAGCTGTTTTTGGTAAACAACTGATACAAACAGCTGATGGATCCAACTGTTGAGTTTTTTTTTTTTTTTTTTTTTTTAAGTTAGTATATATATATATATATATATATATATAGGTGGACAGTTGTTTTATCTGAACAGATGTTCTGAAACAGATTTTTCAACTAACAGTAGTTTCATCTGATCAGATGTTTTGAAACAGACTTTTCAACCAACAGTGGATATAAATGAAACAGTGGTTGTTTTATCTGATCAGATGTTATAAACAGATTTTTCAACCAAACAGCTAAAAAAAAAATTGGATTTCTGAACCATTTTATTATGGTTTATAAAAAATTTATTTGTTTAATCCATGTTTAACATACCAATTCTGGAAATCAGATTTGTAAAGGTAGATGTGTCTAAAGCTTTTGTTAACACATCTGCCAACTGATCCTCTGTTGGAACATGGTGTAAAGAAATCAGACCTTTTTCATAGCTGTCTCTGACAAAATGATGTCTTATGTCAATGTGCTTGGTAGTGGAATGAGAGACTGGATTCTTGATGATATTTTCAGCAGCTTGGCTGTCCAACATGAGTGGAGTCCTAAGTGCAGTTATCCCAAAATCCAGTAGTTGATTTTGAAGCCACATGAGTTGGGCTGTACAGCTTGCAGCAGCAATGTATTCAGCTTCAGCTGTTGAAGTTGAAACAGCTGCCTGCTTTTTGCTTTGCCATGAAACTAAGGCATTCCCTAGAAATTGGCACCCTCCTGAAGTGGATTTTCTTGTGGTGTGACAGCCAGCAAAGTCACTATCTGAATAACCTGAAAGCTCAATGTTTCCATTAGCAGGATACCAGATACCAAGTGTGGGAGCACCTTTGAGGTATCTGAATATCCTTTTCACAGCAATAAGGTTTGACTTTCTGGGTGAAGCCTGGGATCTGGCACAGACACAGGTAGCAAACATAATGTCTGGCCTAGATGCAGTTAGGTACAATAAAGACCCAATCATACATCTGTAATGTGTTTGATCAACCAGCTCATCCTTGTCATCAATAGTGAGCAGCTTGACTGTACTCATGGGTGTTCTACATGGCTTACAATCATTCATCTCAAATCTGGTTAATAAGTTCTTTACATATTTGTTTTGGTGAATGAATGTGCCATTTTGCAGTTGTTTCACTTGAAGACCAAGGAAACACTGAAGCTCACCCATGGCACTCATCTCAAACTCTGCTGTCATGAGTTTTCTGAACTCTTCACACATTTGGTTACATGTGGATCCAAAAATGATGTCATCCACATATATTTGAACAATCATTAAGTGTTTCCCTTTCCATTTAAGAAATAAAGTTTTGTCGATTTTACCTCTTGTGAAGCCAATGGATAAGAGAAATGTGGAAAGAGTTTCATACCAGGCCCTTGGTGCTTGTTTGAGTCCATACAAAGCTTTGTTGAGCTTGTAGACATAGTCAGGATGGAATGTGTCTTCAAAACCAGGTGGCTGACATACATAGACCTCCTCCTGAATTTTGCCATAAAGGAAAGCACATTTGATGTCCATCTGATACACCTTTATATTGTGGTTGACAGCAAAGGCTAAAAAGAGTCTGATGGCCTCTAGTCTAGCTACAGGAGCAAAGGTCTCATCATAATCTATTCCTTCTTCTTGTCTGAAGCCTTGAACCACAAGCCTGGCTTTATTCTTGACAACAATACCCCTTTCATCAGTCTTGTTTTTGAAGACCCACTTTGTTCCTATAGGACAAACATCCTTAGGAAGTGGTACAAGCTCCCATACTTGTTGTCTTTTGAACTGAAGGAGTTCTTCTTGCATGGCTTCTACCCAACTGTTGTCTTTCAGTGCCTCTTGGTACTTGACAGGTTGTGTGAGGGATAAGAAACCTGCAAAAAGACAGATATTTGAGGATTGGCTTCTTGTGAGCACACCCTCTCTGATGTTGCCAATGATTTGGTCTGGTGGATGAGCTCTTAAGTAAATAAGATCTCCTTGATATGGAACAATGGCATTTTGAGGTGATGGACAGAGGTTTGGTGACTCTGTTGGTGTAACATCTGTTGGTACTTCTGTAGTGCCATCAGATGTTTGAAATGGTAATGGAGGAATGGGTCCAAGTGGTGTGAAACTTGACTGACTTTTGTCAACAGATGATTGACTTTTGTCAACAGATGATAGGTCAGTGGTTGTGAGGGGTGAGGCAGAGGTTTGAGGATAGGACTGGCCAACAGTGGTTGACACAGCTGTGGCAGAGTTTTGACAATTGTTTTGAACAGCTGCTTCCTCTGATGCAGAATAGACTTTGTAGTGACTGGGGATCACAACATCTGTTCTGTAATCTTGCTGTGGAGACTGTGAAATACATGCATTGTTAGTTTTAACAGTGATATCTTCAAATTTGAATTTATCTAAATCAAATAATTCAGCAGGGTTTGCAGGGATTTTCAGAGATGAAAGTTCATTGAACTTAACATTCAAAGTTTCTTCTATTGTCTTAGTCCTTGTGTTAAACACTTTGTAGGCCTTAGCAGTAGAAGAATATCCCAGAAAATAACCACAGTCTACTTTGGCTGCAAATTTTGAAATGGAATCTTTAAGATTTAAAATGAAACATGGGCAGCCAAAGATTTTGAAGAATGAGATTAATGGTTTGATTTTGAACAAAATTTCATAAGCAGTTTTTTGATGTCTGGGGTTGATCAAAACTCTGTTTTGAACATAGCAAGCAGTGTTTACAGCTTCTGCCCAAAAGGACAGTGGCAAACCAGAATCTGCTAGCATGGTTCTTGCAGCTTCTATAAGAGTTCTATTTTTCCTCTCAACTACCCCATTTTGTTCTGGTGTTCTTGGGATGCTGAACTGCCTCACAATCCCTTTTGACACACAGAAGTCATCCAACTCCTTATTTTTAAACTCTGTTCCATTGTCACTCCTGAAGACTTTTACTGGCAAGTCATATTGCTTTTCAACCTTGGTGACAAAGTCCTTCAATATACCTGCAGTCTCATCCTTAGAGTGTAAAAAGTAAGTCCATGTAAACCTAGAAAAATCATCAACTATGACAAGACAAAATCTCTTTCTTCTTAGACTCATGATTTTAACAGGGCCAAACAAGTCCATGTGCAACAGTTGTAAGCACTGACTAGTTTTGGACTCATCAATGGATTTGTAAGAGCTTTTATGTTGTTTCCCTTTTAAGCAAGAAACACAATGCTCATCACATTTAAATTCTTTTGATGGTAAACCTCTGACAAGGCTTTGTTTTGAGAGTGTGTTGATAGTATTAAGGTTGGTATGACCCAATCTCCTATGCCACAATTCTGTCTCCTTAGTGGAGGCAGCAGAAAACAGACAGACATTTGCCATAGGATTGTCCTTTAACATATCAACAACATACACATTGCCACTTCTATGAGCAACAAGCTGTGCTTTGCTCTCAGCAATAATGGTATCAATCTTTTTCACCACTTCTGGCCCAATAATCTTACAAGTTTTCTTTGTGAAAAATGAGCCATAACCTTTGTCACTCATTTGTGAAACACTCAGAAGATTAAACTTGAGATTATCAATAAGATTGACATTTTCAAACTTGAGTTTTCCTGCCTGTACAGTCCTTGAACCCAACACCTTACCTTTAGAATCATTACCAAAGGATATATCACCCCCTCCATGAGCCAAGAAGTCCAGAAGTAGGGCTCTACATCCTGTCATGTGCCTGGAACCTCCACTATCTACATACCAAAGACTATCTAAACAAGCAGAAGCTCCCTGCACATCAGTAAATGATTAGTTTTGGTGAGTGTCCAAAGCCAAATTGGCTTTGGATGGGTCCTCAGACCTTTCAGACTCAAGCTTTGGAAGGTGATCAGTGGTTTGGACCAATTTTTGAATTAAGGTCAACAACTACTGCTGACCATTTGCCAGTGCTTGTATGTCAACACTTGGGGCAGCAGTTGTTTGATCACTTCCTGACAGATGATAATACCCATATGGATTTCTGTTCACTCTTGGTTTAGAGGGTCTTTTTGGCTCCTCATAAACATGTGGCAGACTGTGACATGGAGGTTGACCATAACCTCTTGGGTATTTGCTTGTGGGTGGAGCATCTGTTACTTGGACATCTCTAGAAGCAGATGTTTCAAGCCTTTTTGTAACAGATGTTTGGGCAGGTGTGAAGGTCTGTTTGGGCTTTCCTTTTGGAGTACTAACCATAGGGTTTGCAAGAGTTTTTGCTTTGTATTCTTGTATTTTTACATCAAAATTTTTGAGATACAAGCACTCTTTGGTCTTGTGATTCTTTTTCCCACATATTGAGCATGTGGCTTTGGAATCACATTCACTTGTTCCTTTGTTGATGTCATATGCTTTTAGAAGAAAACAGTTTTTGGTGACATGATTCTTCTTTTCACAGAAATCACAAAACAAGTTAACAGTCTTTTCTTTCTTCTTCCCCTTTTCAGTTTTCTTTTCAGCAGATGTTTGAGCATCTGCTGGAGAATCTTTCAGGGGAATGACTTTTGCCAAGGGAATGACCCTTGCCTGAGGAGCTGTCTTTCCCTCAGGAGTTTTAAAATCTACAGGTTTATAATTCTCAAGAGTATCACACTCATCAGACCAAGTAGGTTTAAATTCATACTTTTCAAGTTCAGCAAAAGATGAGGAACCTTCTGGTTTTTCAAGAACAATTTTCTTACCATTTGGTTCAGTGATTTTAATCTCTTGACCCTGCAGGTTTGTTGGTACTATCTCAACAGACTTTTGACTCTTTGAGTCAGTGTTTTCAAAAGCTGGAGCAGTGGTTGCAAAACCAAAGCCAAACATCACATGACTTTTGGTTTGTTTGTTGAGTAGCATCTCAAAACCTCTACATGATTCCACCCATTTTTTACATTCAACTTGGGTGGACTCAAGCTCACTTTTACAACTTTGATATTTTGTTATCATAGTTTGGAGCTGGTCTTTGGTTATAGTTGCTTCATGTTTTAAACTGCTAATTTCAGATTCTTTTGCAGTTAAACTTGTTTTCAAATCTTTTGTGAGTTTTTCAAATTTAACTTCATCATCCAGAATTTTCTTTCTAAGGTTTTCATTCACCTCTTTGATGTTAGCAAATGCTATTACACATTTGTCAGAACACAATTCTTTAAGAATTTGAGGAGATACCTTAGCAGCAGCCATCAAAGCACAATCACACGTGCACTCACATTCATCAGATGCACCCCAGGGATCTGAGAGATTCACAACCTCTTCTTCAGGTTTTTCACCTGCAACAGCTTCACTAACAATATCATCAGTCACAACATCAGATTCAGTTACCACTTCCTCAGATTCAATCTCATCTACCATAGCCATGAAACAAAAATTTTCTGGTTCATTTTCAGCTTTGGCAACTAGTGCAAAATTCTCATCTGTTAGCTCATCAGGTAGACTGCTCCAATCAACAAAGCCTTGTGTAAAGAAGCTCTGTTGACTGGTCTCTGCAGGAGCAGAGGATGGAGCAGCAGTCGTTTGTACAGGTGGTTGAGCAACAGGTGTTTGCACATAATGAATCTGAGGAACAGTGGTTTGGACATACTGGACAGGAACAGTGTTTGAGGACTGTGCAAAATGAGCAGTGTTTTGCACATTTGGTCCAGGGGTATTATAGGAATTCTGATAAGTGTTGGTCTGTGGTCTTTGATTTGGATAGGTTATCATAGGTGTACCATGTTGACCCCTACATTCCCTAGCAAAATGACCAAACCTATGACATTTATAACACTTGATCTTTGATTTATCCAACCCAACCTTAGATCTGCCAGTCAACCCTGGAAACCTTCTCCCAGTTTTCTTGTAAAAATTATTAGTTCTTACACTGAGAAGGGCCAATTGGTGCATAATGTCCATTTCTTCCAAATCATCAGGGTCAAAGTATTTCAGGTCATCATACTCAAAGGATATATTGTCAGATGCCTGTATATCACCACCACTTGCTGTGAAAGCATAGTTTGGTGAATAAGAATCAGAGTTAAAACCAGAGTTAAAACCTGAAGTTATGTCAATAAAATGATCATAACTCTGATCCTTTGTGTTTCCAGGCACCTCATCATGACCCAAAAGTGTTGTATTCCCAAACACATAGTCATCAGACACTTTTCCAGAGTCCTGGAGCTTCTTTTTCTGGTTAAGCTCTCTTTCATAGGTCAAGAGCTTACCATGAAGCTGGGTCAGTGATAGGTCTTTAAATCCTATTGAGTTTCTCATTACAATAGCAATAGTGTCCCATTTGTCTGGTAATGATCTTAAAAACCTATGGTTCAAAGTTGAATGAGGGTAAGTAAGACCAACCAATTTTAGTTCACTAATTAAGCAATTAAATCTCTCAAACTGTTGAGTTAATGACTCTCCTTTGACATGACTGAATGTTTCATATTGTTGGTTAAGTATTTCACGGTTGTTTTCAATAACCTCCTCAGTCCCACCAAACTGCTCTTTCAGTGCATTCCACAACTCCTTTGCACTGTTACAGTGTAACAACCCAGCATATATATCATTGGGTAGAGCCATGGCCACAATACTGAAGGCCTTAGCATCTAGCTCAATTTTCTGAAAATCCGGGTCGGAGTAGTTTTCAAGTTTCTTTGGCTCAAACACTTTGGGATCTTCAGTACTCGGCACAGTCGGAACATGTGGTCCGAAGATAACCGACTTCCAACACCCAGTGTTTTGTTGAGCTAGAACATGGCTCATCCGACGTTGCCAGATATTGTATTCAGATCTGACAAGCATCGGTGGCTTGTTGTTCGTGCCAGTGTTATGTGGATCGTGATTGATAGAAGCCATTCTCTGATTTTTCAAAAACAAAGTCTGTTTAACAACGGTTGAAGCGAAATTAAACTATTACTCTGTTTTCAATCAAACTGACAAACGATATCAATAATTGTGAGCTGATTATTAAATTGATTTGTTAGATCGAATTTAATTGACCAAGCTCTGATACCAATTGTTAGGATCTGAGTTTGTTTGTTTTGATTGTTTAACTAAATGATGGTAATAATGAAATGAAAATAGAATGAAAGTGCAGCGGAATAATAAACTGTAAATCAAAACAAGAGAGTAAATGTTTTTAGATCGAATGCTTTCATTAATTCAAAGATTACAATCGTACAAGTTACTCCCCCTCAGCCTGATCACACAGTGTTTGTCAGAGAGAATGTTTTATGTGTGATGCAATAGAACAGTACATGCACTGTTCTATTTATAGACTGACTCAAACCACTGATGACCTAGGCTGACGTCACCTAAGACAGTGACCTCTAACAGAATAACAAACTTAAACATCTGCTATACAAATTACTGTTACATTGAAAGCACTGATAATAAACAGCTGTTAAAGATAAACTCTGATGGTCTTGTATCCACTGCTGGAGCCTAAGTGCTGTTGGTTCCAGCAGTGCTTTGGTCTTCAGTACTTGTATCAGCAGTTGCTCTTCATCAGACCTTTGGTCAGCAGTTGTTCTTCATCAGTTGTTTCCTCAGCAGTTCTTAATATCAGCAGTTGTTGAGCAGTTGTTTGGATAGAACAGTAGTTAGGGTCAGCAGTCTTTTGGGAGAAGCAAGTTGTAAAGACTGTTTATTCAAGGATCAAATAGATAGCATATTTTGGCTTTCCAATCATCTGTTCTTCTCCAGGTCAGCAGACCCAACATATATTATTCTAACTTTCTTTGTCAGCAGACCCAACATATATTATTCTAACTTTCTTTGTGATGACAATGTAACCTACAAATAAATTTAAAAAGTTAAAATTTATGTTGCCTAAATAAGCAAATGGTTACAATTTATGGAAAACACACAAATCAAATAGCCTTTTCCCTTTTTTTTCCCTTTTTTTTAGAGGTCTAAGAGTAAGGGGAGTGAGGGCGGGAGCTTTGGGGTGGGTTGCCAACCCAAGCCCCCCACACCACCTCTTCAATATTATGTCCAGGGTGTTGCCTCTTTGGCGTCGAGAACATCAATGGCGTGGGGCTCTCATGGGTGATGAGATGTAGCCACTTGATTAGCTGAACTTTTTTTTTTAAATTGACTAACCTTATTGTTTTATTATTTCGAAACCCAACCCCTCCACTCTCTACCATTTTGAGGCCTTGAGTTTTGCATCCTAGTTGTGCACATGGCAATTCATGCCCCCACTCTCTTTAGTCTAAGTGTATTTGTAGTAGATTCCCCATCCCCTACCACATATTACAGTAAATATTATTACATTTTCTCTCTTATTCAATTAAATAATACATGTGTAGAATAAGTGTTATGTAAAATTATTTAACATAGAAAGTGTATACATTTACCATTATTTTTTCTCTATCCTCCATTCACAACCATTTTTAACAAATGTTAAAAAATAATTGCAAAAAAAGTGTGTTTCCTCAAATATCTCAAAATTTCCCAAAAATACAGATAAACAGTGAGTTCTTTTTCAATTTCATTCACAATCTCATTCTAAAATATAAGTGATTCACTCACAAAAATACGGGTAAAGAATGCTAATGCTCTCTAAGTGTTTAAATGTCAACCACATGATTTGATGTTATGCGGGCTAACCATAGCATGTCATGATGGTTTAATAAATAATTAAGAAATAATTTAATTCATATGGTTAAAAATAACTTACTAATAAATTAATAAGGTTAAATGTTTATCTATACTATATTATAAAGCATTTCTCAAGAATTTTTTAAAAGACTAGTGGGAAGCCCGCACGTTGTAGTGGGGATGTAATCGGGGTCTATTCACCTATTGTCCATCGACTACGCCTTTCGGCCTGATATTAGTTTAAGTTGTTATTGTGCCGTAAATGACTTATTGAATATAGGAACACAAAATACGCTTTATTGCCAAATTCTCAAATTACAAAGTAAATAATTATCTGCCAAAGCTTCAAACTCATGGTATTGGATTTGTGACACAATATCCGTTGACATGTTGCCATTAGAGATAGTAAAAGAAGCGAGCTTGATTGTCGTTGGAGACGGTGAAAAAGAATGAGCCGGTATGCCAATAATTCTTGAGTTGCCGTTGGGGATGGTCTCTTCAACATGGTTAATAATAGTTTTGACAAATTTGAACACTCCCCTAACTTTTGAAGCATTGTGGATTCATGAATTCAGATTTACAGACTACAAATACGCACGCTGGGCATGCTATTTAGCCATAGTGCTAGCGTTGCAGATCATTTTTTGGAAGGCTATGTCGTATCGTCTAAGCATTTTTTACACCTGTTTTGCTTCGTTGCATCCGCTGCTATTACTTTCTTAAATACTCGTGTGTATGTTTGGTTAAACTTTATTCTTGTTTGGTTCATACACATTTTCATGTTTATTCTGTATTTTTTTGTTGGTGTACTTTCTATTCTGTTCAATAGGCCGCATGTTTTGTTTTAGGCTCCGTCTATTCCCACCCCTCCTATTTTCACCCCCCCCCCCAAGCGTCTCGCTTAGGCCTAAGCGAGGCGCTTGGAAGCTGAATTCGAGGAGGTCAGTACGAGGGGCAGAAAAAGCTGATTTTTAGGCCTAAGCATCTCGCTTAGGCCTAAGCGAGGCGCTTAGGATCAATTTTTTATTTTTTTTTTTTGGTCTTTTTAGTTAGTTTTTTGTTTTTTTTTTAATATAATTATTATAAAAAATATTTTTATAATAATGACTTGCATGAAAAGTAAGTGTGAAGATCAAGATCAAGAAGTACAGTACGGTCAAACTCCGGGGGTTGTGTTGTATGTATAAAATAGTGAATAATTGTAGTGTGTTCGGTGAATTTTGACTTGCTTGCATAGGAATCTTGACTGCTACAACATAACTTGCACCGGCTTGAGAAATGAGTTTAATTAGCTTAAATCTCTCTGATCCATGATATGAGAGCAATATAAAAAAATGTTTTTTTGACTTGACTTGCTTGCATGAAAAGGCAACATGGAATGAGATGATCTCGATTTTCGTACAAAGTAAAAGTCAGTTGTTATCGGAGAGATAGCTGTCAACGATCAAGGCAACATACTTGAAATCAATGGGAAGGTTAACAATTCCTGCTCATCTTGATGATATCTTCATCAATCTCCTTGATCTACGCATAAGTGTTAAAAGTATCAAGACTATGAAATTAGTAAAACAACTTTTCAGTTGTTATCAGACGAGGACTTGCCTGTGTTGCCGCATTTAATGAAATTTAACGCGCATACCGCATTCATTGTTATAGAGAGAGATGATATGAGAGAAATATAAAAAAATGTTTTTTTGACTTGACTTGCTTGCATGAAAAGTAATGATCAGGAACATTCCAAATAACCGTCCAATTTCAGCTAAGGAGGTATATGTACAATGATGTGGTTTCTTTTAGATAAGGAGGTATATGTACAACGATGAAGACAACCTGAAAGTGGATACCATGGATCAGAGAGATTCAAGCTAATTAAACTTATATCTCAAGCTAATTAAACGAAGCGAAACGGGGAGATATAATTTTCTTGGCTTGGAAACAACTTAAAAGAACCAAAAATGAATTAAAATTATTTTTTGGTGATTAACAGTCCAAATACCTGTAGCATCCTTGATCATCTTCTTGTAATTACTTTCTATTGTTTCGGGTTCCCTTCCATCGATGACAATTATCTCTCTGAGATGATAGCTTCTCTTCAGATTCTGATTGCACCGGTAGAATTGGAATTGGAATTGGAATTAATGAGACAACTTTTCAGTTGTTATCCGAGAGATAGCGGTCAACGATGAAGACAATCTGAAAGTGGATACCATGGATCAGAAAGATTCAAGCTAACTAAACTCATATCTCAAGCCGGTGCAAGAGGGTCACTATTCGTATATAAAGAACATTAATTTATTCTGTTTCATCTTTGTTATTTTGATAATTATCGTATTTGCAACTTAGTTCCTTTGATTCATCATTGTTGTACAAAGCTGGATGTTCGTACGGGAAAACCAAAACGAGCAATAAACGAAGCGAAACGGGGAGATATAATTTTCTTGGCTTGGAAACAACTTAAAAGAACCAAAAATGAATTAAAATTATTTTTTGGTGATTAACAGATAATTTTAAAGAATTAAAAGAAATTCAATTTTTTTATAAAAAATGTCCACACGCCTCGCTTTGGTCAAAGCGAGGCGTTTGCCTGCCTCGCTTTGGCCAAAGCTAGGCACAAACAGCCTAGCTTTGGCCAAAGCGAGGCAAGCAAACGCCTCGCTTTGACCAAAGCGAGGCGTTTGGACTTTTTTTTAAAAAAATTGAATTTCTTTTAATTCTTTAAAATTATCTGTTAATCACCAAAAAATAATTTTAATTCATTTTTGGTTCTTTTAAGTTGTTTCCAAGCCAAGAAAATTATATCTCCCCGTTTCGCTTCGTTTATTGCTCGTTTTGGTTTTCCCGTACGAACATCCAGCTTTGTACAACTTTGATGAATCATTGTACGTGGTCCTCCGAGTAAACCTAACTCGCAACAATTGTTTTTAATTCATTTTTAAGTGTTTTTAATTACTTTTCGAGAAATGATAATTTTCAGATATTACAGATCAAGGTGTTACCAAGCATGTCAAGAAATGATAATTTTCAAATATTGTAGATCAAGGTGTTACCAAGCATGTCAAGAAATGATAATTTTCAAATATTGCAGATCAAGGAAAGAATGAAAATACGTGATGCACATACCGTGAGTGTAGTCCATTGATGTATTAATATATTATTAATCGCAAGTTTCAATACTAGATAATGCACGTAACTCCCTAGGAGTCTTGAAGACGAATTGAATTTTACAAGATACTTGAAACAAGGTATGGATACCATGGATCAGAGAGATTCAAGCTAATTAAACTCATATCTCAAGCCGGTTGATATAGAGTATATCAGAGAAAGATTTAGTTGAAAGTGGATATAACTGGACAGTGAGATTGATAACTTCTCTATGGAAGTTGCTACAATAGTTAAACAAAAGCTGAAATTGAACAGTTATTTGGAATGTTTCTGATCATTACAGTTATGCCTTTTTTGGTGAAATGAACTTGAAGAAATGATTTGGTGGATATATCATGAGTTAAACAAAAGCTGAAATTGGACGATTATTTGGAATGTTCCTGATCATTACTTTTCATGCAAGCAAGTACAATTCAGATCATTACTTTTCATGCAAGCAAGTAAAATTCAGTTGTTGGACAGTGAGATTGATAACTGGACAGGTTAGCCAAACCATACGAGGGTGGCAGGAAAAAGTTGACATTTTGATCCCGTTCAGGTGCTTAAGTCCACCTTGAAGACTGAATGTGACTACGCCATGTTTCACGTCATGCTTTCATCCTTCATTCCCGTTCAGGTGCTTAAGTCCACCTTGCTTGCATGAAAAGTAACGATCAGGTTGCCTTCATCGTTGACCGATATCTCTCCGATAACAGTCAATCTCACTGTAATGATCAAGAATATTCCAAATAACTGTATAATTTCAGCTTTTGTTTAACTATTTTAGCAACAGTCCAAATAACTCGTGTACAGCCTTTATCAGGTTCTTTTGGCCACAGGTACAGAAAGGTTATAAATGTTCATGTCGTTTCAGGTTGCCTTCATCGTTGACCGATATCTCTCCGATAACAACTGAATTTTACTTTGTTATAGAGAGAAATGAACAGTCGGATCGACTGTTGGTTGGTATATTGAGAGCAAACCGACGATCATTCAAAATTTAAAGTTACCGCTAACCTCTGCGCCATCATCGACTACAGCAAACCGACGATCTTCCTCCACGGCACTCCTAATGGGCCTCTCTTTATTTCACGGTACGATTTGTGTTTTTGTTGCTTTATAAATAATAAGTTTTGTGTTTATCAAACCCTAACGTCTGAGCAATGATTTATTAAATCGTTTTACTAATTTCCGATTCTTGATACTTTCATAAATCGTTTTACTAATTTCCGATTCTTGATAATAATAAATTATTATAATAATAAAACAAAGGAACTAAATTACAAATATAATAAAATAATAATAATAATAATAATGTTTATTGAGCAATATCTTCGACCTCTCTTATAATCCGGTAAATATGGATATTGTCTTTCACATCCGGATGGGTCAAACACAAAAAAGTCAAACACCATGTCTCCTTTGTGACTCATAGTAGTCTTGAAGACGAAATGAATTTTACAAGATACTTGAAACAAGGTATGGATATGGAGAATAAATATTTGACTATACGTGGTTGATGATGTCAAGTTTAAGTCGTTGATTCATTTGGAAATCGAAAACGCCTATCGTCACTCTGTATAGAGAAGAAAAACAACAACCGAATATTTAGTTCTCTCCGAACTTCAGCTTCCAAAATACGACGTCGTTGTAGCTCATATGTTATTATCCCTTCTCTTATTCTCTGTTTCTCTAGTTCTCGATGGATTATTGCTCTCATATCGACTCTCACAATTATTCACAATTTTATACATACAACACACCTTCATCGTTGACCGTACTGTTCTTCTTGACTCATAGTAGTCTTGAAGACGAAATGAATTTTACAAGATACTTGAAACAAGGTATGGATATGGAGAATAAATATTTGACTATACGTGGTTGATGATGTCAAGTTTAAGTCGTTGATTCATTTGGAAATCGAAAACGCCTATCGTCACTCTGTATAGAGAAGAAAAACAACAACCGAATATTTAGTTCTCTCCGAACTTCAGCTTCCAAAATACGACGTCGTTGTAGCTCATATGTTATTATCCCTTCTCTTATTCTCTGTTTCTCTAGTTCTCGATGGATTATTGCTCTCATATCGACTCTCACAATTATTCACAATTTTATACATACAACACACCTTCATCGTTGACCGTACTGTTCTTCTTGACTCATAGTAGTCTTGAAGACGAAATGAATTTTACAAGATACTTGAAACAAGGTATGGATATGGAGAATAAATATTTGACTATACGTGGTTGATGATGTCAAGTTTAAGTCGTTGATTCATTTGGAAATCGAAAACGCCTATCGTCACTCTGTATAGAGAAGAAAAACAACAACCGAATATTTAGTTCTCTCCGAACTTCAGCTTCCAAAATACGACGTCGTTGTAGCTCATATGTTATTATCTCTTCTCTTATTCTCTGTTTCTCTAGTTCTCGATGGATTATTGCTCTCATATCGACTCTCACAATTATTCACAATTTTATACATACAACACACCTTCATCGTTGACCGTACTGTTCTTCTTGATCTTTTTATGTATGAATAGTGACCCTCTGGCAAACCTACCTCTGTTTTGAATTTGTTGCTTCCATAGAGAAGTTATCAATCTCACTGTAATGAGATATGAGTTTGATTTTGTTGCTTCCTATGCAAGCAAGTCAAATTCAGTTGTTAGACCAACTTGAGATATGAGTTTGATTAGCTTGAATCTCTTTGATCCATGGTATCCAGTCTTCAAGGTGGACTTAAGCACCTGAACGGGAAGTTGAAATTTTGAATGATGTTCGTCGACTGCACCGAACACACTACAATTATTCACAATTTTATACATACAACACACCTTCATCGTTGACCGTACTGTTCTTCTTGATCTTGATCTTCACACTTGCTTTTGACAAAGGTCTGGCTGACCTGAAGTTCCTTTGCAACCAGGTAAAAAGGAACTAAGTTGCAGATATAAAAATCCATCACATCACGATTATACTCTTTATGTATGAATAGTGACCCTCTAAGTGTGGTATGCTCAAAGATTTAAGTTAAAAATATTTTGTAAGGATTTATTTATAGATTAATGACTCAACTTTTCAGTTGTTATCCGAGAGATAGCGGTCAACGATGAAGACAGCCTGAAAGTGGATACCATGGATCAGAGAGATTCAAGCTAATTAAACTCATATTTCAAGCCGGTGCAAGTTATGTTGAAGCATTTTTGATCATCTTCTTGTAATTACTTGACAGATATCTCTCTGAGATGATAGCTTCTCTTCAGATTCTGAAAGTGGATACCATGGATCAGAGAGATTCAAGCTAATTAAACTCATATCTCAAGCCGGTGCAAGTTATGTTGAAGCATCTTTGATCATCTTCTTGTAATTACTTGACAGATATCTCTCTGAGATGATAGCTTCTCTTCAGATTCTGAAAGTGGATACCATGGATCAGAGAGATTCAAGCTAATTAAACTCATAGGTAAGAACATTGTGGATAAGTAACCTAGTAACCTCTACAATGATGTGATTTGTTTTTAAATAAGGAGGTATATGTACAATGAACTTTTTATGCTAAATAATGGCAGGTTTGCCAGAGGGTCACTATTCATACACACAACTTTTTGCTCTAGTGGTGTGCTCTACCTTTTTGACAAACACCTGGCTAACCTGTCCAGTTATCAATCTCATTGGCAATCATCTGGTGCAAGTTATGTTGAAGCTCATATGTTATTATCTCTTCTCTTATGCTCTCATATCATGGATCAGAGAGATTTAAGCTAATTAAACTCATATCTATGGGAAGGTAAACATATATAACATTCTCTTCTTCTTCCCTTACAAATCACTTTGCCATTAATACAAAATCACATTTGTGCATGACATTACATTCTGCATGTGTCATTTCATAACTTGCACCGGCTTGAGATATAGAGAGCAAACCGACGATCATTCAAAATTTAAAGTTACCGCTAACCTCTGTTGCGCCATCATCGTTGACAGATATCTCTCTGAGATGATAGCTTCTCTTCAGATTCTGATTGCACCGGTGGAATTGGAATTGGAATTGGAATTGGAATTAATGAGACAACTTTTCAGTTGTTATCCGAGAGATAGCGGTCAACGATGAAGACAACCTGAAAACAACTGGATACCATGGATCAGAGAGATTCAAGCTAACTAAACTCATATCTCAAGCCGGTGCAAGTTATGTTGTAGCTTCTTTGATCATCTTCTTTGTAATTACTTTTTATTGTTTCGGGTTCCCTTCCATCGTTTGACAGATATCTCTCTAAGATGATAAAGGTAGATCATGGAAAGTTGAACTCAATAAAACAAAGATGAAACCGATTAATGTTCTTTATATATGAATAGTGACCCTCTTGCAATACTTGTAATTACTTTCTATTGTTTAGCGCCGATCAGATTGTTTAAAAGTATCAAGACTATGAAATTAGTAAAACAACTGAATTTTACTTGCTTGCATGAAAAGTTCAATTTCAGTTCAAACTTTTCAAACACCTGCAACATCTCAAGAGTCGAGGTCCTCTGAAAAAGACATCGTACAATGAACTTTTCATGCAAGCAAGTAAAATTCAGTTGGTATTAATGGCAAGATATGTGGCTTTAGTCCTTTACGCAGGATATTCATGTGAGAATGATTTCGTTACAACATAACTTGCACCGGCTTGAGATATGAGTTTAATTAGCTTGAATCTCTCTGATCCATGGTATCCACTTTCAGGTTGTCTTCATCGTTGACCGCTATCTCTCGGATAACAACTGAAAAGTAATTACAAGAAGATGATGTTAAGTTTAAGTCATTGACATTTAATTTTTTTTTAACTTTTTATAATTATTAGATTAAAAAAAAAACAACTCAAAACACCAAAAAACTACCAAAATAAAACACCCCCCAGAAGCGCCTCGCTTAGGCCTAAGCGAGGCGCTTCTGGGGGTGTAAATAGAAGCTGGGGGGTTTAAATATCACCACCCTTGTTTTATGTTTGGTTTTAGTTACACAGTTTTTATTTAATTAGGTTTTGCCTTAATTTGAAGAGTCAAATTCCAGCGTGTTTATTTAATTAGGTTTTGCTCGTAGAGGTCCCTACTGCTCGTAGAGAACTCTGTCAAATGTGGTCCACACTTGCCAATCATTGACAATCATTTAATGACATCTCTACTGTTCGTAGAGGCCTCTACGAGCAGTAGAGTTTAACTTGAATTCGTTTTCTTTCGTTTTGGATGGCATGAACATAAAAAAACTGAACAAATATTACAAAAATAATTTTTTTAGTGTTCTCTACGGCTAGTAGTGGTCTCTACGAGCCGTAGAGTTAATATAAATTCAATTAAAACTAGCTTGTAGAGGAGCTCTATGACTCGTAGAAGTATCCTCTACGACTAGTAGAGGTCTCTACTGGTGGTAGAGAAACAAATAATAAAAAAATAATTATTTTTATTATTATTATAAATTATACTATTATTTAAAAAAATAAAAAAAAAAA
The DNA here is from genome assembly GCA_028751855.1 of Ambrosia trifida. Classification (NCBI taxonomy): domain Eukaryota; kingdom Viridiplantae; phylum Streptophyta; class Magnoliopsida; order Asterales; family Asteraceae; genus Ambrosia; species Ambrosia trifida. Next base: position 84,717,064 of record CM054122.1, read on the forward strand.
GAAAATAAAAATGTGTGTTATTCTACGACTAGTAGAGGCCTCTACTGGTAGTAGAGAAAATCTCCACGAGTCATAGAGTTCATCTACGAGCTGACTGACACGCCTGCATGGACTCTGAACATTGAATGTTCTGTGGGCCTCCATCTCTACAGCTCGTAGAGACCTCTACGAGTCGTAGTAGGATTAGGTTTTTAGGGCAACAAAGCTCTACCACTCGTAAAGGCCTCTACTAGTAGTAGAGTTTTATGGGTTTCAGTGCTCTGACACCTCTACTGCTCGTAGAGGCCTCTACGAGCAGTAGAGTTGTGTAAAACCTAAAAAAACCTCCGGTGCAAATAACATCACCCATAATTATTTATTTTATAGTACAAATTTGTTGGTCCTAAAGTGGAATAACAGTACAACTGTACAAGAAATTGATAACTACAAATAACAAGATTTTATTAATTGATGGATTTTGTACAACTGAATTATTCTTCTTCATCATCATCTTTGTTCACGGTTTGGATTTGTGTGTGTACAAATCATCTTGGTAACCGAAAAATGTTGTATGTGTAACATGTGATTGTGTATGTACTATTATATATTATACTAGATTTTTTTTTTAAAGATAAATTTCATTTAAAAATGTCACAAGAGGACCCAAGGGCTCTAAAAACGACATTACATCAAGTTTAAAGGAAAATTACACCAAACATTCCAATCGATATTTTTAATTTTGGATCTATTTCGGATCCAAAAATACAACGTAGTTTTTATGATTTCCACAACTTCAATCGGTCTTCGGCTTTTACCTTTGAAACTTCTATTATTTCTTTCCGCCCACATAGTGGAAATAATAATCCCTTTCAATATGTATCTGCCTTGCTTCGAAATAGATTGTAATTTTTTTTTAATATTATAAGACTATATATATTAATATTATAAAAGACCAACAAGAATTCGAAATGGATTGTAAATCCATCATCTTAAGGAGGTCCGAAACATCAAAAGCGAGCATAGGGGCCAGACGACACCAATTTTGAATCCTGGACCAGAATTTATCCGTATAAAAACATCCGGTGAACAAGTGAAGCGATGTCTCTTCTTCCGAGTTGCATAACACACACACTGCATTCGGTAAAGGGACTCCAGGTTTGAGCAGCTCCGTCTCCGTCATTAAGAGTAGCTCTCCAGGCCATAACTTTACACTTCAAAGGCACCCAAGCTTTCCAATTCATGTTCCAGCTATTTGTTCCTGCAGAATTACTCGTCATCAGACGTTTAGCCGAGTTCACCAAGAAAGAACCATCGTTGTCAGCAATCCACTTCCAGCCATCTATGTCTCCTTTCCAATCATAGTCGTGCATCTCAGACAACAAGCCGAACAGTTCAGTGATCTGCTCCAGTGTTGAAGGTTCCGCATACCACTCACACTTCAGTGTTTTACAACCATTTATCACTTGCAATCTATCCGACACTGTCACCCATTTGTTCTTTTCGATTCTGAAAAGATTAGGGTAAATATTACGAAGAGGTTCATCATGAAGCCAAGCGTCTACCCAGAAATTAATAGATGTCCCATCTCCCACAACGCCGACAAAATAGCTATTTAGCGTATTGTCGTTCCAGATTTTCTTTTCTCCTGTTTTCATAATGAATTTCCAACATCCACTTCCCAAAGTAGAACATGGCAACAAAGTCCAAGATCTACTCGACCAGTGACAACCCAAAACCACTTTTTTCCAAAGACTTTTATCTTCTTTCTTGAAACGCCAAGTCCACTTGAGGAGAAGAGCATCATTAACGTGTTGCAATTTGGTGATTCCCAATCCCCCGGCCTTCTTTAGAGAAGTAACAATATCCCACGCCACCCGGTTTATTTTTTTTTCTTCACTAGAACCGGCCTAAAGAAAACGCCTCATTGTTGCCTCAATATTCTCAATAACCGCCTTAGGAGCTTTATAAAGAGAAAGATAATAAATCGGCAAATTCTCTAGAACCGATTTAATAAAGATTAATCGCCCCCCAATGGATAAATGTCTAGCTTTCCAAGATACCAATCGATTCTTTATCACTTCGATAACTGAATCCCAATTACCGATTTTAGACATTTTGGCTCTCACTTTTATTCCCAAATAAATAAAAGGAAAAGCCCATCGCTTACAACCCAAAACCTCCATCATACTATCCACTTCCATGTCTTCCGTACCGACCCCGAATAAATTAGATTTATGTAGGTTTATACGTAAACCCGAACATAAGTAAAAAAACTCTAAGAATTCGAGCCGTACATTGAAGATTATCCCTAGACCATTCTCCCATAATAAGAGTATCATCCGCATAGAAAAGATGGTTGATGTCCACTTCGTTTACCGACAAACTAATGCCTTTATGTTCTCCAATATTTTTTGCTTTCTCCAACATCCACGAAAGACATTCCATAACAATAAAAAATAAGAAAGGCGATAATGGGTCACCTTGACGAAGACCCTTTTCACTATTAAATTGAAAAGTAGGTGACCCATTAACAAGTATAGAAGCTCGACTAGTAATAGAAATACTGCATGGTGGTGCCAGAGGTGGTGGAGAGGTGATGAGCAGCAAAGAAGAGACTCAAATGGAAGATCAAGAAGAAATGGAGGGCGGTGATCGATAGAAGTTACGAGATTGGTGTTGGTTAGACTGTTCTACTAGTTTATAAACACGGTTTGACTTTTGATGTCAAAGTTGTTGTCATCCAATCAATCAAAGCTGTTGATGGATGTTGCGGGTCAAGTGGTTGGATGTTGCGGGTCAAGTGGTTCAGTCGATAATAGTTGCTCTAACATCTTCATCTTTTATGGTTCCGACAACTAGGTGGTGGTGTTGTTTGAGTTGCAGGTGTGGTGGCAGTGATGGCGGTGGTAGTGGTGGTGGAGTTGGATTAATGGTGGTGATGGTGTTGACAAAAATACAAACAAAAAGATGAAGGAGAGACAGAGTAGATACACACATTGTTGAATTTAGGGTTTTGTTTTATAAGGGTTTGTGACATTAGAAGTGAAGAGGATGAATTTGGGGTGAACTGTTGATTGTGTGTGAGTTAAATAGGGTGGGGATTAAAAAGAAATGAATTGACAAAAATGCCCATAACTTAACTGACATTGACGAATGGGGCTAACGAGTTGGATGAAACCTGCAAGAATTTGAAAACTTTTGGATTCAGACGAGAAAAAATAAACGTTTGGATGAAACTAGCAAAAAATGTCAAACTTTAAAATGACATTTAACTCTGTTACACGAGAAAAACAAATAGATGAACCAAGAACTTGTTCTTATGTAAATATTTCACCGATATCTTAACTTTATGTTGCTATACTTGACTAACAAACCCCACCCATGTCAGTGGACAATCTTGGATTTTGGTTCAGCTTATCACATACACTATTGTCTTGGATATGTTGGTTCAGCTTATCACATACACTATCTACTCAGGATCATAGAAATTGAATAATATTTAAATAAAAGCATAACTAGAAATAAAATTTAATTACAGTTGGTAAATGTCTCACCAATATTTTAACTTTTTTTGCAGTCAAAATATAGTCACTGTACAGTATTTACAGTTTGAATTATTGAAGCGTAAGCTCTTATTGGCAATTTTCTTTGAATTTCTTTCCTTTCATAGTTTATAATTATATCCGATTATTTGAGGCAGCTAGATCTGGGATTTATGAGAAGTTTGCCGCAAATACTTGGTCAGAAAATCCAACAAAATCTAAGCTAAGTAGCAAGGAGTATTTTGATGTTTGATTCGACATTAGTTGAAGTAACATGTTTTGACTATCTATCAAGTTTTACTTGCAACAATAGTTTCACCTATAGGAAAAAATAGTGATATGTGGCTATGGATACAGTTTACAACTTTTGGTTTTCTTTCCTGTTCGAGAAAGCTATTAACATATAACCAGGTGAATATTAATTAAAAGGTGGGAAAAAGGTTATATATGTTGACCGACTGCTTTAATTTTTTGGATATGTTACTCATGAGCGACTAATGATCCCTGACTTCGTGTTCCAGTTGAGTTGCGCCTTAACCTTTCTCTCCTTTAAGTTTAATTTTTTCTTGCATTACATTTTTTATGTGACATGTAGACATGACTTGGAAGTGAATGGAGGGGAATGGCTAATTATCGATACAAGAACAAAATATGTATGCATTGGCATTGAGGCATCAGATTTCGCATGAACCAACGGTCCACTATAGCTCTTCCATTCCACCAATCACCTGGATTTTGGAGATGAGCCTTATTGTAGGGAATTAAGTTCCTTCCATTACTCATTAACAACATACAATATATAGAGTACAAGGCATCTCCTATTTTAGGATGGAATTAAATACAATTAATACATTTTAATGTGTGACAACTAATTACAATCAATCGGTGACTTGATTGGTGGTTCTATTACACCACCGCAGTCGAAGCGGGAGGCGAACGGATGCTTAGACCGGCTCGAAAATCATCGAAGAGAACCCGAGGAAGGCCTTTTGTGAATATATCGGCTACTTGGAATAGTGAAGGCATGTGAAGGATGCGAACCAAACCCTTTTGAACGTGTTCTCTGACGAAGTGGATATCCAATTCAATATGCTTGGTTCTCTGGTGTTGTACCGGGTTACCGGAAAGATAAATAGCACTGACGTTATCGCAATAAACCAATGATGCTTTAGCTAAGGGGCGATGTAGTTCAAGTAGAGGATTGCGCAACCAACAAATTTTTGCGACAACGTTTGCGATCCCTCGGTATTCGGCTTCAGCACTGGACCGTGCGATAGTAGACTGTCGCTTAGAGGACCATGAAACTAGATTATCCCCCAGATAGACACAGTAGCCAGAAGTGAAGTGGAGCGACGCGTGTTAGGGCAACCGGCCCAATCGGCATCGGTATAGGCTCGTATGGAGAGAGCCGAGGAGGAGGATAAGTGAAGGCCAAAATCTGTAGTGCCCTGGTGATACCGTGTGATACGTTTAAGGGCATTCCAGTGCGCAAGACAGGGAGCATGCATATGCATGCATATCTGTTGTACGGCATATGTGATATCTGGCTGGGTGAAGGTGAGGTATTGAAGAGCTCCAGCGAGGCTTCGGTAAGTGGTTGGGTCATCATATGGTACATCCAGTTCACTAGCTAATTTGCTCTATGTATCCACAGGAGTGGCCGAAGGTTTGCAGGTGTCCATGCCTGCACGGTGAATGATATCCTTGGTATAGGACTGCTGAGACAGGAATAGGCTGTTACCTATCCTAGTGACCGAAATACCTAGAAAATATGATAGAGGACCCAAATCTTTCATTGCACACTCACCAGAGAGGATAGTCATGAGACGCTGGCGCAGGAGATCAGAAGATGTGGTGAGTATAATGTCGTCAACATAGATCAGAAGATAAGCGATGTCAGTGCCATGATGATAGATGAATAGTGTAACACCCCGGTTTGAGGCCCAGAATTTTACGCGACTAAAGATAGTATAATGAATAAACATTATTATACGCGAGTGAGGTTTACGGGTCCGATCCTATACGCGATATTATTTAATTACTAAAGTGGTGATTACTCACCACTTTGGACACTTGTCCCCACCACCTTGTGGCTTGTTTGACACAACACACGCCTCACCCCCTATTTTAAAAACCCACGCACAGACACATCTCTTGCCACACTTATTTTATAAATCACTCTCTCTCACTTACATAATATACATACACATTGCACCAATATTCAGAGCAGTAGAGGACAGAGGAAGAGGAGTCGCAGAGATAGAGATGGAGGAAGAGAGAAGAAACCGAGGAGGAGAAGGCGTCGGCTATGACATATGGCCGGACGATTGTTCAGTATCGCGCAGAGAGAGAGATCGATTGAGATGATGATTATTGAAGGCGATGGCGGCGCTGGTCAAAGGTCCCGATGGTGTTTTCTCGGCAACAGTAGGTGCTATCACATCTTCTCCTTGCTTAGGTTTTCTGATCTATATAGATGGTGGTAGGAACTAATAGTTAGGGATGAGTATACAAGGCCGAATACCGATCCCGTCCCGTCCCGATATTGTACCGAACCGATACCGAACCGAGGGGTTTCGGGATCGGTATCGGTACCCATATTTATGGATTTTCGGTTTCGGTATTATCGGTATCGGTACGGGATCGGTATGGTATCGGTATTTCCGATACCATACAGGTACCGTACCGATACCGAACCGATACCGTACCGTACCGTATGTGTTCGGTATCGGTATCGGTATTGGTTTTTTGGACTTTTCGGTATCGGTATTGTTGGGATCGGTATCGGTTCGGTACCGATACCTTCCCGAGCTCATCCCTACTAATAGTGTTTATTGACCCTTGATGTGGATGTTACACCGGTGAAGCTGAGGAAGACAACGGTGACGGTGGAAGGGGGTTCTGGCGAGAGATGACGACGGCGGTGGTTGGCGTTAATAGCCAATACAGGTTGTGACGGAGCTGAGGTATAATCAGACGTGTTTGGAAACGGGTCAGAACTCGGGTTAGCAAGATGGTCAATACCAGACGACATGATCAACCATTCCAGTTCTGGTCAACTTGAACCTGATCCGAACATGAGGTACACTCGCACACTCGAACTATTGTAAGTATGATATCCGAATACATTTATTATTATCCGTGAGTATACGCATGTGGGATAGACGAGCATAACCAATCCAGACTGGCTTGTGAAATATATATATATATAACTAAACATAATAAAAGTATATATTGATATAGACTAAGGTGCTGTTTGTTTTTTCTGCAAGAAAAGGTCTGCAGTCTGCGGACCATATCTGCAGACATCTGCAGGAGAAGAGGTGGACCAAAGGTCTGCAGTGTGCAAGAAGAAGACTGTTTGTTTGTTAATGTCTGCAAGTTGCTGAAATAAACTGAAATTTAAATAAACTGATTTTTTACAGCAGTCTGGTGGTAAACGGTGGTGTGGTGGACGGTGGTGGTGGACTGTGGTGGTGATGGACGGTGGTAGGTGGTGGTGGACCGTGGTGGTGGGTAGTGGTGGTGGACCATGGTGGTGGTGGGTGGTGGTGGACCGTGGTTGTGGACGGTGGTAGGTGGTGGTGGATGGTGGTAGGTGGACCGTGGTAGTGGTGAGTGGTGGTGGACGGTGGGTGGTAGTGGTGGACCGTGGTGGTGGTGGATGGTGGCAGGTGGTGGACGGTGGACCGTGGTTGATGGTGGTGGTGGTAGACGGTGGTGGTGGTGGACCATGGTGGTGGTGAACGGTGGTGGTGGGTTGTAGTGGTGGACCGTGGTGGTGGTGGGTGGTGGTGGTGGACGGTGGTAGTGGTGGTGGTGGGTCATGGTGGACGGTGGTGGTGGTGGGGGGTGGTGGTGGACGGTGGTGGTGGATGGTGGTGGTGGACCATGGTGGTGGTGAACGGTGGTGGTGGGTGGTGGTGGACCGTGGTGGTGGGTGGTGGTGGACCATGGTAGTGGTGGTGGGTGGCGGTGGTGGTGGTGGGTGGCGATGGTGGTGGGTGGTGGGTCGTGGTGGTGGTGGACCGTGGTGGTGGTGGACTGTGGTGGTGGTGGTTGGTGGTGGTGTTGGTGGTGGGTGAGGAGAAGAGAAGTGGAGAAGACCTTTGAAGACCTTAGAAGACTTTGAAACAAGTCTTCACCAAGAAGAGGTCAGGAAGACCTTTTTGAGTGAAAGGTCTTCCAAAAAAACAAACAATCTGCAGACCCCAAAGGTCTGCGCGCGTCTGCGTGGTGCAGACAAAAGAGGTCAGAAGTGCTTCTGAGCAAAAAACAAACAACAACTAAGTATTTGGTATCTGTATGTGACTTGGGAAATTAGTTGTGGTACTTGGGACCTTAGATATGAGGATATTAATAGGCAAAAGACACAAAATACGGGATATATAACCAAATGGATCATGGCCTAATGAAACATAGAAATCCTAGTCTTTGACGCCTTCGAGATATGGAGAAACCAATATCATGGATGAGTAATGAACGATTAGCTAATATTAGATGACACTTGGTCGATATGATATTGATGGCGATTTGAACGTAGGGACATGATAGCGAAACATAATATATGTTCGACTTTATTGAGTAAGACATTGGACGATACTTGTAATACGGACATCATATGAATATTGGACATAAAACGCTAAACTCGACCCTTGGAACGTGTAATATTATAACATATATATATTGGTTATTTAGTTATTACTTACTATTTAGATTACATATACTCATGGGATCCGAGAGCTTCATATGTAGAACTTTGGATCAAAAGATATTCGATACATGAATAGATAAATACACTAAAAGCGATATTAGAAACTAAAAGGAGTTATAGCTCGCCCACACGTGTAACCACGATGTTGGTTTCACGCGCTAATATTTATGGACTTGAATAGGGTCTTGCCAGTGATTGGTAAAAAGGATCTTAACTTGGGACATTGTGTGACGAGATGTAATACGTTGTCAAGGTGAGTTCCGTGTACCATCCCCTCTTTTTGTGTTTTAACTGTTTTGGGAGAACATATGCTTGTGTGTGTGTGATTGAATTGTTTTGATGTGACAAGATACTTGCTGCCAGATAACCATACTGACACTCATTAACCCATGGGATTGGGCCACTTAATATATGGGTAGTACTACTTGGGGAAACCCCTACACACAGTGGATCCGGAAGCCCGAAAAACCCTCCACTGAGGTCCACGGGGCCGTTGTGACATGTATTTTGCTAGGAGAATCTATAATGGCAGTAGATAGATTCTGTGTTAAGGTTTGAGGTGTCGCTTGTACATCACCATGTGTTGTGTTGTGGAAACTTGTGAACTTGTTTTTGAGATGACAAACATGTTTTGGATTTACTAAACTATTACACGGACTCACCAGCGTAATTGCTGACCCAACTCTTTTTAAGCATGTGTTCAGGTACTGCAAATGAATGAATGGCAACTGCGAGGTATATGCTTGCTAGTAACGGATTGGGGAATATCTGGTAGAGGATTATTGCTACAGATGTTGCGGTTTAGAGCGTCTAGAAATAAGAAGGATAGAGAATGGATCGACTAGTGGATTACACTGCAATAACTGCTTCGACGACCGCCACGCCTCGTCCCTGCAATAGATACTAATTTATTTTATATATTATTTGTATTATTTTGAGAACTAGAGTTTGTTTAAACAATTAATATAGTCGTTAGGTTGCTTCCGTTGTGCAATTTTGGTATCAACTGCATCTCAACCGACACCCCGGGTCGGGTTGTTACAGTTGGTATCAGAGCAACGGTCGTAGCAAAATAGGATATCTCCAGATATCCTATACCACACCAGGAAAACTTAGAGAACATAGCGTTTTAGACTCTAAGATTACCTATCTAATAATGCCTTGGAATTATCTATTGACAGACCAGAGTAGCTTTGAGATAAGCCAAAACTTGAGTACCTGAACACTAGAATGCTTACCTGGACATGGAACCGATTTAACCAGTTAAACGAGTGTTGTTTGATACAAGAATGATGACTACAGCGGAGATTACTAGAATAATTTCGTGAGGTAAATTGACGGTTACATTTGACGTCATGTAATTGTGAATTTACAGGCACGAAAAAGTTCTAAGAAATCCGAGGAGTCGCCAAGATCAGAAGTGTCAACCAGGATGACCATAGACATATGTGAAAAAAAAATAGATGAAGAAGGAGTCGCAAACAAATATTTGAAATACTTGTGAGACAATAGTAAAGTGTTTGGACTAGTATATTTAGTACGGCTTAGCGAATCACGATAACGGACTATGTTAGAGTCGTAAACAAGTAGGTGACGGACTACGGATGAAAATGCACAAAATTTATTATACACTCATGAGGCGATATTAAGAGAAAATTTCTAGAACCCGATATACTTGTTTTAACTTGGCATATGAATGATATTTATTCTATGGTATAGGTGTATATGTATATCTTCATTGTTGAAAGATATATATCATATGTATCAATACAATTACTAATGTTAAATTGTTTGTGCTTTCTTTTGCATTGGTAATGCTGAGTTGATTTGGTGAGTTGCTCGGCATCATGTTGCTGATTAAGGCTGTAGAGGTCGTTGTGTAGAGGTCGTTGTGTAGAGGTCGAGTAGTTGCTGGTCAAAGATTGTAGAGGTCGTGTGACTAAAAGAGTTGATGGGCTTCTGATCATTGGACTGCCAGACTTGGGCTTAAAATGACTTAGACTTCTTATGGGCTTTATTGGGTACATAGAAAATGGGCCTCGACATAACTTCAGCTCGCCTCGGCCCATGGCCCATGTCGTTACAAATATCTGCTGCACTTAACTCTCTCTATAAAAGAGCTCTCTTGGGATTGTTGATGGGTTACACACCACATTTTATTTTCTCTTTGTTTTCTCTCTGGTTGAGAGTTGTTCCAGAGAGTTCGTTATAGCTCTCTAGGGTTTGAGTCTCTTTTGATCTTTGTTTAGATCTGTTCTTGAGTCTCTTTGTTTTAGATCGTAGATAGTTATCTTGATCTTCTTTTGTGTTGGTTGATCTTGTCTCAGATCATCCATTTGTGATCTGTGAGTTAGTCACAGTTCTTGTTCAGGTTGTAAAGAGTCTGAAGTTGTATTTTCGTTATTTTTGTTCTTTGTTTGTGTCAATAGTTCATAATAAAGATTTGAGTATCATTTTCTGACATGGTATCAGAGCCTTAGCTCTGATTCTGTTGTTGTTCTCTTAGATCTGTTGATCTTCTTGTTTCCGCTGTGTTATTTGTTGTTCAAGAACTGGTTAAGTTGTTTTAACAAGTTCTTGAGTCACTTGATAAGAATATAGATCAGATCTGTTATTTTGTGGTCCAGATCTATATTATCCGTTGTCATAAACAGTAGATCTGATCTTCTCAGTAGATCTTGTCTATTGTTTGGTTGTGGTTTAGAGTTGATAGATTGTGTTGAGATCTGTTGATTGTTGGACTCTGACAAAAGAAGATAAGCTAGGAAGGAGGCTTTGGAGTGGAGTAATATTTTATTTGCTTCAATTGCAACTCACAGTACTGTACCCTAAGTGAAGGACAGGCTGTGAGTTAAGGCGAACCCTAACTTGGGCCCCCTCTCTGTGAGATCGTTCTATCTGTTGCTTATTTTTTATTTTTTGTTGAGTCTAGGCGTCTGGTACCGGGTTAGTTGGACCGGCAATTGATACAAGTTGTGTCTAGGTATAGGTGGCTCCCACGTTAAGACCTGCACAGGCACCTATTGAGTGATGACCCTGTGATCTGGATCACTGACGTGGTTTCGCCGTGTGTCTTGTTCTTTCATTTCCTTGATTGTTGTGTTTTTAGCTGTGTGGTTATTTGATATTTGTGTGCTATCTGCTTGATTTTGTGTGTCATTGTTAAATATGGATGCTGTGAATAATGATGATGATGATGTTGTTGTTAATGTTGGTGATAATATAAACAATAATATCATAAATAATAATGGTGCAACCTTGATTAGTAAAATTGATGCTGGTGATCCACTGTATTTACATGCTAGTGATTCTACTGCTTTAACTGTAATCAATATAAAACTAAAGGGTACAGAGAATTACACTGTGTGGTCAAATGCTATGATGCTTGCTTTAAGAGTAAAAAATAAAACTGGTTTTGTAGATGGAACCTGTCCTAAACCTGTTGATGATGATGTATTAAGTAGACAATGGGATAGGTGCAATTCTGTCGTGTTAACATGGATACTCAACTCTGTGTCTGATGAATTGTATTTAGGACAAGTATATTCTAAGCTTGCATCTGAAGTATGGAAAGAGTTAAAAGAAACTTATGATAAGATAGATGGGTCTGTGGTATTTGAGTTATATCAAAAGATTAATTCGTTTACACAAAATGGTCTATCTGTGTCTGAATACTATCATAGGTTAAATGGAATGTGGAAACATCTTGATGAAATTTTACAAATACCTAGTTGTACATGTAATGCATCTAGACAATTTAATGATTTTAATTGTATGATTAAGCTGATGCAATTCCTCATGGGACTTGATAGTGTGTACCAGTCAGTGAGAACAAATTTATTAACTAGAGATCCTATGCCTACTGTTAAAGAGGCTTTTGCTGTTGTTTCTAGAGAAGAGTCACATAGAAATTCTAATGTGAGTAAAACCAGTAGTACTGTTGGGTTTTTTGCAAAAACAACACAAGGTTTTGAAAATAAAAAGAAACCTGCTAGGACATTAAATCAAAGTCTAAAATGTTCTCACTGTAATAAGGTAGGACACACTATTGACAAGTGTTATGAGGTTGTTGGATATCCTCCATGGATGAAATCTAAAAACATAACTGGGAAAAATGTGAAGGTTAACAGTAGTACTTTATGTGATAATACAACATCTGCTGTGTCTTTAAACTCTTTAACCAGTGAACAGGTTTCCAAGTTGTTAAAACTAATTGGTGAACCTACAAATGATGTTCCACAAAGTAGTAACTTTTCAGGTGGGACATTTTCATTTTTTTGTTCAAACAGTTTTGTTAATAATAGTACCAACTGTGATTATTTGAAACGTGTGTTCTGTTTTAATTCATTGGTTGGGATTTTAAAGGAAATGGGTTGGATAATGGACTCGGGGGCAAATCAACATATGGTTATGACTGATGAAGGATTAATTAATGTGATTGATGTGTCTGAGTTTAATATAAGGGTTAGACACCCAAATGGAACAAGTGCTGTTGTGACCAAAATTGGGAACATTAAACTAAGTGAAAGAGTCATTTTATATGATGTTTTTGTGGTTCCTGGTTATTGTGTCAATTTGATCTCTGTGTACAAGCTTGCTAGAGATAGTAAAATGGTTGTGTGTTTTGATGAGAATCATTGTTATATTCAGGATTCTGTAACAAAGAATGTCCAGGTGACTGGTAGTCAGCATGATGGACTGTATTTTTGTGGAAACTCTTCTGTGTCTGTTGAGGTGTGTAATACTGTATGTGACTATGGTATATGGCATGCTAGGTTAGGACACCCTTCTGAACCTGTTTTAAATGTTTTAAAAGATACACTCAAGATAAAAAAGAATAAGGAAATGGAGCCTTGTGAAGTTTGCCATAGGGCTAAACAGCACAGAGAACCATTTCCTATTAGTGATCATAAGTCTAAAGAGATAGGAGAGTTAGTTCATTTGGATGTTTGGGGTCCTTATAGAGTTAAAAGTAGGGAAGGATATAGATTTTTTCTGACCATTGTGGATGACTATACCAGGTCAGTATGGGTATACCTTATGAAGTATAAAGATGAAGTGTTTTTTAATTTAGAACATTTTTTTAATTTGATTAAAAATCAGTTTAAGAAAACTGTAAAAGTATTCAGAAGTGATAATGGTTCTGAATTTTTGAATAATCAAATGTCAAAGTTTTGTCATGATAATGGTATATTACAACAAACTTCATGTGTTTATACTCCACAGCAGAATGGTATAGTGGAAAGAAAACATAGACACTTACTTAATGTAGCAAGGTCTGTGTTGTTTCAAAGTAAAGTGCCTTTGAGATTTTGGTCAGATTGTATTCTAACTGCTGTATACTTAATTAACAGGACTCCATCTTCTGTGTTAGAAGGTAAATCTCCTTATGAAATTGTGTATGGTTTCAAGCCTGAGTTGGGTCATTTGAGAGTCATAGGTTGTCTTTGTTTTAGTACAGTTTTAAATAATAATGATAAACTTGATAGTCATGCAGAAAAATGTGTTTTATTGGGTTATTCAAATGAGAAAAAGGGTTATAAGTTGTGGAGTCTTGACAGAAAACTGGTTTTGTTTTCTAGAGATGTTAAATTTTTTGAAAATATATTTCCCTTTAGTGATAAACAATATTTTTCTGACCTTGATTGTATTAGTGATAATACAATTACAAATAGTAATTTTTTTGACTTAAATGAAGACAATCTAGATTTTAATAATGACCCTTCTCCTCCCAATGATGAACATACACAAAGAAAGGATTCTGGTCATGGGTCTCAGCAGCCAATAGATAGTCCTAGTATTAGTCATAGGATGGCTGAGTCTCAGCAACCAGATAATATAGGAACTAGTATTGGTAGGGCTGGGCATGATTCAGAAGTTGACAATCATGTTATTTCTGAGGGAGAACATGTTCAAAGTCTGGAACCAAGTACAGTTCTTAGGAGATCTACTAGAAACACTACTTTCCCTACTAGGCTGAATGACTTTATAGTAGAAGGGAAAGTGAAGTTTGGCTTAGAAAAGGTAGTCAATTATGCAAATCTCTCAGCTGATAGTTTTTGTTTTGCCACTACTCTAAATAAAAGCAATGAACCCAAAAATTTCTTAGAAGCTGTGAATGATAAGAATTGGGTTCTTGCAATGAATAATGAGTTAGAGGCTTTACATAGAAATCAGACTTGGGACATAGTTGACTTACCTCTAGGAAGAAAACCCATTGGTTGCAAATGGGTGTACAAAATTAAATATAAGTCAAATGGAGAAATAGAGAGGTATAAGGCTAGGCTTGTAGCTAAAGGTTTTAGTCAAAAAGAAGGAGTTGACTTCTTTGAAACTTTCTCTCCTGTTGTAAAAATGGTTACTGTGAGATGTGTCTTAGCATTAGCTGTTCAAAATAGTTGGAGTTTGTTCCAACTTGATATAAATAATGCATTTCTATATGGGGATTTACATGAAGAGGTGTATATGTGTTTACCTGATGGGTATGATTCTGGTCTTAAAAATAAAGTGTGTAAATTGAATAAATCCTTGTATGGGCTTAAACAAGCTCCTAGGATGTGGAATGAAAAGTTAGTTGAAGCATTAGTTGATATTGGTTTTGAAAAAAGCAAGTGTGATCATTCCTTATTTGTGAAAAAGGAAAATGGTGTGTTTATTGCTTTGTTAGTATATGTGGATGATATAGTCATTACTGGTAGTAGTGATAGTGAGGTTTTGAAAGTGAAAAACTTGTTAAAAACAAAGTTTATGATTAAAGATTTAGGTGATTTGAAATACTTCTTAGGTATTGAGGTTGTTAGGTCTGAAAAAGGCTTGTGTTTGACTCAAAGGAAGTATTGTGTTGATTTGTTAGCTGAGTATGGTCTTACTGGTTGTAAACCTGTTAATACTCCAATTGAACCTAACTATGTTTTAATGAAACTTTGTAATCAAGATAGTCATGTTTTGTCTGATATAACCAGTTATCAAAAGTTAGTTGGTAAACTGATTTATTTGTCTCACACTAGGCCTGATATTGCCTATTCAGTTCACTTTTTAAGTCAATATATGCACAAGCCTACAAAGGCCTTGTTTAAAATTGGTTTAAGGTTACTGAAGTATTTAAAAAGTTGTCCTGGTAAAGGGATTTTGTTTAAAAAGTCTGATAGTTTTCAGTTAAAGGTTTATACAGATTCAGATTGGGCTAAATGCCTTGAAACCAGAAAATCTGTTACTGGTTTTTGTGTTCTTCTTGGAGAGTCTATTGTGTCATGGAAAAGTAAAAAACAAAGCACTATATCCCGGTCCTCTGCTGAGGCAGAGTACAGGGCTATGTGTGCTGGAACATGTGAAGTGATTTGGTTAAAAAATTTGTTGCAAGAATTAGATGTTGATGTTCAAGTGCCTATTCAGTTATTTTGTGATAGCAGTTCAGCCTTAGCCATTGCTGAAAATCCTGTTTTCCATGATAGGGTTAAGCATTTTGAGATTGACTTGTTTTTCCTTAGAGAAAAGGTTGCTAATGGTGTTATAAAACTTTTTTCTATTGAGTCAAAGTCTCAGTTAGCTGATGTTTTTACTAAAGGATTGCAGGTGAATCAGCATAGTCAGGTATGTAAATCTCTTGGTATGTTTGATGAGTTTAGTAATTGTCTTGAGGGGGG